>JASDDO010000028.1:75388539-76673343 GCA_030015575.1 Agapanthus africanus
TTATGAATAGCACAGTTTTATAGATGTACAAAATCTTCATAGAATGAGTCATCTACAAAAAAAAACATATTGGAACTCACAACAGCCTTGTCTAAAAACTGATTCACAATCAAGCATTTTTACCTCATGGCCCTGGTTATGCATGAGTTTCAACCAGTCCTGTTGCACCTAGATAGCTATGTAATAAATGAGATAGACCCAGTTCAATGAATTAGACTCACATGGCCTTGGTCATCCTTTGTTCCACCCTCTTTTACCAATGAATTCGTTCTTGTTGGAGATGTTTTGACAAGGAACCACAAATAAGTTAGCATGACAGGAAAAACTAGGGGGGGGAATTCTGGAAACAATTGAATGGGATGATAATTAAGCAAGCGCATGTGACATGACAAAGACATTAGGCACTGTTTGGCACCTGGAAGTATAAATAAACAAATAAAGAGTGGCCATGGGTGGAACTATCTAATACTGCTCAAACTCTGGTCAAAAGCAGTGCCTGGGCATTAGTTGCACCTGTCTTGTTGCTGCATATATGCACCACCTACTGGCCCTTGTTCTTGCTCATGATCATGGTCCATGGATAGAACAAATTTTGTAGGCCAGGTCCCTTTCATAATCTTTACTGTTTCATATAAATCATCTTTCACTTGGTGCAAACTAGACCAGATCATACAGTTAATTATCTAATAAATGCCACCTAACTTTTGTGCATCAGAGCACCACACAGGCTCATACTTAATGACAAACAGCCTCATATGTTCACTAAAGTTATGTGGACAGTAAGTCAGGAATTGCTAAAACATGGAGCCATGGAGGGCACATAGAGCAAGCAAATAGACCATCTCAATCCCTGATCACTTGTTAAGAAGCTCACCGTCAGATGATGCAATGGTGACAAGCGTATCCGGTTATGAAAACAGCCGGCACAAGGAACAAAGAATATATGTAGATTTAGACAACTACTCTAAACAACTTTCAAGTTTACAGCCAAGAAAATGTGGTAGGACAATTGTGACGGGAAAGTCATAACGACATATGCAATCAACGTAAATGAAGAAAATAAAGAAGTTTAGAGGAACTAATTAATCCATACACATTCCCAGAAGACCCTTTATGACTTGTTTGATTGCATGACAATTTTCATTAATATTGTTGTACTTTATGTTGTGCTAGGTGTAATATGTCTTCATTTTTCACTTCTAATTACTTAAATAATATATGCATTTAAATGTGTATAAGGGAAAAAGAACACAGAGCTAAAGAGATCATATTATTTGGGTTAGCCAAGTCCCTATCGATATGCTGAATGTGGAGTAGGGACCCAACTCACATCAACTAAGCTTTGGAGCTCCACCAAACGAAAACTTAAGGAGAGTTATGAATGAATGTGGAGTAGGGACCAAACTCAAGGGATGGAACTCCAAGAGTGGCATGGATTAGTTATTATGATGTAGAGTTGTTGATGGGAATAAAAGAGGCCTGGCTCCTCTTAACCACCACTATTTTTTTGCTGTTTTGTTTGAGGCAGATGACAACTAGTTTTTTTGGTCCCCAACTTTTCAAAACCATACAAAGGAGGGAAGGATGGGGAAACCTTGTGAGGGGTAGAAGACATTTTTGCAGGCAAAGATTATATTTGCTTCCATCACACAATCTTCACCTTTGGCCAAAATCTAAGGGGGAAATTGTTGGTTTGCTTGTTCCACACTACTTGCAACTACCTTAATTTGCAATTCCATGGCATACAAGCATCTAAAATAGAGGGTTGCAAACAGCTACCAAATCTAACATCTTAAAGGAACATAGCAGATTTGAAACTGTTATGAATATAATTAGTTATGAATATAATTAGTTATCAGATATGTAATTAGTTATTAGATATTAGTTATTAGTATTAGTCCCTTATCGGCTATTATTGTAGAGGTATTCTATGAACCTCTATATATATTTGTATGTAGACTCATAATTTCTAGAGCCAATAAATATTTTCCTCTTGATTTCTTTGTGGTATTAGAGCTTTGAAGAAAATCAGGGGGGACCGCTTCGGCCATCGATAGCCCTCCCCATCCCTTTCAACATCCATTGATCCTCCATAGCCATCGCCCTTTCTCTCAGCTTCCCTCATAGAACTCGCCACCCTTCCAGCAACCATCTATCTAACCAGCAACCTTCAACCAATCTCCCAGCCACCTTCGATCCCCTTTCCTTCAGTCCCCCTCAACAGCAACAATCGACCCCTCCAACCCCCCTCAATAGCAACAATCGACCCCTCCATTAATCGGGAGACCCCCCTGAAGATATTCCACTTTCATTTAGGAGACTACCAATAGCTCGTCTTCGAGCTTCCTCAGTCTCCTCGCTCGCCTCCGAGCCATCTCTCGTGCCGAGCTTCCTCGGCCTCCCGCTCGTCTCCGAGCCCCTGATGTGCCGAGCTTCCTCGACCTCCCTCGATCAACCGAGATTGCAGAGCCCTAGCGTCTCCGCAACGGCTCCGCGTATCTTGCCAAAACGAGATAACCGCCGCCCCACGTCCTGTGTCCCACGCTGGCGTGTCCCTCCATTAATGAGCGTATCCCGTCATTAATGAAGAGATTCCGTCATGCACGCACGCATAACGTCAGGGGAATAACCAAAGGCGAAGATCTCGCGCCTGCTCGCTTCATGCGACCACTATAAAACCCCTCTCTCAGACGACTCAAATAAGACAACTTGAACCCAATAACCCACTACCTTACTCAAATTCCTCGGCTAGCTTGATCGTCGGAGGGTCTTACGGTGGCCACCCACCCCGGGACTTCTTTGCAGGTAGCTCGGCTTCCATCTCAAACTCAACCCATTGAGATCCACACACTCAAGGAGGCAACCTCCGAATCCAACCTCAACCGTCCAGTAACGCTCATGACAGATCGACGGAGGACAGCATCTGAAGGAGATCAAGGCCTCCATCAGTTGGCGTCGTCTATGAGAGTGAGACTTATTTTGTTCCACCAAAAAAAGTTGATCCTCCGCCCTCGATCCAATGGCAAGCGACAACCGCAATGATCTAAATGCGAGCCGTCACAACGGATGCAGAAGCGGCTTTCCTCCCCCTCCTAACACCATCAGCGCCTTATCCACTCGGATAGACAGGTTTACATCGCTGGTGGATGCCCTCGTTCGCGTCCAAGCAGCGGGCCACACCCACCAGGCCGCAGTTCCCCCTCTCCGGGATAATGACGTCCGCAGAAGGACAGACGGACATGCTCCGGCCCTTAATTCGACTCACGCTCATCCCAGCGTCACAGGGGGCCGGCGTGCCGACTCTGGTCACCGTCACCCGTATGCGGCGATTAATTCCATGACCCGCTGGGCACCGGACAGCTCCACACCCAGTTCCAATGCCCACCGCGCATTCTCGCCCCTGAGGAGATATCGGTCAGCCCTCCTGCTTCCAAGCATGACCGACACCTTTCCTCCTGCCGGGGTCGCATGAACTACGAACGTCGGGGACACCCGAGAAGGACCTCGCCCGAGAATTTACGAAATCTGATAGAGAGGAATCGAAGCCGTACACTAGCGCAGATCCGGAGCGGGGATGGTCATCACTCCGACTGTGCAGAATCCTCGGATTATCGCCACCAACTTGTTGCCCTCGAGAAGAAAATCGAGGGTATACACTGGAATGGCCAAGCGTCCGGCGAAGGAGCCCGATACTCTTCCGATTCGCTGTCGAAACCCTTTACGGAAGAACTGCTGGCTGAGTACGTTTCGTCCAGGAACAAACCGCCCAAGGTGGCCCTCTTCGATGGGAAATCCAACCCGAAGGACCATCAAGACGCATTTACGGCGGGCATGAGCTTCCAGGATAACTCCGACGTGGCCCAATGACGAGGTTTTCCCACCACCCTCATTCGGGCTGGCTGGGACTAGTTCCGAGGACTCGCGCCATGCTCCATGTCGACCTTAGATGAGCCGGCCACCCAATTCCTCGGCCACTTCGTCGAGAATCGACGACAAAAGAGAACAGTCGACTACATGTTCACCATAAAGAGCGGGGACAAGAAATCCTTTAAGAGATAAGTCACTCGTTTCTACAACGCTCTTCTCGAGGTCCCCAACCACCGGGATGAAACTGTCATTGTAAGTGCACGGCGGCGCCCCGGTCGTCAATCCGACAGCCAAATACGGAAACGGTGATAAACTTTAATTTTGCGAACTTAGCAAACCGGCACCACCGCGCACTAAACCCCGGATCGGGCCATTAAACTTGTCCTAGCTAACTAACAAGATAGGGAAGAGATATACCGAGTGATCCGAGTCCTCCGGTCTTCTCGTCGTCGTCCCGATCTTCTGCGGAAACTCCGGTCGTCGCCTCCTCGCCGGAAGGGCACCACATCGCCTGCATCTTTTACGGGCTCCCACCTCAATACCAAGGCAACTCGGGCATGAAACTGGCAAGTCGACATGCCCAAGATATGCTGTAGAAAGTGTAGTGTAGAGGCTATGTCTCATTAGGGGTAATCAGGTTGCCATTGGATGGAGGGAAGTAATGAACAAAATGGAGATGAACTTTGGTGTATCAAAATGAGATGATAATTTTCCCACTTCACAAAATGAAAATCCCTCTCCCTCTTTACTCAAGTGGCCGGCCTTGCTATATGAGGAATGGTGGTGGAGAGCAAAACAAAAACAAGAGGGAGGTGAGTGTAGGAGATAGAAAATGGTGACCATAAACAAAACATCATCATAACAAACTTACATCAAACCCATACCCTCTCATTAATGCAAGTGATGGTGGAAAAGAAAAGATGCCATCATAATCAAAGTATTTGCAAGAAACCCCTCCACAATGTGTTATTTGCAAACTTGCAAATAACCCCCTCCATCGGAAAAGTCCGGCCAGGAAAGAACGAAGGAAAACCGGCCGGAACGGAATGCAAACTGGCAACTCCAGAAAACTGGTCCCGTAATAAATTACAGGAAAACCCCGATACTGTGCATACACACCCGCATCTGTATTCCGTCCGGATACAAATGCAAAGAGACAAAATCTATACTGTACTAAACTAGGATCCGGCTTAAACCAAAGCCGGCTAGTAATGTCCGTCCGATCCTGATCCGTGCAATACCGCACGTATCAGATCGAACCCTGCCATATATCCATACGGCCACTAGTACAAACCGCCTGATCCTGATCCGTGCAATACCGCACGTATCTGATCGGACCCTGCCATATCTCCATACGGCCTCTACAGCGTTTCGCCCGAAAGCTGAGTAACTGAATGTGTGGTGGACTCAAAAGACTCGTCAATACTATGGCTGTGGATTTAACCACTAGCACGTCAGAGGTATAAGCCAATACGTAACGGGCCACCAGCTATTGACCAAAAGGGACGTCAATGAGCGAACTCATCCTGACACCCTACTGAGCCTGTCAGTGACAATATCCGTACAGTCCGGTCCGTTCGTCTACGAGCATCGCATGACGGGCCTAGGGGGTTGATAAAAGTCAGACCCCCAAAAGCGGTACAAGTCGTGTCGGAGTGTAGCCCAGAACACCCTGAGATACTACTGGAATACCTACCAGTAAATCTCCTGCCTTGGCCAAGGACTTCGTGTAATGGCTCTCCTAGACACAGCGCGACCTCACCCCCAATACCGGGAGAGACAAACCCCCGAAGATCCGCTCACTGCCTCCATGTGGCTCGGGACTGTACCCAACTAAAACCTGTTTGCACGACTCCTTTGAGCCGTGGTAGGGTAGTAATCAAAGCACAGTGGGAACTCACACGAGACAAATGACGATCCCCAGGTCGATGAACTAACCTGTACACATGTCACCTGGGAACTGCTATCTGACGTCAGGTATAAGACCAACTAGCATGTTCCCGGCGAGTCCTGTCCGGTGTACTCATAACCCAATGAGCACCTGTATACATCTTAGGTGAACCAACTGACACCAGTGGCTTGTGAGACCGGCCACCGCCCCTCGTCGGGGTCTCGACTGTATACACTAGTCTACTCTGGAGAATCGATGCCCTGTCTCGAAACTCCCACGACTAGGGACCTTTTAAGGATGTGCTTATAGACTCCAGCTCTCACTTATATGATCGCCCTCATACTGCCGGCAGTCAAGCAAGAATCCTAGGGGCTCTATCAACGTGCAATAGTGACATGTCAGGTCACCTAAAGCAGTACACGATGATAAAGATAAACCAGATAGCATACTATCATCTCGAGTAAGACTGTCGTCCCGGGATAGGTCCTCCCTCAATCATTGCAATCACGTGCCTGTGATCCAATAATTGACTCTGAGGGCACTATCTCCAACAATCTCCCACTTGCACTCAAGGCTAATTATTGCGATGTCGCATACTCACAGCCCGTGTGATACCGAACACCCAACTCCTCTACTAGTCAGTCTCACAAAGCATGTTTGCGAAACTCTTGTGTTCGAGGATTAACCTCAGTGAGTGGATCCGCCTAGATGTTTCTTTCTCTGTCTCTCTATATCTCAAGTTCGCGGAGAAAGCCATCTCCCGAAATGAGCAATACCTGTCTTAGAATGTCTGGATGTCTGATGGGACCGAGCTCATAAATGAACTCCAAATCCAAACTTCTTAGACTGTATCGTCAACTGAACTTAATCAGTATCCTGCGCCATGCCACCCTCAGTATTTCCTTGGACCACCTGTCCAAAACACTGCCCCTCATTTAGAAGGAAAAACTATAACTCTGACAACATCCTTGTCGTCCATGTCACCTTGGAAGCCTGGAATGATAACCGTCTCCTAAAGGAGGCTGCCGTTATCAATTCCCTAGAACATTAACTTATGTTCTAAAACTGCTTCCGATTGTTTCTCCAGGATTGGATCAATATCATCTTATTGCATGTAGTGCAAGAACAACATCTGGTGTGGTACTTGACATCTCATGATTGACTCAATTGCCTAAGCAAGTGATCTGCCAATCATGCACATCCCTCTCTACTTTAGTCTAAAAGACACCTTTAGAGAGGGTGACTCCATCACCTGCAGGTACACTACCGTGCCAGGAGTCGTCCATTCTAAATACTCTTAGAATGCTGTCAAAGTACCCTGATTCGGAAACTACCCAAATCTAGATCTAAAACCATAGATCTAGTAACCAGTATGTCTGATATAATGTCCAAGTCCCATGTGGAGAAACCACTGTGTGACGACCATAGTATAACCGATCGTAGTATAGGAATATCACTTCCTACTTTGTGTATGTCATCCATAACCCGGATATCACACCCTACTATCTTCTCAACAGATCCATCCCCTATTCTGATGACGTCAAACCTATGACTGTCACATCAGAAATAGATGATCTATCTCCGCTATTTCTGCTTTGGTCTATAAATAGACATAAGCCTGATGTCCACCAATGCTTCCGCTGCTCCCACTGACTACGACAACCCTCTGGTAGAGTCATATAGATGTGCACTTCTAAAGCTAGTTTAGAACGACGCTATACTCATCCTCCTGCCGGGTCTCGCAGCCTGGAACAACAACAATGGCAAGTGTGGGTAAACAAGAACTTCCCTGTCACCGTCCTTGAGGCTACCGGAGTACCTCTCGGGTGCCTGAAGTTACCCACCTTATCTGCGGAGTGGCCAATGGAATGTCTAAACAGATTGAATCTTTAGGTTCCTTATCAAATCTTCAGTAATCGTTTGCGGTTCTGGAATCACTTCCAGTTCTACCATACTCCCACTACTGTTTTCTGAAAAATCCATTTTATTTAAAACTGTGGCGAGTTCAGAACAATATCACTATTGATCTTCCAGATGGTAGAAAGTCAACCCTCGTCAAAGCCTGGGTCAACCCACAAACAGCCATTACAGAAACGTGCCTTGAGTTGTCCAGTGTCTGGTTTTAATCATAAACTGGACAACTCCCCGTACCTTAACAACGTTAAGATATGAACTGTTCTATATCCAATATAGAACCAGAGGCACTGATTTAATTGAACCAGATTCAAATCATGCAACTGTCCCCAGTGCATGTCAACTAAATGGAAGGGGGCCGATCAGCATTACTCAACATAGGAATGCTTCCAATTATGAGTAACCTGAAGGAGAAGCAAGTTCTCATAATCACTACTATCAACTGAATACCATATACAAGTATCTACATCTTCGATCACTTTGAAGAATCCTGATACTTGCTACACCTGGTTCTCTACTCTATTCAAATACCTATAACTCCTCAAAACTTAGACTCTGTGTTTCTACGAAACACATGTCTAAGAACTAGAGAAGTTAAAAGTAAACAGAATATAGTATGAGGACCAACCTCTCTGTCCTAATGGACACTGGACAACATACAATACTCTGTATAAGTCCGCTGAGTCTAACAACTCTTTCACTGTGTGTCGTAGGTTGAAAACTGTACTTATGGTTAAGAAGAATTACACCGCTGTTTAATGCTCCTTACCTAACCTTCCACTGATATAGGTAAATGTCATCGACATAATATCAAAAGGTATATCTCACTCTATGAAAATAGACGTACAGATATATCAATTTGAAATTGGTGCACAACAGCGGATATTCAAAACCAATATTTGCCGACCGGCAAACAGCCCAGGTGATCTACTCAAATATCACCGATTACAACGAATCCCGATATAATGAGGATGATCGCCCAATTCCCAATAACTTACTCCCACTCATCATCTGTAAAATCATACAGATGTGAGAATCATACCTTGTAAATACATACCTTGGAGTAAGTATCTAATCGGGAAATCAGTTTTCTTTTAACATTACACAGTGAACTGAAACATTGAAATGTTTCGATGGGGTATCCTGGTATTCCTAGTAATGCCTCTACCATTATCCAGATTCACAACTATAACCGTATAATTCTTTGCCATCTCTCCAAATCCCTTTATATGTCTTTAGTCATTACCTTCTGCACACCCCTTTAGGCCAATTGGTTTTCTTCCTTCCCTACCGTTCGGCACCAGCCTATGGTTTGGAAGAAGACTATCCAATAAGCATAATGGGTGTACTGTCTTAATCCTAGGAGCACTCGCAATGCGAGAGAAGGTGAGGATAAAAGACACCTGAATAAATCTTATTCCTATTTCTCCTGAACCAGAATCCATCCCCGAACTGGAACAAGTTCCTTTCGAGTTCGTATATAACCATACGATGGAATATCCAAATAACTGTGGATCTTCGTAGTGATACGGAGTGTCCTGGAGAAATACAAAGGTGATGTGGGAGTGGTAATGAAATACTTGGTTTTGTCGTGAATATCAGTCGCAATTTACTTTGCCCTCCTTCTAATCCCTTTCTTTTTCTTAACTTAATACCTTCTGCACACCGTTTAGGCTAATTGGTTTTCTTCATTCCCTACCGGTCGGCACCAGCCTAAGGTTTGGAAGAAGACTATCCAATTTGCATAATAGGTGAACTATCTCCTAAACCAAGGAGTACTCACAACTTGAGAGAAGGTAAAAGGGAAAAGACAACTGAATAATCCTATCCGTTTTCTCCAGAACCGGAAACCATCCTCGAATTCCTTCGAGTTCTTATCTAACCATACGATGGTTTTGTCCAATGGAAGTGGACGTTCGTAGCAATACGGGGTGTCCTGGAGAAAAGGGTAAAAGTAGGAGTGGCAATGAAGTCTGCAACTCTGACAATCCAAAAGCCAGTGTTAAGAAGGTTCGGTCAACTTGGTCACTGAGTCAAAGTCTAGGGTCGGGTCAATGGTCGCTGCCAGAGAGAGAGAAAAGAAACACTCAGCGTGCACTCTAACCTAGATCAGAATGGTTATCACTTTATCTAATCAGGAAACCTCCCACTGTACCTCAAATTCTCCTCCAATCCTGAAAGAAGAATTAATCGGGGTCACCCGAGGAGTAAACCAACTCATCAGTGGGAATCGGGATCCAACTCTCATCGCATGATAAAGTGACGGAATCCGCTCAAGTTATCACACTCCAGAAGGTATGCGCATATCTGGCAAGTTTCAGTTCTTTTGAAACTCCCGATGTGATTTTTACCCCATGCTCTTATGACCTTGACTTTGGCCAACAAATCATAAGTCACATGTCAAGTTCTACCCGTCATTCTCCAGGTTAATTTGAATCCACCCGTACCTACCTTTGACTTTGGCCAACAAGGCAGTACGACTGTTCCAAACCAACGCATCTATCTATACTGCATATGAATAACCAACAGCTACCAAACACTGTGCCTTGACTTTGGCCAACAAACATAGCTTGAATACTATTGACTACCCATATGAAACGACGGAGGGCTACGAATGGTTTCTGGCGAAAACCTTTAACATAATGAACTTGATATCGTTGAAGGAACGGATAGCTATTTAGAAAATATAGTGACGAAAACCTTTACTAAAGAGGTCACTCCTGGTGAAGGGATCTCGGCTCTTTCCCCGTAGAATGGGGTGCAGGATATTCCAAATGAATACCACGATGCAAAGCAAAAGTAATCGGCTATAGTGAAGTTAATGCCCTGACGCAAACTTCTGTCCAAGGGGTCACTCCCGGTGAAGGGATCTCGGCCCTTGCTTCGTCGACTGAGGAGCAGGATATTCCAAATGAATACCACGATGCAAAACAAAAGTGAACGTCCTTGCAATAACAGCTTTTTGAAAAGTGTTCCAACAACATCAGAAAAGGTTTGTTTTAACTTGCATTGATCCGAATCAACGCAGTCCCATCAATTGATCACACCACAAAGAACGAAAATATACTGACGTACGTATATGCCATCCGTATTCGCCACTGGGTCCCGTCATCACCCGTTAGGTTAGCTAACTAACGGCAGAGCGGGGACTGGACTAGCGCGGATGAAAAACATATACAACATCTACTAATATATATACCAATATATTATATTTCGCTCAAGGCGTGAATAAAATGCAACATCACAGAAATGTACAGCATCACAGAACAATACAGATATCTGGGATCCCCGGGTTTCACAGAGCCACTACTGAAACCCGACGTTTCCCTGGTCGTGTGGATAGCCTGTGCAATGAAATCCTAGACCCCTACGGGCGCGGCAAGTTACCCGCCAAAACCTGAAGCGAGGCAGCCCCCTTCAGCACCGTGAATGGACCACCCAGCACTTCACGGAATCCGGCAACTTGGGCACCCCTCCTGGGTCAACCTGTACCCCCTACGAGTGCGGCGAATAGCCCGCCAATCCTAGAGTGAAGCCCCCTCCGTCTCAATGCCATGAGATGCGGACTTGTTGCCCTCTAGAACCCGGCTATCCGTGCACCCCTCCGCGGGGCAATCCTAGTACAGAAAGTAAAATATACATACAACGGGTACATCGACCGCAACCAGGTCGTACCCTAAAATAATAATACAAACAGGCAGTGACGGCAGTCCACATGTCGGACGCTCGCCCCGCAATATCAAATGTACATAATACAACAAAACTGTACTAGCATTGCATTCAGGCTATCCCCCACGACCGATCCGCAACATCACAGCAAAAACACAGAACATCAACGTGAAAATCACGTTCGCAAATCCGTCTAACCGGGCTATAGCAGTTAGACAGGATTTACCGATCAAGTGATATTCACGGTCGCAGATATAATGTAAATACTGTGAAAAAATGTGTTTAAAAATATCCGATCGATCAAAAATTAACAAGTGGGCCCCCAAGCAATACTGTAGCACTCACAGAAAATATGGGCCCAATATTAATATTCCAAAACCCCTAAAATTAGCCCAGAAGCCCACTGGAAAAAAATTGATGCAGTGACGACACCAATGTGCGGCGGAACCGCGGCCCAAGGGGGGTTTGGCCGCGGTTCCGCGCTTCAATGGTCGACTGACTGTGTAGAATTTTTCCAGTAGTCTTAGAATTTTCAGTACATTAGTTTTCTACAACCTGAAAAAATTTTCGAGACCAAAAAATTTCAACAGAAAACTGATGTGAACAAAAATGCAAGTTTTGGAATTTTGGTCGATCGGAAATGTAAAACACATCAAACAAAGCTAGACGAAGTTAATGGCGAGGCTCTGATACCAGTGTAAGTGCACGGTGGCGCCCCGGTCGTCAATCCGACGGCCAAATGCGGAAACGGTGATAAACTTTAATTTTGCGAACTTAGCAAACCGGCACCACCGCGCACTAAACCCCGGATCGGGCCATTAAACTTGTCCTAGCTAACTAACAAGATAGGGAAGAGATATACCGAGTAATCCGAGTCCTCCGGTCTTCTCGTCGTCGTCCCGATCTTCTGCGGAAACTCCGGTCGTCGCCTCCTCGCCGGAAGGGCACCACATCGCCTGCATCTTTTACGGGCTCCCACCTCAATACCGAGGCAACTCGGGCATGAAGCTGGCAAGTCGACATGCCCAAGATATGCTGTAGAAAGTGTAGTGTAGAGGCTATGTCTCATTAGGGGTAATCAGGTTGCCATTGGATGGAGGGAAGTAATGAACAAAATGGAGATGAACTTTGGTGTATCAAAATGAGATGATAATTTTCCCACTTCACAAAATGAAAATCCCTCTCCCTCTTTACTCAAGTGGCCGGCCTTGCTATATGAGGAATGGTGGTGGAGGGCAAAACAAAAATAAGAGGGAGGTGAGTGTAGGAGATAGAAAATGGTGACCATAAACAAAACATCATCATAACAAACTTACATCAAACCCATACCCTCTCATTAATGCAAGTGATGGTGGAAAAGAAAAGATGCCATCATAATCAAAGCATTTGCAAGAAACCCCTCCACAATGTGTTATTTGCAAACTTGCAAATAACCCCCTCCATCGGAAAAGTCCGGCCGGGAAAGAACGAAGGAAAACCGGCCGGAACGGAATGCAAACTGGCAACTCCAGAAAACTGGTCCTGTAATAAATTACAGGAAAACCCCGATACTGTGCATACACACCCGCATCTGTATTCCGTCCGGATACAAATGCAAAGAGACAAAATCTACACTGTACTAAACTAGGATCCGGCTTAAACCAAAGCCGGCTAGTAATGTCCGTCCGATCCTGATCCGTGCAATACCGCACGTATCAGATCGAACCCTGCCATATATCCATACGGCCACTAGTACAAACCGTCCGATCCTGATCCGTGCAATACCGCACGTATCTGATCGGACCCTGCCATATCTCCATACGGCCTCTACAGCGTTTCGCCCGAAAGCTGAGTAACTGAATGTGTGGTGGACTCAAAAGACTCGTCAATACTATGGCTGTGGATTTAACCACTAGCACGTCAGAGGTATAAGCCAATACGTAACGGGCCACCAGCTATTGACCAAAAGGGATGTCGATGAGCGAACTCATCCTGACACCCTACTGAGCCTGTCAGTGACAATATCCGTACAGTCCGGTCCGTTCGTCTACGAGCATCGCATGGCGGGCCTAGGAGGTTGGTAAAAGTCAGACCCCCAAAAGCGGTACAAGTCGTGTCGGAGTGTAGCCCAGAACACCCTGAGATACTACTGGAATACCTACCAGTAAATCTCCTGCCTTGGCCAAGGACTTCATGTAATGGCTCTCCTAGACACAGCGCGACCTCACCCCCAATACCGGGAGAGACGAACCCCCGAAGATCCGCTCACTGCCTCCATGTGGCTCGGGACTGTACCCAACTAAAACCTGTTTGCACGACTCCTTTGAGCCGTGGTAGGGTAGTAATCAAAGCACAGTGGGAACTCACACGAGACAAATGACGATCCCCAGGTCGATGAACTAACCTGTACACATGTCACCTGGGAACTGCTATCTGACGTCAGGTATAAGACCAACTAGCATGTTCCCGGCGAGTCCTGTCCGGTGTACTCATAACCCAATGAGCACCTGTATACATCTTAGGTGAACCAACTGACACCAGTCGCTTGTGAGACCGGCCACCGCCCCTCGTCGGGGTCTCGACTGTATACACTAGTCTACTCTGGAGAATCGATACCCTGTCTCGAAACTCCCACGACTAGGGACCTTTTAAGGATGTGCTTATAGACTCCAGCTCTCACTTATATGATCGCCCTCATACTGCCGGCAGTCAAGCAAGAATCCTAGAGGCTCTATCAACGTGCAATAGTAACATGTCAGGTCACCTAAAGCAGTACACGATAATAAAGATAAACCAGATAGCATACTATCATCTCGAGTAAGACTGTCGTCCCGGGATAGGTCCTCCCTCAATCATTGCAATCACGTGCCTGTGATCCAATAATTGACTCTGAGGGCACTATCTCCAACAGTCATCACCGCACTAAGGTCAGGTCTTAGGCACAAAGAGTGGCTCCGCTCTTTTGCATTAACGCCATGGCCGAGGTAAAAGCTTGGACCGAGTGGGAGATCCAACTCGAGTCGGAGGTGAACGTCAAACTGTCCCGCGGCGACCAAGCCAACCAAAAGAAGAGGAGCAGAGAAGAGAAGAAGAGGGTCGACTGACCAAAACCATACTCCCGCAAGTTCCAGGAGTACACTCTTCTTGACATCTTCCAAACTGAGCTGTTGGAGGAAGCGAAAGGTGAGAGATTCTTCAAGCTCCCGCTAGTTACCCAAAGAGCGGCTAAGCATATCCGGGGACCGTACTACGCCTTCCATAGGTCGCAGGGTCATCCGACCGAAAACTGCAAACAACTCCGTGACTACATCGAGAAGTTGATCCGCTTTGGCTACCTAGCGAAATACCTGCGGGACAAGCAGCAGGCAGACCGGAACCAAGTGAACCAGCCCCCTCACGGGGAGTTAACAATCGGAAAAATCATGGTCGTCACCTTGGAATCTGCTCATGCAGCCGGCGAAAACCGCCGCCTCCTACCAGTCGAGGGTACAAGCGAACCACCCTAGAAGAAGTGCAGAACGACCGAGCCAATCATCTTCACCGATGAAGACCTCAACGGTATATCTGTTAGTGTATATGCCCTAGAGGCCATTACTGTATCATACTAGTTTGTATATTACTTAATGGAAGCTTGGGATATTCACCTTGTATATATAATCTTGCTCAAAATAGTAGTATGCTACTTGGTTTGTTTCTACTTCAATGTGTATATGTGTTTATTTTTGTATATCGCCTATACACATTAGTGGAGCCCTTAGGATCTTTGCTTGATTACCAGTGATGTGATGGCCGTCACACTAGTGGGGCTGGGTAATCTATAAGCACATCCTTATGCAGGTCCCTGGTCGCAGGACTATTGAGACAGGGCATCGATACTCCAGAGTAGACCAGCGCATGCGCTTCTCATCCCAGTGTGGGAGACGGTCTGTCCCACAGCCGTCAGTACGTCGTACTTGAGATAGTATGCGGGTGCTCGTTAGGTTACGGGTACACTGGACAGGACTCGTCGGGAACTGACTAGTTGGTATTATGCCTATCGTCAGTTATCAGTTCCTAGGTGACATGAGTATAGCTTAGTCCGCTGACTTGACACTGTCACTTCGCCTCGAGTGTGTTCCCACTGCACTTTGATTACTACCCTACCACGGCTTAAAGGAGTCATGCAAACAGGTAGTAGTTGGGTGCAGTCCCAAAGCACTTGGAGGCAGTGACGGTTAGACAGGATTCGTCTCTTCTGGTATTGGGGGTTGACATCGCGCTGTGTCTAGGAGAGCCATTACACGAGTAGTCCCTGGCCAGGGCAAACGAGATATACTGGTAGGCTTCCAGTGTTATCTCAGGGTGTTTTGGGCTTCACTCCGACACGACTTATACCGCTATTGGGGGACTGACGTTTACCGCCCCCTAGGCCCGCCATGCGATGTATCAGACGAACAGACCGGACTGTACGGAGAATGTCACATTCAGGCTCAGTAGGAGTTCAGATGGGTTTCGCCTCCTCGGTCTTCTTATCGGCATTACCTGGGGACCGTTACGCACAGCTAGTGCCACTTGCGGTCTGTGGTTAAACCCACTGCCAGCGTAGTGTCGAGTCTTTAGAGTCCCACACAGAAAGCTTTTCGCCTTTAGGCAAAAGAGTAGAGGTCGCATGGTTTTGCGACAGGTCGCATGGTTTTGCGACAGAGTTCGGTCACATCCGTGCACTTGTGCACGTACAGTGTCCGGACAGTTTACACTAGCGGGCTTTGGTTTAAACCAGATCCTAGTGTACCTTTTGGGATTGGATTTATCCAGTATGCATTCGTGTTCCTCGGAACGCGGATGCGGGTGTGTATGCACAGATGACGGGGAGACAGAGGCAGCGGATTCTCATTAGGGTTGTTGACAGTTGACCATTGACTATTTGACTTTTTGCTCAACCCTAATGAGAATATGATATGTGATTAACTATTATATTAATTAAGTATTATGGTGACATGGTTGTTGACTTTTGTTGACTTTGTTGACTTGTTGACTTTGTTGACTTGTTGACTTTGTTGACCGGTTGACTAGGCTTGACTAGTTGACCATCATGATAACCATAGCCATCATTTCATGGCAAAGTCTTTTGCTTGCTTGCTCATTTGTGCAAAATGAGTGCATGAAATGATATGGTTATGGTTGTTCAACCATCACATAACACTTGATTTGGTATAATGAGTTATGATGGTTTTGGATTATGAGAGGGTGAAAGACAAAAGACTTGCTCATTCTTTCTTGCTCATTCTCTCTCTTGTTCTTGAGCTCTCTTGCTCTTGCTTTCACCCTCTTCCTCTTGCTCCCTCTCTTGACTCTATGGTTCACATATCTCATGAGTTGAGAATCAAGAACCATAGATAAAATCACATACAAACTCTTCTCTACTCATTCTAGTTCACAAGGTTTAGCAAACCGAGTGAACTAGTTTCTTCAAAGTTCGAAGAAGGAGCCAAAGGTTGGAGCTTTCAGGTGGATCTATCTTCGGCGTACGGAGACGACGGGAAGAAGCCAATCCGGACCACCATCGGAGCTTGAAGACGAAGGAGTTCAAGACAAGCAAGGTATAACCCCCTAACCGAGTAGTTAGAAACTCGTAGTTAGGTTGTTAGTTAGATGTTTAACCAAGATCCGGGTTATAGGTCCATGTTACCACCTCTATAAAAATCGTTTTTTACCAAATTCCGCATGCCCGAAAGTACCGGGAGAGGTAGCATGGACTTACAGTGGTATCAGAGCCTAGTTAAACTCTATCTAACATGTTAGCAAGTAACTAGAAGATCGATCAAAGAAAAAGTCCCGAAAACGAACCCCAAAATTCGAAGTTTCTGTCGATTTTTATACTGTTCAAAAGTTGATTATTTTCACACCTAAAATCGACTCAGGGTTTTCTGTGAATACTGTAGAAATTTGGTCCAGTGATCCCATCAAAGAGCCGCGGAAACGCGGCAATAGCTTGCTATTGCCGCGGTTCCGCGGCCAACTTGGCTCCTCTCTGTTCTTTCTTTGCTACAGTATTCTCATAGGGGTATTTTGGGATTTTTGGTTTATGTGTTTTC
Source organism: Agapanthus africanus (assembly GCA_030015575.1). NCBI lineage: Eukaryota > Viridiplantae > Streptophyta > Magnoliopsida > Asparagales > Amaryllidaceae > Agapanthus > Agapanthus africanus. Next base: position 75,405,934 of record JASDDO010000028.1, read on the forward strand.
TGCCCAGATTTTCCAGAACGAAAATTTTATTTTTGGGGTCCCGAAAATCCGTAGTTTTGATCGAACTTCTAAAAGACTTAAGCTAACGGGTTTTTTCTGTAATGTGATATTTGTATTGAACGTCTACTAATCGCTATATGTCGATTAGTGGGGGTTATACAAATCTGTGATCTGTAATGTTGCTGGAATGTGTATATGAATATGTTGGATTGTCGCGGGTGAATAGCCGGGGGTTATGAGACGAGAGTTTTCTTTTCTTTCAATTCATGTAAATTTGTAAATTGATGTAATAATTATTTGTATGGCCGCACAACCGGGTCGGGGTTGTAGCCGTCATTGTATAATTTCTTTTTACTGTTTTTGCTCCTAGGATAGACCCATGGAGGGGGTGCACAAACTACCGGGTATGCCGAAGTGTCGAGTGGCCTACTCATGGAGATGAGGGAGGTTGCTACGCTTCGGGTACTTGGCGGGTAGTTTGCCGCACCCGTAGGGATCTTGAGTGGGGTATTGGCTATTCACCGCGACCGTGTAATCTGTTTTTCGTTACAGGCTCGTGCGAATTACAGATTCCTAGTATATCCAATGTATTCATCTGTGATCTGAAATGTTTATCATTGCAGTATATCCATATATGATATTATTTAGGCGTTGCTTATGTTTTACAGACGCGCTAGCCCAGCCCCCGCTCTGTCGTTAGTTAAGTAACCTAACGGGTAATGACGGGGCCCAGTGGCGAATGCGAATGGCATAAGCGTACGTCATATTTTGCTTATTTTCTGCAATGGTAGGATTAAATGATGGGACGCATTAAAAGAACTAATGCAAAAATATCACGCATTAAAAGAACTAATGCAAGATAATAAACCAAGTTAAAGTCGTTGGAACACTTTCGAAAAACCACTCGGTTCTTTTCAAAACCAACTTTTAAATGCGGAGCTTGAGCCACTCCTTTTAAAAGCTATCTCGTTCCATCGACTATATCAAGTTCACTACGTTCACGGTTTCGCCAAAACCATTCGTAGCCCTCCATCATTTCAGTTAAATATTCGGTAGTATTCAAGCTATGTATTTTGACCTCACGCCAAGGCATAGTGATTGGTAGCTGCCGGATATTTATCTGTTGCATAGATAGAATGCGTTGGTTTGGGACAGTCGTACTACCATTTTGGCCTACGTCAAGGGTAGGTACGGGTGGATTCAAATTAACCTGGATAATGATGGGAAGAACTTTACATGTGACTTATGACATTTTGACCTCACGCCAAGGTCATAAGAGCATGGGGCAAAAATCCACATCGGGAGTTTCATAAGTACTGAAACTTGCTAGATTTGCATACCATTTGGAGTGTGATGATTCTGGTAGGATTCCTTCAGTTTCGTCACGCGATGATATTTGGATCCCGATCCTACTGTGAGTATATGCTACCCCTCGGGAAATTTCTCACTAATCGATCAATGCTATAAACCTAGTAGGTGCCTAGAAAGGTGTTAGCGGGGCTACGCCCCCAGGGAAAAGAGGTTATTTAATTAAGGAACTTCGCGAAAGCGTTGAAAAACCTCCCTCGAAGTACCGACACTGGCCTGGCTGAAAGGTTAAGCAAGTATTGTGCGGTGGGATTGATCCCGGCTAATTCTTCCTTTATGGTTTGAGGAGGGATTCGAGAAACAGTGGGAACCATCCTGTTTAGACAAACTAAAAACCACTCTAAACTTGCAAGAGCATCATGCTGAGTGTTTCTTCTTCTCTCTCCTAATTGCAGCGACCAATCGACATGACTGGACTTAAGTTACTTCTAGATAAAAACATACTGACAGGACCAAACTACAAAGATTGGCTCAGGAATGTCAAGATGGCAATCACTTACGAAAAGCTGGGGTATCTTCTTACACCAAAGCTCCCCCTGTCCTTGGTCCCACTTCCAGCGTCGCGGATAAGGAAATCCGCAAGACTTGGGAGATTGATAGCGCGAAGGCCAAGTGCCTCGTACTTGCCTCGATGGACAATGAACATCAGAGGAGGCACGAGAATATGGACCTGGAATCCATATTTCTCCATACAAAAGAACTGTATGGAGAGCAATCTCGTATCGCAAGATACGAAGCATCGAAAAAGTTATTTTCGGCAAAGATGGCCGTCGGATCATCAGTAGCCGAGCACGTGCTAAAGATGATCGGCTACATTGAGGAGCTCGCGGACCTAGGGACCACATTGGAGAGTGAGCTCTATACGGACATAGTTCTCCAATCCCTTCCTTCCACTTACACCCAGTTTATACTGAACTTCAACCTACAAGAAAAAGAGCTTGAACTTTCAGAGCTCCTCAACATACTGAGGAGCGCAGAGGGCACCCTACAGAAAAGTAGGGAAACATCCACTTTGTTTGTAGGAGAATCATCTTCTTCTAGGTCCAAGGCGAAAGCCAAGGGAAAGAAGAAGAAAGCCCCCGCCAAACCAAGGGGCGGTGTTAGTAAAGTGGATACGAAGGGAAAAGCAAAAGCAACAAAGAAAGCGGGGAAGCTTGTGGATAAGGAAGAATGCTTCTATTGTCATAAGAAAGGACACTGGAAGAATGATTGCAGGGCCTGGAAGGCCAGAACACAGGAATTGAAGCAGGTTGCAGCTTCAGCTTCAGGTGTGTATGTTATTGAAAACTGTCTTTCAATAAACTCTACTTCCTGGGTATTGGATACCGGATCAGGATCTCATATCTGTAATTCTTTGCAGGCGTTGAGAAACCGTAGTGTTTTGAAAGCAGGTGACATGACCCTCAGAGTTGCGAACGGAGCTAGCATGGATGCTAAAGCCGTGGGGGACTATCACCTGGGAATGTCAGATGGACATGTTTTGGTTTTGCGTAATTGCTTTTTTGTACCCAACGCAACTTGTAATATCATTTCTGTATCTTTAGTTTCTAAAGAAGGTTATGAATTTGCGTTTGTAAATAATGTTGTAAACATTCACCTTAATCAAGTTTTGATTGGGTCAGGTACATTGAGTAATGGTATATACGTGTTAAACCAACCACAGATTTTCAGCATCCAGAATACACACAAGAGAAAGTCTCCGGAAATTAATCAGGCTTTCTTATGGCATTGTAGACTGGGTCACATCAATGAGAGAAGGTTGACTAAGTTACATACAGAAGGATATTTGAATCCGTTCGAATATCAATCATATGCCACTTGTCAATCCTGTCTCAAAGGAAAGATGACAAAGACTCCGTTTACTGGACACGGAGTAAGAGCAAGCGAGCTCTTGGGACTCGTACACAGCGACGTGTACGGTCCAATGTCTACACATGTGAGAAGCGGTTATTCTTACTTCATCACTTTTACGGATGATTTTTCAAGGTTCGGACATGTCTTCTTAATGAAACATAAGTCCGAAGCCTTTGAAAAGTTCCAGGAATATAAGAATGAAGTAGAAAAACAGACCGGCAAAAGTATCAAGATTCTAAGATCGGATCGAGGTGGAGAATACTTAAGTGCCGAGTTCCTGGACTATTTAAAAGAGAACTGAATTCTCTCTCAGCTTGCTCCTCCATACACTCCGCAACATAACGGTGTATCGGAGAGACGGAACCGAACCCTATTGGATATGGTACGTTCCATGATGAGTAACGCTGAGTTACCGCGATCATTCTGGGGGTATGCGCTAGAATCAGCTGCGTACCTTTTGAACCGAGTTCCTGCTAAGACTGTGCCTACCACACCTTATGAGTTATGGAGTGGGAAGAAACCCTATCTTCAATATCTGAAGATCTGGGGATGTCCAGCTTTTGTCAAAAAGCAGCATGCGGACAAACTTGAGGCACGCTCAGTACTGTGCAAGTTTGTGGGATATCCAAAGAACACCAGAGGGTATCTTTTCTACCACGCAGAGGAACAAAAAGTCCTTGTTTCTCGTAATGCCCACTTTCTAGAACACCAGTTCTTGGAAAAGGAGATCAGTGGGAGCGCAGTAGAACTGGAAGAAATTCCAGAAACACAGACTATTACTGACAGCTTAGTGGAACCAGAAGGTTCAAAAGAACAGGACATTCCTACGCCGCTCCGCAGGAGTAGTAGGCAGACTCATCCGCCCGAGAGATACTACGGTTTTCTCATAGACGGGGATAGAGAGGATTGCATCATAGATTATGATGAGCCTACTAGCTTCCAGCAGGCCGTTCAGAGCGTTGACTCAGTGAAATGGCTGGATGCAATGCGGACCGAAATGGAGTCCATGTACACCAACAAAGTATGGACGTTGGACATTGCTCCAGACGGGGTAAAACCCGTAGGATGCAAGTGGATCTTCAAAAGGAAGATTGGTGTAGATGGACAGGTTGAGACCTATAAAGCTAGACTTGTAGCAAAGGGTTTCCGTCAAAGACCTGGCTTGGACTATGACGAAACCTTTTCTCCAGTGGCTATGCTGAAATCCATTCGGATCCTTCTTGCCATTGCTGCTTTCCACGATTATGAGATCTGGCAAATGGACGTAAAGACCGCTTTTCTAAATGGAAATTTAGAGGAGTGTGTCTATATGGACCAGCCAGAGGGTTTCATTCAGAGTGGGAGCAGCGGAAAGGTGTGCAAGTTGCTTAAGTCCATCTATGGACTAAAGCAGGCATCGCGGAGTTGGAACATCTGCTTTGATGAGACGGTCAAACAATTTGGCTTTATCAAAAATCCAGATGAACCATGCATCTATAGTAGATTTGTAGCGAGAACTGTAGTATTCCTCGTTTTATACGTGGATGCCATTCTCTTAATAGGAAATGACATTCCTATGCTACAATCTGTCAAGGGGTTCTTGTCACACAGGTTCTCCATGAAAGACCTGGGTGATGCCTCATACATCCTGGGGATCCGGATCCATCGTGATAGATCCAAGAGGATATTAGGATTTTCACAGTCCAGGTACATCGACACCGTACTGAAAAGATTCAGTATGGAAGATTCCAAGCGCGGTAACCTACCGGCTTGTCACGGGATCACCCTCTCTAAAGAGATGTCTCCCAAGACTGATTTGGAGAGGGATCGCATGTCTATTATACCCTACGCTTTTGCGGTAGGCTCTATAATGTATGCGATGTTGTGTACCAGACCGGATGTAGCTTATGCATTGAGTGTGGTAAGCCGGTATCAGTCAAACCCTGGGGAGAAACACTGGATAGCGGTAAAGAACATTCTCAAGTACCTGAGAAGGACTAAGGAGATGTTCTTGGTGTATGGCGGAAAAGACCTCCAGATCGAGGCCTTTGCTGACTCCAGCTTCCAGAGTGACAAGGATGATTCCAAGTCCATGTCGGGTTTTGTCTTTACCCTCAATGGAGGGGCGGTGTGTTGGAAGAGTTCCAAACAAGAAACCGTTGCGGACTCGACGATGGAAGCGGAATACATCGCTGCATCTGATGCCGCAAAAGAAACTGTCTGGATGAGGAAGTTCTTGAAAGAACTTCAGGTGGTTCCGTCCATTGTTGATCCAATACCTCTGTATTGTGACAACAACGGAGCTATAGCTTTAGCGAAGGAACCCAGGTCCCATCAGAGATCCAGGCACATCTTGAGGCGGTATCACCTGATCAGGGAGATCGTGGATCGCCAGGAGATCGAGGTTCGGAGAGTCGCTTCAGAAGATAACACTGCAGATCCATTCACCAAGGCCCTGCCCCAGACTCAGTTCGAGCGGCTGATCGAGATGATAGGTCTTCGATACGCCAGTACATGGCCTTAGTGCAAGTGGGAGATTGTTAGTGTATATGCCCTAGAGGCCATTACTGTATCATACTAGTTTGTATATTACTTAATGGAAGCTTGGGATATTCACCTTGTATATACAATCTTGCTCAAAATAGTAGTATGCTACTTGGTTTGTTTCTACTTCAATGTGTACATGTGTTTATTTTTGTATATCGCCTATACACATTAGTGGAGCCCTTAGGATCTTTGCTTGATTACCAGCGATGTGATGGCCGTCACACTAGTGGGGCTGGGTAATCTATAAGCACATCCTTATGTAGGTCCCTGGTCGCAGGACTATCGAGACAGGGCATCGATACTCCGGAGTAGACCAGCGCATGCGCTTCTCATCCCAGTGTGGGAGACGGTCTGTCCCACAGCCGTCAGTACGCCGTACTTGAGATAGTATGCGGGTGCTCGTTAGGTTACGGGTACACTGGATAGGACTCGTCGGGAACTGACTAGTTGGTATTATGCCTATCGTCAGTTATCAGTTCCCAGGTGACATGAGTACAGCTTAGTCCACTGACTTGACACTGTCACTTCGCCTCGAGTGTGTTCCCACTGCACTTTGATTACTACCCTACCACGGCTCAAAGGAGTCGTGCAAACAGGTAGTAGTTGGGTGCAGTCCCGAAGCACTTGGAGGCAGTGACGGTTAGACAGGATTCGTCTCTCCCGGTATTGGGGGTTGACATCGCGCTGTGTCTAGGAGAGCCATTACACGAGTAGTCCCTGGCCAGGGCAAACGAGATATACTGGTAGTCTTCCAGTGTTATCTCAGGGTGTTTTGGGCTTCACTCCGACACGACTTGTACCGCTATTGGGGGACTGACGTTTACCGCCCCCTAGGCCCGCCATGCGATGTATCAGACGAACAGACCGGACTGTACGGAGAATGTCACATTCAGGCTCAGTAGGAGTTCAGATGGGTTTCGCCTCGTCGGTCTTCTTATCGGCATTACCTGGGGACCGTTACGCATAGCTAGTGCCGCTTGCGGTCTGTGGTTAAACCCACTGCCAGCGTAGTGTCGAGTCTTTAGAGTCCCACACAGAAAGCTTTTCGCCTTTAGGCAAAAGAGTAGAGGTCGCATGGTTTTGCGACAGAGTTCGGTCACATCCGTGCACTTGTGCACGTATAGTGTCCGGACAGTTTACACTAGAGGGCTTTGGTTTAAGCCAGATCCTAGTGTACCTTTTGGGATTGGATTTATCCAGTATGCATTCGTGTTCCTCGGAACGCGGATGCGGGTGTGTATGCACAGATGACGGGGAGACAGAGGCAGCGGATTCTCATTAGGGTTGTTGACCGTTGACTATTTGACTTTTTGCTCAACCCTAATGAGAATATGATATGTGATTAACTATTATATTAATTAAGTATTATGGTGACATGGTTGTTGACTTTTGTTGACTTTGTTGACTTGTTGACTTTGTTGACCGGTTGACTAGGCTTGACTAGTTGACCATCATGATAACCATAGCCATCATTTCATGGCAAAGTCTTTTGCTTGCTTGCTCATTTGTGCAAAATGAGTGCATGAAATGATATGGTTATGGTTGTTCAACCATCACATAACACTTGATTTGGTATAATGAGTTATGATGGTTTTGGATTATGAGAGGGTGAAAGACAAAAGACTTGCTCATTCTTTCTTGCTCATTCTCTCTCTTGTTCTTGAGCTCTCTTGCTCTTGCTTTCACCCTCTTCCTCTTGCTCCCTCTCTTGACTCTATGGTTCACATATCTCATGAGTTGAGAATCAAGAACCATAGATAAAATCACATACAAACTCTTCTCTACTCATTCTAGTTCACAAGGTTTAGCAAACCGAGTGAACTAGTTTCTTCAAAGTTCGAAGAAGGAGCCAAAGGTTGGAGCTTTCAGGCGGATCTATCTTCGGCGTACGGAGACGACGGGAAGAAGCCAATCCGGACCACCATCGGAGCTTGAAGACGAAGGAGTTCAAGACAAGTAAGGTATAACCCCCTAACCGAGTAGTTAGAAACTCGTAGTTAGGTTGTTAGTTAGATGTTTAACCAAGATCCGGGTTATAGGTCCATGTTACCACCTCTATAAAAATCGTTTTTTACCAAATTCCGCATGCCCGAAAGTACCGGGAGAGGTAGCATGGACTTACAATATTCTTGCCTCACAACTCCCCCTCGTTATAACAGTCCGAGTCTACTATTACGAGGTACAGAGGATATTGATTGATTCCGGGAGCTCGGCAAACATTCTCTTCTACGACTGTTTTAAGCGTATGGGGCTGGGACCGTCCGACCTACGGCCTACCTCCCATGTCCTCGAGGGGTTTACCAACCACTCCATCCCGGCCGAGGGAGTGGTCATCCTTCTCCTCAACATTGGTGAAGCAGGCCATATAAGGACCGTACCGGGGGATTTCATCGTCGCTAAGATCCTTTCAACCTACAACATCCTCCTGGAACACCCGACATTAAACGTCTTCCGAGCTCAAATCTCGACCTTCCATCTTGCAGTCAAATTTCCATTAGACAAAGGGGATAGGCTGGGCCTACGGGAACCAGCAGATCGCCAAGATTTGCTTCGTCTCGACATCTCCCGCCGGAGAGCAGAGCGACGACTTTGAGGACACAAAGATTTCCAGGGATCTTTGGATACGAGCGACGACCAGAAAGAAATCCGAGGAGCCCCGGTGGAAGCGCTGACAGAAGTGCCCCTCGTCGAGGGGGTCGATGGACGAACCGTTTAGATCGGGTCTTTTTTGACAGGAGACTGTCGCAAAGACTTGATCCGCTTCCTTCGAGGAAATTCATACGTATTCATCTGGACACCGGCGGACATGCCCGGGATCGACCCCAAAGTTATCTCACACAAGCTCGGGGTCGACCCTAAGGCCAGACCCATCCGACAAAAGAAGAAAAGTTTTGCGCCGATCAAATAAAAGGCGATTAAGAACGAGATTGATAGATTGCTCGCAACCAACTTTATTAGAAATATTGACTACTCGGATTGGCTAGCGAATGTGATAATAGTTTAAAATGCGAACGGGAAGTAGCGCAATTGTGTCGAATTCACGGATCTGAACAAGGCCTGCCCAAAAGACAACTATCCCCTCTCTTGGATAGACAAACTAGTGAACAGCTCGACCGGCCACTGTAGGGTGTTTTTCGTCACCCCAAGGGTATGGGAATACGCGTCGTTTGTCAGACGTGTATAGATTCCCCCTGCTCAGGATAAGCTGGGTTTATTGATTGTGGGGATCCGAATTTCCGGCGGCCGCGGACTAAACTGCCGTTAATTACCCATCGCTCTTAGAGCGAAGAAACCTCCGATTAACGGATCAAAATAGTTATGCGAACTCAACGTGAGCTGTCGGTCTTTGAAAGTAATGCAGAAGAGCATGTTTATTTCATTTTATTTATTCTATTTATGACAAATGATTTTTTATTATTATTATTTTTTTATTCAAAAAAAATATTTTTTATGGAGTTAAACTCCAAAAGATTTTATTTGGATTTAAACTCCCAAAAGTTTTTGTATGAAATTAAACTCTCTTTTATTCAAAGAAACATTTTTTTATGGAGTTAACTCCAAAAACAATTTTTATTTGGAGTTAAACTCCCAAGAGTTTCTGTATGAAGTTAAACTCTCTTTTATTCAAAAAAACATTTTTTATGGAGTTAAACTCCAAAATTCATTTGGAGTTGAACTCCCAAAGTTTCTGCATGGAGTTGAACTCCAAAAAAACAGAAAAAAAAGAAAAAAGAAAAAAAGGAAGAAGGGAGAAGCCCCGTCCACTCACGTGAGAGGGAAAGGGTAGTGGGAACCTCCCCCTCCCACTTAGTGGGAGCTTCCTCCCCCTCACATGAGAGTGAGCAGGGGCTTCCACTTGGTGGGAGCCTCCCCCTCACGTGAGGGGGGAAAAGCTCCCACTTGGTGGAAGCAACATCCCTCTCACGTGAAAGGGAGCAGGGCTCCTACTTGGTGGGAGCCCCCCCCCCCAAGGTGAGGGAGCTCCTAAAAAAATTGTTTTATTTATTTATTTATTTTTTGAAAGAGATAAACTTAGAACATTTGTATGGAGTTAAAATCCAAAAACATTTGTATTGAGTTAAACTCCAAAATATTTATTTTTATGGAATTAAACTCCTAAAACCATTTGTTTGGGGTTAAACTCCAAAGATTTTTTAATACGGAGTTGAACTCCAAAAGATTTTTTATGGAGCTAAACTCCCAAAAGCATTTGTATGGAGTTAAACTCCAAAGATTTTTTAATACGGAGTTGAACTTCAAAAGATTTTTTTATAGAGTTAAACTCCCAAAAGCATTTGTATGGAGTTAAACTCCAAAAGATTATTTTATTATGGAGTTAAACTCCAAAAGATTTTTGTATGGAGTTAAACTTCAAAAGATTTTATGTGGAGTTAAACTCTCTAAAAGATTTTTTATTGTGGAGTTAAACTCCAAAAACAAAACTTATTTTTATTTTGATCTAGATTTTTTTTAAGAGGAAGCTCTCACAAAATGGGAGCTTCCCTCTTACGTGAGAGGGAGCAAGGGGATCCCACTTTGTGGGAGCTTCCCTTCCCCTCACGTGAGGAAAGGAACCCCCACTCGCGTGAGGGGAAAGTGGAGGGTGTCCACTGGATTAGAGTTAAACTCTAAAAAATTCTTTTTTATAATTATTATGGAGTTAAATTCCAAAAGGTTTTTAAAATATGGAGTTGAACTTTCAAAAATTCTATATGGAGTTGAACTCCCAAAACAATTTTATTTAGAGTTAAACTCTCAAAAAAATTTATATGGAGTTGAACTCCCAAAACAATTTTATTTGGAGTTAAACTCCCAAAATAATTTTATTTGGAGTTAAACTCCCAAAAAAATTTATTTTTAGAAAATCTAAAGAGATCTCTTAAAGCTCCAGGATCTCTGTCTTGGATGATGAAAGGGGGACCCTTTCTTCTTTTTTGAGGCTTGAATCCTCTCAAATTGAGGTCTTTTTTTTAAGGATGGGTCTCATTCTCCCTCTTCTCTCTTCCTTTTTTTGGATCTTGGGGGAAGGGTGATGAGATTTAAAATCTCCCCTTTTTAGAGACTTGACAGAAGATTTGAACTCCTCTCCAAAAATCTTATGGTGAAAAACTATTTTTTTAAGAAAACAAGAGTTAAACTCTTGATTTAATTCAAAAAAAAAAGAAAAGAAGAAAAGAAGGAGACTGTGAACCATGAAGAAAGAGGCACAAACCCCTAAGTTGTTATGGGAGGAATCTTCTCTTGTTTTCATTCATCATAATGCCTTATATAGGCTTTACATTTTACATATGCCCTCTTGGGCTTTTCAAAATGGCACGTGTGTCTTTCCCATGCCATGTACTTTTTTTTCTTTTGCATATAGGTCATGAGCTTTTACATAATTTGGGTTTGTTACCCATTTTATTACATTTATTCATATGAATAACATTAAGCCTATTTATGCTTTAACCATTATTCCTTTGGCATGGGGAGGCCGGCAGCGGGGCTCGACTTAGGCATGGGGTCACTTGACTTGGACTTGAGCCCGCTTACCTAAGGTTAACTTTGATTTTGACTTGGTCAACGGGGTATAATTTTTGACCCTGACAAAGTGCCCCCCATCAATAAATGCACACCGCGTATATGAGTAGTGTGCATGAAATTGATGGATCTTGTTTCACAAAAGTCTGATATTGAGGTAGAGCATCATTCCGGGGGCGGAGCACCATTCCAATGTGCAGAGCATAATTCCACGGTCAGAGCATCATTCCGATTTGCGGAGCATAATTCCATTATATCCTGAGACGAAGTATAATTCCGGTGCAGGGGTAAACATTCCGAACGAAATATAGTTCCGATGCAGAGGTTGATTCCAGGACGAAACATGATTCCGACATGGAAGGCGATCACTCCGAGGGGAAGCATGATTTCGACACGGGGTATATTCTGAGACGAAACGTGATTCCGACGCAGAGCTTGTTGGTTGATTCCGAGGCGGAGCATAATTCCGACAGGGAAGGCAGATACTCCGAGACGAAGCATGATTTCGACACGAGCTACATTCTGAGATGAAACGTGATTCCGACGCAGAGATTTTTGGTTCACTTGATTCCGAGGAGGAGCATAATTCCGATAGGGAGGTTGATACTACCATTTTTGTGACTTGGATGGTCGGTGCTCGACGTGTCTCTGAGACGGAGTGTCGGTGCTCGACGTGTCCCCGGCACGGAGTGTCGCTGGTTGACTTGTCCCCGGCATGGAGTGTCGCTGGTTGACTTTTCCCCGGCACGGAGTGTCTGGTTGACTTTTCCCCAGCACGGAGTATCGCTGGTTGACTTGTCCCCGACACGGAGTGTCACTGGTTGACTTGTTCCCGGCACGGAGTGTCACTGGTTGAATTGTCCCCGGCGTGAAGTGTCGCTGGTGGATATTTCCTCGGCACGGAGTGTCGCTGGTTGACTTGTCCCCGGCACGGAGTGTCGTTGGTTGACTTGTCCCCGGCATGGAGCGTCTGGTTGACTAGTCACCGGCACGGAGTGTTGCTGGTTGACTTGTTCCCGGCACAGAGTGTCGCTTGTTGACTTGTTCCCGGCACAGAGTGTCGCTGGTTGACTTGTTTCCGGCACGGAGTGTCTGGTTAACTTGTCCCCGGCACGGAGTATCGCTGGTTGACTTGTCACCGGCATGGAGTGTCGCTGGTTGACTTGTCCACGGTACAGAGTGTCTGATTGACGTTTTCCCGGCACGGAGTGTCGCTGGTTGACTTGTCCCCGGCACGGAGTATCGCTGGTTGACTTGTCACCGGCATGGAATGTCGCTGGTTGACTTGTCCACGGTACAGAGTGTCTGGTTGACGTTTTCCCGGCACGGAGTGTCGCTGGTTGACTTGTCCCCGGCACGGAGTGTTGATTGGTGTCAAAACTTGTATTTACCGCAATCAGAAACGGCGTCACTTTGCAGCTAGCGGGTGAGGGCGGGTCGATCCACAGAGATGGGTAAATTCCTTTTATGTGTTTTAACGAGTTGATTCAAAGTGTCGTTTTGGTTGGTTTATAAAAATCTATGAAAACTGGATCTAATTAATCTAATTAAAGTCTTGCTAGGGTTAGGCTTAGAGGAAGTTTTGGAGATTAACGTTTTTCTCACCGCTTTCAATGCCTTCTTTTTTTAGATCTGTTAGATGTTACGGTTATTATCAATAAAGTGGATCCGCACCTTTTGGGAAGATATTTCTTCCTCTAGATTCGTATCCTTCCTTTGTTGATAATTACCCTAACCCCCACGGAAAACGCGCGCAACCGGCCCTTTATACTACGGTTCACCGTTACCTCGAGGGGTAGGGTGCCGTAGGGAGCGATTGTGCGCATATGCATGGAGTTCTAATTCATTAGGTGAATGTGGCATTGAAAGGGGTGAGAGATCTCATCTCTCAACCCTTTCCCTAAGGCTAATCCTAACAAGCGAGAAGACTACTCGCTCATTAAGGGATGATAATGCATACTAATTAAAAGAAGAAAAAACATAATTTACCTTACTAGGTTGACGGCTCCCTCCAAACGATATAGAACAGATCTGAATATAACTCCCAGAAATTCTGAAATTTATTGATTGAAAAGAGGCATGAGTTTTTACAGATCTGGAAATACAATTTATAGGAAAACAGAAAACCTAGGGTTACAGACTCTCGTACATGCGCAATTACAGATTTGACCTCTAAAAATCCCAACACCCGAACCGTCGCACCGACACAAGAAGTCGGTGCCGACACGTGCAACAAACGGCCGCGGAACCGCGGCAATAGGGTGCTTGGGCCGCGGTTCCGCAGCCCTTTGGTGGCATTAGCTCACCAAACTTCTGAGACTCCTTATTAACTTCTTGGGCTTCCTATTTCCATATGTATTTTCTCTTTTGGGCTTCTTATTCTCCTCCAGATATTTCAGTGAATACTTGTAGCGATCTTTTAACCGTTCACTTGACTTTTTGGACCTTGCACTGTTCTTCGACTAGGCTTGACTAGAATCCGTCTACTTGTTGGTCAAAAGTCTCTTTTCTGTATCAGCTTTCGCCTTTTTCACTGTATTCGCTTCCAAGCCCTGTATCCTGTAACATGTAACAAAAGTGCGTCAAGAGTACCTGTTTATTTATAAAATGGATAAGAATAGGGGAATGAAAAATGCAATATTATGGTCTGAACAAATACCCCCAAACTTACCTTTTGCTCGTCCTCGAGCAAATTTATTTTTTATTCACTAAAATCCTAACCACACTTTCGCAGGGAAACGCGATTGCACTGAGCATGTGCAACAAGCCGTTAAACCTCTAGGTGTCCCTAGTAGGAGGAGTGTTGTCTCCTGAGGGTTTTCAGCGGATTACACCCACAAAATCCTATCAATTTGGCCCATTGACTTTTGTTTTCCAATTAAGTTTTCTAACAAGGAATTCTATTATCTTATACTTGTAAATTATCCACCCATATTCTTCACACTTCCTCATCATTTAACTTAAGATTATATATGTTCTATAGACTTATTTAGCTTTCGGCATCTCTTAAGTCTTCCTTCTAGGGTTTCATCTCTACTTAGGAATTTCTATCAACTCTACTAAAGATACAAGTTCTATCTTTCATTCTTTTTTCTTATCTAAACTCTAATCACATATCCCCACGTGTGTGTATAGATCACCCCTACACTTGGAAATTCAAATCAAGCAATCGTACTCTCGTCCATTGTCCAAAGCACTTATTAATTCGTGAATTTTGAATTTCGCTTACACATCCTTCATGCGACTGTTAATACTTCTTGAGGTACCAACAACCGATTACAAGATGCGTTAGCACTTTAAAGCGTACTTCCTAGTTTTTGCAACACCCAAGGCTTTAGCAGTGACTCCCAAACCAGTTGGTCTAAGGCACTAGGTGATAAGGCACCCTTGCTAAATATTTTTCTATTTTTTTTTTACAGCCTTAAGTAATCACAAAAACCAGTGTCCATTTTTTTTTCTTTATTCACTTTTTTTCTTTTATTTTCATTGTACTAAGGACTTTAGACAAGAGCACTTCCAGGTCTCTTCTACTATTCCAAGTTTCAAGGTGCGTGATTATGCATGTTGTAGGGTATACGTTTTCAAAATCTATACTTAAGCTAGGAACTATTTTTCAAACTTATACTCTAATAAAAGCTTCAATATCTTTCCTTCGTTTCGACTTAGCCCAAGAAGTCAACCCAAAATTTGCCTATTTCTAAATAAACTACAAGGCATATACTTTCTACCGTTAAACTTTAAGGAATGTTATTTTTAGGGTTTTTAATTCACTAAGTCTAAGATCTAGTTGTTCCTAGCTAGTTAACCTATTTGTCAAACTCAAGTCAATTAGCCAAAATTGAATACAATATTTTTTTATAATTTTCGAAATTTTTCAATTTTTATGGGTTTCCAAATAAGTATGCAAATGCAAAAATATGTACAAATGAATGCGAAGGAAGAAGACGTACCGAGCATACCCCCAAACTTGAACTTAACAGTGTCCTCACTGTCATACTAAACTAAGAGGGTCAAAATACCGGCACTTCCCTGTTTATTCATTTTAAAAAAAAATTATTGCTGAGAAAAACAAAAATATATACAAAAAGGCCCTCCCCCAAAATTCATTTAAACTATGTTAGACATTACTGCCAAACTTTGTATAGACCAACACCAACCAGTTGAAAATTTTATCAGTAAAGAGTATTGGTTGGTGGAAGAATAAGTTGTAGCGATCCGCAAAGAATTGGGAAAGATAGAAGTAGTGGTAAGGGAGGTGTGGAGGTAAATATACAGGTGATGGTGATGTATCGAAACGAGAATGTAAAGGATCAGCAATCAGTGGAGTGTTGGCATTCTCGTAGCTTATTAAAAGAAATGGGGGTATTTCAACTTCTGAGTGAGGAGGTTGACTCACCACAATACCCCCAAGATGTTCCTGTGGGTCCTTTATTGACTTGGCATCATCCATCAATTGTGTATGATATTCAATTATGAGGGAACTTATCTCCTCGATGTCCACCATAGTCCAACCGAAAACTTGCCGCCTATCTTGTAAGACCATTAAAAGGGCGTTCTTTTGCTCGAGGGCTAGAGAAGCCGATATGATAATGGGAAAGGTCTCATTCTCACCTATGTAAGCATATCTAAGGTGAGACAGCAAGGGCGTGAGTTCGAGTTTCGGAGGTGAAAGAATCATTGCGGAATCTACCTCGAACTCAAAGGACTCCAACACAGGTTCGAAATCACTGCAAACAACCGATTCGGATGGCTCGACTAACTCATCCAAAAATTCAAAAGACTCATATTCGGGCTGTGAGTCGTCATCAACCGAAAAAGTGAAACATTCATAATTAGTATCGGTTGTGTCAACGGTGGTAGGCTCAAAGAGGGACGCACTAGTGGCGTCAAAACTGTCTTCATCAAATAGAAATCTTTCAAGCTCGCAGTCCTCCTGCGTGATTTCGTGAATAGAACAAACTTCTCGTGTACTGGTTTTTGGTACGGGGGGCAGACTTCCCATCTTATAAATATTGAACTCACTAGACATTTTCCCAAAGGATAGAGTCATGGAGCCATTGCGACAGTTTATCACAGCATTGGAAGTGGCCAAGAATGGTCGACCGAGAATCACCGGAATTTGGTTTCTTGGGTTAGCAACAGGTTGTGTATCCATAACAATAAAATCAACGGGGAATATGAACTCCCCAACTTTGATCAACACATCCTCTAGCTGACCCCTCAGATGGGTGATTGATCGATCAGCCATTTGGAGAGTACAACGAGTGGGTTTCAACTTTCCAACCCCTAATTGTTCGTACACGGAGTAGGGAATCAGGTTAACACTAGATCCAAGATCTAAAAGTGCTCGATTAATTTTCTTATCCCCAATTGTGATGGAAATCGTAGGACAGCCGGGGTCCTTTTGTTTTTGGGGTAAGGTTTGATGGTGGTTAATAGCATTGCTCACTGCACTAGCCACTAGCACTTTCTTGGGTACTTGAGATGCTTTTCTCTTTGAGGTGCATAAGCCCTTTAAAATTTTCCCGTATGAAGGGACTTGTTGGATTGCATCCAAGAGAGGTATATTTATGCTAACCTGCTTAAATAACTCCACAATCTTTTCCACTTGTGCAGTTGGTTTATTAGGATTCAACCTGTTTGGAAATGGTGCATTTTGAAAATTAGTCGAGTCAAATGTCTGTGGAGTAGACTGTGGATTAGGAACGGATCCCGGTGTAGATGTGTTCGTGTTGTGAGAAATGGGTCCGTTAGAGCTAGAAGAAGTAGAGCCGTGTGAAGGGTGGAGAATAGGCTCTAAAGAAAAAGGTGAAGAAGAAAGTGAAGAAAATGAAAAAGGGGAAGGTGACGATGGAGAAGAAGAAGAAGAAGAAGAAGAAGAACCACCGGCGGGGATGTCATCGCTAGTTCCCACATTATTGTGCAACACTCTTCCGGATCTCAACGTGGTCACCGCATTTACATTGTGATTGTGATATGCGTTTTGTGGGTGACCGGGATTTGGCAATGGTTGAGATGGAAGCTTTCCCTTTTCTCTCTCGCTCAACGCAGCAGTTAATTGTGCAATTTGTGCCTCAATAGATTTGATACTTTGATCGTGTGAGGCATTGTTATTCATTAAAGATTGAACATAACTTTCAAATCTTGTTGCGGATTCTGTAGATTGCTTGAGAAAAGCATCTAGACTTTTCTCGAGCGAGCTAACCTTATCATCATTTGGTTGAACTAAATTGTTCGTTTGATTTGTATAAGGTTGTTGTTGGAAAGGTTGCTGGTTTTGAGTTTGTAAAGGTGCTTGTTGTTGTTGTGGAGGAGGTCTTTGAAAATTATTGTTCCCTTGGACTTGTTGATTTTGGTTCCAAGCGAAATTCGGGTGACTCCTCCACCCCGGATTGTATGTCGAAGAGTACGGATCATTTCTTTGTCGTTGCTGAAATGCAGCATTGACTTGATCCTGTCCTTGAATAGGTGCATTATAAGGACACTCTTCGGTTAGATGCGATGGATTCGCACAACAAGCACAAACAGTTCGTGTGGGTAGAATAGGGGCAGGAGAAGACGATGAGATTTTGGTCTCAATGGCTTCTAGCTTTTTCATAAGTGAGGCCATCTCGGCCTTCATAGCAATCGACATATCTACTTGATGTATACCTGCCCTAGATTGACCAACAGAAGAAGATGATGTGGTCTTGGTACTCTCCTACTGAATTGTTTGCTCACTAAGGTCCTCAAGAAACTGCCACGCTTCGTCGCTAGACTTGGAAAGAAAATGACCTTGACATATTGTTTCTAGCAACTGCTTCATTGCCGAGTTCAATCCCTCGTATAATGTTTGGCAAAGTTGCCAACTTTCGATCCCATGATGAGGGCATTGAACGAGTAGGTCTTTAAATCTCTCGAAGCACTTCCAAAATGGTTCGGAAGGAAGCTGTGAAAATTGTATAATCTCATTTCGGATTCTAGCAGTTTTGTGACGAGGATAGAACTTTTTCAGAAAAGCTCTTACAAACTCGTCCCAATTTCTAATAGAATGTGATGCGGTGCTGTATAGCCACTTCTCGGCTAGGTCACATAAGGTAAAAGGAATGACCCTTAGCCTTATAGCGTCATCACTTAATTGGGTATTTTTCATCATGGCACAAACGTTTTGGAATTTATTGATAAAAATATATGCATCTTCCGATTCCAAACCATGAAATTTTGGCAGCATATTGATGAAATGTGGTTTTATTTCAAAATTATCCTCATTCGTCGGTGGGGGTGAAAGACATGTAGGTAAAGAAGTGCGGACGGGGTAGAAGAGATCCTGGAGCGCAACTCGTGCGGGCGCTACAACCGGCGGAAGATTCGGGTTATTCGCACCTGGCGGAGGTGGAATCATTCCCGTCGGTAAGGTATCGTTGGGGTCGTGTCCCGACATACCTTCGAAAGAAGAATTTGAAGGTGGAGGTAAGGAAATGGACGGAATGTCGACGAAGGGTTCGTCGAAGGTACCAACAAAACACGGACTAATCGGGCGTTAGTATCCCTAGTCCAAAGTGACATACACTAAAAGGGATAGTGTAGTTAGAAAAGGAAAAAAACAGAATGTGGGGGTAAGATAACGTCAATGAGAAGAAGTGAGTGGAAGTGAGTCGCAAGTTTTCTTAGCGGCAAGTTGCAAGTTTTGAAAAGATTCTTCTTTTATTTTTTATTTTTTATGTGAGAGTTTTGCAAAAAAGGTTTTTGGAAAGGGACTCGTGACACAAAATGTATCAACCACACATGCACAATCAGGCCTAGATCTAGGGTCGCCTAGGTCTGCTAGACAGCTCTTAACTAGGGCTAGAAATAGGACCTCAAACCGCCTCTTCACGGACAAGTACGGCCAGGTAAGTGGGAAGGAACCACCACTACAGTGGGCCTAATTAATAACCACTAGCCTAGACACCGCAATGTCGGTTAGGATAAACGGCCGATGCCTATACTAGTCCTTTTCCTATTGAGCTCGATGTCCTTAGGTCTGAGTCTAGTCTTTTTTAATTAATTGTGGTCGATGCAAAATGCTTTAAGTGTTTTCTGGGGTCCTGGAAAGGGTGATGAAATCCCCACCCAATCTGAGTTTGGTCAATTAGCCCCTTAGAGTCCGGTTAAATATGCAAAACAACAAAATTTCACTTTCAATCAATTTTTAGCGCGGTGCAAAGAAACCTGCAGCAAATCTGTTATTTAGAAGGGGGAGAAAGAATTTTTAGCGCAAAGAATTCCTGCAGAAAATTTTTACAGTGGAGATATGGAGGTTGCAGAGGGGAGGAAAATAGAGCAAACCATATAAAAATGATGCGCTGACGTGGCCAAGACGCGGCGGAACCGCGGCGTGGGGCCCACTTCTGCGGCGGAAACGCGGTCTCCTGGTGGGATCGGTCTCTGAAAAATTTTCTGCTGTTCTGTACCTTCAGTTCCTCTCTGTTCTTATATGTACTTTTTTGTTTTGCCCTCTGTAAAATTTCAGATCCGCGATTCTTTGCTGTTCCTGTAAGATTAAAAAAAAAAAAATATACACCCTTCAAACAGATCAAAATTGATAATTTTTGTATTTTTTATATTTTCAGATTTTTATAATTTTTAAAAATTTATATCAACCCGAAAATTCACAAAAAGAAATATTACACCATCCCCGGCAACGGCGCCATTTGATTGGTGTCAAAACTTGTATTTACCGCAATCAGAAACGGCGTCGCTTTGCAGCTAGCCGGTGAGTGCGGGTCGATCCACAGAGATGGGTAAATTCCTTTTATGTGTTTTAACGAGTTGATTCAAAGTGTCATTTTGGTTGGTTTATAAAAATCTATGAAAACTGGATCTAATTAATCTAATTAAAGTCTTGCTAGGGTTGGGCTTAGAGGAAGTTTTGGAGATTAACGTTTTTCTCACCGCTTTCAATGCCTTCTTTTTTTAGATCTGTTAGATGTTACGGTTATTATCAATAAAGTGGATCCGCACCTTTTGGGAAGATATTTCTTCCTCTAGATTCGTATCCTTCCTTTGTTGATAATTACCCTAACCCCCACGGAAAACGCGCGCAACCGGCCCTTTATACTACGGTTCACCGTTACCTCGAGGGGTAGGGTGCCGTAGGGAGCGATTGTGCGCGTATGCATGGAGTTCTAATTCATTAGGTGAATGTGGCATTGAAAGGCGTGAGAGATCTCATCTCTCAACCCTTTCCCTAAGGCTAACCCTAACAAGCGAGGAGACTACTCGCTCATTAGGGGATGATAATGCATACTAATTAAAAGAAGAAAAAACATAATTTACCTTACTAGGTTGACGGCTCCTTCCAAACGATATAGAACAGATCTGAATATAACTCCCAGAAATTCTGAAATTTATTGATTGAAAAGAGGCATGAGTTTTTACAGATCTGGAAATACAATTTATAGGAAAACAGAAAACCTAGGGTTACAGACTCTCGCACATGCGCAATTACAGATTTGACCTCTAAAAATCCCAACACCCGAACCGTCGCACCGACACAAGAAGTCGGTGCCGACACGTGCAACAAACGGCCGTGGAACCGCGGCAATAGGGTGCTTGGGCCGCGGTTCCGCAGCCCTTTGGTGGCATTAGCTCACCAAACTTCTGGGACTCCTTATTAACTTCTTGGGCTTCCTATTTCCATATGTATTTTCTCTTTTGGGCTTCTTATTCTCCTCCAGATATTTCAGTGAATACTTGTAGCGATCTTTTAACCGTTCACTTGACTTTTTGGACCTTGCACTGTTCTTCGACTAGGCTTGACTAGAATCCGTCTACTTGTTGGTCAAAAGTCTCTTTTCTGTATCAGCTTTCGCCTTTTTCACTGTATTCGCTTCCAAGCCCTGTATCCTGTAACATGTAACAAAAGTGCGTCAAGAGTACCTGTTTATTTATAAAATGGATAAGAATAGGGGAATGAAAAATGCAATATTATGGTCTGAACAAGTGTCGCTGGTTGACTTGTCCTCCGATACGGAGTGTCTGGTTGACATTTCCCCGGCACGGAGTGTCTGGTTGACTTGTCCCCGGCACAGAGTGTCGCTGGTTGACTTGATTCCGAGGTGGAGCATAATTCCGGCAGGGAAGATAGATATCCAGAGGCGAAGCCTGATTTCGACACGGGATACATTTTGAGACGAAACATAATTCCGATGCAGAGATTATTGATTTGATTTCATTTGGGAGTTTCTTATCCGTCCAGCGGGGCTTTTGAGCCTGGGACTTGGAATTTTTTTTTTTGGCGTCAGCATCGCTTCACTGGAATATGGTACCAGGAGAGAATCATCAATTGCCACGAAGAACATGGGATTTGGTTTGGAACTAGCATCGCTACATTGGAATATGGCACCAGAAGCGAATCATCACTTGCTATGAGAGGATTTGGGGATTTTTGTTTTGGTTCTGCATCAGCAACGCTTACACTGGAATATGGCTCGTTCCCTGCTTAACGACTTAGGGTTCATTTGTTCCCAGTTTAACGACATAGGGGTCTATGTGTTCCCGGTTTAACGACTTAGGGGTCATCTGTTCCCAGTTTAACGACTTAGGGGTCTATTGGATCAAAAGTTTAGAATTTTTGGGGTTGGGGTTGGCATCAGCGTAGCTAACACTGGAGCACAAGTGACTGGAGCAATTCATCATTTGCCTTTTCCTGTTGGGGAGCGATGGCTTAGGAGACAGGTTTAGGTCTCTATCACCTAAGACTTTTCAATTTTATGAGTCGTAAGGGTCCCATAAAAATATTTTCTCCCTACGAGTCGAAAAGATCTCGTTGGTGTATTTTCTCCTTAGGAGTCATGGGGACCCCCAAGTGTGTTTTCTTACGAGTCGAGAGGAATTCGCAAGGCTTGTTCTCCTCATGTATCGTGAGGACACATGAGTGGGTCTTCCCAAATAGAGCATAATTCCATGGGTGGAGACCAGCTGTGGGACTGGTGATTGCGGTGAGACATGGGTGTGATGAGGGTTATTTGACCCCGTGGATTGTATACGGTAGTCAATTTGGGGAGGCCGTAGGGCTGGGAGAATTTTTGGAATTTGGTTTTTGGTTGGCGTCCGCATCGCTGCACTGGAATATGGTACCGGGAGTGACTCATCATTCTCCATTTGGGAATTTAGGGTTTGGATTTTGGTTGTCGTCTGTATCGCTAACACTGGAATGGTACCAGGAGCGACTCATCATTCGCCTTTGGAGTTTTTTTTAACCACCGTGATTGCTCTATCATTTCAGCCTTTCTTGTCACGAAAGTCGTGATTGTCCTATCATTTCAGCTATTTATTCGTGGCTGCCCCATCATTTCGACTTTTCTTTATTTACAAAATTTTTTTTACACTCCCAGTTTAACGACTTAGGGGTCGAACATTCCCAGTTTAATAATGTGGTGGTCAGCTGTTCCCATTTTAACGACGTGGTAGTCGACTGTTCCCAGTTTAACGATGTGGTGGTCGACTGTTCCCAATTTAACGACATGGAGTTCATTGGTTGCTTATCCCAGCTCCTCGAACTTTGCTCTTGGCAAAGTCGTGTTGATGACTGTGACTTTGTGGCTTGCCGGTACATCCGAGGACTGTGAGGTTTTCCTAACTTTATATTGGTTCTCCATCTTTGAAAACATAGTAGTTTTCAATGGTATGACTCACCATTCTATGATATGGGCAGTATATGGGATTGCCGGTCATGTTCATTTCATGTGGCCTCTTTAGAATAGATAGTTGCAGACCGTTGGTCAAGACGTCTTTGAATATTTTGCGAACTTCATCCCTCATGAAGGAGTATACTTTCTTCCTTCTCTCCATTAGAGCAGGTGCCTTTCCTGATGCTGGTCCTCGAGGCCAATCGATTTTTGGTTCTTCTACCGTCCGCTTACCATGTTCAATGTATGTATCAGAAGGATGGAGGCTGATCACGGCCGTTTTTTGCAGAGGTGTTCAGCTCTTGGGCTGGAGGGGGTATCGGTTGGCTATTTCAGGGTATCAATCCCTGGCTCAAGAACCAAATTTTGATTTTGCTGCAATTGCAATCGGACGACTTGGTTCGTGAGATCTGCCATGATGTTTGCCGGCTCGTCGACTTTAGAATGGACCTTGGCCAACTTCTCATCACTGTCCTGAAGCTACTTTTGAAACCATTGGAATAATACTTGCTCTATAGTTTCGGGTATGATGACCGGGTCATCCTTACTGCCTGAGCCCGATTCTGCAAGAACCACGGGCCCCTTTGGCTTAATGGCCTGAGCGGGCACTTCATCATTTAAACCGAGCCGATGCTGGGTAGCAATATCCACGTCATCGTCACGGGTATGAGGCATAGGGGGACTTGTTCTTCTGGGCTCCACCATATAGATCGTGTGGGTTGTGTACCCGTCTACTGTCTCTTCATTAGTAATATTGCTCATTGGGCTTTTGGCTTGTTGCCATGGCCTACTCCTTTCCAAGAAGGGCAGATGATTGAGAGCGGCAGATTCCCGAAGGGCTTCGGTCTCCGTTTGTATGAAATTTGCAGTCGCAGCTTGATTGTTCGTTAGCACGCCTTTAGACAGTTTTATCTCTCCTGCCTTATATTGCTTTTCGACCCAATCTTTGAAAATGAAGCAGTCCTCAATGGCATGAACCATCACTCTGTGACAGGGGCAATATTTGGGGTTGACGGTCATATTCGCTTCTTGCGATCATTTTGATTCTGGCAATTGTAAACCGTTTTTTAAGGCGTCCTTAAATATCTTTTGGACTTTGTCCCTTCTGAAGGAATAGACCTTATCCAATTTCTCTTTCAAAGGCAATTCTTCTCCCTCTCCTAACACTGGCTTCCGAAGCTGGTTGGCATTAGGCCCGCTCATCCCTCACTTATTTCGGTTAGCCGAAATGTTGAAAGATTCAGCATTATCGGAATTTCAGCCTTTGCGATTATCGTCCTTTCAGTTTCTCCAGGATCTATTGTTATTTTGGGAATCCAAGGGAGAATCCTGCTTTGAGCGTTCCAACATTTGAACTTTCTTGGTCAGTTTTTGGAACGTCTTGAGACTTCCGGTACATAGAAAAGGATTCATCCACGTACCGAGATTTCTGATGAGGAGATTGACGGATCAGTCTTACTCCAACGGCGGTTCACATTTGACAAAGAGATTGCGCCATCGGACTATAAAATCCATATTGCTTTCGTTGTTCTTTGGCTCGATCCTTACGAGGTCGGCAATGGTGATTTTACCGCTGACACTCATGAACCTTTGCTTGAACATAGATTCTATTTGAGCGAACATCGTGATCGAGTCATCCGGTATGTTTGCATACCAATCGAAAGCAATATCGGTCAAACTATTGATGAACTGGCGGAGAAGGAGCGCATCATTGCTCCCAGTGTTCACGCATGATGCTTTAAATTGGGCAATGTGCTGGTTCGCATTTTTCCGTCCCATCGAACCTTTCAAATTTAGGGACGACATAGACAGTGGGAAACTCCACAAGATCGTATCGAGCAGGATATGGTTTCCCGCTACTGTTGACATCTTTTTTCTCTCCGGGTTTGGCTAGCAATGTTTTGACTTTGTTGGCGACCAAATCCATGATTTGAACTTGCGTTAGCGGGTTGCTGTCATCAGTAGTCAAGACATTTCCCGAGATAGGATGCGGCCGGCTTTCATGCAGTTCGTCAACTTTTGGATTTGAGAGAATAGGCATCGGTTGCCTCGGGACACCTTTTACCAGTTCATGAGCAGAGCTCTGCGCTTGATTGGGCAGATGAGAGGCAACTTGGGCCGTGAGCTGTAAGACGACGTTTGTCAAGTCGTCAATTTTCGAGTAGAGCTTAGCTATCTCCTTGTCTTTTTTAGCTACTTCTAGAGCTCTTGGAGAAGTTGTTGCTTTGCTGTCTTGGGATGGAAGATTGGCTCCTCTTCTCTTTCCGAATCTGACTCCTCATGAACCGAGAGATCTCTCTGCTTATCAGTCCCACTGGAAGGGTTTTCATTACCTTCCAGAAGAGGCCGGTCTTGAGAAGTGGCAGCCACATTCACACCAGATTGGATTTGAGATGTGGTGTCCCCGTCTTTGCTCTTGCTACGCGTGCCTACCATGTAGACAGTATGGACCACATATCCAGCGGTCTCTTTGTCTTTGGCAGCTGATCTTTCGGACCGTCGTCGTGGCCCTTCCTCTTAGGGAGAGAACAGGCGATTGAAGACGGTTGGCCCGGCTGGGTTCTTGGGTGGCACGGTCCGGATCGCAGTTTTCATAACTCTTGCGGTCATAGCGTTCTTCTGAACCAATTTCAGCGGTTCGAAAGAGTTAGAGAGCCTTACAGCCGATTCAGCTATTGTTGCTGGGTAACCGCGTTCTTGGAACCCCATAAAGTTCATATTAGCAGGAGCCCTAGCCCTTTTGTTGGCTCTGTATCTGAGCCTTTTCTGTCTTAATTTCTCGATTTTGAGGGCTTGGCGGGCATCCGTTACCCAGGAAGCCATCATGAGTCGATTGGCGGGGAGTTTAAAGAAGATACCCGATCGAGCAGTTATCAGGGATACCGCTGGAGCTTGCCCGAGACGCGTTATTGCTTTGTTGGTATCGATAGCCTTGCCTCTAGTTGGAGCAACGAAGAGTTGTTTGGAGATAGATTTATGCTTGGGCTGAAATGCCTTCGAGATCACCGCATTTGGCCTCCTGCCTTTCGAAGCCCGTTTGTTTGTTACTGGAGCTTGAGGAGGTGGGATGGTGTTAGCTGGCACGAACAGAATAGAGCCAAATAGTAACAGCGTCTCCACCCACTGTCGCCCGAGACTGGCAGGAAGGACCGTCCTAGCATCCATCTTCATCGTATAGGAGATGGGAGCTGTGTTGAGAGCTGAGGTTGCCCTTAAAGACATTTTGTTGCGTCCGAAGGTTACGATTGGAAAGTGTTAATCTGCACAAAGAAGCATGATTTCACTACAGGAATCGATATATATGTTGATTGAGTTCGCATGAATATTTAACTCGAAATATAGGAGGAGAGAAAAGGTCCCACCGGGCGTGCCAGACTCTGTAGGATGTTTTTCGTCACCCCAAGGGTATGGGAATACGCGTCGCTTGTCAGGCGTGTATAGATACCCCTGCCCAGGATAGGCTGGGGTTTATTGATTGTGAGGATCCGAATTTCCAGCAGCCACGGACTAAGCTGCCGTTAATTACCCCTCGCTCTTAGAGCGAAGAAATCTCCGATTAACGGGTCAAAATAGTCATGCGAACTCAACGTGAACTGTCGGTGTTTGAAAGCAATGCAGAAGGACATGTTTATTTCATTTTATTTATTCTATTTGTGATAAATGATTTTTTTATTATTATTATTTTTTTTATTCAAAAAAATACTTTTTATGGAGTTAAACTCCAAAAGATTTTATTTGGAGTTGAACTCCAGAAAAAAACAAATTTATTTGGAGTTAAACTCCCAAAAGTTTTTGTATGGAGTTAAACTCCTTTTTATTCAAAGAAACATTTTTTATATGGAATTAAACTCCCTTTTATTCAAAAAAAAAACATTTTTTTATGGAGTTAAACTCCCAAAGTTTCTGCATGGAGTTGAACTAGAAAAACAGAAATAAAAAGAAATAAGAAAAAAAGAAAAAAGAAAAAAAAAAGAAAGAAGGGGGAAACCCCCCTCCGCTCATGTAAGAGGGAAAGGGGGTGGGAGCCTCCCCCTCACGTGAGGGGTAGTGGGAGCTCTCCTCCCCCTCACGTGAGGGGTAGTGGGAGCAGCACCCACTTGGTGGGAGAAGCCTCCCTCTCACGTGAAAAGGAGCAGGGGCTCCCACTTGGTGGGAGCCTCCCCCTCACGTAAGGCAGCTCTAAAAAAATTGTTTTAATTTTTTGAAGGAGTTAAACTCCAGAACATTTGTTTTGAGTTAAACTCCAAAAACATTTGTATGGAGTTAAACTCCCAAATATTATTTTTATGGAGTTAAACTCCCAAAAACATTTGTATGGAGTTAAACTCCAAAGATATTTTAATACGGAGTTGAACTCCCAAAGTTTTTTTTATGGAGTTAAACTCCCAAAAACATTTGTATGGAGTTAAACTCCAAAAACATTTGTATGGAGTTAAACTCTAAAATATTTTTTTTTATGGAGTTAAACTCCCAAAAATATTTGTATGGAGTTAAACTCCAAAAATATTTTTTTTATTATGAAGTTAAACTCCAAAAGATTTTTGTATGGAATTAAATTCCAAAAGATTTTACATGGAGTTAAACTCTCTAAAATAAATTACTGTGAAGTTAAAATCCAAAAACAAAACCTTTTTTTATTTTGATATAGATTTTTTTTAAGAGGAAGCTCTCACAAAATGGGAGCTTCCCTCTCATGTAAGAGAAAGCAAGGGGCTCCTACTTTGTGGGAGCTTCCCTTCCCCTCATGTGGGTGGAAACTGGAGGATGCCTACTGGTTTGGAGTTAAATTCCAAAAGATTCTTTTTTTTATAATTATTATGGAATTAAACTCCAAAAGGTTTTTAAAATATGGAGTTGAACTACCAAAAATTCTATATGGCGTTGAACTCCCAAAATAATTTTATCTAGTGTTAAACTCCTGAAAGATTTTATATGGAGTTGAACTCCTAAAACAATTTTATTTGGAGTTAAACTCCCAAAAAAATTTATTTCTACAAAACCCAAAAGAGATCTTTTGAAGCTCCAAGATCTCTGTCTTGGATGATGAAAGGGGACCCTTTTCTCATTTTTTGAGCCTAGAATTTTCTCAAAGTGAGGCTTTTTTTTAAGGATGAGCCTCCTTCTCCCTCTTCTTTCTTCCTTTATTTTGGATCTTGGAGGGAAGGGTATTGAGATTTAAAATCTCTCCCTTTTAGAGACTTGACAGAAGATTTGAACTCCTCTCCAAAAATCTTATGGTGAAAAACTATTTTTTTTAGAAAACAAGAGTTAAACTCTTGATTTAATTCAAAAAAAAAAAAGAAAAGAAGAAAAGAATGAGGCTATGAATCTTGAAGAAATAGGCACAAAACTCTAAGTTGATATGAGAGGAATCTTCTCTTGTTATCATTCTTCATGATACGTTATATAGGTTTTACATTTTACATATGCCCCCTTGAGCTTTTCAAAATGGTGCATGTGCCTTTCCCATGCCATGTACTTTTTTTTCTTTTGCATATAGGTCATGAGCTTTTACATAATTTGGGTTTGTTACCCATTTTATTACATTTATTCATAGGAATTACATTAAGCTTATTTATGCTTTAACCATTATTCCTTTGGCATGGGGGAGGTCGGCAGCGGGGCTCGACTTAGGCATAGGGTCACTTGACTTGGACTTGGGCCCGCTTACCTGGGGTTGACTTTGACTTTGACTTGGTCAACGGGGTGTAATTTTTTACCCTAACTGCCACGAATTGCTAAGCTTCATGGACGCTTTCTATGGCTACAATCAAATCCGGATGAACCCGGCAGATGAAGAACTCACCGCGTTCACCACGGATCGGGGGGTATACTGCTACAAAGTGATGCCCTTCGGTCTTAACAATGCTGGGGCTACATATCAGCGCCTAGTTAACAAACTGTTCAAACCGCAGATCGGAAGGAATATGGAGGTCTACGTCGACGACATGCTCGTAAAATCAACCTCATCGGATGAGCATGCCAAAGATCTTGGCGAGACATTCGACGTCCTGCATAAGTACAAAATGAAGCTAAACCCAACTAAGTGCGCGTTCGAAGTCACTAGCGGAAAATTCCTCGGGTTCATGGTTACCCACCGAGGTATCGAAGCTAACCCAGAAAAGATCAGCGCCATTCTCAACATGGCCACACCAAGAAGCAACGTTGAGATCATGCGGCTCACAGGGAGAGTGGCCGCTCTGAGTCGCTTTATTTCACGATCTGGAGAGAAGTGCCTCCCCTTCTTCAAAGCCTTAAAGAATATTCCCAAGTTCAAATGGTCGGAGGAATGTCAAAACGCTTTCAAGAAACTCAAGACGGACTTAACAACTCCCCCACTGCTTACCCGACCATTCGAAGGAGATGGGCTATTATTGTACCTTGCGGTCTCCGACCAGGCTGCAAGCTCGGTTCTCGTCAGAAAGTCGAAGGTGTACGGAAGCCGGTTTACTACGTAAGCCTTGTCTTCAAAGACACGGAAACAAGGTTCTCGGCCATAGAAAAGATAGTCTTGGTGCTTGTCATCGCCTCGAGAAAACTATGGCATTACTTCCAGGCGCACACCAACCTCTTCCTTACCGAGCGACCTATAGGGGCTATTCTCACCTCCCCCGAATCATCAGGTCGTCTGGAGAAATGGAGGTGGGAATTATCCCAATTCGACATCAAACACCGCCTCATGCAAGCCATCAAAGCATAGGTCCTAGCAGACTTCGTGGTCGAATGTACCATTCCCACAAAAGAAGGAGCGGGAGCACGAGACCTCGGACCCCGACCCTCGGTCGAAGAAGTACCTGGCTCCGTCCCCGATTGGGTTCTCTACGTGGATGGATCCTCTACCGAGGAAGGGAGCGAGACTGGCCTGATCATCCGAGGCCCAGACGAAGCAGAGATGGAATACTGTTTGAAGCTCGGGTTCAGAGCGTCAAACAACGCCGTGGAATATGAGGCTTTGTTAACAGGATTGCGAATCGCTTCTGGGGTAGGGTTGAAGACAATCTAAATTCGTAGCGACTCCGCCCTATTCGTCGGCCAAGTGACCGGACGATTTGAGGCCCGGGAATCGCTCATGGCAAAGTACCTGACCGAGGTAAAAAGACTTCGCAAAAATTTTGACGAAGTCCAGGTGGAGTAGATTCCCCAGAATCTGAACACCCAGGCTGACGTTTTGAGCAAGCTCACCTCTTCCTATATAGCCAACCATAAGAGGAATATCCTCTTCGAAGTCTTGCCACGGCCTAGCGTAGAAGAGAGAGAGGTAACGCTCCAAGTATACACGACTCGGGAGGAAGGCCAAGATTGGATGAAGCCCATCATGGAATTCCTAAAATATGCCACGCTTCCGAAAGACCAAGGAGAGGCACGCTGTCTTCGGGCAAAAGCTCGTCATTTTATCTGGAGCAAAAGAAACCTTTACAAGAAGTCGTACACACAGCCCCTGCTCCAATGCGTCGACCCCCACGAAGCCGACTATGTTCTATGGAAGATACACAAAAGGGTAGGGGCATGCTAAGGGGCCCACACCCTGGTCTAGAAGACGCTGCTCCAAAGATATTATTGACCGAGGATACACTGGGATGCTGAGAAACTTGTCCGAAGATGCGAAAGCTACTAACTCCACGGTAGCATACCCCGTCACCCCGCTACCGAGCTAACAACCCTCAGTTCCCCTTGGCCGTTCGCACAATGGGGGATGGACATGGCGGGCCAACTCCCCACCGGCACGGGCGGACAAAAGTACATCCTCGTCACGGTAGACTACTTCACAAAGTGGATAGAGGTCGTCCCCATAAGAAAACCAGACGCCCCCTCTACTATAAAGTTCCTGCAGAACAACATAATCACCCGATTCGGGATCCCGAGATGTATCATCACCGACCACGGGACCAACTTCGAAAATAACAAAGTCAGGGAGTTTTGCAGCGAGTACCACATATTGATGAAGTTTGCCGCGGTTGCCCATCCTCAATGCAACGAGCAGGCAGAGGTAGCGAACCGAGGCATCATCCACGGTCTTTGAGCCTGTCTAGAAGGAAGACAAGATGGCTGGGTCGAGGAACTACCTCGGGTCCTGTAGGCACTGCGAACGTCAAGGAAAACACCTACGGGAGAAACCCCGTTCAGTCTCTGCTACGGCACTGAGGTAATGGTCCTGGTAGAGATCGGATTGCCCAGTTACAGGGTCGAACATTTCGACGACGAAGCCAACACCTCGGCACCCCGAAACAACTTGGACGTCTTATTGGAGAAGCGGGACCGAGCACAAATCAAAGCGGTCGCCTATCAACAGCAAACCGCTCGCTACTACAATGTCCGGATCAAACATCGGACCTTCAGGACAAGAGATCTGATCTTACGAAAAAATGAGTTCGCAGACCCGAGTGGGCTACATAAGATCTCTCTGGAGTGGTATGGACCTTTCCTCATGAAAGAGGCGTTGCCCGGCGGGGCATACCGCTTACAGGATGCCCGAGGCAATAATTTTCCCTGGCCTTACAACGCTGAAAAGCTCAAGTTATACAAATGAAAAAATGTATATGTATCCTCTTTCTAAAATAAATAAAGTTGTTCCTGTTGGCATTTAGTTAAAGTTTAAAAGTTGTGCGAGAAAAAGAAGAAGAAAAAGAAGAAACAACACACTACCGCCAAAAACAAACTTTATTGATTAAGGGGTATTATAGACCTCTCAGCCTTACAAAAAATAATTACAGCAAGGGAGGCCGGGGATTAAGGAAGCATTGTTGACGGTACTCCGAGAAAATCTCCGCCAGTCGAGCTCTAGCTTCCTCAGCGGCCACGGAAGCGCCATCCGCTGGACCAAAATCAACGATCAACCTCCTCTGGAAACACTCCAGAAGAAGGTCCGCTGATTGGTCTCACCTGCTCTTCGAAATCAGACCGAGCTGGTAGAGCGAGTGCAAATTTTCGATCGCCTCGTCCCTTAGCTGCGGAGACAGGGCATTGTGCAGCCCCGGGACATCCTCCAGATCGCGTAAATGAGCAGTTGGAGGAGGGGAGATCGTCGGGGAAGAAGGCGTCCAAAGTGGCCCTCCACGCGATCTATCACCGCTTCGTATGTCTGTTCAGAGCGATCGAGGCTATAAAGATACAAATCGTTACGAGAAATTATATCCCTGATGATACACGGACGCCCGGCCATTTTCAGAAACACAAGGCTAGAAAGAAGTCAACATACCTTCGCTATTTATAACCTCAACAAAATCTTCCAACGGCCGAAAGTTTACTCGCACGGCGACGCAAAATGCGGGACGTCTCAATTTCCCAATAAGGAATGGCCACATGTCGGCCATACATGCCTTCAAGGGCGGCAATGCGGCCCTCTTAAGTTTGAACGACAGCCTCACTCCCTGCAATGCGGCCCTCGGAAGATTGAACGAAGCCCTCACTCCCGCCAATGCGGCCCACGGAAGGTTGAACGACGCCCTCACTCCCGCCAATGTGGCCCACGGAAGTTTGAACGACACCCCACGAAGGCGCAGGAGAGTCTCTAAAGCCCTCCTAATGAGGCTTTTGAAGGGGAGTCTCTAAAGCCCTTCCAACGAGGCCACCGAGCAGCTTCCCTGCCCGGTCCATCCCTAGCGGGTAGATTCCTGCCCATCTACGCTATAGATCTAAATCCCTCCTCACGAGGCCACCGAGCAGCTTTCCTGCCCGGTCCATCCCTAGCGGGTATATTCCTACCCATCTACGCTAAGGATCTAAAGCCCTCCTCACAAGGCCACCGAGCAGCTTCCCTGTCCGGTCCATCCCTAGTGGGTAGCTTCCTACCCATCCACACTAAGGATCAAAGCCTTCCTCACCAGGCCACCGAGCAGCTTCCCTGCCCGGTCTATCCCTAGCAGGTATCTTCCTACCCATCAATGCTCGGGAGCTAAAGCCCTCCTAAAGAGGCCACCGTGCAGATTCCTGCTCGGCTGGTCTCCGAGGGGTAGGTTCCTACCCTATGAAAACACGAGTCTAGGAACTACGTCGGGGAGGAATCAGTCAATGCCGACCTATTCTACGTTTTTCAACTCATGCTAAGAGACGTGGTTGTCATACCAACTCTGAAGAATGGACTGATACCGACCTTCCTACACTTGGATATCTTTCGGTTCATCCTAAATGAACGATCTCCATCTCGACTCCGGGGAGCGGGAGGGCACCGACCTTCCTACACTTGGCAATTAATCAACTTACACTCAACGCGCTATCGTCATCTAAAAAGCCGGGCATCGACCTACGGCCTACCACTCGAGTCGAGGAAAAAACTGGCGAACTGAAGTACTCACGCAGAAAGCACACAGTCATGCAGAGAAAAATAAGCTTAACTTTATTTATATTCCAGAAATTTTTACAAGGTATTCTGGGCTCCTCAGCCTTACAAAACGCCTGGAGGCTTACAAAACTTTAAAAAAAATAGAAAGGTAGGAAAGCTCAGGCCGTAGGCCTGTGGAGGATCTCGCCCTGCTCGACGTCAGTGTCAAGAACCAGAACGGCGATCTCTAGGTCGGCACTTCCACCGGCAGCCTCACCCCCGGCGGCATCCCCGGCAGCTTCCACCTGCGGCGTATCCTCGGAGAGAGGGTACTGGACCCGTAGCTCGCTGTCGGAGACCCCGGCATCAACGCCTTGACGGCATCGAGATCCTGGTGCCAAACAATGGCCGAGGCGTCGGCGAGGTCGGCGTAGAACTGGACTGACACCTTGTACCTCTCCACGGACTTCGAAGCTCGGAGCTCGGCAAGCTTCACCGTATCGAGCACCGCCTGGGTGTCCCTTTTGCTGGCATCCATCGACTTCTTCATCGCAGCGTAGAGCTTGCTAATCTCCTCCAACTTAGCCTAGATGTCCTTGTTGGATTCACTCAGAAGTCGGTGAGACTCCTTACACTTGGAGTTCGTCAACTCCTTGGCGGCCACCCGGGTTTTGAGGACGGCTATCCTCTTCTTCGTCTGCTGCAGCTCCAGGCGCTGATCCTCCTCCCATGAGGATGATTCGTCCGCCTTCCTCATGGCTGGGGCAATCTCCTTGGATTCCATATTAAGGATGAGGGCACGGTGTTGGAGGACCTGAGGAAAGTAGCAAAAGGAGTTAGAAATGTTCAAACTGAGGAAAAATACTTAACAAAATTCTTAAAGGAAAACAGATACTGACCTGAACCGCCTCCTGAGCGATGGCGGCCACTTGAGCCTTTAGGGTCCCCCGAGGAATTTTGCTCCCGGCAGATTGCTCTATGTCAGAGAACAGGCTGTCGGTGACGGAAATCCCCGAGGGAACCTCCAAACAGACGTCCCCCTCCTGCACGGAGATCCCGGAAGGTAGCGAGCGAGAGATTGTCCTTTTGTGCCTCTTGAGGGGGACCTCAGTGAGGTCGGCTTCATCCTCCACCCCTTCGCCCGGGGCTCCGGTCCATATGCATGCTTCTGGCTCTCCCCGCGGTGGACTTCCGGGGCTCGGGGCGCAGCGGAAGGCTTTGCCGGTGCAGTTGGTTTCGGGGCCGAGCTCGGAATAGGACGGGATGAGCTAGCGCCCCCAGTCTTCTTTCCTGCCTTCGCGGCCATGGCGGCTAAGAATTTGGATCGGTCCATTTGCTCTGCAGAAAGGAGAAAAGACGAAAGAGAGTTAGCGATGCTAGAAAGGGCAAGCAAAACCTATTAACGTCTAAATAGATCGTCCAAAAACCTAACTTACCCAGGAAGCGCATGGAGTTGAGCCCGGCCCAGCTAAGAACCTACTCGGAAAGCAGAACGTCGACCCGCTGGAGCGGCTCCCACATGGATACCGACCTCGCCTCAGGTGTGGACGACTGCCTCGCCCTCGGGCAGTCGGCCCTGTGCCATTGTGTAGGCACAGGCCAATCCTCGCCCTCGGGTGGCCCAACGAATATGAAATTCTCCTTCCAATCGTAAATGGAAGAAGGGACGACTACTACCTGTAAGCCCGCGGGGGCGCCCCGGCCGTCGATTGGACGCCGGAAACGCGGAAACAAAAACTTTGCAAAACTTGCAACCGGCACCACCGCGGACTTTTTACCCGGATCGAGCCATTAACCTAACAACTAGCAAAGTAAAATACGGGTAGAGAAGTATACCAAACGATCCGTGTCCTTCGGTCTTCGTCTCCACTCCGATCTCCCGCGGAATGTTCGTCACCTTCTCGCTCGTCGGAAAAGCACCACATAGCCGGAATCTTTTACGGGCTCCCACCTCTTGGCCGAGGCAACTCAAGCGCGAAGTTGGCTAGCCGACGCGTCCAAGGCTTGCTATAGAATAGTGTAGTAAACTTGTCTCTTTAGGGGTTCATGAAGTTGCCATGGAGGATGGAGGTGAAGAATGAGAATGAAGCATGGAAAAGACTTTGGAATTTTGACAAGCAAGAGAATAGAATGAGATGAATCAATTTCCTCTAATCAAATGAACTCTCCCTCTCACCTCTCTAAAATGGCCGGCCCCTCTTCTCACAAAGAAGATTGGAGAGAGAAAAAGAAAAACATCTCTCCTTTTTCATTTTGAGAAAAAGAAATGATATATTAAAATGGTCAAACCAATTTCCATTTCAATCCACTCACTAACCATCATGAAAAAGCAAATGAATGGACAAGAATGGAATCTCATCATGATAAAGAGGCAACAAAAGCAATAAAGCCCTCCACTTTATGTTAATTGCAAACTTGCAATTAACACCCTCCATAAGAAAGTCCGACCGAGAAGGAATGAAGAAAAACCGGCCGGAACGGAATGCAAACTGGCAACTTCAGAAAACTGATCCCGTAATAAATTACAGGAAAACCCCACTACTATAAATACATGCCCGCATTTGTATTCCTACTGAACACAAATGTAAAGAGACAAAACTACACTGTCTAATACTAGGATCCGGCTTAAGCCAAAGCCGGCTAGTAAAATCCGTCCGATCACGATCCGTGCAATACCGCACGTATCTGATCGAACCCTGTCATATCTCCATACGGCCTCTACAGCATTTTGCCCGAAACCTGAGTAACTGAATGTGGTGGACTATAAAGACTCGTTAATACTATGGGTGTGGATTTAACCACTAGCACGTCAGAGGTATAAGCCAATACGTGACGGGCTACCAGGTATTGACCAAAAGGGACGTCGATGAGCGAACTCATCCTGACACCCTACTGAGCTTGTCAGTGACAATATCCATACAGTCCGGTCCGTTCGTCTATGAGCATCGCATGGCGGGCCTAGGGGGTTGGTAAAAGTCAGACCCCC
Source organism: Agapanthus africanus (assembly GCA_030015575.1). NCBI lineage: Eukaryota > Viridiplantae > Streptophyta > Magnoliopsida > Asparagales > Amaryllidaceae > Agapanthus > Agapanthus africanus. The sequence goes on from JASDDO010000028.1 coordinate 75,442,097, forward strand.
AAAAGCGGTACAAGTCGTGTCGGAGTGTAGCGCAGAACACCCTGAGATACTACCGGAATACTTACCAGCAAATCTCCTGCCTTGGCCAAGGACTTTTCATGTTCTGGCTCTCCTCGACACAGCGCGACCTCACCCCCAATACCGGGAGAGACGAACCCCTGCAGATCCGCTCACTGCCTCCATGTGGCTCGGGACTGTACCCAACTAAAACCTGTTTGCACGACTCCTTTGAGCCGTGGTAGGGTAGTAATCAAAGCACAGTGGGAACTCACACGAGGCAAATGACGATCTCAGGTCGATGAACTAACCTGTACACATGTCACCAGGGAACTGCTATCTGACGTCTGGTATAATCCCAACTAGCAGGTTCCCGGCGAGTCCTGTCCGGTGTACTCATAACCCAATGAGCACCTGTATACATCTTAGGTGAACCAACTGACACCAGTGGCTTGTGAGACCGGCCACCGCCCCTCGTCGGGGTCTCGACTGTATACACTAGTCTACTCCGGAGTATCGATGCCCTGTCTCGAAACTCCCACGACTAGGGACCTTTTAAGGATGTGCTTATAGACCCCAGCTCTCACGTATATGATCGCCCTCATACTGCTGGTATCAAGCAAGAATCCTAGGGGCTCTATCAACGTGTAATAGTGACTCGTAAGGTCACTTAAAACAGTACACGATGATAAAGATAAACCAGATAGCATACTATCATCTCGGGTAAGACTGTCCTACTGGGACAGGTCCTCCCCTCAATCATTGCAATCACGTACCTGTGATCCAATAATTGACTCTGATGGCACTATCTCCAACAATCTCCCACTTGCACTCGAGGCTAATTATTGCGATGCCGCATACTCACAGCCCGTGTGATACCGAACACCCAACTCCTCTACTAGTCAGTCTCACAAAGCTCGTTTGCGAGACTATTGCGTTCGAGGAATAGCCTCAGTGAGTGGATCCGCTCTGGTGTTTCTTTCTATATCTCTCTTTATCTCAAGTTCGCGGAGAAAGCTATCTCCCGAAATGAGCAATACCTGTCTTAGAATGTCTGGATGTCTGATGGGACCTAGCTCATAAATGAACTCCAAATCCAAACTTCTTAGACTGTATCGTCAACTGAACTTAATCAGTATCCTGCGCCATGCCTTCCCTCAGTATCCTCTTAGACCAGCTGTCCAAAATACTGCCCCTCGTCAGAAGGAAAACTATAACTCTGACAGCCACTCTGCCATCCAGGTCACATTGGAAGCCTGGAATGATAACCGTCTCCTTAAGGAGGCTGCCGTTATCAATTCCCTAGAACATCAACTTATGTTCTAAAACTGCTTCCGATTGTTTCTCCAGGATTGGATTAATATCAACTTATTGCATCTACTGCAAGAATAACACCTGGTGTGGTACTTGACATCTCATGATTGACTCAATAGCCTAAGCAAGTGATCTGCCAATCATGCACATCCCTTTCCCCTTTAGTCTGTAAGACACCTTTAGAGAGGGTGACTCCATCACCTGCAGGTATACCACCATGCTAGGAGTCGCTCATTCTAAATACTCATAGTATGCTGTCTAAGTACCCAGATTGGGAAACCACCCAAATCTAGATCTAAAACTATAGATCTAGTAACCAGAATGTCTGATATAATATCCAAATCCTATGTGGAGAAACTACTGTGTGACGACCAAAGTATAACCGATCGTAGTATAGGAATATCACTTCCTACTCTGTGTATGTCATCAAATACCAGGACATCACACCCTACTACCTTCTCAACAGATCCATCCCCTATTCTGATGAAGTCAAACCTATGACTGTCACATCAGAAATAGATGATCTATCTCCGCTATATCTGCTCTAGTCTATAAATAGACATAAGCCTGATATCCACCAATGCTTCTGCTGCTGCCATTGACTACGACAACCCTCTGGCAGAGTCATATAGACGTACACTTCTAAAGCTAATTTAGAACGACGCTACACTCATCCTCCTGCCGGGTCTCACAGTCTGGAACAACAGTAATGGCAAGTCTGGGTAAACAAGAACCTCCCTGCCACCGTCCTTGAGCATACCGAAGTACCTCTCGAGTGTCTGAGGTTACCCACCATATCTGCGGAGTGGCCAATGGAATGTCAAACCAGATTGAATCTTTAGGTTCTTATCAAATCTTCAGTAATCGTTTGCGGTTCTAGAATCACTTCCAGTTCTACCATACTCCCACTACAGTTTTCTGAAAAAATCCATTTTTTATTAAAACTGTGGCGAGTCAAGAACAATATCACTATTGATCTTCCAGATGGTAGAATATCAACCCTCGTCATAGCCCGGGTCAACCCACAAACAGCCATTACAGAAACGTGCCTTGAGTTATCCGGAGTCTGGTTTTAAGCATAAGCCGGACAACTCCCCGTATCTTAACAATGTCAAGATATGAACTGTTCTATATCCAAGAACCAGAGGCACTGATTTAATTGAACCAGATTCAAATCATGCAGCTGTCTCCAGTGCATGTCAACTAAATGGAAGAGAGGCCGATCAGCGTTACTCAACTTAGGAATACTTTCAATTATGAGTAACCTGAAAGAGAAGCAAGTCCTCTTAATCATTACTATCAACTGAGTACCATACACAAGTATCTACATCTTCGATCACCTTGAAGAATCCCGATACTTGCAATACTTGGTTCTCTACTTTATTCTTATACCCATAACTCCTCAAAACTTAGACCCTGTATTTCTACGAAACACCTGTTTAAGAACCAGAGAAGTCATAAGTAAACAGAATATAGTACGAGGACCAACCCCTCTGTCCTAAAGGACACTGGACAATATACAATACTCTGTATAAGTCCCTTGAGTCTAGCGACTCATTCACTGTGTGTTGTAGGTTGAAAACTGTACTTATGGTTATGAAGAATTACACCGCTGTTCAATGCTCCTTACCTAACCATCCACTGGTATAGGTAAATGTCACAGACATAATTTCAAAAAGATATGTCTCACTCTATAAAAATAGACGTACAGATATATCAATTTGGAATTGGTGCACAACAACGGATATTCAAAACCAAATATTTGCCGACTGGCAAACAACCCAGGTGGCTTCCTCAAATATCACCAATTACAACGAATCCCGATATAATGAGGATGATCACCTAATTCCCAATAACTTACTCCCACTCATCATCTGTAAAACCATACAGATGTGAGAATCATACCTGGTAAATACATACCCTGGAGTAAGTGTCTAATTGGGAAATCAGTTTTCTTTTAACAGTACACAGTGAAACTGAAACATCGAAATATTTCGTTGGGGTTTTCTGGTATTCCTAGTAATGCCTCTTCCATTATCCAGATTCACAACTGCAACCTTATAATTCTTTGCCACTTCTCCAAATCCCTTTTTATGTCTTTAGTCATTGCCTTCTGTACACCCCTTTAGGCCAAATGGTTTTCTTCCTTCCCTACCGTTCGGCACCAGCCTATGGTTTGGAAGAAGACTATCCAATAAGCATAATGGGTGTACTACTTCTAATCCTAGGAGCACTCGCAATGCGAGAGAAGGTGAAGATAAAAGACACCTGAATGAACTTTATTCCTATTTCTCCTGAATGAGAATCCATCCCCGAACTGGAACAAGTTCCTTTCGAGTTCGTATATAACCATACGATGGATTATCCAATAAACTGGGATCTTCGTAGTGATACGGAGTGTCCTGGAGAAATACAAAGGTGATTTAGGATTGGCGAAGAAATACTTGGTTTGGTCATGAAAAGCAGTCGCAATTTACTTTGCCCTCTTACTAATCCCTTGCGTTGTCTTAACTTAATACCTTCTGTACACCATTTAGGCTAATTGGCTTTCTTCATTCCCTACCGGTCGGCACCTGCCTATGGTTTGGAAGAAGACTATCCAATTTGCGTAATAGGTGTACTATCTCCTAAACCAAGGAGTACTCGCAATGAGAGAAGGTGAAAGGAAAAGACAACTGAATAGTCCTATTCGTTTTCTCCAGAACCAGAAACCATCCTCGAATTCCTTCGAGTTCGTATATAACCATACGATGGTTTTGTCCAATGGAAGTGGACGTTCGTAGTAATACGGGGTGTCCTGGAGAAAAGAGTAAAAGTAGGAGTGGCAATGAGGCTTGCAACTCTGACAATCCAAAAGCCAGTGTTAAGAAGGTTCGGTCTACTTGGTCACTGAGTCATAGTCTAGGGTCGGGTCAATGGTCGCTGCCAAAGAGAGAGAGAAAAGAAACACTCAGCGTGCACTCTAACCTAGATCAGAATGGTTATCACTTTATCTAATCTGGAAACCTCCCACTGTAACGTCAAATTCTTCCCCAAACCTGAAAGAAGAATTAGCCGGGGTCACCCGAGGAGTAAACCAATTCATCAGTGGGAATCGGGATCCAACTATCATCGCATGATAACGTGACGGAATCCGCTCACGCTACCGCACTCCAGAAGGTATGCGCATACCTGGCAAGTTTCAGTTCTTTTGAAACTCCCGATGTGGATTTTTGCTCCATGCTCTTATGACCTTGACGAAGGCCAACAAATCATAAGTCACATGTCAAGTTCTACCCGTCATTGTCCAGGTTGATTTGAACCCACCCGTACAAGCCCTTAACGAAGGCCAACAAGGCTATACGACTGTCCCAAACTAACGCATCTATCTATGCAGCAGAAAGGTAACAAGCAGCTACCATACACTATGCCTTGACGAAGGCCAACAAACATAGCATGAATACTACGTGCTACCCGTCTGAAACGACGGAGGGCTACGAATGGTTTCTGGCGAAAACCTTTAACGTAATGAACTTGATATCGTTGAAGGAACTGATAGCTTTTTAGAAAAATATAGTGACGAAAACCTTTGCTAAAGAGGTCACTCTCGGTGAAGGGATCTCGGCTCCTTCCCCGTAGAATGAGGTGCAGGATATTCCAACTGAATACCACGATGCAACGCAAAAGTAATCGGCTATAGTGAAGTTACTGCCCTGACGCAAACTTTTGTCCAAGGGGTCACTCCCGGTGAAGGGATCTCGGCCCTTGCCTTGTCGACTGAGGAGCAGGATATTCCAACTGAATACCACGATGCAAAACAAAAGAGAACGCCCTTGCAATAACAGCTTTTTGAAAAAGTGTTCCAACAACATCAGAATAGGTTTGTTTATCTTGCATTGATCCGAATCAACGCAGTCCCATCAATTGATCACACCACAAAGAACGAAAATATACTGACGTACGTATATGCCATCCGCATTTGCCACTGGGTCCCGTCATCACCCGTTAGGTTAGCTAACTAACGACAGAGCGGGGACTGGACCAGCGCGGATGAAAAACATATACAACATCTATAAATATATATATATAATTTTCGCTCAAGGCGTGATAAAATGCAACACAGAGAAATGTATAGCAATACAGATCAATACAGATATCTGGGATCCCCGGATTTCATAGAGCCGCTACTGAAACCCGACGTTCCCCTGGTCGTGTGGATAGCCTGTGCAATGAAATCCTAGACCCCTACGGGCGCGGCAAGTTACCCGCCAAAACCTGAAGCGAGGCAGCCCCCTTCAGCAACGTGAATGGACCACCCAGCACTTCACGGAATCCGGTAACTTGGGCACCCCTCCTGGGTCAACCTGTACCCCCTACGAGTGCGGCAAATAGCCTGCCAATTCTAGAGTAAAGCCCCCTCCGTCTCAACGCCATGAGATGCGGGCTTGTTGCCCTCTAGAACCCGGCTATCCGTGCGCCCCTCCGCGGGGTAATCCTAGTACAGAAAGTAAAATATACATACAACGGGTACATCGACCGCAACCTGGTCATGCCCCAAAAGAATAATACAAACAGGCAGTGACGGCAGTCCACATGTCGGACGCTCGCCCCGCAATATCAAATGTACATATAAAACAGAACTGTACTAATATTGCATCCAGGCTATCCCCCACGACTGATCCGCAACATCACAGCAAAACACAGAACATCAACGTGAATGACACGTTCGCAAATCCGTCTAAAAGGGCTATAGCAGTCAGACAGGATTTACCGATCAAGTGACATTCACGGTCGCAGATATAAAGTAAATACTGTGAACGGGCATGTTTAAAATATCCGATCGAACAAATTTATCAAAGTGGGCCCCAAGCAATACTGTAGCACTTACAGAAAATCTGGGCCCAAAATTAATATCCCAAAATCCCTATTTCATATTCAAAAGCCCACTGGAAACATTTGGTTCAACGATTCCTCTTAACCACCGCGGAACCGCGGCCAAACCAGGGGATTGGCCGCGTTTCCGCGGTCGAAGTAAGGAATCACTGAACCGTATTTTCCCAGAATTCTTAGAATTTCTTGCACATGTCTCTGCAACAACCTGAAAAATTTTAGGAGCTGGAAAAATTTCAACAGAGAACACATGCATACAAAATACGGTTTTTGGGGATTTTGTTCGATCGAGTACTAAACATATAAGAGCAAGCTAGGCTAGGTTAACGGCGTGGCTCTGATACCAATGTAAGCCCGCGGGGGCGCCCCGGCCGTCGATTGGACGCCGGAAACGCGGAAACAAAAACTTTGCAAAACTTGCAACCGGCACCACCACGGACTTTTTACCCGGATCGGGCCATTAACCTAACAACTAGCAAAGTAAAATATGGGTAGAGAAGTATACCAAACGATCCGTGTCCTTCGGTCTTCGTCTCCACTCCGATCTCCCGCGGAATGTTCGTCACCTTCTCGCTCGTCGGAAAAGCACCACATAGCCGGAATCTTTTACGGGCTCCCACCTCTTGGTCGAGGCAACTCGGGCGCGAAGTTGGCTAGCCGACGCGTCCAAGGCTTGCTATAGAATAGTGTAGTAAACTTGTCTCTTTAGGGGTTCATGAAGTTGCCATGGAGGATGGAGGTGAAGAATGAGAATGAAGCATGGAAAAGACTTTGGAATTTTGACAAGAAAGAGAATAGAATGAGATGAATCAATTTCCTCTAATCAAATGAACTCTCCCTCTCACCTCTCTAAAATGGCCGGCCCCTCTTCTCACAAAGAAGATTGGAGAGAGAAAAAGAAAAACATCTCTCCTTTTTCATTTTGAGAAAAAGAAATGATATATTAAAATGGTCAAACCAATTTCCATTTCAATCCACTCACTAACCATCATGAAAAAGCAAATGAATGGACAAGAATGGAATCTCATCATGATAAAGAGGCAACAAAAGCAATAAAGCCCTCCAACTTGCAATTAACAACCTCCATAAGAAAGTCCGACCGAGAAGGAATGAAGAAAAACCGGCCGGAACGGAATGCAAACTGGCAACTTCAGAAAACTGATCCCGTAATAAATTACAGGAAAACCCCACTACTGTAAATACATGCCCGCATTTGTATTCCCACTGAACACAAATGCAAAGAGACAAAACTACACTGTCTAATACTAGGATCCGGCTTAAGCCAAAGCCGGCTAGTAAAATCCGTCCGATCACGATCCGTGCAATACCGCACGTATCTGATCGAACCCTGCCATATCTCCATACGGCCTCTATAGCGTTTTGCCCGAAACCTGAGTAACTGAATGTGGTGAACTCTAAAGACTCGTCAATACTATGGGTGTGGATTTAACCACTAGCACGTCAGAGGTATAAGCCAATACGTGACGGGCTACCAGGTATTGACCAAAAGGGACGTCGATGAGCGAACTCATCCTGACACCCTACTGAGCCTGTCAGTGACAATATCCGTACAGTCCGGTCCGTTCGTCTATGAGCATCGCATGGCGGGCCTAGGGGGTTGGTAAAAGTCAGACCCCCAAAAGCGGTACAAGTCGTGTCGGAGTGTAGCACAGAACACCCTGAGATACTACTGGAATACTTACCAGCAAATCTCCTGCCTTGGCCAAGGACTTTTCATGTTCTGGCTCTCCTCGACACAGCGCGACCTCACCCCCAATACCGGGAGAGACGAACCCCTGCAGATCCGCTCACTGCCTCCATGTGGCTCGGGACTGTACCCAACTAAAACCTATTTGCACGACTCCTTTGAGCCGTGGTAGGGTAGTAATCAAAGCACAGTGGGAACTCACACGAGACAAATGACGATCTCAGGTCGATGAACTAACCTGTACACATGTCACCAGGGGACTGCTATCTGACGTCTGGTATAATCCCAACTAGCAGGTTCCCGGCGAGTCCTGTCCGGTGTACTCATAACCCAATGAGCACCTGTATACATCTTAGGTGAACCAACTGACACCAGTGGCTTGTGAGACCGGCCACCGCCCCTCGTCGGGGTCTCGACTGTATACACTAGTCTACTCCGGAGTATCGATGCCCTGTCTCGAAACTCCCACGACTAGGGACCTTTTAAGGATGTGCTTATAGACCCCAACTCTCACGTATATGATCGCCCTCATACTGCTGGTATCAAGCAAGAATCCTAGGGGCTCTATCAACGTGTAATAGTGACTCGTAAGGTCACTTAAAGCAGTACACGATGATAAAGATAAACCAGATAGCATACTATCATCTCGAATAAGACTGTCCTACTGGGACAGGTCCTCCCCTCAATCATTGCAATCACGTGCCTGTGATCCAATAATTGACTCTGAGGGCACTATCTCTAACACTACCCCGACCCGGCCACCCCACCCTTACGTTTTTTGAAAGAAAAATACACCCATCTGGCTCATCCTTGCTGGTGCCGGGGTGATTCTTATAAAAAAGAAAGGAGACTAGGAGGGTCAAACTAAAGGGGATATTTTCAGGTTTCAACCAGACCAAAAACCTGAGGAGGATTCTCCACAAGTTCGGCGATAGCTAGCCCAGGGCAAGATGGAAGCAACGAAGCACCCCGCATACCTCAGTTGGGAAGGGCAGATGCATTCCTACCCGAAATGCTTCCAAATACAAGGCAATCTCCTTGCCCTGCACCTGGTCCGCCCGCTCACCCTCTCTGGCTAAACGAAAAGAATAGTTAGAGGGGATATAGAATCGAGCTGGGATCTCGGCAAGCTCGTCCACATTCCTCAAGACGGAGGGCGCATCGCGGGCATTCCCGACGCGCACCTTGGGAGTCTTTGTTGCCGCCCGACGGCCGGTGACGGGGGCGGCCCTGACTCTCGGATGCGAACCCGACACAGAGGACGAAGAAGAAGAAGACGAACCCTCTTGACTATCTAAAGCAGAAGATGAGGAAGACCCTCTGGACTCAGCTCCAACAACTGGAACATCATTGTCCGACTTTACCCTAACTATCTCTACAGACTCCTCAGATGAAGGCATCTAACCTGACTCAAAGGAATGGGCTGGCTGAGGAAAAAGCACGGGTGATCCGATCTAAAAGGAAGGAGCGCCGAGCAATCTTTGACAACGAGGATGAATTATGGTGGAAGTGTTGGCCCTAGGGAGGTCTCCTCCTATTTATGCACCCCACAAAAAGCATCCAACGGCCCAGATCAATTCCCGCCAAAACAAAGCGTCGCGCCTGCCAGCCGTCAAAGCTCCACGTGATGATCGGCCATTAGGAATACCCGTTCATTTATAGGTGACAGCAACATCCTGTCGCGTCCGCCAACCCACGTCGGACACGTGGCGTGCAGCCCAACAGACGAACAAGCGAAACGACGCACCCTCTTTAAAGTGCGATCATTTTATTGATCTGCTGATGCCGTCGTGATACGCGTGAAGATTCAGGCGAACAACGAGAAGACACGTGGGCCCAAGGATCAAAACGAAGTAACCACCAAACGCCATGCCGTTCCCGGGCGATCCGCATAACGATTCCTTGGCGCCAAATTGAGCAGAAGAAAGACCGAGCAGATCACTTTCGACCCGACCCTTGGATAGGTCGGAACGAGAGTGGGCGGCTAATGATGATGCTTACAAGTGGTGTCTCCTCAGATTACGACACATGGCAGATGACGTGTCCCAGACTCTACGGGGGTGGAATAAATGAGCCGCATCGGGGACATTCCCTAGGGCCCCTTCTCGATGGACATACCCGACCTTTCGGGAGACCCCCAGAAGACATTCTACCTTAATCTAGGAGACTACCAACAGCTCGTCTCTGAGCTTCCTCAGTCTCCTCAATCACCTCCAAGCTATCTTTCGTGCCGAGCTTCCTTGGCCTCCCACTCGTCTCCGAGCCCCTGATGTGCCGAGCTTCCTTGGCCTCCTCCGATCAACCGAGAATGCATAGCCCTAGCACCTTCGCAATGCCTCCGCGTATCTCACCAAAGCGAGATAACCGCTGCCCCATATCCCGTGTTCCACGCTGGCGCGTCCTTCCATTAATGAGCGTATCCCATCATTAATGAAGGGATCCCGTCATTCACGCACGTGTAACATCAAGGGCATAACTGAAAGCGAAGATCTCGCGACTGCTTGCTCCATGCGACCACTATAAAACCCATCTCTCAAATGACTCAGGTAAGGAAACTTGAACCCAATAAGCCACTACTTTGCTCAAATTCCTTGGCTAACTTGATCGTCGGAGGGTCCTACGGTGGCCACCCACCCGGAACTTCTTTGCAGGTAGCTCGGCTTCCACCTCAAACTCAACCCATTGAGATCCACACACTCAAGGAGGCAACCTTCGAATCCAATCTCAACAGTCTAGCAATGCTCACGACAGATCAACGGAGGACAGCATCTGAAGGAGATCACGGCCTCCATCACTCTAATTTCCAGCCACCACCCCTCCTTTCGAAACCCATCAGCTCACCGCAGCCCTCACCAGAATCTCGATTGGCCTTCTCCAGCAACCCTCTGCCTCCTTCCAGCAAACTTCCAAACCCTAACCCTTCCAGCGCTCTCCATCAGCGTCCCCTACCTCCAACCCCTTCGCAAGCCCCCTCTAGGCCTTATACACCTTCGATCCACCCACATGTTCCTTCCAGCACCCTCGATAGGTCCCTCCAGTCCCCACCACGGCTTCTGCAGCGATCTACAGCGACTTCTCCAGCCCCTACATCAACCTCTGTAGTCCTCTTGCCCTCACTGCTGTAACACCCTAATTTGGATGCGATGTTTCTAGAGTTATCGAGATATTTTTTTTATAAAACCTTTTACTATAATTTTAAAATTTTACTTTATGGTCGAATGCCAGTATAATTATTTTGACTCTTCGTATACCATTTTGATATGAAAATCTTCAGTTTTTATATAATATATAACAATTCTTTAGTAGCAGCAAAACAATATTTTGCATATCTTAAACTCTCTAAACTGACCTACTAATATTTGGTTTGCATACATATATTACTTCGGCTAACTCCTTTTTGCTGTTAATATGAGAACAAGAAAAATCCGTGCTAAATCTCGAAATACACTTATATATATATATATATATATATATATATATATATATATATATATACACACAACAATATCTCTCTAAAAAATTATATATAAATTAATATATATCATCTATCTCTCTTATACCCATGCCTCTCTCCCTTTCCCTCTCCCTCTCCCTCTCCCCTCTGCTCTTCAAATTTCCTCACGTCGCCTCCTTCAACCTCGTCGCCATTATCGCCACACACCCCATCACCATCGCCGCAACCCTCTTCTCCACCCTCTGTCGGGACCCGGTTCTTGTTCACGGAGCAAAGTGTCACACAGAACAAAGTGCCATACCAATTGTCGTTCTAAAAGGGCGGGGGCCACCTCTTGAATCTGTGGGGGCCACCTCTAGAGTCCGTAGGACCCACTATAGAACAATTGGGAATCTTCGGAACACATTCCGAAAGAAGACCGGACAGCATTATAAATATAATGATACCACCCTCAATTACAGAGGCGTCTTTTAAGTGAACCGGAACTATAGGAGCTTGAGAACTTCATAGTTAAGCGTGCTCGGGCCAGGGAAGTCTTGGGATGGGTGACCTCCTGGGAAGTGGCCCCTGGTCGGGTCCGGTTCACTCAAAAAGGAAAAACCGTACGGTTTCGGCCGGAGCGGACAATACCATCTGTACTGGGGCATAGGGCATTACATTTATGGTGGCCCATACAGGTCCCTCGGTAGTAGATCTGTGGTTCGAGAACGAACCATTGTTCAAAGGTGGGGAGAATGTCGGGACCCGGTTCTTGTTCACGGAGCAAAGTGACACACAGAACAAAGTGCCACGCCAATTGTCATTCCAAGGGGCGGGGGGCCACCTCTTGAATCTGTGGGGGCCACCTCTAGAGTCCGTAGGACCCACTATAGAACAATGGGGAATCTTCGGAACACATTCCGAAAGAGAACCGGACTGCATTATAAATATAATGATACCACCCTCAATTACAGAGGCGCCTTTTAAGTGAACCGGAACTACAGGAGCTTGAGAACTCCGTAGTTAAGCGTGCTCGGGCCAAGGAAGTCTTGGGATGGGTGACCTTCTGGGAAGTGGCCCCTGGTCGGGTCCGGTTCACTCTAAAGGGAAAAACCGTGCGGTTTCGGCCAGAGCGGACAATACCATCTGTACTGGGGCGTGGGGCGTTACACCCTCGTAGTCACCTCCCCCCCTCCCCATCCACGCCCAAGTCCTCACCATCGAACCCTCGACTCCCTTCTCCGCACCACGATCCCCATCCCACCACAACCCTGAGCGACAATCATCACCCCCGGCCACCTGCGCCAGCCCTCACGACCGAACCCATCAACTCACCCTCGTGATCATCGCTTCCCCCTCTCTCCTTCACCGGCGAACATCGTCTACGCCCTCACCACCGCGCCATCATCAACGCCACCCTTCACCATCACAGCTCCAACCCTCTTCATCGACCATTTCCCTTTCGCCTCAGCCGCCACATCACCACCACAGCCTCCCATATCCAGATCCGAGCACACCTCGGTGCCCCTCAACTTGATTTCAGACCTTACCCATCCCCATGCTTGCACCCATCACCTGCGTCATCCCCTATCGCTGCTGCCGCACCAGATCAAGACTCAAACCCAGCTACGGTGTAGCCATCTCATTCTCCTCTCAGTGTAAGTTTCATTCTTGTTTTTTTCTGTATTTGTGAAGCATGAGTAAATTAATATAACAGTTGAAATATAATGTGCATGTTTGGTTATATACAATTATATGCTAAGTGCGGTATACTGTTGGCTTATGGCTAAATCAATCTAGGTGGAGCGTATAACTCTGATCCCAAATTGAACTTTAGCTGAGATCGTGCCTCGCATCTTTGTATATCAATTTCCCGTGATCCTTATCCTCAAGCAAGTATTCTTGTTCGTCTCTTTAGCCGATGCAATATCGGCTAATCCTTCTATATATTCTTTAATTATATTTTTATAGCTCAAATTTTAGCATCCTAATTTTGAAAATAATGTGCCAATGCGTTGAAAGCACTCTACTAAACCCCTTGCAGATCCATGTCTACTCATTTTATATGCTGGATTCCCTCCATGATAATTACTTGGCTAAGCAATTATTCTTTTATTATATCAAATTAGGAAGTAGCATGAATAAGTAATGTAGGCTTTTACAATTACTTATTCTTATATGACAATAAAGTAATGGTTTTAATACATATATCTGCTAATAAATAATTATTACTATAAATAAGTTTATCAAATTTATATATAAAAATTTGATAAGTACTAGCATATGATAATGTTCAAAGTTTTGCTTATGCACAGTTAGTTTCTGATGTAATATGTGAGAATAATAACAATAAAAGAACAAAGTCTGTGCACACAGATGACTTTAACTATATCTATAATACCGCATCCTCCATGACATGTAAACTCACAAATTTGTAACACTATTAAACACAAACCATACCATAAAAAATTATTAACTTACAATGTTTGAATAAAATTGGAATGTTGTGTCGCTTCATTAATATTCCCTATAATACTTATATACAGGATGAAAACCCTAGGATCTAGAGCACCATTAATCAAATTCACTCTTTAAACCATGTTTCAGATTACATTCGATTCATCGATAAATCCGGATGTTAAATAAAAATGCTTGCAAATTCATCTAGATTCTTGTTTGCATTATTGACACTATTACATTATATCGACTGAACTTGACACGCCTGTTCATGATTACTATTTCCTTACATTAAAAAAATCACTAATTGGAATGCCGAATTACACACCGTGATACATACAATTAACATGATATTACAAGTTCCAGTCCCGTCAGCATTTTGATTAGTGGTTGAGTTCACTACCATGTTAGTTATAGATACGAAGGGTGTTAGGGTAGTTTGAATGTGCGTTCGTGCAACAGGATCTCAAGAGTCCCATGCCCGCAGCTCATATCGGGCTATATTGGTCGCATGCTATTACAGCTTGTACCGGGCTATATCGGTCGCATGTTATTACAGCTCGTACCAGGCTATATCGGTCACATGTTCATCCCACAGTTGGGCCCGTGTTTTCTAGCAACTAGGGCACTACCCTTGGGTTAGGATTACTTCTGCAGAGGTTGACGCACACACTCAAACTCACGATAGGATAGATTATCTTATAGTGACCAGTTAGGTTATGACTTGACCTGTTACATGCATGTTTTATATTTTTAATATAAATATATATACATCTATTTCCACTTGCGCACACGGGCTTCACAACACTCGCATATTCATGTTATCATACCACACACACACACCTTATACGTCGAGTACTTGCTGGGATGTCATGACATCCCTGAGATTTGCCATCTCAGGTTTAGAGGCAGATTTTCAGGCTAAGCAGGATCGGAGTGGCTATTGGGACTTTGCCGAAGATCTGTAACCCGTAGGTTTATTTCTTTTCTGTTAGTATATGCGCCCTTGTGGGACATTAGGACTTATGTACCTCCTTTCGGATCTTGTTTTTATTTCGAACCTATTGTATCGGATCTTTATTTGCATCGATTATCTAGTGGGCCTATTTTTATTATTCCTTGTGGTTTCATTGCAGCATGATTATCGGTGTTATCTCTCCTATTGTTGGATATTATCTTTGACCGGTTAGCTAGACAGGCTTTATGTGACTATGGAAGGATCTTTCCTTACCGTAGGTAACACGGCAGTCCTTCGTTGCTCTCTGTATTCCGTATTTTGGGAAGCGGGGTGTGACAAGCTTTTGTTGGTATCAGAGACAGGCTGACGCCGAAGTTAGTCTGGGTTCTACTGACCTTTAGGGTTAGAATTACATGTCTAGGTTTCCCCTAGTATATTGTGCTGCATATTCCTTTGACTCTGATTGTAAGATTCAGGCGATTTACATAGAGTTACAATATTATGCACATGTACCGCAGCATGGATACAATACAGTATTATATATGAGTAACTTAGAGTTCTACCCTTAATTCATATCCATTGATTTGATTATCTATTTTTTTCGCTCAATTGTTTTAATACTCTGAATTTGAATCTTATTTTGCTGCTAAACCTCGTTGCTCGTTTTGACTTCAGAATCATGGCGGAAGAAAATTTGCGGGTATATGGAAGGCGTGACAACAATGCTGCGCTATTTGGAGTTATACGTGGTATGTTAGAGAGCCAACAACATCAGACCGAATTACTGTAGGAGGGCCTACTTGCTTATCAGCAAACCGCTACTGCAGCCTTGAATAACGTGGCTGAGGTTCGTGAGGATAGACGTCCGGGCAGTGTCACTGATTTCAGGAGACTACAGCCGGCATTTTTCACTGGCTCTGGCAGTCCACTTGATACCGAGCAATGGATTGTCGACATGGAGAATTTGCTGCCAGCCGCCCGAGTTCCTGAAGAGGACAGAGTGGATATAGTCAAGATTCAGCTGCAAGATATAGCTAGAATTTGGTGGCTCGCAGAAGAGAACAGGTTGAAGAAACCGATTGCATGGGTTGATTTCTCTACGGTTTTTCTTGAGAAACTCATTCCCAAGTCGGCCAGGATCGAAATGGAGCAGCGGTTTATCAGTTTTCGTCAGTGATCGCATAGTGGATGAAGTAGCGGCTGAGTTTATCCGACTCGGTCATTTCGCTCCTTCGATGGTAGCTCAGGAGGAGGACAAGGCCAGGAGATTTCTATAGTGCCTTACTCTGGAAATACAGGAGAAACTAGCTTCACGCGATCTGGGGACTTATTCTTAGGAATTAAATGTAGCCCGCAGAGTTAAGACAATTATGGATAAGAGAAATAAACTTCAGGGTGGAGGATTCAAACGGCCGGTAAATCAAATTTCAAGAAGGATTCTAGTTAGACAACATTGGGGAGTTCAGATGAAGAGTACCGCAACCCCACCACAACGAGAATCTCCGCTTAGTGGATACCGTCAGATAACGGGGCACATTGAGAGAAACTGCCACCAGGCCAAAGATCCATGTCTGATTTGTTGTGCTAGTGACCACCAGATTGGGAGTTGTCCTAGGAGGGTAGAGCGCAACCAGCCTCAGAAAGGACTTGTCCCTCATAAACAACTTTTTGATCAGAGTCGAGGCAACACAGGTCGTGGACAGGGGCGAGCCTTTACCCTGATGACTGAGCAGGCAAAGGCTTCAGCGGATGTCGCTTCAGGTACCATTCTAGTTTGTTCTGTTTCTGCTAGAGCACTTTTCAATTTCGGGACTTCGCATTATTTTATTTCTTTGGTTTTTACCACAACACATTCTATTGCACACGAAACACTGATTCGAGATTGGGACATTCACACTAGAAATGGAGTAGTTGCCACCAACTTAGAGTGCAAGTTTTGTCCGGTAGTGATTTGCGGCAGGGAGCTTTTCGTAGATTTCCTGCTGATTGGGACCGGTAGTTATGAAGTCGTCTTAGGAATGGATTGGTTGGGCATCTTTCATGCACATATTGATTGTCGGGCCAAAACCGTAATCTTTCGCATTCCTAACCACCCAGAGTTCGTGTTTACTGGGGGGAGCAAATCTCTGGGACCCGTAAAGTTTGGAGCAAAGCCGACGAGCAGCATACTAGCGTCAATGGAGATTAATAAGAGTCCGGCACCGGTCTAGTTCGGGAATTCTTGGATATCTTTCCCGAGGACCTACCCCGGCCTACCCCCGCCTCGTACCTTTGGATTTTCGATATAATTATTACCAGGAACGACACCGATTCCTAAGGCACCCTACAGGATGGCACCGGTTGAGTTAGCAGAAATGAAAAAGTAGATAGAAGACCTCCTCAGCAAGGGTTTCATTCGCCCAAGTACTTCTCCGTGGGGCGCTCCAGTTTTACTAGTAAAGAAGAAGGACGGCTCGTTACGCATGTGCATTGACAACCGAGAGTTGAACCGGGTTACGATTAAAAATGTCACGACCTAAGGTTTGGATGTGACCGGCACTTAGATTGTATAATATCTAAAGATATCTACACAACCCGAGTAAGCCAAACACCAAGATCAAAACCCTTTTTTACGGAATTTTAGAAAGAAATTTAGTTTTTTAAGTAAAAATCACAGTTTTAAGTATTTAATTTGGTTGCATCCCTAGTTGGGATCAACAACGCCAACAGCGGAAATCATTATACAATTATATACGACATCGATAAGAATGATAGTAATCATTTTATGAAACATGATGCCGTGACCGTATAGCTCCCCCAGTCGGTCCGGAATAAAATCAAATCATAAAAACAACATCTCATGGTGGACATCTCATATCAATATGAAAAATCACTGATTTTACGCAATAGTATATAAAAACTTAAAACCACAAATCCTCAAAATACAAATGCCACTTATATCAACTTCTAACACTTGAATATGAAACATGATGTCATTTATGCAAAATACTAATAGTATTGATGTTTAAAGTATGATTGTAATCATTTTAACAGGATAATTACTAAGTGTGAAAGTGACATGTTAATATCAACGAGGGGTAGTGTAACATGTAGATATGTGCATGTGCGGCATAACTCGTCGATAACGATGCAATGTTCTAACAATTAACATGGCAATGTATATATATCTATATGAATGCATATGATCAATTTAACATAAAAAAGCATATTTTTATTTAAACTTAACTATGGGCGTATCACGCCATCTTTACAAGATCCCCCGGTAGATGTTTAGTCTACTCACCGGAATATATCATAATCTACTCAGAAATTGCCAATTCTTTTCCTTTCTTTTCGGCCTCCGATGTTCCCGTACTCAAATCTAATATTGAATTTAACTTGTATAAGAAACGGCTACATCCGATACGGCAAAATATGAAAACACAAGTGTTGAGTATTAACTATACCACGTACGACTATTCTAAACTATCTAACACTTATACCAACTGAGATTTAACCTCTCGCTGTTCGTAACAGAAAACAGAATCGAGTTACGAAACTTCCGTGTCGTGTTTTAAACATTTTAACCCCATTTCAGATATTAACTTCCAGATTTCATATACTGTTAATTTAACTTAAATAAACAATACCAAATATCATAACACCTACACAAAGACCTACCCTGAAAACCACAACCCTCAACTCCCTCAAAAATCCGGCGAGATCGGATTTTTCATGAATGTCGCCGACCAAAATCCGAGCCCCCTGGTCCGTATTCCTATGGTTGATTCTAAGTCTAGTCTATAAGATTAAGGTATTGTTTGATCAATTTAGTTATCATCTAAACTATAGCAGATTTTCACAGAGCTAAGTTTTGCCTAAAATACGATATTACCGATATTCGAATTTCTAAAATTTTACCGTTATAGAACTAAAATCTACTGAGTTAAGAATTATACCTACTGAATATTTGCTGGAAGATCTTCCTCCAAGATGCACAAGCTCCTAGTCCCTAGCTTGAGGTAAGGAAAATCCTTAGAACTTTAGCTCTTCTCTTCACTTCTCTTTTCTTTCTTTTTCTTTTTGTGTTCTAATGTTTTTCTTTTCTTTTCTATTTCAGTTGATTTCTTAATTCACAATACATATGAACCGAACCATATAATGTAAATGAGTGAGGGTGTTTAGGAGGAGGTGTCACCAAAAGGGAGGTGATTGCCTCATGCAAAGGTGAGATGTGTGCACAAAAGTGGTGGGGTTTTCATGCAAGGGTGAGGTGTGTGCATGAGGTGGAATTGTGAAAGAAGGAGGTGTCTCATGGTGGTATGATATACCAAGGGTTTACTTAACCTAAACCAATTCCTATCCCTTTTTCCATAACAACCCTTAACAAATTCTAATTTGCATAATGAAACTAACCTTTTCACATAACTTCCTATACTATATCATATTACATATGAAGTTAATCTTTTCACTAAAACCCTTGTGATTCATTAAAATTACGAACTAACTTTCAATTTAATTAGTTTCATATACCACTTATGAAATATCCTAATTTGTTTCAATAACTTTTTAAATTATCATTTATTATTTAATTAATTAAATTAATTTATTATCTAAATTTTTGAAATGTTACAATATTCCCCCCTTAAGAAAATTCGGTCCCCGAATCTAAAACTTAACCATACATACCTTCAAAAAGATGTGGAAATTTCTTTCGCATCGCATCCTCGGTCTCCTAAGTGATCTACTCTCGATTTGTTCCTCGCCAAAGAACCTTTACAGATGGAAGTACCCTTGATCTCAGTTTCTTTGCCTGTCGGTCTAGAATAGCTACTGGCTGCACTGTGTAGGATAAATCCGGCTCAAGCTGTAAGGTCTGATGCTGGATCGCGTGAGAGGGATCGTGAAGATACTTGCGAAGCATAGACACGTGAAACACTGGATGCACATCGGGAAAACTCGGTGGAAGTGCTAAACGATAAGCCACAGCACCCACTCTCTCCAGAATCTCGTAGGGTCCGACATATCTGGGGCTGAGCTTCCCCTTTTTTCCGAAACGCATCACACCCTTCATCGGAGATACACGCAGGAACACATGATCTCCCACCCCAAACTCAAGTCTACGACGGCGTCGATCGGCATATGATTTATGTCTGCACTGTGCCACTCTCATCCGGTCCCGTATCAACTGGATTTTTTCTGTAATCTCCTGTACTATTTGCGGTCCCAACACACTACTCTCGCTGAGTTCTGTCCCGCAAACGGGTGATCGACATTTCCTCCCATATAAAGCTTCAAAGGGTGCCATCTGGATCGTCTCCTGAAAACTATTGTTGTACGAGAATTCTATCAAAGGTAAGTGACGATCCCAACTACCACCGAAATCAAGGCTGCAAGCTCGAAGCATATCCTCTAGAGTCTGAATGGTCTGCTCTGACTGACCATTTGTCTATGGGTGAAAAGCTGTACTAAAACTCAGCCGTGTACCTAGAGCCTCTAGGGATTTCTGCCATAGCCTGCTGGTAAACTGTGTACCCCTATCGGATACTATGCACAACGGAACTCCATGTAATCGTACCACCTCGTCGATATAAATCTGAGCATACTGTGCAAACCCATACGTCGTCTTCACCGGAAGAAAGTGAGCTGCCTTTGTCAATCTATCTATAATCACCCAGATGGAATCATACCCTCTACTAGTCCTGGGTAGACCCACAATGAAATCCATGGAAATCTGCTCCCATTTCCACTTCAGAATGGGCAAGGGCTGCAACTCTCCTGCCGGCATCTGGTGCTCTGTTTTGACTTGCTGACAAGTCAAGCATCTCGAAACAAACTCCATGACATCCCTCTTCATTTCTTCCCACCAATAAACATCCTTCAAGTCATGATACATCTTGGTGGAACCAGGATGAATACTATATGATGACCGATGAGCCTCCTCTAAGATCTCACGTCTCAGTCCTTCCGAATCTGGCACATAAAGACGAGTCCCAAAACGTATTACTCTACGGTCATTTATCACGAACTCAAATTCTCTACCCTGCTTCACCTGATCCATAATCTCCAACAAGCGAGTGTCCAGGGGCTGTGCCTCTCTAATAAGATCCAGTAAATGAGGATGGGTGCGAACATGAGCTAACTGCCCTCATGTCGATGTGAACTCAAACTATATACGGCTATCATATAAAATCTGCCAGTCTGCAGAAGACTGTCTCTGCAAGTTGCGCAAATGAGATAAGCTACCTCCAGGTCTTCGACTCAAAGCATCTGCTACAACATTCGCTTTGCCTGGGTGATAAAGAATCTCGCAATCGTAATCCTTCACTAGTTCCATCCATCGACGATGCCTCAGATTCAGATCCCGCTGCTGAAAAATATACTTCAAGCTCTTGTGGTCTGTAGATATCTGGCACGACTCTCCGTGCAAGTAATGCCTCCAAATCTTCAATGCGAATACCACAGCAGCCATCTCTAAATCATGCGTGGGGTAGTTTTGCTCGTACCTCTTCAACTGTCGAGAAGCATAAGCAACAACCCTGTCGTGCTGCATCAACACACAGCCTAAACCCACTCGAGAGGCGTCATAATACACAACGCCTGACCCAAAAGGTAAAGATAAGACTGGTGCAGTCGTCAAGCGAGTCTTCAACTGCTGGAAACCTTGCTCTCATGCATCTGTCCAAAGAAATGGAACCTCCTTCCTGGTCAACCCGGTCAATGGTGCAGCGATCCGAGAAAAATCCTGCACAAAGCGTCGATAATAACCGGCCAAACCCAAGAAACTACGAACTTCTGTGACTGACATAGGTCTGGGCCAGTGCTATACTGCTTTGATCTTCTTTGGGTCCACACGTATACCATCTCTCGTAACTACGTGACCCAAGAAATCCACACTATCCAGCCAAAAAGCACATTTGGAGAATTTTGCAAACAGCTGATGCTCCTTCAAGGTCTGCAACGTGATGCGCAAATGCTGCTCGTGCTCCTCCCGGCTCCGGGAATAAACAAGAATATCATCAATGAATACAATAATAAACTGATTAAGGAATGGCCTGAAAATACGGTTCATCATATCCATAAAAGCTGCTGGGGCATTGGTGAGTCCGAACGACAACACCAGAAACTCGTAATGCCCATACCGTGTGCGAAAAGCAGTCTTCGGAATGTCATCCTTCCGAACTCTCACAGGTGATACCCTGACCGCAAATCAATCTTTGAGAAGTAACCAGCTCCCTGTAGCTGATCAAACAAGTCATCGATACGAGGTAGTGGATACCTATTTCGCACAGTAACTCGATTCAGCTGCCTGTAGTCGATGCACAATCTCATACTACTGTCCTTCTTCTTAACAAATAAGACAGGAGCTCCCCACGGCGATACACTTGGACGAACAAGTCCTCTATCTAACAACTCTTGCAACTGGTTTTTGAGTTCCTTCAACTCCGTCGGGGCCATCCGATAGGGTGGTATAGAAATAGGCCCCACACCCGGAATCAAGTCGATACAAAATTCAATATCGCGATCAGGCGGTAATCCTGATAATTCAGCAGGAAACACATCCGGAAATTCTCGTGCGATCGGAACCTGGTCCAACAGGATTTCAGCGGCTCCTAAGTCCTGAATAAAAGCTAAGAACCCATGACAATCCTTCTTTAAGAGTCGTCCCGCACAAAGCGCAGAAATCATGTTGGCAGAAGTTATACTACAGTCTCCCTGCACAACAAAAATCGGTTCACCTGGAAAACAAAATCTGACCACTTTCCCCGATAATCTACATAAGTATGACAAGTAGCCAACCAATCCATACCAAGAAGTATATCAAAATCTAACATATCCAGCAGAATCAAATCTACTAATGAATCCCTATCACCAATACGTACTGAACAAGACCTGAATACGTGTCGAGCTACAAAAGAATCTCCTACTGGACTAATCACCACTACCGGTAACTCTAACAACGACGACTCTCTCCCCAGAGAAAGTGCAAAATGTGCAGATACGTAAGAATGCGTAGAACCGGGATCAAATAAAATGTGTGCGTCTAAAGAACATACTGCAAGAGTACCTGTCACAACTGCATTGGATGCCTAGGCATCCTGTGGAGTCAGTGCAAAAACCCGTGCCTGGCCCCTACCAGCATCCTGTCGTCCTCTCCCTCAGTCTCCTCGGCCTCTCTGAAAGCGTCCTGCAAAGCCTCGACCTCGTGGTGCAACAGCCTAGCGCATTGTGCCAACTGGGGGAGGAAGAATGGCCATCGAAGTAGAAGGTGGAGGGGATAAAGCAGCCTGTGGAAAAACAGTCCCTTCCTGGGGTCTACAATCCCTCGCATAATGTACTGGAAGTCCGCAACTAAAACATGTAGATGATGGCCTCTGGTCATCGGGGTATGAACTGAACATCTGGCCCTGGTTCCAACCTGGCCTAAAACTGCAGCCTGGAATGTGCCTGCCTCTACCTCTGCCGAAATGCCTGGTTACTAACCCCTTAGGTCCGGTCCTCTTTGGCTCCGGAACAATCACCGCCTCGCTCAGACGCTTTTCCACTCGTATAGCTGCATCCATGGCTTGCGCATAAGTATCGAAATGTTGGGAGCCTATAGCAAGAAACAACTACGTATCCAAACTCCTTATGAACCTCTTCACCTGAAGCTCCTCCGTAGGAACTAACTATGGAGCATAGCGCGACAACTGGGTGAATCGTAACTCATAATCTGCCACCGACATATTCGCAGATTTCCGCAACGCTTCAAAACTGGCTGCTCTGGCATCCCTCACACTCTATGGAAGAAATCTAGCAAGAAAAACATCAGAAAACTCGGTCCACGACATCGGAGGAAGACCGGTGACTCGCCCTCTCTCTATCGACTCACACCACTCTTGTGCAAGTCCCTCCAATCGAAAGCTAGTCAGCTCAACTGACCTCGCATCATAACATCGCAATTATCTGCCGATCCTCGCCATCCTATCAAGAAAGGACTGAGAATCCTCTGCTGCATCGGTCTCGGTAAACACCGGGGGTCTCAACCTTATAAACTCTAGAAGAGATACCTCCATCACTCTCGGTTCTGCCAGTGCGACAGTTTGCATAGGCTGTTCATCGGGTTCTACCATCGTCGTTGTTTGATCATGCCTCTTAACACGGATGGCCTCTACCAACTGTCCCACCACATGCTGTAGGCCCAGCATGCCCTCTTCTATCCTAGTCAGTATGTCTGGAGGAGTAGGATCAACAAGCTCATCCACCGTCGGAATGTCTGGTGCGTCAGTCGCAATCACAGGAGGATTCGCCCTAACTGCGTCCTTGGCTGCGGCACGTCTAGCTCACGTAGCCATAGCAACTAGAACAGAAAACGAGAGTTGATAAGGCGTACGAATAGGAGCAACAATAAAAGGAAGTCAAAGGAAGGATTAAACAAGATGTATATATCCTAAGGTTATTTAGGCTGAGTATCATAGCGTAAATATGC
Organism: Agapanthus africanus; assembly: GCA_030015575.1. NCBI lineage: Eukaryota > Viridiplantae > Streptophyta > Magnoliopsida > Asparagales > Amaryllidaceae > Agapanthus > Agapanthus africanus. Next base: position 75,466,281 of record JASDDO010000028.1, read on the forward strand.
CGCGGAACATATGTACGATACTCTACTCATCCTAAATCACCTACTCCATCAACCAAAGGTCATCCTATGTAACGAACTTAGTTTACTTATCCCAAATCTCTAATCGGTTCCGTAAGGTTAATCCTAATCTCTGATACCAACTTTGTTACGATTCAAGGTTTAGATATGGCCGGCACTTAGATTGTATAATATCTAAAGATATCTACACAATCCGAGTAAGCCAAACACCAAGATCAAAACCCTTTTTTGCGGAATTTTAGAAAGAAATTTAGTTTTTTAAGTAAAAATCACAGTTTTAAGTATTTAATTTGGTTGCATCCCTAGTTAGGATCAACAACGCCAACAGCGGAAATTATTATACAATTATATACGACATCGATAAGAATCTCAGACATAAGTAAAAAAAATATCATTTGACATAACTAAACGATCTCATCTGCCAATATAATATACATACAACCACATCTCATTCTAAGTCATAATACAGGGTCTGATGGAGATATTCTAAATTCAATATACAATATCAAAAGAGGAGGTTACTACATAGGTAACCCACCTAGCAAAAAAGAGCGGTAAAATCTGATAAGTGGATCTGCACTGCTGTTACCCGTCCACTCGACTCCTGCAAGGAACTGTGGCACAACGGGATGAGTTGTCAACTCAATGAATAAAACTAACATATAACGGCTGATAATGTAAATATGACGAACTATAACTAACAGCAATAAAGATGAGTATGATGCATGATGACATGTAAAGTCATGAATTTGTATCACTAACTATATAAATCAACTGAAATATCATCACTTATTTCCAAATAAAGTTTATCTTTCCGTGTCCAACATTGACACAAATCTTCTGTTTCCTTCAGGCATCGTTCCTCGAACGATCCTGAAATCAATAACATCGGTTGGTATCATCTAGATATCCGCCACGTTTTACAACTATCTCCGGTATCGAGTATCCTCGCTAGGCTCCCCGTCTCAAATGCGGCTTTCCTGCCCCTCGGTCTCGACCGGATCCACTATATATCCAACTGTATAGCTCCCCCACTCAGTCTAGATAACGTGAAAATCCGCGACCGTATAGCTCCCCCACTCGGTCCGGAATAAAATCAAATCATAAAAACAACATCTCATGGTGGACATCTCATATCAATATGAAAAATCACTGATTTTACGCAATAGTATATAAAAACTTAAAACCACAAATCCTCAAAATACAAATGCCACTTATATCAATTTCTAACACCTGAATATGAAACATGATGTCAGTATTGATGTTTAAAGTATGATAGTAATCATTTTAACAGGATAATTACTAAGTGTGAAAGTGACATGTTAATATCGACGAGGGGTAGTGTAACATGTAGATATGTTTATGTACGGCATAACTCGTCGATAACGGTGCAGTGTTCTAACAATTAATATGGCGATGTATATATATCTATATGAATGCATATGATCAATTTAACATACAAAAGCATATTTTTATTTAAACTTAACTACGGGCGTATCACGCCATCTTTACAAGATCCCCCGGTAGATATTTAGTCTACTCACCAGAATACATCGTAATCTACTCAGAAATCGCCAATCCTTTTCCTTTCCTTTCAGCCTCCGATATTCCCGTACTCAAATCTAACATTGAATTTAACTTGTATAAGAAACGGTTACATCCGATACGGCAAAATATGAAAACACAAGTGTTAAGTATTAACTATACCACGTACGACTATTCTAAACTATCTAACACTTATACCAACTGAGATTTAACCTCTCGCTGTTCGTAACAGAAAACAGAATCGAGTTACGAAACGTCCGTATCGTGTTTTAAACGTTTTAACCCCATTTCAGATATTAACTTTCAGATTTCATATACTGTTAATTTAATTTAAATAAACAATACCAAACATCATAACATCTACACAGAGACCTACCCTAAAAACCACAACCCTCAACTCCCTCAAAAATCCGGCGAGATCGGATTTTTCATGAATGTCGCCGGCCAAAATCCGAGCCCCCTGGTCCGTATTCCTATAGTTGATTCTAAGTCTAGTCTATAAGATTAAGGTATTATTTGATCAATTTAGTTATCATCTAAATTATAGTAGATTGTCACAGAGCTAAGTTTGCCTAAAATACGATATTACCGGTATTCGAATTTCTAAAATTTTACCATTACAGAACTAAAATCTATTGAGTTAAGAATTATACCTACTGAATATTTGCTAGAAGATCTTCCTCCAAGATGCACAAGCTCCTAGTCCCTAACTTGAGGTGAGGAAAATCCTTAGAACTTTAGCTCTTCTCTTCACTTCTCTTTTCTTTTTTTTTCCTTTTGTGTTCTAATGTTTTTCTTTTCTTTTCTATTTCAGTTGATTTCTTAATTCACAATATATATGAACTGAACCATATAATGTAAATGAGTGAGGGTGTTTAGGAGGAGGTGTCACCAAAAGGGAGGTGATTGCCTCATGCAAGGGTGAGGTGTGTGCACAAAAATGGTGGGGTTTTCATGCAAGGGTGAGGTGTGTGCATGAGGTGGAATTGTGCAAGAAGGAGGTGTCTCATGGTGGTATGATATACCAAGGGTTTACTTAACCTAAACCAATTCCTACCCCTTTTTCCATAACAACCCTTAACAAATTCTAATTTGCATAATGAAACTAACATTTTCACATAACCCCCCATACTATATCATATTACACATGAAGTTAATCTTTTCACTAAAACCCTTGTGATTCATTAAAATTACGAACTAACTTTCAATTTAATTAATTTCATATACCACTTATGAAATATCCTAATTTGTTTCAATAACTTTTTAAATTATCATTTTATTATTTAATTAATTAAATTAATTTATTATCTAAATTTTCGAAATGTTAAAAAAAACAAGTATCCTATATTAGGTTAGCCTAGCACCTCATGAAGGGTTTGGAAGCATCACATGTACCAAAGATTGAGTTTTTAGGGTGCTAAGTTAACAAACAAAGGATCTATCCTAGAAAATTAGGGTTTCTAAAACTTTTGCACATCAACATAAGCAAGAAAAGCTAGGGTTTTGAGAGTACAACCTTTGTAGCTCCCTACGCTAGACTCCTCGGCTACTTGGGGTTTGGAAAAGCTCCGCTTGAACTCCTCTAGGTCACCGATGATCCACCCGGAGTCCGCTTTGTCCAAGCTTGCAACTTCACCCGATCAAGAGAATGAAATGAAGCTAACACTCCAAACAAGTGGGCTAAACTTGTGTAGAATGGTGTTGTGGTTCTCTTTCTCACTTCAAAATCCTAACTTGATGAGTATATTGCTCACTACAAAAATCTAGAGAGCAAATGAGAGAGGAAGAAGAAGATGATGGCTATATTTTTAACAAGAGTGAAAAGAATAACCCTTTTTAAGAAAAATGAAAATATATGTATATATATTTTCATGTTCTCATCTCAAACCATGGTTAAACAATGAATATCTTATTGAACTTGAGTTAAAACACAAAAGGAAAGTTCACCCAAGGTTAAAAGGTGGGTGAGGATGGTTAGGTTAAAGAAGGATGTAGAAACAAGTCAAGAATTATCCTTTCCTTTTCCATTTTGTTTTAAACACAAAATCAAATAATAATTCATATATTTATCCATGGTGTGAGTCTTATATTGCCATCATTTTCAATGTGTAATCAACCATGATAGATGATGTATGTATGTATGTATGTATGTATGCACATCCATATGTGCATGAAACTAGGAAGAAAGAAAGAAAAACATAAATGCATGCATACATCCATCATATACAAGAAAAGGTTTTAAGTGAGAAAACTAATGGTTAAATGATAAAACAACACTTGATTTATCAATCCGGCCATATCACATATGACCCCACCAAAAGCATGCCGCCCGATCAATGTACGGTATCCTATACGCTCATTTTAATCGGGTCTATGCGCATATCGCATACGCGCACCACAACGTTTCGCCTGGACTAGGTAACTCCTTTGTGGGACTCTAAGACTCGTCAATACGCCGGCAGTGGGTGATGATCATATCAAGCACCCCCAAGCCGCAAGCGGTCAGCTAAACGTAACGGCCACCCGGGTATTAAGCGATCAGAAGAAAACAAGCGAACCTGCTACAACTCCCGTCGAGCCAACCGGCAACACTACCGTACAGTCCGGTCTCTTCGTCAAATATGCTGCATATCGAGCCTAGGGATGGTCACGTCGACCCCAATAACTCAATAAGTCGTGCCAGTTAATGGTCTATAATAGATCGAGAAACTACTGATAACACTTATCAGCAAATCTCAGCAGCCCTGGCCAGGGACTTACTGATATAACCAGTCGGGCACAGCACATCATCAACTCCCAATACCGGGAGAGACGAAACCCCTCCTATCGCTCATTGCCTTCGTGTGTCTCGGGACTGTACCCAACGGCCACCTGTTTGCACGACTCAGTAGAGCCGTGGTAGGGTGGCAATCAAAGTACAGTGGGAGAACACACAAGACTCTATGACGATCTCAGGTCTACAGACTAACCTGTACCGGTGTCACCTGAGAACTGCTATCCGACGATAGATATAATTCCATATAGGAGTTCTCGGTGAGTCCGTCCAGTGTACCCAGTCACCACTGAGCACCCGTATATGATCTTGATGTCAAACATCGATGAATGTGGGAACATTCATCGCCCATCGTATGGGTCTAGTATCATATACGCTAGTCTACTCTGGTATATCAATGCCTCGTCTCGATATACCTACGACTAGAGACTTTCCAGGATATGCTTATAGACTACAGATGTCCCACTGGTATGATCTCCATCATAATCACAGCAGTCAAGCCGATATCCTCAGGGATTTATCAGCTTGTATGAATGAATAAAAGCATGATCAAATCAACATGTCAGATAAAGAAGAACCAGATAGCATACTATCATGTCGAGCAAGAATGTATACTGAATATATATACATGTACAAATACATCCACTATCATATAATGGCCTCTAGGGCATACATATATCCAACAATCTCCCATTTGCACTAAGGCCAGTTATTGGCGTATCTCATACCCAACATCTCAAAAAGTCGCTCATGCTGAGGCTGAGGGAGGGCCTTGGTGAATAGATCCGCGATATTATTCTTTGTGTCTACTCTCCTAATCTCGATCTCGCGGCGATCTACAATCTCCCGGATCAAATGAAAACGCCTCAGGATGTGTCTGGACCGCTGATGGGATCTGAGCTCCTTGGCTAACGCCATAGCCCCATTATTATCACAATATAAAGGTATTGGATCAATAATGGTTGGAACTACTCCTAGCTCCGAGACGAACTTCTTCATCCAGACGGCTTCCTTGGCGGCATCATTCGCAGCAATGTACTCAGCTTCCATCGTAGAGTCTGCAACGGTATCCTGTTTGGAACTCTTCCAACTTACCGCCCCTCCATTGAGGGTAAATACAAACCCAGAGGTAGATTTGTTGTCGTCCTTATCGCTCTGGAAGCTCGAATCAGTAAAGGCCTCCATTTGGAGATCTCCATTACCATACACCAAGAACAATTCTTTAGTCCTTCGCAAGTACTTAAGAATGTTCTTCACAGCTGTCCAGTGATTCTCCCCTGGGTTAGATTGATACCTGCTTACAACACTAAGTGCGTAAGCTACATCTGGGCGTGTACATAACATCGCATACATTATAGATCCTACTGCCGAAGCATAGGGTATAACACTCATGCGAGCTCTCTTCATCGGTCTTTGGGCAAGAATCCTTGGAGAGAGTGACCCCATGGCAAGCGGGTAAGGCACCCCGCTTGGAGTCTTCCATACTAAACCTTTTTAGGATGGTGTCAATGTACCTGGTTTGGGACAATCCCAATAACCTTTTGGATCTATCCCTATAGATCCTTATGCCCAGAATGTATGTGGCATCACCCAGGTCCTTCATGGAGAACCTCAGTGATAAGAAAGATTTGACCGACTGTAGCATAGGAATATCATTTCCTATTAGAAGAATGTCGTCCACGTACAATACGAGGAATGTGACAGCTCTCCCTACAGCCTTCTTATAAACACAAGGTTCATCTGGATTTTTGATGAAATCAAACTCTTTGATGACATCATCGAAACAGATGTTCCAACTCCGTGATGCCTGATTTAACCCATATATGGATTTAAGCAATTTACATGCTTTCCCGCTGCTCCCACTGTCAATGAAGCCCTCTGGCTGATCCATATAAACGCATTCTTCTAAATTTCCATTTAGAAATGCGGTTTTAACGTCCATCTGCCAGATTTCATAGTCGTGGTGAGCAGCAATAGTAAGTAGGATCCGAATGGATTTAAGCATGGCTACGGGAGAAAAAGTCTCGTCATAGTCCAAACCTCGTCTTTGACGAAAACCCTTCGCCACAAGTCTTGCCTTACAGGTCTCCACCTGCCCATCTACACCAATCTTTCTTTTAAAGATCCATTTGCACCCCACAGGTTTTACCCAAGGGGGTACAACGTCCAAAGTCCATACTTTGTTGGTGTACATAGACTCCATTTCGGATCTCATGGCATCCAGCCACTTCACAGAGTCTCTACTCGTGATAGCTTGCTGAAAACTGGTAGGATCATCATCATCCATGATGCAGTCTTCTCCGTCACCATCAATGAGGAAACCGTAGTACCTCTCTGGTGGGCGAGAAGTCCTACCAGACTTACGGAGTGGCCGAGGTTCCTCAGTTTCTATTTCAACAGCCGGTTCAACCAAATCGTCATTTGTAGTTTGTGTTTCTAGAACCTCTTCTAGATCCACCACCTTGCCATCATCTTTATCTGTGAAAAACTCTTTTTCTAAGAATGTGGCATACTGAGAAACAAACACTTTTTGTTCCTCTTTGTGGTAGAATAGATATCCATAAGAATTCTTTGGATATCCCACAAAGTTACACATGACTGACCGTGTCTCGAGTTTGTCCGGATTCTGCTTTTTAACATAGGCCGGGCAACCCCAAATCTTAATTCTCTTAAGAGATGGTCTCTTCCCATGTCATATCTCATATGGCGTGGTAGACACGGTTTTGGTTGGAACCCTGTTTAGTAGAAACGCTGCAGTCTCCAATGCATGCCCCCAAAACGAGACTGGTAACTCAGCGTCACTCATCATGGACCGGACCATATCTAATAGGGTCCTATTCCGTCGTTCTGACACACCGTTGTGCTGTGGTGTGTAAGGAGGAGTGAGCTGAGAGAGAATCCCATTCTCTTTTAGGAAGTTTGCAAATTCTGTACTGAGATACCCACCATCTCGATCTGATCGAAGCATCTTGATACTCAAGCCGGTTTGTTTTTCTACTTCTTGTTTATATTCAATGAACTTCTCGAAAGCTTCGGACTTGTGCTTTAATAAAAATACATGACCGAATCTTGAGAAATCGTCAGTGAATGTAATGAAGTATGAAAAACCGCCTCTAGCCTGTGTAGACATTTGCCCACATACATCACTATGTATGAGGCCTAAGTAGCTCTTTCTCCGTGTCCGGTAAACGGAGTTTTGGACATTTTACCCTTGATACAAGACTGGCAAGTCACATAAGATTTATATTCAAAAGGGTTTAAATATCCATCTTTGTGTAACTTGTTTAGTCTTGTTTCGTTAATATGACCAAGTCTACAGTGCCAAAGAAAAGCTTCATTTAATTCTGAAAGTTTTCTTTTATTAGTGTGTTGTATACTGAAAACTGTGTGTTGATTTAGGACATATATTCCGTTATTAAGCGTACCATACCCAACCAACATTTGATTCAGGTGAATGTTCATAACATTGTTCTGCAATACAAAATTATATCTTTCATTGTCTAACAAAGAAACGGATATTATATTACAAAGCATACTTGGTACAAAATAACATGGATTCAAAACCAAAATACATCCAGATGGCAACCCCAAGTGATACTCTCCCACTGCGACTGTATGTACATTGGAACCATTTCCAACGCGGAGAGTATGGTCACCTGTCTTCAAACTTTGCTATTTCTTAGCCCCTGAATTGAATTGCAAATGTAAGAACCTGAACCGGTATCCAATACCCAGGAAGCAGAGTTTATTGAAAAACATTTTTCTGTCACAAACGCACCTAAAGCAAAAGCATCCCCATGCTTCTTCTTGAGACTTAAGTATTCCGTGCAGTTGCGCTTCCAATGTTCTGTCTTGTGGCAATGAAAACATTCGCCTTTCCCCGAGTCTCCAGCTTTGGAATTTTCCTTTCCCTTCACCTTTTTAACTCCACCCTTAGGATTGGTGGGCTTCTTCTTTTTCTTTCCCTTGGCCTTAGCTTTCGGGCGAGAAGAGGAAGACTGTCCAACAGTCATAACGGGAGTTTTTGCTGACTTCATAGTGCTCTCTGCACTCCTTAACATGTTAAGGAGTTCAGGGAGTTCCTTCTCCATGCCGTGCATGTTGAAGTTCACTATGAATTGAGCAAAGGTGGAGGGGAGGGACTGCAGAATAATATCTATATATTGTTCATTGTCCATCGTCCATCCAAGGTCCTCAAGCTCTTCTATAAGAGCTATCATCTTCAGAACATGGTCTCCTACTGGTGTGCCAGGGGCCATTCGCATCTGAAACAATTTCTTTGATGCTTCGTATCATAATACGCGGGATTGCTCTCCATACAACTCCTTTGTATGGCGCAATATACCGTGAATGTCCATATCCTCGTGCTGCTTTTGATGTGTGTTATCCATCGATGCAAGCGTGAGGCATTTGGCCGTGGCATAGTCAGCGTCCCATGTCTTGCGGACTTCAATGTCCGCAACTGAGGATTTTGGACCTGGGACGGGCGGGGCTGAAGCCGTGAGGACATATGATACTTTATCATAAGTCAAGGCTATTTTCAGATTCCTCAGCCAGTCTTTATAATTGGTCCCGTTCAGTTTGTTTTTATCTAGTAGAAACTTTAGTCCAGTCATGGGTATCTGCCATTAAGAGAGAGAAAAGAATACACTCAGCGAAAGCTCTTGCATAGATCAGATTGGTTATTATCTTGTCTAATCGATGTTTCCCACTGCTTTTATCGAGTTTTTCTTTCAAACCTTAAAAAGAAAAACTAGCCAGGATTAATTACAGTCTACAACTTCGCTAACCGTTCAGCCAGGCCAGTGTCGGTACTTGAGGGAGGTTCCCCGTGCTTTCGCACGGACCTAATTAGAGTAAACCTCGTTTTCCCAGAGGCGGAGCCCCGTTAACACCTTTCTAGACACCTAATGAGTTAGCTGATTGTAAACTGTAAAACTCTCCTAGGAGCAACTATTGCCCACAGTGGGATCGGGATCCAACCATCACATGGAAGGTATGCAATCTCATTGCAAATTTCAACTATTGAAATTCCCGATGTGGTTTTTACCCCTAGTACTTATGACCTTAACTAAGGTCAATAAATCATAAGTACCAGTCAAGTTCTACCCGTCATTTCTTGATTAATTAGACCCACTCATATGACCCTTAACTATGGTCAACAAAGTCATAAGAATGTCCTAATTAATCTGCATCATATGCAATGTAGGAAGACATCACTTAGCTACCGTACACTACGCCTTAACTATAGTCAGCAAACGTAACACGAATACTAAGTACTCTACTTCCTAAAATGATGAAGGGTTGCGGATGATTTTTTAAGAAAATCTTTAACGCTTTGAACTTGATATCGTTGTAGAATCAAATGGTTTTCAAAAGGAGTGGCTTAAGCTCCGCAGTTTTAAAATATAGCTTTTTCATAAATAGCCGAGTGGTTTTCAAATCCGATTCTACAACATCTTTTTAGGTTTATTTTCTTTACATTAATCACATTAATGTAATCCCATCATTTAAGTCCTTAAGTCAATCACAGAAAAGAAACGAAAATAACACGTACGCTTATGCCATCCGCATTCGCCGCAATATTCCGTTATGCACCGTTAGGTTACTTAACTAACGGCATACCGGGACGGGACTAGCGCGGGTGTAAAACATAAGCAACGTCTACTATATATCATATATATAATATGTCATTCGTCTCAGATATCACAGAACACAGGCAGCAGAAACATAGATATAATGTGGGATATACTAGGACGTCCGTATTTAGTATTTAGCCAGAATAGAAAATACGGATTCCACAGTCGCGATGAATAGCCAAGCCCACACCCTGGACCCCTACGAGAGCGGCAAGCGACCCTACCAATTCTGGAGTTTAGGAGACCCGGTCTCGACTCCTCGAGATGGCCTCCCACTGAACCCCAGAACCCGGTCATCTGTGCTCCCCTCCTTGGGTCCATCCTAATGCGGAAAAGTAAATAATATACAACACTGGTGACATCAACCTAAACCCGGAAGTGCCCCAAATAAAAGAATATTACATTACATTTGAATTTACATGAATGAAAATGTAAAACTCTCATCTCACATAAAAAAAAAACCCCGGCTATTCGATCGCGACAATCCTGCACATCATATCTCAGCAACACATAATATCACATATCATCAACGCAAGTAAGTATGCGTACCCCAATTGTTGTTGATGTATAGCAACGAAACCGGCGATATCGAACATACTACACTTACGGTCACACAAAAGAAAGTGTAAAACTACAATATTTGGAATCCACATACTCTTTAGACATCATAAATGCGAAATATCACATACTTCATATTTCATGCCTAAACTATATGAATTCCACATATTGTATCACATTCCAGATAAACAGACAGTATTAAAGTTTTCGAACGAACGATCAAGTACCTAAGATTCACTAAAGCTCAACACTTGAGCAGAGTTCAAAAACCCGGAGTGTGACACAGTAGTAGCGGTCCAGACGTAGAGGGGTCAAGCCAACGCCTCACATGTGGCACGCCGTACTGCCCCAAACCCTAAGGTTCAAAGGGCAGTTCAAGACGGTCACATAATCGAGTTAAGGTTTGTTGTCTTCTAGAGGGTCCACCATAAGACTTGCACGTATCTCCAAAAGATTTAAACCCCGTGAAAATTGAGCAAATGATAGTCGTTCGAACACTTCAATACTTTCTAGTTTACCCGAAAAAGAAAACGAAATGAAAATTCCGATCGAATCGTCGAGTCCAAAACCATCTCCAGAATTTGCAGTACTATATTCAGATTAAACATACCTAAAACACTATAAAAGCAGTTATAAGAATTACTGTGCAAATTTTAAGCAATGATGCCTCTGTACGGCCGCGGAGCCGCGGCCTAAGCAAGGAATTGCCGCGGTTCCGCGGCGGTTTGTAGGGATCAGGGCTTCGAATTTCACAGTGTTTCTTAGTTTTTCCTGCTGTATTTTTTAAGTATTTTTAATTCTGAAAAAATTCAGATTTTAAAATTTGTCCAGAGAAGGTCTCGAAAAGTCGTATTTTGATCCGATCGGAATTTTTACTTCGTAAAAGTGTCGCCTAATGTTCTAGGTCGGCTCTGATACCAATGTTAGGTTAGCCTAGCACCTCATGAAGGATTTGGAAGCATCACATGTACCAAAGATTGAGTTTTTAGGGTGCTAAGTTAACAAACAAAGGATCTATTCTAGAAAATTAGGGTTTCTAAAACTTTTGCACATCAACATAAGCAAGAAAAGCTAGGGTTTTGAGAGTACAACCTTTGTAGCTCCCTACGCTAGACTCCTCGGCTACTCCGCTTGAACTCCTCTAGGTCACCGATGATCTACCCGGAGTCCGCTTTGTCCAAGCTTGCAACTTCACCCGATCAAGAGAATGAAATGAAGCTAGCACTCCAAACAAGTGGGCTAAACTTGTGTAGAATGGTGTTGTGGTTCTCTTTCTCACTTCAAAATCCTAACTTGATGAGTATATTGCTCACTACAAAAATCTAGAGAGCAAATGAGAGAGGAAGAAGAAGATGATGGCTATATCTTTAACAAGAGTGAAAAGAATAATCCTTTTTAAGAAAAATGAAAATATATGTATATATATTTTCATGTTCTCATCTCAAACCATGGTTAAACAATGAATATCTTATTGAACTTGAGTTAAAACACAAAAGGAAAGTTCACCCAAGGTTAAAAGATGGGTGAGGATGGTTAGGTTAAAGAAGGATGTAGAAACAAGTCAAGAATTATCCTTTCCTTTTCCATTTTGTTTTAAACACAAAATCAAATAATAAATCATATATTTATCCATGGTGTGAGTCTTATATTGCCATCATTTTCAATGTGTAATCAACCATGATAGATGATGTATGTATGTATGTATGTATGTATGCACATCCATATGTGCATGAAACTAGGAAGAAAGAAAGAAAAACATACATGCATGCATACATCCATCATATACAAGAAAAGGTTTTAAGTGAGAAAACTAATGGTTAAATGATAAATCAACACTTGATTTATCAATCCGGCCATATCACATATGACCCCACCAAAAGCAAGCCGCCCGATCAATGTACGGTATCCTATACGCGCATTTTAATCGGGTCCATGCGCATATCGCATACGCGCACCACAACGTTTCGCCTAGACTAGGTAACTCCTTTGTGGGACTCTAAGACTCGTCAATACGCCGGCAGTGGGTGATGATCATATCAAGCACCCCCAAGCCGCAAGCGGTCAGCTAAACGTAACGGCCACCCGGGTATTAAGCGATCAGAAGAAAACAAGCGAACCTGCTACAACTCCCGTCGAGCCAACCGGCAACACTACCGTACAGTCCGGTCTCTTCGTCAGATATGCTGCATATCGAGCCTAGGGATGGTCACGTCGACCCCAATAACTCAATAAGTCGTGCCAGTGAATGGTCTATAATAGATCGAGAAACTACTGATAACACTTATCAGCAAATCTCAGCAGCCCTGGCCAGGGACTTACTGATATAACCAGTCGGGCACAGCACAGCATCAACTCCCAATACCGGGAGAGACGAAACCCCTCCTATCGCTCATTGCCTTCGTGTGTCTCGGGACTGTACCCAACGGCCACCTGTTTGCACGACTCAGTAGAGCCGTGGTAGGGTGGTAATCAAAGTACAGTGGGAGAACACACAAGACTCTATGACGATCTCGGGTCTACAGACTAACCTGTACCGGTGTCACCTGAGAACTGCTATCCGACGATAGATATAATTCCATATAGGAGTTCTCGGTGAGTCCGTCCAGTGTACCCAGTCACCACTGAGCACCCGTATATGATCTTGATGTCAAATATCGATGAATGTGGGAACATTCATCGCCCATCGTATGGGTCTAGTATCATATACGCTAGTCTACTCTGGTATATCAATGCCCCGTCTCGATATACCTACGACTAGGGACTTTCCAGGATATGCTTATAGACTACAGATGTCCCACTGGTATGATCTCCATCATAATCACAGCAGTCAAGCCAATATCCTCAGGGCTTTATCAGCATGTATGAATGAATAAAAGCATGATCAAATCAACATGTCAGATAAAGAAGAACCAGATAGCATACTATCATGTCGACCAAGAATGTATACTGAATATATATACATGTACAAATACATCCACTATCATATAATGGCCTCTAGGGCATACATATATCCAACATCCTATACCTCGGATTGATGACTTATTCGATCAGTTATGTGGTGTTCGAGTGTTCTCTAAGTTGGATCTTCGGTCAAGGTACCATCAAGTTCGGGTTAAAGCGGAGTATATATGCAAGACGGATTTCAGAACTCGATACGGTCATTATGAGTTTTTAGTGATGACATTCGATGTTCCTAATGCCCCAGCCGTGTTCATGGATTTAATGAACTGAGTTTTCTCGAAGTACCTTGATCAGTTTGTCATAGTTTTCATCAAAGACATTCTTGTGTACTCCGAAAGCAAGGAGGAGCATGCTGAGCATTTGAGAATCGTGTTACAGATACTGAGACAGGAGAAATTATATGCCAAACTTAGTAAATGCGAATTTTGGCTTGAACAAGTTCAATTTTTAGGCCACATCATTTCTGGAGATGGTATCTCAGTACATCCGGCGAAGATTGAAGCAGTAAAATATTAGCCAACACTAAAGTCGGTAGCAGAGATTAGAAGTTTCTTGGGACTCGCAGGCTACTACCGGAGATTTGTTAAAGATTTTGCACAAGCGGCTGAGCCGTTAACAAGACTTACTCGGAAGGGGGTACCGTTCGTATGGTCAGATGAATGCAACCAATCGTTCGAGTTATTAAAGGAGAAACTCACAACTACACCCATATTGACCGTACCAGATGGGACAGGAGGACTGGTGATTCATAGAGACGCTTTCGGTAAAGGGCTAGGCTGTGTCTTGATGCGGCGTGGAAGTGTTATCGCTTATGCCTCGCGTCAATTGAGGACGCACGAGAAAAATTACCCAACCCACGATTTAGAGTTGGCCGTGGTGATCTTTGCTCTGAAGATTTGGAGACATTATCTTTTGGGAGAATGAGTGGAATTCTATACGGACCACAAAAGCCTGAAATATGTGTTCACGCAAAAGGAGCTAAATATGAGACAACGTTGGTGGTTGGAGTTCATGGCTGATTATAATATTGATTTGTAATATCACCCCAGGAAGGTAAATGTGGTACTGGATGCTCTCGGTCGGAGACCAACAGCTATGTGGTTGACTAGCCAGAAGGAACTCCTTGATGAGTTTCGGAGACATAATTTAGAAGTGGTAGAACAGGGGACACACAGACAGTATTGGCAACTACAAGTGCAGTCTTTGTTAGTAGATGTATTAAAGCTGCACAGGCTGGGGACCTGCAATTGCAGAAGTTCCGCGGATTAGTAGAGGCCGGATTGAGAACAGATCTATTGATACATGAAGATGGCTCCATAAGATTCGGCAGTCGACTATGCGTGCCAAAGGGCGAGATTCGAGAAGAAGTATTGAAAGAAGCACACAGTTCAGCCTATTTAGTGCACCCAGGTGGCACCAAGATGTATAGGGATGTTAAACAACACTTTTGGTGGAATGGCATGAAGAGGGAGATTGCCCGCTATTTGTCGAAATACTTGATGTGCCAGCAGGTGAAGGCCGAACATCAGCGAGTGGCCGGTCTTTTGCAACCACTTCCCATTCCCTAGTGGAAATGGGAACATGTCACTATAGACTTCGTAACGACTTTACAGCGGAGTCCTAAGGGAAATAATGCTATTTGGGTCATCATCGACCGTCTCACAAAAGCAACCCAGTTTCTACCTTTTCGAGTGGGACAATCGACGGAGACGTTGGCAGAGAAATATATGCAAGAGATCGTAAGGTTACATGGGGTGCCTATCAGCATAGTGTCAAACAGGGACACAAGATTCCTCTCACATTTCTGGAGACACTTGCAAGAGAGCTTGGGCACTCGTCTCAATTATAGTACGGCTTACCGTACTCAAACGGACGGATAGTCTGAACGTACGATACAGATATTAGAAGACATGTTGTGGGCCTGTATGCTAGATTTCAAAGGATCGTGGGAGGATCACCTACACTTGGTGGAATTCTCGTATAATAACAGCTACCAGGAGAGTATTCAGATGGCCCCGTTCGAGGCACTTTACGGGCGCAAGTATTGTTCCCCACTTTGCTGGGATGATGTGGGTGAGTGAAGATAACTAAGACCGGAGCTTATAACCCAAACCGTTGAGAAAGACCAGTCGATCGGAAACCGTATCAAGGTAGCACAAGATCGTCATAAGAGTTGGGCGGATACTAGTCGAAGACCTCTTGAGTTTGGCATAGGGGATCATGCCTTCCTTAAGATTTCGCTGACTCGAGGAGTGATTAGATTCGGTAGTCGTGGAAAACTCAGTCCTTGATTTATCGGACCATTCGAGATTATAGAACGCGTTGGAGTAGTGGCGTACAAATTGGCTTTACCACCCTATTTGGCTGGCGTGCACGATGTATTCCATGTATCACAGTTACGTCGGTACGTTCGCGATGACAGTCATGTTCTCGATCACTCTGAATTAACCTTGAGCACTGATCTCTCGTATGAAGAGCAACCTACAGCCATTGTCGATCGTAGAGAGAAGGTGTTGAGGAACAAGATCATCCCTTTAATTCTTGTATCTTGGGGTGGACGTTCATGCGGGGAATCCACATGGGAGTGTGAGGACGAGATTCGTCAAAAGTACCCACACCTATTTTCTTAATCTTGTAGTCGTTCTTCCAATTTCGAGAACGAAATTTTCTGTAAGGTGGGTAGAATGTAACACCCTAATTTGGATGCGATGTTCCTAGAGTTATCGAGATATTTTTTTTATAAAAACTTTTACTATAATTTTAAAATTTTACTTTATGGTCGGTTGCCAGTATAATTATTTTGACTCTCCGTATATCATTTTGATATGAAAAATCTTTAATTTTTATATAATATATAATAATTCCTTAGTGGCAGCAAAACAATATTTTGCATATCTTAAAATCCCTAAACTGACCTACTAATATTTGGCTTGCATATATATATTCTTTTGGCTAACTCCTTTTTGCTGTTAATATGAGAACAAGAAAAATCTGTGCCAAATCTCAAAATACACTCATATAAAGATATATATATATATACACACACACACAACAATATCTCTCTCAAAATTTATATATAAATTAATATATATCCTCTCTCTCTCCCCCCCTCTCCCTCTCCCTCTCCCTCTCCCCTCCGCTCCTCAAATTTCCTCACGACGCCGCCTTCAACCTCGTCGCTACCATCGCCGTAGCCCTCTTCTCTACCCTCGTAGTAACCTTCCCCCCCCCCGAAACACTCAAGCCCTCACCGTCAAACCCCCGACTCCTATATCCCCTCATGGAAAACCTTTTCTCCTCGACAACCCATCGCCCAACCACCATCGTCCTTGCTTCCTTCTTCGCACCAGGATCCCCATCACCACCACAACCCCGAGCGACGATCATCGCCCTCGGCCACCTACACCAGCCCTTGCGACCAAACCCATCAACTCACCCCCGTGATCACCGCTTCCCCTCTCTCTTCCGCCGGCGACCATCGTCTACGCCCTCACCACCGCACCATCATCAACACCACCCTTCACCATCACAACTCCAACCCTCTTCACCGACCATTTTCCCTCTCGCTACAGCCGCTACATCACCGCCACAGCCTCCTATCTTCATATCTGAGCACACCTCGGTGCCCCCTCGACTTGATTTCAAACCCTACCCATCCCCATGCTTGCACCCATCACCTGCGTCATCCTCTATCACTGCTGATGCACAAGATCAAGACTCAAACCCAGCTAAGGTGTAGTCATCTCTTTCTCCTCTCAGTGTAAGTTTTATTCTTGTTATTTTTCTGTATTTGTGAACCATGAGTAAATTAATATAACAGTTGAAATATAATGTGCATGTTTGGTTATATACAATTATATGCTAAGTGTAGTATACTGTTGGCTTATGGCTAAATCAATCTAGGTGGAGCGTATAACTCAGATCCTAACTCGAACTTTAGCTGAGATCGTGCCTCGTATCTTCGTACATCATTTTCCCGTGATCCTTATCCTCAGGGCAAGTATTCTTGTTCGTCTCTTTAGCCGATGCAACATCGGCTAATCCTTCTATATATTCTTTAATTGTATTTTTATAGCTCAAATTTTAGCATCCTAATTTTGAAAATAATGTGCCATTGCATTGAAAGCGCTATAGTAAACCCCTTGCAGATCCATGTCTATTCGTTTTATATGCTGGATTCCCTCCATGATAATTACTTGGCTAAGCAATTATTCTTTTATTATATCAAATTAGGAAGTAGCATGAATAAGTAATGTAGGCTTTTACAATTACTTATTCTTATATGACAATAAAGTAATGGTTTTAATACATATATCTGCTAATAAATAATTATTACTATAAAAAAGTTTATCAAATTTATATATAAAAATTTGATAAGTACTAGCGTAGGATAATATTCAAAGTTTTGCTTATGCACAGTTAGTTTCTGATGTAATATGTGAGGATAATAACAATAAAAGAACAAAGTCTGTGCACACAGATGACTTTAACCATATCTATAATACCGCATCCTACATGACATGTGAACTCACAAATTTGTAACACTATTAAACACAAACCATACCATAAAAATATTATTAACTTACAATGTTTGAATAAAATTGGAATATTATGCCGCTTCATTAATATACCCTATAATACTTATATACAGGATGAAAACCCTAAGATCTAGAGCACCATTAATCAAATTAACTATTTAAACCATATTTCAGATTACATTCGATTCATCGATAAATCCAGATGTTAAATAAAGATGTTTGCAAATCATCTAGATTCTTGTTTGCATTATTGACACTATCATATTATATCGACTGAACTTAACACGCCTGTTCATGATTAATGTTTCCTTACATTAAAACGAAATCACTAATTGGAATGCCGAATTACACGCCATGATACAACCTTTCCTGTTTATCAGTTTCATTTCCATACAATTAACATGATATTACAAGCTCCGGTCCAGTCAGCATTTTGATTAGTGGTTGAGTTCACCACTATGTTAATTATAGATACGAAGGATGTTGGGATAGTCTGAGTGTGCGTTCGTGCAACAGGATCTCAGGAGTCCCATGTCGGCAACTCGTACCGGGCTATATCGGTTGCATGTTATTACAGCTCGTACCGGACTATATCGGTCGCATGTTATTACAGCTTGTACCGGGCTATATCGGTCGCATGTTATTACAGCTCGTACCGGGCTATATCGGTCGCATGTTCATCCCACAGTTTGGCCCGTATTTCCTAGCCCCTGGGGCACTACTCTTGGGTTAGGAATACTTCTGCAGAGATTGACGCACACACTCGAACTCATGATAGAATAGATTACCTTTTAGTGACCAGTTAGATTATGACTTGACCTGTATATATGCATGTTTTATATTTTTAATATAAATATATATACATCTATTTCCACTTGCGCACACGGGCTTCGCTACACTCATATATTCGTGTTATCATACCACACACACACCCCTTATATGTCGAGTACTTGCTGGGATGTTCTGACATCCCTAAGATTTACTATCTCAGGTTTAGAAGCAGATTTTTAGGCTAAGCAGGATCGGAGCGGCTATCAGGAATTTGCCGAAGATCTGTAACCCGTAGGTTTATTTCTTTATGTTAGTATGTGCGCCTTTGTGGGACATTAGGACTTATGTACCTCCTTTCGGATCTTGTTTTTAGTTCGAACCTATTGTATCGGATCTTTATTTGCATCGATTATCTAACGGGCCTATTTTTATTATTCCTTGTGGTTTCGTTACAGCATGATTATCAGTGTTATCTCTCTTGTTATTGGATATTATCTTTGACCGGTTAGCTAGACAGGTTTTATTTAACTATGGAAGGATCTTTCCTTACCGTAGGTAGTACGGCCGGCCTTCGTTGCTCTCTGTATTCCGTATTTTAGGAAGCGGGGCGTGACAACTGCTCTTGAAACTCTCGTCGTCTCCATGATCTATTAGATCATCATGCTCCGTGTACTTGTTGTGAGTTAGACAACCTTTATTCTCTCGCTCAGGATTTTCTTTTGTGTCGTTTATCATGGCTTCTTGAGATGATAAAATTAACTCGGCCTCTCTATCGTCCGTTGATTTTAAAATGAATCTCCGCTTGACTATAATCTCTCTCTCCGGCGCAAAGAACTACCTCTAATGGTCCAGGGCGGTTGAATAAGCCTTGAACAGTAAAGGCCTTCACCGCCACTTGACGGATGCCCCTCTTGACTCCAAATATCATAACTATGATACTTGGTTTCAGAACGATAACAATGTAATTGTTTGGTTATCTAACTCTAAAGATTCTCGCTACTATATGTCTATTATATCTCTGAAAACTGCTAAGGAAGTTTGGACACATCTTCGTTATCTGTACTCGTCTGAAGATAACTTGCATAAGCTCTATGATATCTTCCATACCTTTACTACGGCTACTCTAGGAGAAGATATTCTGGACATTGGTGCACTCTTCATTGGACTTCTGAATTAGTGGAACGTCTATCAACCTATCTCCACTGACCCTGCTGTAACTCGCAAACAACGTTGGTCTCTTGTTGGCACGTTACTCTTAGCCCAACTACCACCCAGCTTTAAGAGTGTCTGCTCCCTCATTCTTTCTCATAGTGGTCCTCCATCATTGACAAGTATCATGTCGAGTATTTATCGTATGCCTTCCCCATCTACTGAGCCTATCTCGACCGCACTTGTTACTCGAGGCGTGGACGAAGGACCTACACTCAATCCGGACGTAGTCATTTGATTCTGTTTCTGGTGTCCGTGGGGCAACACATGGTCTCCCCTTTCTAACTGCTCGTGGTCATGGTTCTCGTGGACGCGGTCATGGCCAATCTGGCCTTTATTGTGCTCGTTGTGGCGGCACTAATCATCGGGAATACTGGTGTTGGAAGAAACATAGATACCCTGATACACCTATCGCTCAACAGACATCCACACCAGCAGTTACTGATCAACCTTCCTCTTCTGCTGGACAAGTACTAATTTACTCAGTCAGGTACATCATTCCTTTCTCATTCTAATTCGTGGGTCGCGGACTCCGCCGTCTCACATCACATGCCTCATGATGGACCGCCGACCTTACTTCTAGTCCTTACAAGTTTATTTCCAAGATTGATGGTAATACCACTCCTGTTTCTGACTCTGCTGATTTATCACTTACTTCATCTTTACGCCTGAAAAATGCTTTGATTATGTCATCTTTAAAATAAAACTTGATTTTTATTCGTCAGCTTACAATTGATTCTAATTGCTCTGTAACTTTTTATCCCTCCCATTTTGTGATACAGATCCTTCTGACGAAGTAGTGGATTGGTGGGGGCATGAACATGTCACGCCTCGCTTCCTAAAAGAAGGTGAAGGGTGACGTGGAATGGTCCGTAACCTAACTGTATTGAAGGTGGTCTATTCAATACAGTTACATTAAGCGTATGAATATCTATAACATGCAGGATATGTACCAAAACAAAATAATAAAAACGAAAGGCGTTTATTTCCATTAACCAAACTTTATTACATCCCAAAAGAAAGAGTAAAATAAACTAAATAATTTAATTACATCGAAGCAGAAGCAAAAAGCCCTAAACACGTGGGCAACAAAGCAAAAATAAACTAGCTAATCTTCCGTCGTCAGGTCCGCATAATCTTCATTAGTTGGCTCCACACCTTGATCCTAATCATAATACTCATTCTCATCTAACGGACATTTCAGAGATAGGGAAGAGTGTTGGGGTTAAAAATTATACCCCGGTTGACCAAGTCAAAGTCAACCCCAAGTAAGCGGGCCCAAGCTTAGATCAAGTGGGCCCATGCCCAAGTCGAGCCCCGCTGCCGGCCTCCCCCATGCCAAAATGAAATCATGTAATAAATAATTTGGATGTAATTTTTTTATGCATGAATGTAAGAAAAATGGACATAAACCTAAATTTTTGTAAAGCTCATAGGTCATGTGCAAAAGAAATGAGCACATGAGGTATGGGATGGGCAAAATGCCATTTTGTAAAGCTTAAGGGGCTATATATAAATTTGTAAGCCTATATAAGGTAACATGATAATGAAATAAAGCATAATTTTCATTCTCCTAAAAATCTAAGATTTTTGTGCATCCTTCTCCTTCCTCAAGGTTCTAAACCTTCTTCCCCTTTTTTGAATTAAACCAAGAGTTTAACTCTTCTTTTTCCAAAAATAAACAGTTCTTCACTATCAAACCCTTGAGGAGGACTCAGATCTTCTATCAGATCTCAAAAATGAGAGATTTTTAAATCTCACCGCCTTTTCTCCAAGATCCGGCCAACAGAAGAGGAGGAAGAAGGAGACCCATCTCCAAAAATCCCACCTTGGGAAGATCCAAGGCCTAAAAGAAGATCCAGGGGCAAAGGGGAGAAGAAAGGGGTCCCCTTTGATCATTTCTAAGATTTCCAGAAGTTTAACTCCATTCAAGATCTATTGGAGTTTAACTCCATAAATCAAACCATTTTTTATAGGAGTTTAACTCCATTCAATATCTTTCTGAGTTTTAACTCCATAAATAAAAAGATCCTTTTTTGGAATTTAACTTCTATTTCCAGGGCTAAAAGCCCCTTCTTTCCACCGGCGCCCACGTGCCGGGCATGTGAGGCGTTAGTGCCCAAGAGCCCCGCGCCCATGTGCCGAGCACGTGAGGCGTTAGTGCCCAAGAGCCCCGCACCCACGTGCCGGGCATGTGAGGCGCTAGTGCCAGTGCCTAGCGCCCAACGCCCAGCTCCCTAGCGTCTTTAAGACACTCCTCACTCTACCTTTTCTCACACTCCACAAACACTTTTCCAGTTAGAAAAATTTCTAACGGGGCGCTGTCCCGCACCCCACAAGGGGGCTGCTAGCCCTCTTGACCCCCAGCCCGCTATCCGGGTAGCAGGACCCCCGTAAAACTCTGCGGAGCCCCCGATATATCCAAAATCCCTCAATGCATAACACATGCACACTGCACATTGAGTTCGCATGACCAGTTTGACCCGTCAATCAGAGGTTCCCTCGCTCCAATGGCGAGGGGTAATTAACGGCAGCTTAATCCGCGGCTGCCGGAGATTCGGATCCACACAATCAATAAACCCCCGCCTACCCTAAGCAGGGGGGAATCTGTAATACGCCTGACAAGCGTGCGCGTATTCCCATCTCAATGGGATGACGAAAAACACCCTACAGATTCTGGCACGCCCGGTGGGACCTTTTGTCTCCGCCCATATTTCGGGTTAAACATTCATGCGAACTTAATCAACATATACATTGATTGTCTGTACTGAAATTATGCTTCTTTGTGCAGGTTAACAATTTCCAATTGCAATCTTCGGACGCAGCAAAAATGTCTCCAAGGACAAGCTCAGCTCTCAACACGGCTCCCATCTCTTACACAATAAAGATGGACGCTAGGATGGTCCTCTCGGCCAGTCTCGGGTGACAGTGGGAGGAGCCGCTGCTACAGTTTAGCTCTATTTTGTTCATGCCAGCTAACGCTATCCCAGCTTTTCAAGCTCCAGTAACAGGCAGACCGGCCTCAAAAGGCAGGAGGCCAAATGTAGTGATCTCGAGAGCACCACTACCCAAACAGAAGTCAATGTTTGAAAGACTTTCCTTGGCCCCAGCTGGAGGCAAGGCCATCAACACCAACAAAGCAACAAGGTATCTAGGGCGAGCTCCAGCGGTGCCCCTGAAAACTGCTCAATCGGGTATCTTCTCTAAGCTTCCCGTCGGTCGACTCATGATGGCTTCCTGGATGACGGATGCCCGTCAAGCCCTCAAGATCGAGAAGCCAAGACAGAAAAGGCTCAGATATAGAGCCAATAAAATGGCTAGGGCTCATGCTAGGCTGAATTTCATGAGGTTCCAAGAACAGGGTTACCCCGCAAAAGATAAAGAGATAGCTAGATATGTGGTCCACACTGTCTACATGGTGGGCATGCGCAGCAAGAACAAGGACGGGGCCACCACATCTCAGATCTAATTTGGTATGAATGTGGCTGCCACTTCCTAATACCAGCATCCTCTGGGAGGTAATGAAAACCCTTCCAGTGAGGCTAATAAGTAGAGAGATCCCTCGGTTCATGAGGAGTCAGGCTCGGAAAGCGAAGATGAGCTAATCTTTCGTCCCAAGACCGCAGAGCAGCAACTTCTCGAAGAGCTCCGAAAACAGCTCAGAAACAAAGACAAAGAGATAGCCAAACTCTACTAAAAAATTGACGACTTGAAAAACGTCGTCTTACAGCTCACGGCCCAACTTGCCACTCGGCTGCCTAATCAAGCGCAGGGCTCTGCTCATGAACCGGGAAACGGTGTCCCGAAACAGCCGACGCCTATTCCCTCAAATCCAAACGTGGGCGGACCGCATGAAATTCAGTCACATCCTATCTCGGGAAATGTCTTGGCTACCGTTGACAGTAACCACCTAACTCAAGATCAAATCATGGATTTAGTTGCCAACAAAGTCAAAACATTGGTAGCCGAAGCCGAAGCGCAAAAAGATATCAGCAGTAGTGGGAGACCATATCCTGCTCAGTATGATCTGATAGAATTTCCTAGAGGCTATGTCATCCCCAAATTCGGAAGATTTGATAGGACGGAAAATGTGAATCAGCACATCAGCCATTTTAAAGCCTTATGCGGGAATACTGAGGGAAATGATGCACTTCTTCTCCGCCAGTTCGTTAATAGCTTAACCGATGTCACTTTTGACTGGTACACAAGTATACCAGATGGCTCCATTACTACTTTCGTCCAAATGGAATCTCTGTTCCGACAAAGGTTCATGAATGTCAGCGATAAGATCACCATTGCCGACCTCGTAAGGACCAAGCCAAAGAACAACGAAAGCAGCATGGATTTTATAACCCGATGGCGCAATCTCTCCGTCAAATGTGAACCGCCGATAGAGTAGGACCAATTTGTCAGCCTCCTCGTCGGAAATCTCAACAATTGGATAGCCCCATTTCTAAGAACCGTTGGTCTCAAAACATTCCAAGAGCTGACCATGAAAGTTCAGATGTTGGAGCGCTCAAAGCAGGAGTCCTCCTCCGATTCCCAAAATAACAATAGGTCGTGGAGAAACCGAAAGGACGATAATCGCAAAGGCGGAAGTTCCGATGATGCTGAATCTTTTAACACTTCGGCTAACCGAAATAAGCGAGGGATGAGCGAACCTAATGCCAATTAGCTTCGGAAGCCAGTGTTTGGAGAGGGAGGAGAACCTCCGCTGAAAGAGAAGCTGGAAAAGGTCTATTCATTCAGAAGGGACAAAGTCCGTAAAATATTCAAGGATGCCCTAAGAAACAATCTACAATTGCCAGAATCAAAAAGACCGCAAGAAGCGAATATGACCGACGACCCTAAATATTGTCCCTATCGTAGAGTGATAAGTCATGCTATTGAGGACTGCTTCGTCTTCAAAAATTGGGTCGAGAAACAATACAAGGCAGGAGAGATAGAACTGTCTAAAGGCGTGTTAGCAAACAGTCAAGCTGCGACCGCCAGTTTCATACAAACGGAAACCGAAGTCCTTCGGGAACCTGATTCTCTCAGACAACTGCCTTTCCATGAAAGGAGCGGACCAAAGCAACAAGCTAAGAGCCAAACGAGCAATATTGCCAATGAAGAAGCAGTAGATGGGTACACAACCCATACGGTCTACATGATGGAGCCCAGAAGAACAAGTCCTCCTACGCCTCATACCCATGACAATGACATGGCTATTGCTACCTAACATCAGCTCGGTCTAAATGATGAAGAAACTGCTTATGCAATTAAGCCAAAAGGAGCCCGTGGTTCCTGCAAAATCGAGCCCAGACTCCAACACATGACCACCACATCGTTAAACTGGGAACAGCTGACCACCACGTCATTAAACTGGGAGCATACGACCCCAAAGTCGTTAAACTGGGAATGTAAAAAAAATATGTGTGTAAATAAAATAAAGAAAATGTGTAAATAAAATAAAAAAGAAAAAATGAAATGATGGGGCAACTCGCAATAAAAATCAGCGAGTAAAATAAAGATGAAAAATAAAGCCGAAATGATGGGGCAACCGCGAATAAATAGCCGAAATGATAGGGCAATCGTGACCTTCGCGATGAGAAAAGCTGAAATGATAGAGCAATCGCGGTAAAAAAAACTCCAAATGGCAAATGATGAGTCGCTCCTGATACCATATTCCAGTGCACCGATGCAGACGCCAACCAAAATTTCAAATCTCTGAATGTACCAATGGCGAATGATGAGTCGCCCTTGGTACCATATTCCAGTGCAGCGATACAGACGCCAACAAAATCCCAAAATTCTCCCAGCCCTACGGTTGGTCCCCGAACTGACTACCGTATAAAATCCACGAGCTCAAATAATTCTCATCATACACATACCCCACCGCAATCACCAATCCAGCAGCCGGTCTTCGCCCTTGGAATTATGCTCCATTTGGGAAGACCCACTCATGTGTCCTCACGATACATGAGCAAACTTATGAGATCCTCTCGACTCATAAGAAAACACCTTCGTGGGATCCTTACGACTCACGAAGGGAAAACACATTTGGGAGCCCCCACGACCTCTATCTCTCCCAAGTCCTACCAGCAAGACTACATTTAAAGTCCCACCAGCGATGATGATCTGCCAAAAAAAAGGTATGTCCACAAGCAAAACAAGCACGGATGAAAACCCGAAAAAGCTCCTTGAGTAAAAACAGCATGACTGCCGGCGTGTTTGTGAAAACCCAAAAGGGCGCAAACTCGTGAAAAAGAGATGAAATACACTCACAAAGTCCTCTCGACTTTATGAGGAGAAAATCTCCGCGTGAGATCCTTACGACTCACAAAAGTGCAACACACTTAGGAGTCCCTACGACTCCTAAGGAGAAAGTACACCTACAAGATCCTTTCGACTCGTAAGGAGAAAATGCTTTTATAGGACCCTTACGGCTCATAAAATTGAAAAGCCTTAGGTGATAGGGACCTAAACCTGTCTTCTAAGCCATCGCTCCCCAATGGATAAAAGCATATGATGAATTGCTCCTGGCACATATGCTTCAGTGTTAACAATGCTGATGCCGACCCCTACCCCAAAATTTCAAACTTCCGATCCAATAGACACCTAAGTCTTTAAACTGGGAACATATGACCTCTAAGTCGTTAAAATGGGAACAAATGACCCCTAAGTCATTAAACTAGGAACGAGGGAAATCCCCTCACGGCAAATGATGATTTACTCCTAGTACCATATTCTAGTGTAGTGATGCTGATGCCAAACCAAAACCAAAATCCCCAAATCCACTCATAGCAAATGATGATTCTCTCCTGGTACCATATTCCAGTGTAGCGATGCTGATGTCAACCCAAATCAAATAAAACCAACAACCTCTACGACGGAATCATGCTCCGTCTCAGAATGTACCCCGTGTCGAAATCATGCTTCGCCTCGGAGTACCTGCTTTCCCCGTCGGAATTATGCTTCGACTGGGAATTGACCTCTGCATCGGAATCATGCTTCGTCTCAGAGTGTACCCCGTGTCGAATTATGCTTCGTCTCGGAGTATCTGCCTTCCCTATCGGAATTATGCTTCGCCTGGGAATCAGCCTCTACATTAAAACCAGTGACACTCCGTGCCGGGGACAAGTCAACAAACGACCTCCCTGTCGGAATTATGCTTCGATTCGGAATCAAGTCAACCAGCAACCTCCCTGTCAGAATTATGCTCCGCCTTAGAATCAAGTCAACAAGCGACCTTCCTGTCGGAATTATGCTCCGCCTTGGAATCAAGTCAACCAATGGCCTCCCCGTCGAAATTAAGCTCCGCCTCGGAATC
Source organism: Agapanthus africanus (assembly GCA_030015575.1). NCBI lineage: Eukaryota > Viridiplantae > Streptophyta > Magnoliopsida > Asparagales > Amaryllidaceae > Agapanthus > Agapanthus africanus. Next base: position 75,493,605 of record JASDDO010000028.1, read on the forward strand.
AAGTCGACTAACAAGCTCTGCGTCGGAATCATGCTCCGTCTCAAAGTGTACCCCGTGTCGAAATCATGCTTTGCCTCGGTGTATATGCCTTCCCTGTCGAAATTATGCTTCGACTCGGAATCACATCAACCAACAAGCTCTGCGACGAAATCATGCTTCGTCTCAGAATGTACCCCGTGTTGAAATCATGCTTCGCTTCGGAGTATCTGCCTTCTCTGTCGGAATTATTCTTCGCCCGGGAATCAACCTCTGCATCGAAATTATGCTTCGGTCAGAACGTCTGCTGCTCGTCGGAATTATACTCCGACCCCTTGGAATTATACTCCGCTTGTCGGAATTATGCTCCGACCCCTTGGAATCATGCTCCGCTCTTTGGAATTATGCTCTGATCTTCGGAATCATGCTCCGATCCATGAAATCATGCTTTGCTCTTCAGAATTATGCTCTGATCTCAGAATTATGCCTCGCACATCAGACTTATGCTCCAATCCCAGGAATTATGCTCCCGGAATGATGCTCTACCCCCGGAATGATGTTCCAACTTGAAGTCCAACTCCAAGATCCATCAATTTCATGCACACAACTCATATACGCGGTGTGCATTTATTGATTGGGGGCACTTTGTTGGGGTCAAAAATTATACCGTGGTCGACCAAGTCAAAGTCAAAGTCAACCCCAAGTAAGCGGGCCCAAGCCCAGATCAAGTGGGCCCCTGACCAAGTTGAACCCCGCGGCCGGCCTCCCCCATGCTAAAATGAAATCACGTAATAAATAATTTTGATGTAATTTTTTTATGCATGAATGTAAGAAAAATGGGTATAAAGCCAAATTTTTGTAAAGCCCATGGCTCATGTGCAAAAAAAATGTGCACATGAGTCATGGGATGAGCAAAATGCCATTTTGTAAAGCTTAATAGGTTATATGTAAATTTGTAAGCCTATACAAGGCAACATGATAATGAAATAAAACATAATTTTCATTCCCCTAAAAATCTAGGGTTTCTGTGCCTCTTTCTCCGTCCTCAAGGTTCTAAACCTTCTTCCTATTTTTTGAATTAAACCAAGAGTTTAAACCAAGAGTTTAACTCTTCCTTTTCTAAAAATAAACAGTTCTTCACCATCAAACCCTTGAAGGGGAACTCAGATCTTCCATTAGATCTCAAAAGGAGGAGATTTTTAAATCTCACCACCTTTTCTCCAAGTTCCGGCCAACAGAATAAGAGGAAGAAGAAGACATATCTCCAAAAATCCCACCTTGGGAAGATCCAAGGCTTAAAAGAAGATCCAGGGCCAAAGCTGAGAAGAAAGGGGTCCCCTTTGATCATTTCCAAAGATTTCCAGGAGTTTAACTCCATTCAAGATCTGTTGGAGTTTAACTCTATAAATCAAACCCTTATTTATAGAAGTTTAACTCCATTTAACACCTTTCGGAGTTTTAACACAATAAATAAAAAAGACCCTTTTTCGGAGTTTAACTCCTATTTCTAGGGCTAAAAGCCCCTTCTTTCCGCCGGCGTCCAGCGCCCACGTGCCGGGCACGTGAGGCGCTCGCGCCTGCGCTCAAGCACCCGACGCCTAAGCGCCTAGCGCTACGCTAGCGCCAGCGCGCCAGCGCGCAAGCGCCCAGCGTCCAGTGTCCATCTCCTTAGCGTCTTTAAGACGCTCCTCACCCTACTTTTTCCCACACTCCACAACACTTTTCCCGTTAGAAAAAATTTCTAACGGGGCGCTGCCCCGCATCCCGCAAGGGGGCTAGCAGCCCTTGACCCCCAGCCAGCTATCGGGGTAGCGGGACCCCCGTAAAACTCTGCGGGGCCCCCGATATATCCAAAACCCATCAATGCACAACACACGCACACTGCACATTGAGTTCACATAACCAGTTTGACCCGTCAATCGGAGGTTCTCTCTCTCCAAAGGCGAGAGGTAATTAACGGCAGCTTAGTCCGCGGCTGTCGGAGATTCGGATCCCCACAATCAATAAACCCCCGCCTACCCAAGGCAGGGAGAATCTGTAGTGCGCCTGACAAGCGCGCGCGTATTCCCATCTCAATGGGGTGACAAAAAACACCCTACAAAGAGAAAAGGAAAGTCCATCAGCGAGATAAACTCGGGTAGGATTGTCTCATAAGGAAGTAAAGGTATAGAAAAGAGCAAGTGTATATAAGTATGATGTGTTTCAGCAGATATAATGTATATGGGTATAAGGGTATGAGATGTATACAAATAAGACATGTTGACAGAGGTATATGTGAATAGGAGTATGTTTGTATGAGGTATATGTTAGGTAAAAGTTCGCATTAGTTTATTAAACAAGGGTCCGGATACTCACGATTATTCCATTGTGGCCACGAAACAACAACTGGGGAAGTGAAATGTACCGTTTCACTTTCCGGATCATGATCGAGTAGTAGGGGAATCCAAGTTACGCATCTCCTTACCTAATCAAACTACCCATCCCCGTTATTCAGTGTATAGGTTTTGACGAATTAGAGTTAATGCGTATATCATCTAAGCATGGAATTTCCACATTGTATGTCATCCACATTTTGGATTATTCACCCTCAAAGTAGGGTTAGTATTTGCCCGAATATCGGGTTAGTATTCGTCCACACATTGGACCATTCGCCATCAAAGTAGGGTTAGTATTCGCCCGAATATCGGGTAAGTAGTCTTCCATATATTGGACTGTTCACCTTGCCTGCAGGGATCTTCATTTATAAGTATTCCATACCTAGGTTCGCGCATTCTAACCCTAATTGTATCATGTGTCATGTATGTCGTAAATTATATTCAAAAGGTTGATCTCATTTAATATGGCCTTCCACAACCACCCATTTTATCTTGTTATGTTTTAAAGTTTGTAAGGTGAATCATATTATTTTATAGAACGCTTAGTTAATAAAGATCATAACATTTAATGACAGTTATTGTTTATAAGAAAACCATGATATTTAGAGTAATTATTTTGGAAACCCATGGTATTTTAGTGAAAATATCCTTTTAATGAAATATTATGGTATTTATTTGAAATCATCTTTTATTGAAGTTTTATGTATTCTCTTTAGAAAATATTATTTATAAAAGTTATGATTTTTACTGAAAATAGCATTTTAGTAAAGGTCAAGGTATTTAAATGAAGTTATATTCTTTTAGAATGGATTTTATTGTAATTAATAATTTTATAAAATTATGGTGTTTATTTGGAGGTAACATTTTAGAAATACATCAGTGTTGGCAACCGCTGCACATGGATGGCAGGATTTTTGTTCTTTTCAGGAACGATTGCCTATCAACCACAAGATATTTACGTAAAACATTATCCTATAAAAAATAGGGTATTTTATTAAAGGTGATATTCTACAAGAACAATTCCGCGTTTATAACTGCTGCACATAGACGACAGGATTTGTATCCTTTTCATGGACGATTGTCTATTAACCACAGACGGTTTCATGTGAAATATTCCCCTATTAGGGTATCTTATTAAATCTTAGTTAATAGGCTAAGAAAATTTATATAAAAATATTATCTCTAAGTGGAAGGGGGTTAAGTTGAAAACTATAGCATAATTATTTAGATTAGTATTTCCCTTTTTAAAAAGTAAAGGGATGTTAACAAACCGAAGTAATTGGTGGATAAAAATGCAAGTAAAAACATATCGTTTTAGTGTGTCTAAAGTATTTTATTCAAATTATTTTATCTCATATGGGTGTTTAAAATACATACAACATTTTAATAAAATGAGACTATTTTGTGGAAGTAACCTATTTCGAGATCTTATTGGTATCATAGGTAAGTGTGTATGCATAAAGGGTGGATTGATACCCCATGGGTTGTAACATCAAGCATATCATTTTCCATGTAGGATGAAGGTTGCAATATTTACGCATATAAGGATAATTTAATTAAACCATTTTAAGCATGTGTCGATTTATAATTAAGAGATACCACAATAGGCGTACAGAAATATTTTTAACATCATTTTACTATAAGGTTGGAGATTAGAACTTGAAACTAAGATCAATAAAGAAAAGTAGGTGACTGACAAGTGGAGAGAGGTGGATCCTACCTTTGGTTTGAGTTGGATGTCGATGGGTCGAAAACGTAGACTTCTACTATGATCTAAATAACTCTGCATTCAGATTTTTTCTCGATCTTTGGGTGGAACTACAGCGTCGGTGTCATTGATACGAGGGCCTGGATTTTTTTTCAGAATTTTCGGAGTTCTGTGCTGTGAGAAATTAGAGTTTGAAGGTCTCTATTTATAGGGTCTTTATCCAATAATAAAATCCAAAAAATTTGGTCAAATACCCCAAAATCCACGCCCCCAAAAGATTCCCCAATCATCATCTGATGATTGCCGCCACCGCCGCCGAATTATGGTCGTTGGATCTGAATCCAACGGCCCACGAGTCGCCGTCGTCACGTAGTCGCGTGAGGGATCACGCGGTTTCGCGTGGTCCCCCACCACGTTGGCGCAACCAGCAATTCTGGACCGTTAGATCTCCCATCCAACGGTCCAGGTTAAATGTTGGTTTTAATTTTTATTTTTTTAAAATAAAAAAATTATAACTGTTTATTTATAAAAATCAAATTTATTTTTAAAAAATTTGTTTAAAATATTGTAAAATATGAGAAAAATTCCAGAAAACATATTTTATTGTTATCTTCAGTTTAAAAATGATTTTGGGCTAAAACTAAATAATATTTCTATTTCTATGATATTTGTTAGTTATCATAACTATTTAAAAATCTATTTTATTCTCGAAAATATTTTAATTACGAAATAATTATTTTAATTTATAATAAAAATACGTAAATTATTTTAAGGCATTATAAAATTTCATTAAAACATTTTAAGCCTAGAAACATATAAATAGATTTTCGAAAATTCCTTTAATCATATTTCAACGCTTTAACAATTACTCGCATCCCTTTTAAAAATAAAATCATTAAGATAAAATATTTTTTCATCAAGAAAATACGCAGTTATATACTCGGTACTAAATAAAAGACCTTTTATTGAGTATTAGAAAAACACGGTCGTTACAATCTACCCTCTTTAAAACAATTTCGTCCTCGAAATTATGAAGGTGGACGAAAGAGAAAAAATTACATATGGGAAAACCCAAATAGGTAAGGGTATCGTTCTCTCATCTTATCTTCCCTTTCCCATGTAGACTCGCCCGGCGAGTCCTTTCTCCACATGACCCTAACCAATTTGATCGTCTAGTCCCGCAAGGTCTTCTCCTTCCAGTCTAGAATCTCAACCGGTTGTTGTTCATAGGTTAGATCAGTCCCTACGGTGATCTCGGAATGATCCAAAACGTGACCAGGGTCGCCGGCATACCTCCTCAACTGCGAGATATGGAAAACGTTGTGTACGCCTTCCAGAGAAGGTGGTAAAGCTTGGAGATACGCAACCTCCCCAACTCGTTCGAGAATATCGAAAGGACCTATAAACCGTGTGCTGAGTTTTCCGCGTTTCCCAAAACGTATCACCCCGCGGTTAGGAGGAATCTTTAAAATCACATGTTCTCCTGGTCGAAATTCTAGCTAGTGGCCTTCTCTTCGTATCAGCCCAATATTTCTGCCGATCTTGTACTATACGTAATTGTTCCCTGATTGTTCTTATCACCTCCACTGTCTCGACAATCATCTCAGGGCCCAAAAGTTCTCGATCCCCAATATCGTCCCAACTTAACGGTGACCTACATTTCCGCCCATACAAAGAGGCAAAAGGCACCATGCCGATACTAGACTGTAGCTATTGTTGTAAGCAAACTCTACCAAGTGTAGGTGATCTTCCCAAGATCCTTTAAAATCCAACATACAGGTCCGGAGTATGTCTTCGAGAATCTGAATAACCCTTTCTGATTGGCCATCGGTCTGAGAATGGTAGGCGGTACTGAAACTCAGATTCGTGCTCAAACTCTCTTGTAGACTTTGTCAAAGCTGAAATCTGAAACGTGTATCTCGGTCGGACACAATGCAAATTGGCACTCCATGCAATCTGACAATATTCTCCATATACCTCTTGGCGAGGCTTTCAGTTGATTGGCCGACTCGAAAAGGAATGAAATGTGCCAACTTGGTCAGTCGATCCACTATCACCCATAATGCGTCGTTTCCCTTGGAGCCGCGAGGGAGTGCGGTCACAAAATCCATTGTGATGTTTTGCCATTTCCATTCAGGTATCGATAAGGGCTGTAATAGACCTGTCGTCCTGTGATGTTCAGCCTTTACTTATTGGCAAACTAAACATTTGGACACACTCTTAGCTATCTCTCGCTTCATCCCATGCCACCAATAGTTTTGTCTGAGGTCCTTGTACATCTTTGTTCCTTCCGGATGAACAGAATATGGAGAACTGTGTGCTTTTCTTAATAATTCTTTTCTTATCTCACCCTTAGGCACACAGATTCTGCTCTCATACCTTAAAGAACCATCTTCGTGGATAGTGAATTCCGCCCGCAGATTCGTTTCCACTTGTTTTCTGATCTTTTGCAATCTAGTATCCTCAATTTGAGCTGTCTTGATTTGTTCGACTAATGTGGAGTGAAATTGCATATTCATGAAGGATGTGAGCATTACTGACATAATCATCTTAGTCTCCAGTTCATTGAGGTCTTGACGATTCCTTCAATGAGCAGTCAGACTCGAAACCATTGGTTGGCGACTCAAAACGACCGGGACTACATTCACCTTCCCCGGATGGTACTACAAATTTACGTCAAAATCTGCCGTTAATTCTAGCCATTTTCTCTATCTCATGTTGAGTTCCTTTTGGGTGAAGATATACTTCAAGCTCTTATGATCGGTGTAAATTTCTACCCTCTCTCCCAATAAGTAGTGCCTCCAAATCTTGAGTGCGAAGGCAATTGCGGCAAGCTCTAAATCATGCGTCGGGTAATTTCGTTCATGCACCATTAACTGTCTCGATTCATAAGCCGCCACCCTACCATGTTGGTGCAAAACACATCCTAACCCTTTCCCCGAGGCGTCGCAATGTATGTCGAAACCTCCAGTTCTGTCGGGAATTGTAAGAATGGGTGTTAAGATTAAATGAGTCTTCAACTCTGTGAATGCTACCTCACAACCCCCAAACCATATATATGGCACATCCTTCCGAGTTAAGTTAGTCAGTGGTTCAGCAATCTTGGAGAAGTTCTTAATAAAACGGCGGTAATATCCGGCAAGTCCTAAGAAGCTTCTGATCTCTATAACTGTTCTTGGTATCGGCCATATCTGAACAGTGACAATCTTGGCCGGATCCACTGAAATCCCTTCACCTGATACAACATGTCCCAAGAACGCTACCCGCTTTAACCAAAACTCGCATTTGCTGAGCTTTGCATATAGTTAGTGTTGGCACAAGGTTTCGAGCACCACATGTAAGTGTTCCGCGTGTTCCTCCTGATTCTTCGAATACACAAGAATATCGTCGATGAAGATAACGACAAATTTGTATAAGTATTCGTAAAACACTTGGTTCATCAAATTCATAAATACTGCTGGAGCATTGGTTACTCCAAAAAGGATCACTAGGAATTCATAGGGTCCATACCTAGTTCTGAAAGTCGTCTTAGGTATATCAGACGCTTTTACTTTGAGTTGATGATAGCCCGTTCGCAAATCCAACTTTGAGAACACTCGAGATCCCTCCAATTGATCGAATATATCGTCTATCCTCGGTAAGGGATACTTATTCTTGATCGTTATCTTATTTAACTCCCGGTAGTCGATATACATCCGCTTAGTTCCATCCTTCTTAGATACCAAAAGAACTGGGGCACCCTAAGGTGACGAGCTCGGTCTAATAAATCTCTTATTAAGGTGGTCCTCAATTTGCGTCCGAAGCTCCTTCAATTATGCTGGCCCCATCCAGTACGGTGTTTTTAATATAGGTTGAGTCCCCGGCATCAAGTCTATAGTGAACTCGATTGCCCGATCTGGTGGTAAACCCGACACATCTGCAAACACGTCCTCAAATTCTCATACAACCGTCGGCATACTCTCCTCCCCCTGTACTGTGTATAACATCTCTTCCTTCCTCGATATAGCTCGGTAAGTTGCTGGATCCAAGGATTTACTTCCGCTATCGAATATGAACATTGGGTGGTCAGGGATTTCAAACACTACTCTTCTTTGACGACAGTCGATGGTAGCGTGAAAAGTACTCAACCAGTCCATATCCAAGACCATGTCGAAATTTGGCATATCTATCACCATAAAGTTGGCGTAGAAATGTCGACCGCGGATCACCATGGGACACAGATCGTATCCCATAGTGGACTTGATCACACCGTTTCCTGTGCTGACATTCTATTCAGTGATGAGAGGTGTCACTGGAATGGAACTGGCGGTCGCAAACTTTTGTGCCATGAAGCAGTGTGACGCGCCAGAGTCAAAAAGTGTGAGTGCAGGTGTAGAGGCTACTAATAGGGTACCTACGTTTTATACGAAAAAATAAGGATGAGCTTAACAAGATATGCATGCACGAAAAAAAGAAGGTAACATGGAAGAATGACAGCCATAAAAAGTAGCGGTACCTGTAATAACTTCCCCCATTGCTTCAGCCTCTTCCATGATCATAGTGAAGGCCTGACGCTTTGGTCCATTGCGCTGAGCTTGCTAGAAGACCCGTTTCTGAGAGGGCAACTGGCGGACTATGTTCGATTGGATTATTAGCGGGAGGTGGTCGGGCTCCCTGTTGATGCGCTCCATGATTAGCTGGTTTGTGGTCAGGGACTAGTCGTCTTCTCTGTGGACAATACCCTATAGCATGGTCTGGTGACCCACAAATTATGCAAAGTTTGTTCAACACGCGGCGGTCTCTCATGTAATGTCTGGCTCTACCGCAATGGTTGCATATGCGGCTGGTTTTCTGAAGACAGTTGGTCATGCCGGTCTCTTGGGTTGCTGTCTTCCGTTGAATCTGGAAGATGATCCCCCAAGAATTTGATTGGCCGGTCGCTTAATACCAGTCAAACAGTCATCCTTCCTTATGCGTCTCTGAAGGTCTTCAAAGTTTCACGCCGCCTCTAATATTATATCATAAGTTGAAAGGGTAGCAGAAGACATGGAGGACCGTGTCTTCAGATCCAACCCTTGTCGGAATCTTTTAGCATATAGTTCAGAGGTTGCCACCAGGTGATGCGCGAACCGACTTAACCTTGCGAACTTCGAAGCGTACTCGTCCACCGACTTATCCTACATGCTCCCTTGTTGGAATTGTATAAACTCTCTTTCCATTTTTAGGTGTGCCACGACCGGAAAGTATCGAGTATCAAAACGATGTTTGAACGTTTCCCAGTCGATGGACTCCTTCAGTCTACTTTCCTCAGCCTCCCACCATATTTTGGCATTATCCGTGAGTTGTAGTTTGGCAATGTTCACCTACGCGTCCTTAGGAATTTGAGTGGCACCAAGATCATTGACCGTTCCTTTAAGCCATTCCTCGGCTTCTAAGAGAGTTTCCTTCCCTGAAAAGGTCTTAGGGTGAAGTGATCTGAATTGCTTCACTCCCGCCGAAACTTGAGGAACTGGGGCTGGTGCCTTTCTTAAAATCTCTGCTTGTTGCTGCCTACTTTCCCGCAGCTCCTGATGAAGAGCAGCTGTCTGCTGCTTTTGTTGCTCCAGTAGTCTTTACATCATTTGTAGCATAGCTGCTTGTTGGGCAGCGACTTCATTGACCCCATTTCCCTTTCTGTTGCAGTTATGGTGTCGTCCGACCATGATGATCTGAATCAGAAGAGATTGGGTTACAAACAGGCTGAGAATGACATAGGATAGTAGCTTGCATGAGAAGTAATAATTAATGCAAGAGAAAAACTAATAAGGAAAAAGCGAAAGGCACAAGGGCAAAATTGTTTGAAATTAAGATTTTATTAATAAATGCTAAAGGAGATACAATGAAGATTAAATATGGCCCTACCGCTATACATAGCTTATTTGGTCCACCGAGGAACTAAGAAACTAAACATGGCACGAACTAATTATAAGCATTTCGGTCATCGTCCATCAATTATACATTGGAAACTGCGCGTTGTTGGCTCGGCGTCTATTGACCTTTCTTGCAAAACTGTAAAAGAAGGGTGAGCCTGGTACATCCCAACGATAGAGTTGTGGAGGGGTACGGCGAACACACTGATAAGCATGTCCCTGAATATAGAGTGTTTCCCTAATAAACCACATGTGCGGGCTTATTCTCTTGGTTCTTCCTCTTCTACGGGGATCTCCTCTTCAGCGGAGGCCTCCTCCTCGGGCTCTTTCTCCTCCTCTGGTTCTTCCTTCTCAATGGGATCTTCTTTTTCAGCAGGGACGTCCTCCTCAGGCTCCTCTTCCTCCGCATGAGCCTCCTCTTCCTCGGGTTCTTCTTCTACTGGGGCTTCTCCTTCTCCATCTTCCAAATCGCCATTGGAGATATTTGTTTGGGGACCTATTACTTCGTCGTCCGAATATCCAAGCATAGCCTCAAAATTGATATCCGACATGTTGTCCTCATCCGAAAAATTTGCCATAACCTGAGAAGAAATGCCATGGTCAGGATACAGAATGTCAAGGAAGGGGCAAGGAATATGGAAAAATTATGAATTTGATACAAGTGGATGAGATTCACAAATATAATAAATCAGTTAACAGTTTCATTTTAGTACACATGACTTGCATGGGCCACCACTAAAACCTGTCACACCCCGCTTCCCAAAAGAAGATGAAGGGTGACGTGGCATGGTCTGCTACCTAACTGTATTGAAGGTGGTCTATTCGATACAGTTACGTTAAGCGTATGAATATCTATAACATGCAGGATATGTACCAAAACAAAATAATAAAAGCGAAAGGCATTTATTTCCATTAACCAAACTTTATTATATCCTAAAAGAAAGAGTAAAATAAACTAAATAGTTTAATTACATCAAAGCAGAAGAAAAAAGCCCTAAACACGTGATCAACAACACAAAAATAAACTAGCTAATCTTCCGTCGTCAGGTCCGCATAATCTTCATTAGTTGGCTCCACACCTTGATCCTTGTCATAATACTCATTCTCATCTAATGGACATTGCAAAGATAGGGAAGAGAAAAGGAAAGTCCATCGGCGAGTTACACTCGGGTAGGATTGACTCATAAGGAAATACAGGTATAGAAACAAGCAAGTGTATATAAGTATGATGTGTATGAGCAGATATGATGTATATGGGTATAAGGGTATGAGGTGTATACAATAAAACATGTTGACAGAGTTATATGTGAATAGGAGTATGTTTGTATGAGGTATATGTTAGGTAAAAGTTCGCATTAGTTTGTTAAATAAGGGTCCGGATACTCGCGATTATTCTGTTGTGGCCACGGAACAACAACTGGGAAGTGAAATGTACTGTTTCACTTTCCGGAATCATGATCGAGTAGTAGGGGAATCCAAGTTCCGCGTCTCCTTGCCTAATCAAACTACCCATCCCCGTTATTCAGTGTACAGGTTTCGACGAATTAGAGTTAGTGCGTATATCATTTTGGCATGGAATTTCCAAATTATATGTCATCCACATTTTGTATTATTCGCCCTCAAAATCGGGTTAGTATTCACCCGAATATTGGGTTAGTATTCGTCCACACATTGGACCATTCGCCCTCAAAGTGGGTTAGTATTCGCCCGAATATCGGGTTAGTAGTCGTCCACATATTGGACTGTTCACCTTGCCTGCAGGGATCTTCATTTATAAATATTCCATACCTAAGTTCGCGCATTCTAACCCTAACCGTATCATGTGTCATATATATCATAAATTGTATTCAAAAGATTGATCTCATTTAATATAGCCTTCCATAACCACCCATTTTATCTTGTTATGTTTTAAAATCTGTAAGATGCATCATATATTTTATAGAACGCTTAGTTAATAAAGATCATAGCATTTAATGACAGTTATTATTTATAAGAAAACCATAATATTTAGAGTAATTATCATTTTGGAAACCCATGGTATTTTAATGAAAATATAATTTTAATGAAAGATTATGGTATTTATTTGAAATTATCTTTTAATGTAGTTTTAGGTATTCTCTTTGGAAAATATAATTTATAAAAGTTATGGTTTTTACTGAAAATAGCCTTTTAGTAAAGTTCAAGGTATTTAAATGAAGTTATATCCTTTTAAAATGGATTTTCTTGTAATTAATAATTTTATAAGTTATGGTGTTTATTTGGAGATAACATTTTAGAAATACGTCTGTATTGACAACCGCTGCGCATGGGCGGCAGGATTTGTGTCCTTTTCAGGGACGATTGCCTATCAATCACGAGATATTTATGTAAAACATTATCCTATAAAAAATAGGGTATTTTATTAAAGTTGATATTCTATAAGAACAACTCCGCGTTGACTAGCGCTGCACGTGGACGGCAGGATTTATGTCCTTTTCAGGGATGATTGTCTATTAATCACGGAGTGTTTCATGTGAAATATTCCCCTATTAGGGTATCTTATTAAACCTTAGTTAATAGGCTAAGAAAATTTATATAAAATATTCTCTCTATGTGGAAGGGGGTTAAGTTGAAAACCATAGCATAATTATTTAGATTAGTATTCTCCTTTTTAAAAAGTAAAGGGATATTAACAAACTGAAGTAATTTATGGATAAAAATGCAAGTAAAAACATATCGTTTTAGTATGTTTAAAGTATTTTATTCAAATCATCTTATCTCATATGGGTGTTTTAAATACATACAACATTTTAATAAAATGAGGGTATTTTGTGGAAGTAACATATTTCGAGATCTTATTGGTATCATATGTAAGTGTGTGCGCATAAAGGGTGGATTGATACCCCATGGGTTGTAATATCAAGCATATCATTTTCCATGTGGGATGAGCGTTGCAATATTTACATATATAAAGATAATTTAATTAAACTATTTTAAACATGTGTCAAATTTATAATTAAGAGCTACTACAATAGGCGTACAGAAATATTTTTAACATCATTTTACAATAAGATTGGGGATTAGAACTTGAAACTAAGATCATTAATGAAAAGAAGGTGACCGACAAGTGGAGAGAGGCGGATCCTACCTTTGTTTTGAGTTGGATGTCGATGGTCGAAAGCGTAAACTTGTATTACGATCTAAATAACTCCGTGCTCGGATTTTTCCTCGATATTTGGGTGGAACCACAGCATCGGCGTCAGCGATACGAAGGCATGGGTATTTTTTTCAGAATTTTCGGAGTTCTATGGTGTGAGAAATTAGAATTTGAAGGTCTCTATTTATAGGGTCTTTCTCCAACAATAAAATCCAAAAAAACTGGTCAAATACCCCAAAATCCGCGACCCCAAAAGATTCCCCAATCATCATCTGATGATTGCCGCCGCCGCCGAATCCTGGACATTGGATCTGAATCCAACGGCCTATGAGCCGCCAGCAATTCTGGGACGTTGGATCTCCCATCTAACGGTCCATGTTAAAAGTTGGTTTTAATTTTTTTTTAAATAAAAAAAATTATAACTGTTTATTTATAAAAATCGAATTTGTTTTTAAAAAAAATTTTAAAATTTTTGTAAAATACGGGAAAATATGAGAAAACTCTAGAAAATATATTTTATTGTTATCTTCGGTTTAAAAATAATTTTGGGCTAAAACTAAATAATATTTCTATATCTATGATATTTGTTAGTTATCATAACTATTTAAAAATCTATTTTATTCTCGAAAATATTTTAATTACGAAATAATTATTTTAGTTTATAATAAAAATACGTAAATTATTTTAAGACATTATAAAATTTCATTAAAACATTTTAAGCCCAAAAACATATAAATAGATTTTAGAAAATTCCTTTAATTATATTTCAACGCTTTAATAATTACTCGCATCCCTTTTAAAATAAAATCATTAAGATAAAATATTTTTCCATCAAGCAAATACGTAGTTAAATACTCAGTACTAAATAAAAAACCTTTTATTAAGTATTAGAAAAACACAGTCGCTACTGAACAAAATAGACTGTACTACATTCATCATCTTCCCAGTACGTCTGCAGCTGTTTCTACTATCCAGTGGTATCGGAGAATTGGTCACCGTCCTCTTTCTTCTTTACGTACTATGTTGCATTCTCTTGATTTATCAAATTTCAATTGCGAATCTTATAGTCTTAGTAAACATTATTGCTCATCTTTTCCTCTAGTTCATAAAAGACATGATTTACCTTTTACTTTAGTCCATTCCGATATTTGGAGTCTTTTTAAATTTTCCAGTTTGTTTGGTTATAGATATTTTGTGACGTTTATTGATGATCATTCACGTATGACCTAATTGTATTTTCTGCGTAATAGGTCTGAACTCTTGTCTACCTTTAAAATTTTCGTAGCTGAGATTACTAATCAATTTGGTGTTCCGGTAAAGGTTTTTCGTTCAAATAATGCTAAGAAGTACATTAGCATGGAGTTTACTCCATTTTTTCGGACCCATGGTATATTACATCAAACTTCATGTTCTTACATTCCTCAGCAAAATGCGACTGCTGAACGGAAGAACCGAAGTTTACTTGAGATAGCTCGTTCTCCTGTTTTGCATATGCATGTTCTTAAACAATTGTGGAATTTTATGGTCTTAGCTGTCTGTTTTTATATCAATCGCATAATCGCATGCCTTCTCCGGTCCTAGGCAACCAATTCTCTTTCTCTATTTTGTTTCACAGGCAACCATTTTCTTGTTCCTCCTAAGGAATTTGGTTGTCTATGCTGTCCTCATATTCTAAGTCCTCAGATTGACAAGTTTGATCCTAGAGCTACCTGTATAGTATTTGTAAGTTACTCACGATCCCAAAATGAGTATGTTCGCTTTAACTCTGCCACATCTAAAGTTTGTATTTCATATGATGTGATCTTCTTAGAAAATCAAACATATTTTCCATCACCTGTTAAAGACCCCACTCCTACTATTCCTGTTTCTCACCTACCTTTCTCAGAGCTTGATTCGTCTGTTCAACCTGTGAGCCTTAGTTTTCATCCTGTAGCCCCTTATCCATAGATGTATCATTGTTGTAAGAAAGTTGTCCCACCCTCTCCCGCCATTGTTTCTTCTAACGATTCTTCTATAGATACTCCTATGCAGATCAATGTTCCTGATTCTCCGCTATCGTTACCTTCAGAAGAAGATTTCTCTTTCTATTGCCTTATGCAAGGGTAAGCGTTCATGTATTACTGCACATCCAATTTCTAATTTTGTTTCCTATCATAGACTGATATCATCTGCTCGTCAGTTTGTTTCTTCCTTATCTACCATCACTCTTTCTTTCTCTGTTCGGAAAGCTCTTCAGCATCCAGATTGGCATGCAGCTATGTTAGAGCAGATTGTCGCACTCCACTCTAATCAGACTTGGAAATCGGTGCCTCCGCCTTCAGATAAAAAAAATTTCGGCTGTCGATGGATCTTTGCGGTCAAGTATAATCCAGATGGGACGATTGACCGCCTCAAAACTCGATTAGTGGCAAAAGGTTTTACTCAACAGTATGGTTTGGATTATATTGAGACTTTTTTGCCAGTTACCAAATTAACCTCGGTTCGTGTTCTTATATCCTTGGTTGTTTTTAAGGCATGGCATCTTCATCAGATTAATGTGAAGAATGTCTTTCTTAATGGCGATCTTTTGAATTCTATTTATATGCAGCAGCCTACTTCTTTTAAGTGACCGGGAGAGTCTATGGTTTGTCTTTTACAAAAATCGTTATATGGATTGAAGCAGTTACCGCTTGCCTGCTTTGAAAATTTTAGTATGATTTTACGACAGATTGACTTCAAACGCAGTCGCGCAGGCACATCTCTTTTTTTACACATAATCGTTCTCAGGGCAGAGTAATTGTGCTAGTGTATATTGATAATATTATCATTACTGGAAATGATTCTGCTAGCATCTCCAAGATGAAAGAACATTTGGTTTCACACTTCCATACCAAGGACTTTGGACCACTTAGATACTTCCTTGGAATTGAAGTGTCACGTAATTCTGGTAAGTTACAGCTCTCTCAGAGCAAGTATGCACTTGATCTTCTATCCGCGACAGGATTTCTGGGATGTAGATAAAAAGACACTTCTATGGATTTCTCAGTCAAGCAATCTCAATTGAGCTCTCTCGGATCCTTCACTACCTGACCCAGAACGATATCGATGTCTAGTTGGGAAGCTTATTTACCTCACTTTCACCCGTTCTAATATTGCATTTGCCGTTAGCACAGTAAGTCGGTATATGCAGAATCTTTTGACCTCTCACCTTAAGACGGTTGAATATATTCTCAGATACATCAAAAGTTCTGTAGTACAAGCTCTTCTTTACAAACCATCATCTATGTTGTCGCTCACAGCTTTTACAGATGCTGGCTTTGCTGGATCCATTAATGATCACCGTTCCACTAGTGGCCTACGTATCTTCTTGGGAGGAAACTTGGTTACTTGGAGGAGTAAGAAGTAGAATGTAATGGCTCGTTCTTCTGTCGAGACTGAATATAGATCTATGGTGCATACAGTTGCGGAGTTGGTATGGTTTACCTCCCTCCTAACAGATCTTGAGGTTCCTTATTTTCTTCCAACTACACTTTTCTATGATAATAAGACCACTATCGACATTGCTGAGGATCCAGTTTTTCATAAGCGGACCAAACATATCGAAATAGATTGACACTTTATTCGTGACTAGGTGATAGATAAAATGGTTACACTCCAATATGTTTCCGCTTCGGCTCAACTAGCTGATATCCTTACCAAACCTTTTTCTCGACCGGTTTTCGCTCGTCATCTTGACGTGATTAACATCTACACTCAAACTTGCGGGAAGTGTTATGAATATAATGTTATTAGATATATAATTAGTTATTAGTTTTAGTCCCACATCGGCTATTATTGTAGTGGTGGTCTATGACCTTCCATATATATTTGTATGTAGAGACTCATAATTTCTTGAGCCAATAAATATTTTCCTCTTGATTTGTTCAGAAACTAAAATGAGACTTTTAGATCAGAAAGTGAGTCGAAACAATTTCTTCCAAATCATCTATGGATCATTATTGCTGGATAATCTCTTCGATGTATGGATTTGATGATGATATGCACTGATATGATAGTGGTAACTGCATGCATTTAGATGCCAATGATATTGTATGTCGTCTAATATTTGTTTTGTAGAAACTATCATTAAACTTGTTTTGTAGAAACTATCATCTCTCGAAAGTTGATAGTATGAAAATTACAAATCTCAAGTTCAAGGTATGCAACCAGCACAAAAGAAAAGATTCATATAAATTGATAAAGTTTAAATAACCAATCAATTTCCTCAACGGCATTATTTGCACAATTACCCTGAATACATCATGTTTTTGTTGATTTATGGTATATAAAAAGGAGGGTGGCTGCTATGCAATGGGTGCTATTTTGGCGCTATCTTTGCACCCGAACCACACATCTTCCATCAAAAAACCACACAAACCATGAGCCCCCTGTTTTACCCATTCGGCTGTTGGATACAATAACAGCCAATATCAGCAAATAAATCAAAGCACCCATCCCGAATCCGGGTGTGGTGGTGTTAATTGTGGAAAACATGTGTGGAATGTAAATAGATAGATTATGGATGGTAAATGGGTCAATGGCATATTACTGAGAAACTTGATATGGGTCCACCAAATATAGAATGGTCTGCATCAAAAGATCATGTTGGGTTGGAGTTATATGGCAAAAGGTCGATGTAGGATGTAACTTCAAGGGTTAATAGGTGCTTACTTTTAGCCTTCTCTCTCTCTCTCTCTCTCTCTCCCCGCTTTCAAGAAGTTAGAAACCACCCTAGCTCCTAAGCGAGGACAAAACAAACATCTAACTTTGGAAATTTAGGAGACAAAAGAACAAGATTATAAATTGCAAGATATGAAATGAGTATGTAGATAAACATGATATTCAAGACTGAACTCCATGTACCATGTGTTTAGTAAACTAAAGGTGTCGTGCTTTTGTCCTTTTATTTTTTCGTTTACACATGGCCCACATTCTCCATTATTCCCTGAAGGAAAATATGCTACACCTAACAAATAGCTCTAATAATATCCAAGCTCTAGATCTACTTATAACAAGATAGAGCTCTTAAAATCCACGTATTCTTCATGCCAGGGAGACTAGCCCATATACTTACGCACTTGTACACACGATGACGAGTATATAATAACAAAATTATATAAGAAATAAAAAAGAATTTTCTTCCGTTCTAACTTCTCGATCTAGTGATACTAAGAGAGAGTCTAATATGATCAAGAACTTTAAGCGTCTGGACTCAACTGCGAATTTATTGTAGTTGAGAGCAGCCCCATATACCTTTATCATCAAATCTTATAGAAAGGTCATTGTATCCAACTAAATATAGATTGACACTCACTGAACTTGAACTTGAACGTTCCAACATCAAACTTAAGAGCTTCTACCGATTGATTATTTTATCTTCTCATTTCAATTTTCATGCGAACCAAGAAAACAACCTTAATTTTCTTTCTACTCTTTTCCTTTTCCATGTCTCCTCGCAATCTCTACAACCGAAAACAGGTTTAGGGATACAAGCAAATATGGTCAGTGAGACAATTAGTAGAAATATTATACTATCCACAAGAGTGTTAGTAATGGTACCATAGAAAGGCCAATGCTCAGAATTCAATGCTTTTCTTCCCCCAGAATCAGAATATGTTCCTTTGGAGATTATGTAACTCGAGAAGAAGACCAAGACAAAATCTTTCTCGTCACAGACATGCCCATTCCATACCTTCTCCCTGTGGGAGACATTGGGATTTTATAATATCAAAGATATATAAATGATATACAAAACTGCATCCCCATGTTCGGTCAACTTGAAATCGGTCACAAGCATCAGGTGAATTACTCTCAAATGCGTCGCTTAAATTAAAACATTCAGAACTATGGCAATGTGTCAGCAGCATCGACATTAATATCTATTTAGCATTTACTATAAGTAAATGCACATGAATAGGGCTTAATGAATCGTACCAAACAGGTAAAACCAAAGTCTAACTTAAATCGTTAAGATCAATGCTAAGTATGAATGAATAAGCTTTTAATCTTTGAAATTTGAAGGGATCTCCGAGGCCCAGGTTATCTGCTGTGAGATCTCCAGCTAGATCAATAACTTTCTGTGATTAATGATGGTGTACCCTTGCACGCCTCATTCATGGACCACTAAACAAAAATTGCAGCTTGAATTAGCATAGGTTAATTTCTCTACTGGAATAGGTTAATAGAATACAAAAGAGTAGGAAAGGATCTATCAGATTCATAAGTCCAATCAATCACTCCCATTCAATTCATTATAAGCATCAGTGAATTGAGACAGTAGAAACCTTCAACTCTCTTCTTCTTCCTTTCCTATGTATGTGAGCAAATGGGAGAAAGAACAATGAAAAGCCATAACAGAATAATAACGACCACTTGGGTCGCTTCAGCTCAAGTCATGCAAACCCCTCCAAGGTTCCAAATCTTGAATCGATCTTTATGGAAGAAACCTGCTCTCTGTGCATCCCACTCCTATGGAAATGACTTACAACTAGAGCCTAACAGTAGGGGCTCTTCCTCTCAAATTCAAACAATTACACCACCTCTTAATGTCAAGGCATCAGTTAAGCTTACATGGTGATGCAAACAACGAAAACATTTCTCATTGTTTATGTGATAAGAGAAGTGAGCCATTCATGTTATCTATATGTATAGTGGATATTGGATTTTGCTTTATCTATCACCCAAACCTACAATCGAGGAAGCAGAAGTGAAGTGAAGAAGAGAAGAGAGAGAACAGTAGTAGCTTAGGGATGACAGGGTTATGGTTTGTTTTCAGGGATGAGTTCAAAGACTTTACAGAGAAGTTGCAGTCTAGACTAATAGGTGCTGACGTTCTAACATTGCTGGCTCTACTACTGCTCATAGGTCTAGGTACTGATGTGTGTGTGTGTGTGTGTGTGTGTGTGTGAGAGAGAGAGAGAGAGAGGACAGCCTTAGTGTTCGGGATCTCTCTCTTTTCTCTTCTTTCTCCATTTAAGGAAACCTTCATATGTGAGAGGACTGCCACCGCCACTAACTACTACGACTGGGCTTCAAACAAAGAAAAAGGTTAATTTCAAATTTAAAAGAAGGATAATATATGCATTTGTATTGAAATCTATAGACCACAGTAAGAGAACATTGAAAGTATGAATAAAGAGGATTGTACCGCTTGGCATTTACCTCACATATTATATTCTCTAATCTCAGATGCATTATACCTTTCTACTTTTCATTATCTGAACAAGAACAGGTCAACAAGTTCAAAGACTTCTGAAGAAAAAAAGGAACATTATGGAGAAAAGATCATAAAATAATATAGCTGTTTTCGGCTGAATATTAGAAAATGGAAGAAAATGGGCCTGCGGAGCTCCGCGTGCTCAGCAAGCTCTTCGAAAATACAGGACAAGATAAAACAGCAGCAGTAAGTAAAAGTATAGTATTTTGTACCAATAGCATTGCATTTTAATTTCTTGATAAAGAAGCCCAATAACTCTGCAAGATTGCTGCCATGCTAATAGATCAATAAATTATGCCTTTAGGTCAAAAAATCAGCTGGACTCTCTTTCTCACCAGAGCTTCTAATGAGGCAAAAATGGGAACCTAGCAAGAAGATACAACCATTATTGAAATAAAGAAAAATGGACATCAAGTGAAATCAATTCAGGCGCAAATTTTATAAACTTCCAGGACCAAGAACTTTAGGTATAATGAATTACCAAACACAAATGCCTAATGACACAACTGCAAAGCCTTGTTCTGTTGTGCCTCGAGAAACAAAAGTGCAACATCAGCGCATTTTATCTATATAGCATGCACATATTATGGCTAAGTGTGCAATTAGAGGAATTTAGAATCACAGGCATCAGTTACATTTCAGGAAAAATCAAACATTTCTATTAGCAAGGATTAACAGTCGAAGACACCCACATAGTCGCAAACGGGAACTTGCTAGGAGCTGATTCCCCGTTTCTGGTTCAGGTTAAAGGCCCAGGGAGTGGGAAAGTGCTATTATAAAAGAAATCACCCCCAAAACAAAAAGGAATCATACCAAAACTGTTGGGAGGGAGAGTCGATCCACGGAGCAGTGCTCGCGACAAAACCCAAATCACGCAAAAATACAATCACGCAATTAAACGACGAAGGACGATATAAATTAAAATACAGGAATAAAAAAGTAATCAATCACAAACAAGATAGATTTGTTAACGAGATTCACCCACCGTATGGTTAGTCCCCGGCAGAGCGGAATCTGCAAACGTCTACTATATTTGAATCAAGTTTGCAAACAAGAACAACCCTAGGAGATTTCTCTCAAATCTCTCTATACAAATTTCTCTTGACCTTTGCCTCTTATGATGATACTTGTGATGGATGCAAAATGCCTCACTCATAAGATGTGCCTTTATAGCATTTAGGACAATGTCACTATCTAACAAAGTCACCACCTATCATTGTCACCACCTAACAATGTCATGCGTGTCAAAAGTGGCACCTAACAAAGTCACCATCTTTCATTGTCACCACCTAACAATGTCATGCATGTCAAAAGTGGCACCTAACAAAGTCGCCACCTATCATTGTCACCACCTAACAATATCATGCATGTCAAAGCAGCACCTAACAAAGTCATCACCTAACATTATTACCACCTAGCAATGTCATGCATGTCAAAAGGTGGCACCTAACCCTACACTTTAATTTGCATCAATTTTCAACAAAAACGGCACTTAAGATACTTTTGAATTTCTGCATTCCATAATGATAACATTAATCTCTGCTAGCTGCATCCTACTAAGCTACACTGATGGCTGAACCAAGTAACTGCCTCATACTAAGCTCATTCCCTCAACCCCAATACTAATCAAAAGATTATTAGTATTAATGGGGCTTCTCTTCAGGAAGGAAAAAAAAACGAGCACATGAGAAGTCTCAATCATAGCCATGCCTTTGTACAGCGCATCCAACAAACTGTGAACAAATAAGGGAAAGTGTGAGCTGCTCTATTAACTATTTTGGTTCTTCTAGCCACAGATTTGAAGAAAAACAAACTTGTCCTGCGCTGTGGATTCTTCATCTCTCTCCAAATCTTTGTCTAGGATAGCTTAAAAGACGGGCAAGAGAGAGAACAAAAACAATGAGTCCTAAAGCATGAACTGTTATAGTAGGCGTAGCGGTGGAAGGAATTCCATGTTTTTGTCAGTTATGAGGAAACCAACAAAAGGATGCAAACACACAAGCAAAGATGTCCAGTCTAGATATCAATTGCCATTGACCGTATCAGTCATCTTTTCTTGGCCCCTTCAAGAATACATATGATCTCAACAGTTTCACACAAGTCTAAAGAGCCAGCATTTCAAAATTAACCAACTGAAGAAACAGGCTCCATTAGCGCAACTACTATTACTCTGGGGTTTACAAAGAAGAGCAAATTTACACACGCACATTACATGCTTACGCACTGCCCAGGTAATAAATTATGAAGGCAAGAAATTAACCAAGTATGTGTTACATTGATTCAAGTAGGAGACATTAGACAGTCTGACAGTGCATCAGATTGGAGAGCGGTCTCACAACAAAATACAATAAGCCGTGTCTAGAGCAAATTAGAGATGAGGATAGAGTACTAGAAAGCTCGGTCTAAATGACTAAAAGAACAGAAACAGAACCACAGGCGGTAACAATAGCTTGAGAAAGCTTTATCTAAATGACTACAATGATTGAAGCACAGAATTAGATTAGATAACAACTAAAGTTATGGCGTGTGCATTAATGCACGTGATTAAATTAATAAGATATTAATATAGGAATTTGTTAATTCTGAAATTTAAATATAACTAATGTTTTAATGCTTTAATTTGTTATTTGTGTATGCACCTAAAAGACATGTGCCTGCAAATATTCAGAGGTGAGTTGGGATAACTAAAGGAAGTAATTTCCTAAATTGTTTATATATACACACACACACACACACATTCATGACACCAGGAACAAATCCATATAGAGTCCAGACTAGACGGCCTACCTGGAACAAATCCTGTTCGAGGTTTTAAATATCGGATATCAGAATCATATCATATGGTTGTTTTCTATATCGGATAGCGGTATCGGACGATACATCGCCGATATGAGTTACCTATCTGACGCTAATGCGGGTATCGGTATCGGTATCGGGCATATCAGATGTCAATATTGGAAATTTCACCATACATATTGGACGGACTGCTTTTTAACTAAACATTATACATATTTATTTGAATAAATTTTATAAATATAAAATTTATGAGAAAATCTCAAGATGAGAATATGGGATCAGGTTTAAATATTTTAGTTTGTGTTTTTGAATTCTATATGGGTTTCGGGTACAGCCGTATAGATTTGAAATCCAAAAGGACATAAATATGGATTATTTTCTCAAATATACTATACCGAGACGATATACCGATATATCGACCGATATTCCTAATATCGACTGATATTAGGTTAAAACGATAAACCTTCTTATCGATATAAATTTTATCGATGGATGTCCGATACCGATATATCGACCGATACAGTCGATATTTGTTTCACTGTCATGTTCGGCCTTAAATAATGATAGACTCAATCATGTTGTATATATTATGAACGTGCTTATTTACAAATAAACCTCTTCTAAATATTCTTTACAAATAAACGCATTCTTAAACACCATCTTGCACAACTTGTAAAGTAAAAGTTGAAGTCCTAATAATACCGTCTGCTATAATTTTTCCTATATTAATATCAAAATATATTGAAAATGCCTTCAGATAAATTTTCTTTTATACTATATTTACTTATAATACATTTTAGTGTTCTTTTATATGTTCAGTCATGTAGAGAAATTTACTTGGCCTACACATGTGTCACACACGCCAAAACTTGGCATATATTACAATATTAATGGTTTCATAATTATATAAGCATGATAAGTTAATCACCTTTTCTTTTTTACCATAGTTATGACTAGTGATTTCAATGCTAATTTTGGGTGTATGCTAAGCTATTAACACCAGATTAAACCTACCCTTTTTGCCAGTATTTTCTTTTAAAAATTGTTTAAATTATGTACGAATATATAATATTTTTTATGAAAATCATTTAATGTTTAACCAATAATAAACTTTGTCGGTGATACGATGTTCAAAAATTGATGTTTGATATTGAATTTCTTAAACAATGAAGTCTTTTCTAAGTATATTTTATGAACCCTTTGAAATTTTCGCCATACCTGAACTGATCTGCTAGCTCCCCACTCTCTCACTTTTAAAATGTATGCTACTTTGCATTATAAATGTAGATATTACATGGTGCTTTGTGTATGCTTGGCGTATGAAATAATTTATATTGCAATGCCTAGCACAATAAATATGAAAATTATAAACAATTACATATTTTGATATATTCAACACTTAAATTTCAACATGCGAAAAGAAAAAGAATATATCTTCTAACATCATCGACAAAAGATTTGAGAATATTCTAAAGAACTTTAGGTTAAGACAAGATACTGATAAATAACTTTCAAATAAGTTTGGTTATATATGGTATGATTTGATTCTGATTTTTAGGCCTTCAAGAATTTACATGCTATTTTCTAACCAAAGGAGTCGATGACTTGGACCATCGTAGAATCGATGATTTTTCTATATTTTTAATATTTCATTCGAATTAAGGGTGCGAGCGCCACGTCCCCCTCCCCCAACCAAAAAAAAGTTTTCTAGTTATGAAAGTAGATATATCTTTGATGTCCAAAATGGTTATCTTCAGCTATATGAACGTCTTGTATTATGGCTAAGCCATGTAGACTCTACACAAAGATACGGCACTAAATGCAAAATTTACAAGATCACTTGAATCCGACATGCATGCAGGATTGAGCTTGCTATGATGGAAGAAAAGGTAAAGCGTAAGGTTATACAAAATGAATTAATGAACCAGTGTGTGATAAAGGATAGGTGTACACATTCTAAAAGCCTAAATTACTAAACAATTTCATTATCCAATTGAATACACATCAGTCTAATGAACTACGACATAATAAGCAATGGCGGATATACAAATTTTGGTCAGTAGTGGCATGGAAATATTCCAAGATCCATTAAAATTAGGCTAATTATAAAAAACCATAATACAGATTCGAAACTAGATGATTAAATTTGTAAACTACTTTGATAATATAAATAGAAAAATAACATTGTTTACAATGACATTTTTCAATGCTTGTATCTTGAAAGGGGTCATGATGGCTTCATTGTAGATGGTATCAAAATTATCTCTTTCATGTATGTTACCAAGAAAACACGATATGTATGCTATCAGATAAGTGTATAAGGGTAAAGAGGGCTTTAATCATTTGATGTACATACTCATAATCCTGTTTGAAACCATACGTCTTTTTCCGGGGAAACAACAAAAAAAAGGTATAAAGGTAAAGAGGCTTTTGTTGAGAACACTGTATGGTGTTATATTGGAAAACGCAGATTGTTCATTGTATGTAGTTGAAATCTACTACATTCATGTTACTTATTCAGTTATTGGCAAATTTGTAAAGTACATGGTATATATCTGAAATATACTGATAGCTCATTAACTTCAGTGAAATTAAGCCAAAAAAAGAATTAACGGAGAATATTTTAGTGAGACTAAGAAGCTCCTTTGAAGGAGACTAAAATTAAGGCAGTATGGAAAAAGTAAAGCATTCAAAAGCATACAATGCTTAAGCTAAGCAGGCTAAATGTTAAATTAGCTATGAAATATGTTGGAATAGTTTAGAATATATTATTATTAGGGTACACCGTACCATAATACTTAGGCATCAAGTAATTATAATCCCTATATAAAGAGACCTTTTGGCATATAATAAAGTATCTAAATCTTTTCTATTTTATCGTTTAACATGGTATCAGAGCAAGAAAGTGAACCACGACTACGTCCACGACCCCGAGTACCGATAGGAGCACGGCCACAACTAGGGGGAATCCTCGGCAATGGCCCGAAGCAACAAGGGCTGAAGATGGAGCCTCCACTGCAGAAATTGGATCCTACGGCTGTCAAACATATATTTGTTGGTTATTCTAGAGCTCAAAAAGGTTATGTTTGCATGCTTTCTTCTATATCCAGTGTCATAGTCTCTCATGATGTCACATTTCCTGAGAATCGGCCATTTTATCCCCTAGCGGAATGTCCTCACGTCCCACCACCACCATCACTTTCTATACCTCTAGATGACCAACCAATTCAAATCAAATTTACTACTGTCGAACTTCTTCATCTTGCTCCTCCGGTTACGTAAGTCTATCGGTGTCGACCGAGAGCAGTAATAGATTCAACAGCAAATACTGAAGCACCACATCCATGTATACAACCGGAAGCTGACGAGCCTCCATCTCTCCCTCCTAATGATTTGTCCGACGACTTACCAATTGCTTTTCACAAATATAAACGACCATGAACTACATCTCATACTCTTTACTTAATTTATTTCATATCGTCTTCCTCCAGCTCTATTTCAGTTTGTCTCTTTCTTGTCAATTTGTTTCCCTCCCTAACTTATTACAAGAAGGTATGAGTTATCCAGGTTGGCATAGAGTTATGATGGAAGAGTTGCAGGTATTAAGGTCCAATCACACTTGGAATCTGGTCAACCTCCCTTCACAAAAAATACGGTTGGTTGCTGATGGGTCTTTGCTATCAAATATAATCCTGATAGCAGTGTATCTCGTTTGAAGGCCCGCCTTGTTGCCAAAAGTTATACTCAGCAATACGGTATCGATTATACTGAGAATTTTCTCCAGTGGCCAAACTCGCTACTGTTCATGTCCTGATCTCTCTTGTGGTTACCCGCGATTAGCCTCTATATCAGCTAGACGTCAAGAATGTCTTCCTCGATGGCAATCTTTCCGAGACGATTTATATACAGCAGGCTCCTGGTTTTGAGCGTGAGTCACTTGTATGTCATCTTAAAAAATCTATCTATAGACTAAAACAATCTCCTCGGATATGGTAGGATAAATTCAGCATGGTCATAAAAAATATATATTTCACAAAAAACTCGACAGGTCCATCTCTTTTTATATATAGACGGAAAGAATGATTATTCTCCTTATTTTTGTTGATGACATAATCATTACTGGAAATGATTCCAAAGGTATATCTAAGGTCAAAACTTATTTGGTCTCACATTTTCATACCAAAGATCTTGGTCTTTTACGATACTTTCTAGGTATAGAGGTATCTCGAAATAAAAGATCATTATTTCTCTCACAGCGGAAGCACACTCCTGATCCTATTAAAGAAACATGATTTTTGGGTTGTCGCCCTGCTGATACTCTTATGGATACAACAATAAAGCTTTCTCGCATTAGCTCACCTGATGGTCAGCCACTTTCCGATCAAGATCGGTATCGACGGTTAGTTGGGAAGCTGATCTATCTCACGGTTACTCGTCCAGACATATCTTTTGCAGTCGGCACAGTGAGCCAGTTTATACAGACGCCCTTAGTTTCTCATTTTCGGGCCGTTCAGCGCATTCTCTGTTACTTGAAACGTGCACCTGGACAAGGTCTTATCTATAAACCATGTTCTAATCTGTCCCTTATAACCTATGTTGTTGCCGTCGATTTTGTCGGGTCTGTGGATGACCGTCGCTCTACAAGTGGATTTTGTGTTTTCTTTGCAGGAAACCTAGTTACCTGACGCGGCAAGAAGCAACATGTTGCACGCTCATCAGCCGAGATTGAATATAGGGTTATGGTCCATACCGTTTCAAAATTGACATAGTTCTCATTATTTCGAGGTCTCGGTGTTAGTTCTACAACATCAGTATGCTTGTTCTGTAATAATAAAGTTGCAATTCATATTTCTGAGAATCCAGTGTTTCACGAACGGACAAAACACATTGAAGTGGATTGCCAATTTATTCGGGAGAAAATTGTTGAAAAGGAAGTCCGTCACCACCCGAAGGTACAGAACGTGACTAGCACTTAAATTACGAAACGTCTCAAGGCGTAACGTAATTTAAGCCAAAACCCAGAAATCTAAACCATTTAAAGAAATAGAATAAAGGAAAACTTAGCTTAAAGAAAGCGATTTTAACCAAATAAGTTGCATTAAACATTTTAAAAATATCAAAATTTCCCAAAAATTTCGGCAGAATCTCCATTGTAAATATTGGCCCCCAAACGGGTACAACACATGAAAATACATACAAATAATGAAATAAGGCATCCCCAAGCGGGAGCTAGCTCTTCGCCCAAGACGGAATCACAACCACATCCAATATGTATATCGAAAGTGCGAAATAAGAATCTGAAAGTAAGAAATAAGAAACACCACGTCGGCTCAAGTGAGCATCGACACCAAATACCACAATTACAAGTCTCACGAGTCTCACCGTCTAGTCCAATATACAAGGGTAGATGGAGTATACCAGATACAAAATAACATATATATGGAATAACATATCCTCGCAACCCACCTACGAGCAATGCCGCAAGTCCAAGCAAAAGGAAAAAAATGAGGAAGTGCGCCCGCCGCTACTGTGCTGACGGATCGGACCTGCAAGATACTGTAGCACAACGGAGGTGAGTTGCCAACTCGTGAGTAGTAAGTAACATCTTATAAGGCTATCGTAAGCATGCACGCAAATGCGTCACAGCCTACATATACTAATATGGTACGAGATACAAGCATGAATGCAACATGAATGCATGATCAACATGAAACCTGAACAAGTCTGGTATGAGAAAATCTTTGTTCTTATCTTAGAAAAATCTCTGTGCAATAAACTGAAGTATCATCAATGAAATCAACAGAAAATCCGTGTCAAACATCGACACAATATATATATATATATATATATATATATATATCCCAATATCTCAATATCTCAATATCCCAATATCTCAATATCTCGGGTCCCGTCAGTCCGGATCGACCCATATCATCAAATCTCAAGACTACGTCGGTATCCTCCGGATATCCGCGGTGTCAAACATAACCGGTCAGTAGTGCTCCCCTGCCGGGCTCAACGCCATCTATGCGATCTTCTTACCCTGAGATACCGCACCGGGTCCATCATGTACCCGCAGACGGTTCCTCCACCTCCTCGAATCGGGTGTATGATACCGCTCAAGAACCGAGAAAACACATGGTGGACGCCACACACATCATATCACGAGAAAACCGTAATTTCTACTTTAAAATGATAATAGGTTTATAAAATCCTTGCGGTTTTCCCCAAAATCCATAAATCTCATAAATACTGAAATTCTCGAGAAGAATCACAATATATAAACATGTCGGTGATGATGGATGTCTATGATACGATAATATATACCATGCGAAGTACGGCCAGAAGCTATGCATGAATCATGATGCAATGAGGTATGTATATATGACTAACAATCCTACGCATCCATCCTTATAAAATGACAATACAGGTACAAGTTTACAGATCATATATGATGCAATGCACAGATACCGATTTTAAGCAAGTTCTATAGTGTTCATGATATAGCAATTCCCAAAGGCGTGTGTGTTCGCATGAATAGTGCACGTGCGGCATGAACCAATGGTAATGGTGCAAGTGTCCTAAGAGATAATATCATATATATCTATGATGATGCAATGCAATGAGATGAATGACTAGGAGACTACGCATATAAATACAAGCACTACTAGTAATCCTGACTATCGAACGCCTCGCGCCATCCAGACGATCCCCATAGATGTGTACATCTACTCACCGGGACGCTTCGGCTAATCTGATCCAATCTCAGCCTTGTCTTTCCGCACCACGTTCGACGCCTCTGCACCCGATCCTAGGATCACACACAAGTAAATAAAATGATAGTTATATAAATAGTCACGGACACAAACAATACAAGTCAGCCACGCTCACTAACTAGATGTGCACGCACTGGTGCACAAGCGCGCTCGCGACAACGCCACAAACCACAATTAGGGTAGCTATACGTGGCAATCCCCAAACCTAGAACCCAATCGCGCATTCACAACACATTAAATATTTTAGGAAATAGGTAGTAAAACATCAAAACCTTAAACTTAATTAAAATCGATTTATTCCAAAATAAACCTAGTAAGCATCACTTAACCATTTTAGTGCAAATCTCGATATTTTAACAAATTTAGTGGCCACAATATTCATTTAATAACTTAATTAAGCCACACAAACCCTAACTAAATTTTAATCTCACCTAATTACACTAATCATAAAAATTAGTTTGCAAGAATATATAATTAGGACAAATTGAAAGTAACAATTAGCAAATTAGCAACTAGATTAGGTTTTGCAAGTCTTAACATGTTAAACTACACATTGCAAAGATAATCAAGTGATAAAAATCCTAACTTGAACCCAAACCATTCTCTTAAAATTCCAAACTTGCAATATAGAACCATATAAATACCTAATTAAGTTTGATTTAAGAAATTAACCAACAATTTAAACCATAGGGTTAGGATTTATACCTCACAATTTTTTGTAGATCTAACTAGCAACTTGACCTCCCAAAATGGCTTCTTGCTCCAAGATCCATGCTAGAATAGGCCAAGGAGAAATGGGTGAAGATTTAATTATGAATTTGTGAGATTTTTGTGTGGATTTTTGAGGGAAATGTGTGGATTTTGGAGATAGAAAAGAGATGGAGAAAAGAAGGGGCTGCAGCAGGGAGGGCTCGGCCAAATGAGGAAGTGTAGGCGTGTGTGTAGAATTTTCCAAGTCAAGAAAACCCCATACCTCAAGTCAACATGCCCATACTTCTTTATCTCTTCATTTTCTTTTCATTTATTTTGTTTTTCATTTCACTTTTATCGTTCTACAAAATTCTAGAACCATGTTACAAATAAATGTTTAGTGTGTCATGGTGCACTAAAGTATAATTAACACATTCCAATTTGTAATTTACACTAATTAAATATATAAATGAAAGCTTATAATAATATTTAAAATAATTAATTTAGGAAAAACATTTAAGGAAACTAGCAATTTATAAGCGACTAATTAAATACCAAATACTAGCAATTACATAGCCAAAATAGGTATAATTAAGTCTATGTTGAAAAATAATTCTATCTTGGTTTTTTTTTTACGGAAAACACATGTTATATTACCGATTATCGGAAAATTCCCCTAAACAATTTTCAAAACGTTACAAAGTCAATCTCCATTATGTTTCTACTCATGGACAGACTGCAGACATTTTGACAAAAGCTCTTCCAAGGCCCACATTTGTTCGTCTATTGTCCAAGCTACGCATCACTGATATCTATGCTCCAGCTTGAGATAGAGTGTTGGAATAGTTTAGAATATATTGTTATTAGGGTACACCGAACCAAAATTCTTGGGCATCAAGTAATTGTAATTCCTATATAAAAAGGCTTTGGTCACATAATAAAGTATCTAAATCTTTTCCCTTTTATCGTTTAACAAAATGTATGAGTAGACGGCTTTTCCCCCCAAATCCCACATATGCCCCCACTGGGATATATGTGGGTCCGCCCTGGTTCATGAGGTCCATGTTATGTTTATGTCCAATGATCCATGAATATGGTAGAACAATCCCCTAGCCATTATATGTTATACTGTAGAATTTGTCACAGATATACCCTTCATATCTACGTTTTGCATGATAAAGAATAATAGATATTGAATCTAATCATTTTGCCGACACTAAAGAGGTTCCGATTTATTGTTTGAATAGAAAAGATGAGTCGTAGCCTGTTAGGCATCATTCCAATATCTTTATCTTCTCGGTGCCTGGGAAATCTTATCATCCTTCTTTTCCAGTCTCATTACAATGTCTCTATTCAAACTTGTTGTTTTGTGCATGTACAAGATAGCATTCAATTGTTCTCCTCACTTCTTTCATTGGATTAAGACTTATCATGTTCTTAACTTTTTATAACATTCTCATCGGTATGATCACAAACAGCAAGTAACAAGATTGATCAGGAAATGGTCAATGGTAATGTTTAGCTACATGATAAGATGAAAATATACTATACACGGGCCTAATTAACACAACATATTAAGATCATATTATGGATTTTGCACAATAATCGACTTTCATTTCAAACTGTTCTATCAATGCAGTGATAACTGAATCAGAATGCTGAAGCGCTAATTTGGGAAAGATATTGATCAAATTCTAAATTAATCAGTACAGTTTTCTCTACGAGGAGTTGCTAGATCGAGAGGTATACCGCATGGATGAAGTTTATGGCCATTAAATAGAAGATGCAATTAGCTTAATATGGTATTTATGGAAGGGAATTGAGAATGACCATGTTTACAAGTGATAGAAAGCTCTACATAGTATACCTTTATCATGCTGCTGGATTTGTATCGGTCTGGAATTGCTCCCATGGTGTGCATGCGCAACACTTCTATTGGTCTTATTCGCAAAAAAAGCACGTTGTGGAACCAAAGGACTTCTGCACAACAAACACTAAATCCTCGAGGAAGATGTGCATTAGGTATTCAATCAATTCAACCATGGCTACATGATCTTTCCCTACCTCACAAGGGAACAAAAAAGCCTCATAAAGCGGCTCATTCATGTTAAATTTTCTAAATATGCCCTTTTAAATATTATGGCTTTGTACTCAGCATATACAATCTTCTAAAGAACCAAAGTAATACAATTGCACACAAAGCCTTTCTTCTCATATGCCATTTAAGGAGGATAACTTTATATTGGTATTTGAAATATTCAGAGGATAATTCAAATACATATTCAGAGGATATAAAACCAGTGGGATAAATTGCGATGTATACCCATGCAAACAAACCCTACTTCATATGCCTAAATGCCTAATTCTCACATAAAACCTTAAAAATTCACGGCATTACTTCAATGGGAGAATGCTCGCTTGCATAAGCTTCTCCATCTATGGTGCATGAGACCTGCAAGCGCATGGTGAAATGTATTGATTCAGTTCACTATGGGGCCATCATAAGTGGCTAATGGCCATGCAACACGATGCACAGTAAACTCTTCCAACAAAAAATATTCTAATATTGCTGTTATTTGTCATTTGTAACACTGGGAGAATGTTTATTTGCTTATGCATTCCTCTCGATAATAATAATTCATGATTATACGTACATGCTTTATATTACAAAACAATTATATATAAGGGGATGCTCCTTTGGGGCCGGTTCTCAATATACATTTTGTAAGAATTCTTTAATATGTCCTATGGATAACCAGGACCATTATTCTTGATCATTAGTATAAGAATGAGTGAGAAACTTGTCTGAGATATGTCCATTTACTAATTAACTTTATGCAAGGTATAAATTTTTGAGTCATCTGGAAAAGATGCCATTTGATGTATAGGCCAGAAGTTCTCAAACCGCTATCTTTCTTATTCTCAAGGTGTCAAGAAATGGATATCAAGATGAATGGTCAGATCACCCATTGGATGACTCACCATGGAGGTCTCACGAAGCTTTGCTTTGAGGGACACACACACACAACTATATGTCCGTGCATGCGACCAGCGTGCGTGCATGCGACCAGCGTGCGTGCGTGTTTGTTTGAATGACCTTTTAGATACCTCTATCTATTACATATCTTTAAATTGTAAACTAAACCCATTATGTGGTCATACCTCTATACATTCCTCTAAGAAAGTGAATTTTTTTATTAGTTAAATGCCTTGTTCTTGTATACCTCCTTAAATTTTGAAAACTTTTACTGTATGCAAAATTAAACCTTAAATTTTGAGAACTTTTACTATATGCAAAAATCAAGCTATGAGGTGCTTTGTGATGCACATGCATACCTCCTGTGCAAAATCTTTTATTTTTTCCTTTTTTTTAGGGAAAAGGTGGGATGCCCCCCCCCCTCAATTCGTTAATATACCCCATACATAAGAACAACACAACCGAAATCTATTCTTGATGTCAAAGGTAACTGTTGGGTATTACCTGTGTGGATCCAAAATTTCAGAACATAAAATGGAACTATAATGTCCAATTTCAGCACATACTATAGAACCACCGACATTCTGAACAAGGCATACATATCAATGAAAAGTGAATGGTTCTCGGAGTACAATAGATAGGTCATGGTCTTTGGAGAAGATTAAACAGGCTAGAATTGTCAATCGTGGACAAACCATAAAAACATAGGATTCCATTTGGCAAGTGCAAATATTTTGACGTATAAAGAATAAGGATGATAAAAGCTTTAGTGTCTCCAAGTTATTATGCCAATTGATGGACATAGTTCTGACATTCATTTGGACTGCATATGCCGACATTAGAACCAACTTTGCATTGACGATATGCAGCATGACAAGGACCAGAGAAAACTGCATCACATTATATATTCCTTTGGTCTCTCAAAGTTCATGTCTTTTGGCTCATTCCATGGCAGCCTTAATTAAAGTTCCACATAACATAGTAATCATTGTAGATGATATACAGCCATGATCATTGAGAAGAAGATGACAAGTTGTCATTTGTCTTTGAAAGTTTCCCATATTTGGGTTTAACCATCCATAAGAAATTTGTTATATAAGTGGCATCATCTATACTGCTATTGCACGGGAAAAGGCTGATGTGGTGGACTTTTTCACGTCTCCCCTTTGACAAAAGAGGGGGGGAGACCTAAGAGAACAAACAAGAGCTGGCACGTAATTGATTTGCAATGTTTTTACTGGTATTGATGAAGGGCCGACATGGAAAAAGAGAAGCATACATATAAACTCCATAATGATACTTCATGTTCAACAATCTGATACTTCATATGCAGCAAAGAAGGCATTCTACAGATTCAATATTTTAAGCAATGTTGATCTCATACACTTCATGCACACTTGAAACTTAATGGTTTTAATATCTTTTATTTTATACCTTGTGTCCGTCTGGGCATTGTTATGCTAAAAAGATTTGGGCATTGAGGAATGGATTAGGATATTCTATGAAGGTTTTCTATTTGTTTAAGACGACCATAACATATGATATAATAATAATAAAATCAGCTATGTTTGCTTCTACTGGTAACCGCAGTGAATGGAGAGAAGAAAAGGTGATACTAATTCATGGAAAGAGAGAAGGCACCATCCTAATTCATTCTTTAAAAATATGACACTGACATCAATATTAACGGCTAGTTCCCTTGTCTTGTAGAAAATTTGTGAAAAGGAATGTCAAAACAATAGACGTCAAGTACCGTAGCCTGAATAACTTGGCCCATCCTATGCATTTAATGGGCCTCCAATAATAGTGCAGCAGCTCATTCATGTTGCCACAATTCATACACATATATGTAACAGCCCGTCTTAGAAAATGGGCCAAGATCATGTGACTTGTTTACTCAGACCTTTCCTGATGGCCCAGAAGTTTTCAGGGTGATGGGAACATGATCAAGTCCCGATACTGGAAAATCAAAGATACGCCATATGGCATGGCAAAGTCTTTCATCAAACAGGGAGCCACACCAACAGGTCTCAATGACTGTTATATTGTTGCATAGCACTTTCCTTGAGTAGGACCACTTAGTGACAACAAGGACCAATTGATGCTTGACGGCATCCAGGTGAATATCTTCTATCCGAGCTATGGTGTGGTGTTTTTCAGTGCTCTATCCTGAGACCAGTATTAGCTGCACCTTGCCGGTAGAACAATATTCTATATATGCCATCATGCTCTCAGCTTATCAAAACGGTACGATTTGCACAATGTCACCACGCACCGAATTTGTTGAGGTAAAAGATATAGCAGCTAAAATCTTCAACAATTAGCTCTTTAGACATATGCTGCATTCTACAAACAAACATTGTTAGAAAGTTATCAATGGAGAAGGCCTTTGGTTCAGGAGAAAAATCCAAAAGCAACTTAATATCATCCTTATTGAATCGTTTCTTGTATTGTTACATGTATATTCACTATAATCTATTTTTAATATCAATTTTAATATTTTTTATATTTTATTGGAATATTATTAAGTTACTCATGTTTTTCTTTAATACTTTTTTCTTTTGTATATATGCATATATTTACTTTAAAAAGGTAAAACCGCCCAGCCAACGTTTAGGCACTTAGGCGCTAGGCAGTACCCCTACCGCTCATCACCGTCTAGCGCTTCTTAAAACCATTGTGTAGACCCCCTAGATTTATAAATGCAAAGGAAGCAACCACAGCAGAAACTCTTTTGTATGTTTTCATCAACTCTTTTTATGACATAAAAAGAGAAATATCGATGAAAATTGCATAAAAAGTCTGTAACGAATTAGTTCTTCCCATTGCCTTAAGTGCCCAGTTCTTTCTAATAAGTATACTGGCCCGACATAAGCAGTATGAAATTTTTTGAGATGCAAGACCCTACTTCCCTTCAACAGGGGAAAATATTGCGTCTAGCTACAGCTAAACTATCTAAAAGAATGCCTCTGCAACCCAAGGAGTCAATTCCATCTACTTTCGTGCTTTCTATTAAACCTGTGATAATAACAACCATAAGGTTGGCACTGAAAATCGTCATAAAATTTATCCAGTATAAGAAGGCCAGTAAAGTCTTAAGGGAGGACACACATAAGCATGAATTACCTTATATCCTCTCACATAACCATAAGCAACTTGTCATCGTTGAAGTCTCAAAGAGACTAGGAAATGCAATGGGTGCAATATGCACCGTCCTCAAGCAGGAAGGGATGTTAAAAATGCATGATAATTAGATTTCTTGTGATGAATTGGCTTAATCATAAAATCACATGAAAATAAGTTCTTATAGTTTGCAGGTGTATAATGAATTTTTTCTATCCACCCAGAACAGCATGTTGTGCATGTCGTTGAGCCGTAAATCCTAGAGTCAATTTTTCACCCTTCATCTTCAGCAATTAAACACCCCCTCCCCTTCTTTCCATTTAATTACTTAATTGCCTGCATACCATTACACATCACATGCACGCAATGCGTTCACACACACGGACATATAGTATGTCTATTCTAAAGTGAACATATCTGTGTAATCTTGCATAATTGAAATATATTGTGTTTAATATAATCTTGCACAATCCTCCTATAACCGTTATCACCGTGTCAGGGAACAAATATGCATAAATCATTGGTATAAAACATACGACCAATCATCCATACATTATATCATACAATGCGGATAAATATATGTCAAAAAAGCAAAAAATATAAAAGCAACTCACGTCACATTAAGCCATTAAGCCATCAACAGCTTAATTAGCCAATCAGCAACTTCCTCTCCTCTGCGGCCTTCAGCCTCATCTCCATCAGCATCCCCCTAAACTCTCCATCGCCAGCCTTGAGCATCTCCGCGAGCCCCATCTCCAGCCCACTCTCCACCAACTCCCGATGCCTCGGCCTGATCTTCCCATCCAGGCTGAATGAGAAATACCGCGGGAACTCCTTCAGCTCCCGAGCATCCCTCCCCATCTCCCCAACCAAAAACTCCACCTTGGGCCTGAAATTGTGCTCGACGCTGAACATGAGAAGGCCCGGTGACCGCAGCACCATCCTGCAGGTCTCGCGGTAGGAGAAGCCGAGTGATGGAGCTCCTTTTCGGGCCTCCGTCAGATGTTGTCTTCCGTTGATCTCGCGGTGGACTTAGTTGATTATCTTTCTTCGCGTGCGGGTCTCAATGGGTTTTTGGAGGAAGAGGTGAGGTGAGGGAGGTGTTGCCGAGTAACTGCAAAGAAATCCCGGAGTAGTTTGGTACCACCAAGGACTCTCCGACGCTCAAGCTCAAGTTAGTGATGAGATCCGAGTAGAGTAACGGCATAAAAGTGTAAAAAAATGGCTTTCTTAACCCTCTATGATGGGAGTTTATATAGCGTCTGTGATGGGGGTTTATATAGCGGTGGTGGCATGCAGCAGCAGGCGCGAGAATCTCGCCGGCAGTTAAGCTCCCGACGTCACACCCACACCCACGTAAAGAGCGGATCGCCCGTTAATGGGGATCGTGATGGCGTGGAACGTGGGATGTTGCCGGCGGAGAATCTACGCATGACGAGATTTGCGGAGCGGCGGTTACGCCTGTGAGTGGTGGAGTTGGTCGGCCGGAGGGACCGACGAAGATGGTCTCGGCGGGAGAGCTCGGGAACGAGTGAGAGCGCCGAGGTATCTTGGTCCTGCGGTAGCTCGGAGGCGAGCTGAGAGACCGAGGAGGCCAATTTGCAAGGGCCCTGAGGTGAGCCAGCTTTGTGCTTATAGGTCGGGCCTGATCGGCCCAGGCCCGTCTTGCTTGTAGGTCGGGCCTGATCGGCCCAAGCCCGCCTCTCTTCTGAGTTCTGGGATACGTCATCTGCAACGTGTCCTGATCTGAAAGGTCGCTAATATTGAGCATCATCACCGAGGGACTGGAGGTAGTCGATCTTGGGGATAAGGGTTGGCTCAACGAAGGAGACGAGGAGAGGAGTGGTCTGGGAGGTGATGCGGTGGGAGCCGGTGAAGCCGAGGCGGCGGAGGAAGTAGAGGGTGGGGAGGAGCTGGTCGGGGACGGAGGAGACGAGGAGGCGGAGGCAGCGGAGGACGCAGCGGCGGAGCTGGTGGAAGGGGACGCCGACGGTGTCCAATAGGAAGAGGAGGATGGGGCGGAGGGTGCGGGCGGGGTCGCGGGTGAGGAGGTGCGGGTACATGTGGAAGATGCGGGAGGAGTCGAGGGGGAGATGAGGAAGGAGGAGGAGAGGATGTGGAGGACGCCGTGGACGGCGGAGAGAGGAGCGGAGCGCAGGGCGGGGTTCAGGGAGAGGGCGCGGGTGGAGTCGAGGCCTAGGTTGTTCTCCAGGTACAGGATCTTCTCGCGGAAGACGAGGCCGGGATCTGCGGCGGCGGCGTTAGGGTTTGCGGAGGAGAGAGAAAGGGAAAGAGATGAGGGCTTCGTTTGTCTCTTGAGGGGATGATGCTGAGGATGGGGTTTCAAGGGTGGGGGTAGCTGGAGGCGAGGGAGGACGATCATCGTCGGCGGTTGGCGTCTTCTGGGGGCTCGACGGAAAGAGGCGGGGGCTTTTCGTTTTGAGATGATAGTGTAGGGACACGATCGGACTTTAACAAATTTAAATCAAATTAATTTTACTAGTAAAATTTAAAACTAGGACCTGAAAACTTATAAATTGATCGTGTTCATGAATCGTATGGTGTTGACTGGTGTTGGCCCGATGCAACAGTCTAACGAGGTTGTACATTTATATTTATATATATATGACGAAGAAGCATGCCTTATGTGGTGTCCAAACCTTCACCCTTGAGAAACTCAAGGGCCATGTTTCATACTCGGAGCAGTTCGGTTATAAGATTTGAAAAGGGCTTCACTATTTTGATTGAGAATAATGGAAGAAAGAGGCCATAGAAAGGTGATTTCCTTATATAGCATCGAAAAATACAACCTCCATCATCCGACGATCGGCATCCATAATCATCATCGTTATCATCTAAAATGTGCATACACCAAATTTCATATAATTCCACCACTTTTTCACCGTTGAATTAGCAATGTAAAAAGTTCTATGGTCGGTAAACCATTAATTTTGCACCAACTAAATCATCGGTAAAATAATGGTATAATCACATGAAATTTGTTTTATCAACTTCTTAGATGATAAAGATGGAGGTGGTGTATGCCAATCGTCGAAAAAAACCATGGAGGGTACATTTCTCCTACGTCATAGGAGGAAATTTTTTTCTCTGACGCCATTCCTCCATTAACCTCATTTTGATTAGTGCATATTTAGATTGCTCTAATCCTATGGATTTTAGATCAAGATTCCTTTTATCCAATGTATCAGGTCAATCCTTTAAAAGCAATTGTTTAGATGCTAATTTTCAACGGTAACTCGGAGGTTTTAAAAACCCCAAATAGAGCTATTCTTATGGATAAAAAATTAGATCATGGCTAATTTTTTTAATTCTGAGAGCTCTCTCTGTTTTCCTTTTCTTTTTTGAAATTTTTTTCCATCTATCTTTATATCTTATTTCACTTTGATAAAAAAATTTCTCAAAAACCATTACCCTTCTTTATATTATCTGTAATTTTCTTCTTCTTTTTATTTTCTTGAATTAGAGATGGGATTTTTAGATTGATTGTATGGTAACATAAGTAATGAATTGCTTGTAAGAATAATCGTGAGAGGAGATTCGCAAGTTGGTTTGAAATCAAAAAAGAGAAAGATAGATTGTGGAATTAGAAAAAAAGAGCATTTGAAAAAGAATATAATAGGCTGAATTTATTTTATTTTTTTGACACCAATAGGTTGAAATTGAAAACATGACGATGGGATGTGAAAATTGACTAAGAAGATGATGCGGTGCGGGAAATTAAGGGATAAAATGAAGGAAATTATGGGCCGTGAGAATTGGAATAAAAAATGATGAAGAAGATAATGAGTTATGGAACTGAAGAAAATTAAAATGAATGAAAATAAGTTATAAAATTTAAAAAAAGAAAAATGAGTTGAGAGATCTAAAAGAATTGAAGGAGATAAGAATATCATTATGTTTACACTTTGAATTTCTATATAATTAATAATACTTTATTATGCAAACTTATCCTTTACTAGCCAAACAAACTTTGATATAAAAATCCTCCGGATTTTTTCACCAAAAGGTCATTCTCTCTTTCTCTCTTTTAATGTTAAAATCCACTCTTTCTCTCTTTCTCTCTCTATAATCCACATTCCAAGATCCTAATTTTTTTCACTAACCAAATAAGAATTATAAGGATTCAGAATTAGGATTCGATACCAACCAAACAATAATCACACAATCCATAAAATTTTAATCTAAGGGCTTGGAATCCACATTTAGCAATCCGGAAACCAAACAAGCCCTCATGGTGGAAGAAGAATTGAATAATTCTAAAATTGATTTTCTGTATTTGGTGAAATTTTAGTATGATTCATTGAAATGGTCATTCTCTTTCCATGAGGATGTTGTTGCATGTGGTAAAATAGGTTATTCGTACATGCCGGCTAAAATTTTGTATAATGATTAGATTCTTGCATACAGTTTAGAAATTTCTGTAAATACAGCATGCATGACAGGCGTTTATGTGCAGGCTGTGAATTTTATTGTGGTGGTTGACTCGAAATACTATGATCATGTACCACTATGATGTTTCGCTTGCGGAATGGTACTGGCATTTCATCTTTGAGACCAAGGACCCGGTTGGAGATCTAATCGTACAGCAAAATGTTAGTAGTTTGAATCTATTGATAGTATTTTTATGTGGGAAATAGTCCCACATCGGATGTAGAGACGAATGTCCAAATCTTTATAATAATTCCCAATATTTAAATAATATTTTGAATAAAGTGGGTTATGCCCCAAGTGGGCCTGATTTCTAACAGGCTTATAACATTTATTTATTATTGTCTTTGATGAGGCACTTGGGGCATCTTGGGTTGACTTAATATCAGAGTTTTCACTGTTGTCTGAACTCTATAAATTAAGTGCTTTTCACAGTTTTATCTTCTAAGAGAGTTTTAAGGGCTTTGTTGTATTTTGGGGGTGATTATTTTCTGAAAGTGTATCATACACGTCTCAAAACTTTTAATTATGTCTTAACCAAACTTAAACTTCAACACAAAATCTCCACAAGAAAATCATGATAGTATACACTGCTTTGAGCAAGCTATTGTTATGTATAACACAAGAATGATATGGAAGTAAGGCGACGAAGTGAAATTTCTTGAACTCAACTTGATACCCAAGATAGTTAAATAGAAAAAAAAACCATTTTCCAAGCTAAATAATTCTGGTGCCGTGAGCTTAGTATCAACACAAGCTCATCAATATCAACAGGTCTTTGGTGTGATCAAGCCTCTTATAAGCATCCTATGAATCATTGTGTCTGTAAATAGTTAGCCTTATTCAAGCTATTGTTGTGTATAACGCATGAATGAAATGGAAGTAAGGCGACCAAGCGAAATTTCATTAACTCAATCTGATACCCAAGATAGTTAAATAAAAAAAACTCTTTTCCAAGCTAAATAAGTCTGGTGTCATGAGCTTAGTATCAACACAAGCTCATCAACAGCAACAGGTCATCGGTGTGATCAAGCCTCTTATAAGCATGCTATGTGTAACACCCAAATACGATCGTACGATATTAGTATTTTAAATTTCTTTAATTATTTATTTGGGTTGTGTTTGGTTTGAATAGTATTTGTATTTATCCGATCCGACCCGCTTGCGTGAATCCATTATGCTATTAGAGTGTCTTCTATTAATATTTATCTATTGGGTATTTTAAGATTTAGGCCCAATAGATAAATATCAATATAAAAACGTGAGAACATGATGACAATTTTTATATGAAAATATTCCTAAAGTATGGCTACCAGATAATATTTACATATAATTTAAATTATTATAGACATACCCAATATATATTATATTAGAATATATTATTATTAACAATTAGATTTATGGTTAGAGGATGCTACGTATGTATAGATGTTTCCAATATGCTTTTCAGTGAGATTTAGTACAGATCAGAGATTTGCGGTAACTTTTAT
Source organism: Agapanthus africanus (assembly GCA_030015575.1). NCBI lineage: Eukaryota > Viridiplantae > Streptophyta > Magnoliopsida > Asparagales > Amaryllidaceae > Agapanthus > Agapanthus africanus. The sequence goes on from JASDDO010000028.1 coordinate 75,536,223, forward strand.
TACATTATTAGTTAGATATAAACTATATATATAATATACTATATAAAATATAAAAAATTATATTTTTCCTTTATTAAATCTCTCTCTCCCTCGGTCTCGCATCTCTCTCTCTCTCTCTCTCTCTCTCTTACTTCTTGTAGGGTTTCTAGGCACACTAATGAAGTCTCACAAGTGATCAAGCATGGCTAATTCAAATTTTACAAGTGCCTACAAACCCTAATACGGATTGTTAACTAGATATATAGGCGATGCAAGCATGTAAACGAATTAAATGCTAAAGGAAAGTGACTACAACCTTTGTAGATCCGGTCCACCACTTCCTAAGCTCCACGATGATGTCCCTCCGCTGTCCAAATCGGAATCCGGACTCTAGCATCGGCTTCATCGAAGAAATGGACGGGCTTGGTCGTCGGTTCGATGCCGAAGATGATTTACGTCGAGGCATCACAAGATCAAGCTCCAACTTCACCAAGCCTTGAAAACTTGTGAAGGAAACACCCTATACTACCTGGCAAGAGGTAGAGGATGAAGAAATAGGAGGTGGGTTCACTTTAGAATTGGATTTCTCACTCATTAGTTCAAGTTGCCATTGAAGTAGAAAGCTTTTCTTTCTTGCTCATGAAGAGGAAGAAGAAGATGATATATGATAAGTTATTAAAAAGGAAAATAAAAAGAATACTTATCATGTCTTCAACCATGGTTTAGTGTAGAGATTTAACTAAGGTTAGGTGAATGGTTAGGGTTAGAGAAGAGACAAGAATGGTGGACTTGTTCAAAGCTTCAAGAAGCTTCAAAGAAAAAACAAAACTAGCAACCATTCTTTTCTCTTTATCTTTTCTAAAATAAATAAATAAATAAATAGATAAAAGAATAAGTAAATGAAATGAAACCCTAATCACTAACTAACCATGGTTTAATTCTTTACACAAACCCAAGCTAGAATGTATCATCAAACATGATACAATCATGTGCACAAAAAATATATCACATATACAATGTGCATTTCAAGTGAGTAAATCCATTTAAAGTGAACCAATACTAGTTAATGCAAAGTAATATATCAAATATATAATTATACATTAAATCATTAAATCAACACTTGATTCAATGATCCGGTCATGTCGCATATAACCGGCTAGTATCCAATGTATCGGCTTATCGAATCAATCCTTGATTCGATAACTAGGTTATATCGCATACAACCATTCGACACATTCATCGCGAGAATGAAATACGGTATCACATACACGCATTATTCTCGGTCTCGCACATATCTCATATGCGCTCCTATTTCGTTTCGCTTGAGCTAGGAAAGCTCTGTGTAGGACTCTAAAGACTCGTCAATACGCCGGCAGCAGGTGATGATCATATCAAACACCCACAAGCCGCAAGCGGTCTGCTAAACGTAACGGCCACCCGGGTATTGAGCGATCAGAAGATCGACGAGCAAGCCCGCTCACACTCCTGTGAATCCAACGAGTAACATTTACCGTACAGTCCGGTCTGTTCGTCTGATATGTCGCATATCTCGCCCAGGGGTGGTAAACGTCAGACCCCAATAGCTTGATAAGTCATGCCGACGTAGGGTCCATAACTTTCGTGAAACTACTGATAACTCTTACCAGTATATCACAGCAACCCTGGCCAGGGATTTCCTGTTATGGCCAGTCGAGCATAGCGCAACATCAACCCCCAATACCGGGAGAGACGAATCTCCTCCTATCGCTCATTGCCTCCATGTGAATCGGGACTGTACCCAAAAACCACCTGTTTGCACGACTCAGTAGAGCCGTGGTAGGGTGGAAATCAAAGCACAGTGGGAGACACACAAGACTCTATGACGATCTCGGGTCAACAGACTAAGCTGTACCAGTGTCACCAGAGAAATGCCATCTGACGTGAGGTATAATACCATCTGGGAGTTCTCGGTGAGTCCGTTCAGTGTACCCAGTCTCCACTGAGCACCCGTATACCATCTCCGATGTCAAACACCAATGGATATGGGATCATCCATCGCCCATCGCATGGGTCGAGAAGATATACGCTAGTCTACTCTGGAATATCGATGCCCCGTCTCGATATTCCCTCGACTAGGAACATTGAAGGATGTACTCATGGACTATCCAGGCCCCACTAGTATGATCTGCATCACAGTCCTGGAAGTCGAGTACACATCCTAAGGGCTTTATCAACATGTAACAGAGAGACAGAAAGTATACACGTTAAGATAAAGAGCAACCAGATAGCGTACTATCATGTCGAGCAAGAAAGTCCTACCTATATATGTCCCAGCATCCACTACAATATACATCCAATGTACAGTAATGGCCTCTAGGGCATACATATAACTAACAATCTCCCACTTGCACTAGGACCATCTGTAGCAGCGGTTGCAGTATCACATACTCAACCATCCCCTAAAAGTCTCTCTTTGGGAAAAGGCCTTCGTGAGTGGATCCGCCGTGTTGTCCTCTGAGTCTACTCTCCTAACCTCGATCATCCTGGAGATCAACTATCTCCATGATCAGGTGATGCTGCCTCAGAATATGTCTGGGTCACTGATGGGACCAAGGTTCCAGGGCCAAAACCACACTTCCATTGTCATACAATGGCAGGAACCTAGTTCATCTTATGAACCAATATACACCCAAACTGCCTCTTTGGTAGTATCTTTAATAGCGATGTTACCAGCCTTTATCGTCTAGTTTGCCACGGTATCTAGCTTGGAACTCTTCCAACATACCGTCCCTTTACTGAGGGTAAAGACAATGCCTGTGACTGACATTCAGTCGTCTTTATCACCCTGGAACCCTTCCAGTGATTCTCCCCAGGATCGATTGATACCATCTCACTACATCTAGTGAGAATCCTAGCATCCAATTACATCTATCTCATAGATGAAAACTCAGGATTTTAGGAGGTATCACTTTGATCCTATTGGAGAATCTTTGTGATAATAGGAGATCGACCGATCGTAGCATAGGAAACTCTTTTCCTATCAAGAGTATGTTGTCCACGTACAATACGAGGATAACTACCTTACTCTCTACTACCGTTTTGTATATACAAGGTTCATCTACTATTTTGATGAAGTCAAATACTTTGACTACCACATCAAAACAGATGTTCCAACTCCGCGATGCCTGCTTCATCACATAAAACATCTTGCACACGTTTCCGCTGCTCCCACTGTTTACGTAGCCCTCTGGCTGTGTTCTTATAGACATTCTCTTCTAAATCATTATTTAGAAAATTAGTCATGGCACCCAACCACCAGATATCGCAGTTATGGTATGTAGCAGTGGCAAGTAGGATCTGGATGGACTTAAGCATAGTCCCTGGAAAAGGTTTCATCATTATCCGTGCCATGGTCGATGACGAAAACCTTTAACAAGTCTAGCTTTGAAAGTCTCAACTTTTCCATCTACACCAAGTAATCTTCTCAAGATATACTTGCTCCTGATGGGGATTTAACCCTTCAGATATCGCAATCAAAGTCCATACTTTGTTGGTGTATATGGATTCCATCTCAGATCGCTAAGCATCCAGCCATTCTTACAGAGTCCCACTCTTGATGGCCAGCTCGAAACTAGTTGGGTCATCATCTCATGATGCATTCCTCGCTCCCACTGTCATCGAGAAACCGAGGTATTTCTCAGGCAGATGAGGAACCCTACCAGATCGGCGGAGAGGCTGAGGTTCGTCGGAAACTATTGAATCCTTTGGTTCTGTCAAATCATTAGCAATTTTGTACAGCTGGAACCTTTCCAGTTCTACAGAACTGATCTTGCCTCGATCTTGTCTGGATTTTGCTTTTGATATAGGCCGGACAATCCCAAATCTTAACTTACTTAAGAGATAGGCTCTTCCTATACCATATCTCATATGGAATGGTAGGCAGTGATCTGATTCGAACCTAATTCAATAGGTACGCAGCTTCTCAAGCGCATAACCCCAAAAGGAAATAGGTAACTCAGTAATACTCATCATAGAGCACACCATATCTAATATTGTGCGATTGCTCCGCCCTGATACACCGTTGTGCTGTGGTGTATTCAGAGGAGTAATACGGAGAGAGAATCTCATTTTCTTTTAGAATAGTCCAGGAATGCCATGCACAAGTATTCTCCTCCCTGATCTTCTCATAGGACATAATACTTATACCCGGTTGTTGGTTCTCTACTTCTAACTTATATTCTGTGAATATCTCAAAAGGTTCGGACTTGTGTTTCAACAGGAACATATGTCAGAATCTTGAGAGATCATCAGAGAACGTAATGAAGTATAAAGAACCAGTCCTGGCATGTGTAGACAGGAGACCTTACATACATCATAATGTATCAGTCCCAAGAGTTTACTAACTCTTTCTCTGTTTCCAACAAACAGAGCTATGGTCATCTTATCTTTGTGACATGACTGGCAAGTTTCACAAGATGTAAATTCAAACTGATTTAAATATGCATCTAAAATGTAACTTCAGCCAGTCGGGTCGCATTGATATGACCTAGTCTACAATGCCTCAAGAATGATTCGTTCATTTCCGAACTCTTCTTCTTGTGTGTGTTCTGAATACTAAGAACTGTAGTTTGATTTAGAACGTTAATGCTTTTAGATAACGCGCCTAAACCGATCAACTTTTGATATAGGAAATGTTCAAAACATTATCCATCAATACAAATTTTTAACATTTCTTTACTAAATAAAGAGAGTGATATGATTTTGTATATCAGGTTCGGTATCTAATAGCATTTGTTCAGAATCAATGTATTGATAATACAGGGTGACAGTGACCAACAGACTTGGCTGCAACACTTGCCCCGTTTTCTGTCTCATGAAACTTATCACCCTTTCTCAGTTTTTCTACCCTTTTGTAGCTCTATGTAACAGATTACATATCTGGGATCCTGATCCGGTATCGAATACCCAGGATGCAGAGGATACTGAGAAACAGTTCTTTATAATGAACACACCCGAAGGAGGTGCATCATATGCACTTTCTTCGTTTAGGCGGCATAGGAATTCTGGTATTCCCCTTATTTCCTGCTCTGTCTTATAACAATTATAAGTTGGAGCGGGACCAACTTTCCCAGCTCAGTATAACAAGCGGGTTCGGTCAATACATCCGTATTATTATCTTGATTAAGGCGTGATATGGTCGCTACCAGGAGAGAGAGAGAAGAAAACACTCTGCGTGCGCTCTTGCAAGATTAGATTGGTTATGTATTTTATCTAATCAGGATGGCTCCCACTGTTTTTATCAAATCTTCCTTCAAACCCTAAAAGGAAAGACTAGCCGGGATTAATTACACTCTACAAATTCGCCAATCTTTCAGCCAGGCCAGTGTCGGTACTTTGAGGGAGGTTTCCCGTGCTTTCGCACGGACCTAATTACAGTAAACCTCGTTTTCCCAGAGGCGTAACCCCGTTGACACCTTTCTAGACACCTACTTGATCGGCTAATTGCAAAGTGCAAAACTCTCCCAGGAGTAACAATTACTCGCAGTGGGTATCGGGATCCAACTATCATATAGAAGGTATGCAATCTCATTGCAAATTTCAACACTTGAGACTCCCGATAAAGGTTTTTACCCCTAGCACCTATGACCTTAACTATGGTCAACAAATCATAAGTACTAGTCAAGCTCTACCCGTCATTTCGTGATTAATTAGACCCACCCACATGACCCTTAACTAAGGTCAACAAAGTCACGCGACTGTCCTAACTAATCGCATCATATGCGGTGTAGGAAGACATCACTTAGCTACCGTACACTGTGCCTTGACTATGGTCAACAAACACAGCACGAATACTAAGTACTCTACTTCCTAAAATGACGGAGGGTTGCGAATGGTTTTTATGAAAACCTTTAACGCTTTGAACTTGATCTCGTTGCGGAATCAAATGGTTTTTTAAATGGAATGTTTTTGAGGCTTTTCTAGTTTTGCTAAAGGGGTCACTCCCGGTGAAGGGATCGTCGGCCCTTTCCTCGTCGAATGAGGTGCGGGATATATCATATATATCACTGTGCAAAGCAGAAACTATAGAAGCGATCAAAAGACAAACCGAGTGTGTAGCATCTGCCAGTTATTGCTAAAGGAGTCACTCCCGGTGAAGGGATCTCGGTGCTTTCCCCATCGAATAAGGTGCAGGATGTTCTATAATGAACACCACGATGCAAAGCAAGTGTTAGTTGTATGTATGCCCTAGAGGCCAGTATTGTACAGATGATGTATATTATATTGGATGCTTGGACATATATAGAGATGACTTTCTTACTCGATATGATAGTATGCTATCTGGTTGCTCTTTATCTTAACATGTACACTTGTCTCGTTAAACTGTCTTATAGTTACATGTTGATAAAGCCCTTAGGATGTGTACTTGACTACCTGGACTATGATGCAGATCATACTAGTGGGGACATGGTAGTCCATAAGTACATCCTTCAAGGTCCCTAGTCGTGGGTGTATCGAGACGGGGCATCGATATACCAGTGTAGACTAGCGTATACGCTTCTCGACCCATGAGATGGGCGATGGATGATCCCATATCCATTGGTGTTTGACATCAGAGATGGTATACGGGTGCTCAGTGGAGACTGGGTACACTACGGACTCGCCGAGAACTCCCAGATGGTATTATACCTCACGTTAGATGGCAGTTCTCAAGTGACACTTGTACAGGTTAGTCTGTAGACCCGAGATCATCATAGAGTCTTGTGTGATTCCCACTGTGCTTTGATCTCCACCTTACCACGTCCATGAGGGCGTGCAAAACGGTGGTCTTTGGGCACAGTCCCGAGTCACATGGAGGCAATGAGCGATAGGAGGGGTTTCGTCTCTCCCGGTATTGGGGGTTGATGTTGCGCTGTGCTCGATTGGCCGTAACAGGGAAGTCCCTGGCCAGGGCTGATCAGAGATTTGCTGGTAAGTGTTACCAGTAGTTTCTCGACCCGTTATGAGCCTCACATCGGCACGACTTATCGGTTATTGGGGTTGACGTTTACCACCCCTAGACTTGATATGCGACATATCAGACGAACAGACCGGACTGTACGGTAAGTGTTACTGGTTGGATTCACAGGAGTGTGAGCGGTCTAGCTCGTCGATCTTCTGATCGCTCAATACCCGGATGGCCGTTACGTTTAGCAGACCGCTTGCGGCTTGTGGGTGCTTGATATGATCATCATCTGCTACCGGCGTATTGACGAGTCTTTAGAGTCCTACACAGAGGTTTCCTGGCTCAAGCGAAACGAAATAGGAGCGCATATGAGATATGTGCAGGACCGAGAATAATGCGTGTATGTGATACCGTATTTCATTCTCGCGATGAATGTATCGATTGGTTATATGCGATATAACCTAGATATCGAATCAAGGATTGATTCGATAAGCCGATACATAGGATACTAGTCGGTTATATGCCATATGACCGGATCGTTAAATCAAGTGTTGATTTAATGATTTAATGTATAATTATATATTTGATATATTACTTTGCATTGACTAGCATTGGTTCATTTTAAAAGGATTTTCTCACTTGATGCACATTGTATATGTGATATATTTTTTGTGCACTTGTTTGTATCATGTTTGATGATACTTGCTCACTTGGGTTTGTGTAAAGATTAAACCATGGTTATATGAATGGTTAGGGTTTTGATTATTTACTTAGTTATTTATTTATTTATTCATTTTGGATATTATTAAGAATGGTGGCTTATTTTGTTTCTATGTTGAAGCTTCTTGAAGCTTTGAACAAGTCCACCATTCTTATCTCATCCTTAACCCTAACCATTCCAACTAACCTTAGTTTAATCTCTACACTTGACCATGGTTAGTATATGATAAGTATTCATATTAGTTTCATTTTTAAATATGAAACTTATCATATTCTATCTTCTTCTTCATCTTCTTCTTCAAGAAAAACCTTACCTTCATCAATGGCAACTTGAGCAATAGTGTGAGAAATCCAATTCTAAAGTGAACCCACCTCCTATTTCTTCACCCTCTACCTCTTGCCAATTAGTATAGGGTGTTTTCTTCACAAGTTTCATAACTTGGTGAAGTTGGAGCTTGAACTTGTGATGCCTCGACGTAGATCATCTTCGGCACGAAGCCGACGACCTAGTCCGCCCATTTCTCCGATGAAGCCGACGATTGAGTTCGGGATTCGAGATGGACAGCGAGAGGACGCTTACGTAGAGCTAAGGAAGTGGAGAACCGGATCTACAAAGGTTGTAGCCTCTCTCCTTTAGTTAAGATGTTAACTAGTTTACTGTTTCGCCTAAATTTCTAGTCGACGATCCGTATTAGGGTTTCTCGGCACCCATAAAATTTGAAATTGGCATGGTTGATGCCTTGTGAGACCTCTATAGTGTGCCTAGGAACCCTACAGTGGTATCAGAGCCTAGCTAGAGCCTTAGGCGAAGTCCATACGGAGTTTGAAGTCCGATCGAACCGAAACCCTAATATCAAAGTTGCTCTCTGTACATTTTTTTAAACTGGGTTTTTTCCAAATTAAAAATATGCAGAAAAATCAGCAAGGAATCCTAAGAATTACTGTGCAACACGTGTCCATGATTCCTCCAAAGTGCGGCGGAACCGCGGCAGAAGCCTGGCTTCTGCGGCGGTTCCGCGGCCGTATGATGACGTCACCCACCCAATTTTGCACAGTAACTTCTTTTATTCAGTGCTGAGTTCTCTGGGGATTTTTAATATTTATTCAAGAGTTGAGTATTCTGGGTTGTATTGGGGACTCGGTATTTCGATCGGATTATCGAACTTTGTCTAAGTGCTTTCCGGATAATTTTTTGAATATGTTAAAAAGTCCGACCGGATATAAATACCCAACTTTTCCCCTGCCGGATAATATCCAAGTGTTGGATTTTTGTGTGGTTTAAGGACGTTCTGAGTAGTGCAAGTAACGCGATGGTCCCTCTAGAAGACAACAAACCTTAACTCGATTATGTGACCGTCTTGAACTGCCCTTTGAACCTTCGGGTTTGGGGCAGTACGGCGTGCCACATGTGAGACGTTGGCTTGACCCTTCTACGGCTGGACCGTTGGTACTGAGGCATGAAGTGAATGTCTTTGAACCTATTTCATGTGTTGGACGGTTTCAGGAAAACTTGGGTGTTCGAATGTTCGATCGGAAAGTTTAATATTTTCTATTTATCCGGAATGGGATACAATAATTGGAATTCACAAACAGTTATGAGATAACTGAATGAATGATATAAATCTAGCGGTTTAGTTTCATTTGATATTGAAAAGAGTTTTCGATAATGAGACTAAAATGCGGGGTTTATAACTGTTAGGCATGTGATGTCTAAGTATTTCATTTTGATTAGGCATGCGATGTCTAAAGAGGTTGAGGATTCCAATTGTTGTAGTTTTACACTTTCTTTTCTGTGACCGTAAGTGTAATATGTGATATCGCCGGTTTCGTTGCTATATGTCAACGACAATTGGGATGCGCATATTTACTTACGTTGATGACATGTGATGTTATGTGTTGCTGGATATGTTATATTGGATCGTCGTGTTTGAATAGCCGGGGTTTTTATGTGAGATGAGTGTTTTTCATTTTCTTTCATGTAAAAACTTGTATGTAATATTCTTTTATTTTGGGGCACTTCCAGGTTGCGGAAGATGTCACATTTTGTATATTATTTACTTTTCCGCATTAGGATAGACCCAAGGAGGGGAGCACAAGTAACCGGGTTCTGGGGTCCAGTGGGAGACCAACTCGAGGAGTCGAGTCCGGGTCTCCTAACCCTAGAATTGGCAGGGTTGCTTGCCGCTCTCGTAGGGGTCTAGGGGTGTGGGATTGGCTATTCATCACGACCGTGGAATCCGTGTTTTATACTGGCTCGTATTGAAAACACGGACGTCCTAGTATATCCAATGTTTTATATGTTTCTTCTGCTGCGATATCTGTGATGTGATCATGTGATGTTCTGTGATAGATACAGTATATAGTATATATGATATATTATATAGACGTTACTTATGTTTTGCACCCGCACTAGCCCTGCCCTGCTCTGTCGTTAGTTACCTAACCTAACGGTGCACGAGGGGACATCGAGGCGAATGCGGATGGCATAAGTGTACGTCATATCTATCTGTGATGTTTAGGTATTTAAATGATGGGACTTCATTAATGTGATTAATGAAAGAAAAGAAACCTAAGATGTTGTAGAATCAAATTTTAAATAAAAAAGGGTAGCTACAGTTCTTGCTTTGCACAGCGGTATATGTGATATATCCTGCACCTTATTCGATGAGGAAAGGACCGAGATCCCTTCACCGGGAGTGACTCCTTTAGCAATAACTGGCAGATGCTACACACTCGGTTTGACTTTTGATTGCTTCTATAGTTTCTACTTTGCACAGTGATATATATGATATATCCCGCACCTCATTCGACGAGGAAAGGGCCGACGATCCCTTCACCGGGAGTGACCCCTTTAGCAAAACTAGAAAAGCCTCAAAATCACTCCATTTTCAAAACTTCATTTGATTCTACAACGATATCAAGTTCATTACACTCATGGTTTTCAGAAAAACCTGCGTAGCCCTCCGTCATTTCAGATAAGTAGTAGTTAGTATTCGTGCTACGTTTGTTGGCCTGCGTCAAGGCGTAGTGTGCGGTAACTAACTAGTATTTACCTGCTTATGCATATGATGCAGATTGGATTAGGGTAGTCGTGCGACTTTGTTGGCCTGCGTCAAGGGTCGTACGGGTGGGTTTAATTCAATCAGGAAATGACGGGTTGAACTTGACTAGCGCACTATGGTTTGTTGGCCTGCGTCAAGGTCATAGGACGCTAGGGGCAAAATATTATCGGGAATTTCAAGTGTTGAAATTTGCAATGAGATTGCATACCTTCTATGAGATAGTTGGATCCCGATACCCGCTGCGAGTAAGAGTTGCTCCTGGGAGAGTTTTACACATTACAATTAGCCGATCAAGTAGGTGTCTAGAAAGGTGTTAACGAGGTTACGCCTCTGGGAAAACGAGGTTTACATTAATTAGGTTCGTGCGAAAGCACGGGGGACCTCCCTCAAAGTACCGACACTAGCCTGGCTGAAAGATTGGCGAACTTGTAGTGTGTAATTAATCCCGGCTAATCTTTCCTTTTAGGGTTTGAAGGAAGATTTGATAAAAAGCAGTGGGAGCCATCCTGATTAGATAAGATAATAACCAATCTGATCTTGCACGAGCATACGCTAAAGTGTTTTCTTCTCTCTCTCTCCAGGTAGCGACCATTTCATGCCTTAATCAAGATAATAATATGGATGTATTGACCGAACCCGCATGTTATACTGTGCTGGGGAACGTTGGTTCCGTTCTTTCTTATAAGAGTTATAGGAATGAACAGGATATAGGGGAATACCAGGATTCCCATGCCACCCGATTGAAAAAAGTACATGTTGATGCATTTTCTTCGGGTGTGTTCGTTACAGAGAACTGTTTCTCCATTTGCTCTACGTGCTGGGTATTAGATACCGGGTCAGGATCCCATATATGTAATCAGTTACATGGGCTAAGGAAAGGTAAAGAACTTGGAGAAGGTGATAAAGACATTAGAGTTGGAAATGGTGCAATTGTTGCAGCTAAGACTGTCGGGGAATATCACCTTGTATTACCAACTGGTAATACATTGGTTCTGAACGAATGCTATTACATGCCGAACCTGATATGCAACATTATATCGGTTTCTTTGTTGAGTAAAGAGGGATATAATTTTGTATTACAGGACAATGTTATGAACATTTTCCGTAACCAAAAGTTGGTTGGATCAGGCACGTTGTGCAATGGCATTTATGTTCTAAATCAATCAACAGTTCTGAGCATAACAAACACACACAAGAAGAAGAGTTCAGAACTGAACGAATCCTTCTTGTGGCATTGTAGACTGGGTCACATCAATGCGACACGATTAGCTAAGTTGCATAAGGATGGATATTTAAATCCGTTTGAATTTTCATCTTATGACACTTGCCAATCATGTCTCAAAGGCAAGATGACCAAAACTCCGTTTACGGGACACGGAGAAAGAGTTACCGAACTCTTGGGACTGATACATAGTGATGTATGCGGTCCCATGTCTACACATGCCAGGGATGGTTCTTCGTACTTCATTACATTTACTGACGATCTCTCTAGATTCGGATATGTGTTCCTGATGAAACACAAATCAGAAGCTTTTGAGAAATTTAGAGAATATAAACAAGAAGTCGAGAACCAAACCGGAAAAAGTATTAAAATCCTTCGATCTGATCGAGGAGGAGAATACTTAAGCAATGAATTCCTGGACTTCCTAAAAGAGAATGGGATTCTCTCTCAGCTGACTCCTCCATATACACCACAGCACAACGGTGTATCAGAACGGAGGAACCGCACCCTATTGGATATGGTACGCTCTATGATGAGCACAGCTGAGTTACCTATTTCCATCTGGGGATATGCACTGGAAACAGCTGCAGATCTATTGAATATGGTTCCCACCAAAACCGTGCCAACCACTCCATATGAGATATGGAAAGGAAAGAGACCATGTCTTAATTATGTTAAGATATGGGGTTGTCCGGCATATGTAAAAACGCAAAATCCGGACAAACTCGCGGCAAGGTCCATTCTATGTAAGTTTATTGGATATCCCAAACATTCGCGCGGGTATATCTTCTACCACACCGAGGAACAAAAGGTGTTTGTTTCTCGACATGCCACCTTTTTAGAAAAGGAATTTCTTGAAAAAGAGATTAGTGGCAAGGAGGTAGAACTGGAAGAGGTTCCAGCAATACAGACTACAACAGAAGATTTGGTTGAACCAGAGGATTCAGTAGTTCCCAATGAACCTCAGCCTCTCCGCCGATCTAGTAGGGTTCCTCGCCCACCTGAGAGATACTACGGTTTTCTCATGGATGGTGGGAGCGAGGATTGCATCATGGAGGATGATGACCCAACTAGCTTCGAGCAGGCCATCACGAGTAGGGACTCAGTGAAATGGCTGGATGCTATGCGGTCCGAGATGGAATCCATGTACACCAACAAAGTATGGACTTTGGAAGTTGCTCCTGAAGGGGTAAAACCCATCGGGAGCAAGTGGATCTTCAAGAAAAAACTTGGTGTAGATGGGAAAGTGGAGACTTTCAAAGCTAGACTTGTTGCAAAGGGTTTTCGTCAAAGACCAGATGTGGACTATGACGAAACCTTTTCTCCAGTGGCTATGCTTAAATCCATCCGGATCATGCTTGCCATCGCTGCATATCATGATTACGAAATCTGGCAAATGGATGTTAAGACCGCCTTTCTAAATGGTGATTTAGAAGAGTGCGTGTACATGACTCAGCCAGAGGGCTTCGTAGACAGTGGGAGCAACGGGAAGGTGTGCAAGCTGCTTAAATCCATTTATGGATTAAAGCAAGCATCGCGGAGTTGGAACATCTGCTTTGACGTCGTTATCAAAGAGTTTGATTTCGTCAAAAACCCAGATGAACCTTGTATCTACAAGAAGGTGGCAGAGAGTAAGGTTGTTTTCCTCGTATTATACGTGGACGACATACTCTTGATAGGAAATGATATTCCTATGCTGCAATCGGTTAAGCTCTTCTTATCACAAAGATTCTCAATGAAAGATCTTGGTGATGCCTCCTGCATATTGGGAATTAGGATCTATAGAGATAGATCCAAACGGATTTTGGGATTGTCCCAATCCAGGTACATTGACACCATACTAAAGAGGTTTAGTATGGAAGAATCCAAGCGTGGGAACATGCCCACGATCTCTGGAGTCACTCTCTCCAAAGAGATGTCTCCCAAGACTGATTTGGAGAGAGCTCGCATGCAAGGGATACCCTATGCTTCGGCTGTAGGCTCTATCATGTATGCGATGCTGTGTACCAGACCCGATGTAGCATACTCACTAAGTGTAGTGAGCAGGTATCAAGCTGATCCTGGAGAGAGTCACTGGACAGCTGTGAAGAGCATTCTCAAGTACTTACGAAGAACTAAAGAGATGCTCTTGGTGTATGGTAACGGAGAACTCCAAGTGGAGTCCTTTACCGATTCGAGCTTCCAGAGTGATAAGGACGACTCTAAGTTGCAGTCGGGATTTGTCTTTACCCTTTACGGAGGGGAGGTTAGCTGGAAGAGTTCCAAGCAAGAAACCGTGGCAGATCGACGATGGAGGCTGAATACATCGCTGCCAACGATGCTGCCAAAGAGGCTGTCTGGATCAAGAAGTTCATCACTGAACTTGGAGTGGTTCCATCCATTGAGCATCCAATACCTTTGTATTGCGATAACAATAGAGCGGTGGCTTTGGCCAAGGAACCCAGGTCCCATCAGCGATCCCGGCATATTCTGAGGCGGTATCACCTGATCCGGGAGATAGTTGATCGCCGGGAGATCGAGGTCAGGAGGGTTGACACGAAAAACAACACGGCGGATCCACTCACGAAGGCCATTCCCCAGATACAGTTTGAGAAACTCTTCGGGATGTTCGGTATGCGATACTACAGCAGCTGGCCCTAGTGCAAGTGGGAGATTGTTAGTTGTATGTATGCCCTAGAGGCCAGTATTGTACAGATGATGTATATTATATTGGATGCTTGGACATATATAGAGATGACTTTCTTGCTCGATATGATAGTATGCTATCTGGTTGCTCTTTATCTTAACATGTACACTTGTCTCGTTAAACTGTCTTATAGTTACATGTTGATAAAGCCCTTAGGATGTGTACTTAACTACCTGGACTATGATGCAGATCATACTAGTAGGGACATGGTAGTCCATAAGTACATCCTTCAAGGTCCCTAGTCGTGGGTGTATCGAGACGGGGCATCGATATACCAGTGTAGACTAGCGTATACGCTTCTCGACCCATGAGATGGGCGATGGATGATCCCATATCCATTGGTGTTTGACATCAGAGATGGTATACGGGTGCTCAGTGGAGACTGGGTACACTGGACGGACTCGTCGAGAACTCCCAGATGGTATTATACCTCACGTCAGATGGCAGTTCTCAAGTGACACTTGTACAGGTTAGTCTGTAGACCCGAGATCGTCATAGAGTCTTGTGTGATTCCCACTGTGCTTTGATCTCCACCTTACCACGTCCATGAGGGCGTGCAAAACGGTGGTCTTTGGGCACAGTCCCGAGTCACATGGAGGCAATGAGCGATAGGAGGGGTTTCGTCTCTCCCGGTATTGGGGGTTGATGTTGCGCTGTGCTCGATTGGCCGTAACAGGGAAGTCCCTGGCCAGGGCTGATCAGAGATTTGCTGGTAAGTGTTACCAGTAGTTTCTCGACCCGTTATGAGCCTCACATCGGCACGACTTATCGGTTATTGGGGTTGACGTTTACCACCCCTAGACTTGATATGCGACATATCAGACGAACAGACCGGACTGTACGGTAAGTGTTACTGGTTGGATTCACAGGAGTGTGAGCGGTCTAGCTCGTCGATCTTCTGATCGCTCAATACCCGGATGGCCGTTACGTTTAGCAGACCGCTTGCGGCTTGTGGGTGCTTGATATGATCATCATCTGCTACCGGCGTATTGACGAGTCTTTAGAGTCCTACACAGAGGTTTCCTGGCTCAAGCGAAACGAAATAGGAGCGCATATGAGATATGTGCAGGACCGAGAATAATGCGTGTATGTGATACCGTATTTCATTCTCGCGATTAATGTATCGATTGGTTATATGCGATATAACCTAGATATCGAATCAAGGATTGATTCGATAAGCCGATACATAGGATACTAGTCGGTTATATGCGATATGACCGGATCGTTAAATCAAGTGTTGATTTAATGATTTAATGTATAATTATATATTTGATATATTACTTTGCATTAACTAGCATTGGTTCATTTTAAAAGGATTTTCTCACTTGATGCACATTGTATATGTGATATATTTTTTGTGCACTTGTTTGTATCATATTTGATGATACTTGCTCACTTGGGTTTGTGTAAAGATTAAACCATGGTTATATGAATGGTTAGGGTTTTGATTATTTACTTATTTATTTATTTATTCATTTTGGATATTATTAAGAATGGTGGCTTATTTTGTTTCTATGTTGAAGCTTCTTGAAGCTTTGAACAAGTCCACCATTCTTATCTCATCCTTAACCCTAACCATTCCAACTAACCTTAGTTTAATCTCTGCACTTGACCATGGTTAGTATATGATAAGTATTCATATTAGTTTCATTTTTAAATATGAAACTTATCATATTCTATCTTCTTCTTCATCTTCTTCTTCAAGAAAAACCTTGCCTTCATCAATGGCAACTTGAGCAATAGTGTGAGAAATCCAATTCTAAAGTGAACCCACCTCCTATTTCTTCACCCTCTACCTCTTGCCAATTAGTATAGGGTGTTTTTTTCACAAGTTTCACAACTTGGTGAAGTTGGAGCTTGAACTTGTGATGCCTCGACGTAGATCATCTTCGGCACGAAGCCGACGACCTAGTCCGCCCATTTCTCCGATGAAGCCGACGATTGAGTTCGGGATTCGAGATGGACAGCGAGAGGACGCTTACGTGGAGCTAAGGAAGTGGAGAACCGGATCTACAAAGGTTGTAGCCTCTCTCCTTTAGTTAAGATGTTAACTAGTTTACTGTTTCGCCTAAATTTCTAGTCGACGATCCGTATTAGGGTTTCTCGGCACCCATAAAATTTGAAATTGGCATGGTTGATGCCTTGTGAGACCTCTATAGTGTGCCTAGGAACCCTACAGCAAGAACTGTAGCTACCTGTTTTATTTAGAAATTCGATTCCACAACATCAATTAGGTTTATTTTCTTTCATTAATCTCATTAATGAATATCCCATCATTTAAATCCACCTAAACATCACAGATAAATATAACGTACGCTTATGCCATCCGCATTCGCCTCGATGTCCCGTCTGCACCGTTAGGTTAGGTAACTAACGCCAGAGCGAGGCAGGGCTAGCGAAGGTGTAAAACATAAGCAACGTCTATATAATATATCATATATACTATATACAATATCTGTCACAGAACATCACATGATCACAGATAAAACACAGCAGAAGATACATATGAAATATTGGATATACTAGGACGTCCGTGTTTTCAATACGAGCCGGTATAAAACACGAATTCCACGGTCGTGATGAATAGTCAATCCCACACCCCTAGACCTCTACGAGAGCGGCAAGCAACCCTACCAATTCTAGGGTTAGGAGACCCGGACTCGACTCCTCGAGATGGTCTCCCACTGGACCCTAGAACCCGGTTACTTGTGCTCCCCTCCTTGGGTCTATCCTAGTGCAGAAAAGTAAATAATATACATCAACGGTGACATCTTCCGCAACCTGGAAGTGCCCCAATAAAATAATATTACATACAAGTTTTTACATGAATGAAAATGAAAAACACTCATCTCACATAAAACCCCCCCGGCTATTCAAACACGACGATCCAATATAACATATCCAGCAACACATAATATCACATGTCATCAACGTAAGTAAATATGCGCATCCCAATTGTCGTTGACATATAGCAACGAAACCGGCGACATCACATATTACACTTACGGTCACAGAAAAGAAAGTGTAAAACTACAACAGTTGGAATCCGCAACCACCTCAGACATCGCATGCCTGATCAAATGAATTCTTTAGACATCGCATGCCTAACAATTATAAACCCCGCATTTTAGTCTCATTATCGAAAACACTTTTCAATATCAAGTCGGGCAATTCAACAAGATTCCCGACATTTTGATCGAATGCTCGTCGCAAACTTTAGTAGACGGTCGCACCCCCGATACCGTCGACGAAGTGCACCAAGGCGGAACACCGCTACCGCGAGCACCCGAACGGATGCTTTCGGCGACGGGGTTCTCCTACAGTCACTTGGTCGGGGCTATGGAGTGAGGCTGTCTATTAAGTTTACCCGGCGAGTATCCGCGTACGCTACGTGATTGCGACGGACTTTTGATCACATCAAAATTCCGTGGCAACCGATCAAGTGAGACTAAAGTGCTATGTTTATAACATTCATTCAGTTATCACATAACTTTTGTGAATTCCAATTGTTGTATCACATTCCGGATAAACAGAAAATGTTAAACTTTCCGATTGAACATTCGAACACCAAAGTTTTCCCGAAACAGCTCAACACATGAAATAAGTCTAACAACATTCAGTTCGTGCCTTAGTACCAACGGTCTAGCCGTAGAAGGGTAAAGCCAACGCCTCACATGTGGCACGCCGTACTGCCCCAAACCCGAAGGTTCAAATGGCAGTTCAAGACGGTCACATAATCGAGTTAAGGTTTGTTGTCTTCTAGAGGGTCCATCGCGTTACTTGCACTACTTAGAACGTCGTTAAACTACGGAAAAATCCAACAATTGGAAATTTCCCGGCAGGGGAAAAAGTGGGTATTTATATCCGGTCGAACTTTTTAACATATTCTAAAAATACCCGGAAAAACACACTGACAAAATTAGACAATCCGATCGATACACCGAGTCCCCAATACAACCCAGAAAATTCAACTCTTGAAAAATTATTAAAAATTCCCAGGAAAACCAGCACTGCAAACTAGGAATTACTGTGCAAAATTTATTGCAAGAGGAGACAAAAGGGCCGCGGAACCGCCGCATTAGCATGCTAATGCCGCGGTTCCGCCGCGCTTTAATGGATTCAGGGGCCCCGTTTTATACAGTAATTCTTAGAATCTTCTACTGAGTTTTCTGCATATTTTTAATCTGGAAAAAACCACGTTTTTCAAAAATGTCCAGAGAGCAAAATGCGATTGGGGTTTCGGTTCAATCGGACTTCTAATTCCGTCTACGCATCGTCTAAGGCTCTAGCTAGGCTCTGATACCACTGTAGGGTTTCTAGGCACACTAATGAAGTCTCACAAGTGATCAAGCATGGCTAATTCAAATTTTACAAGTGCCTACAAACCCTAATACGGATCGTTAACTAGATATATAGGCGATGCAAGCATGTAAACGAATTAAATGCTAAAGGAAAGTGACTACAACCTTTGTAGATCCGGTCCACCACTTCCTAAGCTCCACGATGATGTCCCTCCGCTGTCCAAATCGGAATCCGGACTCTAGCATCGGCTTCATCGAAGAAATGGGCGGGCTTGGTCATCGGTTCGATGCCGAAGATAATCTACGTCGAGGCATCACAAGATCAAGCTCCAACTTCACCAAGCCTTGAAAACTTGTGAAGGAAACACCCTATACTACCTGGCAAGAGGTAGAGGATGAAGAAATAGGAGGTGGGTTCACTTTAGAATTGGATTTCTCACTCATTAGTTCAAGTTGCCATTGAAGTAGAAAGCTTTTCTTTCTTGCTCATGAAGAGGAAGAAGAAGATGATATATGATAAGTTATTAAAAAGGAAAATAAAAAGAATACTTATCATGTCTTCAACCATGGTTTAGTGTAGAGATTTAACTAAGGTTAGGTGAATGGTTAGGGTTAGAGAAGAGACAAGAATGGTGGACTTGTTCAAAGCTTCAAGAAGCTTCAAAGAAAAAACAAAACTAGCAACCATTCTTTTCTCTTTATCTTTTCTAAAATAAATAAATAAATAAATAGATAAAAGAATAAGTAAATGAAATGAAACCCTAATCACTAACTAACCATGGTTTAATTCTTTACACAAACCCAAGCTAGAATGTATCATCAAACATGATACAATCATGTGCACAAAAAATATATCACATATACAATGTGCATTTCAAGTGAGTAAATCCATTTAAAGTGAACCAATACTAGTTAATGCAAAGTAATATATCAAATATATAATTATACATTAAATCATTAAATCAACACTTGATTCAATGATCCGGTCATGTCGCATATAACCGGCTAGTATCCAATGTATCGGCTTATCGAATCAATTCTTGATTCGATAACTAGGTTATATCGCATACAACCATTCGACACATTCATCGCGAGAATGAAATACGGTATCACATACACGCATTATTCTCGGTCCCGCACATATCTCATATGCGCTCCTATTTCGTTTCGCTTGAGCTAGGAAACCTCTGTGTAGGACTCTAAAGACTCGTCAATACGCCGGCAGCAGGTGATGATCATATCAAACACCCACAAGCCGCAAGCGGTCTGCTAAACGTAATGGCCACCCGGGTATTGAGCGATCAGAAGATCGACGAGCAAGCCCGCTCACACTCCTGTGAATCCAACGAGTAACACTTACCGTACAGTCCGGTCTGTTCGTCTGATATGTCGCATATCTCGTCTAGGGGTGGTAAACGTCAGACCCCAATAGCTTGATAAGTCATGCCGACGTAGGGTCCATAACTTTCGTGAAACTACTGATAACTCTTACCAGTATATCACAGCAACCCTGGCCAGGGATTTCCTGTTATGGCCAGTCGAGCATAGCGCAACATCAACCCCCAATACCGGGAGAGACGAATCCCCTCCTATCGCTCATTGCCTCCATGTGAATCGGGACTGTACCCAAAAACCACCTGTTTGCACGACTCAGTAGAGCCGTGGTAGGGTGGAAATCAAAGCACAGTGGGAGACACACAAGACTCTATGACGATCTCGGGTCAACAGACTAAGCTGTACCAGTGTCACCAGAGAACTGCCATCTGACGTGAGGTATAATACCATCTGGGAGTTCTCGGCGAGTCCGTTCAGTGTACCCAGTCTCCACTGAGCACCCGTATACCATCTCCGATGTCAAACACCAATGGATATGGGATCATCCATCGCCCATCGCATGGGTCGAGAAGATATACGCTAGTCTACTCTGGAATATCGATGCCCCGTCTCGATATTCCCTCGACTAGGAACATTGAAGGATATACTCATGGACTATCCAGGCCCCACTAGTATGATCTGCATCACAGTCCTGGAAGTCGAGTACACATCCTAAGGGCTTTATCAACATGTAACAGAGAGACAGAAAGTATACACGTTAAGATAAAGAGCAACCAGATAGCGTACTATCATGTCGAGCAAGAAAGTCCTACCTATATATGTCCCAGCATCCACTACAATATACATCCAATGTACAGTAATGGCCTCTAGGGCATACATATAACTAACACTTCTTCTCGTGGCCACCTCCCTCGACCGCACCTCCTCACACCCGAGCCATCATCATCGTCGCCTCCCTCTCAACTCCAACATCCGAGCGCCTCCAACCATATCCATCTTTCTCCGAGCACCCAAACTCTAGCCCGCACCTCACCGTCGACCCTCGGTCCGAGCAACCACACCTCAAATGATCATCTTCTCCTCACCACCACCTTAACCTCATCTCCACCATCTTCAACCTCCATCGACTGCATCTCCTAACTCTATCGCCGGGAACCCATCTCGTTTTCATCAGCCGCAGCCCGAGCAGACCCCATCAACCTGAAACCTTAACTCCAAACCCTCACCATCGAGACCCAAGGCCATAGCCGACTTCTCTTCATCACTCACAACCGAGCACATTCCCTTCAATCGCCTCAAACGTCGTCGTCGTCAATATTCTTCGCCTGCAGTCCAAGTCGAGACTCGAAGCCGAGAGCCCAAGTCCATCGAGATCCCTGGTCTTATTCCCTAACATCCAGCTTGGATTTTGCGTAGCATCATCGTGTTTTATCCGTCTCCAGGCAAGTTCTTTACTTGCTACATACTATAGTTACGGCAAATTTATATCGTGCCGTAACATTATTATAATTATATCATTTCATGTTACAGAAATTTAATAATAAGTTTATTTTATAATTAATAAGTTTAACTTATAATATTTATGTTGGTATATCTAATTAACAATATTTGATAATTCTGACAGATGATTATTTTAATACGGTTAAATTGATGTACGAACTTATAGTAGTTGATATGAGCATGGTCGCTAATTCATATAACGCGTTTAGATAACTTTTTATAAAATATTCAACGTGCATACCGTTAATCCTATTACTAAAAACCATATGGTAATTTGTTTATCGGTATTAGTATTTACTCGTTTGATTTAAATACTTGTTCAAAGCAAATTGAGCCGTTGCAATTAACTTTAAACATGACATCACTTGTTAATCTATATCAGTTCAAGATTACCGATATACTGTGATGACTATATTGTCTGCTTTACACCAGGACTTGTCTGTAATATGTGACTATGATATATAAATCCTACTTGATTGATTGCATCATCCATGACATGCCTATACACAAATTCATGACTTGTACCCTGCCATCCTGTTGCTATTACCGTTATCATGTTAATACGTATTGCCTGTAATACTTACCGATGCCAGCAATCCTGACTTGTTGTCCGAATGGACGTGACCTGTTATCTAGATAGTCCGTACCTGCATATTCTTGTGTTAGTATTAGGTAGATATTATATTCATACCTGACTTGGAAAATGAAATCGGGAAAAATAGGAAAATCAAAAGTGCAACTGAAGTATAATTTAAAAGGATATTACTTGATCCGTGGTTCCGGGGAGGGTAACGGAACAGAATCATTCGTGATTCATACTACTTGATTCGTGGTTCCGGGGGGTAACGGAACAGAATCATTCGTGATTCATACTACTTGATCCGTGGTTCCGGGGGGTAACGGAACTGAATCATTCATGATTCATATATCTTGATCCGTGGTTCGGGAGGGTAACGGGATATATACTTTTGAGTTACATAAAGGAGTATATTCATTGGTTTCAAATACCTGTAGAATAATTAATCTAGAAACACAGAATTTAGGATACATGTGATCTACCTATAGCATGTTGTTATAACACCTGTGATTGTTTTGTTTATACTCATACCTTATTTTACATGTGACATCTTGTATAGCACACTGTTCAGTTTATTATGATAATGATATTTATGACGTACTGACGTCTGGATTTTGCATGGCCCAGATACTTGACTTTAGCACAGGAGGACTGTAACTATTTTGACAGGATTGCCAATTAGTGAGAGGAATCCCACCGATCTAGTTCTTACTGATGGTTTAGGTATTCTTCTTTTTCCTTGGATCCTTATTGCTTCTGCTACTGTTTCGTATTATCGTTGTGGTTATTGAACATGTTTATAGGTAGATAGTTATATTATTGTTCTTGATTACTGATTGACAGCCGAAACGTGATTATGAGAGGATATTTCCTTACAATAGGTAGCATGGTTGGCTTTGTCACGTTCCGAATTTACGTATTTTGGGAAGCGGGGCGTGACAAGGTTTTGTTGGTATCAGATCATAGGTTTTAGGTTAGCTGGGCTTGGTTCAATTTGTAGTTGGGTATGATACCTAATACATTGTCCTTAAGACCCAGAATTTTAGGAACATGCCCTGCCACATTATTGTCCTGTCATTCAAATTCTTGAATTTTATCTTTCTCCTAACTCTTTTATCTTGACGATATGAAAATGACATTGTATCTCAGCTTGGAATCCTTTTGGTTCCTTATTATTTCTCCCATCTTATTCTCTCGATTCTGATAGTAGAATTTGAACGACTTGGATGGAGTTATGTGGTTGTAACTATATACCGCGGTATGGTTATAATGCGGTACTCTACTTAGATAACCTGGAATCCTATTTTGATTCATTTTCTTGACTTATGGTCGCTGTATTACTTTGTTTTCTGTTGGTGTCATTACTTACGAGTTTATGTCTTATCGCGAATTTGAATCCAACAACCGCGTTATATCTTTCCCCTTGTTCTGTAGTGACTAATCCATCTGCGTTTCGAAGAACAAGGAGAAGTTCGTAAAGAAGTCTTGAAAGAGGCTCATAGTTCCGCATATTTGGTACATCCAGGAGGCACAAAGATGTATAGAGTTTTGCGACAACACTTTTGGTGGAAAGGCATGAAAGGAGAGATTGCTTGTTACATATTGAGATGCTTGGTGTGTCAACAAGTCAAGACTGAATATCAAAGGGTAGCTGGTTTGTTGCAACCACTTTCGATCCCCTATGGAAGTATAAACATATAACCATGGATTTCGTGACAGCATTACCACAGAGTCCAAAGGGCAATAACGCAGTTTGGGTGAGTGTCGATCGACTGACTAGGGCATCTCATTTTATACCATTTCGAGTTGGTCAGTCGACGGAGACTTTAGCAGAGAGATACATGCAAAAGATTGTGAAATTGCATAGAGTATCGGTGAGTATTGTTTCTGATCGTGACACCTGGTTCCTATCACATTTTTGGAGGAGTTCACAAGAAAGTTTAGGAACTCACCTGAAGTTTAGTACAGCCTATCATCCTCAGACAGATGGACAGTCCGAGAGAACGATCCAAACTCTTGAAAATATATTGAGAGCTTGTATGTTGGAATTTAAGGATTCGTGGGAGGATCATTTATATTTAGTGGAGTTCTCATGCAATAACAGTTTTCAGGCGACTATACAGTTGGCTCCATTCGAAGCATTGTACGGTCGTAAGTGTTGCTCGCCGGTATGTTGGGACGATCTTAAAGAAAGAAGATTGTTGGGACCGGAACTGATTGTGCAAACTGTGGAGAAAGTTAACTTGATTCGTGATCATATGAAGGCGGCATAAAATCGATATAAAAGTTGGGCTGATACCGGAAGAAGACTTTAGAGTTTGATATTGGTGATCATGTATTCTTGAAGATATCACCAATTAGGGGAGTAATTCAGTTTGGTAGTCGATGCAAGTTTAGCCCTTGATTCATGGGGCCTTTCAATATCATTGAGCATATTGGAGAAGTAGCTTATCGATTGGCCGTACCACCATCCTAGAATGGTGTTCATGACGTATTTCATGTATCTCAACTTCGCAAATATGTTGTCGCGCCCCGCTTTCCAGTGTACGGGCAGAGGACGCGACTAGGCCGCTACGTATTTACTCAAAAATAAACACGATAAGCGTATATAAGCAATATAAAATAAAATGTACAAAAGAGACAAGATGTAAATGAATAACAACTTTATTTATTAACATTCTTTTTACAATACAATGAAAAGTAAATACATGGAATGAAAGCAATGCCTAAACAGTGGCATAACAGAAATGGAAATATATACAAGTAAACTAGAGCTCTGGGTCAAAGGCTATCTGATCCAAATCCTCGCTGGTTGGCTTTGTCTCCAGAAGGTCCGATCCACCTGACAACATTCCGAAAAAAGAAGAAAGGAATGTCGTCAGCGAACAATCGCTCGGTAAGTCCCAAATGTAAGTAGAGACAGAATAGATAGAAAGAGAATGTAACTTTTAAAGTTGTATTATATTGTTAACACTGTTGTTTGTAGCTTGGTACAAAAAATGCCAGTGTATATGAGAGGAGTTCCATTATTCCGGAGACTAAGGTATACGGAGCACAAGGAACCGTTCAGCCACGGTACAACGGTAATGGAGATTCAGATTAGGTGTATTATGGTTACAGTCTCGTGCCACTTTTAACACCTTCTGTACCAATCTATCCCTTATAAACCCCGCGATATCTTGATTGTATTGTATTGTGTTGTATTGTAAATTGTATATGGATAACTTACCGGAACCATGATATCAGTAATGGAACGGATATAATGGATGTACATGTAGATGGAGAATATCCATGGTTCGGTTCAGTCAATATAGATTAATGTAGATTGCATAGACAGATTCATGTTGAATTGTAGTTTATACTTGAATCACATTCAAGTCAGATTGATTAAATTGAGACCCAGTCTGAGTCAAACACTTTGAAAAGAAATTGAAGTCCTGAATTAGTTTTTTTTTGATGTTATCGATAACTGCTGCACATGGACGGCAGGATTTGTGTTTTTTCCAAGACAATTACCGTGTTGATAACACCGTTTGTTAGGTTGTCTACCTTAAATAGGCAAGCACCCATATCTCCGGCTCCCTGAGGCTCAAGAGACTGGTCCCGCTTAAACATATGTTTACTAGGGTCCTTATTGTAATTTAGTATAACTTGAGGGGTTTTTATGCAAAAATAGTTTGATATAATTTTCAAAATACATCTCAAGTATTTAATTATCGTCTTTAGGATTTTCATAGATGTATATTCTTATACAAGTGAAATTTCTAGTGGGTAAGACCTAAGTCACGCCCCGCTTCCCAGTATACGGGCAGAGGACGCGGCGAGACCGCTACGTATTTACTCTGAAGTAAACACGCTAAGCATATCTAAGCAATATAAGTAAAATGCACAAGAGACAATGTCAATGGATATAATTGAACAACAACTTTATTTATTAAACATTCTTTTTACAATACAACTGAAAAGTAAATATATGGAATGGAAAGCAATGCCTAAACAGTGGCATAACAGAAATGGAAAATACAGAATGTAAATGTGTACAAGGAATCTAAATCTCTGGGTCGAAAGCTAGCTGGTCCAAATCCTCGCCGGTGGGCTCGATCTCCTGAAGGTCCGAATCACCTGACGATATTCCAAAGAAAAGAAAAAGAATGTCGTCAGCGAACAAATCGCTCGGTAAGTCCCATATATAGACAAGAATGGAATAGACAGAATAGAGAGAATATTGTTATAATGTTGTATTTAATATTAACGCTGTTGTTTGTGGCTTGGTACAGAAAAATGCCAGTGTATACGAGAGGATTCCCACTATTCTGCAGACTAAGGTATATGGAGCACAAGGAACCGTTCAGCCACGGTACAACTAGAATTGAATTCAGATTAGGTGTATTATGGTTACAGTCTCGTGCCACTTTTAACACCTTCCATACCAGTCTACCCCTTATAAACCCCGCGATGTCTTGATTGTATTGATATATTGTTTGAATTGTATATTGTATATAAATGGATGACTTGACGAAACCATGATATCAGTAATAGAACGGATATAATGGATGAACATGTAGATAGAATATATCCATGGTTCGGTTCAGTCAATATAGATTGATTAGATTGAATAGACGGATTCATAGATCCATATTGTATTGAAATTTGATACTTAAATCATATTCAAGTCAAATTGATTATATTGAGACTCAGTCTGAGTCAGACAACTAGAAAAGGAATTGAATCCTGATTTATATTTTGGTGCTATCGGTAACTGCTGCACATGGACGGCAGGATTTGTGTCTTTTTCAAAGACAATTACTGTGTTGATAACACCGTTTGCTAAGTTGTCTACCTTAAATATGCAAGCACCCATATTTCCGGCTTTCTGAGGCTCAAGAGACTGGTCCCGCTTAAACTTATGTTTACTAGGGTCCTTATTGTAATTTAGTATAACTTGAGAGGGTTTTATGTAAAATAGTTTTGTTATATTTTCAAAATACACCTCAAGTATTTTATTATCGTCTTTAGAGTTTTCATGGATGTATATTTTATCAATGTGACATTTCTAGTGAAATAAACCTAATTTCATAATATATGGTATTTATTTGTAATATTGGAATTGTATGGTATTTTCTTGAAAATGAGATATTTTTCTTGAATTTTGGAAATGTGGAATATTATAAATATTAAAAATAGATATTTTGATATTAATTACATATATATTTATTTATTAAAAATATAAGTTTTATTTATAATAGAAATCACATTTTCTAAAGAAAATTGTATTTTAAATCTTTCGAGATCGTAAGCTCCTTGCGGAGGTCTGCATCTCACTCTACTAGGCCCGAGGATGTGCGATAATCCACACCATCCCAAACGGGTTCCCCAAAATGGGTTGTAGAGGTGCAATTGCAAAGATTTATTAAAATACATTTCTTGTAGAAAAATGTTTTAATAGTTGAAGGTAGTTATATGTAAAGTCGTATTTTCCGAATCTATGTTCCTAAATTCCATCGTGTTATATTAGATATGTGTGTTGTGAGGAGCTGGGTCATTATCTCGTGAGTTTTCTAAACATAATACGGTTTAAAAAATTCAAGCATGTTGAAATGAAACATAAGGGTATTTTAATATAAAAGTGGAATAAAACTTGCTACGGTTATTATTTTGATACCAAACTTATTCTATTATCTTCGTTAATGTTTAATGGTCATGACATAAGAGATTGGTATTATTGTGTTTAAGTAAAATAGAACTTTTTAAGGAAAAACCAAATCGGAAGTCAGATTAACTCTGCTTCCGTCGGGTTTTAGTTTTGAATGTTTTTAGAATAGAGAAAAGAAGGAGATGTAGGGACTTACAGGTTTATTGGCTAGAGGAGAGAAAGAGGAAGAGGTGGGAGTAGCCGGTGCGTCGTTTCGTCATCGGAAACTCCTCGGATTGCCATTGGAAGTTCGTCGGAGCTTTGCCCTTTTGCTAACTCCACTTGCACACAAAAGACTTGGGAATTTTTCTTGAGAGTTTGGGCAGGGATTTGGGAGTGAGGAGGGGTGATTTGAGGGTGGTATTTATAGGAAAAATTAGGGTTTTAGGGTAGTGAAAGGGTGTATTAAAAATTTGTATTAAAATGGATTAAATGCGTGTTTTAATGTGCTATGTAAATGTGCAGGAAAAACAAATAATATAGAAGTTATGGGGGGAGTCTAAGAGTCTCTAAAGTTAAAGAAAAATGGGGGTTGGACCGAGTTGAACCGGCGGCGCTGGCCGAATCAAGCGTTTCGCCGGCCTGAGTCGGGGTTCGTCTTAATGCCACGTGTCCCTGACGCTTAGTCTAACCTCGTGGACATGTTTGTTTAGGCTGTGACTCTTGAATTTTACGGGTTATGCATGTGTAGACTTTTGGGCTTCTAAAAGATTAAAAGAAAAATAATTAAAAAGATAATGTGGCTGATGGGATTTGAACTCTGGTGCTTTGTAACAGCAGTGCAAGGTCTTACCAGTGAGCTACAAGCTTTTTCTTGCTGTTCAAAAGTAAATCAAATTCTTATAGTACTCACAGGAATTGTAAATACCCCAAGTATACATTAACTTTAAATGAATTTTATGTACACTAAAATTGGAGTTGTTACAGTCTACCCTCCTTATAAAAATTTCATTCTCGAAATTTACAATTTATTTTAAGGACCAGTTTACAAATAAGTGAGGATATCTCGCATGCATTTTATCTTCCCTTTCCCATGTCGATTCTTCTGGAGTGTCTCTTCTCCACATTACTCAAACCAAGTTGACTTCCTTGTTCCGAAGTGACTTCACTTTGCTGTCTAGGATCTCAACAGGTTGCTGCTCACAAGATAAGTCGGGGTGTACAGTAAGCTCGGAATGATCGAGAATATGGCTGGGGTCACCCACATACCTTCTGAGTTGGGATATGGGGAACACATTGTGCACTCCTTCCAATGAAGGCGGAAGTGTCAAGCAGTATGCCACTTCACCGACTCATTCGAGTATGTCAAATGGTCCAATGTACCTTGGATTTAGCTTACTCCGTTGTAACAACTCTATTTTTAGTGTACATAAATTTGATTTAAATTTGAATTATACTTGGGGTATTTAATATTACTGTTACCACTTTAAGTATTTGTTTCACACAATAATTACAAGAAGGTGCTTGTGGCCCATTGGTAATACCTTGCACTGCTGAACCAAGCCACCAGAGTTCAAATCCCATACCCCACATTATTTTTAATATTGATTTTTTTAAAAACCTTTAGAATACCAAGAGTTTACACGTGCATATCTCACAAAAACCCCACTACACCCAAAGATGTAACATTTTCAGGAGTTAGATGAACCGTCGGGGGGGATCCCGGCCGTGTGACTCGGCCGGGAATCGGCCAAATCGGCCTTGACTCGGTCTAACTCAGTCCTCAGACCGAGTCATGGCCGAGTCACGGCCGAGTCGGCCGATTCCGGCGACGACCCCAACATGAAAGTTGTGTCTTTTCATATTCCCTATGCACCTGCAAAATTTCAGCCTCAGAACACTTCCAGATCTCTTTAAAAACCCCAATTACTCCACTTTCAATACATTTTTTTAATACATTTTATCACATTTTTCATTTTAACCTTTCATCTACCCTAACCCTAGCCTACCTTATAAATACACCCCCTACCATCTACCCTCTCACCTCAAAATTCTGAGCCCACTCTCTCAAAATTTTTCCAAGAGTTGTGTACTTTGAAAACAAGCTCGAGGCGAACCTTCGACGAATTCCCGGCGGAACTTCCGGCGACCGTTTTAAGGAATTACCGGCAACGACGCAGTACATCGGCGATCCCTCTAGTTCCCTCTCACTCCTTTGTTTAATCTAAAACCCGTAAGTCCCTTTTCTAGCTGTCTTTTCCACTCTGAAAATACGAAATTACAAAACCCGACGGAATCGGAACAAATCCGATTTCCGATTCGGTTTTCTATAAAATTCCACTTCTCACTAATACAATCATACTTAAACATGCTTATGTTGACTATTAAACACTAATCAAACAATTTGAACAAGTTTCATCACATGAAATGATAGCTATTTCAAATTATCGTATTTTTCACTTAAATACCACATTGTTTCAATCCTTCATTTAACCCCATCAAACTTGCTATATATTTAAAGTAGATCACGAGGTGATGACCTACCTCCTCACATACTCATATGCAACACCCCCTGAGAACCCAGAATACGAGAAAATAAGCAATTTCATTTAAATACCATATACTTAATAAAACCATTTCTAAAAGATTAGTTTTGATACACTTTTTAAATAAATACCAATTATTATGAAAATACGATAAGTTGTGGATATCGGTCGTTTATCTAAACCTGACTTTGTGGTGTCTAGGCTAGGCAAGTGAGAAAGGTAATTTTAAAAGGCCCGTCTTACGATTATTCGTGAGCGGATCCCTCCTTTCTTCACTTGTACTTACCTGGCCACAATTGGCGGTGAAGAAGCGATTTGAGCTATCTCACAACTTGTTGTTTAGACCAGTTAGGAATAGTTAAAATTGACTTAGGAAACCATAGAACATAGAATACGGAAAAATTGATATCTTTACAAATAAATACCACTTACTTCATAAAACCGTTTTCTAAAGGATTTAGTATTTTACAATCTTTGCAAAACGCCGCTATAACCCACTTTGGAGAACCCGTTCGAGATGGTGCGGTTTATCGCGCACCCTTGGGCTTAGTAGTGCGAGATTCAGACCTCCGCAAGGAGAATTCGGTCTTGAAAGATTTAAAATACGACATCTTAAGAAAATGAGATTTTCTAGAATATAAAATATTTATTAAAATTATTTTTGTATAAATATATGTATATTTATCATTAAAATATCTATTTTGTTAAGATATAAATATTCCACCTTTTAATAAAAATCACAAGAATAAATTTTTCACTAAAATACTATGAATTCCAAATAAATCAATTTTACAAATAAATACCTTTATTTCTGAAATTAGGATATTTTCACTAGAAACATCACAATACAAAATCCACCTTCATTACAACTCTAAAGACGAATAACGAATACTTGAGGTGTATTTTGAAAAGTATATAAAAGTATTTTTACATAAAACCCGGTCAAGTTTTACAAATTACCCTAAGAACTCTAGCAATTATAAGTTTAAGAATAATCAAGACTTTGATTTACATTTCTAATTGTCTGACTCGGGTTTGAGTCTGATTAATGTGACTTGAATATGATTCAAGTCAATCTACAATCTATAATCTTCAACATGAATTTATGAATCCAATTATCAATCTATACGACTTGACTGAACCGAACCATGGATATACATTCCATTTACATGGTTCTCCAGTTATTCCACTTACATGATTTACGGTTACATCCGTTTACTGATATCATAGTTTCGGTCAGTCTTTCAATTATACACTCAATTCAATTTACAGTACAAAACAATACAAATAAAACACTACAGGGTTTAAGGGGTAGATTGGTACGGAAGGTGTTAAAAGTGCCACGAGGCGGTAAGATTAAGACACCTAACCTATATTCCGTTGCTGTTGTACTGTGGCTTAACGGTTCCTTATACATTCCGTTTGCCCTGGTCTCTAGCATATAGAGACCCCTCTCGTATATACTGGCATCCTTCTGTACCAAGCTACAAACAACAGCGGTAATACAACAATACAACAAGATCATACAACTTTAAAAGATACTCTCTTATTCTGTCTATTCTACTTTCCTCTTATCTTTGGGACTTACCGAGTGACCTGTTCGCTGACGACATTCTATTTCTTTTTTCTTTGAATGTCGTCAGGTGGTTTGGACCCAGCAGAGATCGAGCCATCTGCAGAAGACTTGGAGCAGTTTGCTGAAGAACCAGAGCTCTAGTTTCATTGTACATTTTCCATTCAGTACTTTTCATTTCCTGTTATGCCATTGTTTAGGCATCGTTTTATTTCAGTTGTATTTCCTTTTCATGCATTGTACAAAAGAATGTTAATAAATAAAAGTTGCTGTTTTTATTATATCTTGTCTCTTGTGTATTTACTTTTATATTGCTTAGATACGCTTAGCGTATGTACTTCTGAGTATATACGTAGCGGACCAGTCGCGTCCCCTTCGCCGTATACTGGGAAGCGGGGCGTGACACCCGTCTTCCAAAACGAATCACTCCGCGGTTTGGAGATATCTTCAGAAATACGTGATCTTCTGGCTGGAACTCTAAATGACGGCGCTTTGCATCAGCCCCGTACTTCTGTCGATCTTGGGATATGCGCGTCTTTTATTTGATAGTACGAACTACGTCAACCATTGCTACTATCATCTCGGGTCCAAGGAGTTCTCTATCTCCGATGTCGTCCTAACTTAATGGCGATCGACACTTCCTTCCATAAAATACTGCAAAAGGTGCCATTCCGATACTTGCTTGGTAGCTGTTGTTGTATGAAAACTCCACAAAATGTAGGTGATCTTCCCACGATCCTCCGAAGTCTAACATACACGCTCTGAGCATATCTTCCAAGTTCTGAATAGTTCGCTCAGACTGACCATCTGTTTGGGGATGATAAGCTGTGCTGAAGTTCAGACTTGTTCTCAAGCTTGCTTGCAGACTTTGCCAAAATTGCGATCGGAACCCGGTGTCACGATCGGAGACAATGCAGACCGGTACTCTATGAAGTCTCACGATTTCCTGTATGAGTTCATGGGTATCAAAGATAGTACATATTTGAAGAGTTTAAATCTTAAGTAGATTCTTACCTCCATGTACTTTTTTGCTAATGCCTCAGTAGATTGGCCAACTCGAAATGGGATGAAGTAAGCCGACTTCGTGAGTCGATCCATAATAACCCATACCGCATCATTACCCTTTGTGCTGCGAGAAAGAGCAGTCATAAAATCTATCGTGATGTGTTGCCACGTCCATTCTGAGATAGATAACGGTTGAAGTAATCCAGTTGTCCTGTGATATTCAGCCTTTACTTGCTAACACACCAAGCATTTAGCGACGCTTCTGGCTACTTCACGCTTCATTCCATGCCACAAGTAATTTTGACATAGATCTTTGTACATCTGTGTACCTCCAGGGTGTACTAAGTAGGGAGAGCTGTGAGCTTCCTTCATTAACTCGTCCCGAACAGAACCTTTTGGTACACATAATCTGCTGCCGTATCTTAAAGATCCGTCTTCATGGATGATGAAGTCTGTTCTGAGTCCATTCTCCACTTGTTCTCTGATCTTTTGCAACTTAGCATCATTTGCTTGAGCAGTTTTGATCTGATTGACAATAGTATATTGAACTTGTAAGTTCATCAAACTTGAAACGTTACCTGGCATGACCACTTCAATCTCCATCTGATATAAGTCTTGTTGAAACTTCCACTGAGCGGTGAGATTCATTGATAATGGTCGACGACTAAGGGCATCAAGTACTACATTCACCTTCTCTGGGTGATATTGCAGGTTGATGTCGAAATCCGCCATGA
Source organism: Agapanthus africanus (assembly GCA_030015575.1). NCBI lineage: Eukaryota > Viridiplantae > Streptophyta > Magnoliopsida > Asparagales > Amaryllidaceae > Agapanthus > Agapanthus africanus. The sequence continues at coordinate 75,570,017 of JASDDO010000028.1, forward strand.
GTTCTAACTATCGTCTCTGCCGCATATTAAGCTCCTTCTGAGTAAACACATATTTTAGACTCTTATGATCTGTGTATTGTTCCCGCCAAAATTTTGGCTCACAAGCTACTCCCTTATTAAAATAATAATAATAATAATATAATAATAAAATAATAAATAAATAAATAATAAAATAAAAAATAATAATAAAATAAAAATGAAGGGAAAAACTCCATATGCAAAGAATGTAACAAATGCCTCAAAGCCAAGAGTTAAAATATTGTGAAGCAACGCTTCAGATGCAGCGCCAAGTGCGCTGCGCTCTAAACAGCGCACCACGTGCAAAGCACGTGTGCGCTAGCGCTAGGTGCGCTGCGCTCCAAGCAGCGTACCACGTTTCATACACGTGTGCGCTAGCGCAATGTGTGCTGCCTTTTAAGCAGCTAGCGCTAGGTGCGCTGCGCTCCAAGCAGTGCACCATGTGTCATACACGTGTGCGCTAGCGCAATATGCGCTGCCTTTTAAGCAGCGCACCACGTGCAAAGCACGGGTGCGCCAGCGCTGGAACCTAAAAGCTCCCCAACCGTCAGATCAAAGATCTAATAATAATGATAAATCATTAATTAATCAGAAATTAAATTCTGTTAAGGAAAGATTCCTCAAAATCTTTCCAAATAACAAGATTGTGCTCTGTAAATCAGAGCACCGTTGGATCAATGATCCAATGGTAAATAAAAATTACCAAAATACAGAACAAATTCTGTAAAGAAGGAAAGATTTCTCAATCTTGTTAAAACAAGAAGATTATCTTCTGTAAATCAGAAGCCCTTGGATCAAGAATCCAACAGTGGGGAAATTCCCAAATCAATCAGAGAAAGATCTCTTAAACTGATTCAACAAATCATTTGGCCCTATATAAAGGCCTCTAGATTTCAAGTCTAATAGAGATACAGAAAAGAGAGAGAAAAACTCTCTGCAAAAAAAGAGCAGGCTCTTAGAAAAAAGAAGATTTTTCTTCATCTTCAAAGTAAAGAAAGAACTATGTTCTTGAATAATAGAGATGAAACCATCTCGTAAAAAGAAGAACCATTTTCTAAAAAGATCTTAGATTTATAAAAAGACCAAGGTCTTTTGATTTAAAAGAAAAGATCAAAAAGTTCTAATCATAAAAAAAAAAAAGAAGTAAAATACTTCACTCACGGATCTTTTGATCTATAAACGCAGAGCCTTTTATAAAAATAAAAACTTTTGTTCTTTGATCTTGAGGCAAAGCCTCCTTTGAAGAACATAAATTTGTTCTCTGATCATAAATTTGATCAAGTGTGCTTTGCGCCTTTGAAAAGTGCCTTGCACTCATGAACTGCGCCCTTGCGCTCTTTGGACCGGCACTTAGCGCCAAAACCTGCCATGTGTCAACCAGAGACACAATCTGCGCTTTGCGCTTCTAAAAACAGAGCACTGCGCTCATGAGCTGGCACTCAGCGCCAAGTGCGCCACGTGTCACTCACTGGTGCGCCAACAAACTAGCGCAGCGCGCTCATAAATTAAAAGCGCAATGCGCCAACAAACTAGCGCTCAGCGCGACACGTGTACTCCTTGTGTGCGCTATCCAGCGAAGCGCAATACGCTCTTTCCTTGGCGCAAAGCGCCTGACTCGCCACGTGGCGCACTGTCAGAACATACTTTGTTCTGATAAATGCTATGCATTATTAAAAGGGCCGAGCCCAAATAAAGGCTCAATAGCCAGAACAATAAAATGTTCAACTCATATCAACTGAGCCCATATGCTCATAAACCTGCAAACAGACTTTAGTCCCAAATTGGACTATAGATCTCCCAACCAATATTGGTTCAAGGGTACATCTCTGAACTCCTCTGATATTTGTCGTTGTAATCCTTCAACGTCTTCAGAGAGGTGACGGGTCCCGACAGCCATACATTCCACGGACTATGATGTCCTTAACCTTGACCGGGATGTCTTTAAACTAACATTGGACCACTATGTCCCTAAACTGGAAATCGACCGCAATGTCACTAAACTAAACAATAGAGCCCAAATGCTCTCTTGTTGGATCTAAATGATCCTGTTAAGTTGATCTTAGTATAGAAATTAGACTAACGTATCCTTAACAAACGTTTAAGTTGATCTTAGTCTCAAATGAGGCTAACGTATCCTTAAACCAAACCCCCAAACCCAAATCTAAGAAGATACGGATTTGGACTAATCCACGCCCTTTAGGCGACAACATAAATTAGTCTTCGTATACAATCCACGGGCAACCACAAACAAAACAAACACCCACAACATGAAGTGACCATATGGAGAAGGAGAAAGTTGTTACCGCGATGCGGTAGCGTAATTAACTGCAGGGGCTTGCGTCTGCAGGGAAGAGCGTCCCCACAATCAAAAACCCCTCAGACGAGGGGGAATCTGACGAAGTATGTTACATTGGCCGCATCCGTTTAAACCTTCGATACATGGTGCCATAAATCAACTTGGCATTTTCGGAGAGGTGGACGGATAGCACCAATTAGCATTTGCCCCGAATTTCAGGCAAGACGTTTATCGCGTCTGCGTGATTCGGAGGGGAACAGATTCTGGCACGCCCGGTGGGACCTTTTCCTCTTTCCACTCCACACTTCGTGTGTCGTGTTCGCGAACGAATCGCGGTTTGCTATGGTTGCCTGTGAATTCGAGGTACTTAGATTTGGTGTCTTGCTCCGTGCAGAAAACAGAAGATTAATGGCTTCAAACTGCACTAACTGCAACTGCAACTCTTGCTCCGTCCCATCCGGAGGAGTGACTTACGGGCCCCAAGCGGCCTCCATCTTCGCTATGCCGATGGAGCAGGTGACTCAAGCCACCACTGGGCTGTTCTTTGGGACCATGATCCCACCGATAAGCTTCAATGCCCCAATGTCGTCGCAAGAAGCTCCAAAGAAGTCGGTCTTTGATCGGCTTACAAATACCGCGGCCCCTCTCAACGGGTCGCCCAAGTCCAATGCCTCAGTTTTCAGCAAACTGGGCCGAAACTTAAGCGGGCCTATGAAGAAGCCCACGATACCTGAAGCGGCCATCCCAAAGCGGATAGCCATTCCTACTCCTAAAGTCGTCAAGGCAGCCTCCCCTGCTAAAGGGTCGGTCTTTACAAGACTGCCCGTTTCAGCTCCCACTCCATGCGAAGTCACAAAGGTTGCTTCCCCTGTTCGAAAGTCGGTCTTCGCAAGACTAACTATCCCCTCTCAACGAACGTCAGTCTTCGACCAGCTAGCGCCAATAACAGCCTCTCCTCAAAACAGGGGGCAGGACAAAGCCATCCCCATAGCCGAACCAACACCATCTACGCGACATGCTCGCCGTCGTCACTGGCGCCGAGCACGGAAGGCTGGAGGCAGCTCTCCATCTGGATTTACTCCACCAACTCCAACGGTGGAAGTTGATGCTGCTGTTCCAACCGGGAACAGCTTTGAACTACTTAACAAGGTGCGTAAGAATTCGCCTACCGCCGTATTAAAAAGATCTCCGCCGCCAGCGGAGACTGTCACAGAAATGAAGCCGGAACAGTCCCCCCAATGACTGTCTTCAAAAGTTTACAAAATCTTGCGACAAGTCCGAGAGTCGGTGATCGATCAAGACTACCTCCGTCGACAGAAGAAGCTGAAGGTTCAGCAGGAAGAAAACCATCCTGGCAAGCTACAAAGGATGACAGCTATTTGGGTGCCCACTGCAACGGCCCCCTCAACATCAACTGCTCAAAGGAGAAGGAGGCCAAGGAAAGCCCTTATGAATACGGCAGAACGTAAAGACGCCGAGACCAAATGCCCAAAATCTGGAGGCATAACGGTCCATACTGTTTACATGGTGTCCGGGAAAGAGGATAGCCGCGCTTCGACGGGCCACCGACCGCTCACCCGATCAATAATAAAGGCTCAGGAACAGCAACAACAGAAGCTTCAAGAGATACTGACTACAATGGCCGCACTTACCTGGCCAAAAGAAAGCCCGGAGGCGTCATCAGAACAGCGTCACGAACAAGAAACTGACGCTGACTTCTTACGCAGAGTCCTCGAAAAGAAGGACAGAGAAGCGGCAGAACAAGCTGCCAACATAAAACAAATGGCGCTTCTCTTCCAAGACATGGTAGGGATGATGTTCCAGCCGGATCCTCCAGCTGAAGACCCTCCGATCATTATTGAAGACGATAGAGGGGAGATATCTAATCCTCCTCCGGCTCTTTCAGCAGCCAAAGAGGAAACTATTTCCAAGGTCGTACTGGATGACTATATAGCTCAGCAAATACGAGCTCACCAGGCGAATGAAGCGGCCGGCCATGTTGTCAAGACTTGATGACCCTATCCGGGCTGGTATGACCAAATAAGTTACCCGCCGGGATATACGATCCCTAAGTTCCATGTGTATAAAGGGACGGGGAATCCACATCAGCATGTCGCCCAGTTCAGGGCTCTTTATGGTAACACCTGAGGCGATGATAAACTACTACTTCGCCAGTTCGTCGGCAGCTTGTCGGACACAGCTTTCGAATGGTATTCAGAGCTTCCCAACGATTCTGTCAAAACTTTTGCAGAGATGGAGTTGTTATTCACTCAGCGTTTTGCGAGCGCTAGCGGACGCACCCCGATCACGGCATTGATCAGCGCCAGAGTAAAGCCGGGAGAGACGTGGGTGCAGTATGCAATCCGGTGGTGGAACCTATGGTCAAAATGCGAACAGCGCATCGAAGAAGCGCCGGCAGTGGGCATGTTCGTGGGCACTTTTAACCCTCAAGCAACCATCTCGCAATTCATGATGTTCTTCAAGCCAACTACTTTCCAGGCCTTGATTGACAAGTTGGCCCAAATGGATCTGATGGGTCATAGACCATCTCCTTCAAAGACGGATCCTCGGAATGAAAAGGGGAAAGGAAAAGCAACTTTCATCGCTAATACTCAACAACAGCAGAGCAACTTAAAGCCGGTTGTCCGTCAAAACAATATGCGTCCACGCCCATCCCTTGAGGAAAGATTAGGACGTCCTTACTCGTTTCCTTAGGATAAAACGAGAAGACTGTTCGAGCTGGCAGTGCGCAACAGACTCATCAATCTGCCGAGTCCAAAACGTCCGTTGCAGCCAGGCGATCTCAACAATCCTAATTACTGCCCTTACCATCAAGCAGTAAGCCATCCAATCGAACATTGTTTCGTTTTCAAAGACTTGATTGAGGACCAATACCAACAAGGCAAGTTTGCATTATCCGAAAACTGGAAGGTGAACCCGCCACAACCTCATGCCCCTAAAAAAGTGGACATGCCGGGGGCATCGTGCTCTTTTATAGAAGAAACTCCGTGGGAGGTCGCCCTTTCAGCCAAAACTAAAAGAATGCTGAAGGATCTCCAAATGTGCCCAGCCATCTGGTGGAAAAGTCTGTTAGAGCCCGAGGTCATTGATGGGATGCTGAAACCATACCCAATACCGAGAATTGATAGCAGTGGGCAAAACATCCAGGCACAACCGTCAAAGTATTCAAAGATAAATAAGAAGACCAAAAAGCTCGTGCAGTTTGATGACAAGCGCACGGACCTGCAAAAACATATTGATGCACTGGAAGAATATAATCAGAAGGCGCGGACCCCAGTCACACTCCGAGAATTCCTCAGCCACGTCCTTGAGGACAGAGATGATGACAAAGACTCATTGGATGAACCTGAGGATTATGTGGCAAGCTGCCATATGATCTCTTACTCATCGATAGACAATGGAGAAGCTCCTGACGCAGAGAAACCGGGGGCAGATCCCGAACCAGAACTTCTAGGGCTATCAGACGAAACAATTGACGCATTCCTGAACGATGCCCGTCTAAAAAGCAAAGCTGATCGGGAGCGCGAAATGGCCATATTTGAAAAGGCCAAACGCCGGCGACTGGACAAAAGGTCGAAACACTCCCACCAGATCAAAGTACATCCGCCGCAAATGAAAGCAGGATCAAGATAAGGAAACGATTCGCCAAAGCCATATCGATGGGGATGAAGCTGCCCTCTTTCAGAGAAAATTCTCCTGGCGGTATACATCTTGATGAAGCGGACGTACATCCTAACTTCTGCTTATATCATCAGAAGATCGCACATCCTACTGAAGACTGCAACTCCTTTAAGTGTTGGTGGCAAGGGTATGTCGCTCACAGGCAACACTTCAAGAGGACAAAGCGTAAAGCTCGTAGACAGCGGAAAAATGTGATAGATGAGTGTAAAATAATTACCGGCAATTGTCATGGGGTTGATCCCGGGGGATCGCGAGTTCTCACCTTCGGAAGAGACTCTGACGAAGAAGTAGCCCTCGGCCCTCTCTTCAAGGAATCCATCTCTGAAACGAAAGAACTGAGGAGTTGCGAGAACATTCAGCTATGCAATCGCACGCTCCCGGAGAGAATCTCGGACGCGCAAACAAGGGATCGAACAAAAAGGATAAGGGGAAGGGGAAAACGGCCTTCGTCGCCAACGCTCAACAACAATCGAGTGGCCCTAGACCGGTTGTTCGCCAAAGCAACAAGCGGCAACCCCTTTATAAGAAGTTGAAACGTCCTTACTCATTTCCCCGGGATGAAACAAGGAGACTGTTCGAACTAGCAGTGTGCAACAGGCTTATCACTCTACCGGAGCCGAAACACCCGCTACAACTGAACGATGTCAACAATCCTAATTACTGCCCTTACCACCGAGTATTGGGCCATCCGATCGAAAACTGCTACGTTTTCAAAAACTGGGTTGAAGACCAATACCAACCGGGCAAGTTCGCGCTGTCCAAAAACTGGAAGGTGAGCCCGCCACAACCACATGCTCTGAAAAGGATGGATATGCCGGAGGCATCATGCTCATTCATAGGGAAAGCCCATGGACCGAAAAGTCCGTAAACTAGAAATTTGCCTCAAATACGGCAACGGCGGACTGCAATATCCTAAAACTTGCAAAGGACCGAAATGTCCCTAAACTAACAACGGACCGCAATGTCCTAAAACTTTCAAATGACCGAAACGTTGTTAAACTACTACCAACCCGCGGCATCCTCAGGCTGACGTAAAAAAAACAAAAAAAACGGTATGTCCATAAGCAAAATGGGCACAGATGAAAACCCGAAAGGGCTCCGTGAGTAAAAACAGCAGGGCTACCGGCGAGTTTTGTGAAAACCCGAAAGGGCGCAGCCTCGTTAAAAAAAACGGTATGTCCATAATCGAAATGGGTACGGATGAAAACCTGAAAGGGCTCCGTAAGTAAAAACAGCAGGGCTACCGGCGAGTTTTGTGAAAACCCGAAAGGGCGCAATCTCGTTAAAAGACACTTGCAAGGTCCTCTCGAGTTTGTAAAGAGAAACCGCCTGTGTAAGATCCTTACGACTCACAAGGGAGCAACACACTTAGGGATCCTCATGATCCTTAAGGAGAAATTGCACTTGCGAGATCCTCACGACTCGTGAGGAGAACCCTCTTATGGGACCCTCACAGCTCATAAGATTTGAAAGTCTTAAACTAAAGGGATCTGAACCTGTTCTTAAGCAGTCCCCACAACCTCCGATACTGCCCTACAAGTGGCTCAATGCTAACCCTTGTATACAATCCACGGGCGCGAATAAACATTTCCCTAACAAAGTCCCATCCGTGATTAGGGATATGTCTACCCGGTGAACAGCCCTTGTAGGTCCTCTCGACTTATAAGGAGAAAGCACTCTTGTAAGATGCTTACGACTTATAAGAGACCACGCACTTAGGAATCCTCACGATTCCTAAGGAGAAAACGCACCTACGAGATCCTCACGACTTGTAGGGAAAAATACCTTCACGAGACCCTTACGGCTCATGAAGTCAAAATCCTTAGTCGACAGGATCTTAACCCTGTTCACTAAGCCACCTTTGTTTGACATCGACAGAGGCAAATGATGATTCGCTCCTGGCCATATCCAAGTTGTAGCGGTGCTGATACCGAAATCAGTGTCTAAATCCAGGCCCGCAGCAAAAAGCCGGCGAGCCATACATGCATGCAAAATAGCCGAAATAATGGGGCAACTTGCAACAAAATAAGTAAGTAAAAATGCATGCAAAATAGCCGAAATGATTGGGCAACTTGCAACAAAATCAGCAAGTAAAAATGCATGCATGCAAAATAGCCGAAATGATTGGGCAACTCGCAATAAAAAGTAGCGAGTAAAAATAAAACAAATAGCCGAAATGATTGGGCAACTCGCAATAAAAAGTGAGTAAAAATAAAACAAATAGCCGAAATGATTGGGCGCCGCGAAAAATAGCCGAAATGATTGGGCAATCGCGACCTTCGCGATACAAAAGCCGAAATGATAGAGCATCGCGGAAAGAAATAAAGAAAAATGAAATTTATACCCTACAGGTGCTATCACATCAATCCCTGTATACAATCCAGGGGCGCAAACAAAGAAGGAATCACGCCTTCCCTCCTCAGGCTCCACCAGAAAGAGAGCCAAGTCTCGACGGTTCACAAACAACCTAGAGACCATCTCAACATTCGTCTCGTTACAACAGACGCAATGTCAACAATGGCATTCCTTCGCAATCCAGCAGGATACAGACGCAACGTCAAAACAAAACGGAGTGATGGCAAAATCCCAACTCCACCTCAGCTTTCGTCTCGTTACAACAGACGCAATGTCAACAACGGCGTTCCTTCGCAATCCAGCAGGATGCAGACGCAATGTCAAAACAAAGTGGAGTGATGACAAAATCCCAACTCCACCTCAGCATTCGTCTCGTTACAATAGATGCAATGTCAACAACGGCGTTCTTTCGCAATCCAGCAGGATGCAGACGCAACGTCAAAACAAAGCGGAGCGACGGCAAAATCCTAGCTCCACCTCAGCATTCGTCTCGATTCAGCAGACGAGAGATCACCAACGGCGTTCCTCAACAGTCCAGCAAGATGTGGACGCAATGTCAACAAGAGACCTCACGGTCGAAACAAAGCGGAGTGATGGCAAAATCCGACCACAACCTCGACGTTCGTCTCGATACAGCAGACGAGATGTCACTACATCGTCCTTCCTCCAACAGGATTCAGACAAGACAAAACAAACGAAGCAAAGGCCAAATTCCTAGCTTCAGGGTCTTGACGGCAACTCATATAAAGCCTGAAAGACAATCGGAGATCATCCCACACCAGCGCGGAGTGGTCACCACCTTGACATTCGTCTCGATACAGCAGATGAAATGTCACTACAGCGTCCTTCCTCCAACAGGATTCGGACACGACGAAACAAATGAAGCAAAGGCCAAATTTCTAGCTTCAGGGTCTTGACAGCAACTCATATAAAGCCTGAAAGACAATCGGAGATCATCTCGCACCAGCGCGGAGTGGTCACCACCCCGACGTTCGTCTCGGTACAGCAGACGAGACGTTACCACAGTGTTCTCTCTCCAGCAGGATTCAGACGCGGCAATCAAACAACGGAGCCACGGAAAAATCCCTAGTTCCAAACTTCGACGGTTCACCAGCAACCTAGAGACAACCGCGACATTCGTCTCGATACAGCAGATGCAATACCAACAAACGAAGCGAAAGCCAAATTCCTAGCTTCAGGGTTTTGACGGCAACTCATATAAAACCTGAAAGATTATCGGAGATCATCCCACACCAGCACGGAGTGGTTATGACTCATCGGGGCTCTCCAAAATGAGCCTAACCTCAAGTAAAAAGCGGCATGGCAAAATTCCTAACGCCTGCTCTTCCGACGGTCAAACTGCCTAGGAGGATTGCTTGAACACGTCTTGTCCAGCCCCCGAAGGGATCAGAGACATGAAAGTCGCAAGGCTACTCGAACAGCAAGGTTGCTTATCGAGGAATACATTAGCCAACGCGACGGTACGACGGATAAAACCATAGTACCACAGACCCTAACGGACCTCTGTCGTAAAGAGTAGAGGTTAACTGTGACGTTAGGATATTCTTGCGAGAAATGCTCGATTCGTCTCGACTCGTGAGGAAAAGCCTTAGGCAGCGGGGATTAAAAAACTTATTTTCTAAGCACTGGGGCCCTGCAAGTCGGTCCAAAACGGACTCTTGCATACTATTCACCGACCACACTCTCCAAAGTTGAATCTCGACAAGGAGGGAAACAGCCCCTTACGAGTCCTCTCGACTTGTAAGAGGGAAAATTCTCTAGTGAGATCCTTACGACTTTCAAGAGAAAACGCACTTAGGAGTCCTCATGACCCCTAAGGAGAAAATACTCCTACGAGATCTTCTCGACTCGTAGGGAAAAAAGTCTTTATGAGACCCCACGGCTCATAAATTTGAAAAGTCTTAGCTGGCAGATCCTAATTCTGTTTCCTAAGCCATCAGTGCCCTACAAGGAGGTCAAGATAGACTATCTGCAGGCCACACTCTCCAAAGTCGAATCTCGACAAGGAGGGAAACAACCGCTTTTTGGTCCTCTCGACTTGTACGAGGGAAAATTCTCTTGTGAGATCCTTACGACTCTTAAGAGAAAACCCACTTAGGAGTACTCACGACTCCTAGGGAGAAAATACACCTACAGGATCCTCTCGACTCGTAGCGAGAAAAGTCTTTATGAGACCCTCACGGCTCATAAAGTTGGAAAGTCTTAGGCTATAAGGACCCTAAACTTGTCTCCTAAGCCCTCAATTCTGTGGCCTTGCATAACTCTTCACTACTTCACCCACGTACATACTTACGTGGGCAAAATAGTGGGGGGCATTTGTTCCCGCCAAAATTTTGGCTCACAACCCGCTCCTTTATTAAAAAAATAAAAAAATAATAATATAATAAAAAAATAATAATAAAATAATAAATAAATAATAAAATAAAATAAAAAATAATAATAAAATAAAAATGAAGGGAAAAACTCCATATGCAAAGAATGTAACAAATGCCTCAAAGCCAAGAGTTAAAACATTGTGAAGCAACGCTTCAGATGTAGCGCCAAGTACGCTGCGCCCTAAACAACGCACCACGTGCAAAGCACGTGTGCGTTAGCGCTAGGTGCGCTGCGCACCACGTGCAAAGCACGTGTGCACTAGCGCTAGGTGCGCTGCGCTCCAAGCAGTGCACCACGTGTCATACACGTGTGCGCTAGCGCAATGTGCGCTGCCTTTTAAGCAGCGCACCACGTGCAAAGCACGGATGCGCCAGCACTGGAACCTAAAAGCTCCCCAACCGTCAGATCAAAGATCTAATAATAATGATAAATCATTAATTAATCAGAAAATAAATTCTGTTAAGGAAAGATTCCTCAAAATCTTTCCAAATAACAAGATTGTGCTCTGTAAATCAGAGCACCGTTGGATCAATGATCCAATGGTAAATAAAAATTTCCAAAATACAGAACAAATTCTGTAAAGAAGGAAAGATTTCTCAATCTTGTTAAAACAAGAAGATTATCTTCTGTAAATCAGAAGCCCTTGGATCAAGGATCCAACAGTGGGGAAATTCCCAAATAAATCAGAGAAAGATCTCTTAAACTGATTCAACAAATCATTTGGCCCTATATAAAGGCCTCTAGACTTCAAGTCTAATAGAGATACAGAGAAGAGAGAGAAAAACCCTCTGCAAAAAAAGAGCAAGCTCTTAGAAAAAAGAAGATTTTTCTTTATCTTCAAGGTAAAGAAAGAACTATGTTCTTGAATAATAGAGATGAAACCATCTCGTAAAAAGAAGAACCATCTTCTAAAAAGATCTTAGATCTATAAAAAGACCAAGGTCTTTTTATTTAAAAGAAAAGATCAAAAAGTTCTAATCATAAAAAAATAAAAAGAAGTAAAATACTTTACTCACAGATCTTTTGATCTATAAAGGTAGAGCCTTTTATAAAAACAAGAACTTTTGTTCTTTGACCTTGAGGCAAAACCTCCTTTGAAGAACAAAAATTTGTTCTCTGATCATAAATTTGATCAAGTGCGTTTTGCGCCTTTGAAAAGTGCCTTGCACTCATGAACTGCGCCCTTGCGCTCCTTGAACCGGCGCTCAGCGCCAAAACCTGCCACGTGTCAACCAGAGACACAATCTGCGCTTTGCGCTTCTAAAAACAGAGTACTGCGCTCATGAGCTGGCGCTCAGCGCCAAGCGCGCCACGTGTCACTCACTGGTGCGCCAACGAACTAGCGCAGCTCGCTCATAAATTAAAAGCGCAATGCGCCAACAAATTAGCGCTCAGCGCTAAGCGCGACACGTGTCCTCCTTGTGTGCGTTATCCAGCAGAAGCGCAATGCGCTCTTTCCTTGGCGCAAAGTGCCTGACGCGCCACGTGGCGCACTGTCAGAACATACTTTGTTCTCATAAATACTATGCATTATTAAAAGGGCCGAGCCTAAATAAAGGCTCAATAGCCAGAACAATAAAATGTTCAACTCATATCAACTGAGCCCATATGCTCATAAACCTGCAAACAGACTTTAGTCCTAAATTGGACTATAGATCTCCCAACCAACATTGGTTTAAGGGTACATCTCTGAACTCCTCTGATATTTGTCGTTGTAATCCTTCAACGTCTTCAGAGAGGTGACGGGTCCCGACAGCCATACATTCCACGGACTATGATGTCCTTAACCTTGACCGGGATGTCTTTAAACTAACATTGGACCACTATGTCCCTAAACTGGAAATCGACCGCAATGTCACTAAACTAAACAATAGAGCCCAAATGCTCTCTTGTTGGATCTAAATGATTCTGTTAAGTTGATCTTAGTCTAGAAATTAGACTAATATATCCTTAACAAACGTTTAAGTTGATCTTAGTCTCAAATGAGGCTAACGTATCCTTAAACCAAACCCCCAAACCCAAATCTAAGAAGATACGGATTTGGACTAATCCACGCCCTACGGGCGACAACATAAATTAGTCTCCGTATACAATCCACGGGCAACCACAAACAAAACAAACACCCACGACACGAAGTGACCATATGGAGAAGGAGAAAGTTGTTACCGCGATGTGGTAGCGTAATTAACTGCAAGGGCTTGCGCCTGCAGGGAAGAGCGTCCCCACAATCAAAAACCCCTCAGACGAGAGGGAAGCTGACGAAGTCTGCTACATCGGCCGCATCCGTTTAAACCTTCGATACATGGTGCCATAAATCAATTTGGCATCTTCGGATAGGTGGATGGATAGCACCAATTAGCATCTGCCCCGAATTTCAGGCAAGTCGTTTATCGTGTCTGCGTGATTCGGAGGGGAACCCGTATATGTTCATTCGTTCACCAAGAAGATAATGGCGCCAAATCTTAAGAGCAAAGATAACAGCTTCCAATTCCAAATCATGCGTCGGATAATTGCGCTCATGAGTCTTCAGCTGTCTTGAAGTATAAGCCACAAGCTTTCCGTGCTGATGTAGAACACATCCTAATCCCTTACCGTATGCATCACAATGCACTTCGAAACCTCCAAATTGGTTTGGTATAACGAGAATAGGCGCTGATATCAACCTTGACTTGAGTTCTATGAAAGCTTGTTCGCATGCTTCTGACCACACGAATTCTTCATCTTTACGTATGAGCTTGGTCAAGGGTGTTGCTATCTTCGAAAAGCCTTCAATGAACCTTCTGTAATATCCAGCTAGATCCAAGAAACTTCGAATGTCCTTCACTGATTTTGGTGTTGGCCATTCACTTACTGCTGAAACTTTCGCTGGATCCACAGAGATTCATTCGCCTTATACAATATGTTCGAGGAAACCAACTTGATTTAGCCAGAATTCGCATTTGCTATACTTGGCATAGAGTTGATGTTGTCGTAAAGTTTCTAGGACAATTCGTAGGTGCTCGGCATGCTCTTTCCGACTCTTAGAATACACCAGGATGTCGCTGATGAAGATGACAATAGACCTGTCTGAGTACTCCCAGAAAACTTGATTCATTAGGTTCATGAATATCGCTGGTGCGTTGGTCACTCCAAATGACATCACAAGAAATTCGTAATGACCATAGCGAGTTCTGAATGCTGTTTTATGAATATCAGCTTCCTTGACCTTCACCTGATGATAACCTGAACGAAGATCTAATTTGGAGAAAACACAAGATCCACTTAGCAGATCAAATAAATCATCGATACGTGGTAGCGGATACTTGTTCTTTATCGTTACTTCGTTCAAGGCTCTATAATCGATGCGCATTCTGTATGAACCTTTCTTCTTCTTTACAAGCAGTACTGGTGATCCCCAACTTGAAGTGCTGGGACGAATCCATCCTTTCGCCAATAATTCGTCCAACTGAGTTCGGACTTCCTTCAAGCCTTCCGGACTTAGTCGATACGGTGCTTTGATTACCGGTTATTCTCTTGTTACTAAATCAATGCTGAATTCAAGAGCTCGATTGGGAGGTAAACCTGATATATCGTCAGGAAACACATCGTCAAACTCTCGAACCACTTCTGGATTTGATCTTTCCTCCGCTTGAATTGCTGCAATCACTGCCTTCTTTGGTTTTGCCTTATATGTACTTGGCTCCAGTGTACGGTCTCCACTTTTGAAATAGAAAACCGGATGCTCTGGAATCTCGAATACTACCCTCCTTTGATGACAGTCAATGGTAGCATAAAATGTTCCGAGCCAATCTATACCTAGAACTATATCGAAGTTCGGTATGTCCAGTACCTTGAAGTCAGCATAGAATTTTCTGCTGCATACGACTACTGGACACAAGTTGTATCCCATTGTTGTCTTTAGAACGCCGTTCCCTGAACTGACATTCCAACCGGATACAAACGGTGTGACTGGAATCGCATTTGTTCGGACGAACCGTTGCGACATAAAGCAATGAGATGCTCCATTATCGAATAGTGCTAATCCAGGAAGTGATGCTACTAAGATTGTACCTAAGTTATATAGGATAGATTTTAGGTATAGAGAAAAATATGTAGGTGGGTGTTAAGACTGAAAGAAAAGCTTGAGAAGAAAGGGTTACCAGTGATGACTTGGTCAGTGGCCTCAGCTTCTTCCACGGTCATCGTGAAAGCCTGTTGTCGTGGTACATTCCTATTGGCCGGAGGATCACTCCTCTGAATGTTCATTTGAGCTTGATGGAACTGATGAGAAGGAGGTGCAGTCGGTGGTCCTCTAGGTGGTAGAGCAGGAGGAGCGAGTCTTGGAGCAGGTGCCTGAAGGGCTAGTCTCTGCTGGTAAGTGATTGCTGGCCTGGGTGCAGCAATTGGGTTGTGTCTTCGGGGACAAGACCCAATGTCATGAGTAGCTGAGCCGCAGACTAAGCAAATACGGTTGGCTCGCCGGCAGTCTTTCGCCAAATGTCCATCTCTCCTGCAGTAGGTACAAAAGGCTAGGCTGGGCCGGTTGATTGGTACTCCCGATCTCCTGGGCACAAATGGTGGCCTTGAAGAGGCTTCTCCTGCCATTTGGTTGGCATGACGCTTAACTCCAGCAGATTGAGATCTGCCCCTCATCTTTATCACTGCCTTATAACGGAGGGCAACTTTCAGAGCTGATTCATGGGTCGGAAAATCTCCTGTGGCTAAGGCAGCCTGGATCTCCGGATCTAACCCTTGTTGAAATCGACGGGCTCTGATCTCATCCGTTGGTATCAAATGTGCCGCGAATCTGTTAAGGACTTGTGTTAGCTGTGTACTGTAACAACTCCAATTTTAGTGTACAAAATTTTGTTTAAAAATTAATGTATACTTGGGGTATTTGCATTTACTGTGATTACTATAAGTAATTGTTTTGCTTTTTAATAGCAAGAAGGATCTTGTAGCTCATTGATAAGACTTTGCACTGCTGAACCAAAGCACCGGAGTTCAAATCCCATACCCCACATTATTTTTTAATATTATTTTCTTTTAAACTTTTTAGAAGTCCAAGGGTCTACACGTGAATAACTCGTAAAAACCCCACTACACATGTAAAACTAACTGACCCAGGGGCTACACCAAGCGACGGAGAACACTTTGCACCCCAGACTCGGCCGAATCGGCCGGCGACTCGGCCGACTCGGGTCGCCGCCGCCGGCCGGACTCGGCCGGACCGCC
This sequence comes from Agapanthus africanus, assembly GCA_030015575.1. Classification (NCBI taxonomy): domain Eukaryota; kingdom Viridiplantae; phylum Streptophyta; class Magnoliopsida; order Asparagales; family Amaryllidaceae; genus Agapanthus; species Agapanthus africanus. Next base: position 75,585,999 of record JASDDO010000028.1, read on the forward strand.
GAGTCCCCAATATGAAAGTCGTGGCTTTTGGTCTTCCTAGTACCCATGTATACTTTAATTGTCTCGCACAGTAATAGAGCCCCTTTAAAACCCTATTTACTCCATTTTAATACATTTTAATACAATTTTCAATTCACCCTTTTACCTACCCTAAACCCTAGCCTTACCTTATAAATACAACTCCTAAACACACCCCCTCACTTCAAAATTCTGATCAAAACTCTCAAAAAATCCCTAGAAATTTTAGTGTGCAATTGAAGTTAGCAAAGGGGTGAAACTTCGGCGATCTTCCGACGACGACCTTAGGAGCTCCCGGCGACGAAACAACGCACCGGCACCTCCTACCGTTCTTTCTTCCTCTCCTCTAATCTAAAAACCCATAAGTCCCACCTCCCTCTTCTATTCTCTAGTCTTAAAACTTTTTTTAATAAAACCCGACGAAATTGAAGTTAATCCGATTTCCGATTCGGTTCTTCCTAAAAATTCAATATTTTCTTAAATACAATCATACTAAACCCTTACATGTTGACTATTAACTATTAACAAGTCATATTGAACAAGTTCCATATCAAAAGGATTTCTATTTCAATTTTTATCATACTTTTTCACTAAAATACCATGTAGTTTAATTTCAACATTTAAAACATCGCAATCTTGCTATACCTTTAAGTAGACCACGAGGTAATGACCTGCTTCCTCACACACTCATATGCGATATAGCACAGTACCTTTCGGGAATATAAAATACGGGAAAACGAAACTTTACATATAAATACCACTAACTATTAAAATCGTTTTCTATAAGAATTCGTATTTTTATAAATCTTTGCAAAGTGACGCTACAACCCATTTTGGGGAACCCGACTGGGATGGTGCGGATTATCGTACATCTCAGGGCTTAGAAGTGCGAGATGCAGACCTCCGCAAGGAGCATTCGGTCTCGAGAGATTTAAAATACAAATATCTTAAGAAAATGAGATTTCTAGAAATATAATATATATATTAAAATTATTTTTATATAAATATATATATTTGTTATTAAAATATCTATTTTGTGATAATATAAATATTCCAACTTTTTTCTAAAATCACATGAATCACTTTACATTAAAATACCATGAAATTCTATACAAGTCCAATACTTACAATTAAATACCCTATATTATGAAATTAGGTTATTTTCACTAGAAATATCATAAATATAAAATTTACATCTATGACAACTCTAAAGACAATAATTAAATACTTGGGGTGTATTTTGAAAATTATACAAAAGTATTTTTACATAAAACCTACTCAAGTTCTATAAATTACCCTAAGGACCCTAGTAATTATAGGTTTAAGCGGGACCAATCTCTTGAGCCTAAGAGAGCCAGAGAAGTGGGTGCTTGCCTATTTAAGGTAGAAAACTTAACAATGGTGTTATCAACACGGTAATCGTCTTTGAAAAAGACATAAATCCTGCCGCCCATGTGCAGCGGTTACCGATAACATCAAAACAATTAGTACTTCAATTTCTTTTCTAATTGTTCTGACTCAGACTGAGTCTTTTTATAATAATTTGACTTGAATATGATTCAAGTACAATCTACAATCCAACATGAATCCATGAATATATATATTCAATCTATTCAATCTATATTGACTGAACCGAACCATGGATATACTTCCATTTACATGATTCTCCAGTTACATCCATTTATTGATATCATGATTTCGGTAAGTCATCCATCTATACAAGATAATACAGTTTACAATACAACACAAATAATACAATCAATACTTTGCGGGGTTTAAGGGGTAGATTGGTACGGAAGGTGTTAGAAGTGGCACGAGACTGCAAGATTAAGACACCTAACCTATATTTCATTGCTATTGTACCATGGCATAACGGTTCCTTGTACTTCCATTTGCCCTAGTCTCTAGCATATAGAGACTCCTCTCGTATACACTGCAATCCTTCTGTACCAAGCTACAAATAACAGCGTTGACCAAATAATACAACTTTAAAAACTACATTTCTCTTTCTGTCTATTCTATTTCTCCCTTATCTTTGGGACTTACCGAGCGATTGTTCGCTGATGACAATCATTCTATTTCTTCTTTGGAATATTGTCAGGTGATCTGGACACTCAGGAGATCGAGCCTACTAGTGAGGACTTGGATCAGCTTGCCTACGGCCCAGAGCTCTAGTTTCATTGTACACATTTTTATTATCAGTACTTTTCATTTCTGTTATGCCACTGTTTAGGCATTGCTTTCATTCCATTATATTTACTTTTCCATGTATTGTAAAAAGAATGTTAATAAATAAAGTTGCTATTCAATTATATCTATTGTCTCTGTCTCTTGTGCATTTTATTTATATTGCTTAGATACGCTCAGTGTGTTTACTTCAGAGTAAATACGTAGCGGCCAGTCGCGTCCTCTGCCCGTACACTGGGAAGCGGGGCATGACATGTAGTATGCGATTTATTGAAAAATCGATTTATTGAGACATATCTTACCGACTGAGTATGGTGAATTCAGCATCGTATTCATCCACTGATTTGGTCCACATCGAACCCTGTTGTAAGTGAATGAACTGCTGTTCCATATCAAATCTGGCAGTCTCAAGGAAGTACTTCGCGTCAAACATATCGCGAAAGGTCCTCCATTCGATAGGCTGAGTGAGACGGATTTCTTCCACCTTCCACCAGACCCGTGTATTGTCCGTGAGCTGCAGCTTTGCAACTCGGACCCAAGCTATCTCTGGCACTTGTGCCGCTGCCAGATAATCTTCAATGCTCGGAGCCCATTCCTCAGCTTCAAGAGGGCTCTCTTTTCCTGCGAACTGCTTAGGGTGCAAGGCTCTGAATTGCTTCACCCCAGGTGCTTCTGCCTCTGGTCGGTTCATCAGGATGGCAGTCTGCTGCTGTTGTCCCTCCAGAAGGCTGCGGATTGTCTCAAGCAGAACCATCTGATCGTTGATCGGAGTAGCGACGGCAGGTGTGAGTGGTAGTGGTGGGGGAGTGTTGTTGACATTCGTGTTGGTGTTGTTTAGGAAATCCATAACCTTGAAAGATTTTTTTTTGGGTTAGGACAGATTCAAAATATATGAAATGATAAGATTCAAGAAGTATGAATTGTAAAGAATGTTTTTAGTTGCTGGTTCTTGTATTATATTACTTAGGTTGTCCATGCAGAGCTAAACTGCATGGTAGGGTTCTATACAGTTCTGACCTGCATGGGCCACCAACAAAACCTGTCACGCTCCGCTTCCCAGTATACGGGTAGAGGACGCGACGAGGCCGCTACGTATTTACTCTGAAGTAAACACGCTAAGCATATCTAAGCAATATAAGTAAAATGTACAAGAGACAATATCAATGGATATAATTGAACAACAACTTTATTTATTAAACATTCTTTTTACAATACAACTGAAAAGTAAATACATGGAACGGAAAGCAATGCCTAAACGGTGGCATAACAGAAATGGAAAATACAGAATGTAAATGTTTACAAGGAATCTAAAGCTCTGGGTCTAAAGCTAGCTGGTACAAATCCTCGCTGGTGGGCTTGATCTCCTGAAGGTTCGAATCACCTGACGACATTCCAAAGAAAAGAAAGAGAATATCGTTAGCGAACAAATAGCTCGGTAAGTCCCGTAAATAGTCAAGAATGGAATAGACAGAATATAGGGTATATTGTTATGATGTTGTATTTAATGTTAACGCTGTTGTTTGTAAATTGGTACAGAAGAATGCCAGTGTATACGAGAGGAGTCCCACTATTCCGGAGACTAAGATATACGGAGCACAAGGAACCGTTCAGCCACGGTACAACGGCAATTGAATTCAGGTTAGGTGTATTATGCTTACAGTCTCGTGCCACTTTTAACACCTTCCGTACCAGTCTACCCTTTATAAACCCCGCGATGTCTTGATTACATTGATGTATTGTTTGAATTGTATATTGTATATAAATGAATGACTTGACGAAACCATGATATCAGTAATGGAACGGATATAATGGATGAACATGTAGATAGAATATATCCATGGTTCGGTTCAGTCAATATTGATTGATTAGATTGAATAGAAGGATTCATAGATCCATGTTGTATTGAAATTTGATACTTGGATCATATTCAAGTCAGATTAATTATATTGAGACTCAGTCTGAGTCAGAAAATTAGAAAAGAAATTGAATCCTGATTTATGTTTTGGTGCTATCGGTAGCTGCTGCATATGGACGGCAGGATTTGTGTCTTTTTCAAAGACAATTATCATATTGATAACACCGTTTGTTAAGTTGTCTATCTTAAATAGGCAAGCACCCATATCTCCGTCTCCCCGAGGCTCAAGAGACTGGTCCCGCTTAAACCTATGTTTACTAGGGTCCTTATTGTAATTTAGTATAACTTGATGGGGTTTTATGTAAAATAGTTTTGTTATATTTTCAAAATACACCTCAAGTATTTTATTATCGTCTTTAGAGTTTTCATGGATGTATATTTTATCAATGTGATATTTCTAGTGAAATAAACCTAATTTCATAATATATGGTATTTATTTGTAATATTGGAATTGTATGGTATTTTCTTGTAAATGAGATATTTTTCTTGAATTTTGGAAATGTGGAATATTATAAATATTAAAAATAGATATTTTGATATTAATTACATATAAATTTATTTATTAAAAATATAAGTTTTATTTATAATAGAAATCACATTTTCTAAAGAAAATTGTATTTTAAATCTTTCAAGATCGTATGCTCCTTGCGGAGATCTGCATCTCACTCTATTAGGCCCGAGGATGTGCGATAATCGACACCATCCCGAACGGGTTCCCCAAAATGGGTTGTACAGACGCAATTGCAAAGATTTGTTAAAATATATTTCTTGTAGAAAAATGCTTTAATAGTTGAAGGTAGTTATATGTAAAGTCGTATTTTCCGAATTTATGTTCCCAAATTCTATCGTGCTATATTAGATATGTATGTTGTGAGGAGGTTGGTCATTACGTCATGAGTTTTCTAAAGGTAATACGGTTTAAAAAGTTCAAACATGTCGAAATGAAACATAAGGGTATTTTAATGTAAAAGTGGAATAAAACTTGCTACGGTTATTATTTTGATACCAAACTTGTTCTATTATCTTCGTTAATGTTTAATGGTCATGAAATAAGAGTTTGGTATTATTTTGTTTAAGTAAAATAGAACTTTTTAAGGAAAAACCGAATCGCAAGTCAGATTAACTCCGCTTCCGTCGGATTTTAGTTTTGAATGTTTTTAGAATAAAGAAAAGAAGGAGAAGTGGGGACTTATAGGTTGATTGGCTAGAGGAGAGAAAGAGGAAGAGGTGGGAGTTGCCGGTGCGTCGTTTCATCGTCGGAAACTTCTCGGATTGCCGTCGGAAGTTCGTCGGAGCTTCGCCTTTTTGCTAACTCCACTTGCACACAAAAAACTTGGGAATTTTTCTTGAGAGTTTTGGCAGAGATTTGGGAGTGAGATGGGGTGATTTGAGGGTGGTATTTATAGGAAAAATTAGGGTTTTAGGTTAGTGAAAAGGTGTATTAAAAATTTGTATTAAAATGGATTAAATGCGTGTTTTAATGTGCTCTGTAAATGTGCAGGAAAAACCAATAATATAGGAATTATGGGGGGAGTCAAAGAGTCGCCAGAGTTAAAGAAAAATAGGTTTTGGACCGAGTTGAGCCGGGCGTGCTGGCGGAGTCAAGCATTTCGCCGGCCCGAGTCAGGCGAGTCGGGGCTCGTCTTGATGCCACGTATCCCTGACGCTTGGTCTAGCCTCGTGGACATGTTTGTTTAGGCTGTGACTCTTGGTTTTTACGGGTTGTGCACGTGTAGGCCTTTCGGCTTCTAAAAGATTAAAAGAAAAATAATTAAAAAGATAATGTGTCTGATGGGATTTGAACTCTGGTGCTTTGTAACATCAGTGCAAGTTCTTACCAGTGAGCCACAAGCCCCTTCTTGCTGTTCAAAAGTGAATCAAATTCTTATAGTACTCACAGAAATTGTAAATGCCCCAAGTATACATTAACTTTAAATGAATTTTATGTACACTAAAATTAGAGTTGTTACAACCTAACTTCATAATATATGGTATTTTATTGAAATATTGGAATTGTGTTGTATTTGGATGGTATTTTCATGGAATAGTGGTTCCCTTGATTTAGAAAACTTGAAATATTTATATAGTTAAAATAGGTATTTTGATAATATATATATATATATATATATATATAATGAAAATAATTTATTTATTTTCTTATAGAAATCTCATTTTCTAAAGAAAAATGTATAAATATTCTATCGAGATCGAATGCTCCTTGAGGAGGTCTGCATCTCGCTATACTAGGCCCGAGGATGTGTGATAACCCGCACCATCCCGAACAGGGTCTCCAAAGTGGGTTGTAGAGGTACAATTGCATGGGAATATTTAATACATATTTTTATAGAAAACGGTTTTGTAAGTTTAAGGTATTTATTTGTAAAGTCGTATTTTCCCGTATTCTATTATCCCAAATCTCATCGTGCTATGTCAAAGATGTATGTTGTGGTGAGGTAGGTCATTATCTCGTGAGTTATCTAAAGGTTTAGCAAGGAATAAAGTTATTGTGTCGAAACTTAAAATATATTGTATTTTTCTGTAAAAGTGCAATAAAAGTTAAAAAATGATTCTTTTATGGTGAAACTTGTTTTAATAGATTTATTAATGTTTTTTAAACAATATGTGAGAGTATGGTATGATCTGGATTAAGAAAAGTTGAGTTTTGAAGAAAAACCGAATCGGAAGTCGGATTAATTCCGCTTCCGTCGGATTTTATGTTTTGAAAGTTTTAGAATTTGTGATGAGAGGGAAAGAAGGGAATTACTGGCTTGGGGTCAAGAGGAGTGGGAGAGGGAACTACGGAAGGCGTCGGAGCATTGTTTAGTCGCCGGAAACTCCTTGTACCGTCGCCGGAACTTCGTCCGAGCTTCACTCTTCGCTAACTCCACTCGCACACTATTGGGACTTGAAAGTTTTTGAGAGTTTTGGCAGAGAATTGTGAGTGAGGAAGTGTGAAATGAGGGGTGGTATTTATAGGTAAAACTAGTGTTTAGTGTATTGAATGGGGGAATTAAAATTTGTATTAAAATGGGATTAATGAGGTATTTTAAATTCTCTGATTAATTACAGAGAAGATAAACAGCCTAGGGGAAGTGGGGTAGGCCAAAAGGTTGTAGGGGAAAAGAATTGGGGGCTTTGCCTACGAGGAAAACCGGTGGTACCGGTCAAACAAGGCTTTTCGCCGGTTTTTCACCGACGGGGGGGGGGGGGGGCTAGGGTTTGGTGCCATGTGTCTTGTCGCTTTGGTTTTTTCAGTGAACATATTTGTTTATACTGTGTCTCTTCTGTTTACGTGTTGTGCACGTGCATACCCTTGGGCTTCTAAAAAATTAAAACAAAATAAAACAAAAGGATAATATGGCTGATGGAATTTGAACTCTGGTGCTATGTCTCGGCAGTGCAAGTCTTTACCAGTGAGCTACAAGCTCTTTCTTGCTGTTCTAAATCAAAACAAATTCTTATAGCATTCACAGGAATTGTAAATACCCCAATTGTACATTAACTTTTAAAAAAATTTATGTACATTGAAATTGTAGTTGATACAGTCTACCCTCCTTACAAAAATTTCGTCCTCGAAATTTACAATTTAATTTAAGGACTAGTTTATAAATAATTGAGAATATCTTGCACGCATCTCATCTTCCCTTTCCCATGTCGATTCTCCTGGTGTGTCTTTTCTCCACATCACTCAGACCAAGTTGATTTCCTTGTTCCGGAGTGACTTCATTTTTCTGTCCAGGATCTCAACAGGTTATTGCTCACAAAACAAATCCGGCTGCACAGTGAGCTCGAAATGATCAAGAATATGGCTGGGGTAACTCACATACTTTCTGAGTTGGGATATGTGGAACACATTATGCACACCTTCCAATGAAGGTGGAAGTGCCAAGCGATATGCCATTTCACCAACTCATTCGAGTATATTGAACGGTCCAATGTACCTTGGACTTAGCTTACCCCGTCTTCCAAAATGAATCACTCCACGGTTGGGAGATATCTTCAGAAATATATGATCTCCCGGCTGGAACTCCAATGGCGGCACTTTGCATCAGCCCAGTATTTTCTGTCGATCTTGGGCTATGCACATTCCTTTCCTGATAGTGCCACAGTTGCTACTATCATCTCAGGTCCAAAGAGTTCTCTATCTCCAATGTCGTCCCAACTTAATGGCGATCGACACTTCCTTCCATAAAGCGCTGCAAAGGGTGCCATTCCTATACTTACTTGGTAGCTGTTGTTGTAACAACCGAGTTCAGTTATACCAATTTCTGTTGCCGTATTTGTTTGTTTGTGGTGTTTTATTCATTTATCGTGTTTGGATGCGAATGGTAGTTACTTTACATTCGACCCGCTTGTTTGAACCTGTTGATTCATAGTTATAGTTTACCCTAGCTTGTTGCATAGAAACGTGCATCTAGTATAAACTGCATATCAACATTTTCGCCTAGCATCGCGTATTTTGCATATAACAATTTAAGTCATGTAAAATAATTTAAAAATACATAACATGGCGTTCTTGATACCCCTAACCCTGTGGTAACGTCCGTGCATCTTGTTTTCGTCCCGTTCAGTGAAACGGACGTGTTTGGATGGCTACGCGCACGTACGTGCGTCCGTTCTTGGGGGTATGCTTTTTCGCTACATAATCTTTCATTTTAAATTTTGGAACTTAAAAATAATTTTCGTATTTTAAATCAAAATTTTTAGACCCGACCCGGACGCATTTTGAAATATTTTTATATCCCGCTAAAATTCAATTATTTGAATTTTAAATTTAATTTTAATATTTTTTCAGTTCAAAAGATTCTCCTAAAACCATTTTAAATCTTTTAAAATTTTTTTACTAACTAAATCTGATTCTTCTCAGCTCTATTTCCTTTCCCCTGGCCCCACAACGAACCAATCAAATCCCTCTTCTCCTTTTCACCGGGCCCCACACGTCTCTCTCTCTCCCCTCAAAATCTTTCTCTTTCTCCCCAGCGCAACTCTCTCTCTCTTCTTTCTCTCTCCTCTCGCGTCTCTTTCTCTCATCTCGCGAACACTGTTCGCTCCTCGAGTCGGGTCATCGCCTCTCCCTTAGCGTCACCTCCCTCCTTCTAATTCTCTCCTTCTCTTTCTTTTTAACCCGAGCCCCCACGAGAACCCATGCAACTAAAACCCTAGCTCCTCAAACTCCAACCAACCGCCGTCAACCCCATCTCCTCATCGCCTCAAACCACCTTCCTCCTTCTCCTTCTTTCTTCTCCATCTCCCTCCTCTTCTTTTTCTTTTAAACCTTTGCCTGCACACCCTCCGCGTCATCACAGCCTTTCCATCACCACCGACCATCTCTCATCACCATCGCCATCTCCTTCCTTTCCTCTCCCTTTCCTTTGCACCCTCACCTCACCCTGCACACCAAACCCTCACCGCCGGAGCTCCGTTCACCGCCGTTCACACTCCTCTCTGCAACCACAGAACACATCCACAGTAAGCTTCCTCTCATTCTCCCATTCTTCCATTCCTTTCTCCATCCTTTCTTTTCTTTTTTTGTGTATTTTACTTCTTATTGTTCACCGTTTCTTGGTTTGCCGGAATCCGACCATACCGGCGACGATCATGACGACCCAGCAAGCATCTCTGACCCGTGTGATCCCCTTGTGCGTTGTTTGGACTCATTCCGTGTACCGTGCGCGCGTCGCGACTTTTTCCGCCGACGCGTGACGTTCCGTATACCCGCTTCGTGATCTGTCGAGGCAAGTGAAACTTGCTACATGCTATTAATAATTTTTTATATTTATTTGATTACATGTTAAACCGATAGATTTAATCCAATGTCTCATGTTACATTTTAACATTCGATATCCATTTTATCATTTTAGATTCATAACTCAGAACATACCATGTTGCATTTTAATTTACTATACCTAGTACCCATATCCGTATTTCAATCACATAATAATTAGTTACATAGCCCATAGTACCCTTTTTAAATAGTTTATCACTGTTCAAACACCCGTTTGCATCCATCTCGTCTAGTATACATGTTATTGCATCCATAGATCACTTGAATATATAATATTATAATATTAACCTTCCACATTTGATATATTGTAGTTTAATTAGTATTGGAACTTTAACTTTAACCCTAATCATAACTATGCATCTATATGCCTTAATCTGTACCTGATTGCATATCACATTACAATGTTCCATTTTATTGTTCCAATAGTACCCTATGCTTGTTTTGTATACCCATGCTTATGTTAGTTGATTATGAGCACCCACATGACATTTTGTGCACCCCTGACGTGACTTGTTACACCTACTACTTGACACGACATGGTACCGTGCACCTCTCGACATGACATGATACCTATATACTACCTGACTTGACCTGATGTACCATGGCTTTACCTGTTACCCGATCTTATGACTAAAGCCAACAAACCTGACCTATTGTCCCTACGGACATTTCCTGTTGTCTATCCAGACAAATCTGTACCTGCCTGATCCTGTGTTGGCATTAGCCCCAGATTATTTAATACCTGACTTGAACACATATAACTTGGGGGTATGGGGAAATCAATGATGAAACCTGACTTGTAACTCGACAGTTCTATACCTTTTCTGATCAGTCTTACGGGCTAGGCCAGCCCCGGGGTGATGCTGCTGACATCACTCGTCATTACCTACTACCTTTTTACTGCCTTGCGGCACGTCTCGGATTCAGCCTGAGAGTCATAGACCGTGATCCCGGGTACGCACGGGATACTATTAAGTTACATCGATGATTCATCAAATTGATTTCAAAGACTTGAGAGTAGTTAACCCAATAGATCAGTTTAGATTACTCACTGCACACTACCTTTCACTGCCCTGATTTATATTGCTGTTACACCTGCTTTACCATTTATGGTCATACTTGCATGTCTTGCTACCCTGTTTATATATTATTGCTTGATGTTATGACGCGCTGACGTCTGGGTTTTGCATGGCCCAGATTCCTTACCTTTGCTGCAGTCAGAGCAGGAGTATTTCAGTCAGCAGGCTGAGCAGTGAGGACCCGTTAGTAGTTAGTTCTTTTATTTTTAGTATTTTCATTCCTGATGTGAGCCCGCATTATGGGACATACATTCCAGTTATTCTTGTATTGGATCTTTTGCTTCCGCATTATTTTATTCTTGACTCATTTTATTTTGGCTTATGGACATGTGTTAGATAGTTTATTATTGTTCTTGATATCTCTACAGCCGTAATGTGACTGTGGAAGGATAATTCCTATCCACAGGTAGCATGGTTGGCTATGTCACGTGCCTACCTTAGCGTACTCTGGGAAGCAGGGCGTGACATGGTTCTTTTGGTATCAGAGCCATAGGATATAGGTTAATCGGGTTTGATTCTTTTGTAGTTGGGTATTGGACCCAATACACGAATCAGAATACTCGTGATTAGGAAACATGTCCTGCCACCTTACCGTCTTGCCATTTTTGAATCTTGACATCCTCCTGATTCTACTTTTACGATATGCAAACCTCCTTTGCATATCGACTCGAAACCTGATTTCCTTTTTGTTATCTCTAGAACTTAGGCGACTTAGGTGGAGTTATGTGATTGTAGCTATGATACCGCGGCATAGTTACAATGCGGTACTCTATTCAAGTAACTTGGAGTTCTAGCCTTGATTCATATCCTTAACCTACATTTTGAATCTGTTATCATGCTAATCCTTTTGGTGCTTTGATTTCAGGAATATGGCAGACAAGAATCTGAAAACATACCAAAGACGTGTTGACGAAGCCGCTATGCTTAGAGTAATACGTGGGATGTTGGAGAACCAAAAGCGATAGACCGAGTTGATCCAGCAGCAAGCTGAATCTTTTCAGGGAGGTTTGCGGACCGTTCAGCAGTCCATGAACAATGTTGTGGCCAGACCAGTGGATCGTGTGGGAACCGTAGCGGATTTCAGGAGACTGGGTCCGTCTGTTTTTACTGGCTTGGAGGAGCCGTTGCCAGCAGAGCAGTGGCTGGTTGACACGGAGAATTTACTCATTGCGGCACAGACCCCAAAAGATAAGAGAGTGGATGTGGTACGCATCCAGTTGGTGGATTACGCCCGTGAATGGTGGCCGGTGGAAGAGAACCGCTTGCCCAAGCCGATCAATTGGGCAAATTTTTCAAAGAGTTTCCTGGAGAAGTTCTTCCCGCGGACTGCACGGGAGGAAATGGAAGAAAAGTTCGTCAGTTTGAAGCAGAACGGCGCACCTGTAGATGTACATGCAGCTGAGTGGACGCGGCTCAGTAGATTCGCTGGACCTTTGGTTGCCAACGATGCGGATAGGGCAAGGAGGTTCATGCGCAGTTTGGATGTGGACATCCAGAGGCAGATTGTCTCCCTGGGTTTGACCACTTTCTCACAAGTACTTACAGTAGCCCGAGAGCAGCAGAGCCTATCTACGAAGACTGGGAGTACACAGCAGCCAGCAGTTACAGTATAGAAGCCGGAATTTGCACCGAACCGAGCACATGGACGCAGAGGCATTCCAGTGAACCGGCGTGGCGTAACACCGATGAAGAAGCCTGTTGTTGTCGATCAGAGGAGGACCGTGATTTGTGACTATTGCCATTTACCTGGGCACGTGCAAAGGGAATGTCGAAGGAAACAGGGACTCTGTTTGGTTTGTGGATCGGCGGATCATACTATCAGCACTTGTCCGTCGAAGCTTCGCATGAAGGATGATGTTCAGAAGCCACCGCAGAAACCATTTCAGGGACAGAAGCAGCTGACTCAGGGACCTAATCAAGCTCGAGCATTTACCCTGACGGCTGAGGAAGCTAAAGCTTCAGGCGAAGTTGTTTCAGGTATTCTAGTTGTTCATGGTTTTCCCGCATTAGCGTTATTTGATTCTGGTGCATCCATTGTTTTATGTCGTCCAAGTTTATTGCTACTCACTCGATTACTTGCACGACCCTATCTAGTTTCTGGGACATACACACTGGGAATGGGAAGATCATATCTAGTAGAGAATGTAAGGATTGTGCAGTTGTTGTTTGCGGACGGGAGCTTTTTGCAGATTTCTTGGTGATTGATACAGGCAGTTATGAAGTCGTCTTGGGAATGGATTTTCTCGGCACTTTCCATGCTCATATTGATTGTAGGGCAAAGAAAGTAATTTTCCAGATTCCCGGACATCCAGAGTTTATCTTTACTGGAGGAAGCAGTTCTGTCGGGCCAGTCGAGTTTAAGGCTAGGCCGACAGCTAGTGTTCTTTCGTCGTTGGAGGTTGATAAAGATGAAGCGCCGGCTGTTGTTCGAGATTTCATGGACGTGTTCGAAGACATATCAGGTTTACCGCCGAAGCGAGACGTGGAGTTCGCGATTGATCTTGTTCCTGGTGCAGCGCCAGTTTCTAAAGCGTACTATCCAATGGCACCAGTGGAGTTGGAAGAAGTTAAGAAGCAGGTTACTGAATTACTTGAGAAGGGTTGGATTCGAAGCAGTAACTCGCCTTGGGGAGCTCCAGTTCTTCTAGTCAAGAAGAAGGATGGCACAAGGAGAATGTGCATCGATTATCGAGAATTAAACCGGGTGACTATTAAGAACAAGTACCCGATCCCTCGCATTGGTGAATTATTTGAGCAGCTTAGTGGCGCGAGGGTATTCTCGAAACTGGATTTGCGATCCGGATATCATCAGGTCCGAGTTAAAACAGAAGATATTTGCAAGACGGCGTTCCGAACTCGGTATGGACATCACGAGTACTTAGTGATGCCCTTCGGAGTAACGAATGCACTGGCGATATTTATGGACTTGATGAACCGAATCTTTTCACCATTCTTGGACCAGTTTATAGTGGTGTTCATTGATGATATTCTGGTCTACTCAAAGAGTATTGAAGAGCATGCAGAACATTTGAAGATCGCACTGCAGACGTTGAGACAAGAAAAATTATATGCAAAGATGAGCAAGTGCGAGTTTTGGCTGGAAGAAGTGAAGTTTTTGGGGCATGTAGTGTCTGGCGATGGAATCGCCGTTGATCCCGAAAAGATTGCGGCAGTTCGGGACTGGCCGATTCCGAAGAATGTTGCGGAGATAAGAAGCTTTCTTGGACTCTCCGGGTATTACAGAAGGTTCGTGGAGAACTTTGCTCGTCTGGCGGAACCGTTGACCAAGCTTACGCGCAAGGAGGTACCTTTTGTGTGGACAGAGATTTGTGCGTCAGCCTTTGAGGCGTTGAAGCAGAAATTGATAACTGCTCCTATTCTGACCGTGCCCGACAGTTCCGGAGGATTGGTGATTCATAGCGACGCATCTGGGAAAGGATTGGGATGTGTTTTGATGCAGCATGGGAAGGTTATAGCGTATGCATCGAGACAGTTGAAGACCCATGAGAAGAATTACCCAACTCATGACTTGGAACTTGCAGCTGTGATCTTCGCTCTGAAGATCTGGAGACACTACCTTTTGGGCGAAAGGGTCGAGGTTTTCACCGATCATAAAAGCTTGAAATATGTGTTCACACAGAAGGAGCTTAATATGAGACAGCGTAGATGGTTGGAGCTGATGGCTGACTACGATCTTGATCTTAAGTATCATCCGGGAAAAGTTAATGTTATGCCGGATGCGCTTAGTCGGTTGCCAACAATTAAGATGTTGACTGCACAGAAGGAACTTATTGAAGACTTTCGAAGATTTGATTTAGAGATTGTGCTACCGCATTCTTCGGGACAGTTGATGTAGCTGCAAGTACAGTTGTCGTTGATCGAGAATATTAAAGCAGCGCAATTGCGGGACCCAAGATTGCAGAAGTTTCGAGAACATGTTGAAGCTGGACTTCGAACAGACTTATTGATCCATGAAGATGGTTCGTTGAGATATGGTAGCCGTTTGTGTGTGCCAAAGGAAGATATTCGTGAAGAGCTTATGAAGGAGACGCACAGTTCAACATATTACGTACATCCAGGAGGCACGAAGATGTATCGAGATATACGACAGCAATTCTGGTGGGAAGGCATGAAACGGGAGATTGCCCGCTTTGTGGCAAAGTGCTTGGTGTGTCAGCAAGTTAAGGCTGAACATCAAAGAGTTGCTGGTTTATTGCAACCACTTCCGATTCCTCAGCGGAAGTGGGAACATATAACCATGGATTTTGTAACGGCTCTACCGCGGAGTCCAAAAGGCAACAATGCAGTTTGGGTGATTGATGATCGTTTGACCAAGGCAGCTCATTTCATACCCTTTCGAGTTGGTCAATCAACTAAAACTTTGGCAGAACGGTACATACAGGAGATTGTAAGATTGCATGGAGTACCGGTGAGCATCGTGTCCGACCGTGACACTCGTTTCTTATCACACTTTTGGAGGAGCTTACAGGAAAGTTTGGGGACTCGATTGAAGTTTAGCACAGCTTATCATCCTCAGACAGATGGCCAGTCGGAGAGAACGATCCAAACTCTTGAAGACATGTTGAGAGCTTGCATGTTGGACTTCAAGGGTTCATGGGAGGATCATCTACATTTAGTGGAGTTTTCTTACAACAACAGTTTCCAGGCGACTATTTAGATGGCTCCATTCGAAGCTTTATATGGTCGCAAGTGTCGTTCACCTGTTTGTTGGGACGATGTTGGTGAACGAAGATTGTTGGGACCAGATTTGGTTGTGCAGACAGTTGGGAAGGTTAACGCTATCCGGAATCATATGAAAGCAGCACAAGATCGACAAAAGAGTTGGGCAGATACGTCGAGAAGACCTCTAGAGTTCGCCGTGAATGATTTGGTATTCTTGAAGATATCACCGACTAGAGGGGTGATTCGTTTCAGAAGTCGAGGAAAGCTCAGTCCTCGATTCGTCGGACCTTTTGAGATTTTGGAGCGTGTTGGTGAGGAAGCGTATCGATTGGCGTTACCGCAATCCTTGGCGAATGTTCATGATGTGTTTCACGTATCTCAACTCCGTAAGTATGTTCGAGACGAAACACATGTGTTGGATCATTCGGAGTTGACTGTACGAGAAGATTTGACTTTCGAGGAGCGACCGATGTCGATTATGGATCGAAGGGAAAATGTTCTTAAGAACAAAGTTATCCCTCTTGTACTTGTTTCTTGGGGTAATCGCTCACATGGAGAGTCAACTTGGGAACGAGAAGATGAAATCCGGCAGAAGTTTCCGCATCTATTCTTGTAGTTTGATGGATTGCTATCCTTTCTTGTTCTTGGAATTTCGAGGACGAAATTCTTTTGTAGTTGGGTATAATGTAACAACCGAGTTCAGTTATACCAATTTTTGTTGCCGTATTTGTTTGTTTGTGGTGTTTTATTCATTTATCATGTTTGGATGCGAATGGTAGTTACTTTACATTCGACCCGCTTGTTTGAACCTGTTGATTCATAGTTATAGTTTACCCTAGCTTGTTGAATAGAAACGTGCATCTAGTATAAACTGCATATCAACATTTTCGCCTAGCATCGTGTATTTTGCATATAACAATTTAAGTCACGTAAAATAATTTAATAATACATAACATGGCCTGCTTGATACCCCTAACCCTGTGGTAACGTCCGTGCATCTTGTTTTCGTCCCGTTCAGTGTAACGGACGTGTTTGGATGGCTACGCGCACGTACGTGCGTCCGTTCTTGGGGGTATGCTTTTTCGCTACATAATCTTTCATTTTAAATTTTGGAACTTAAAAATAATTTTCGTATTTTAAATCTAAATTTTTAGACCCGACCCGGGCGCATTTTGAAATATTTTTATATCCCGCTAAAATTCAATTATTTGAATTTTAAATTTAGTTCTAATATTTTTTCAGTTCAAAAGATTTTCCTAAAACCATTTTAAATCATTTAAAATTTTTTTACTAACTAAATCCGATTCTTCTCAGCTCTATTTCCTTTCCCCTGGCCCCACCACGAACCAATCAAATCCCTCTTCTCCTTTTCACCGGGCTCCACACGTCTCTCTCTCCCCCCTCAAAATCTTTCTCTTTCTCCTTTCTCTCTCTCCCCAGCGCAACTCTCTCTCTCTCTCTTCTTTCTCTCCCCTCTCGCGCTTCTCTCTCTCATCTCGCGAACACTGTTCGCTCCTCGAGTCGGGTCACCGCCTCCCCCTTAGCGTCACCTCCCTCCTTCTAATTCTCTCCTTCTCTTTCTTTTTAACCCGAGCCCCCATGAGAACCCATGCAACTAAAACCCTAGCTCCTCAAACTCCAACCAACCGCCGTCAACCCCATCTCCTCGTCGCCTCAAACTACCTTCCTCCTTCTCCTTCTTTCTTCTCCATCTCCCTCCTCTTCTTTTTCTTCTAAACCTTTGCCTGCACACCCTCCGCGTCATCACAGAACACATCACCGTCGCTTTTCCACCGCCACCGACCATCTCTCATCGCCATCGCCATCTCCCTCCTCTCCTCTCCATTTCCTCTGCACCCTCACCTCACCCTGCACACCAAACCCTCACCGCCGGAGCTCCGTTCACCGCCATTCACACTCCCCTCTGCAACCACAGAACACATCCACAGTAAGCTTCCTCTCATCCTCCCCTTCTTCCATTCCTTTCTCCATCCTTTCTTTTCTTTTTTTGTGTATTTTACTTCTCATTGTTCACCGTTTCTTGGTTTGCCGGAATCCGACCGTACCGGCGACGATCACGACGACCCAGCAAGCATCTCTGACCCGTGTGATCCCCTTGTGCGTTGTTTGGACTCATTCCGTGTACCGTGCGCGCGTCGCGACTTTTTCCGCCGACGCGTGACGTTTCGTATACCCGCTTCGTGATCTGTCGAGGCAAGTGAAACTTGCTACATGCTATTAATAATATTTTATATTTATTTGATTACATGTTAAACCTATAGTCTCATGTTACATTTTAACATTCGATGTCCATTTTATAATTTTAGATTCATAACTCGGAACATACCATGTTGCATTTTAATTTACTATACCTAGTACCCATATCCGTATTTCAATCATATAATAATTAGTTACATAGCCCATAGTACCCTTTTTAAATAGTTTATCACTGTTCAAACACCCGTTTGCATCCATCTCGTCTAGTATACATGTTATTGCATCCATAGATCACTTGAATATATAATATTATAATATTAACCTTCCACATTTGATATATTGTAGTTTAATTAGTATTGGAACTTTAACTTTAACCCTAATCATAACTATGCAACTATATGCTTTAATCTGTACCTGATTGCATATCACATTACAATGTTCCATTTTATTGTTCCAATAGTACCCCATGCTTGTTTTGTATACCCATGCTTATGTTAGTTGATTATGAGTACCCACATGACATTTTGTGCACCCCTGACATGACTTGTTACGCCTACTACTTGACACGACATGGTACCGTGCACCTCTCGACATGACATGATACCTATATACTATCTGACTTGACCTGATGTACCATGGATTTACCTGTTACCCGATCTTGTGAGTAATGCCAACAAACCTGACCTGTTGTCCCTACGGACATTTCCTGTTGTCTATCCAGACAAACCTGTACCTGTCTGATCCTGTGTTGGCATTAGCCCCAGATTATTTAATACCTGACTTGAACACATATAACTTGGGGGTATGGGGAAATCAATGATGAAACCTGACTTGTAACTCGACAGTTCTATACCTTTTCTGATCAGTCTTACGGGCTAGGCCAGCTCCGGGGTGATGCTGCCGACATCACTTGTCATTACCTACTACCCTTTTACTGCCTTGTGGCACGTCTCGGATTCAGCCCGAGAGTCATAGACCGTGATCCCGGGCACGCACGGGATACTATTGAGTTACATCGATGATTCATCAAATTGATTTCAAAGACTTGAGAGTAGTTAACCCATAGACCAGTTTAGATTACTCACTGCACACTACCTTTCACTGTCCTGATTTATATTGCTGTTACACCTGCTTTACCATTTATGATCATACTTGCATGTCTTGCTACCCTGTTTATATATTATTGCTTGATGTTATGACGCGTTGACGTCTGGGTTTTGCATGGCCCAGATTCCTTACCTTTGCTGCAGTCCGAGCAGGAGTATTTCAGTCAGCAGGCTGAGCAGTGAGGACCCGTTAGTAGTTAGTTCTTTTATTTTCAGTATTTTCATTCCTGACGTGAGCCCGCATTATGAGACATACATTCCAGTTATTCTTGTATTGGATCTTTTGCTTCCGCATTATTTTATTCTTGACTCATTTTATTTTGGCTTATGGACATGTGTTAGATAGTTTATTATTGTTCTTGATATCTCTACAGCCGTAATGTGACCGTGGAAGGATAATTCCTATCCACAGGTAGCATGGTTGGTTATGTCACGTGCCTACCTTAGCGTACTCTGGGAAGCGGGGCGTGATAGTTGTTTTATGAAAACTCCACAAGATGTCGGTGATCTTCCCACGATCCTCCGAAGTTTAGCATACATGCTCTTAGCATATTTTCTAAGATCTGAATAGTTCGCTCAGGCTGACCATCTGTTTCTGGATGATAAGTTGTGCTAAAATTCAGACTTGTTCCCAAGCTCGCTTGCAGACTCTGCCAAAATTGTGATCGAAACCTGGTGTCACGATCAGAGGAGACAATGCAGACCGGTACTCGATGAAATCTCACGATTTCCTGCATGAGTTCATGGGTATCAGAGATAGTACATTATGATGAGTTTAAATCTTACTTAGATTCTTACCTCCATGTACTTCTTTGCTAATGTCTCCGTAGATTGGCCAACTCGAAATGGGATAAAGTGAGCCGAATTTGTGAGTCGATCCATAATAACCCATACCACATCGTTACCCTTGGTGCTGCGAGGAAGTGCAGTCACGAAATCCATCATGATGTGTTGCCACTTCCATTCTGGGATAGGTAACGGTTGAAGTAATCCAGCATTCCTATGATGTTCAGCCTTTACTTGCTGACACACCAAGCATTTAGCGATACTTCTGGCTACTTCACACTTCATTCCCTGTCACCAGTAATTTTGACGCAGATCTTTGTATATCTTTATACCTCCAGGATGTACTGAGTAGGGAGAGCTGTGAGCTTCTTTCGTCAACTCATCCCGAACAGAACCTTTTGGTACACACAGTCTACTGCTGTATCTCAAAGATCCGTCTTCATGGATAATGAAGTCTGTTCGAAGTCCATTCTCTAATTGTTCTCTGATCTTTTGCAATTTAGTATCACTTGCTTAAGCTGCTTTGATCTGATTGACAATGGTAGATTGAACTTGTAAATTCATCAAACTTGAAGTGTTACCTGGCATGACTACTTCAATCTCCATTTGATGCAAGTCTTGTTGAAACTTCCACTGTGCGGTGAGATTCAATGTTAATAGTTGGCGACTAAGGGCATCAGGTACTACATTCACCTTCCCTGGTTGCAGGTTGATATCAAAGTCCGCCATGAGTTCTAACCATCTTCTCTGCCGCATATTTAACTCCTTATGAGTAAACACATATTTCAGACTCTTGTGATCTGTGTATATATTCACTCGTTCACCGAGTAGATAATGGCACCAAATCTTAAGAGCAAAGATTGCGGCTGCCAACTCCAAATCATGTGTCGGGTAATTGCGCTCATGAATCTTCAGCTGTCTTGAAGCAGAAGACACAACTTTACCATGCTGATGTAGAACACATCCTAATCCCTTACTGGATGCATCGCAATACACTTCAAAATCTCCAGATTGGTCCGGTATAACGAGAATAGGTGCTGATGTCAATCTTGACTTGAGTTCCACGAAAGCTTGTTCGTATGCTTCTGCCCACGCGAATTCTTCATATTTACGTGTGAGCTTGGTCAGGGATGTTGCAATCTTCGAAAATCCTTCAATGAACCTTCTGTAATATCCTGCTAGACCCAAGAAACTTCGAATGTCCTTAACTGACTTTGGTGTCGGCCATTCGCTTACTTCTGATACCTTCGCTGGATCTACAGAGATTCCTTCGCCTGATACAATATGTCCGAGAAAACCAACTTGATCTAGCCAGAATTCGCATTTGCTTTACTTGGCATATAGTTGATGCTGTCGTAGAGTTTCCAGGACAATTCGTAGGTATTCGGCGTGCTCTTTCCGACTCTTAGAATACACCAGGATATCGTCGATGAAGATGACAACAAACATGTCTAGGTACTCTCGGAAAACTTGATTCATTAGGTTCATGAATATAGCTGGTGCGTTGGTCACTCCAAATGGCATCATAAGAAATTCGTAATGACCATAGCGAGTTCTGAATGCCGTTTTATGGATATCAGATTCTTTGACCTTCATCTGATGATAATCCGAACGAAGATCTAACTTGGAGAAAATGAAAGATTCACTAAGCTGATCGAACAGATCGTCGATGCGCGGGAGTTGATACTTGTTCTTTATTGTTACTTCGTTCAAGGCTCTATAATCAATGTACATTTGGTATGAACCTTCCTTCTTCTTCACAAATAAAACGGGAGATCCCCAACTTGAAGTGCTGGGACGAATCCATCCTTTCTTCAATAATTCGTCCAACTGAGTTCGGATCTCCTTTAAACCTTCCGGACTTAGTCGATATGGTGCTTTGATCACCGGTTGTGCTCCTGGTACTAAATCAATGCTGAATTCAAGAGCTCGATCGGGAGGCAAACCTAATATGTCTTCAGGAAATATATCATCGAACTCTCGAACTACTTCTGGCTTTGATCCTTCTTCCACTTGAATGGCCGCAATCACTGCCTTCTTTGGTTTCGCCTTGTAAGTACTTGGCTCCAGGGTACGGTCTCCACTTTTGAAATAAAAGACCGGATGCTTTGGAATCTCGAATACTACCCTCCTTTGACGACAGTCAATGGTAGCATAGAATGTTCCGAGCCAATCCATACCCAAGACGACATCGAAGTTCGGTATGTCCAGCACCTTGTGTAGGGTGTTTTTCGTCACCCCATTGAGATGGGAATATGCGCGCGCTTGTCAGGCGTACTACAGATTCCCCCTGCCTAGGGTAGACAGGGGTTTATTGATCGTGGGGATCCGAATCTCCGGCAGTCGTGGACTAAGCTTCCGTTAATTAACCCTCACCTTTAGAGTGAGGGAACCTCCGATTAACGGATTAAACTGGTCATGCGAACTCAATGTACAGTGTTGCGTTTTGAAGGGGTTTTGAATATATCGGGGGCCCCACGGAGTTTTTAAGGGGGTCCCGCTACCCAGATAGCGGGCTGGGGGTCAAGGGGGCTAGCATCCCCCTTACGGGATGCGGGGCAGCGTCCCGTTAGAAAATTTTTCTAACGGGAATAGTGTGGTGGAGTATGTGTGTGTGTGCATATATGTATATATACGTATTTATATATGTATGTGTGTGTGTGTGTGTGTGTGTGTGTGTGTAAAGGGAAAGGGCATCCAAAGGATGCGTGGGAGAAAGCGCCAGCGCCTCACGTGCGTGGTACGCAGGTGCTTGGGCGCTCGGGCGTTGGCGCTATCGCCTTGGGCGCTCGAGCGCTAGCGCCTCACGTGCCAGGCACGTGGGCGCTCGGGCCCTAACGCTTTGGGCGCTAGCGCCTCACGTGTCAAGCACGCTGGCGCTCGGGCGCAAGCGCTTTGGGAGCTAGCGCCACACGTGCCAGGCATATGGATGCTCGGACGCTAGCGCTTTGGGCGCTAGTGCCTCACGTGCCAGGCACGTGGGCGCTAGGGCGCTCACGCTTTGGGCGCTCGGGCGCTAGCGCCTCACGTGCTAAGCACGTGGGCGCTCGGGCGCTGGGCGGCAAAAAAGGACTTGGTCCCTGCACTGGGAGTTATACTCTCAAAAGGAAATACTAATTTTTTTTTTTGTGTGTGTGTGTGTATATTTGAGGAGTTAAACTCCTAAGATATTTTTGGAGCTGATGAAGGGGCTTCTCCCTTATGCCCTGGATCTCCTCCAAAGTGGAATTTTCGGAGATGGGTCTCCTTCTTCCTCCTCTGTTGGCTTGAAGAACAAGAGGTATGAGATTTAAAAATCTCCCCCTTTTGAGATCTAATGGAAGATCTGAGCTCCCCTTTGTGGGTTTTGTGGTGAAAAACTATTTAGTTTTTTAAAAAGAAGAGTAAAAATCTTGATTTAATTCAAAAGAAGGGAAGAAGGTTTTAGAACCTTTTGGAAGGAGAATGAGGCACAGGAACCCTAGTCTTTGGGGAGAAATGAAAAAATGTATGCTTTATTCATCATCATGTTGCCTTATATAGGCTTAAACATCTACATATAGCCCCTTGGGCTTTACAAAATGGCATTTTTCCCATCACATGCCTCATGTGCTATTTCTTTTTGAACATAAGCCATGGGATTACAAAAATTTTGTTTTATGCCCATTTTGCTTACATTCATGCATAAAAAAATTACATCAAAATTATTTATTACATGATTTTTTTATTTTGGCTTGGAGGAGGGCCGGCCGCTTCATGTTCGGACTCGACTTGGGCATGGGCCCACTTGATCTGAGCTTGGGCCCACTTGGCTTGGGGTTGACCTTGACTTTGACTTGGTCAACCGGGACGCAATTTTCGACCCCAACAAAGTGCCCCCCATCAGTAAATGCACACCACCTATGTGGGCCGTGTGCAGGAAATTGATGGATCTTTTTTCGCGTGGAGGCGACTTGCTTTGGTTCCCACTTTTGGGATGTACTGCCCTTTTTACGACATGGACGGTCGACGCTTGACGCGTCTCCGAGACGGAGTGTTCGTAGTAGACGTTTCCCCGGCACGGAGTGATTTGGTTCCCTCTTTTTGGGATGCACTGCCCTTTTTACGACATGGACGGTCGAAGCTTGACGCGTCCCCGATACGGAGTGTCTATGGTAGACGTTTCCCTGGCCCGGAGCGATTTGGTTCCCGATTTGTGGGAAACCTGCACTGCCCTTTTTACGACATGGACGGTCGGCGCTTGACGCGTCTCCGAGGTGGAGCGTCTGTGGTAAACTTTTCCCTGGCCCGAAGCGATTTGGTTCCCGATTTGTGGGAAGCCTGCACTGCCCTTTTTATGACATCGACGGTCGATGCTTGACGCATCTCCGAGGCGGAGTGTCCGCGGTAGACTTTTCCCTGGCCTGGAGCGATTTCCCGATTTGTGGGAAACCTGCACTGCCTTTTTTACGACATAGACGGTCGACGCTTGACGCGTCTCCGAGGCGGAGTGTCCGTGGTAGACTTTTCCCTGGCCCGGAGCGATTTGGTTCCCGATTTGTGGGAAGCCTGCACTGCCCTTTTTATGACATGGACGGTCGACGTTTGATGCGTCTCCGAGGCGGAGTGTCCGTGGTAGACTTTTCCCTGGCCCGGAGTGATTTGGTTCCTGATTTGTGGGAAGCCTGCACTGCCCTTTTTACTACATCGATGGTCGACACTTAACGTGTCTCCGAGGCGGAGTGTTCGTGGTAGACTTTTCCCTGGCCCGGAGCGATTTGGTTCCCGATTTGTGGGAAGCCTGCACTTCCCTTTTTACGACATGGACGGTCAACACTTGACGTGTCTCCGAGGCGGAGTGTCCGTGGTAGACTTTTCCCTGGCCCGGAGCGATTTGGTTCTCGATTTGTGGGAAGCCTGCACTGCCCTTTTTACGACTTGGACAGTCGACGCTTGACGCGTCCCCGAAGCGGCGTGTCCGTGGTAGACTTTTCCCTGGTCCGGAGCGATTTGGTTGCCGATTTGTGGGAAGCCTGCACTCCCCTTTTTATGACATGGACGGTCGACGCTTGACGCGTCTCCGAGGCGGAGTGTCCGTGGTAGACTTTTCCCTGGCCCGGAGCGATTTGGTTCCCGATTTGTGGGAAGCCTGCACTCCCCTTTTTATGACATGGACGGTCGACGCTTGACGCGTCTCCAAGACGGAGTGTCCGTGGTAAACTTTTTCCTGGCCCGGAGCGATTTGGTTCCCGATTTGTGGGAAGCCTGCACTGCCCTTTTTACGATATGGACGGTCGACGCATGACGCGTCTCCGAGGCGGAGTCCGTGGTAGACTTTTCCCTGGCATGGAACGATTTGGTTCCCGATTTGTGGGAAGCCTGCATTGCCCTTTTTACGACATGGACGATTGACGCTTGATTTGACTTGCTCTGCTTCTTGCAGTGTCAGGGGTGACTTGCTCCGCTTCTTGCAGTGTCGAGATTGGATTCTGACTTGCTCCGCTTTCTGCGGTGTCGGAGTTGAAGTTGACTCGTTGATTGTGATTTGGGTTGATATCAGCATCGCTATACTGGAATATGGTACCAGAAGCGAATCATCATTTGCCATGAGAGGATTTGGGGATTTTGGTTTTTTGGGCAGCATCTCATCATTTGCACCGGGAGGATTTGGGAATTGGTGGCTTAGGAGATAGGTTTAGATCCCTATCACCTAAGACTTTTCAATTTTATGGGCCGTAAGGGTCCCATAAATTCATTTTCTCCCTACGAGTCGAAAGGATCTCGTAGGTGTATTTTCTCCTTAGGAGTCGTGGGGACTCCTAAGCGTGTTGCTCCTTTGTGAGTCGTAAGGATCTCACACGGGAATTTTCTCCTCACAAAATCGAGAGGACTTTGCGAGTGCATTTCATCTCTTTTTCACGAGTTTGCACCCTTTCAGGTTTTCACAAACTCGCTGGCAGTCCTACTGTTTTTACTCACGGAGCCCTTTCGGGTTTTCATCCGTGCCCATTTTGCTTGTGGACATACCTTTTTTTTTGGATCTTCATCGCTGGTGGGACTTTGGATGTGGTCTCACCGGTAGGACTTCGGAGAGATTGGGATCGTTTTACGCCCGTGGATTGTATACGGTTTTGCAGGATGTATGACCCTGACCGTAGGGCCGAAAGAATTTCGGGAGTTCGTCGGCGTCTGCATCGCTGTACTGGAATATGGTACCAGGAGCGACTTGTCATTTGCCATCAGGAATTTGAATTTTTTTGGCGTCTGCATCGCTGCACTGAAATATGGTACCAGGAGCGACTCATCATTCGCCGTCGGGAATTTGAGTTTTGGTTAGCGTCTGCATCGCTGCACTGGAATATGGTACCAGGAGCGACTCATCATTCGCCATGAAGGGATCTCCCTCGTTTCCAGTTTAACGACTTAGGGGTCATCTGTTTCCAGTTTAACGACTTAGAGGTCATCCGTTTCCAGTTTAGAGACTTAGGGGCCTATGGCACGGAAGCTTGGAATTTTAGGGTAAGGGTCGGCATTAGTGTTGCTAATACTGAAGCACAGGTGCCAGGAGCAATTCATCATTTGCCTTTCCCTGTTGGGGAGCGATGGCTTAGGAGACAGGTTTAGGTTCCTATCACCTAAAGCTTTTCAATTTTATGGGTCGTAAGGGTCCCATAAAAGCATTTTCTCCCTACGAGTCGTAAGGATCCCATAGTTGCATTTTCTCCTTAGGAGTCGTGAGGACCCCCAAATGTGTTTTTCCTTTGTGAGTCGTAAGGATCCCACGAAGGTTTGTTCTCCTCATGCATCGTAAGGACACATGAGTGGGTCTTCCCAATGGAGCATAATTCCAAGGGCGGAGACCAACCGCTGGACTGGTAATTGCGGTGGGGTATGGGTATGACGAGAATTATTTGAGCCCTTGGATTGTATACGGTAGTCAACTTGGAGACCAACCGTAGGGCTGGAAGAATTTTGGGAAATTGTCGGCGTCTGCATCGCTGCACTGGAATATGGTACCAGGAGCGACTCATCATTCTCGGTTTGAGGATTTGTAATTTGGTTGGCATCTGCATCGCTGCACTGGAATATGGTACCAGGGGCGACTCATCACTCGCCATAGGGGATTTGAGTTTTGGACGGCGTCTGCATCGCTGCACTGGAATATGGTACCAGGAGCGACTCATCATTCGTCGTTGGGGATTTGAGTTTTGGACGGCGTCTGCATCGCTGCACTGGAATATGGTACCAGGAGCGACTCATTATTCGTCGTTGGGGATTTGAGTTTTAGACGGCGTCTGCATCGCTGCACTGGAATATGGTACCAGGAGCGACTCATCATTCGCCGTTGGGGATTTGATTTTTGGACGGCGTCCATCGCTGCACTGGAATATGGTACCAGGAGCGACTCATCATTCACCATTGGATTTTTTTTTACCACGATTGCACTATCATTTCAGCTTTTCTTATTGCGAAGATCGCGATTGCCCTATCATTTCGGCTTTTTATTCGCAGTTGCCCCATCATTTCGGCTTTATTTTCATTTTTATTTTTACTCGCTGATTTTTATTGCGAGTTGCCCCATCATTTCAGCTTTTTATTTTTATTTTGTTTTATTTACACATTTTTACACCCCCATTTTAACGACTTAGAGGTCGAGGTTCCCAGTTTAACGACGTGGTGGTCGGCTGTTCCCAGTTTAACGACGTGGTGGTCAGTTTGCTTATCCCAGCTCCTTGAACTTTGATCTTGGCGGAGCTGTGTTGATGCCCATAGCTCTGTGGCTTGCCGATACATCCGAGAACTGTGAGGTTTTTCCAAGCTTGTATTGGTCATCTTCCCAATCTTTGAAAAACGGTAGTTTTCAATGGTATGACTCACCACCCTATGGTATGGGCAGTATACGGGATTGCCGGTCATATTCATTTCATGTGGCCTCTTCGGAATAGGCAGTTGCAGACCCTTGTTCAAGGCTTCCTCAAATATATTGCGGACCTCATCCCTCCTGAAGGAGTACACCTTCTTCTTTCTTTCCATTAGAGTAGGTGCCCTTACTGATGCTGGTCCTTGAGGCCGATTAGTCTTTAGTTCGCCCTTTTCAGATAATGGCACATGTCTGAGAGGTTTAGGTTCCCGAAAGGCTTCGGTCTCCATTTGTATGAAATCGACGGTCATAGCTTGACTGTTTGCTAACACGCCTTTAGACAGTTTTATCTCTCCCGTCTTGTATTGCCTTTCGACCCAATCTTTAAAGACGAAGCAGTCTTCAATAGCATGACTTATCACTCTATAATAGGGGCAATATTTTGGGTCGTCGGTCATATTCTCTTCTTGCGGTCTCTTTGATTCCGGCAGTTGTAGACCATTTCTTAGGGCGTCCTTGAATATCTTGTAGACTTTGTCCCTTTTGAAAGAATAGACTTTTTTCAGTTTCTCTTTCAGAGGTGATTCCCCTTCGGTGTATGTATTGGAGGGACTGGAGGCTGATCGCGGCCGTTTTTCACGAAGGCGCTTCGCTCTTAGGTTGAAGGGGGTATCAGTTGGCTGCCTCCGGGCATCAATCCCTAGCTCATGAACCAAAATTTGATTCTGATGTAATTGCAATCGGGCAACTTGGGTCGCGAGATCTGTCGCGACGTTTACCAATTCATCGACCTTAGACTGTACCTTGGCTAACTTCTCGTGCCTTTCCTGAAGCTTCCTCTGAAGCCATCGGAATAATGCTTGTTCTGTAGTTCCGGTTATGACAACCGGGTTATCCTTATTGCCTGAGCACAATTCTGCAGGAACCCCGGGCTCTTTTGGCTTATCGGCCTGAGCGAGCTCTTCATCATTTAGACCGAGTGGACGTTATGTAGCGTCCACCATATCATCACCATGGTTGTGAAGCATGGGAGGGTTCGTTTCTTCATGTTCGACCATATAGACAGTGTGGACCACATATCCAGCCGTCTCTTTATCTTTGGCGGGGTAACCCCGTTCTTGGAGCCTCATGAAGCTCAGCCTAGTATGAGCCCCAGCCCTTTTGTTGGCTCTGTATCTGAGCCTTTTCTGCCTTAGCTTCTCGATTTTGAGGGCTTGGCGGGCATCCATTTTCTAGAAAGCCACCGTGAGTCGATTGATACAGAGCTTAAAGAAGATACCCGATCGAGCAGTTGTCGAGGGTACCGCTGGAGCTTGCCCGAGATGCCCCGTTGCTTCATTGATGTTGATAGCCTTGCCCCTAGCTGGAGCGATGGAGAGTCGTTCGGAAACGGATTTGTGCTTGGGCTGAGGTGCCCTCGTGACCATGACATTCGGCCTTTTCCCTTTTGAGACCGGTTTGTCTGTTACCGGAGCTTGAGGAGCTGGGACGGCGTTAGCTGACACGAACATAATAGAGCCAAATGGTAGCGACGGCTCCTCACATTGTCACCCGAGACTGGCCGGAAGGATCGTCCTGGAGTCTATCTTCATCGTGTAGGAGATGGGAGCTGTGTCGAGAGCTGAGCTTGTCTTGGAGACAATTTTGCTATGCCCGAAGATTGCAATTGGAAATTGTTAACCTGCACAAAGAAGCATGATTTCAGTACATGCCAGAATATGTAGGGTGTTTTTCGTCACCCCATTAAGATGGGAATATGCGCGCGCTTGTCAGGCGTACTACAGATTCCCCCTGCCTAGGGTAGGCGGGGGTTTATTGATCATGGGGATCCGAATCTCCGGCAGCAGCGGACTAAGCTGCCGTTAATTACCCCTCGCCTTTGGAGCGAGGGAACCTCCGATTAACGGGTTAAACTGGTCATGCGAACTCAATGTGCAGTGTTGCGTTTTGAAGGGGTTTTGAATATATCGAGGGCCTCGCAGAGTTTTTACAGGGGTCCCACTATCCGGATAGCGGGCTGGGGGTCAAGGAGGCTAGCAGCCCTTTTGCGGGGTGCAGGACACGTCCCATTAGAAATTTTTTCTAACGGGAACAGTGTGGTGGAGTATGTGTGTGTGTGCATATATGTATATATACATACATATATACATATATAAAGGGAAAGGGCATCCAAAGGATGCGTGGGAGAAAGCGCCAGTGCCTCACGTGCGTGGTACGCGGGTGCTTGGGCGCTCGGGCGCTGGCGCTATCACCTTGGGCGCTAACGCTTTGGGCACCAGCGCCTCACGTACGAGGCACGTGGGCACTCAGGCGCTAGCGCTTTGGGCGCTAGGGCAGTAGTGCTTTGGACGCTAGGGCGCTAGCGTTTTGGGCGCTCGGGCGCTAGCGCCTCACGTGTCAGGCACGTTGGCGCTCGGGCGCTAGCGCTTTGGGAGCTAGCGCCACACGTGCCAGGCACGCGGACGGTCGGGCGCTAGCGCCACACGTTCCAGGCACGTGGGCGCTCGGACGCTAGCGCCACACATGCCAGGCACGTGGGCGCTCGGACGCTAGCACTTTGGGCGCTAGCGCCTCACGTGCCAAGCATGTGGGCGCTCGGGCGCTCGCGCTTTGGGAGCTCGGGCGCTAGCGCTTTGGGAGCTAGCGCTTCACGTGCCAAGCACATGGGCGCTCGGGCGCTGGGCGGCAAAAAGGGACTTGGTCTCTGCACTGGGAGTTGTACTCCCAAAAAGAAATACTAATTATTTTGTGTGTGTATATATATATATATATATATATTTTGAGGAGTTAAACTCCTAAGATATTTTTGGAGCTGATGAAGTGGCTTCTCCCTTGAGCCCTGGATCTCCTCCAAAGTGTGATTTTCGGAGATGGGTCTCCTTCTTCCTCCTCTGTTGGCCGGATCTTGAAGAACAAGAGGTATGGTATTTAAAAATCTCTCCTTTTTGAGATCTAATGGAAGATTTGGGCTCCTCTTTGTGGGTTTTGTGGTGAAAAACTATTTAGTTTTTTAAAAGGAAGAATAAAACTCTTGATTTAATTCAAAAGAAGGGAAGAAGGTTTTAGAACCTTTTGGAAGGAGAATGAGGCACAGGAACCATAGTCTTTGGGGAGAAATGAAAAAGTGTATGCTTTATTCATGATCATGTTACCTTATATAGGCTTAAACATCTACATATAGCCCCTTGGGCTTTACAAAATGACATTTTGCCCATCCCATACCTCATGTGCTATTTTTTTTTTTTTGCACATAAGCCATGGGATTACAAAAATTTATCTTTATTCCCATTTTGCTTACATTCATGCATAAAAAAATTACATCAAAATTATTTATTATACGATTTTTTTATTTTGGCATGGAGGAGGGCCGGCCGCTTCATGTTCGGACTCGACTTGGGCATGGGCCCACTTGGCTTGGGATTGACCTTGACTTTGACTTGGTCAACCGGGATGCAATTTTCGACCCCAACACTTTGAAGTCGGTATAGAATTCTCTGCTGCAGACGACCACTGGACACAGGTCATATCCCATTACTGCTTTTAGAACGCCGTTCCCTGAACTGACATTCCAGCTGGATACGGGGGGTTTGACTGGAATCGCATGAGTTCGGACGAACCATTGCGATATAAAGCATTGAGATGCTCTAGTATCGAAGAGTGCGAGTGCAGAAAGTGATGCTACTAAGATTGTACCTAAGTTATGTAGGATATATTTTAGGTATAATGAAAAGATATATAGATATGTATATGGACTGGAAGAGAATTTGAAAGGGAAGTGTTACCAGTGATGACTTGGCCGGTGGCTTCAGCTTCTTCCAAAGTCATTGTGAAAGCCTATCGCCTCGGCACGTTCCTCCTTGCTGAGGAGCATTCCTCTGTCCGTTCTTTGGTCCTTAAGGTATATTTCGTTGAGCTTGATGGAACTGACAGGGAGGAGGTGCAGTCGATCCACGAGGAGGGGGAGCAGGTAGTGCGAGTCGTGAAGCAGGTGCCTGGATGGATGGACGCTGCTGGTAAGTGATTGCTGGCTTGGGTGCAGCATATGGGTTGTGTCTACGAGGACAAGACCCAATATCATGAGTAACTGAGCCGCAGACTAAGCAAAGGTGATTTGCTCGCCGATAATCTTTCGCCAAATGCCCATCTCTCCTGCAGTAGGTACAAAAGGCTGGGTTAGGCCGGTTGTTCGGTACTCCCGGTCTCCTTGGCACAAATGGTGGCCTTGAAGAGGCTCCTCCTGCCATCTGATTGGCAGGGCGCTTAACTCTGGCAGATTGAGGTCTGCCCCTCATCTTTACTACCATCTCATATCAACGGGCTGCTTTCAGAGCCAATTCGTGGGTCGGGAAATCCCCTGAAGCTAACACAGCTTGGATCTCCGAATCTAACCCTTGTTGAAATCGACGGGCTCTGATCTCTTCTGTCGGTATCAAGTGTGCCGCGAATCTGTTAAGGTATTGTGTTAGCTGTGTAGTATGTGATATATGGAAATCAAAATATTAAGACATATCTTACTGACTGAGTATGGTAAACTCAGTATCATATTCATGTAAGTGCACGGCGGCGCCCCGGCCTCCATCTCGAGGCCAAAATGCGGAAGCGGTGATATACATAAATTTTTCATGAACTGGCACCACCGCGCACTAATACCCGGATCGAACCATTAACTAATCCTAGCTAACTACAAGATGGGGAAGAGAAATATACCGAGTGATCCGAGTCCTCCGGTCTTCTCGTCGTCGTCCCAATCTCCCGCGGAATGTCCGGTCTCCACCTCGTCGCCGGAAGTGCACCACATCGCCTACATATTTTACGGGCTCCCACCTCTATGCCGAGGCAACTCGGGCACGAAGCTGGCTAGTCGACGTGCCCAAGGTTTGCTGTAGAATGTGTAGTGAGCTGCTTGTGTCTCTAGGGGTTTAGGGAGTTGCCATTTGGTGGAGGAATGATACACAAGAATTTTCCATCGATCATTGCTGGAAAAAGGAGCATGCTATATATAGAGAGCTCGGCCAAAAAACCATTTGGTGCTCAGGCTAAAATTGCAAGTGGTGATTTTGGCTTAGCTCTCTCTCTGAAAACAAATCAGCCTCTAGCCAAAATCAAATAGCCTCTAGCCAAAATCCATTAGCCTCTGCACACCAATTAAGCTCAATATAAAACCTTAGGAAATTAATCCACCAACTCAAAATTAAGACTCCAGCACACTCAAGGGGGGCCCACGAAAATTCCATGAAGAAACATTTTCACAAAAAATAAAAATAAACATGTCCCCTCATTAACAGTGGCCGGCCCTTTCTCAAATGGGTGGGGTAAAAAGAAATGATTACATCAAGAGGAGAATAATAAATAGATAATTATCAAAAGGTCACCCTCACAAAAGTCATGCCATCATGACACAAAGAAAGGTCAAGGGATGGGCAAAGGATGGTGCACCATCATGATAAAACAATAAGCAAAGACCCCCTCCACAAATTGCTTATTTGCAACAATGCAAATAAGCCCTCCTCCACCAAACTTCGGCCAATGAACGATACAAAGGAAATCGGCCGAAACGGAAAGCAAACTGGCAACTCCAGAAAACCGGTCCCGTAATAAGTTACAGGAAAACCCTGATACTGTGCATACACACCCGCATCTGTATTCCGACCGGATACAAATGCAAAGAGACAAAACTACACTATCTAATACTAGGATCCGGCTTAAGCCAAAGCCGGCTAGTAAAAACCCATCCGATCACGATCCGTACAATACCGCACGTATCTGATCGAACCCTGCCATATCTCCATACGGCCTCTACAGCTTTTCGCCCGAAAGCTGAGTAACTGAATGTGGGGGACTCTAAAGACTCGTCAGCACCTTGGTTGTGGATTTAACCACTAGCACGTCAGAGGTATAAGCCAATACGTAACGGGCTACCAGGTATTGACTGAAAGGGACGTCTGTGAGCGAACCCAGCCTGACAACCCTACTGAGCCTGTCAGTGACAATATCCGTACAGTCCGGTCCGTTCGTCTATGAGCATCGCATGGCGGGCCTAGGGGGTTGGTAAAAGTCAGACCCCCAAAAGCGGTACAAGTCGTGTCGGAGTGTAGCCCAGAACACCCTGAGATACTACTGGAATACCTACCAGTAAATCTCCTTGCCTCGGCCGAGGGCTTCGTGTAATGGCTCTCCTAGACACAGCGCGACCTCACCCCCAATACCGGGAGAGACGAACCCCTGAAGATGCGCTCACTGCCTCCATGTGGCTCGGGACTGTACCCAACTAAAACCTGTTTGCACGACTCTTTTGAGCCATGGTAGGGTAGTAATCAAAGTACAGTGAGAACTCACACAAGACAAATGACGATCCCCAGGTCGATGAACTAACCTGTACACATGCCACCAGGGAACTGCCATCTGACGTCTGGTATATGACCAACTAGCATGTTCCCGGCGAGTCCTGTCCGGTGTACTCATAACCCAATGAGCACCTGTATACATCTTAGGTGATCCAACTGACACCAGTGGCTTGTGAGACCGGCCACCGCCCCTCGTCGGGGTCTCGACTGTATACACTAGTCTACTCTGGAGTATCGATGCCCTGTCTCGAAACTCTCACGACTAGGAACCATTTAAGGATATGCTTATAGACCCCCAGCTCCCACTTATACGATCGCCCTCATACTGCTGGTGGTCAAGCAAGAATCCTAGGGGCTCTATCAACGTGTAATAGCGACGTGTCAGGTCACCTAAGCAGTACACGATGATAAAGGTAAACCAGATAGCATACTATCATCTCGAGTAAGATTGTCCTATCGGGATAGGTCCTCCCTCAATCATTACAATCACGTGCCTGTGACCCAATAATTGACTCTGAGGGCACTATCTCCAACAATCTCCCACTTGCACTCAAGGCTAATTATTGCGATGTCGCATACTCACAGCCCGTGTGATACCGAACACCCAATTCCTCTACCAGTCAGTCTCACAAAACTCGTTTGCGAAACTATTGCGTTCGAGGAATAGCCTCAGTGAGTGGATCCGCCTTGATGTTTCTATCTATGTCTCTCTATATCTCATGTTCGCGGAGAAAGCCATCTCCCGAAATGAGCAATACCTGTCTTAGAATGTCTGGATGTCTGATGGGACCTAGCTCACAAAAGAACTCCAAATCCAAACTTCTTAGACTGTATCGTCAACTGAACTTAATCAGTATCCTGCGCCATGCCACCCTCAGTATTGCCTTGGACCACCTGTCCAAAATACTGCCCCTCGTCAGAAGGAAAAACTATAGCTCTGACAACATCCTTGTCGTCCAGGTCACCTTGGAAGCCTGGAATGATAACTGTCTCCTAAATGAGGCTGTCGTTATCATATCCCTAGAACATCTACGTATGTTCTAAAACTGCTTCCGACTGTTTCTCCAGGATTGGATTAATGTCAACTTATTGCATCTAGTGCAAGAACAATATCTGGTGTGGTACTTGACATCTCATGATTGACTCAATTGCCTGAGCAAGTGATCTGTCAATCATGCACATCCCTCTCTACTTTAGTCTATAAGACACCTTTAGAGAGGGTGACTCCATCACCTGCAGGTATACTACCGTGCCAGGAGTCAACCATTCTAAATACTCATAGAATGCTGTCAAAGTACCCTGATTGGGAAACCACCCAAATCTGGATCTAAAACCATAGATCTAGTAACCAGTATGTCTGATATAATGTCCAAGTCCCATGTGGAGAAAACACTGTGTGACGACCAAAGTATAACCGACCGTAGTATAGGAATTTCACTTCCTACTCTGTGTATGTCATCCAAATACCAGGACATCACACCTTACTACCTTCTTAACAGATCCATCCCCTATTCTGATGAAGTCAAACCTATGACTGTCACATCAGAAATAGATGATCTATCTCCGCTACTCTGCTTTAGTCTATAAATAGACGTAAGCCACCTGTCCACCAATGCTTCTGCTGCTCCCACTGACTATGACAACCCTCTGGCAGAGTCATATACACGTACACTTCTAAAACTAGTTTAGAACGACGCTATACTCATCCTCTTGCCGGGTCTCATAGTCTGGAACAACAGCAATGGTAAGTATGGGTAAACAAGAACTTCCTTGTCACCGTCCTTGAGGCTACCGGAGTACCTCTCGGGTGCCTGAAGTTACCCACCTTATCTGCGGAGTGGCCAATGGAATGTCAAACCAGATTGAATCTTTAGGTTCCTATAAAATCTTCAGTAATCGTCTGTGGTTCTGGAATCACTTCCAGTTCTACCATACTCCCACTACTGTTTTCTGAAAAAAAAATCCATTTTTAATAAAACTGTGGCGAGTCTAGAACAATATTTCTATTGTTCATCCAGATGGTAGAAAGTCAACCCTCGTCATAGCCTGGGTCAACCCACAAACAGCCATTACAGAAACGTGCCTTGAGTTATCCAGAGTCTGGTTTTAATCATAAGCCAGACAACTCCCCGTACCTTAACATCGTTAAGATACGAACTGTTCTATATCCAATACAGAACCAGAGGCACTGATTTAATTGAACCAGATTCAAATCATGCAGCTATCTCCAGTGCATGTCAACTAAATGGAGAGAGGCCGATCAGCGTTACTCAACTTAGGAATACTTCCAATTATGAGTAACCTGAAAGAGAAGCAAGTTCTCTTAACCATTACTATCAACTGAATACCATTCACAAGTATCTACATCTTCGATCTCCTTGAAGAATCCCGATACTTGCAACACCTGGCTCTCTACTTTATTCAAATACCTATAACTTCTCAAAATTCGGACCCTGTGTTTCCACGAAACACCTGTCTAAAAACTAGAGAAGTCATAAGTAAACCGAATATAGTACGAGGACCAACCCCTCTGTCCTGATGGACCCTGGACAACATACAATACTCTGTATAAGTCCCTTGAGTCTGATAACTCATTCACTGTGTGTCGTAGGTTGAAAACTGTACCTTTGGTTATGAAGAATTACACCGCTGTTTAATGCTCCTTACCTAACCATCCACTGATATAGGTAAATGTCGTAGACATAATTTCAAAAAGGTATATCTCACTCTATGAAAATAGACGTACAGATATATCAATTTGAAATTGGTGCATGACAGCGGATATTCAAAACCAAATATTTGCCGACCGGCAAACAGCCCAGGTGATTTTCTCAAATATCACCGATTACAACGAATCCCGATATAATGAGGATGATCACCTAATTCCCACTAACCTACTCCCACTCATCATCTGTAAAACCATACAGATGTGAGAATCATACCTGGTAAATACATACCCTGGAGTAAGGACTAATTGGGAAATCAGTTTTCCTTTAACTGTACACAGTGAAACTGAATCATTGAAATGTTTCGATAGGGTATCCGGTATTCCTAGTAATGCCTCTTCCAGATTCACGATTGTAACCGTATAATTCTTTGCCAGCTCTCCGAATCCCTTTTTATGTCTTTAGTCATTACCTTCTGCACACCCGTTAGGCCAAATGGTTTTCTTCCTTCCCTACCGTTCGGCACCAGCCTATGGTTTGGAAGAAGACTATCCAATAAGCATAATGGGTGTACTGTCCTAATCCTAGGAGCACTCGCAATGCGAGAGAAGGTGAGGATAAAAGACAACCGAATGAACCTTATTCCTATTTCTCCTGAACCAGGATCCATCCCCGAACTGGAACAAGTTCCTTTCGAGTTCGTATATAACCATACGATGGATTATCCAATAAACTTGGGATCTTCGTAGTGATACGGAGTGTCCTGGAGAAATACAAAGGTGATTTATGATTGGCGAAGAAATACTTGGTCTGGTCGTGAATATCAGTCGCAATTTACTTTGCCCTCTTACTAATCCCTTTCTTTGTCTTAACTTAATACCTTCCGCACACCATCGTTATGCTAATTGGTTTTCTTTATTCCCTACCGGTCGGCACCAGCCTAAGGTTTGGAAGAAGACTATCCAATTTGCGTAATAGGTGTACTATCTCCTAAACCAAGGAGTACTCGCAACCTGAGAGAAGGTAAAATGAAAAGACAACTGAATAGTCCTATTCGTTTTCTCCAGAACCGGAAACCATCATCGAATAAATCCCTTTGAGTTCGTATAGAACCATACGATGGTTTTGTCCAATGGAAGTGGACGTTCGTAGCAATACGGGGTGTCCTGGAGAAAAGGGTAAAAGTAGGAGTGGCAATGAGGTCTGCAACTCTGACAATCCAAAAGCCAGTGTTTAAGAAGGTTCGGTCAACTTGGTCACTGAGTCATAGTCTTAGGGTCGGGTCAATGGTCGCTGCCAAAGAGAGAGAGAAAAGAAACACTCAGCGTGCACTCTAACCTAGATCAGAATGGTTACCAATTTATCTAATCAGGAAACCTCCCACTGTACCTCAAATTCTCCTCCAAACCTGAAAGAAGAATTAGTCGGGGTCACCCGAGGAGTAAACTAACTTATCAGTGGGAATCGGGATCCAACTCTCATCGCATGATAACGTGACGGAATCCGCTCACGTCATCACACTCCAGAAGGTATGCGCATATCTGGCATGTTTCAGTTCTTTTGAAACTCCCGATGTGATTTCTGCCCCATGCTCTTATGACCTTGGCGTGAGGTCAAAATATCATAAGTCACATGTCAAGTTCTACCCGTCATTATCCAGGTTAATTTGAACCCACCCGTATATACCCTTGACGTAGGCCAAAATAGTAGTACGACTGTCCCAAACCAACGCATCTATCTATGCAACAGATAAATACCCGGCAGCTACCAATCACTATGCCTTGGCGTGAGGTCAAAATACATAGCTTGAATACTACCGAATATTTAACTGAAATGACGGAGGGCTACGAATGGTTTCTGGCGAAAACCTTTAACGTAATGAACTTGATATCGTTGAAGGAACTGATAGCTTTTAGAAATATAGTGACGAAAACCTTTGCTAAAGAGGTCACTCCCGGTGAAGGGATCTCGGCTCTTTCCCCGTAGAATGAGGTGTAGGATATTCCAACTGAATACCACGATGCAAAGCAAAAGTAATCGGCTATAGTGAAGTCATTGCCCTGACGCAAACTTTTTGTCCAAGGGGTCACTCCCGGTGAAGGGATCTCGGCCCTTGCCTCGTCGACTGAGGAGCAGGATATTCCAACTGAATACCACGATGCAAAACAAAAGTGAACGTCCTTGCAATAACAGCTTTTTGAAAAGTGTTCCAACAACATCAGATTAGGTTTGTTTTTAACTTGCATTGATCAGAATCAATGCAGTCCCATCAATTGATCACACCAAAAAGAACGAAAATAATATGACGTACGTATATGCCATCCGCATTCGTCACTGGGTCCCGTCATTACCCGTTAGGTTAGCTAACTAACGACAGAGCGGGGACTGGACTAGCGCGGATGCAAAACATATACAACATCTACTAATATATATACCAATATATTATATTCGCTCAAGGCGTGAAAAAAAATGCAACATCACAGAAATGTACAGCATCACAGAAACAATACAGATATCTGGGATCCCCGGGTTTCACAGAGCCACTACTGAAACCCGACGTTCCCCTGGTCGTGTGGATAGCCTGTGCAATGAAAACCTAGACCCCTACGGGCGCGGCAAGTTACCCGCCAAAACCTGAAGCGAGGCAGCCCCCTTCAGCAACGTGAATGGACCACCCGGCACTTCACGGAATCCGGTAACTTGGGCACCCCTCCTGGGACAACCTGTACCCCCTACGAGTGCGGCGAATAGCCCGTCAATTCTAGAGTAAAGCCCCCTCCGTCTCAATGCCATGAGATGCGGGCTTGTTGCCCTCTAGAACCCGGCTGTCCGTGCACCCCTCCGCTGGGCAATCCTAGTACAGAAAGTAAAATATACATACAACGGGTACATCGACCGCAACCAGGTCGTGCCCCAAAAGAATAATACAAACAGGCAGTGACGGCAGTCCACATGTCGGACGCTCGCCCCGCAATATCAAATGTACATAATACAACAGAACTGTACTAGCATTGCATCCAGGCTATCCCCCACGACCGATCCGCAACATCACAACAAAACCACAAAACATCAACGTGAAAGTCACGTTCGCAAATCCGTCTAACCGGGCTATAGCAGTTAGACAGGATTTACCGATCGAGTGAAATTCACGGTCGCATATATAATGTAAATACTGTGAAATAATGTATTTAAAATATCCGATCGATCAAAAATTAACAAGTGGGCCCCCAAGCAATACTGTAGCACTCTCAGAAATTCTGGGCCCAATATTAATATTCCAAAACCCCTAAAATCGGCCCAGAAGCCCACTGGAGAAAATTGACAGAGTGATCTTATCATAGTGCGGCGGAACCGCGGCCCAAATGGGGGTTTGGCCGCGGTTCCGCGCTCCCACTATCGAATTACTTTGTCGAATTTCTACAGTAGCCTTATGATTTCCAGTACATCAATTTTATACAACCTGAAAAATTTTTGGGCTTCAAAAAATTTCAACAGAAAACTGATGTGAACAAAATACGGTTTTTGGAATTTTGGTCGATCGGAAATGTAAACACATTACACAAAGCTAGACTAGCTTAATGGCGAGGCTCTGATACCACTGTAAGTGCACGGCGGCGCCCCGGCCTCCATCCCGAGGCCAAAATGCGGAAGCGGTGATATACATAAATTTTTCATGAACTGGCACCACCGCGCACTAATACCCGGATCGAACCATTAACTAATCCTAGCTAACTACAAGATGGGGAAGAGAAATATACCGAGTGATCCGAGTCCTCCGGTCTTCTCGTCGTCGTCCCAATCTCCCGCGGAATGTCCGGTCTCCACCTCGTCGCCGGAAGTGCACCACATCGCCTACATCTTTTACGGGCTCCCACCTCTATGCCGAGGCAACTCGGGCACGAAGCTGGCTAGTCGACGTGCCCAAGGTTTGCTGTAGAATGTGTAGTGAGCTGTTTGTGTCTCTAGGGGTTTAGGGAGTTGCCATTTGGTGGAGGAATGATACACAAGAATTTTCCATCGATCATTGCTGGAAAAAGGAGCATGCTATATATAGAGAGCTCGGCCAAAAAACCATTTGGTGCTCAGGCTAAAATTGCAAGTGGTGATTTTGGCTTATCTCTCTCTCTGAAAACAAATCAGCCTCTAGCCAAAATCAAATAGCCTCTAGCCAAAATCCATTAGCCTCTGCACACCAATTAAGCTCAATATAAAACCTTAGGAAATTAATCCACCAACTCAAAATTAAGACTCCAGCACACTCAAGGGGGGGCCCACGAAAATTCCATGAAGAAACATTTTCACACAAAAAAAATAAACATGTCCCCTCATTAACAGTGGCCGGCCCCTTCTCAAATGGGTGGGGTAAAAAGAAATGATTACATCAAGAGGAGAATAATAAATAGATAATTATCAAAAGGTCACCCTCACAAAAGTCATGCCATCATAACACAAAGAAAGGTCAAGGGATGGGCAAAGGATGGTGCACCATCATGATAAAACAATAAGCAAAGACCCCCTCCACAAATTGCTTATTTGCAACAATGCAAATAAGCCCTCCTCCACCAAACTTCGGCCAATGAACGATACAAAGGAAATCGGCCGAAACGGAAAGCAAACTGGCAACTCCAGAAAACCGGTCCCTTAATAAGTTACAGGAAAACCCCGATACTGTGCATACACACCCGCATCTGTATTCCGACCGGATACAAATGCAAAGAGACAAAACTACACTATCTAATACTAGGATCCGGCTTAAGCCAAAGCCGGCTAGTAAAAACCCGTCCGATCACGATCCGTACAATACCGCACGTATCTGATCGAACCCTGCCATATCTCCA
This sequence comes from Agapanthus africanus, assembly GCA_030015575.1. Lineage (NCBI taxonomy): Eukaryota > Viridiplantae > Streptophyta > Magnoliopsida > Asparagales > Amaryllidaceae > Agapanthus > Agapanthus africanus. Next base: position 75,627,442 of record JASDDO010000028.1, read on the forward strand.
TACGGCCTCTACAGCTTTTCGCCCGAAAGCTGAGTAACTGAATGTGGGGGACTCTAAAGACTCGTCAGCACCTTGGTTGTGGATTTAACCACTAGCACGTCAGAGGTATAAGCCAATACGTAACGGGCTACCAGGTATTGACTGAAAGGGACGTCTGTGAGCGAACCCAGCCTGACAACCCTACTGAGCCTGTCAGTGACAATATCCGTACAGTCCGGTCCGTTCGTCTATGAGCATCGCATGGCGGGCCTAGGGGGTTGGTAAAAGTCAGACCCCCAAAAGCGGTACAAGTCGTGTCGGAGTGTAGCCCAGAACACCCTGAGATACTACTGGAATACCTACCAGTAAATCTCCTTGCCTCGGCCGAGGGCTTCGTGTAATGGCTCTCCTAGACACAGCGCGACCTCACCCCCAATACCGGGAGAAACGAACCCCTGAAGATGCGCTCACTGCCTCCATGTGGCTCGGGACTGTACCCAACTAAAACCTGTTTGCACGACTCCTTTGAGCCGTGGTAGGGTAGTAATCAAAGTATAGTGGGAACTCACACAAGATAAATGACGATCCCCAGGTCGATGAACTAACCTGTACACATGCCACCAGGGAACTGCCATCTGACGTCTGGTATATGACCAACTAGCATGTTCCCGGCGAGTCCTGTCCGGTGTACTCATAACCCAATGAGCACCTATATACATCTTAGGTGATCCAACTGACACCAGTGGCTTGTGAGACCGGCCACCGCCCCTCGTCGGGGTCTCGACTGTATACACTAGTCTACTCTGGAGTATCGATGCCCTGTCTCGAAACTCTCACGACTAGGGACCATTTAAGGATATGCTTATAGACCCCCAGCTCCCACTTATATGATCGCCCTCATACTGCTGGTGGTCAAGCAAGAATCCTAGGGGCTCTATCAACGTGTAATAGCGACGTGTCAGGTCACCTAAGCAGTACACGATGATAAAGGTAAACCAGATAGCATACTATCATCTCGAGTAAGATTGTCCTATCGGGATAGGTCCTCCCTCAATCATTACAATCACGTGCCTGTGACCCAATAATTGACTCTGAAGGCACTATCTCCAACAATTCATCCACGGATTTGGTCCACATCGAACCTTGTTGTAAGTGAATGAACCGCTGTTCTATGTCAAATCTGGCAGTCTCAGAGAAGTACTTCGCATCAAACATATCGCAAAAAGTCCTCTATTCGATCGGTTGGGTGAGACGGCTTTCTTCCGCCTTCCACCAGACTCGTGCATTGTCAATGAGCTGCAGCTTTGCAACTCAAACCCAAACTATCTCTGGCATTTATACTGCTGCCAGATCATCTTCAATACTTTGAGCCCACTCCTCAGCTTCTAGGGGGCTCTCTTTTCCCGAAAATTGCTTGGGGTGCAAAACCCTAAATTGCTTCACCCCAGTTGCTTCCGCCTCTGGACAGTTCATCAAGATAGCAGTTTGCTGCTGCTGTCCTTCCAGAAGGCTGCGGATCGCCTCAAACAAGATCGTCTGCTCGTTGATTGGAGCAGCGACGACAGGTGTAAACGGTAGAGGTAGAGAAGTGTTGTTGACATTTGTGCTGGTGTTGTTTGGGAAATCCATAATCTTGAAAGAAAATTTTGGGTTAGGACAGATTCAAAATATATGGAATTGGAAGATTCAAGAAATATGAATTGTAAAGAATGTTTTCAGTTGCTAGTTCTTGTGTTACATTGCTTAGGCTGTCCACGCAGAACTGACCTGCATGAGCCACCAACAAAACATGTCGCGTCCCGCTTTCCAGCAGAGAACGCGACGAGGCCACTACATATTTACTCAGAAGTAAACACGCTAAGTGTATCTAAGAAGTATAAAATAAAATGTACACAAGAGACAAGATGTAAATGAACACCAACTTTATTTATTAACTTTCTTTTTACAATACAATGAAAAGTAAATACATGGAATGAAAGCAATTCCTAAACAGTGGCATAACAGAAATGGAAATTTATACAAGTAAACTAAAGCTCTGGGTCGAAGGCTATCTGATCCAAATTTTCGCTGGTGGGCTCTGTCTCCAGAAGGTCCGATCTACCCAACAACATTCTAAAGAAAGAAGAAAGGAATGTCGTCAGCGAACAATCGCTCGGTAAGTCCAAAAGGTAAGTAGAGACAGAATAGACAGTAGCAGAATGTAACTTTTAAAGTTATATTATATTGTTAACGTTGTTGTTTGTAACTTAGTACAGAAAATGCCTGTGTATACGAGAGGAGTCCCACTATTCCGGAGACTAAGGTATACGGAGCACAAGGAACCGTTCAGCCACGGTACAACGGCAATGGAGATTCAGGTTAGGTGTATTATGGTTACAGTATCGTGCAACTTTTAACACCTTCCATACCAATCTACCCCTTATAAACCCCGTGATGTCTTGATTGCATTGATTATATTGATTGTATTGTATTGTATTGTATTGTAGATTGTATATAGATGACTTACCGGAACCATGATATCAGTAATGGAACGGATATAATGGATGCACATGTAGATGGAGAATATCCATAGTTCGGTTCAGTCAATATAGATTGATGTAGATTAAATAGACGGATTCATGTTGAATTATAGTTTATACTTGAATCACATTCAAGTCAGATTGATTGGATTGAGACTCAGTCTTATTCAGACACTTTAAAAAGAAATTGAAGTCCTGAATTGGTTTTTTTTTATGTTATCGGTAACTGCTGCACATGGACGGCAGGATTTGTGTCTTTTTCCAAAACAATTACCATGTTGATAACACCGTTTGTTAGGTTGTCTACCTTAAATAGGCAAGCACCCATATCTCCGGCTCCCTGAGGCTCAAGAGACTGGTCCCGCTTAAACCTATGTTTACTAGGGTCCTTATTGTAATTTAGTATAACTTGATGGGGTTTTATGTAAAAATAGTTTGATATAATTTTCAAAATACAGCTCAAGTATTTAATTATCGTATTTAGAGTTTTCATAGATGTATATTCTTATACAAGTGAAATTTCTAGTGGGTAAGACCTAACTTCATTATATAATATTATTGAAATATTGGAATTGTGTTGTATTTGGATGGTATTTTCATGGAATAGTGATTCCTTTGATTTAGAAAACATGGAATATTTATATAATTAAAATATTTATTTTGATAATAGATATATATATATATATATACTTAATGAAAATAATTTATTTATTTTCTTATATAAATCTCATTTTCTAAAGAAAAATGTATAAAAATTCCATCGAGATCGAATGCTCCTTACGGAGGTCTGCATCTCACTTTACTAGGCCCGAGAATGTGCGATAACCCGCACCATCCCGAACGGGGTCCCCAAAGTGGGTTGTAGAGGCGCAATTGCATGTAAATGTTTAATACATCTTTTTATAGAAAACGGTTTTGTAAGTTTAGGGTATTCTATTGTCCCAAATCTCATCGTGCTATGTCAAATATATGTGTTGTGGTGAGGTGGGTCATTACCTCATGAGTTATCTAAAGGTATAGTAAGGAATAAATTTATAATGTCGAAACTTAAAATATATGGTATTTTTTTGTAAAAGTGCGATAAAAGTTAAAAAATGATTCTTTTAAGATGAAACTTGTTTTAATAGATTTATTAATGTTTGTTAAACAATATGTGAGAGTATGGTATAATCTGGATTAAGAAAAGTTGAATTTTGAAGAAAAACTGAATCGGAAGTCGGATTAACTCCGCTTCTGTCGGGTTTTATGTTTTGAAAGTTTTAGAATTTGAGATGAGAGGGAATGAAGGGACTTACTGGCTTAGGGTCAAAAGGAGAAGGAGAGGGAACTACGGAAGGCGTCGGGACGTCGTTTCATCGCCGGAAACTCCTTGTATCATCGCCGGAATTTCGTCGGAGCTTCGTCCTTCGCTAACTCCACTTGCACACTATTGGGACTTGAAAGTTTTTGAGAGTTTTGGCAGGGAATTGTGAGTGAGGAAGTGTGAAATGAGGAGTGGTATTTATAGGTAAAACTAGGATTTAGTGTATTGAATGGGGGAATTAAAATTTGTATTAAAAATAGGATTAAAGAGGTATTTTAAATTCTCTGGTTAATTGCAGAAAAGATAAACAGTCTAGGGGAAGTGGGGTAGGCCAAAGGGTTGCAGGGGAAAAGAATTGGGGGCTTTACCTACGGGGAAAACCGGTGGTACCGGTCAAACAAGGCTTTTCGCCGGTTTTTCACCGACCGGGGGGGGCTAGGGTTTAGTGCCACGTATCTTGTCGCTTTGGTTTCTTCAGTGCACATGTTTGTTTATACCGTGTCTCTTCAGTTTACGTGTTGTGCACGTGCAAACCCTTGGGCTTCTAAAAAGATTAGAAGAAAATAAAACAAAAAGATAATGTGGCTGATGGGATTTGAACTCTGGTGCTATGTCTCAGCAGTGCAAGGCTTTACGAGTGAGCTACAAGCTCTTTCTTGCTGTTCTAAAGCAAAACAAATTCTTATATTATTCACAGGAATTGTAAATACCCTAATTGTACATTAACTTTTAAAATTTTTTATGTACACTGAAATTGGAGTTGTTACATAAGTTCGAGATGAGACACACGTCCTAAACCACTCGAAATTGACAGTGAGAGAGGATTTGACTTATTAAGAGCAACCGATGGCTATTGTGGATCGACGGGAAAAGATTCTCAAGAATAGAGTGATCCCTCTAGCGCTTGGTTCATGGGGAAATCGTTTGTATGGAAAATCTACTTGGGAATGTGAGGATGAAATTTGAAAAATGTTTCCACACCTCTTTCTTTACATCCGTATATTCATTGTTCTTGTTTTTTCCCATTTTCGTGAATTTCGATGACGAAATTCTTTTTGTAGTTGGGCATAATATAATACCCTAGCACGATTGTACGATATTAGTATTTTAAATTTCTTTAATTATTTATTTGGATTGTGATTGGTTTGAATAGTATTTGTATTTGTTCGACCCGACCCGCTTGCATGAATCCATTATGGTGCTAGAGTATCTTTTATTAATATTTATCTGTAGATTAAATCGATATGAATCTTAAATAATAGATATATAATATTTTAAATTATATGTAAATATTTTCTGGTAGCCATACGTTAGGGATATTTTCATATATAAATTGTCATCATGTTATCTCATATTTTTATATTGACATTTATCTATTACGTCTAAATCTTAAACATCCTAGATACCCGATATATATTATATTAGAATATATTATTATTAACCATTAGATTTATGGTTAAAGAATGCTACGTATGTATAGATGTTTCCAATATGCTTTTCAGTGAAATTTAGTAGAGCCGGATCGGAGATTTATAGTAACTTTTATTATATTATTAGTTATATATAAGCTATATATATAATATACTATATAAAATATAAAAATTTATATTATTTCTTTATTAAATCTCTCTCTCCCTCTCTTTCTCTCCAGCTCTCTCACTTTCTTCTTCTTCTCGTGGCTACCTTCCTCGACCGCACTTCCTCACACCCAAGCAATCATTATCGTTACTTCCCTCTCAACTCCAACACCCGATCACCTCCAGCCACACCCATCTTCCTCCGAGCACCCAAACTTCAGCCTGCACCTCACCGTCGACCCTCGATCCGAGCAACCACACCTCCAATCATCGTTTTCTTCTCGCTACCACCTCAACCCCGTCTCCACCATCTTTAATCTCCATCGACTGCATCTCCTAACTCCATCGCCGGGAACCCATCTCATCTTGATCATCCACAACCCGAGCAGACCCCATAAACCTGAAACCCTAACTCCAAACCTTTACCATCGAGACCTAAGGCCCTAGCCAACTTCTCTTCATCACTCACAACCGAGCACATTCCCTTCAATCGCCTCAAACATCGTCATCATCGTCAATATTCTTCGCGAACCGAGAGCCCAAGTCCATTGAGATCCCTAGTCTTATTCCCTAACATCCATCTTGGATTTTGCGTAGCATCGTCATGTTTTATCCGTCTCCAGGCAAGTTTTTTTACTTGCTACATGCTATAGTTACGGCAAATTTACACCGTGCCGTAACATTATTATAATCATATCATTTCATATTATAGATATTTAATAATAAGTTTATTTTATAATAAATAAGTTTAATTTATAATATTTATGTAGGTATATCTAATTAACAATATTTGATAATTCTGACAGATGATTATTTTAATACGGTTAAATTGATGTACGAACTTGTAGTAGTTGATATGAACATGGCCGTTAATTCATGTAACGCATCTAGATAACCTTTTATAAAATATTCAACGTGCATACCGTTAATCCTATTACTAGAAACCATATGGTAATTTATTTATCGATATTAGTATTTACTCATTTGATTTAAATACTTGTTCAAAACAAATTGAGCCATTGCAATTAACTTTAAACATGGCATGACTTGTTAATTTATATCAGTTCAAGATTATCGATATACTGTGATGACTATATTGCTTGCTTTACACCAGTACTTGTCTGTGATATGTGACTATGATATATACATCCTACCTGATTGATTATATCATCCCTGACATGCCTATACACAAATTCATAACTAGTACCCTGCTATCCTGTTACTATTACCGTTATCATGTTAATATCTGTTGCATATAATACTTACCGATGCCAGCAATCTTGACTTGTTTTCTGGATGTACGTGACCTTCTTGTGTTGGCATTGGATATATATTAAATTCATACCCGATTTGGAAAATGAAACCTGGGGAAATAGGAAAATAAAAAATGTAACTGAATTGTAACTTTGTCACAACCTGAAAGCGGCACGTAACCGACACTTAGATCACGTAACATCTAAAGATATCGACACGATCCAAGTAAGCCAAAAACCCAAAATTAAAGCCATTTTAAGAAAAAAGTGGATGTGGTATTTTAAAAAGAGTTATTACATGGAATCAAGTTTCTTTTAAAGTATAAATAAATTTATTTGAAAACGCCTATATCGTTTGAAAATCGAGTAGCATCTCCTTCGTAAATTTTGAATAAAACTGCATACAAAGCATAATATATATAAAGTATCCCCAACGGGAGCCAGTTTCCACGTCCAAACGGCGGAGCAACCACACAGATAATATACGACGCCCAAGACGAAGAAATAGAAAGCGAAATATAACCAACAACAAAATAAAGTCGAGTCCAAACGAGTATGATGCCCAAAACATATAATATCCAAGTCTCGCTTAATATATAAGTTTAGGTCGATGGAGTTTTTAACTAGATCCAAAAGAATACACACACACACACACAGACACAACGGGTGGTTATGATCCAACATGTAACCCACCTACCAAAGCAATCACCGAAGAAGAAATGTACCAGTAAGCCGCTACTGATCCAAGCGGTCAATCTTACAAGAAACCGATGCACAACGGGGTGAGTTGCCAACTTAGTGAATAAAAGTATATCGAAAAGTAGAAATCAAAATGAATAACGATCTATCTAGGTCATAAAATATAGTACTATCATATCCTGAACCTATATATGAATAAATCACAAGTACTATAAGCGTATCAATATCAATCACGTAAATATGGAAATATATCAACATATCATATGTATATATTGCATGCATTCATGTATAAGCCTGTAAAGTAGCCGAAACATGTATGTAAAACCCTTTCAAAATAGCCGTATGATACGTATATCACGGCACAAGTAGCAGACGTAGTTTTATGAAGTATTATATGTGTTTTGTTTAAAGTATATGTCTCATTTTTTTAGAAATGAGTTTTAAGAGCGTTTCCATTTAAAAGTTTCTTGTGTCGTCCCAGATACGTCAAAATAGTGAGAGTATAGCTCATTTAGAAATCTCTTTATATGCATCTAAATGTGAAATAGTATTCAGATATTGTTCCATGGATCAGTCTTGTTCGGCTATTATATGCATAATATATAACAGTGTATCTCGACGGATCGCGCAAATATCAACATATGAGTGTCCAGTATCGACACTCTAAATCTCATAAATCTCGTGTCTATCACCGACACGTGAGTCCAGATATCATAGGCACCATCTTGTCATATTGGTCCTCTCTCGATATCAACAGCCATGGTCGGTATCTCCCGGATATCCGCCGCACTCTAATACTCACTCCGGTATCGATCCATCTCGCTAGGCTCCCTGTACCTCCCTATGGTCTTCCTGTCCTTCGGTGTCGTACCGGGTCCACCATGTACCCGTAATCGGTTAACCCCTCCATCGATTCAGATATCTCATCATAAAAACCTAAACTCATGGTGGACGCTAAATCATCATATCTTGATAAGACCACATTTAAAAACATTCACAAGTTTTATAAATCCCACCGTGGCTTCTCAAATCCATGGAAAACAACAAGTTCCGAAAAACACATATATAATCGGTTTCGAGTTCACAAAAATGTAACGCATATATTATCTTTGCCACATTGGCAACAAAGAATATCCATAATGATGGTATTCGTATATCAAAATCATTATAGGTATCATCACATCTATCATGAATATCTAGAACACAAGTAACATGGCAGCCCTACCGTGTCATGGCAATACTAATGATATATAGTGTAGCATATGTGTTTGTGCTCGTGCAACATGGCAATCATTAGTATTTGTACAAGTGTTCTATTAAAGGAGTTCGAACATCACTATTACATGGATATATCAATCATCACATTCATATAATAACATCAATGATAACAAGCGTGGAAATCCTACAGTGTCATGGCAGTACATGAGGTGTAGTGTAACATAAGCGTCTGTGATTTGTGCAACATAGTAATCATTGGTAGTTGTGCATTGTTCTATCAGTGTGTTCATATGAGAATAATAACGCAACTAGCATATATAAAAGGTAATCAAAACACGAGCGTATAAAAATGTTATCCTAATCGTAACGTGAATAATCGTTAAACGTAGCTAACTTTTATAAGCTATACCGTTATAGTTTAAAATAGAACGAAATGTTGTTTTACAAATAAAGAGGCTACAGTGTTTTTGAAATAGATATTCATTTGAAATTTGTAGTACATCCTTGATATTACCATTCAAAAGTAAGAAATGGATCATTAGTTTTTAAAAGAGTATAGCTCAACAAATATAACAATATCCCAATCGGGATATAGCAAGACTGTGCAAGTCAAATACATATCCACCGTATCCGGCAATCTATCCTCATCATAACTATATCCCAATCGATACCGTACGGATCTATAGTCGCGTACACATATTACAATAATCACATATAACTATATATCTACGCATACATATATCCTACTAGATACAAACTATATACTAACTTAGTTATAAACTAAGTTATTTAAGATAACACTATCCTAGATATAGTATAGATATCCTAGTTAATTGGTTGCGGGGTCACCGATGTCTCGAGCATGTTGAAACCCACGACTGTCTCGCCGTCTCGGAAGTCCCCGCGATCGTACCTACAATCGAAATCATGACACAACGGAATAAATATCCAAATCGAAAACGATAAGACAAGCGAAGTGCACATAGGTTAAAACCTATGGACAACATATGCTAAAACGAAAAAACATCGCCTGACGTCGACATACGAATGTCGAACGACCGAGTCAAGACATAAAAATACGAAATCCAAGTTTCAAATATCGAAAAATATCGCCAAAACTATACTAAAACACTCGTAAATTTCTCTATAGAAAACCTGGAACAAAAATCCTAATACAGTGGCTTAATTACTACAAGATGAAGCTACAGACCAAAAACCAAGACCTAATTTGAAAATGGGGCCGCAGATTGCGGTCGTATGGAATAAAATTGCGGCCAGATTAGGGACTTAGGGGCTCAGGCTTCTAGGTTAATCTTCTAATGGTTCATACATCTCACAGTGCTCGCTAAATAATTTTTAGAGAACCCCACTTGCACCAGATTCAAATCTAACATCAAAAGCTTCATGAAAACTATGTTCTAAAACTCAAAACACATTCAAAACTTAAACTTGAGAGCTCTAAATCAACAAAACCAAGACTTTATTCTAGAAACACTAAGTAAATAAGAAAAGAGTTATAAAGACATATCAAAATGGGGATCTTTACCTTCCTAGGTGAAGAAAGAGAAGGATTCAAACTCTTGAAATGTCTTGGTGATGCTTTATGAAGAGATATGTGCATATCTATGTGTCTTGATAAATTTGCTTGAAGAAATCTTCAAGAACCATGATGATTTGGTGGAGAGAGGTTAGGGTTTGGGTGAGGGTGAAAAAGTTATGATATTTTGAGAGATGAAAATATTTGGTTGTGAGGATAAAGAAAAGAGGAGAGAGGGTGTGACATATTAGACTATTATGTTAGGATATTTTGTGAAGTATTGTGGTGAACATGATGGTATAATATAAGCTAACATATCCCGCTCTCTCTTCCTCACAAAACTATATAAAACATGCACAATTCATTTAGATTATATATATTTTCTCAAAACAAAATACACGCTATCTTTAAAATTTTCATATTTTTCATTTTTCCCAAAATAATTATATATTTACGGATACTGATCCGAAAACCCAAAATCCATACATGATATTATTTTCGCAAACTCATAATACCTATATTTAAATTATAAAATAATATTTATAATTTTCAAAATGTTACAAACTTAAAAGGATATTACTTGATCTGTGGTTCCGGGGGGTAACAGAATAGAATCATTCGTGATTCATACTATTTGATCCGTGGTTCCGGGGGTAACGGAAAAGAATCATTCTTGATTCATATATCTTGATCCGTAGTCTCGGGGGTAACGGGATATATACTTTTGAGTTATATGGAGGAGTATATTTATTGGTTTCAAATACCTATATGATAGTTAACTTAGAAACTGTAAATACCCAGTTCCATGTATATTTTCCGTGTATTTATTTATTATATTTTTCCAGATTTTTCCTATTATTTTTCACTTTTTATATATTTTTATTTTTATTTATTTTAATTACTATTTTTCATAATCTAAACCAAACCCTAAACTACCCAAACCCCAGCCCGGACCCGGACCCGACCCGCCCCGAACTCCCACTTCCTCCCTCTCTCTTCTCTCTTTTTCCTTCGCTCTTTTCTTTTTCTTTCTCCTTCTCTTTTCCCGCCTCCCTCGCGCTTGTCCCAACGTTCCCCCCACGTCTCCCTCCCTCACTCGTGCCATCCCCGAGACCCGCTCCCCTTAACAACCCAAGACCTCGACCTCGCCCCAACGGCCATCCCCGAGACCCGCTCCCCTTAGCAACCCAAGACCCCACCTTCGACCTAATGACATATGTCACGTCCCGCTTTCCAAAATACGGAATGCGAGGGGTAGACAAGGCCAGCCATGCTCTTACGGTCAAGGAAATGTCCTGCCGTAGTCACACTTCGGCTTCTAGTTTTTCATGGTAAACAGTAAATGATGCGCAGGTAATGAGAAATGCAGTAATTGAATGAAACAATGTAAAGAACTGACCTGAGGGGAAACAAAAGATTTGACTCTGGATAGCCAAACAAGATGTCCGTGATGTGCGCTAGTCCTGGTCCCGGCTAAATCCTCTCCTCACACTGAGCATGCATACTCAGGTCGTCAGAGCGACACAATAGCAATATAATTTATAAATTCATGTGACAATTCTAACAGCGATAATAAATATGTATAACCGTAAATCAATGACAGTATGGATATGAATATGTAGTAATCAATGCAGCGGAACAGTAAAAGCAGTAGAATGATATGCCACGTATGTCAACACAGTATGTAAGGTATATCCATACCAGTATCCCTATCAGTCTCTAAGTCTCACTGTACAGGTCACTAAGCCTATCGTCAGTTCAAGTGTGAGAATCAACCACTCGCAAGTGTCCTCCACCCAAGAGTAGAACCCAAGGGCAAGGGACCACGGGCCCAACATGTATATCACGGTAATAATCACATACCCTGTAAATCTCCATATATCTCCCTAAATATATAAGCCGGCATGGGACTCCCGAGATTCTGTTGAACTCACACTTAAACTACCCCATACCCCGTGGTCTACATCAAACGCTAACCATAACCCTAAATACCAATCGGTCTGTGACAAGTCTACGCGAGAACTGGAAGCAGGACCTCCATCAAGCACATCCCGACTAATACCTAAGATAAATGACAGTGTCTGGTGCCTTATCTGTGATACCCATGCAAGAGCTTCCATAAGTGTCCCATACCACTTATAGTTACACGTACACGCGTCTCACAGACGTCGACAATGCAATATAATAATAAGGTTCACTGATTGTGTACAAGTACGTATCACTTCCACTTATTCACTGATACACGAACACTAACGTACTTGCCACAATCATCACTAATACCTAACACTGGGTAAATGCACGTTATCACTAGGTTATCAATGCAATGACATGTGTATGGTATGATGCGTAAACAGCATATAAAGCATGATTAGGTTGTCATGAATCTACAATCTACACTTGCATAATTTATCATAAATCATACGGTTATAGTTTAGTGAAATGATGAACGGGGAGTAAATAGTATGTTCAGTTATTTATCCAGCGAATTTAGTTTCATGCCAATCGGGTTTCAGGGTCATTAATTATAGTCATTTCATTTTAAACGTTCACGGCTGGAAATCCGGTTTCAGAATTGGAAGTCTATTGCGCGACGCATTTTAATCCCAGTTGGGATCAGATTTTAGCGATACTACAGTTGAATGAAACCTAGGGTTTTTAGTAAGGTTTTCAACGCAATAGACAGATCTTTAATCGCGTCTATACGTCAGGAGATCTACACTGTTTAATGCTAGTATGTCAATTCTGATTCTGTTGGGACTGTTATACGTCCCGATCTATTAAATTGCCGATTAAATAACAAACGATAACGAAACAGGATGAAACCACTTGTGATGTCTAGCTAATAGATTCACCTATAATAAACAGTTGAGTTCCGCAACCTACAAGTTAAGGAAACAGGATGGTTCTCATTACGGGAAAGTAAACCACAACTGGAGTCGTTCTGGACTGCAGTCCAGAGTCGCACTCCGATCCAAATATAGTCACAGTTTAAGTTTAGGAATATCTGTAAACTAGTATAGGGTTAAAGTTCGTTGAGTTGGCTTCGATTTGAGCCCTCGATCGCACCATTTCAGTGTGTATATAATTTATGGTAATTTTAACGGTTTTCGGGTACAATAAAATTCCAGTTTTACGAGTAAACTTAGGGGTAGTCGTTTTAATCGTTAACGGTCATATTTTCCAACGAAATTTGCACAAGGTATTCATCACAACAAGGGCCAACATAAACAATCCAGTTCCGTCAATTTAGAAAAGTATTTTCTTTGGGAATATGCATCGAACAGGTACATAATATAATTTTATTCAAAAAATAATTATAGAATCTATACGATGTTACTTGGTAACAAGCATAGCTTAGTATGTAGCAAGTAGAAAACTTGCCTGGAGGCGCACGGCAGCGAGGTACAGTACGGGCACGCGACGAGCTAGCACCGCGACGGCAACGGCTCCGGGTGAGCTCGGGTTTGTTCTCGGCCAGTGGGGGCTCGGGGCGTCGTCGGGGTGTCTGCGTTGGTCGCAGCTCTTGATGGTGCGGCTGCAGTGGGTTAGGTGGCCGGTGATGGGTCGGCAACTGTTGTGGCTCGAGTTGGGTGAGAAGAGGGATCAAGAGAGAGAGAGAATAGAGAGTGAGACAGAGAGTGAGGGATAGAGAGTGAGGGAAGAGAGTGAGACAGAGAAAGAGAGATGTAACGAGGGAGAGGGAGAGAAAGAACACAGAGAGGGAGGGAGTGCGAGAGATAAGAGAGAGAGAGACAGAGATTGAGAGAGTTAGAGAGAGAACAGAGAGAGATTGAGAGAGAGAGCAAAGTTGGAGAGAGAGAACAGAGATTGAGAGAGTTAGAGAGAGAACAGAGAGAGATTGAGAGAGAGCAAAGTGGGAGAGACGACGACGACGACGACGATGATGATGATGCTGCGGTCGATGATGGTGTGGGGAGTCGACGAGACGTAGTGGGGCTCGCCGGCGAAAGGGCGTCGGGGCTCGCTCGGGTGTCAGAGAAGTTTGCTTGGTCGGTGCAGTGGAGTGGGAGAGAGGAAGTGGGGTTTCTGGAGAGACGAAGGAGGAGCGAAGAGAGAGAGAAGCGATGTCGGCGACGGTGGCGAGGCGAGCGCGGCGTCGGTGTGAAGTGTGCGTGGGTCGAGATTGGTAGCGGGAAGAGGAGGGAGAAGGAGAACGAGGGAGAGCGATGGTGAGTTCGAGGGAGTTAGAGGAGACGAGGGGTGCGCGAGTCGGGGTAACGGCACACGAGTCGTGGGGAAAACGGCAGCGCGTGGGTGGAGGAGTCGGCTGAGATTTCGGATCACGAGCGACAGGGTGGGAGAAAAGGAAAGGAGCCGTTGGAGGAAGGAGGCACTGTTGGTGCGGGTCGGGTAGGGTGTAACGGGTGCGGGTGAGGGCTGAAGCGGGCTTGAAGGGGGCCGGGCCGGGCCAGAGGCTTGAATTAATAAAAAAAATGAAAAGGAGTGGGCTGGGGCATTGCTGTGCTGGCCTGTGAAAGATTAAATAATAAGTAAGGGAAAGATAGGGCCGGGCAAAGTTTTTGAAATGGAAATTAATTTAAATAAAAGGATTTGGATGAGTTTAGGAATTAATCAAAATGAAATGGAGTTCTAGGCCTGTGAAAAATTTAAAAGAATTATAAGGGAAAGGAAATAGACCGGCTGAGTTTAAAATGGATTAAGTTTAAGAAAATAAATGAATGGGTTGGGGTAAATTTATTAGAATAAATGGGATAGGGTAGGGTTTGGGATTTTTGGTTTAGGATAAATAAAATTATAAATAAGATAAATAAAATTATAAATAAAATAAATAGAATTATAGAGTAACAAAATATAGATTTTGGTATAAAAGGGGCTGGGTATTACAACATCACCCTCATCATCGACATATACCATCGGGACTTCACGTCAACGGGCTACCCACTACTGACCTCACCACTCCTCCGACGAGCTCACCTCCCCGGACCAGCACCTCCTCCCTCAACCTTTCATCCGAGCTCCCCATCCCTCGCCGTCACCAACCCAGAGCACATCGTCGGCAAACCCCAGTGCCGCCCGAGCACCGACAAGCGCCCCACGTCCATGCCTCCCTCAACGACCCCGAGATCACCACAAGCAACCCTAATCCTTACCTCCAACCTCGCTCCCTCTCAACGGCTCTTTCTCTCTCTTTCTAAATCTCACTCTCTATCTATCTCATTCTCATAACCCGAACCCATCTCCATTCATCCTCGTCTTCACCGCAGTTGCCTCCGACGCACACCCACCACCCTTATCTACGACCTCTCCCTATTATCGAGCATCGCCGACCACCAGATGCCTCCACCGTCAAGGCCACCCTTAGTACCCCGATGAGACCCACTTTAAGACGAGCATCAAACACCCAATTACGTCAATGCCTTCTCCTCCGGCCAAGCCAAGCTCCTTAGCTGCCATCGTGCCTTCGTCTGCCTCCTCCTTCTCCCTTACTTCACCGGGCCCTCTTTCTCCGACCACGAGAACCCCCCTGGCCTGACCCGTTCACCACCTGCACCATTAACCACCACCGAGCATCTCACTGCAACTGTAGCACCACCGGAGCTCCGCTGAAACTCACAGCCAGCACAACCACTATCAACGGCGAGACCCGCAACCTCAACCATCCTCTCCTTCTCAAAGACGTAGCCGATCCCCTCTTCTGCTCTAAGCTCTACACCGAGCCCTTGGTAAGCCTCACTGCCGCTGGAAGCCATTATCCACCGACTCCTTCGCCGCCGTGGAGCCCTGGACCGCCGCCACCCCACCGTCGTAGTGGTCATCGTCGTCACCGTAACCATCACCATCGCCAAGGCCGAGGCCAAGCTCGAGCCATATCCAGAACCCTAGCCGAGCTACTGTTGCTATTTGTGCTACCGTGCTTGTTATGCCCGTGCGTGCGATCGTTGTCGTCGTTGCTGTGCCATTTTCATCTTGAGGCAAGTGAAATCCCTCACTTGTTTATCTTGCTATTTTTAAACGTGAGCAAAAGAAATTTTAATATATATATATATGTATGATATATATATATGTATGTATGTATATATATATATGTATGTATATATATATGTATATATATGTATGTATATATATATGTGTGTATACACACACACACACACACACACACACACACACATATATATATATATATATATATCGTAACTATCTTTGAAATTGCATAGCGAACCATAGTGTCGTTTTATTGATTGGAGCTTGATTAAGGTTTATTACTGTGTCAGTATTACACAAAGGCTATATGGATAATATTTAAATTCAATTGGTTAAAGAAAACTAGTGTTTCGATCGTTTACCGGATGCTTCCCTAAGTGTTAGATGTGAACTATAAACGATAATGATTGTTTTTTTTTTGTACGTGCTTTTTAAAATTTAAGAATACCGCAATCAAGACGGTGTCGCTTGGTAGCTAGCCGGTTGAGTACGGGTCGATCCACAGGGAGAAGGAATCCTATTATTTATGCTCTAACGAGTTAAGTCCAATTAAGTTAGGTTTTGTTTTAAGATCTACGAATGAAAATAAGTTGATAAAAAGGCTTGCTAGGGTTAGGATTAGATCGGTTCGAATTAGGGATCTTCTCGCTTCTTTCAATGCCTTGGTTGTGAATAAAGGTGTTAGGGTAATCGGCCAAAACGAGGATTAGCACGACTGGGAAGAAACTTAGTTTCTTATTTTTGGTCCTTGTTCGTCTGTTCTTGGCTCTTAGCCCTAACCTCCAATTAAATTAACCACAACCGGTCTAACTAGGGAATCACCGCTATCATGTAGGATAGGGTGCCGTAGTGAGCGGATTATGGTTGATTTAAAAAGAGTCCTTTTAAAATTATTTGGGCAAAGAAAGGAGTGAGAGAGATTTTCTTCTCTCAAACCTTCCCTCTCCTATCCCTAACAAGTGAGGAATTACTCACTCATTAGGAAGAGACGAAAACAAAGTTTTTCTTTTGTATTTTTATTTATGACCTAATTGCAGATAATAAAAGAACAGATAAAAAATTGCAGATAAAAAAGAATGCGAGATAGAATAAAAAAAACTTACTTTATTGATGACCTCTCAACGATTCATTACAAAGGGAAATTAAAATTTTAGATCTAGAAATTAAAAAGAGGCACCCTGAAAGAGGCATACCTAATTAGGCTTTTGCCTTTCCTATTTATAGATAGAAAAAACCCTAGGTTATATTCTGATCCATACATAAATTTACCAAACTGCCCTAAGAAAACCAGGTCAAAGCACCGACACCTCCACCGACACGTGCACCGACACGTGCACCATAAAGCCGTGGTTCCGCGACAGAATAGCTTGTTTGGCCTCGGCTCAACGGCCAATTGGTGGAGTCGTGGGCTTATTTCTTCAGGGTTGCTTCATGTTGCTTTTATCTTCTGTTTTCTTCACTTGGTTTCTCAGAATCTCTTCTATTTCCTTCCAGATTTCCAACAGTGTAGAATGATGTAGAATTTTGCCTTGAGCTTCGCGTTGAAGACTTGAATCTTGTGCTGCCCTTGTGCTTTGTGCATTGAACTATCTAATAATTTTCCATTTGTTGCTTGAACTGGTAAGCGGTATCATACGGATTCATCTGTTGTTGGTCGCAGTCTCACATTTGTGGCGCCTTTTCATGAATTTCACTGTAAAGGGCTGAGAACCTGTAACCTGCAACTATTTAGCAGATATGGATCAAAAATACCTACTTATTTGCAATGTGATTAAGAATGGGCGATATAAAAATACAAAAATCTGATATGAACAGATAACTAAATAAAATATGGCGAAAATCATGATATTTAGACCTTGATATTATTATCAATCACTCTATATAAATTTGGTGGCAAATCGAAGTCGTTTTCACGCATAAAGTGACGCCCTTAGCGTCTATACCGAAACTCCCGTTTTACCGAACACTTGACACCGTTAAATTCATAACTAATTCCAGAAAAATCCAATTGTAGCGTGCCTAGGTTCTTTGTGAAGGGTACTGTATAATCCTTAATACGACATGTATTTTTACTGTTAGATATATCCTTTGAATGTCGAAAACAAAGAACTTACCTGAGCTTAGACTGCAGTCTAGAGCAAGAACTTACCCCTTGACATACATTTATACAGCTGAAATATTAATGTTTAATTGTGATAGTGTGGAGCCAATTACCTATGAGTATAAAATTGTTTTATCTTTCCAATGGTACTAGTTTCACTAAATTCCAGTATCGTTTGGTATTTAAATCATATTTTAAACGGATAACATGTACGACAGATTTCTGTCATTTCAGCTTGCTCTCTTCATCAGTAATCTGATCATAACTCCTAACCCAAGATGACTATTGTTGATCCGTATCCTGAAATGTAAAGTTAACTCATATCCCTACAATTAATTGAACTGTAGCGTCGCCTAATTATGATCCCAGCAGAGAGTAAAATGCGTTACGAAACGGACTTTCAGTTCAGAAATTGGATTTCCAGCAGTAAACACATAAAATGAATGACCATAATTCGCAAACCTGATACCCGATTCACTCGAAACCAATTTTACCGTGCATATGATGTAATACACTATTTATTCCTTTTATATTGTTTCACCAAATTATGCACGTGTGATTTTATGTGATTTTTCTAATTCAACCGACACCCGGCTGCTCATATGTATTTAATAGTGCATATATTGTATCCCCATCATGTTGCATAACTGTTATATCCTTTGTAAATAGTGTTCATTTGCATTGATATCCTAGTGACCGTGTTACATTATCAAGTGATAAATGTTAGTGATTGGATTGTAGCAAGTACGTTAGTGTAAAAGCGTGATTGAATAATGGAAGTGACATGTACTTGTACACAATCAGTGGAACCAGTTAGTTATTGCATTGTCGACGTCTATGAGGCATATATAAGTGTAACTATAACTGGTATGGGATGGGTATGGAAGCACTTATATTAGTGTCATAGGTAAGACATCGAGCACTGTCCATTTATCTTGAATATCGGTCGAGACATGCTTGATGGAGACCCCATCTCTAGTTCTCGCGTAGACTTGTCATGGAGCGATTAGTATTTCGTTTCATGGTCGGTGTTTGATGTAGACCGCAGGGTGTGGGGTAGTTTGAGTGTGAGTTCTATCAACGGAATCTCAGAAGTCCCACTGCCGACATATGTAGTTATTTCGGAATTTGTACTGATAGTGTTTTTGATTCTTACTGATCGTGATTCAGGCCCGTGTTCCCTTGCCCCTGGGGCTTACCTTTGGGTTTGGGATACTTCTGCGGTGGTTGACGCTCACACTTGGAACGACAATAAGTTTAGTGACTTAGACATTGAGACCCAGAGACTGATTCCTTTAGTGACATGGACATTGCATTGATTACTGATCTGATACACCTGCTTTATCGTTACATGTACCGGTTATTTTATACTCGCTTCATTACTCTATGCTTACTGCTTTATGTTTATCATCATTGCACATTATATATGTATATATTGCTATTGTGTCACTCTGACGACCTGAGTATGCATGCTCAGAGTGAGAAGTGGACTTAGCTCGGATCAGGATATGTCTTATCTCGAGGATACCGCGGACATCTATATTAGCACTATCAGCGCTATCCTTTCCATTGACTCTATCTGGTTAGTTTTACATCTGTTTGATAGAATTAGTGACTGCATTTCTCATTACTTGTGTTATGATTACTGATTACCACGTAATGCTAAAAGTCGAAGTGTGACTACGGCAGGATATTTCCTTAACCGTAGGAGCATGGCTGGCCTTGTCACCCCTCGTATTCCGTATTTTGGGAAACGGGGCATGACATGGTTTTGTTGGTATCAGAGCCAGGTTTGGTTTGGAATGAGATTATAGTTCAGTCTAGGGACCCCTTTATTTATATCTAGTGATATTGCTCGTCACTTCCATATAATCCTCTTTACATCATCGTTCAAAGTCTCGTCCTACCATTTGATCTTGCTTTCAGTAATTAATCAGATACCCTATCTTGAATCTTATGCCTTATACCATCCGAAAATTTATCGTTTCAGAACCATGGCTTCCAACGACTCTTCTTCCACCTCCACTACCCAGAGTCAGACCGCCGAGATCTTGGGTGTACTGCAAGGTTTGATGGAAGCCCAGGAGCAAAGAAACGATCACTTAGCTGAAGGACTAAGAAGGCAAATGGCTCCGGCACCAGCGGGAGTCCCCGATCGTAGAGTAATCCCTGTTAAACGAAGAGGGTGTGTGCAGATGAAGCGCTCATTTGTTCCTCAGAAACAGAAGCAGCGGAGAACCCAACGTTGTGGTTATTTCAAGAGGCCAGGACATCTTCAGAGGGACTGTCGCCGGGCCAAAGGGCAGTGCTTGATTTGTGGATCCGACGAATATATTGTCAATGGTTGTCCTCGAAGGTGTAGGGTGTTTTTCGTCACCCCATTGAGATGGGAATACGTGCGTGCTTGTCAGGCGCATTACATATTTCCCTGCCTAGGGTAGGCTGGGGTTTATCGATTGTGGGGATCCGAATCTCCGGCAGCCGCGGACTAAGCTGCCGTTAATTACCCCTCGCTTTTAGAGCGAGAGAACTCTGATTGACGGGTCAAACAGGTCATACGGACTCAATGTGCAGTGTTGTGTTTTGAAAGGGTTTTGGATATATCGTGGGCCCCGCAGAGTTTTTACGGGGGTCCCACTACCCGGATAGCGGGCTGGGGGTCAAGGGGGCTAGCAGCCCCCTTGCGGGGTCCGGGGCAGCGCCCCGTTAGAAAAATTTTCTTAGCAGGGGACGTGTTCTGAGTGTAGTGCGTATGAAAAATGAGGGGTGAGAAGTGTCTTAAAGACGCGTGCATGGCACGTAGGCACTGGTCGCCCACGGGTCACGTGCCTGGCGCGTGGGTGCTTGGCGCCCGCAGGTCACGTACCAAGTGCGTGGGCGCATGCGGGTCACGTGTGCAGCATGCGTGGGCGATGGACGCCAGCGGGTCACATGCGCGGCACGCGTGGGCGCTGGGCGCCAGCGGGTCACGTGCACGGTACGCGACCGCTGGAAACACCAGTGATAAAGGGGCTTAGCCCCTGGGATAGGAGTTGAGCTCCCAAGGGATTTTGAGTGGAGTTAAACTCCAAAAGATTTAGATTTGGAGTTAAACTCCTAAATGATCTGGAATAGGAGTTAAACTTCTTTGAGGATTTAGGTCTTAGATTTGAACTCCCCAAAGATCTTCAGAGGTGATCAAATGGGACCCTTTTCTTTCTTTCAGCCCTGGAGCTTCTTTTGAGCCTTAGATCTGTCCAAACTTGGATTTTTGGAGATGGGTCTCCTTCTTCCTTGTCACGCCCCGCTTCCCGGTATACGGTGAAGGGGACGGGACTGGTCCGCTACGTATTTACTCTGAATTAAATACGCTAAGCGTATCTAAGCAATATAAAAGTAAATACACAAGAGACAAGATATATAAACTGAACAGCAACTTTATTTATTATCATTCTTTTGTACAATGCATGAAAAGTAAATACAACTGAAATAAAAGCGATGCCTAAACAATGGCATAACAGAAATGTAAAATACTGAAAGGAAATGTGTACAATGAAACTAAAGCGCTGGGTCTTCAGCAAACTGATCCAAGTCTTCAGCAGTAGGCCCGATCTCTGACGTGTCCAAATTACCTGACGACATTCAAAGAAGAAAGAAAGAGAATGTCGTCAGCGAACAGGTCGCTCGGTAAGTAACACAGATAAGAGGAAAGTAGAATAGACAGAATAAGAAGGTATCTTTTAAAGTTGTATTATCTTGTTGTAATGTTGTATTAATACTGTTGTTTGTAGTTTGGTACAGAAGAATGCCAGTGTATACGAGAGGAGTCTCTTGTTCAGTTGATAAAACTGCACATTTAATATGACATTTTTCCTACTCTTTCTATATAATAAAAGGTGTTTATTATAATATATGATACATATGAGGGTTTATCTGTAAAAATACTATTAATAAACACCTTTTATTATATAGAAAGAGTAGAAAAAATGTCATATTAAATGTGCAGTTTTATCAACTGAACAAA
Source organism: Agapanthus africanus (assembly GCA_030015575.1). Classification (NCBI taxonomy): domain Eukaryota; kingdom Viridiplantae; phylum Streptophyta; class Magnoliopsida; order Asparagales; family Amaryllidaceae; genus Agapanthus; species Agapanthus africanus. The sequence goes on from JASDDO010000028.1 coordinate 75,649,595, forward strand.
TACCCCCAAACTTATCTTTGATCGTTCCGAGCAAACTAGTTTATTCAAGAGAAGGAGAAAAAAGAAAGGAGAAAACTAAGCACACTTTCGTAGGCAACACGATTGCACTGAGCACGTGCAACAAGCTGTTAAATCTCTAGGTGTCCCTAGCAGGAGGAGTGTTGTCTCCTGAGGGTTTTCAGCGGATTACACCCACAAAATCTTATAATAAAAGAGAGATGGTAAAAGTTACATATAAAGATAAGAACTATAAAAGAAAGACTTTGAAATTTAGAGTTTCCAACTACACTAGCTTTTCAGTTGTCATGAGCCCTATCTTAATAGTCATGAAAAGATATTAGAAATCACATCATCCCTCAATAAAACATCGTCTTTATTCTTCATTCCTACCTTTCATCCAAACATCGATCATATACCCCTACGTGTGTGTATAGAACATCTCTACACTCGGAGAATTCAATTCAAGCTATCATACTCTTGTCCATCTAGCTCGGTACTTTTTAATTTGATGAATATTTGGATGGATTTGCTCGCACATTTTTCATGCGACCGTTAATACTTTTTGAGGTGCTAACCGACCGATTACTCATGTGCTTGCTAATTAGGTGTATTCGTATTTTTCTCGTCTTGCACCACCTAAGCTTTAGCAGTGACTCCCAGACCAGTTGGTCTAAGGCACTAGGTGATGAAACACTCTCGCTATATTTTTTTATTGCTGCCTTGGTGATAACAAAACCAATGTTCATTTTTCTCCACCATTTTATCTTCTATTCATTTTTTTTACTTCCTTCATACTTTGGCATTTAGACAAGAGCATTTCAAGGTATCCTCTACTATCCCAAGCTTCAAGACGTGTGTAAGTGCGTATAGTAGGGTATCAACGTTCAAATGTTTGGCTTCCAGAATAGGAACTATTTTTCAGACTTATTTTTATGCTCAGATTAGTGACTTCTTTCATCTTACCAACCTTTGGGACAACGGCTCATAACTACTTATTACTAGTTCGTTTAAGAAAACTTCTAATTTTCTTGGTTTTCTTAAACTATTCCTATCTTTTAAATATAATTTTTCACTTTCTACTCTTTTGTTATATATAAAAAAAATTGAATGCCCAGTATCAAAGATAATTCAGTGAATACAAACCTCCCCCCCAAACCTGTTTTCAGCAGTGTCCTCACTGATATTGTCTTTTGAGAGTATGGACCTGTATACTTGGAGAGAGACAAAAAGGGGTAAAATAATAGTTAAATGAAAACTACCCCCAAACTTGTTCTTTGGTACGCACAGATATTCAGTTAGGTCCATTTTCACTCACCTCCATTCTTAAAATGAGAAAATGTTACCAAAACATGGAGGTGAGGCGGAGGAAATTCAGTTCTGATAAAACGGCTCCTGTAAAAACAGGAGCTCCTCCACTGGGTCAGCAGAGAAATACGGTTTTAATCTATGCCCATTTACTTTAAAAATTGAACCGTTTTTCAAATTTTCAACTTCTACTGTCCCGTGCGGGTGTACATACCGCACCACAAAAGGTCCTTTCCAACGAGATTTAAGCTTACCCGGATGAAGATGGAGACGGGAATCGTAAAGAAGGACTTGTTGCCCCGATGTGAAAGTTTTTCTAAAAAGGTTTTTATCGTGGAACACTTTAGTCCGGTTCTTTACTATCACCGCATTATCGTAAGCTTCATCGCAGAGTTCGCTTAGCTCATTCAATTGCAGCTTCCGATAACTGCTCGCTTGATCAAAATCGAAGTTAAGCTCTTTAATAGCCTACATTGCTTTATGTTCGATCTCGACAGGAAGGTGGCATGCCTTCCCAAACACAAGGCGGTATGGAGACATACCAAGATCGGTCTTATAAGCGGTGCAAAATGCCCAAAGAGCATCTGTCAATTTGGTTGACCAATCCTTACGGTTTTTAGAAACCGTCTTCTCCAAAATTTGTTTGATCTGCCTATTTGAGATCTCAGCCTGCCCGCTTATTTAGGGATGATAGGGCGTAGAAAGTTTGTGAGTGATCGAATATTTCCGCATCAAGGCTTCGAAAGACCGATTACAGAAATGTGTTCCGTTGTCGCTAATTATAGCGCGGGGGTGTCCGAATCGCGAAAAGATATTTTCTTTAAGGAACTTAATGACAACTTTGTTGTCATTAGTGCGACACGGTATTGCTTCCACCCATTTCGAGACATAATCAACCGCTAACAAGATATATAAATTCCCAAAAGAATTGGGGAAAGGGCCAATAAAATCAATACCCCAAACATCGAATATTTCCACAACCAATATAGGTTGGAGCGGCATCTCGTTTTTTCGTGAAATCCGACCCAAGTGCTGACATCGCGGACAAGTTTTGCAATGTTCATATGTATCTTTAAATAATGTTGGCCAATAAAAGCCACATTGCAAAACTTTCTCCGCTGTTTCTCGCGGACCAAAATGACCGCCGCATGCTTGATCATGACAAAATGATAACACACTCTTGAATTCATCGTTAGGGACAAACCTGCGAATGATTTGATCGGAACAATACTTAAACAGATAAGGTTCATCCCAGTAAAAGTATTTTACTTGGGATAGAAATCGAAATTTGTCTTGTTTCGACCAATCGCTTGGAATAAGTCCCGTCGCAAGATAGTTCACAATATCCATGAACCAAGGTTCGTAGGATACAGTCAAGAGCTGTTCGTCAGGAAAAGAGTCATTTATCTGCACGGTCAAAGTCAGTGAAGAAATGATGCGTAAAAGATGGTCGGCTACAACGTTTTCACATCCACTCTTGTCTCGGATGACAAGATCAAATTCTTGTAACAATAGAATCCAACGTATTAGCCTAGCCTTAGCATCCTTCTTCGATAAAAGGTGTCGTAGGGCGGAGTGATTAGTGTAAACCACAATTGGCGAGCCAATCAAGTAGGGCCTGAATTTTTCTAATGCAAATACAACTGCCAAGAGTTCTTTCTCGATAGTTGTGTAATTTATTTGTGCATCATTCAAGGTCCTACTTGCATAGTAAATTACATGTGGCACCTTATCAATGTGCTGTCCTAAGACCGCACCAATAGCAAAATCTAATGCATCACACATAAGCTCGAACGGGTGGTTCCAATCCGGAGATGATAGAACGGGGGCTGTAGTGAGCGATCCTTTAAGTGATTCAAAAGCAGCCTTACAATCTGAATCGAAGTGAAATGTAGTATCCTTGGCCAATAGAAGGGTTAAGGGTCTAGCAATTTTGCTAAAGTCCTTAATGAATCTCCTATAAAATCCTGCATGACTAAGGAAGGATCGTATATGTTTGACGCATTTAGGGAGGTTATGAATGACATTTATTTTAGCTCTGTCAACCTCAATGCCTTTTCGTGAAATTATATGTCCAAGGACAATACCTTCTTGGACCATAAAATGGCATTTTTCCTAATTCAAAGTTAAGTTCTTATCCTTACAGCGGGTAAGAACAACGTCAAGATTATGAAGGCAGTCCTCAAAGGAGTCCCCAAAAATGGAGAAATCTTCCATAAAAATTTTCAGAAAATTCTCAACCATATCTGAGAATATCCCCATCATATACCGCTGAAATGTAGCGGGCGCGTTGCATAACCCAAAGGGTATGCGTTTATAAGCAAAAGTACCGAAAGGACAAGTAAATGTGGTTTTATCTTGATCCTTTTCGGCGATGGGGACCTGGTTATAGCCAGAGTATCCGTCCAAGAAACAATAGTATTCGTGTCCAGCTAATCGTTCTAACATCTGGTCAATAAAAGGTAGAGGGAAGTGATCTTTCCTCGTTGCGGTATTGAGTTTTCTGTAATCAATACATACGCACCACCCAGTTTGGGTGCGTGTTTGGATTAACTCATTAGCCTCATTAGTTATGACCGTGATGCCAGACTTTTTAGGGACTACATGAATTGGACTTACCCATTGGCTGTCAGATATAGGGTAAATTATACCACTATCAAGGCACTTGACGATTTCTTTCTTTACCGCCTCCTTCATAACGGGATTCAACCGTCTTTGTGGGTCTCGGGTTGGTTTGGCTTCATCCATCAGATGTATATAATGTTCAACAATTAAGGGACTAACCAAACCTGATGTGTTCTCTTCATATCATATAGTACCCTTTGATGTCAGCCATTGTCCAACCAAATACTTGCCGATTCGATCTCAACACTGCCAAAAATGCGTTCTCTTGCTCTAAGGCTAGAGAAGCGGATATAATCACTGGCAAAGTCTCATTCTCACATAAATATGCATATTTAAGATGATAAGGTAGCGGTTTGAGATCAAGTATTGGCGGAGAGACAATAGAAGGTGGGGTAAGGGAATGATATTCGGACTCCCTGAGAGGTTCAAAACTTGCATAGGATATTGACTCGGAAAGCGCTACTGACTTTTGCGACGAGTCGACTGATTCAAACTGAGGGACGGACACATTGAACATATCCTCATTATGAAGTTGTGCAAGATCAAACGATGTCTCATTAGTATTGTCGAGATCATCAAAGCAAAGTTCCTCATCCATGCAGCTTTCGAGAGCTATCTCATGGATGGAACAAATATCAAGCAAATGAGCAGAAGGTTCCGATGGTTGACTTCCTAACTTGTAAATATTAAGCTCAATTGTCATTTTCCCGAAGGATAAGTTCGTAGAACCGTTACGACAATTAATTACAGCGTTAGAAGTTGCTAGGAAGGGTCGACCGAGTATCACCGGGATTTGATTGCGTGGGTTTGCCACAGGCTATGTATCTAAAATAATAAAGTCCACAGGGAATATGAATTCCCCGACTTTAATTAACACATCCTCTAGTTCACCCCGAGATTTGATGATTGATCGGTCTGCCATCTGGAGAGTACAATGGGCGGGTTTCAACTCTCCAATCCCTAACTGCTCGTATACTGAATAAGGAAGCAAGTTAACGCTAGCGCTAAGGTCGAGTAAAACACGATTAATATTTTTACCCCCAATAGAAATAGAGATGGTAGGACCGCCAGGGTCCTTACGTTTCTTTGGTATTTCCTAGGTAAAAGCTGTGCTAACATTACTAGCCATGAAAACCTTTTTAGGCACTTGAGTTTTTCTCTTCCTAGTGCACGAGTCTTTAAGGATTCTTGCATAAGATGGGACTTGTTGAATAGCATTTAGGAGAGGAATATTCACGTTCACTTGCTTAAACATTTCCACAATCTTCTCCATTTGTGGGTTAGGTCTGTTGGCCCTTAATCTGTTTGGAAATAGAGCTTGATTAATAAGTTTTAGGTCCAACATTTGTGGAGAAGATTGTGGGGACGGATTCGATCCCAAAATTGGAGTGGGAATCGTCTTAGATAGATTGGGCGAAGTGTTCGAGCCTTGGGGAAAAGGGAGAATAGGCTCGGATGAAGGTGGGAGACTAGACGAATTAGGGGAAGAAGTAGAAGCCGGGATATCATTAGTGTCACTAACATCATCAAATTGCCCACCCACTCGGTTATTCAACACTTTTCCCGATCTTAATGTAGTAACGGCATTCACATTATGATTTTGTGAGTGGCCAGGATTCGGTAGGGGTTGAGATGGGAGTTTCCCTTTCTCTCTCGCACTCATTGCGGCGTTCAATTGTGCAATTTGGTTTTCTATTGATTTAATACTCTCACCGTGGGAGGCGGAGTCTTTTTTTATGGTATCAATAGAAGACTTCATATCAGGCAACATTTGAATGGAATGTTTCATAAATAAATCCAAAGTTTGTGCGAGTGAAGAGTTATCAGTACCGGCCAATTGCGGTACAGAAGTGTTGGCCGGATTTTGAAAATTTTGTGACTGAAAGGGGTGCTGACTTTGTGGTTGTGGTTGCTGTGGAGGAGGTCTTTGATAATTGCTTCGGAACTGTTTTTGATTTTGGGGTTGGTTTTGGTTCCAAGCAAAGTTAGGATGATTCCTCCATCCTTGATTATACGTGGAAGAATAAGGATTGTTTCTAGATCGCTGCTGAAAAGCAGCATTAGTTTGCTCGTGACCTTGAAACGGTGCATTCATAGGACATTCTTCCATCAAGTGTGAAGGATCAGAACAGCAACCACACACGGTCTTGGGAAGCATGACCTGATTTAGGGAGACTGATAAGAATTTGTTCTCAATAGCGTCGAGTTTCTTCTGCATCGCTGCCATTTCGGCTTTTACTGCGATGGAAACATCGAGCTGATGAATACCTCCCCTAGATGAAGGTGGTCTTATGCTTTCCCACTGCAAAGTGTTTTCAGCGAGGTCTTCCAGATATTTCCAAGCTTCACCGTCATCTTTAGACATGAAATTGTATTGACACATTGTTTCAAGCATCTGCTTTGTTGCTGGATTAATGCCCTCATATATAATTCGGCACAAATCCCATCTTTGTATTCCATGATGAGGATATTGGACAAGCATATCCTTGAAACGTTCAAAGCACTTCCAAAATGGTTCATTGGGAAGCTGGGTGAACTGGTTGATCTCGCTCCTAATATGGGCGGTCTTATGGTTTGGGTAAAACTTCTTAAGAAATGCTATTACGAATTCATCCCAATTAGTGATAGAGTGTGCGACAGTATTATAAAGCCATTTTTCTGCCAAGTCGCACAGAGTGAATGGGAGAAGACGCAAGCGCATAGCATCCACAGTTAGTTGTGAAGTACTCATCATTGCGCATACGTTTTCGAATTTAGTGATGAAAACGTACGCGTCTTCAGATTCAAGCCCGTGAAATTTGGGCAACAGATTGATGTAGTGGGGTTTAATTTCAAAATTATCCCCGTTAGCTGGTGGAATAGATAGACAAGTGGGAAGTGGACCCCGAATAGGATAGCATCTCTCTTGGAGAGAGATGCGCGGTGGATTCTGCGCACCTACGGGCGGTGGAAGCGTGGTGTTATAATCTGATGGAGTACCGTCCATCTCGGTTGATGTGGTGTGTGGTGGGGGAAAAGAAGATGAAGAAGCACCGACTTCGGAGTCTATAGTAGGAACGCGGACAAGACGGGCACTAGAATCCCGTGTCCAGCCAAGCATGCACTAAGCGGGTTTAGCGCAAGTGGCAGCGTGTGTAATTTTAAAAATGGTTTGTTTTGAAAACTGTGTCGGACTTAGACAAATCACACAAAATGCACAAACAACCCTAGAACTAAGGTCACCTAGGTCAAGTCTCTAGACCGCTCCTAGACTTCCAAAGGACAAGCAGTATGATCAATCCTCTACCACCTCTTTACTACTCTTGTGGCCAGGTAAATGCCAGGAAAGTGGTAGATATCCACTACGTAAGTAGTGGGCCTAATTAAGTAACCACTTGCCTTAGACACACTTGCCTAGACACCACAAAAGTAATGTGGATAAGCGATAGATTACCCACGACCTTCCTCTGTCCTTATTGAGCGCGACAGTCCTTAGAGTCTTATCTAGATATTTTTTAAATTAATGTGAGGTTGATGCAGATGCTCGGTTTGTGATTTGTGGGGCTTAGGAAGGGTGATAAAATCCCCACCTAATCTGGATTTGGTCTTTACCCCTTAAAGTCCGTATTAAAATATGCAAAACAAACCAATCACAAAACTTTGCAAAAAGATTTTTGAGCGGCGATATTGTACAAAGAATCCTGCAGAAAAGATATTTTATTGGATTTCAGAGGAGAGAGAAAGAGTTGAGAACCTTACCAGAGAAGTTTGGAACCCTAGATCTCCAATTACGCCGCGCTTCCGCCGCGAATTGGGCTTATTTGCCGTGGATCCGCCGCAAGGAAGAGAGATCAGTTTATGAAATTTTTCTCTGTGGCTTTCTGTACTCCTCTGGATCTCGATGAATATCTCTGTCTTTCTGTTTCCTCAAGTCTGTGACTCCAGATCTCCTTGCAAAATTCACACAATTTGTTAAATATACAATTTGCAGTTTTGTTTTAATTATGATATAGATTGAATAAGAATTCAACACAAATAGTAAGAACAAAAAAATTACGCACGGTTCCTCGGCAACGGCGCCATTTGATTGATGAGATTTATGTGTATAGTTTAACCGCAATCAGAACGGTGTCGCACGTAGCTAGACCGAGGTGAGTACGGGTCGTCCTCAGGGAAACGTTGAACCTTTTATTCTTACTTTTGGCGTGTTGAAAAAGAGAGAGGAAGAATAAAGAATGGTGAAGAATGGTTATAGGTTCTACATCTACGTTAAACACGGATGCAAAATATAGATTTAGATTAACTACGGATGTAAGTTTATATAAAAAGGGGGCTTGTAGGGTTCATTAGGATTTAGTAGTTATGGATGATTAATTAAAGATTACTCTTTTTATCCTTTAATAGATCTAAAACTAGAACGACAGTGATGCATGTAGATTAGGGTTTCTGGAGGGAAAAGGGTTCCCACTCTTAACCCCTATCTCGACATGGAACTCCGTTCATATCTAGCCTTTACCAAAACAATCATTAATCTAATCTCTAATCGCGGTCGAGACTAGCAATAAATTGGTAGTGCGCCTGATTAGGATGTTAATAATTCTTTTGGTAAAGTTTATAAAATTTATAGGACGTAAAAAGAGTTTTAAGGATCTTCATCATCCATTAATCTACCCTAATCCTACGAACCCTAACAAGCGGAGAATTGCACACGCATCCAGGCTGATCATCAACTGTTCGTCTACCTCCTTAGAAGAGATCGAGAAGCAAACTAGCATTTGTAATCATTTTCTAAGGGAACAAAGTGTAAATGAATTTTGTTGATTAATAAAGATAGTTCTTTTTCTTATTCTATTTCTTTGTGGTTTCAATCTGATTTCTCTTTCCATCTCTTCTTCTCCCAACATGCACGAGTAATTCTCCGCTTATTAGAGTTCGTAGTATTATGGTAGATTAATGGATGATGAAGATCCTTAAAACTCTTTTTACGTCCTATAAAGTTTATAAACTTTACCAAAAGAATCATTAATATCCTAATCGGGCGCACTACCAATTTATTGCTAGTCTCGACCGCGATTAGAGATTAGATTAATGATTGTTTTGGTAAAGGCTAGAAATGAACGGAGTTTCATGTCGAGATAGGGGTTAAGAGTGGGAACCCTTTTCCCTCCAGAAACCCTAATCTACATGCATCACTGTCGTTCTAGTTTTAGATCTATTAAAGGATAAAAAGAGTAATATTTAATTAATCATCCATAACTACTAAATCCTAATGAACCCTACAAGCCCCCTTTTTATATAAACTTACATCCATAGTTAATCTAGATCTATATTTTGCATCCGTGTTTAACGTAGATGTAGAACCTACAACCATTCTTCACCATTCTTTATTCTTCCTCTCTCTTTTTCAACACGCCTAAAGTAAGAATAAAAGGTTCAACGTTTCCCTGAGGACGACCCGTACTCACCTCGGTCTAGCTACGCGCGATACCGTTCTGATTGCGGTTAAACTACATACATAAATCTCATCAATCATCTCTATATGCCAGAAACTAGAGGCAAGTATAGTACAAGGAACCGTTTATACCACGGAACAACAACTGGATTCATGTTAGGTGTATTAAGTCTTACAGTCTCGTGCCACTTCTAACACCTTCCGTACCAATCTACCCCTTAAACCCCGCGATATCTTGTTTGTTTTGTTTGTTTTGTAAATTATATTGATGGTATAATTGATTGACTGATCGAAACCATGATATCAGTAAACAGATGTAGCCGTAGAATCATATAAATGGAATGTATATCCATGGTTCAGTTCGGTCAAGTTGTATAGATCGATAATTGGATTCATAGATTCATGTTGAATTGTAATATTGTAGATTGTAATTTGTAGATTGTATATTGTAGATTGTACTTGAATCATATTCAAGTCAGATTATAATGAGACTCATCTGAGTCAGACAATTAGAAAAGTAAATTGAAGTCCTGATTGTTTTGATATTATCGGTAACCTTTCGTGTCTTTTTCAAAGACGATTACCGTATTGATAACACCGTTGTTAAGTTGTCTACCTTAGATAGGCAAGCACTCACTTCTCCGGCTCTCTAGGCTCAAGAGATTGGTCCCGCTTAAACCTATATTTGCTAGGGTCCTTAGGGTAAATTATAAAACTTGAGGGGGTTTTATGTAAAAATACTTTTATATATTTTTCAAAATACACCCCAAGTATTTATTAATCGTCTTTAGAGTTGTAATGAATGTAGATTTTATATTGTGATATTTCTAGTGGAAATATCCTAATTTCATAATAAATGGTATTTGTTTGTAATATTGGTTTTGTATGGAATTCACGGTATTTTAGTATAAGATTGATTCTTGTAATATTGTAGAAAATGTGGAATATTTAGATCATTACAAAATAGATATTTTTATTGATAAATATACATATATTTATACAAAAGTAATTTTAATATATATTTTATATTCTAAAAATCTTATTTTCTTAAGATATCGTATTTTAAATCTTTCGAGACCGAATGCTCCTTGCGGAGGTCTGAATCTCGCACTACTAAGCCCGAGGATGTGCGATAATCCGCACCATCCCGAACGGGTTCCCCAAATGGGTTGTAGCGGCGCTTTGCAAAGATTTGTATAAATACTAATCATTAAGGAAAACGGTTTTATTAATTATGGTATTTAAATGAAAAGGTGTTGTTTTCCCGTATTCTATGTTCTAAGTGTTAGTGTATATGCCCTAGAGGCCATTACTGTATCATACTAGTATGTATATTACTTGATGGAAGCTTGGGATATTCACAGTTGTACAGACAATCTTGCTCAATATAGTAGTATGCTACTTGGTTTGTCTCTGCTTTAATGTGTACTTGTGTGTTTATTTATTATATCACCTATACGCATTAGTAGAGCCCTTTGGATCTTTGCTTGATTACCGGCGTTGTGATGGCGATCACACTCGTGGGGGCTGGGTAATCTACAAGCACATCCTTATACACGTCCCTGGTCGTTGGAGTATCGAGATAGGGCATCGATACTCCGGAGTAGACTAGCGTATGCGCTTCTCATCCCAGCACGGGAGACGGTCTGTCCCACAGCCGTCGGTACGTCGTACTTGAGATAGTATGTGGGTGCTAGTTAGGTTACGAGTACACTGGATAGGACTAGTCTGGAACTGATGGTTGGTATTATACCTATCGTCAGTTATCAGTTCCCAGGTGACATGAGTACAGCTTAGTCCGCTGACTCGACACTGTCACTCCCCCTCGAGTGTGTTCCCACTGTTCTTTGATTACTACCCTACCACGGCTCTTCTGAGTCGTGCAAACAGGTAGTAGTTGGGAACAGTCCCGAAGCACTTGGAGGCAGTGACGGTTAGACAGGATTCGTCTCTCCCGGTATTGGGGGTTGACATCGCGCTGTGTCTAGGAGAGCCATTACACAAGTAGTCCCTGGCCAGGGCAAGCGAGATATACTGGTAGGTTCCAGTGCTATCTCAGGGTGTTCTGGGCTTCACTCCGACACGACTTGTACCGCTATTAGGGGACTGACGTTTACCGCCCCCCTAGGCCCGCCATGCAATGTATCAGACGAACAGACCGGACTGTACGGAGAATGTCACATTCAGACTCAGTAGGAGTTCAGATGGGTTTTACCTCGTCAGTCTTCTTATCGGCATCTACCTGGGGACCGTTACGCACAGCTAGTGCCGCTTGCGGTCTGTGGTTAAACCCACTGCCAGCGTAGCGTCGAGTCTTTAGAGTCCCACACAGAGGGCTATTCGCCTCTGGGCAAAACTGAGTAGAGGTCGCATGGTTTTGCGGCAGGGTTCGTTCTCATCCGCGCACTTGTGCACGTTTGGAGTCCGGACGGTTTATACTAGCAGGCTCTGGTTTGAGCCAGATACTGGTATATGTTTTGGGGTTGCTTTTATCTCTCAGTATTCTTGTTCCTCGGAACGAGAATGCAGGTGTGTATGCACAGTTGCTTGAGGCGGAGGATGAGGTCTTTCATTAGGGTTTCGGAACGGGTGCGTATGCACAGTTGACAGTCGTCTTTTTCCAAACCCTAATGGATTTATGAAATATCAATTAATAATAGTAATTAAATGAAATAATGTTATGGTTGATTTTGTTGACTTGTTGACCATGGTTGACTTGTTGACCATGGTTGAATGTTGACCATCTTCATTGCTTTGCAAGGATACTCCTTGATTCTTGCTTACATTCATTTAATGAAGTGATGATGGTGGTCATTCCAAATACAACCATCAACTATTTCATTTTGATTTATTATTATTAATTAGATAAATCATTTTCCTTTTGTTATGGTTGCAAGAGGAAAATAGCTCATTCTATCATATTGATTCTCTCTCCTCACTTCATCTTCTTCCTCCTCTTGTTCAAGGAGAGCAAATCTCATGTGTTGAGAATCGTCTCCTTGAAGATATAACACCCCAAAGCACACTCTACTCACTCTAAGGTAGAAGGTCTAGCAAGCCGAATACCTTAGTTCTCTCAAGATCGAGAAAGGAGCCCAAGGATGAAGCCCTCAGGTGGATCTATCTTCGGCAAAGAGGAGACGAGGAGGGGAAGCCATTCAAGCTACTACAAAGAGCAAGAAAGAAGAAGAACAATAAGAAGAGAAGGAGTTCAAGTTGAGGTATAACCACTTTGCCGAGTAGTTAACTCTTCTTTGCAAGTATGCTAGTTTAGTTTAGCAAAGATCCGGCTTTTACGGTCCATGTTACAAAGTTTAGAAAAATTTTGTTTTACCGTTTCCGCATCCCCGAAAGTACCGGGAGAGGTAACGTGGACCTAACACTAAGGTCTCCTAAGTCAATAGACTACTCCTAACTGGTCCAAAGCGACAAGTTGTGAGATATCTCAAATCGCCTCTTCACCGCCAATTGTGGCCAGGTAAGTACAAGTGAAGAAATGAGAGATCCGCTCATGAATCACCGTAAGACGGGCTTTTTAAAGTTACGTTTCTCACTTGTCTAGCCTAGACACCACAAAGTCAGGTTTAGATAAACGACCGAATGCCCACAACCTTATCTTATTTTCATAATAAGTGGTATTTATTTGTAAAGATGTATCAATACTAAATCTTTTAGTATTAAGTAAATGGTATTTAAATGAAAATGTTTGTTTTTCCGTATTCTAAGTTCTCGGGGGTATCGTGTTATGTTACATATGAGTGTGTGAGGAGGTAGGTCGTTACCTCGTGATCTACTTAAAGGTATAGCAAGTTTAATGGAGTTAAATGTAGAATTGAAACAATGTGGTATTTAAGTGAAAAATATGATAAATTGAAATAGCCATCATTTTATGAAATGAAACTTGATCAATTTGGTTGATTAGTATTTAATAGTCAACATGAGGGAGTTTAAGCATAATTGTATTAACGAGAAGTGAAGTTTTATAAGAAAACCGAATCGGAAATCAGATTTGTTCCGATTCCGTCGGGTTTTGTAAACCCGTATTTTTAGAATGGAAAAGAAAGTTAGAAATGAGACTTACGGGTTTTGAAAAATAATGAAAGTGAGATGGAAGGAGAGGGATCGCCGGTGCGTCGCTTCGTCGCCGAGAGCTCCTAGAATGATAGCCGGAAGTTCGCCGTAGGTTCGTTTCGTGCTCGTTTTCAAAGTACACAAGATCTCTTGAGAATTTTAGAGAGTTGGTTCAGAATTTTGGGGTGAGAGGGTAGTGGGTAGGGGTGGTATTTATAGGGTTAGGCTAGGGTTAGGGTAGATGAAAGGTTAAAATGAAAAATGTGATAAAATGTATTAAAAATGTATTAAAAGTGAAGTAATTGGGGTTTTAAAAGAGCTCTGGAAATGGTCTGAGGCTAAAAAATTTCAGGTGTATAGGGAATGTGAAAAGACACAATTTTCATGTTGGGGCCATCGCCGGAATCGGCCGACTCGGGGATGACTCGTCCGTGACTCGGTCGGAGGACTGAGTCGGCCGAGTCGAGGCCGAGTCAGGCGGCCAGGATCCCCCCGACGGTTCATCTAACCTCTGATAATGTTACATTTTTGGGTGTAGTGGGGTCTTTGTGAGATATGCACGTGTAAACCCTTGGTATTCTAAAGGTTTTAAAAAAATCAATATTAAAAATAATGTGGGGTATGGGATTTGAACTCTGGTGGCTTATTTCAGCAGTGCAAGGTATTACCAATGAGCCACAAGCTCCTTCTTGTAATTATGGAGTTATTTAATTACTTAAAGTAGTCATAGAAAATGTAAATACCCCAAGTATACATTAATTTTAAAGCAAAATTTTGTAAACTAAAAATGTAGTTGTTACATTCTTTTAACTTGTAATTAAAAAGCAAAATAATTACTTATATCTTGTGCTCAGGCTAAAATACCCCTTTCTGGATTTTAAAAAGAAATATTTTGAAAAAAAATTTGTATAGGAAATTTAGGGTTGTTACATCCTACCCTTCTTATAAAAAAATGCGTCCTCGAAATTTGTAAAAGGAAAGTATAACAAATTCAAAGAAAGTTTTGTGACAGAACTGTTGGTAGTGTATGAAAATATTTAGAAGAAAGAAATATTGCAAAAAGTTTTGGTCAAAGTGAGGGAGTTACCTGGGTTACCTTGGTTCACAGTCTCAGGTTCTAAGGACGCTAAGGTGGAGGCTTGGCGTCTCGGCACCTTTTTCTGTGCAAGTCAGTACCTCGATGCCTGACTAGGTAGAGATGGTCCATATGGAGGGGGTGCTGAGAGTGCAAGACTAGTTGCAGGAGTCTGGATAGCTGGCTACTGCGGGTAGATGGTGGTAGTGTGAGCTGATTTGCGTCTATAGGGACAGTTTCCAATATTATAATCGGATGCGCCACAAACTAGGCACAGGCCTTTTGCGCGCCTACAGTCCTTCCACAAGTGTCCCTTTCTTCTACAGTAGTAGCAGAAATCTGGACTCGACTGGTTAATTGTTTCCTTCTGTCTCTTGGGTTGTGCAGGTTGGGTAGGGTATGCTTCTCTTGCTATCTGGGTGGCAGTGTGTTTCCTGACGGTTGCTTCTGCTTCTGGTCGGTTCAATAATATAGCTGTCTGCTACTGCAGTCCAACCAGGAGGCTTCGGATTTCCTCAAGCAGAACCGTCTGCTCGTTGGGTAGAGCAGGAACGGCAGGTATGATTGGTAGTGGTGGTGGAGTGTTGTTGAATTTGGTGCTGGTGTTGTTTGGGGAATCCATAACCTTGAATGAAAAATTTAGGTTAGGACAGATTCAAAGTATAGGATTCAAGGAACATGAAATTGTAGGATTCAAGGATCATGAATTGTAAAGAATGTTTTAGTTGCTGTTTCTTGTGTTTATATTGCTTAGATTTGTTCACGCAGAACATAACTGCATAGTATGGTCCTATACAGCTCTGACCTGCATTGGCCACCAACAAAACCTGTCACGCCCCGCTTCCCGGTGTACGGCGAAGGGGACGGGACTGGTCCGCTACGTATTTACTCTGAAGTAAATACGCTAAGCGTATCTAAGCAATATAAAAGTAAATACACAAGAGACAAGATATATAAACTGAACAGCAATTTTATTTATTAACATTCTTTTGTACAATACATGAAAAGTAAATACAACTGAAATAAAAGCGATGCCTAAACAATGACATAATATGAATGTAAAGCACTGAAAGGAAATGTGTACAATGAAACTAAAGCGCTGGGTCTTCAGCAAACTGATCCAAGTCTTCAGCAGTAGGCTCGATCTCTGACGTATCCAAATTACCTGACGACATTCAAAGAAGAAAGAAAGAGAATGTCTTTGTTCATATCATAATTTTGCATTATTATATTCCCTATTCTTAATCGTTTTACAGATAAATAGGTGCTTTTGATCCATGTCTGCTGAATAGTTGCAGGTTACAGGTTCTCGGAACAATACAGTGAAAATGATGAAAAGACGCTACAAAAAGTGACACTACGACCAACAAATAGAAGAATCTTTATAATGCCGCCTACAGTTTAAGGAACAAATGAAGATCAATGAACAGTTCAACTGCACAAGGTACGAAGGCAGCACAAAGATTAAAAACGTCAAACGCGAAGCGAACGGTAAAAGTCCACAACATTCTGCACTGTGGAAATCTGGAAGAAACTAGAAGACATTCTGAAGAACCAAGTGAAGAAAATATAAGAAAAAAGCAACAGAAAGAATACCTGAAGAAAAGAGCCCAAGAACCTTCAAGATGGCCGCGGATCCGCAGCCAAACAATGCTTATGGCCGTGGATCCGCGGCCATATGGAACACGTGTCGGTGTGTCGGTGCGTGTCGGTGGGAGTCGGTGTATTGACCCGGTTTTCTTAGGGTATTTTTGTAATTCTAGATATGGATCAGATGTAAACCCTAGGGTTTCTATTATCTATAAATAGGAATCCTACTGCTCTTTTTGGAGCATGCTTCTTTTTAATTCCTAGTTTAGAATTTTCATTCCCTGTAAATGTTCAAAGAGTGCATCAATAAAAAGTAAGTTTTTCTTTATCTTGCCTTAGTTATTTTAATTTCTTTTCTGCCCTAGTTATTTATCTGCAAATTTTTTATCTGCCGTAGTTATTTTCCGCTAGTTAATTAAGTTATTAAAAATAAACAAAAATGAACTCGTTTATCAATTCCCTAATGAGTAAGTAGTTCCTCACTTGTTAGGGTTAGGTTTGGGGAAGATTTGAGAGATGAAAATCTCTCACCCCTTTCTTGCCCGTTCAACATTTTAAAGTAGGACTCTATGCATATAAACACACACCGCTCACTACGGCACCCTATCCCACGAGGTAGCGGTGATTCCATAGTTAAAGACCGGTTGTGATTGTTTTCCATAGAGGTTAGGGTAAGAGTTAAGAAAGGACGGACAAGGACAAAAGCGAAGAAACCTAGTTTCTTCCCAATCGTGCTAATCCCCTTTGTTAACTATTACCTTAACACCTAAAAGTTCTTAATTAAGGCAAAGAAAATGGTGAGAATAATTGACTTTCCAAACTAACCTAATCCTAACCCTAACAAGGTTTTAATCCTAATCAAACTCAACTTTAGTTTTTATTGAAAATCAAAACCTACCACAAGTAGGAATTGACTCGTCAGAACAACTAGAAAATATACGTAATCCCTGTGGTACTCAACCGGCTAGATACCAAGCGACACCGTTTTTAATTGCGGTTAATTTGTTGATCACAAATAGCATAAGCACAAAAATCTATCCAACAATCAAATGGTGCCGTTGCCGGGGATGGCGTAGTTATTTTCTTTTTGTAATTTCGGGTTAGTTAAAAATTAAAAAATCATAAAAACTGAAAAATATAAAAAATATAAAAAATTTATCATCTTGTTATTTTTTGAAGGGTTTTCGTGTGAATTGTGTAGGATCGAAGAGACGAACAGATTCAGATATGGAAAAATCCAGTGAGCAAAACAGCAAACAACAGATCTGAACAAACAGAGGATAACCACAACAGAGAAACAGAAAAGTTTAGAGGCTTGATCCATCTTTTTGACCGCAGAACCGCCGCAGTTAAAAACCTTTGACCACGGATCCGCCGCGGCTTGCTGACGTCAGCAAGCCAAAACCTCTCCGTAAGCACTCTTTTCCTCCCCTCTGCCCTCTGTAGTCCTCTGAAAAATTTTCCTGCAGGGTTCTTTGCGCCAAAAAAAAAACTTCTCTCCCTTCTCCAATAACTTGATCTTGTGCGGGATTCCTTGCGCCGCAATAAAAAAAAAAATTTGGCAAGTGTTTTGTGTGTTTACTACTTTGCATTTTTAAAACGGACTTTTAAGGGGCTATAACACCAATCCAGATTAGGTGGGGATTTCATTACCCTTCCTAGGACCCCAAAAATCACAAAAAGCATTCGCATCAACCATCGAGTTAATTAAAAAAGATTAGACTCAGCCTATAACGACTGTCCTGCTCATTAGGACAAAGGAATAGTTGTAGGCATCGGTCGTTTATCTAAACCAGACTTTGTGGTGCCTAGGCTAGACAAGTGGGAAAGGTAATTTTAAAAGGCCCATCTCACGGTGATTCGTGAGCGGATCCCTCCTTTCTTTACTTGTGCTTACCTGGCCACAATTGGCGGTGAAGAGGCGATTTGAGGATCTCACAACTTGCCCTTTGGAACAGTTAGGAGCAGTCTAGTTGACCTAGGAGACCCTACCTCTAGGCTTGATTGTGCATATTGTGATTGCTTGAACGTGTGTCTAAGCTTCTTATAAAAATCTTTTGCAAAAACTCCTTATAAAAAAAACACAAAATAGAAAATTTTACAAAAAAGACTTGCCAATTTTGTCGCTAGAAATCCATTGCACCCCACATTCTTTCATTGACGTTTTCTTACCCCCACCTTCTGTTTTTACCTTTTGACTACACTACCCCTCT
The DNA here is from genome assembly GCA_030015575.1 of Agapanthus africanus. Taxonomy (NCBI): domain Eukaryota; kingdom Viridiplantae; phylum Streptophyta; class Magnoliopsida; order Asparagales; family Amaryllidaceae; genus Agapanthus; species Agapanthus africanus. The sequence continues at coordinate 75,667,905 of JASDDO010000028.1, forward strand.
TTAGTGTATGTCCAGTTGGATTAGGGACACTAGCGCCCGTTTAGTCCGTATCTCGTTAGTGCCGACTGACGACGCTTTCGACTCCGAAGTCGAAATTCCCTCCACTTCTTTACCTCCATCTTCATATTCATCATCTTCCAAGGAGATGTCGGGATTCAATCCTAACAACCCCTTACCCGCGGGACTGATTCCACCTCCACTAAGTGCGAATAACCCACCACACCCTCCTGTCGAAGCGTCCCAACGAATTGCGCTCCAGGATCTTTTCTATCCTATCCGCACCGCACTTCCCACTTGTCTTTCACTTCCACCGGCTAATGGGGATAACTTTGAGATTAAACCCCACTTCATCAATATGTTGCCAAAATTTCACGGGCTGGAATCCGAAGATGCCTACATCTTCATTAACAAATTTCAGAATGTTTGCGCAATGATGAAGACCACACAACTTTCTGATGATGCTATAAGGCTACGTGTCATTCCATTCACTTTATGTGACCTAGCTGAAAAATGGTTATATAGCACAGCTTCACACTCCATAAAAAATTGGGAAGAGTTTGTTAAGGCTTTTCTAAAAAAGTTTTACCCACACCACAAGACTGTGAGAATTCGCAATGAAATTATTCAATTTTCCCAGCTTCCTTCCGAACCTTGTTGGAAGTGTTTTGAAAGATTTAAGGACCTCCTTGTTCAGTGCCCTCACCACGGTATCAAGAATTGGCAACTTTGCCAAACTTTATACGAATGACTGAACCCAGCAACTAAGCTGTTGTTGGAAACCATTTGTCAAGGTCACTTTCTTACAAAATCTAGCGAGGAAGTTTAGCAATTTCTCGACGATCTTGCTGAAAAAACACTTCAGTGGGAAAGCACTAAGACCACTTCATCTACTTCATCAGGTCAATCTAGGGCAGGCATACATCAACTTGATATGTCGATTGCAATGAAGGCCGAAATGGCTGCACTCACGAAAAAACTAGAAGCAATTGAGAACAAATTCTCATCGCCTTCTCCTGCCCCTGCTTTACCCCCACGCACAGTTTGCACTTGTTGTTTGGATCCGCCCATCTTACTGAAGAGTGTCTTTACAATCCACCTGTTCAAGGACAAGATCAAGTCAATACTGCCTTTCAGCAAAGACAAAGAAATGATCCATACTCTTCAACTTACAATCCTGGTTGGAGGAGCCATCCAAATTTTGCTTGGAATCAAAATCAACAACAATTCCAAGGCAACAAAAACTTTCAAAGGCCTCCTCTACAACAACAAGCTCCTCAACAAACTCAATATCAGCAATCTTTCCAACCCCAATCTTACCCAAACCAAATGAACAATTTTGTACCCAACAACTCTTACCCTCAAAACAATTTTGTTCAGCCGAATAACGATAAGGTTTCCTCGTTAGAACGAAATTTGGATGCGTTTTTAAAACAATCTACACAATCCTCGGCAAGGTTGGAGACTTCCATTCAGTCTTTGGTGTAACACGGTGCTTCACATGATCAGAGCAGTCGTCAGCGAACAGGTCGCTCGGTAAGTCCCACAGATAAGAGGAAAATAGAATAGACAGAATAAGAAGGTATCTTGTAAAGTTGTATTATCTTGTTGTAAAGTTGTATTAACGCTGTTGTTTGTAGCTTGGTACAGAAGAATGCCAGTGTATACGAGAGGAGTCTCTATATGCCAGAGACTAGAGGCAAGTATAGTACAAGGAACCGTTTATGCCACGATACAACAGCAACTGGATTCATGTTAGGTGTATTAAGTCTTACAGTCTCGTGCCACTTCTAACACCTTCCGTACCAATCTACCCCTTAAACCCCATAATGTCTTGTTTGTTTTGTAAATTATATTGATGGTATAATTGATTGACTGACCGAAACCATAATATCAGTAAACAGATGTAGCCGTAGAATCATGTAAATGGAATGTATATCCATGGTTCGGTTCGGTCAAGTTGTATAGATCGATAATTGGATTCACGGATTCATGTTGAATTGTAATATTATAGATTGTAATTTGTAGATTGTAGATTGTAGATTGTACTTGAATCATATTCAAGTCAGATTATAATGAGACTCATCTGAGTCAGACAATTAGAAAAGTAAATTGAAGTCCTGATTGTTTTGATATTATCGGTAACCTTTCGTGTCTTTTTCAAAGACGATTACCATATTGATAACACCGTTGTTAAGTTATCTACTTTAGATAGGCAAGCACCCACTTCTCCGGCTCCCTGAGGCTCAAGAGATTGGTCCCGCTTAAACCTATATTTACTAGGGTCCTTAGGGTAAATTATATAACTTGAGGGGTTTTTATGTAAAAATACTTTATATATTTTTCAAAATACACCCCAAGTATTTATTAATCGTCTTTAGAGTTGTAATGAATGTAGATTTTATATTGTGATATTTCTAGTGGAAATATCCTAATTTCATAATAAATGGTATTTATTTGTAATATTGGTTTTGTATGGAATTCATGGTATTTTAGTGTAAGATTGATTCTTGTGATATTGTAGAAAAGGTGGAATATTTATATCATTACAAAATAGATATTTTTATTGATAAATATACATATATTTATACAAAAGTAATTTTAATATATATTTTATATTCTAAAAATCTTATTTTCTTAAGATATCGTATTTTAAATCTTTCGAGACCGAATGCTCCTTGCGGATGTCTGAATCTCGCACTACTAAACCCGAGGATGTGCGATAATCCGCACCATCCCAAACGGGTTCCCCAAATGGGTTATAGCGGCGCTTTGCAAAGATTTGTATAAATACTAATCATTAAGGAAAACGGTTTTATTAATTATGGTATTTTAATGAAAAAGTGTCGTTTTCCCATATTCTATGTTCTAGGGTCTCCTAAATCAACTAGACTACTCCTAACTGGCCCAAAGCGACAAGTTGTGAGATATCTCAAATCGTCTTTTCACCGCCAATTGTGGCCAGGTAAGTACAATTGAAGAAAGGAGGGAACCGTTCACGAATTACCGTGAGACGGGCCTTTTAAAGTTACCCTTCTCACTTGTCTGGCCTAGACACCACAAAGTCAGGTTTAGATAAACGACTCAATGCCCACAACCTTATCCTATTTTCATAATAAGTGGTATTTATTTGTAAAGATGTATCAATACTAAATCTTTTAGTATTAAGTAAATGGTATTTAAATGAAAATGTTTGTTTTCCCGTATTCTAAGTTCTCGAGGGTATCGTGTTATGTTACATATGAGTGTGTGAGAAGGTAAGTCGTTACCTCGTGATCTACTTAAAGGTATAGCAAGTTTAATGGAGGTAAATATAGAATTGAAACAATGTGGTATTTAAGTGAAAAATACGATAAATTGAAATAGCCATCATTTTATGAAATGAAACTTGATCAATTTAGTTGATTAGTATTTAATAGTCAACATGAAGAAGTTTAAGCATAATTGTATTAACGAGAAGCGAAGTTTTATAGGAAGGTTTTAGAACCTTGAGAAAGGAGAAGGAGACACAAACCCAAAAATTTTTGAGAATGGAAAAGGTTGTTGAGATATTTTCATCATCTTTGCTTTTGTAGACTACACACTTTACATGCAGCCCCTTGGGCTTTGCCAAATGGCGCTTGTGCCACCCCATGCTTTATGTGCTTTTTTCTTTTTGCGCCTAAGCCATGGGATTTACAAAATTTTTGGCTTTCTACCCATTTTACATACATTTATTTTATAAAAAGAAAATAATTACATTAAACCAATTTATTGCTTCATTCCTTTTGTCATGGGGCTGGTCCCTTTTATGCTCGGTCCTGGCCTGGGCTTAGGCCCGCTTGGCTTGGAGTTGACTTTAATTTTGACTTGGTCGACCGGGGTGTAAATTTTGACCCCATCAATAAATGCACACCACGTGTATGGGTCGTGTGCATGAAATTGATGGTTCTTCTTTCGCGTGGAGGTTAACTTGATCTGGTTCCCGTTTTTACGACGTAGAGGTCGATGCTGCCATTTTTGCGACGTGGATGGTCGGTGCTGCCCTTTTAGCGATGTGGACGGTCGTCGGTGCTACCATTTTTGCGACTTGGACAGTCGGTACTGCCCTTTTAGCGACGTGGACGGTCGGTGCTACCCTTTTTGCGAATTGGACGGTCGATACTGCCCTTTTTGCGACTTAGACGGTCGGTGCTGCCCTTTTAGCGACGTGGACTGTCGGTGCTACCCTTTTTGCGACTTGGATAGTCGGTGCTACCATTTTAGTGATGTGGATGGTCGGTGCTGCCCTTTTTACGACTTGGACGGTCGGTGCTGCCCTTTTTACGAATTGGACGGTCGCTGCTGCCCTTTTTGCGACTTGGACGGTCGATGCTGCCCTTTTTGCGACTTGGACGGTCGGTGATGCCCTTTTAGCGACGTGGATGGTCAGTGCTGCTCTTTTTGCGACTTGGACGGTCGGTGCTGCCCTTTTTGCGATTTGGACGGTCGATACTGCCCTTTTAGCGACATAGGGGTCTATTGGGTCGAAAGTTTGGAATTTTAGGATTGGGGTTAGCATCAGCGTTGCTAACACTGAAGCACAGGTACCAGGAGCAATTCATCATTTGCCTTTACTTGCTGGGGGAACGATGGCTTAGGAGACAGGTTTAGGTCCCTATCACCTAAGGCTTTTCCAATTTTATGAGCCATAAGGGTCCCATAAAAGCATTTTCTCCCTACGAGTCGAAAGGATCCCGTAGGTGTATTTTCTCCTTAGGAGTCGTGAGGACCCCCAAATGTGTTTTTCCTTTGTGAGTCGTAAGGATCCCGTGAAGGTGTTTTCTTACGAGTCGAGAGGGTCTCGTATGTTTTGTTCTCCCCATGTATCGTGAGGATACATGAGTGGGTCTTCCCAAATGGAGCATAATTCTGATGGCGGAGACCGACCGCGAGGCTTGTGATTACCATGGGGCCTGGTTGTGATGAGAATTATTTGAGCCCGTGGATTGTATACGGGAGTCAATTTGGGGACTGGCCGTAGGGCTGGAAGAATTTGGGAGATTTTGATTTTGGTTGGCGTCTGCATCGCTGCACTGGAATATGGTACCAGGAGCGACTCATCATTCGCCGTTTGGGAAGACTTAGGATTTAGGTTTAGGGTCAGCATCAGCACCGCTAACACTGAAGCGTAACGCCAGGAGCGACTCATCATTTTCCATTTCCCATTGGGAACGATGGCTCAGGAAACAGGTTCAGATCCCTATCACCTAAGGCTTTTCAATTTTATGACCCGTATGGGTCTCATAAAAGCATTTTCTCCCTACGAGTCAAGAAGATCTCGCAGGTGTATGTTCTCCTTAGAAATCATGAGGATTCCTAAGTGTTGCTCCTTTGTGAGTCGTAAGGATCTCTCGCAAGGATTTTCTCATCACAAGGTCGAGAGAACTTTGCAAGTGTATTTTATCTCTTTTCACGAGTTTGCGCCCTTTTGGGTTTTCACAAACTCGCCGGTAGTCCTGTTGTTTTTACTCACGGAGCCCTTTCGGGTTTTCATTCGTACCCGTTTTGCCTATGGACATACCGTTTTTTTTGTTTTTTTTTCTTCATCATCGGTAGGAATTTAAAAGTAGTCTTGCCGGTAAGAATTGGAGAGATAGGGGTCGTTTACGTCTGTAAATTGTATACGGTTTTACAGGATGTATGATCCAAACCATAGGGCCGGTGTGCTCAATTCGTCTGCGTCTTGGAGCATTCGCGCATAGTATTTCTTAAGATATCGGCCATTGATAGGTGGCATGGGCCTTTCTCCCTCGGCACTTATTAGTTGGTAGGATCCTCCGTCGAACACTTTCTCGATGACGTATGGCTCTTCCCAGTTTGGCTCGAATTTCCTTTTGGCATGTTGATTGGGGATGATCGGTCTTTTGAGGACCAACACCAATTCGCTTTCTTGAAAGCGCGGAGACGGGTCATCTTGTTATAGGCCTGTGACATTTGGGCTCGGTATAGCTCCAGATTTCGCTGCACCACGAGCCTCTTTTCTTTGAGGGCGTCAAGCTCTTCGAGCCGAAGAAGCACGTTTTCCTCTTCCGTCAACTCTTGCTGGATGGCCATTCTTAAGTTTAGAACTTCAATTTCGAGGGGGGGATCGCCTCCACTCCGAAGATTAATGAGTATGGAGTGGACTGAGTTGGAGTGCGGTGCGTGGTACGATATGCCCACATCGTGGAGCTTCAGATCCCAGTCTAGTTTATTGGCTGAGGCATATTTCCTCAGGAGCTTGCATAGAGTTTTATTGAAGTCTTCAGCTAGCCCATTGGCTCTTGGATTATAGATGGAGGAATATCTCCAGTCTATCTTGTGTTGAGTAGCGAATCTTGAGAATTTGAAGCTCATGAAAGAAGGCCCGTTGTCAGATATGATTCTTCTTGGTGTACCGAAGTGGTATAGGATATTATGCCGGAAGAATGTTAGAATATTTTCTGTCTTGACTTCTTTTAACAGGACAGCTTCAGCCCATCTGGAGAAGTAATCAGTTGCGACCAATATGAACCGGTGGCCTTTGGATGACGGAGGGTCGACTGGGCCAACTATGTCGGTGCCCTAAACTTCGAAGGGCCATGATGCCACCGTAGGATGCAGCGGATTGGGATGCTTGTGAATGAAGTAACCATGAATTTGGCAGAGATGGCACTTTTTTGCATGCTCTTCGCAATCCCTTATCATTTTAGGCCAATAATATCCAAGCCGTTTGATTTGAAGCCGCATTTTAGGGCCAGATTGGTAAGCTCCGCAGATGCCTGAGTGAACTTCTCTCATAACTTTTTGGGTTTCGACCGATGACAGACATCAGAGCCAGAGTTGGTCATATGATCTGCGATATAGCATATTATTTACACACACATATCAGATAGCTCTCTTTTTCAGCTGAACCCACGCAGATTTTTCTTCAGGCACCTTGTCGTATTAGAGGTACTCTATGAAGGTCTCTCACCAATCGGGCTCCTCTTGAATGATCAGAACTTCTTCGACATGTTTGCTCTTTTGTTCGTGCTTTCCTCTTCTCGTAAAGAGACTGGGGGTAGAATTTGCCGGCTTGTGACTGTGATAAGAATTTCGTCCATCTCAGGATTAGCCAGCTCCTTGGCTAAGCGGGCGAGTACGTCAGCTTTTCCATTCAATGACCTAGGAACTCTCATTAGTTCAATGTGGGTGAACTGTTTCATGAGTTCCACCACCCAGCTTCTGTACTGAGCTAACTTGGGTTTGTATATTTTATAGTCGCCGCTTACTTGGTTGACGACAAACTGGGAATCACCGTAGACTCGTAGCCGTAGGATTTCCATTTCTCTGGCAAGCTCCAGACCAGCTATCAGAGCTTCGTACTCAACCTCATTGTTTGTGTGAGGCTCGGTGAGGGCAAAAGAACGTCGTAGGGCTCTTCCCGATGGCGTGACGAACACCAATCCTATCCCTGCTTTTACCTGTGTGATGTTTGATTTGCTAAAGCTCCTTATTGATGAGGCCCCATCGAAGTAGAGCTCCCAACATGGCTCGTCATTCTCGAGGTGCAGCACTTATTCGTTGGGTAACTCGCAATTGAGCGGTGACCCTTCTGGTATGGGATGAGTAGAGAGAAAGTCCGTAAGAGCTTGTCCTTTTACTGCTTTCTGAGGAGTATAAACTATGTCAAATTCAAGCAGCATGACAGCCCATCTCGCCATTCTACCGGCTAGGTATGCTTTGGTCATCAAATGTTTGAGCGGGTCGACCTTGGAGATTAGGACAACCCGAGAGCGAGAAGATAGTGCCTCAGCTCCTTCACAGCAAATAGCAGAGCCAGGCATTGCTTTTCGATCGGGGAATAGTTGTGTTCCGTCCCGACTAGAGTTCAACTGAGGTAGTAGAAGGCATTTTATTTTCCCTCCTCGTTGTTCTGAGTAAGGAGCACACCGAGTGATTCATCTAGCGCGGCAGTGTAGAGAATCAGCAGTTTATTTGGAATAGGAGCGGCCAGCACTGGAGGGTGCAACAAGTACTGTTTGATGCTTTCGAACGCTTCTTGACATACGGCATCCCAGACAAAAGGAGCTCCTTTCTTCATGAGCTTTGAGAAGGGCCTACATCTCCCCGATAAATTTGAGATAAACCTTCGTATATAAGCAAGCTTGCTTTGAAAAGATCTTAGCTGCGTCAGACTCTATAGAGGGGGCATCTTCATGATGACCTTTATCTTGGATGGGTCAACTTTGATCCCTCGATGTCGGACTATGAAGCCCAGGAATTTTCCCGATGACACGCCAAAAGCGCACTTTAGAGGATTCATCTTCAAATCGTATTCCCTCAGTCTAGTGAGAACGGTCCTAAAATCTTGGATGTGATCGGCCTTAGCTTTAGTCTTGACGACCAGATCATCAACATAGCATTCGACGACTTTATGGATTAGGTCATCAAAGATATTGGTCATTGCCCTTTGATATGTAGCACCTGCGTTCTTCAGTTCAAACGGCATCATTTTGTAGTAGTATATTCCGATCGGGGTTCGAAATGCTGTGTGTTTCTCATCCTCAGGCGACATCTTGATCTGATTATATCCAGACGAGCCATCCATAAAAGTGAACAACTTGTAATTTGAGGTGTCATCGACCATCATTTCCATGACCGGTAGCGGGAAGTCGTCTTTAGGACATGCCTTATTAAGGTCCCTGAAATCGACACAAACCCGGATCTGCCCATTTTTCTTCTTTACTGGGACAATGCATGTGATCCAGTCTGCGTACTTCTCTTCCCTTATGAAGCCAGCATCGATAAGTTTCTTAGTTTCCTCGATGACCTTTTCTTCTAGCTCCCTTCTCATTCTTCGAGGAGCTTGTTTGACAGGCTTGGCATCAGGAGATATAGCCAGCTTATGTACGACCACTTCAGGAGATAGGCCAGGCATTTCTTTGTACGTCCACACGAAGCAGTCGGCGAACTCATGCAGCAGGGCAATTATCCACTCTTTCATTTTCTCTGACAAGAGTGAGCTGATGCAGGTCGGCCTTGGATTATCAGGCGTTCCCAAATCGATCTCGGTTAGCTCATCGAAGATTGCTTGTCCGCCATCTTCGAGCTCTTGAGGGGCTTCTTCTGGCTCGGCTAGCTCGTCTTCATCATTTGACTCTTCGCTGGCTTCCCCAATATGGATCATGTTGTAGAGTTTCCTTAGCACCATGCCTAGGGTTTGGAAGCATCACACATGCCACTTTAAAATTTAGGGGGTGCTAAGTTAACCTACCTAGGATCAAAATAGAAAAATAGAGCAACATTTTGTAGTATCACAAACTAAATCAAGTGTCTAACACTAAGTGGAGAGAAATACAACCTTTGTAGACCTCCTTACTAGATTCCTTGGATCAACTTGAGTTTGAACCGGCTCGCTTGAATCCTTCGTTGTCCACGACAATCCATCCGAAGTCCTTTTGCCTAAGCTCCTAACTTCACTTGATCAATGAGGAAGTGGAGCTAACACTCTACACTAATAGGCTAAACTAGTATAGAATGATGATGTGGTTTATATTCTCACTTTAAAACCCTTTCTTTTTGTGTTCCTCACTCACAAGAAAAACTCAAGAGAGCTTGGAGGAGGAGGAAGAAGATGAAAATGGCAAGGCTAGCTCAATAATGAATTATCCCCCATAAAAAGAGAAAAGAAAAGAATATATATGAGAGTCACACTCTCAACTAGCCACGGTTGATAAATATCTAGATATTTTCATTAGTGAGTTAATGAACAAAGAAAATTAAATCATGGTTGGAATCAAGTTTAATGAGAGAAGAGTGTGGAAACTTTGACCAAGTCTTAATTCCTTTTTCATTTTTCTCACTAATAAATATATATGAATATTTGTACCATGTGAGTCTTGCATTGCCATATCCAATGTATCAACAACCATGACACACATGTATGCATGTATGTGTGCATACACATCATTATATGAACATACACCCATTCATGCATACATCAAACAAAGAAAAGGATTAAAGTGAAAAATCTAATGGTCACAAATTAAATCAACAATTGATTTAATAAACCGGTCATATCACATACGACCCGACCAATAGAAAAACGCCAGATTACAATGCGGTATCATATACACGCATTTAATCAAGCATGCGCATATCACCATATGCATCCCACATCGTTTCGCCTGAGCTAGGAAACTCCTGTGTGGGAATCTAAGACTCGTCAATACGCCGGCAATAGGTGACGATCATATCAAACACCCATAATCCGCAAGCGGTCAGCTAAACATAACGGCTACCCGGGTATTGAGCGATCAGAAGAAAAACAGGCGAACCTGTCAAAACTCCTGTCGAGCCAACCGGTAATACTTACCGTACAGTCCGGTCTCATATCTTGTCTGGGGTTGGTAAACGTCAGACCCCAATAACTCGATAAGTCATGCCAATACAAGGCTCATAATGGATCGAGAAACTACTGATAACACTTACCGGTAGATCTCCGAATCAGCCCTGGTTAGGGATTTCCAGTTATAGCCAATCGAGCACAGCACGATATCTACCCCTAATACTGGAAGAGACGAAATCCCTTCCTATGGCTCATTGCCTCCATGTGACTCGGGATTGTACCCAAAAACCACCGTTTTGCACGTTCTCTTGAACGTGGTAAGGTGGTAATCAAAGCACAGTAGGAATCACATAAGACTCTATAACGATCTCGGATCTACAGACTAACCAATACCAGTGTCACCAGAGAACTGCTATCTGACATCAGGTATAATACCATCTAGGTGTTCTCGACGAGTCTGTCCAGTGTACCCAGTCTCCACTGAGCACTCGTATACCATCTCTGATATCAAACACCAATGGATGTGGGATCATCCATCGCCCATCACATGGGTCGAAAAGCATATACGCTAGTCTACTCTGGAATATCGATACCCCGTCTCGATACTCCTACGACTAGGAACAATTAAAGGATGAACTTATGGACTACCATGGCCCCACTAGTATGATCTGCATCATAATCCTGGTAGTCAAGTTTACATCCTAAGGGCTTTACCAACATGTAACTATGAGATAGTATAAAGAGAAAAGTATACATGTAAAAGTAAAGTGCAACCAGATAGCATACTATCATGTCGAGCAAGAAAGTCCTCTCTATATATGTCCAAACATCCACTATAATATACATTATATGTACAATAATGGCCTATAGGGCATACAAATAACTAACAATCTCCCACTTACACTAGGGCTAGCTGTTGTAGTATCTCATACCCAACATCCCAAAGAGTCTCTCGAACTGTATCTGGGGAATAGCCTTCATGAGTGGATCCGCTGTGTTGTTCTTCGTGTCAACTCTCCTGACCTCGATCTCCCGGCGATCAAATATCTCCCGGATCAGGTGATACCGCCTCAGAATATGTCTGGATCGCTGATGGGACCTGGGTTCCTTGGCCAAAGCCACCGCTCCATTGTTATTGCAATACAAAGGTATTGGATGCTCAATGGATGGAACCACTCCAAGTTCGGTTATGAACTTTTTCATCCAGACAACCTCCTTGGCAGCATCATTGGCAGCGATGTATTCAGCCTCCATCGTCGAGTCTGCCACGGTTTCCTGTTTGGAACTCTTCCAAAAAACCGTTCCTCCATTGAGGGTAAAGACAAATCCCGAGTGCGACTTAGAGTCGTCATTATCACTCTGGAAGCTCGAATCGGTAAAGGACTCCATTTGGAGTTCTCCGTTACCATTCACCAAGAACATCTCTTTAGTCCTTCTCAAGTACTTGAGAATGTTCTTCACAGCTGTCCAGTGACTCTCTCTCCTAGATCTGCTTGATACCTACTCATTACACTTAGTGAGTATGCTATATCGGGTCTGGTAAATAACATCGCATACATGATAGAGCCTACCGCCGAAGCATAAGGTATCCTTTGCATGCGAGCTCTCTCCAAATCAGCTTTGGGAGACATCTCTTTGGAGAGAGTGAGTCCAGAGAGGGTGGATAAATTGCCACGCTTGGAATCTTCCATACTAAACCTTTTTAGTATGGTTTCAATGTACCTGGATTGGGACAATCTCAAAATCCGTTTAGATCTATCCCTATAGATCTTAATTCCTAAGATATAGGAGGCATCACATAGATCTTTCATTGAGAATCTATATAATAAGAAGAGCTTGATTGAATGCAGCATAGGAATGTCATTTCCTATCAAGAGTATGTCATCCACGTATAATATGAGGAAGACCACCTTACTCTCTGCCACCTTCTTGTAGACACAAGGTTCATCTAAATTTTTGACGAAGTCAAACTCTTTGACTACGTCATCAAAACAGATGTTCCAACTCCGTGATGCCTGCTTTAACCCATAGATGGATTTAAACAGCTTGCACACCTTTCCGCTGCTCCCACTATCCACGAAACACTCTGGCTGAGTCATGTATACACTCTCTTCTAAATAACCATTTGGAATGCGGTCTTAACATCCATTTGCCAGATTTCGTAGCCATGGTATGCAGCGATGGCAAGGAGGATCTGGATAGACTTAAGCATAGCCACTGGAGAAAAGGTTTCATCATAATCTACACCTGGTCGTTGACGACAACCTTTTGCAACAAGTCTAGTTTTGAAAGTCTCAACTTTTCCATCTACACCAAAATTTTTCTTGAAGATCCACTTGCTCCCGATGGGTTTTACCCCTTCAGGAGCATCTTCCAAAGTCCATACTTTGTTGGTGTACATGGATTCCATCTCAGACCGCATTGCATCCAGTCACTTCACAGAGTCCCCACTCATGATGGTCTGCTCGAAGCTAGTTGGGTCATCATCAACCATGATGCAATCCTTGCTCCCACCATCAATTAGAAAACCGTAGTATCTCTCAGGTGGGTGAGGAACTCTACTAGATCGGCGGAGTGGTTGAGGTTCATCGGGTACTACTGAATTCTCTTGTTCCACTAAATCTTCTGCTGCAGTTTGTGTAGCCGGAATTTCTTCCAGTTTTACCTCTTTGCCACCAATTTCTTTTGCAAGAAATTCGTTTTCTAAAAAGGTGGCAAGTCGAGAAACAAACTGTAATACCCTAATTCATTTATACCAGTTCTATTTTGGGTATTTCTTTATTTATGGCTATTTCTGATTTATTGTGTTTTGGGTGCGAATAGTGTAATTGGTAGCTGTATTTGCATCCGACCCGACCCGCTTGCTGGAAACCCGTCTTGATTCCTATGCATGATTTATCCCGGCTAGTTTTGAGGATCCGTGCACTTTCATGTTGTATAACTGTATTATAACCGGCATCTGCATTTTATTAATATAACAAGTAAAGTCAAATAAAATATTTTAAAAATATCTAGCATGGCCTGCATCGTACTCCTAACCTTATGGTAGCATCCATGCATCTTGTTCTCGTTCCGTTTAGTGAAACGGACTCGTTTGGATAGCTACGTGCACGCTACGTGTATCCGTTCTTGGGGGTATGCATTTCCGTCACCCGGATATCCTATTTTGGTTTTGGTTAATACGTATATTATCCGTATTTTCAAACCGTAATTTTAGACCCGACCCGGGCATGTTTTGGACTATTTTTGTTTTAGCCAAAATCTCAAAAAATACTTAATATTATATTCTTTAAAAATCTAACTTATACGTTATATTTTTTTTCTTCTCTAACAAACAAATATTTTCCTAATATTCTAAACTAACAGATCTCATTCTCTCTCTCATTTTAAATATTTTTCCTAAATCTAATCTTTACAACCCTTGCCTCTCTCTCTCTCTCCTCCTTTATTATATATATTCTTTATTTTTTTTTAAACCCATACCTCACGTCCCTCTCTCTCTCCTCACATCTTCTTCTCTCCATTTTCGTTTCCCACCTTCGCTCGAACCCACGCGAAAACCCACGCCTGCCGCCTTGCCTCGTCGTCGCCGCCACTGGCCCTTCACCTCTCCCTCTAACATCCTCGTCCTCACCTCCACGCACCTCTCTCTTCTTCCGAGCCCATGCAAACCCATAACCCCGTAAGAGACCTGACCTAAGAACCCATGACACCCATCGCCTCCCATTGCCGGTGACCCCTCGCCGTCACCACCATCCCCGTCACAACCACCACCTCTCGTTACCCTCATCTCCCTCTCTCTTCCCTTCAACACCTGACACCACCACCATCCCCAACGACAACTCCCTACACACCTTGCAAACCTAGCACCCACAGCCCCATCGCCGGAAAACCCATCGAAGTCATCACCATCTCGCCTTCTTCTCTGTCGCAGAACCCCAAACCCAGAGCACTAAACCCACAGACTTCTTCTTCTTCTCTTTCTTCTTCTTGATTCTTGCTTTTCCGGTGATCGCCGGAGCCGTGCCGCTACCGACGATCCGAGCAACCCAGTGGACGTCACCAGCCAGCGTGGTCGTGTTCTTGCTTTGCCTGGTCATATTCTGTGCGCGCGTGTGTACATTGCGACGTTTACCCGACGTCGGACGCAGTGTACACATCCCGTCGTGAGATCCGATCAGGTAAGTTTATCTTGCTACATGCTATACTACTGTATTTTGCATTCATACGAATAATAATATTACATATTGTTTAGTTATGCATCCAATGTTACAGTTTTACAGTTTTACAATATCCGTTCGCATCCGTACAGTTTATTACATATCTAGTCGCATGCATGTTTACCTTGCTACATGCTATGATACATATTTTGCATCCATATGAATAAAAATATCACATGTTTACTGCATTGTGCGTCCATGTTACTGTTTTACTGTTTTCGGATAACCGTTCGTATCCGTATCATTTATTACATATCTAGTCGCATGCAAGTTTATCTTGCTACATGCTATGTCTATATATTTTCATTATATGAATAAAAATATTGCATGTTCATTACATTATGCATCCCTGTTATAGTTTACCGTCTTACGACACCCGGTCAGATCCATACTGTATATTACATATTAAATTGCATGCCTGAACCTGATTGCTTCATGTTACTGCTAGATTCATATACCATACTTGCTAGTATGCATTATACGACTCATGGACTCATTATATGTTATCACTGATTACTATTCGTGCATCCGTGCTTTTATCGTGATTCGATACTGGTTACATTTTACTGTTGGCATCCATTGGATACACTATACACCACCTGACATGACCTGATACACCACTGCTTGACTTGATATCTGATCCTGTTACTAATGCCGACAACCCTGACTTGTTGTCCCGATGGACATTACTGTTGTCTGTATAGACAAAACCTGTACCTGCTTGATCCTGTGTTGGCATTAGATATCGATTGGCAATACCTGACTTGAACACATAACTTTGGGGGTAAGGGGAAATCAAGAATGTAATCGAACGTAACTCAAAGGGCTATTATATTGTTTGCTGTTTTTTCGGGCATTACGGAATATATTGTTTGCCGTTATTCCGGGCGTTACGGAATAATCCTGTTACCGTGGTACCGTGGGGAATGAACAGGGCATAGACCGATGGGTTACGATGAGAATTATATTAATTGATTTCGAAGACTTTAGAATAGATAACCCAGTAGTATAGTTTAGATTACTCACTGCACTTCACCTGCACGTATACACTTCACTGTTGCATATCCATGTTTATTGGTTATCTTCATGCCATCGTTTATATTCATGCCTGCATATCTCGTGTATCTTGTTCATTTATTATTGTTGATATTATGACGCACTGACGTCTGGGTTTTGCATGGCCCAGATCCTCTGTCTCTTTCGCAGGTTGATCAGGAGTATTTCCCCCGTCAGGCCGAGCCGTGAGGATCATGTTAGTATCTAGTTTAGTTTAGTTTTATTTCCGTACTTTCATTTCCTGATGTGATCCCGTATTTGGGACGTACTTTCTTGATGCTATTGTTTATTGGATTTATTGCTTCCGCATATTATTTCTTGACTCGTTTATTCTGGCATATGGACATGTACTAGATAATTTATTTTATTTTACTGTTTTTGATATCTTATAGACAGCCGTAATGTGACTGTGAAGGGATGTTTCCTAGCCACAGGTAGCATGGTTGGCTCTGTCACGTACCGATCTTAGCGCACTCTGGGAAGCGGGGCGTGACAGGGTTTGTTTGGTATCAGAGCGTAGGATTTAGGTTAATCGGGTTTGATTCTTTTGTAGTTGGGTATTGGACCCAATACACGAATCAGAATACTCGTAATTAGGAACATGTCCTGCCATATTGTTATCGTGATTCTTGAATCATATCTTTCTCTTGACTCTTTATCTTGACGAGATGGAATGACTTTGCATCTCGGCTTGAAATATTTTTGGTTCCCTATTGTTTCTCCCTTCCTATTCCTTTGATTCTGATACTAGGATTTGGGCGACTTGAACGGAGTTATGTGATTGTAACTATGAACTGCAGCATGGTTACAATGCGGTACTCTATTTAAGTAACTTGGAGTCCTAGTCTTAATTCATCTCCTTGTTTTATGGTAGTTATATTACCTTGCTTCTCTCGATTTCATTGCTTACCAGTTTATGTTTTATCACAAGTTTGAATCTTGTTTATCTTGCTGATCCTTTTCGATGTATTGGTTTCAGAATCATGGCGGATAGAGAACTGCGATCGTACCAGAGGCGTGTTGATGATGCCGCATTGCTTGGAGTAATTTGTGAGATGCTGGAGAACCAGAAGCGGCAAACCGAGCTGAACCAGCGGTAAGCCGAAGCTTTTTAGGAAGGTTTGCGGACAGTCCAGCAGTCCGTAAATACTGTTGCAGCCAAACCAGTACAGCGTGTGGGTTCCGTGGTGGATTTCAGGAGACTTGGTTCGTCCACTTTCACTGGTTTGGAGGAGACGTTGCTTGCGGAGCAGTGGCTAGTCAATACGGAGAATCTGCTCGTTGCAGCACAGATTCCGGAGGACCAGATAGTGGATGTTGTACGCATCCAATTGGTGGACTATGCCCGTGAGTGGTGGCTTATGGAAGAGACGCGTTTGCCGAAGCCGATCAGTTGGGCAACTTTCTCGTAGAGATTCTTGGAGAAGTTCTTTCCGCAGACTGGCCGGGAAGAAATGGAAGAAAGATTTATCAGTCTGAAGCAGAATGGCGGATCCGTTGACGCGCATGCGGCTGAGTGGACACGGCTCAGCCGATTCGCGGGACCTTTGGTTGCCAACGATACTGATAGGGCATGAATGTTCATGCGCAGATTAGACATGGAAATCCAGAGGCACGTTATATCTCTGGGATTGATCACTTTCTCGCAAGTTCTTAAAGCAGCCAGAGAACAGCAGAGCTTATCAATGAAGACAAGGGGTACACAGCAGCAGGCAGTTGTGGTATGGAAGCCGGCGTTTACGCCAAACCGAGCTCCTTTACGCAGAGGTATTCCAGTGAATCGACATGGTGTTGTACCTATGAAGAGGCCCGTCGCACCCGAGCAGAAAGGAAGGGTGTTTTGCGACTATTGTCAGAGATCGGGTCACTTTCGGAGAGATTGTCGAAAGAGGCTTGGACTTTGTCTTATTTGCGGATCAGCTGATCATACCATTGATACTTGTCCGTCGAAGCTACGTTTGAAGGATGATACTCAGAGGCCACCACAGAAGCTGATTCAGGGGAAGAAGCAGATAACTCAGGGGCCCAATCAAGCTCGAGCCTTTACTCTGACGGCCGAAGAGACCAAATCTTCAGAGGAAGTCTTTTCAGGTATCCTACTTGTTCATATATATTATATACAGTATCTATCTCATCATATAAAGTGATCACATCACAGAATATCGCAGCAGAAAATAATATATGAAATATTGGATATACTAGGAGGTTCGTGTTTTATTTTGAGCCTGTATAAAATACAGATTCCACGGTCGCGATGAATAGCCAAACCCACATCCCTAGACCCCTACGAGAGCGGCAAGCAACCCTACCAATTCTAGAGTTAGGAGACCCGGACTCGACTTCTCGAGATGGTCTCCCACTGGACTCTAGAACTTGGTTACTTGTGCTCTCCACCTTGGATCTATCCTAATGCGAAAAAGTAAATAATATACAACAATGGTGACATCATCTTCAACCCGGAAGTGCCCCAATAAAAGAATATTACATACAATGAATTTTACATGAATGAAAATAAAAAATCTCATCTCATATAAAAAAAACCCTGGCTATTCAACACACGACGATCCAATATAACATATCACAACAACACATAAAATCACATGTCATCAACGTAAATAATATGCGTATCCCAATTGTCGTTGACATATAGCAACGAAACCGGCGATACACCATATACTACACTTACGGTCGCAGAAATAAGTATCATATATAGCTAGACGATGTTAAACATTTCGATCGAATCAACAAACGCCCACATCTCCCAAGAAGCTCAACACTTGAGCAAAATTAAAATACGCAAAACGTGCCACAGTACCTATGGACCAGCCGTAGAAGGATCAACTAATGCCTCACCTATGGCACCACGGAACTACGGCAAACCCTAGGGTTCGGTCGTGGTTCCGTGGACATAGAATCGGGTTAGGGTTTTGTTCTTCTAGAGGGTCCATAGAATTACTTGCACGACCATTGAATATATTCAACTTATAAAATTCCAACTCTTGAAATTTTCAGAGGGGGTCTTGATGCGGGGTTTGAAGTTCATTCGAACTGTTAAATATTGCCCAGGTTACCATTACAATGTTAAAATATATGACTACGAAACACTCTGAATTATCCCCTAACCAAAATTATCATCACATGAAATTTTAGACTAAACAAATAATACCTGAAACCCAAAACATACAGACCAGACCACAGTGGAAATACGAGGCAAAAGGGAGCAAATGGGGCCGAGCTCGCCGGCCATTCAAGGGTTCTGCTCGGGTCAAAACCTAGGGATTTGCCTCGTTTTTACACTGTGTTCTCACCGCATCATATGCAAGCTTCTGCAGTTGCTAAAATAATTTTTAAACGACTTTTCAAAAATTCAACAGAGAGCAATATAGGGTTTCAAGATATCGTATTTTTCGGAGTTGTTTTCGTTTTCGTAATAGTTATAACATCCTGGCTAAATTTCTAGCTTGGCTCTGATACCAATGTAGAGTTTCCTTAGCACCATGTCTAGGGTTTGGAAGCATCACACATGCCATTTTAAAATTTAGGAGGTGCTAAGTTAACCTACCTAGGATCAAACTAGAAAAATAGAGTACCATTTTGTAGTATCACAAACTAAATCAAGTGTCTAACACTAAGTTGGGAGAAATAGAACCTTTGTAGACCTCCTTGCTAGACTCCTTGGATCAACTTAAGTTTGAACCGGCTTGCTTGAATCCTTCGTTGTCCACGACGATCCACCCGGAGTCCCTTTGCCCAAGCTCCTAACTTCACTTGATCAATGAGGAAGTGGAGCTAACACTCTACACTAATGGGCTAAACTAGTATAGAATGATGATGTGGTTTATATTCTCACTTAAAAACCCTTTTCTTTTTGTGTTCCTCACTCACAAGAAAAACTCAAGAGAGCTTGGAAGAGGAGGAAGAAGATGGAAATGGAAAGGCTAGCTCAATAATGAATTATCCCCCATAAAAAGAGAAAATAAAAGAATATATGTGAGAGTCACACTCTTAACTAACCATGGTTGATAAATATCTAGATATTTTCATTAGTGAGTTAATGAACAAAGGAAATTAAATCATGGTTGGAATCAAGGTTAATGAGAGAAGAGTGTGGAAACTTTGACCAAGGCTTAATTTCCTTTTTTCATTTTTCTCACTAATAAATATATATGAATATTTATACCATGTGAGTCTTGCATTGCCATATCCAATGTATCAACAACCATGACACACATGTATGCATGTATGTGTGCATACACATCACTATGTGAACATACACCCATTCATGCATACATCAAACAAAGAAAAGGGTTAAAGTGAAAAATCTAATGGTCACAAATTAAATCAACAATTGATTTAATAAACCGGTCATATCACATACGACCCGACCAATAGAAAAACGCCAGATTACAATGCGGTATCATATACACGCATTTAATCAAGCACCTACGCATATCACCATATGCACCCCACATCGTTTCGCCTGAGTTAGGAAACTCCTGTGTGGGAATCTAAGACTCGTCAATACGCCGGTAGTAGGTGACGATCATATCAAACACCCATAATCCGCAAGCGGTCAGCTAAACGTAACGGCTACCCGGGTATTGAGCGATCAGAAGAAAAACAGGCGAACCTGTCAAAACTCCTGTCGAGCCAACCGGTAACACTTACCATACAGTTCGGTATCTTCGTCTATGATGTCGCATATCTCGTCTGGGGTTGGTAAATGTCAAACCCCAATAACTCGATAGGTCATGCCGATACAAGGCTCATAACGGGTCGAGAAACTACTGATAACACTTACCAGTAGATCTCTGAATCAGCCCTGGCCAGGAACTTCCAGTTATAACTAATTGAGCACAGCACGACATCTACCCCCAATACCGGGAGAGACGAAATCCCCTCCTATTGCTCATTGCCTCCATGTGACTCGGAACTGTTCCCAAAAACCACCATTTTGCACGTTCTCTTGAACGTGGTAAGGTGGTAATCAAAGCACAGTGGGAATCACACAAGACTCTATGACGATCTTAGGTCTACAGACTAACCTGTACCAGTGTCACCAGAAAACTGCTATCTGATGTCAGGTATAATACCATCTAGGAGTTCTCGGCGAGTCCGTCCAGTGTACCCAATCTCCACTGAGCACCCGTATACCATCCCTGATGTCAAACACCAATGGATGTGGGATCATCCATCGCCCATCACATGGGTCGAGAAGTGTATACACTAGTCTATTTTGGAATATCGATGCCCCGTCTCGATACTCCTACGACTAGGAACAATTAAAGGATGAACTTATGGACTACTATGGCCCCACTAGTATGATTTGCATCATAATCCTGGTAGTCAAGTTTACATCGTAAGGGCTTTAGCAACATATAATTATGAGACAGTATAAAGAGACAAGTATACATGTTAAAGTAAAGAGTAACCAGATAGCATACTATCATGTCGAGCAAGAAATTCCTCTCTATATATGTCCAAGCATCCACTATAATATACATCATATGTACAATAATGGCCTCTAGGGCATACATACAACTAACACATGTAGCATGCTTTGGAATCAGGCTGGATGAAACCTATGCCCCGTCTATCTGGAATTCGTCCATTGACGAGTGCTCGGACCTGAGGCGGATGCCATAGCCCTTCATAAAACTTGGCTTCGGACTTTGTTTGATATAACCGGCATCCGCGCCTTTTGAAATATTCTCGCATCTCGGGCGCATAGTATCTGGGATTGAGGACGGCTCTTATGCCTCTCTCATAGGAAGGGCACACGACAGACAAATCGTCCGGGTGCGCGACAGGATTTGACCCATAAAACAGGATGCCCTTCTGTCCACTTTTCCTTCCGGGAATGTAGAAAGTTTTAAGTTGGTCCATGGTAGAAACTGATAATGCATCTAGCTCTTTGCACATCTGCTCCGGCACCCTTGTGACGGTTAGGGACCTTTCTGTAGTCTTGAAGATCTCTTTTAGCTTCGCTTTTTGCATGAGGGCTCAATCTGCATAGTTGTTGCAAGACGGATCCTCTTCCTCCGACTCTTCGGTGTCGCTGCCGAAACGAGGACGAATTTTGCTGCCGGATGGGCCTTCAGCGTCAGACTCGTCTGTATCACTACCGAAATGCGGACGCACTTGAGGGTTTTTGCTTTTGAAAGTGACAGCCGGCTCAGATTTGCTTTTGGGTTTCGGGAACGTTCTGTCCTCGGTCAATTGTGGCTTAACATTTTGGGGGTTCACAAAGTACCGAGAATCTTCATATTGGACTTCATGCACACCGAACGGTTGGATGTCTCCGTCAATGCGTCTTTCTTCGCTAATTTTAGTATACTTCATATATTGATGGAGAGTTGACGGAATAATGCCGTAATCGTAGAGTCACGGCCGACCCAAGAGAATTTTATAAGACGTGTCAGTGTCGATCACATATATCTATGCTTCGGTTTGCAGATCCCCAAATTTGATTGGTAGAGCTATAAACCTCAGAACTTGCTAGCAATTTTGATTGAAACCTTGAATGACAATCCTTTCCCTTAACAGGTGTTGGACGTCAATTGATAAACTCTTCAGAGTCCGCAAGTTCATGATGTTCACTGAGGATCCCGGATCAATCAATATGTGATTAATCTGATCTCCGTCGCTGTACCCGGTCACGTAAAGCGGCCGGTTATGCTCAGCCGTTCCCAGTAGCAAGTCTTCGTCCTTAAATGTGACTGCGGCGGCATCCAAAGTGTACTGGGCTTCTTTCATATTAATTTCCGCAAAGCGAGCCTGATACCGCTCGGGGTTTTGTAGAGCATGAATGAAATATCTCTAAGCTCCTTAGATAGGACCAAGACATTGTATATACTCAGGAGAGACGGAAACTTTCGGATATGAGCCAAGACATTATAGTCCACTGAGGAAGGACTTGAGTTTTCATTAGCCGATTCTCTGCCATCTTCCTTATTAGCCACTTGTTTTTCCTTTCCTTTTGGGGCGTTGCCCTGATTTGGCGGCAGAGCCCTGCCGCTTCTGAGCTGGATTTGGTTGGCCTTTGTGGCGAGCTCCTCATCCTCTTCGGAAAAACAGAGCTCCTCCTCAGAGTCGCTGCCCAGATGGATTGCGTAGCAGGTCACCATAGGGATCATGTCATTGGAGTCTTCTTCTAGCTCCTCCAGAATCTCAGCCGCTTCTACAGGAAAGAACTCCTTCAATTGAATTAGAGTCCTTTTCCTTTTGTTCATAGTCTTTGAGAGAATCGATATATTTTTGAATGGTCATTCTTCCTGCAGACTCCTTTTCGCGTCGAGCTGCACTTTTCTTCTACTTGAGCTTTTTGGATTTTGAGCCTGATTGAGCCGAATTGGCAGTTGGAATGGTGGGCCTCTTCTGCCTTTCCCATTCTGTTCTGGGCACTTTCCGAAGTAACTTTAGCATCTTCTTCGTCTTATTAGATATGTGCATACTCCACGGAGGCTGCGGTGAGTCAGATTCATTTCTCAGGGCAGCGGGTTCAGCTGTCTGCTCCCAGAAGGCTTCAGCTTTTGTCTGTATAAAGTTGGTGGTTGCAACTTGATTGTTCACCAATACACTCTTAGACAACTCGATCTCTCCTGCCTTTTACTGCTTCTCGACCCAGTCTTTGAAGATATAGCAATCCTCGATCGCGTGGCTCACTACTCTATGGTACGGGCAATACAGAGGATTATCGGTCATTTTTGCTTCATGCGGTCTCTTCGACTCCGGGAATTGTAGACCATTGTTCAAGACATCTTTGAATATCTTGCGGACCTTGTCCCTTCTGAAAGAGTAGATCTTGTTCTTTTTCTCCTCTAGGGAAGGCCCTTCTCCTCCCAGCAATGGCTTTCGAGACCGGTTGGTTTGGAATCGCCTGCCTTTCGCTTGTCTTCATTGTCGGACGCATTGAAAACATCGGTACTGCTGAAATTCCCGCATCTACGGTTGTCATCCCTCTTACTTTTCCAAGTCTTGTCTCTCGAAGAGTCTAGGGTAGACACTTGCTTTGAGCGTTCCAGCATTTGGACTTTCTTGGTTAGCTCCTGAAACGTCTTGAAGCCTGCTGTACACAAGAATGGGACCATCCAATTGCTGAGGTTCCCAATGAGAAGGCTGACGGACTGGTCCTGCTCCAGTAGTGGTTCGCACTTGACTGTGAGATTACGCCATCGGGCGATAAAGTCGGTGTTGCTTTCATTCTTCCCCGGCTTGGTCCTCACAAGGTCAACAATGGAGATTTTATCACCGACACTCATGAACCTTTGCCGAAACAGAGACTCCATCTGGGCAAAGGTAATGACGAACCCATCTGGTATACTCGCGTACCAGTCGAAAGAAACACCAGTCAGGCTATTGATAAACTGACGAAGAAGGAGCGCATTATTGCCCCCTGTATTTCCGTACGACGCTTTAAAGTGGGCGATGTGCTGATTTGCATTTCCCGTCCCGTCAAATCTTTCGAACTTAAGAATGATGTAGCCGCTAGGGAACTCAATCAGATCATACTGTGCGGGATATGGCCGCCCCTGCTGCCAATTTCTTTTTGAGCTTCGGCTTCGGCCACCAATGTTTTAACCTTGCTGGTGACCAAATCCATTATCCGATCGTGTGTTAGAGAGATAGTGCTATTTGGGACCAAGGTATCCCCAGAAGCAGAATGTGGTCGACTTTCGTGCGGCTCGCCCAATCTTGGACCTAAGGGGACAGGCATCTGTTGCTTCGGGTTGTCATCACCTGGCTCATGAGTAGAGACTTATGCTTGATTAGGAGGCACCCGAGTAATTTGAGCCGTAAGCTGATTCACGACATTCGTCAAGTCGTCGATTTTGGAGTAAAGCTTGGCCATCTCTTTATCTTTGCTCCTGAGCTGTTTTCGGAGCTCTTGAAGTAGCTCTTGCTCTGCGGCCCTGGGGAAAAAAGTCGACTCTTTCTTGCTGTCTGAGCTTGACTCTACATGGACTGAGGGGTCTTTCTGCCTATCGGCCTTATCGAGAGGGTTTTCCTCATCCAGTGGAGGCGGTTGATCTTAAGAAGCGGCAACCACATTCAAGCCAGATTGGGTTTGGGATGTGGTGGCCCCATCCTTGCTTTTGCTGCGCAATTTGTCGCTGGGACATGCTCCCGCCATATAGACCGTATGGATAACATATCCGGACATCATTTCATTATTTATAGCTAATTTTGTGGACCACCGTCTTGGCCTTTCTATTTTGGTAGCGGACAATCGATTGAAGATGGCTGGCCTGACCGAATTCATGAGTGGTGCTGGCGCTTCTTTTCTGGATTTTCCCCGCTGTTTTCACACGGCGCAGAGCTCCTGATAGACACTTGAAGAGATGGTGTCATGCTTTCTCTTTTGGGGTTGGGATACGTCCCTATATGGCATTGTTCAGACCGCTGTCTTCTTGATTCTGGCGGTCATGGCATTTTCTGAACCCACTTCAGAGGTTCGAAGGAATTGCTGACTTTTACGGCCGACTCAGCCATCGTCGCGGAGTAACCCTACTCTTGGAACCTTACAAGATTCCATATGGCCGAAGTCCTGGCCCTCTTGTTGGCTCGATACCTGAGCCACTTCTGCCTTAACTTTTCTATTTTAAGCACTTGGCAGACTTCGGCCCTTCGGGATGGCGTCGTAGACCTACTGACAGAGAGTCCGGAGAAAATGCCTGCTCGCTCGATCGTCAAGGGCACCATCTGAGCTTGCTGGAGCTGCTTTGTAGCTCCATTGGTGTTGACGGCCTTGCCCCCAGTTGGAACAGTGCAGAGCCGTTCGAATACGGATTCGTATTTGGGGCAGGATGCTCTGGAGACCATGACGTTCAGCCTCTTACCCCTCGAGGCTGGTTTGGCCATTTGGTTTGTCTGGACCTCTGCCAAATGAGCGCTTCCAGCAAGGTAGATGACAACGGAACCAAATTGATGGGGTGACTCCTCCCATTGCTGGCTGAGACTGACAGGGAGAACCACACGAGCATTGATCTTGACCACGTACGAGATTGGGGTCGCATTGGAAGCTGAATTCATCTTGGGAGACATTGTCGTTGAAAGTTGATTGCTGCATGAAAGGAACATTACTTCAGTGCAAACGTCGGTATATATGTTAAATGGGTGCGCATGAACACTTGACCCGAGATATGGGAGGAGAGAAAGGTCCCACCGGACGTGCCAGAATCTGTAGGGTGTTTTTCGTCACCCCATTGAGATGGGAATACGCGTGTGCTTGTCAGGCGCATTACAGATTCCTCCTGCCTAGGGTAGGCTGGGGTTTATCGATTGTGGGGATCCAAATCTCCGGCAGCCGCGGACTAAGCTGCCGTTAATTACCCCTCATTTTTGGAGCAAGAGAACCTCTGATTGACGGGTCAAACATGTCATGTGAACTCAATGTGTAGTGTTGTGTTTTGAAGGGATTTTGGATATATCGGGGGCCCCGTGGAGTTTTTACGGGGGTCCCGCTACCCGGATGACGGGCTGGGGATCAAGGGGGCTAGCAACCCCCTTGCAGGATGCGGGGCAGCATCCTGTTAGAAAATTTTCCTAGCAGAGGACGTGTTTTGAGTGTAGACTGTATGAAAAATGAGGGGTAAGGAGCGTCTTAAACATGTGTGCATGGTACGTGGGCACTGGTCGCCCACGGGTCACGTGCCTGGCGTGTGGGCGCCGGGCATCCGCGGGTCACGTGCCAGGCGCGTGGGCGCTGGAGGCCCGCGGGTCACGTGCCAGGCGCGTGGACGCTGGGCGCTCGCAGGTCACGTGTGCGACACGCATGGACGCTAGGCGCCAGTGGGTCGCATGCGCGGCACGCGACCGCTAGGCTCTAAGCGCCCGCGGGTCACGTACATGGCACGCGATCGCTGGAAACACCAGCGAAAAAGGGGCTTAGCCCCTGGGCTAAGAGTTGAGCTCCTAAGGGATTTTGAGTGGAGTTAAACTCCAAAAGATTTAGATTTCAAGTTAAACTCCTAAATGATCTGGAATAGGAGTTAAACTCCTTTGAAAATTTGGGTCTTGGAGTTGAACTCCCCAAAGATCTTCAGAGGTGATCAAAGGGGGCCTCTCTCTTCTCTTATTAGCCCTGGAGCTTCTTTTGAGCCTTGGATCTGTCCAAAGTTGGATTTTTGGAGATGGGTCTCTTTCTTCCTCCTCTTGATCGGATGGATCTTGGAGAAAAGGGGGTGAGACTTAAAAGACTCCCCTTTTCGAGATTTGATTAAAGATCCGAGCTCCCCTTCAAGGATTTTGTGGTGAAAAACTATTTCTTTTTGGAAAAGAGAAGAGTTAAACTCTTGATTTTATTTAAAAAAGGAGGAAGGTTTTAGAACCTTGAGAAAGGAGAAGGAGGCACAAACCCTAGAATTTTTTAGAATGGAAAAAGTTGTTGAGATATTTTCGTCATCTTTGCCTTTATAGGCTACACACTTTACATGCAGCCCCTTGGGCTTTGCCAAATGGCGCTTGTGCCGCCCCATGCTTTATGTACTTGTTTTTTTTGCACCTAAGCCATTGGGTTTATAAATTTTTTGGCTTTCTACCCATTTTACATACATTTATTTATAAAAAGAAAATAATTACGTTAAACCAATTTATTGCTTCATTCCTTTTGTCATGGGGCCGGTCCCTTCCATGCTCGGTCCTGACCTGGGCCCGCTTAGCTTGGAGTTGACTTTGATTTTGACTTGGTCGACCGGGGTGTAAATTTTGACCCTACCAGAAGGAAAGAGAGGACATTCATCCATGCTCTCCACATCTGCTTGAGTAACTTGGTTGTTTTTGTAGTTCGAGTTTCGAGGATGGTACGGACCCAACATAGGATTCAAACTCGCTTTACGAGATCGTAGCAATCTAGATATCAACACGGAGTTATCACCCTTCCTGCTTTCAATAAAAACCTTGTTATTTTTATTTAGTAATCGTTTCTTTTCGTCTGAACCTTGTATTTTGTTGAACCCCTGGGTCTAAATGAAAAAAATGTGGGTTATGATTTGTATATCGTTTCCTTACCATTCACTTCCATATACTACTTACTGCATCATCACTTAAGTTTATGATTTTAGATTTTATCCACCTTATATTTTTCCATGAGCTCCACATCTTTAGTTGTTTTTGGTGTGTTCCACTATCTAATCATGACTCTCTTTTTTCAGGCCATGGCCAACTCTGGGGCAGTGTCACCTCTCGATGAGGGCACTCGGTCTTGCGTTTCTTTTGACTACATACTAGTGAGTTCAGATGACTAGGTCGATGGCCCACAGGTTATTTTTGACAACTGCGATTCCGAGGACGAGAAAGTCGCAGACGCAGCTCCAGAAGTCAATATGACCAGTGACTCTGACGATGAAGAAAAGGACCCCGAAGAAGACCCAGAAGAGGAAGATCCCGAGGAGGACCCAATAGAAGAAAACCCAGTAAAAGAGAACCCAGTAGAGGAAGATCCTGAGGAGGACCCAGTGGAAGAGAATCCAAAAGAGGCGGATCATATGGAAGAAGACCCCGATGAGGAAGCTCCTGCCGAGGAAGAAGGACCAGGAGAAGGAAACCCTTTAGGGGAAGAGCCCGAAAATGAGTCCCCAGCCGAGAAAGAGTCGGAGGATGAAATCTTGAGTGAGGAGGAACTCGAGACTGAAAAAACTCCAGTAGCAATCTATGTGAGGCGCTATTGGAATGGATGCCCCTATCTTAGCGTGAGGGCTTATCGTAACTTGTTGAATTTCCACAATCACGACTGACGCGGCTTATTTTCTTTTCTTCTGGCCAAATAAAATCAATATATAGCTTAGGGCCATGTTATTTCTCAATTGTGCTCTGTCAAAATTTTCTGGATAATAAATTTCGGTTCGGGCAAATGTTTTTCTCTCTCTTGAGTATTGTACCTTTAAGATCCGCATGATGCATTGATTGTTCCTCCTCCCAATAATTTTTTTCCATTCTTGAGTCTATCCCATCCTTGAATCTTGTGGTAACCTGACCCCCAATTTGGTGGACTATAGACTAGTGCCACATTCCCGACTTCTCTTCATTTAGGCCAATTCTTACCACAATCCATGTCCTGATTAGTCTACTATGCATTACTAGTATTATCTTCTATTACTGTAATTACATTCAGTGACGTTTGTTATTCGAAATTTAGTTTTCTCTATTTTTGTGTTTTTCAAAATTGCGTATTATTAACTACTATTGTTTTATTTATTTTAAATGCTCTACTATTCTTCACATTTTCAATAGTACAAACTTACATCGCATATACTATTCTGTCTTATTTTCTCTTATATTTTTTCGTATGAGTATTCTTAAGTTATTTTATAACTATCTGATTTGTAGTTTTACTAATATAGTTCCGGAGCTTAATACTTATCAGCCAATAGTTTACCATTGTTATCTGTTGTCATTCTATTCTTCTTTGTATTGTATATATAGTTCATCACTATTAATTGTTATGCCTTTATTCTTACTTATGACTATTCTTTTAGCTCCGCTACTTCTTATGTATATAAATATTTGATTTTCATCTAGTTGCTTTTACGTAAATCGCTATATAGTAGTATTTGATTTTGTTATTTTTTGCATGGCATTTTATAGCAATCGTTTATTTTAAATTTCGAGAACGAAGGGTATGATGTAAATCCCCAATTCCATATATATTTTCCGTGTATTTATTTATTATATTTTTCCAGAATTTTCCTATTATTTTTCACTTTTTATATATTTTTATTTATTTTAATTATTATTTTTCCTAATCTAACTCAAACCCTAAACTACCCAAACCCCAGCTCGGACCCGAACCCGACCCGACCTGAACTCCCACTTCCTCCCTCTCTCTTCTCTCTTTTTCCTTCGCTCTTTTTTTCTTTTCTCCTTCTCTTTTCCTGCCTCCCTCGCGCTCATCCCAACGTTCCCCCCCACGGTCTCCCTCCCTCACTCGCGCCATCCCCGAGACCCACTCCCCATAACAACCCAAGACCTCGACCTCGCCCCAACGACCATCCCCGAGACCCGCACCCCTTAACAACCCAAGACCCCACCTTCGACCCAACGACAGCACCCTCATCATCGACACATACCATCGGGACTTCACCGCCACGGGCCACCCACCACTGACCTCGCCACTCCTCCGACGAGCTCACCTCCCCGGACCGGCACCTCCTCCCTCAACCTAGCTTCCGAGCTCCCCATCCTTCGCCGTCACCAACCCAGAGCGCATCATCGGCTCACCCCAGCGCCGCCCGAGCACCAATGAGCGCCACACGTCCGCGCCTCCCCCAACGATCCCGAGATCACCGCAAGCAACCCCGATCCTCACCTCCAACTTCGCCCCCTCTCAACGGCTCTCTCTCTCTAAATCTCACTCTCTATCTCTCTCATTTTCACAACCTGAACCCATCTCCATTCACCCTCGTCTTCATCGCCGTTGCCTCCGCCGCACACCCACCACCCTCATCGACGACCTCTCCCCATTATTGAGCATCGCGACCACCAGATGCCTCCACCGTCAAGGCTACCCCCAGTACCCCGATGAGACCCACTTCAAGACGAGCACCAAACACCCAACCACGTCGACGCCTTTTCTCCAGCCAAGCCAAGCTCCTTAGCCGCCATCGTGCCCTCATCCGCCTCCTCCTTCTCCCTTGCTTCACCGGGTCCTCTTTCTCCGACCACGAGAATCCCCCTGGCCCGACCCGTTCACCATCTGCACCATCAACCACCACCGAGCATCTTACTGCAACTACAGCACCACCGGAGCTCCGCTGAAACTCACCACCAGCACAACCACTATTAACGGGGAGACCCGCAACCTCAACCATCCTCTCCTCCTTAAAGACGTAGCCGAGCCCCTCTTCTACCCTGAGCTTTACACTGAGCCCTTGGTAAGCTTCACTGCCGCTGGAAGCCATTATCCACCGACTCCTTCGCCGCAGTGGAGCCCTGGACCACCACCACCCCACCGTCGTAGTGGTCATCGTCGTCGTCGTAACCATCGCCATCGCCGAGGCCGAGGCCAAGCTCGAGCCATAGCCAGAACCCTAGCCGAGCTACTGTTGCTGTTTGTGCTGCCGTGCGTGCCATGCTCGTGCGTGCAATCGTTGTTGTCGTTGCTGTGCCGTTTTCATCTTGAGGCAAGTGAAATCCCTCACTTGTTTATTATGCTATCTTTAAACGTGAGCAGAAGCAATTTTATAATAACTATAACTATAACTATATATATATATTTAGATCGTAACTATCTTTGAAATTGCATAGCGAACCATAGTTACATTTTATTGATTGTAGCTTGATTAGGGCTTATTACTGTGTCAGTATTACACAGAGGCTATATGAATAATATTTAAATTCAATTGGTTAAAGAAAACTGGTGTTTCGATCGTTTACCGGATGCTACCCTAAGTGTTTGATGTGAACTATAAATGATAACTAAATCAAATATAGCAGAAATCATGATATTTAGACCCTTATATTATTAACAAACACTCTGTAAAAATTTGGTGGCAAATTGAAGTCGTTTTCATGCATAAAGTGACGCCTTAGCGTCTATACCGAAACTCCTGTTTTACCGAACACTTGACACCGTTAAATCCATAACTAATTCCAGAAAAAATCCAATTGCAGTGTGCCTAGATTCGTTGTGAAGGGTACTGCATAATCCTTAATACGACATGTAGGTTTACTATTAGATGTATCCTCTGAATATCGAAAACAAAGAACTTACCTGACATTGGACTGCAGTCCAGAGCAGGAACTTCCCCCTTGACATGCATTTATATAGCTGAAATCTTAATGTTTAATTGTGATAGTGTCCGGAGACAATTAGCTATGCGTAGACAATTGTTTTAGCTTTCCAATGGTACCAGTTTCACTAAATTCCAGTATCATTTGGTATTTAAATCATATTTTAAACGGATGACATGTACGGCAGATTTCTGTCCTTTCAGCTTGCTCCCTTCATCAGTAATATGATCATAACTCCTAACCCAAGATGACTATTGTTGATCTGTCTCCTGCTCTGTAAATTTAACTCAAAGACCTACAATTAATTGAACGGTAGCGTCGCCTAATTATGATCCCAACAGAGAGTAAAACGCGTTACGAAACGGACTTCCAGTTCAGAAATTGGATTTCCAGCAGTAAACACTTAAAATGAATGACCATAATTCGCAAACCTGATACCCGATTGACTCGAAACCAATTTTTCTGTGTAGATGATTTAATACAATGTTTACACCTTTTATATTGTTTCACCAAATTATGCACGTGTGATTTTATGTGATTTTTCTAATTCAACCGACACCGGCTGCTCATATGTATTTAGTTGTGCATATACTATATCCCCATCATGTTGTATAACTGTTATACCCTTTGTAAATAGTGTTCATTTGCATTGATATCCTAGTAACCATTTTACATTACCAAGTGATAAATTTTAGTAATTGGATTGTGGTAAGTACGTTAGTGTAAAAACGTGATTGAATAATGGAAGTGACACGTACTTGTACACAATCAGCGGAACCGGTTAGTTATTGCATTGTCGACGCTTATGGGGCATATATAAGTGTAACTATAACTGGTATGGGACGGGTATGGAAGCATTTATATTAGTGTCATAGGTAAGATATCGAGCACTGTCTATTTATCTTGGATACCGGTCGAAACATGCTTGATGGAGACCCAATCTCCAATTCTCGTGTAGACTTGTCATGGAGCGATTAGTATTTAGATTCATGGTCCGTGTTTGATGTAGACCGCGGGGTGTGGGATAGTTTGAGCGTGCGTTCGATCAACGGAATCTCAGGAGTCCCACTGCCGGCATATGTAGTGATTTCAG
This sequence comes from Agapanthus africanus, assembly GCA_030015575.1. Taxonomy (NCBI): domain Eukaryota; kingdom Viridiplantae; phylum Streptophyta; class Magnoliopsida; order Asparagales; family Amaryllidaceae; genus Agapanthus; species Agapanthus africanus. The sequence continues at coordinate 75,700,312 of JASDDO010000028.1, forward strand.
GATTTGTACTGATAGTTTTCTGATTCTTACTGATCCTGATTCGGACCCGTGTTCCCTTGCCCCTGGGGCTTATCCTTGGGTTAGGGATATTTCTGCGGTGGTTGACGCTCACACTTGGACCGACGATAAGTTTAGTGACTTGGATATTGAGACCCAGAGACTGATTGCTTTAGTGACATGGACATTGCATTGATTACTTATCTGATACACCTACTTTATCGTTACATGTACCAGTTATTTTATGCTCGCGTCATTACTCTATACTTACTGCTTTATGTTTATCATCGTTGCGCAGTATATATGTATATATTGCCATTGTGTCACTCTGACGACCTAAGTATACATGCTCACAGTGAGAAATGGACTCAATTCGGATCAGGATATGTCTTACCTCGAGAATACCGCGGACATCTATATTAGCATCGTCAGCGCTATCCTTTCCGTTGACTCTATCTGGTTAGTTTTACATCGGTTTGATAGAATTAGTGACTGCATTTTTCATTACTTGTGCTATGATTTCTGATTACCATGTAATGCTAGAAGCCGAAGTGTGACTACGGCAGGATATTTCTTTGACCGTAGGAGCATGGCTGACCTTGTCACCCCTCGTATTCCGTATTTAGGGAAGCAGGACGTGACAGAAACATGAACTTTAGGATACATATGTCCTACCTATAGCCTGTTGTTATAACACGATTGTTTTGTTTGTGCTTATACCTTATTTTGCATGTGACATCCTGTATAGCACATTGTTCAGTTTATTATTATTATAATATTTATGACGCGTAGACGTCTGGGTTTTGCATGGCCAAGATACTTGACCTTAGCACAGGAGGACTGTGACTGCTTCGACAGGATTGCCGATTAGTGAAAGCCCCGCTGATCTAGTTCTTACTGATGGTTTAAGTATTCTTTTTTTTCCTTGGATCTTTATTACTTCCGCTACTGTTTCCTGTTATCGTTGTGGTTATTAGACATGTTTATAGATAGATAGTTATATTATTGTTCTTAATTACTGATTGACAGCCGTAATATAACTATAGGAGGATATTTCCTTACTATAAGTAGTACGATCGGTTTTGTCACATTCCAAATTTACGTATTTTGGAAAGTGGGATGAATCATTGTGTTTGTAAATAGTCACACACATTTCGATGATATCAAGACAAATTTTAATGACCTAACCAAGGATTCTTTATGGACCAGGGCATTATGTCGCGACTAGCAAGGTTAATTATGTTTTTCAGGCAAAAGTATAGACAATTGCAGGGCTCTCAAATGAGCTGATAGAAAGCTGCTAGAGAAGCCATGTGAGTAACGGCTTTTGAGTTTCATGTTATAACTTTCGTTATAAGATGGATTAAGCATGAAACTGATTGCGACATTGCAAAATTGATGCCTGATGAAATATCAAATAGGCAATAGAATTTTCAAACTCGACACATTTTGTTTGAGAGAAATATTGAATATTTGGTAAATGCTAGGGTATAGAATGGTGTTTTCCTGATTCATAAGATGATACTTTAAGTGACTATATTGCAGCCAGTCTTTAAAACGATCATGAACGTTGTTTCTCTGGTAGAATGATGCATGACTCTATAAATACTCCACATAAATGAAAGTGCGAACTTTTGATTAGAATTTTTTTATGGGCATCTCATTTATTAAAATCTCTCTTTATTTATTTCTCTATATTGTTTTTTGGCAAATTGTGTATTTTGCAATTTTGAACCCAAAATGGAAAAAATAAAAAATCACTCTGGGGTTGGGAGCATAGTCACATAATTCGTGAATTATTTGTCGAATTCGCGAATAATTCTCGAATTTTTGATCAGCCGACTTAATGGCCGAATTAATCGGCGGGCCGAATAATTCGTGAATTATTCCCGAATTATGTGAAAAAACAACGAATAATTCAAAAAACAGCAAATAATTCACAAAATCAAAACCTAGCGTCTCATATATTAATTTATTACTCGAAATCCTTCCCGAACATTTCCCGAACACTTACCGAATTTTTCCCGAATACCTTCCGATTTTTTCCGAATAGTTCTCCAAATCCGAATTTTCGGCCTCGCGGAATCATACCGGGAACTTGTGAGTATGGCTGGGAGTGCTGAATCTTGGTCCGTGGGCCCCACACAGCCACGCAGGCATTATTTCCGGCATGAACAGACTTCAAAACTTGAACAGACATCAAAACGAATGAGGTGAATGGTTGGCTCCCGCCTCTCTCTCTCTTCCATTCTCCCCCCACATCTCGCACCTCCTCTCGTCTCCCCTCTCTCTCTCTCTCTCTCTCTTCTTCCTCCATTTCCTTCCAACAATGATTCAGATCCCTCCTTCATCCCCAAATCAAATCTTCCTAATTTCATCAAATCTGTTTTAAAAATCCAATCACAAGCCCTAATTTCACATAGAATTTTGGGGGGAATTCCTCTATCGATCCGCCGCTACCAAACCCTAAGCAAGCAAGCAAAATGGGGAGGGTGAAACTGAAGATAAAGAGATTGGAGAACACGAGCGGTCGCCAGGTGACCTACTCGAAGAGGAGGGCAGGGATCTTGAAGAAGGCCAAGGAGCTCTCCATCTTGTGCGACATCGACCTCATCCTCCTCATGTTCTCCCCCACCGGCAAGCCCACCTTGTGCCTCGGCGAACGCAGGTATTTTTTATTATAGTCTTGTTAAATTTATAACCTTGTTACGGCAACAGCTGACATTTCCATGTTTGCCAGCGATTTCGAGCAGGTTATTATCGAAAAGTTTGGGCAACTAACTCCGCAGGAGAGGGCTAAGAGGTGCGCCGGAACTGTTCTACTCTGTAATCATTTCTTTTGCGCTGCATTTTGAATTAAACGATCGGAATTATACTGATTTGTGCAATTTTTCTTTGTTTGAACAGGAAGTTGGAGAGCCTTGAGGTATGTCATCCCATCTTGCATTTACTTATGCGATTTCTCTTATAATGTAGTATTTGTCATATAAGAAACGTCTTGAAATATAACTCTGGTGACTACTGAGCTCTACTGACTCACTGCTTACACTCAGTGACGCAATTTTTTTGATATAATGGATGGAATAAATTAGTCACCCATCCCGGTTTGAACCCGGGTCTCCTCCCCCAAACTCCAACACCCCACCACTGGGCTACTCCAAGCCCCCCAAGCTCTACTCACGGACACAATTTTACCTATAAATAAAATGCCAATTCGTTCCTTCATCGCTTAAACTCTCTCTTTAGGCAGGACTAATAGAGTATGTCTTCCTGCTGCCCTTGCCAACTACCTTGGAGGCTTAAATCATGAGATTTGATGCATGGTTTTTAGAAGGTCGTGGAATCTTGGTCAATCTTTCGATTTACTTCTCCGAATTTCTTAGACGTTGATTGTGATGACGCTAGTGTTCTGAGAGGGGGGGGGGGCAGAAAAAAAACCTATCTCAAATATAAAATATGCTAATATAGCGAAAAATAATATTGAATGCTTTTTCCAAAGCCATAATATATTAATGTACTGATTGTCTTTATACTTTGCTATGTTAATGAAAATTGTAAATGTTTAAATTTAAACAACCTTTAAAATATATATATTTACGTCCTTAATCGTTTCAATATTATTTTATTTATAATTTTTCTTATAAAATAATGTTTATCGTTGAAACAAAAAGAATATATATATCAAAGTCAAAGTATAGTCTATTAAATCGTACATCAGACTGTATTTATAGCTTACACAAACTGGAGAACTTTACAAGATTTCAAGAGATCGTTACTAAAAAAATGGAGTTAAATATAAATGTGGAAAATCTAGTGTCCTCTTTGAAAATTTTCTTGTTAAAATATGAATTCTAAAATGAAAATCACAAGGGGCCTCGAACCGAACGCAATGATCAACCACTAGGCAAGTTTGAGCTAATTAAACACGAATTGCTTGATTTATAAAGAGATTGACGAAAGTCTCCACAACACACACACACACACACATGTATTAAGCCCCCTCCGCCCTTGGAGTGAAGCATTGCTTGTACATTCGCCATATAAGCATCGAATAGACACCTGTTCAGCTAGATGCTCGCATAACGATTCATAAATATGGGTTTGATGGGGCTTTATTAATTGTAAATTGAGTTCTATGAAAGAGTTTGATAATTTTGTAGGACCTCTTATACGTTTTGCTTCCCGATGCCAATAGACTGCAAGCTTCTGTGATTTTTGTGTTGGTGCTAACATTGTTCCTTTTTATTTTGAGGATATAGGCTCTGAAGAAGACATTCAAGAAGTTGGATCATGATGTCAATATACAGGATTTTTTGGGTTCAAGGTATGCGTTGGGTTTATTGTTTGTTGGTAAATTAGTACCGTAAACAAGTTTCTAATACTGTTGTTCTCCCTTTTTTCTTTTCTTTTCTTTTCTTGTTTCAGTCAGACAGCTGAGGTATGCATTTACAAAGATCAAAGTTATAGATGAGATACACACTGTCTAGTCCTTTTTTTACATGTATTAAAACTTGACGATACATCTTTCCTCAGGAGCTGACCAATCACTCACAGTCATTGCAAGCTCAGATAGCTGAAGTAGAAAAGAGATTGAGGTGAAATCCTTATTCCACTCATCATTTTCAGCTGGTTCTCATTAGTAACTTAGGTCGAGCTCAGCATTAAGTTTACAATTTTTGTATCTACCTCTTTCATTTTCAATTGCTAATCTATCTCTTGTCAGAATAGATTAATGTTCAGTTTAATGTATTGTATATGCATTAGATATGGTTGAGACTTGTAGGGTATATCGTATAAGTGGACATGTGCATCTATAAATGTATGCCATGCGAATAATTTATAGGCAGTGTAAAATGTTGTCAAATTGTTCATGTCTGCTCCATAGCCGACTTCGATTTTCATGGGAAAGAGCTTAGACGTTGATTAAATTTCTTCTCTAATTACTGCTTCCCCCTCTACACCCCACTCTCTCTCGCTGTGTATGCACATGGTGGGTGGTAGGTGGATACTTTATTGGTACCCTTGCTTGGTTCAAGGTTTTATTTATTCTAATTCTTATAAAACTACATGACTAAATTTAATTGCAAAAAACAACGAAATATATTTTCTCTAATGCAGGACTAGACATTGGAATTTTTGAGTGCATCAGATATTCATTTCAATTAGTTATTCTTTGCATTTTGGCATCGTATTCAACATCTGCATTACTGTTACTGCAGTTATTGGATTGATCCAGATAAGATCAACAATATTGACCATATTAGTGCAATGGAAGAATCTCTCCGGGAATCATTAGATCGAATTCGGATGCAAAAGGTACAATCCTTTCACTTCTGGTGATTTCGTCTACCAATGGGCATTCAACTTGATATAATTAGAGGTTTGTCATGCCTATATTTTCGCATGCATAGAATTACCTAAAGTTTAATCTATTAACAGCTTAATGTATGATTAAGGTTTTCGCCATAGTTATCTTTCAGATTGATGCTCTGAAACACATTTCTTCTTTATAGAGTATTTGAATGCTTTTTGGGTTTTCAATTGGAAATGACCCGACTGTGTAGTTATCCCAGCTAAGAGATAAGCCCTCGAGCAATGTTTGTTCACTAGTTAAAACCTAGAGCCCCTAAAAGTTGGCTAATTTCTAAATACAACCCCTATAACTTATAATTAAACCAAATAAGCCCCTATGGTTAACTTTCATCCATCAAACCATTACTAATAGCTTTTGGGGGTTAAATGGACATATTTACCCCCTCTATCCAATGCACTTCAAATAGTCAAATTGCATGAATTGGGAAAATATAAATGTAAACATTATAGTTAGTTAATCAGGAAAAACACAAAAAGTTATCTTAAGGGAAATCAATCTGAAAAAAAACTTATACGTGATATGGTTAGTGGAATCAAAGGAGCAAAAGTTAAATTGTATAAATGGGAAGGGGGGAAATAACCCTAGACATGATATTCTGTAAAAAAAAATCAACTTAAATGCAGTAAATGGACCATAAAAAACCACATAATATCAAATAACAACACATTCCATATATAAAAAAAACATACCATTAATCCATAGTTGAGGTTAGGGCTAGATATTTTCAATAGCTTATTTGAGTGTGTAGGGCTGAGAGTGGCAACATCATGAGGAAAAGGTTCAGTGGAGAGGAAATGATCAAGGTTTTGAAGGAAGTAGAACTTTCCATGCTTTAGAGGGTTAAAAATGAAGCTTTGTTGAGAGGATGAGAGGTATATTAGGATATATCTTTTGAACCTAACCGAAGTTAGACTTAACGCAAACATAAACTCAGGTTAAGCTTACAGAAGGTCATATTTGATCAACCAGGAAGTTTTTAGGGGTTGTATTTAGAAATAGTATGTTTTAGGGGTTGTGTTTAGAATTGTCTCAGTTTTACGGGCTCAGTATAGAAAAAAACCAAAAATATTATTTAGATATGTGCATTCGATTAAACAAAAATGCAGATTACATGGTTTCATGTTTTTTCTTTACATCACTTCCGTTTTGGCATGTAATTGGTGTTTGTGTGCTTTGTCAAATCAGGAAAACTTGGAAAAGCAGCATCTTATGAACTATGAATGTGCCCAGGTAAGGCAATTATACAGGATGAAATCTCTGCTCTTATATGATTGCTTTCTTCAAATTAAAAGCTTAGAACACTTATTATCTTTATTGGATGAATGACACTGTTTTGATTTTGATCATGCAGTTCCAGAATGGTCTGGATTTGCCTTTGGGTTTGAATGGAGAGCAACAACCCTCCCACATGTCATGGCTTCATGATAATGATGGTCAGCACCTGTTGCTCCAGGAAGATACTAATATGCTATCACAACGGTCAGCATATATTTTAGAATCATTATCTATGTTTCTCCTCTCCTTAAAATTCATATAACTTGTTGATCTGTAACTCTCTTAACCGGAGCAACCTAAAAAGTGAACTATAACAGCCCACACCGACTTCTTTTAAAATTCAAGGATTTGTGTGTTTTTTTGTTTTTTTTTTATTATAAAAAAGCATGGGCATTGTGCTGCAAAAATTTAGGGACAAGTTAATAGGGTACTATTTCTAAAAAATAAGGGGATTTTGACACCAAAAAAACTCATTCAAACAGAAGTAATGGCACAAAAAATTCAATTTTACTTTTAATCATCAAAAGATAGTTTGTCCTTTAGAGACTTGCACCATCCTTTTTTATCAACTATCTAACTATGATATTTTAACCAATTCCGAATTTAGCATCATCAAAAAGATAATAATTAAGAATAAAACATCAAAGATAATTCGCAAAAAAGAGGAAACCTTTTCGAGGAACTCAAACGAAATAAATCCTTCAATCTCAATTTACGTCATCTTAGGAGAAAAGGTTCCAAGCCCTGCACCATGCAAATAGATTTCATATAGTATCAAACCACGTGTTATCTCCAGAATTTTTCTCATGGTCTTTCTTTTTGTGAAGTGGTGAAAGTCCTGCCTACACTCTTTGCTATTGATATAGTTGCCTGCTTTGTGTTCCAGGGACATGGAGTGCAGCACAGATACATCTCTTCAAGGTTTCCCTGGTTACTTCAACACAGGAAAACAAACAGAAGCCAGCAACCACAGCCAAGAGGAAAGCTTGAATGAGTTGAATCATAACTCATGCTTAAGGCTAGAGCTAGGAGGAAATTATCCGTATTCATCTTATCCTCTAAATTTGCTCAGTGACAAGAAGTTCAAGCCTGGTGCACAAGTTAACATGCATGAGGCTCCAGTAGATTACCATGTAAACAACTTTGAGCTGCCTAGGCCTCATGACTTCAATGCTGACATTCATACATGGGCTTCAACGTCTGGGTCCTGTGGTGTCGGGATGTTTGATGACGCCTCTTACCCCCAGGTCGGTTACTTTTACCATTTTCTGATGTTTCTTTATTCGTATCTTGTGTGGTTATGAATGTTCATTTAAGTGGTTCAATTCAGTTCCATTAGTGGAAGATGGCATCTGAGTAGCAATATATAATTTATAACAGTAAGCGCACGCAAAATCCTACATGTCTTGAATAGCATGTAGAAAGTTGAAAGAATATGTAGCTGAATTGGGGAACCTGTCAAGTAAGTTAAACTAAACCAATAAGAGTGAAGGCAATCAAGAAAGTCGTTCAAAAGTGGACCTCTAGTAGACAATGCAGTTGGCTCATGCTTCCTGCTTTTTTAATTACTGATTATTGTAAGGCTAAATTTTGTTATAATTATATTGAGATCTTTGTACCATTCTTTTTTCAGCAACAGAACCAGACATTATAATTCCAAGCAATCCAGCACTGCTAGTTTTGTTTGAAGCAGACTGGGTCTTCTTCATCATTCTTCATCTCCTTTCGGATTGCACTATAAACTGACAAGATGAGGCGAAACTTTTCAGCTGATGTCAACATGTACGGTTCTTCTATTCATACAATTAAAATGAGGATATTTAACAATATTAACAGGGAATGCAAGAATCAGGGTGCTATAATGTATAGGAACCTGACTAGGATCAGGATGAGCACATATTGATTCTTGGATAATTCTAGCCATCACAGAAATTATATAGATAGGTTCCTCTGGTTTCTTTTCTTGTCTTTTTTTCCCCTCCTTTTTTCCTCAATGCATTAGGGCAAAATTTCTTGTTTGTATATTCTCATGATTATACGATTACTAAACTCAAAACGCTATGGCCATATTACCTGTATCCTTGTGTCTGGAAAAGATATTTGAGGATGGTTGTACAAACTAAAAACTATATACAAAACGGCATATGTTCTTCGCTGATATTTGATGAACCTGAATTTTACACTGTTTAATGTTTCATAGTTGAGGTTGGACATGGAAACACATAAAAACAAACATAGACTAATGACCAAGCTGTTGCTCTGTACACTGAAATCGTTAATTTCTCCCGTCTTTGATAATTTTGCAGTGACATTGTCGTCATGAAACAAGCCATTTGGATACAGATAGATTGTCCATTTAGTTTACACAAAGGAACAGAAAGAAATTTGAATACAAGCTATATAGATTGTCTATTGATTTGAAATTATTTAGCCCCTGAATGTTTGGATGATGGTGGTGCCATGGATCAGAAAGGTGTTGCAGGAGGTTCTCAAAGGGTCCTTTGCCAGTCACATTGTGTTGTATCACAAACCCCAAGAATGCCAACATTGCCAATCTCCCTGTTCACCACACACACAAATAAATGCATCAGTTACTATGAGAAGGTAAAATGTGTCATGTGAGTCAGTTAAGTTAGTTAAAGCTGGTTACCATTGGCGAGCTCCTTCTCCTTGGCCTCGAGTGTGGGTGCGAAATTGAGGGGGTTGAAGATGCCACTGGGATATCCGACCTCCCCCTTGGGCAGGCTGTACTGCTTGAAGATCGGGTCTTGGTTAACGCTGCTAGGGTTCTTGATATCCTGCCCCCTTCTGATGTCCACGTAGTGGAACAATATGAACTCTATCACGAACAGAGTTGAAGACGAGGCGAAGTACTCCGACTTGCCGGCATCATACCATTCGGGGGCGTTGATTATGCCTATCTTGGTGAACACCTCTGGAAGCAGCATGCCAGCATCGCCTAGTGCCCGTTCATGAGCTCGGCCTGAATGAACCACTTGAGGTTCTCTGGGTCCTCTGCTAGTCCTAGCGGGTCGAACCCGTTATCTCCTGGAAGGCTGCATCAATTAATTTAAGATGTCAAGTCGACAGCTGGTTGTAAAAGTCTTAAGTTGCTTCTTGTAAGCTATTTTCTTTATACCTGCCACTGAGGTAGCCGGGGGAGGCGAGTCCGGGAAGCCATTCGCCTTTCTTGGCTTGTATTTTAAAGGAGGTGAAGGTGGAGGGAGTTGGTGAGGATTTTGCGGCCAATTCTCTAGGAAGTTTACCTGCAGAAGAACCGGTGAGGAATCTCAATCTTGATGTGAGAGGGCGAAGAGCGGCAACTGAAGCCTGAGTTGTCATTGATGAATTGAAGTTGTAAGAAGATGGGAAAGGTGGAGTTAGGGGATGTTGGTGTTGCTTGGTTTGGATCTTTGGAGCCATTTTTGTATTGAATTGGAGTGGGATGCATGTGGTCTGAACTCTGAAATGAATGGTGTGTGATTTGGATTTTTTGAGAAGTGGAGGGATGAGATGCTGTGGGGGTTGAGAAGACCGATGAGAGGTGTGACTCCTTGATCTCTCCTTATCTTGAAAAGATGAAGTATGACGCTATCTATTTTTGTGATGTTATTGGTCAAAGGGAAGCCAGATGGACCAGGCACACTGCCATGTAGGATGATTATTTGTTATAGTAATAATTCTTTAGAGTGATACTTTTCCTACCAATATGGTGAGATCCAAATAGGCGGTTCATTGGATACAAGATAGGGCATATGTGTAAGTATTTATGTCACGATCTGGAAATGACATGTGACCGGCACTTAGATCACGTGAAGTCTATAGGACCCCACCATAACCCAAATAAGCCGAAAATCCAGAAATCGAAATCTTTTTTAAGTAAAATAGTGTAGGTGATGTTTTGAAAAGGGTATAAATGAAATCAAGTTCTTTCTTTTAAAGTATAAATAAGTTCGTTTGAAATGCAAGTGTGTAATATACTAAATTTTGAAAATATTTTCGTCATTTGAAATTTGGGCAGCATCTCCTTTGTAAATTTTGATCCAAAACCAGTACATATCAGAATAATATAGGCATCTCCAAGCGGGAGCTAGCTCTTCGCCAAATGGCAGAATCACAACCACGCAATAAGAATATATGACGCCCAAGGCGAATATCAATCATATAAAAGAAAGTAAAGAAAACCAAAACATTATCAAACTCCAGATATAAAGAATATATATACAAGTCTCGACTCTAAATCCAACGAATATACAACTGGTATCTAAGTCTACCAAATATATATAGTCTGGTAGATGGAGCTTTTAATTAGATACAATGAATATAAAAGTAAACAATGGTGGTTGTGCTCTGAACTGCAACTCACCTACCAATGCAAATCATCCAGAAAGGAGCAATGTGCCAGCAAGCCGCTACTGAAATCCGAGCGGTCGGTTCTGCAAGAAAACTATGGCATAGCGGGGGTGAATTGCCAACTCGTGAGTAGAAAACATCATCGGGTAGAAATCGAATATATAACGATCTCCTAGGTCATACTGTAATATAATAATATCATACTGTGTGGTATCAAAGTGATCGTGTATATAAATGTATATAAATATATAATATCGTGCCTGTGTCAATATATGATACCATGTCATCCATATCATGTATATATATATCATCCAACGTGTGTCTATCAACGACACATTAAAATCATCATAAAATTCCGAGTGTCCAATATCGACACTCGAAATCATCATAAATCCCGTGTTTAGTATCGACACGTAAATCCTCATATCTCAGGCGCCGTCTCATTGGATCGGCCCTCATATCCAAGAGACCGTCTCATCAGATCGGTCTTTATATCTATCTGTTTCATATCACTCCGGTCGGTATCCTCCGGATATCCGCCGAGTCCAATACTGTCACCGGTAGCTAGTGTTCTTCTGCCAGGCTCAATTCTTTTCTATATGATTTTCTTATCCCGGGATACTATACTGGGTCCACCATGTATCCGCAATCGGTCTTTTTTCCCCTGCCTCGATTCGGATAATCATCATAGGTCAGAACCGAGAAATCTCATGGTGGACGCCGAAATATCATATTAAGAGAAGATCGCGTTTTAAAACATTCACAAGTTTTTAAATAATATCTGCGTTTTCTCAAATCCAGAAATCTCATGAAAATAGAATCCCATAAGAATATGGTAATAATGAAATAATATGTACAGGCACAGAACAATACTGTAATGCATAGCAAGTGTGTTCATATGAGCGTGTCGTGTAGCAAGGTAAAAAATATGCAATATCTGAAATAATATGTGGTGCAGTGTACTAATCAGTAACTAAAATTCTAACAGGTTATAAGGTGGTACGGCGACATAGCGGTTTCTAATGTGTACATGATATGACAATTACCGATGATGTGTGTGTAAGCCGGTAAGTAGGTGTACGTGCAATATGTGCATCATCGGTAATAGTGCGTGTGTCCTAACAGACGAAGTTATATATAAAGATAAGGGTATGAATGTAGTTTATACATCGTAAATGAAAATAATGCGAGCGTATGCGGAAATAAGAAATCGTAGCACGGATATAAACAGAATAAAGAAATCGTAAAAACGAACGGTATAAAAATAATATGCAATTACGTATGAGCCATACAGTTATAATTTAAAATAGTACGAATCATTATTTTAGAAATTAGGAGGCTATGATGTATTTGAAAAAGATGCCATTTGAAAGGTCGTAGCGTCGCTTGAAGTTATCATTTAAAAGTGCGTAACGATTCATTAATTTTGAAAATATGTATAGCTCTAGACATATCATAATATTTACTATGTGAATTTAAACAAGGTTTTCTCGAGTCGATATATAAATCGGCGATCCATCCTCATCATATCAGATACGGTATATTTCGTCGTACAATATCATCAACCAATGGTACGGATCTATAGTCACGTACATCATCTCATCTCATATCATTATATATCATCTCATATCATAATATATCATATCATATCACGTCGCTTCATATCATCATATCCAATCATATCGACTCGTATCATCAAATCAGATCATAGCCTCATCTTATCATGTCATATTGTAAAATATGCATATTTATATATTTCAATAGTAGATATAGTTCATAGGTTAAGGAAAAATACTAGGGGATATTTTTCTACTAAGTCTAGTTCAATCGCATATAGTATTCTAATAACCCTACAGGCTAGGTATACATATCTAATATATCCATATATTGTTGGGGTAACAAATTACACCCCGGCTGACCAAGTCAAAGTCAAAGTCAACCCCAAGTAAACGAGCCCAAGCCCGGGTCAAGTGGGCCCATGCCCAAATCGAGCCCAGCGGCCAGCCTCCCTATGCCAATATGAAAATTATGTAATAAATAATTTTGATGTAATTTTTATGATTAAATGTAAGAAAAATGGGCATAAAACCAAATTTTTGTAAAGCCCCATGGATCATGTGCAAAAGAAATGAGCACATGAGGTATGGGATGGGCAAAAATGCCATTTTGTAAAGCCCAACGGGCTATATGTAAATTTGTATGTCTATATAAGGCAATATGATGATGAAATGAAAAAAAAAGAATTCATTCCTCTCAAATTCTAGGGTTTGTATCTCCTTCTCCCTCCTCAAGGTTCTAAACCTTTTTTCTTTTTTGAATTAAATCAAGGGTTCAATCCCTCTTTTTCTAAAAAGAAACTGTTTTTCACCATAAAACCCTTAAATGGGAACTCGGATCTTTCATCAAATCCCCAAAAGGGAAGATTTTTGAGTTTCACCCCTCTTTTTCTTCAAGATCCAACCAATGGAAAGGAGGAAGAAGGAGACCCTTTTCCAAAATTCCCATTTCGGAAAAATCCAAAGCTCAAAGAAGATCCAGGGCTAAAGAGGAGAAGAAAGGGGTCCCCTCTGACCATCTTCAAAAATTTCTAGGAGTTTAACTCCTTTCAAGATCTGTTGGAATTTAACTCTATAAACAAAACCCTTTTTAGGAGTTTAACCCCAAATCTACACATAATCCCTCTTAGGAGTTCAACTCCAAAGCCCTTTGGGAGTTCAACTCCTAACCCAGGGGCTAAGCCCCTTTTCCGCTGGTGTTTCCAGCGGCCACGTGCCGCACACGTGACCCGCGGATGCCCAGCGCCCAGCAGTCACGTGTAGGGCACGTGACCCGCGGGCACCAAGCGCCCATGCGCCGCGCACGTGACCTGTTGGCGTCCAGCGGTCGTGTATAAGGCACGTGACCCGCGGGCGCCAAGCGCCCACGCGTCTAGCACGTGACCCGCGGGCGCCAGACGCCCATGCGCTAGGCACGTGACCTGCGGGCGTCTAGCGCCTACGTGCCATGCACGCGTCTTTAAGACGCTCCTCACTCCTCATTTTCCATGCACTCGACACCCAAAACACGTCCCCCGTTGGAAATTTTTTTCTAACGGGACACTGTCTTGCACCTTGCAAGGGGGCTGCTAGCCCCCTTAACCCCCAGCCCGCTATCCGGGTAGCGGGACCCCCGTAAACTCTGTGAGGCCCCCAATATATCCAAAACCCTTTCAAAACACAGCACACGTCACATTGAGTTCGCATGACCAGTTTGTCCCGTCAATCGGAGGTTCCCTCGCTCTTAAAACGAGAGATAATTAATGGCAGCTTAGTTCGCGGCTGCCGGAGATTCGGATCTCCACGATCAATAAACCCCGGCCTACCTTAGGCAGGGGGAATTTGTATATGCCTGACAAGCGTGTGTGTATTCCCATCTCAACGGGGTGACGAAAAACATCCTACATATATAACTATATATCTAGTATCCTACTACTACGATTGCGAAGGTGCTATACGTCATCCACCCGACTTCTCCCATAGATATACATCTACTCACCTAATTTCGCCTCGCCCTAGCCAATTTCGATAGATGCTTTGCCCTCCTTCGTTGTTCCGGAAGTCCACACGCTTATACCTATGAATCAAAGCTTATCATAACGTATAAAAATTCAAATAAAAAACCGATACGATAAGCGAAGGACACATAGGTTAGAACATATGGTCAACGCGTGCTAAAATAACAAGACAACCCCCGACGTCAACATAAGAACGTCAAACGACCGAGTCAAAACTCAAATATCAAAAACCAAGTTTTCAAATATCGTAAAACTTTGACAGAAACTAAGTAAAACAACTCGATATTTTTCTTAAGATGAATTTAGACTTGTAAGCTTATAGAATAGGCCTAGTAATCTAGTTAGTGAGCTACAGATCAAAAATCAAATCCTAATTCCTAGGTCGAACCGCAATTTGTGGCTAAAGTGAATTTATTTGCGGCCAAGTATGGGAAATGGGGGCTCGGGTTTCTATGGCGGTCTTCTACTGGTCTGCATATCTCACAATATCTTCTATTTATTTTTCGGAGTCTCCAAGTCATCTCAGATTCCATTTGATCACCACAAGTTCAACAAAACCGATATCGGAAAATTCTAAACTCACGTTTGAAACTTCTAAACTCATGTAAGTCAAGGATTCTGTCACTAATTAAAGTTGTAACCACTAACTAAATCTCTACTACACCACTACTACTCATATTATCCACCACAACTCATATTTGAAATCTTAAGTTTACAAAACCTACACTAAAAACCTTAAAACTAACTCTAACTAATATATAAGGTTAGGAAGCTTAATAACTTGATAAAATATGTATGTTTTACCTTATAGGTGCAATTCAAGAAAATTCCTAGGTGGCCAAAAATGCTCAAAACCCAAACTTGATCATGCCATGTAGCTTAGAATGAGATTATGAACATTTTTTTGTGGAGGTGACGTGGGGTTTTGAGATGGTTTAAATGATGATTTGTGGGGGATAGATGAGGTGGAATGAAGGAGGAGATGAAGGAAATAATGAGATGAAGAAAAGAAATGGTGCAACCATAACTCTCATTCTCTCTCTCATACACTCTCTCTCACCCATATCCCTATGTCTCTTTGTCCTCCTCTCTTTTCTTTTTCCTTTTTCTTCTCTCTTCTCTTTTATCTTTAAATAGAACACAAACCAAAATAGAGATAAAACCATACATAGAATACAATGTAATGTGTCATGGCATATTAATACATGATTAACAAAATGGACTTGGTTTAATGCATAATTAGGAAAATACTAATCAAGTTTAATATTAAACTTATATGTAAATAATTATATTAATTTATAAAAAGTCCAAATCAAATAAATGCTTTCATAAACGATAGTTTATTTTTAAGTTTCAATTATTTTCCAAAATACAAGTATATAATTATACCAATTTATGAAAACTCAAATATATTTACGTATCATATCCGTGGAATTTATTATTTTATTATTTAAATTCCAAAAATAATATTTTCTATTTTCTGAAATATTACAATCTAGATAGTGTAAAACATGATCCACTTTACATTCAGGTTGCGCTCGGTACATGGAATGGAAGATTATGGGAACCCTCGCATTCCTGGGAATGAGATGACCAGGCATATAATGTTAGTTATATGTATGCCCTATAGGCCATTACTGTACATTGGATGTATATTGTAGTGGATGCTGGGACATATATAGGTATGACTTTCTTGCTCGACATGATAGTATGCTATCTGGTTGCTCTTTATCTTAACATGTATACTTTCAGTCTCTCTGTTACATGTTGATAAAGCCCTTAGGATGTGTACTCGACTTCCAGGACTGTGATGTAGATCATACTAGTGGGGCCTGGGTAGTCCATGAGTACATCCTTCAATGTTCCTAGTCGTGGGAATATCGAGACGGGGCATCGATATTCCAGTGTAGACTAGCGTATATCTTCTCGACCCATGTGATGGGCGATGGATGATCCCATATCCATTGGTGTTTGACATCAGAGATGGTATGCGGGTGCTCAGTGGAGACTGGGTACACTGAACGGACTCGCCGAGAACTCCCAGATGGTATTATACCTCACGTCAGATGGCAGTTCTCTGGTGACACTAGTACAACTTAGTCTGTTGACCCGAGATCGTCATAGAGTCTTGTGTGTCTCCCACTGTGCTTTGATTTCCACCCTACCACGGCTCTACTGAGTTGTGCAAACAGGTGGTTTTTGGGTACGGTCCCGATTCACATGGAGGCAATGAGCGATAGGAGGGGATTCGTCTCTCCCGGTATTAGGGGTTGATGTTGCGCTATGCTCGACTGGCCATAACTGGAAATCCCTGGCCAGGGTTGCAGTGATTTACTGGTAAGAGTTATCAGTAGTTTCACGCTTGTTATGGACCTTATATCGGCATGACTTATCGAGCTACCGGGGTCTGACGTTTACCACCCCTAGGCGAGATATGCGACAAATCAGACAAATAGACCGGACTGTACGGTAAGTGTTGCTGGTTGGATTCACAGGAGTGTGAGCGGGCTTGCTCGTTGATCTTCTGATCGCTCAATACCCGGGTGGCCGTTACGTTTAGCAGACTGCTTGCGGCTTGTGGGTGTTTGATATGATCATCACCTGCTGCCGGCGTATTGACGAGTCTTTAGAGTCCTACACAGAGGTTTCCTGGCTCAAGCAAAACGAAATAGGAGCACATATGAGATATGTGCGGAACCGAGAATAATGCGTGTATGTGATACCGTATTCTATTCTCACGATGAATGTATCGATTGGTTGTATGCGATATAACCTAGTTATCGAATCGAGGATTGATTCGATAAGTCGATACATTAGATATTAGTCGGTTATATGCAGTATGACCGGATCATTAAATCAAGTGTTGATTTAATGATTTAATGTATAATTATATATTTGATATATTACTTTACATTAACTAGTATTGATTCACTTAAGATTATTTTTCTCACTTGAATGTGCACATTGTATATATGATATATGTTTGTGCACTAGCTTGTATCATGTTTGATGATACATGCAAACTTGGGTGTGTGTTTACTTTAAACCATGTTTAGTTAATGGTTAGGGTTTCCATTCCCTTATTTATTCATTTACTTATTTATTTTGGTAAAATAGAATGGTTGCTTTCTTTGTCTTTATGCAAGAAGCTTCATGATGCTTCATGCATCTTTGAAACAAAGTCTACCATTTTGTTTTATACTTAACATAACCATTTAACTAAACCCTAGTTTATTCTCTACACTCACCCATGGTTGCAACGCCGCGGTTCTGCGGCTCTACTGTTGCTTCGTTGACCAAGCTTTACACAGTGATGTTTATATTGGACTCCTGAGTTTTCTGGATAATTTTAATGTTCACTCAAGAGTTGAGTAATCTGGGGTGTTTTGGGGATTCGATGATTCGATCGGAAACTTTAACCGCGTCTATGTGTTTTTCCCGGGTAATTTAGAATATGTTGAAAAGTTCGACCGGATATAAATACCCACTTTTTCCCCTGCCGGGAAATTTCCAATTGTTGGATTTTTCCGTAGTTTAATGACGTTCTAAGTAGTGCAAGTAACGCGTGGACCCTCTAGAAGACAACAAACCTTAACTCGATTATGTGACCGTCTTGAACTGCCCTTTGAACCTTAGGGTTTGGGGCAGTACGGCGTGCCACATGTGAGGCGTTGGCTTGACCCTTCTACGGCTGGACCGTTGCTACTGTGGCATGAAGTGAATGTTCTTAAAACTTATTTCATGTGTTGAGCTGTTTCGGGAAAACTTGGGTGTTTGATTGTTCGATCGAAAAGTTTAACATTTTCTATTTATCCGGAATGTGATACAATATTTGGAATTCACAAGTAGTTATGAGATAACTAATATGAATGTTATAAACCTAGCACTTTAGTCTCACTTGATCGGTTGCCACGGAATTTTGATGCGATCAAAAGTCCGTCGCAATCACGTAGCGTACGCGGATATTCGCCGGGTAAACTTAATAGACAGCCACGCACTATAGCCCCGACCAAGTGATTGTAGGAGAACCCCGTCGCCGAAAGTATCCGTCCGGGTGCTCGCGGCAGCGGTGTTCCGTCTTGGTGCACTTCGTTGACGGCATCGGGGGTACGGCCGCCTACTAAAGTTTGCGACGAGCATTCGATCATAACGTCGGGAATCTTGTTGAATTGCCCGACTTAATATTGAAAAGAGTTTTCGATAATGAGACTAAAATGCGGGGTTTATAATTGTTAGGCATGCGATGTCTAAGGAATTCATTTGGTTAGGCATGCGATGTCTGAAGAGTTTGCGGATTCCAACTGTTGTAGTTTTACACTTTCTTTTCTGTGACCGTAAGTGTAATATGTGATATCGCCGGTTTCGTTGCTATATGTCAACGACAATTGGGATACGCATGTTTACTTACGTTGATGACATGTGATGTTATGTGTTGCTGGATATGTTATATTGGATTGTCGTGTTTGAATAGCCGGGTTTTTTTTATGTGAGACGAGTGTTTTTCATTTTCATTCATGTAAAAACTTGTATGTAATATTCTTTTATTGGGGCACTTCCAGGTTGCGGAAGATGTCACCGTTGATGTATATTATTTACTTTTCCGCATTAGGATAGACCCAAGGAGGGGAGCACGAGTAACCGGGTTCTAGGGTCCAGTGGGAGACCATCTCGAGGAGTCGAGTCCGGGTCTCCTAACCTTAGAATTGGTAGGGTTGCTTGCCGCTCTCGTAGGGGTCTAGGGGTGTGGGATTGGCTATTCATCACGACCGTGGAATCCGTGTTTTATACTGGCTCGTATTAAAAACACGGACGTCCTAGTAAATCCAATATTTCATATGATATTTTCTGCTGCGTTATCTGTGATGTGATCATGTGATATGTTCAGATAGATATTATATATTGTATATATGATATAATATATAGACGTTGCTTATGTTTTACACCTGCGCTAGCCCTGCCTCGCTCTGGCGTTAGTTACCCAACCTAACGGTGCAGACGAGGCATCGAGGCGAATGCGGATGGCATAAACGTACGTTATATTTATCTATGATGTTTAGGTGGACTTAAATGATAGGATATTTATTAATGTGATTAATGAAAGAAAATAAACCTAAAAGATATTGTGGAATCGAATTTCAAATTAAAACAGGTAGCTACAGTTCTTGATTTGCATCGCGGTGTTCCTTGTAGAACATCCTGCACCTTATTCGATAAGGAAAGGACCGAGATCCCTTCACCGGGAGTGACTTCTTTAGCAATAACTGGCAGATACTACAACTCTCGGTTTGTCTTTTGATTGCTTCTATAGTTTTTGCTTTGCATAGCGGTATATATGATATATCCTGCACCTTATTCGATGAGGAAAGGGCAGACGATCCCTTCACCGGGAGTGACCCCTTTAGCACAACTAGAAAGGCCTCAAAAACACTCCATTTAAAACCATTTGATTCCGCAACGAGATCAAGTTCAAAGCGTTAAAGGTTTTATTAAAAACCATTCGCAACCCTCCGTCATTTTAGGAAGTAGAGTACTTAGTATTCGTGCTGTATTTGTTGACCTTAGTTAAGGCACAGTGTACGGTAGCTAAGTGATGTCTTCCTACACCGCATATGATGCGATTAGTTAGGACAATCGCGTGACTTTGTTGACCTTAGTTAAGGGTCATGTGGGTGGGTCTAATTAATCACGAAATGACGGGTAGAACTTGACTAGTACTTATGATTTGTTGACCATAGTTAAGGTCATAAGTGCTAGGGGTAAAAACCATTATCGGGAGTTTCAAGTGTTGAAATTTGCAATGAGATTGCATACCTTCTATATAATAGTTGGATCCCGATACCCACTGCGAGTAATTGTTACTCCTGGGAGAGTTTTGCACTTTACAATTAGCCGATCAAGTAGGTGTCTAGAAAGGTGTCAACGGGGTTATGCCTCTGGGAAAACGAGGTTTACTGTAATTAGGTCTGTGCGAAAACACGGGGAACCTCCCTCAAAGTACCGATACTGGCCTGGCTGAAAGATTGGCGAACTTGTAGAGTGTAATTAATCCCGGCTAGTCTTTCCTTTTAGGGTTTGAAGGAAGATTTGATAAAAACAGTGGGAGCCATCCTGATTAGATAAAATATATAACTAATCTAATCTTGCAAGAGTGCACACAGAGTGTTTTCTTCTCTCTCTCTCCAGGTAGCGACCATATCACGCCTTAATCAAGATAATAATATGGATGAATTGACCGAACCCGCTTGTTATACTGAGCTGGGGAACGTTGGTCCCGCTCCAACTTATAATTGTTATAAGACAGAGCAGGAAATAGGGGAATACCAGAATTCCTATGCCGCCCAAACGAAGAAAGTGCATATGATGCATCTCCTTCGGGTGTGTTCATTATAAAGAACTGTTTCTCAGTGTCTTCTACGTCCTAGGTATTAGATACCGGATCAGGATCCCGCAAATGTAATTCGTTACATAGGGCTACAGAAAGGTAGAGAACTGAGTACGGGTGATAAGTTTCATGAGACAGAAAACGGGGCAAGTGTTGCAGCCAGGTCTGTTGGTCACTGTCACCCTGTATTACCAATACATTGATTCTGAACAAATGCTATTAGATACCGAACCTGATATACAAAATCATATCAATCTCTTTATTTATTAAAGAAGGATATAATTTTGTATTGTTGAATATTGTTTTGAACATTTCAAAAGTTGATCGGTTCAGGCACGTTATCTAAAAGCATTGATGTTCTAAATCAAACTACAGTTCCTAATATACGGAACACACACAAGAGGAAGAGTTCAGAAATGAACGAATCTTTCTTGAGGTATTGTAGACTAGGTCATATCAATGCGACCCGACTAGCTTAAGTTACATTCTAGATGCATATTTAAATCAGTTTGAATTTACATCTTGTGAAACTTGCCAGTCATGTCACAAAGATTAGATGACCATAGCTCTGTTTATTGGAAACAGAGAAAGAGTTAGTAAACTCTTGGGACTGATACATGATGATGTATGTAAGGTCCCCTGTCTACACATGCCAGGACCGGTTCTTTGTACTTCATTACATTCTCTGATGATCTCTCAAGGCACAGTCATATGTTCCTGTTGAAACATAGGTCCGAAACTTTTGAGATAATCACCGAATATAAGTTAGAAGTAGAGAACCAAAAACCGGGTATAAGTATTATGTCCTATGATAAGATCAGGGAGGAGAATACTTGTCCATAGAATTCCTGGACTATTCTAAAGGTGAATGAGATTCTCTCTCGGTATTACTCCTATGAATACACCACAGCACAACGGTGTATCAGGGCGGGGCTATAGCACCCTATATGATATGGTGTGCTCTATGATGAGTACTACTGAGTTACCTTTTTCCTTTTGGGGGTTATGCACTTGAGAAGCTGCATACCTATTGAATTGGGCTCGAATCAAATCAGTGCCTACCACTCCATATGAGATATGGTATGGGAAGAACCTATCTCTTAAGTAAGTTAAGATTTTGGATTGTCCGGCCTATGTCAGAAGCAAAATCCGGACAAGATCGAGGCAAGGTCAGTTCTGTAGAACTGGAAAGGTTCCAGCTATACAAAACTGCAGCTGATTTGACAGGACCAAAGGATTCTATAGTCCCCGACGAACCTCAGCCTCTCCGCCGATCTAGCAGGGTTCCTCGCCTGCCTGAGAGATACTTCGGTTTCTCGATGACAGTGGGAGCGAGGATTGCATCATGAGATGATGACCCAACTAGTTTCGAGCAGGCCATCGAGAGTATGGACTCTGTAAGAATGGCTGGGTGCTTAGCGATCTGAGATGGAATCCATGTACACCAACAAAGTATGGACTTTGGTTGCTATATCTGAAGGGTTAAATCCCCATCAGGAGCAAGTATATCTTGAGAAGATTACTTGGTGTAGATGGAAAAGTTGAGACTTTCAAAGCTAGACTTGTTAAAGGTTTTCGTCATCGACCAGGCGTGGATAATGATGAAACCTTTTCCAGTGGCTATGCTTAAGTCCATCCGGATCCTACTTGCCACGGCTACATACCATGACTACGATATCTGGTGGTTGGGTATCATGACTGCTTTTCTAAATACTGATTTAGAAGAGAACGTCTATAAGTACACATCCAGAAGGCTTCGTAAACAGTGGGAGCAGCGGAAACGTGTGCAAGATGCTTTACAGAATAAAGCAGGCATCGCGGAGTTGGAACGTCTGTTTTGATGCGATAGTCAAAGAGTTTGACTTCATCAAAATGGTAGATGAACCTTGTATATACAAAAAGGTAGTAGAGAGTAAGGTGGTCATCCTCGTATTGTACGTGGACAACATACTCCTGATAGAAAAAGAGTTTCCTATGCTACGCTCGGTCAATCTCCTCCTATCACATGGATTCTCCAATAGGATAAAGATGATACCTCCTAAATCCTGTGTTTTGGATCTATGAGATAGATGTAAATGGATATTAGGGTTCTCACCAGGTGTAGTGAGATGGTATTAATCGATCCTAGAGAGAATCACTGAAAAGGTTCCAGGGTGATAAGGACGACTGAATGTCAGTCGCAGGCATTGTCTTTACCCTTAGTGGAGGGACGGTTTGTTGGAAGAGTTCCAAGTTAGATACTGTGGCAAACTAGACGATAAAGGCCGGTAACATCGCTATTAAAGATACTACCAAAGAGACAGTTTGGGTGTATATTGGTTCATGAGATGAACTAGGTTCCTACCATTGTATGACAATGGAAGTGTGGCTTTGGCCAAGGAACCCGGGTCCCATCAGTGACCCAGACATATTCTGAGGCAGCATCACCTGATCATGGAGATAGTTGATCTCTAGGGTGATCCAGGTTAGGAGAGTAGACTCAGAGGACAACACGGCGGATCCACTCACAAAGGCCTTTTCCCAAAGAGAGAATTATATGGGATGGTTGAGTATTAGATACTGCAACCACTGCTACAGATGGCCCTAGTGCAAGTGGGAGATTGTTAGTTATATGTATGCCCTAGAGGCCATTACTGTACATTGGATGTATATTGTAGTGGATGCTGGGACATATATAGGTATGACTTTCTTGCTCGACATGATAGTATGCTATCTGGTTGCTCTTTATCTTAACATGTATACTTTCAGTCTCTCTGTTACATGTTGATAAAGCCCTTAGGATGTGTACTCGACTTCCAGGACTGTGATGTAGATCATACTAGTGGGGCCTGGGTAGTCCATGAGTACATCCTTCAATGTTCCTAGTCATGGGAATATCAAGACGGGGCATCGATATTCCAGAGTAGACTAGCGTATATCTTCTCGACCCATGTGATGGGCGATGGATGATCCCATATCCATTGGTGTTTGACATCAGAGATGGTATGCGGGTGCTCAGTGGAGACTGGGTACACTGAACGGACTCGCCGAGAACTCCCAGATGGTATTATACCTCACGTCAGATGGCAGTTCTCTGGTGACACCGGTACAGCTTAGTCTGTTGACCCGAGATCGTCATAGAGTCTTGTGTGTATCCCACTGTGCTTTGATTTCCACCCTACCACGGCTCTACTGAGTTGTGCAAACAGGTGGTTTTTGGGTACGGTCCCGATTCACATAGAGGCAATGAGCGATAGGAGGGGATTCGTCTCTCTCGGTATTGGGGGTTGATGTTGCGCTATGCTCGACTGGCTATAACTGGAAATCCCTAGTCAGGGTTGCAGTGATTTACTGGTAAGAGTTATCAGTAGTTTCACGCTTGTTATGGACCTTACATCGGCATGAATTATCGAGCTACCGGGGTCTGACGTTTACCACCCCCAAGCGAGATATGCGACATATCAGACGAACAGACCGGACTGTACGATAAGTGTTGCTGGTTGGATTCACAGGAGTGTGAGCGGGCTTGCTCGTTGATCTTCTGATCGCTCAATACCCGGGTGGCCGTTACGTTTAGCAGACCGCTTGCGGCTTATGGGTGTTTGATATGATCATCACTTGCTGCTGGCGTATTGACGAGTCTTTAGAGTCCTACACAGAGGTTTCCTGGCTCAAGCAAAACGAAATAGGAGTGCATATGAGATATGTGCGGGACCGAGAATAATGCGTGTATGTGATACCGTATTCTATTTTCGCGATGAATGTATCGATTGGTTGTATGCGATATAACCTAGTTATCGAATCGAGGATTGATTCGATAAGTCGATACATTAGATATTAGTCGGTTATATGCAGTATGACCGGATCATTAAATCAAGTGTT
Source organism: Agapanthus africanus (assembly GCA_030015575.1). NCBI lineage: Eukaryota > Viridiplantae > Streptophyta > Magnoliopsida > Asparagales > Amaryllidaceae > Agapanthus > Agapanthus africanus. The sequence continues at coordinate 75,725,107 of JASDDO010000028.1, forward strand.
GATTTAATGATTTAATGTATAATTATATATTTGATATATTACTTTACATTAACTAGTATTGATTCACTTAAGATTATTTTTCTCACTTGAATGCGCACATTGTATATATGATATATGTTTGTGCACTAGTTTGTATCATGTTTGATGATACATGCAAACTTGGGTGTGTGTTTACTTTAAACCATGTTTAGTTAATGGTTAGGGTTTCCATTACCTTATTTATTCATTTACTTATTTATTTTGGTAAAATAGAATGGTTGCTTTCTTTGTCTTTATGCAAGAAGCTTCATGATGCTTCATGCATCTTTGAAACAAAGTCTACCATTTTGTTTTATACTTAACCTAACCATTTAACTAAACCCTAGTTTATTCTCTACACTCACCCATGGTTGCAAAAATGATAAGAATCACTTGGATTTTATATTTAATAATGCTTTTTCTTTTCTTCTTCTTCTTCCTTTTCATGAAGAGAAGAAAGTTCTCTTGAAAATTTCCAAGTGATGATTTCAAGTGAGAAATCCAAATCCAAAGTGAACCCACTTCCTATTTCTTCATCCTCTACCACTTGCCATGTAGTATAGGGTGTTTTCTTCACAAGTTTCATGACTTGGTGAAGTTGGAGCTTGATCTTGAGTTGCCTCGACGTAGATCATCTTCGGCATCGAAGTCGACGACCTAGCCCGATCATTTCTTCGACGAAACCATCGCTAGAGTTCGGGATCCGATGATCGCAGCGGAGGGACGTCATCACGGAGCTAAGGAAGTGGAGGACCAGATTTACAAAGGTTGTAGTCATTTTCACTATCTAGTTAAGTTGTTAACTTGCATGTTTCGCCTTACCTCTAGTTACGATCTTGCTTAGGGTTACTTGGCACTTGATAAATTTTTTTGATTTTGGCATGTTTGATCTGTTGTGGAACCTCATGGGTGTGCCTAGCAACCCTACATACAATTCCAAGGAATCTTTTATTAACGTGCTTGGCATATTTTAATCATTCTCAGTAATATATGTATGTGCAACCGGCGGTGAGGCTGGAATATGGCCGGTTGATTGCGGCGAGGCCGGCGACGAACGAAAACGTGCGGCGGGTCGGCCGGTGGACGACCGGCGATGAACCACGTCTAGGTGGCAGCGAACGTCCAACGTCTGATCGGCGACCGAACGACCGTTGAATGATTGGAGATGACCGACGGCCGGCGGACGACCGATGGGCCGCAGGTCTGCCGGCGGATGATGGACGGTGCGACCGGTCAGCTGGTGGGTGGTGAGGGAGGCCATCAGCGGATAGTCATGACTCATTTCATGTTAGACGGGAATATTTCGTGGAAACCTATGATAAACACATGTTTTGGAGGCAATATGATTACTATAAAATGGGGTCATTTGATTACCTTGATAATCTTATATTTCCGGAATTTTTTTTTACATCTAAACAAGTATGGTAATTTTTCATGGTAATCTAAGATTACCACCTAGATTCTGCTATCAAGTGCATTCCCAACAAAACACTTGATAGCCTATATGGAATCTACCAGACCGGTATGAAAAGAATTTTCTTACTTTTTTCTACCATGCTAAACGCTGGTAAGAAAGGAAAATGCTTAATTTACTTCGTTTGAATTCCTATCACAATCTGCCCAAGAGACAAACAATATGGGACTACTTGTTTGGCGCTAGTATCTATGTGATGTGGGTCCCACCATTTTATTTCTTGGTTATATTGTCATAAGATTTTTATTGATTAGTTGTGCTCACTCTATAATTGAAGTAGAGAGGCGTATGCACACAAATCAAATTTTGAGGAAGCACAATCAACTAAACTCCTAATGATCAAACCATAAATCTAACCTAGCAACTACTAGGAGTTAATCTACTATGAAGAGGGGTTATACCTAAAGATACATGTCTTTCGGGTCTTCAAAATCCTTCCTCTTGTGCTTCTAGGGATCCTTGATCAAGCTTATCTGAGAGCCTTCTTGATCCTAAATGATCCACCTGAGAGTTTGTAGTCCAAACTTGGCTTCACTAATGAAGCAACTTAATGACTTAGTTTGCTAATCTATATACTAAGATAATATAGATATTGTTAATGGATTTTTTCTATTTCTAAAACCTCATGATTCTCAATATATGAGAGAGTTGAGGTTGAAAAAGAAGATGAGACCTCAAGAGAGTAGAGAGAAGGCTTGTGTGAGAATGAATGAAGAATGGCTAGAAAAATTCATTTGTATCAAAAATATTTTTCAAATAAATATTCAAGCCATGCTTGAATAGTTTTCACAAATGAATAAACAAAAATAAAAGCCATGCTTCATACCATATTTGAAGCCGCCTCACCCCCACCTCATTTTTAAGAAGCATTCTTGTATAAATATAAGAATACCTAACCGTATTCGTACCAAAAATACGAATATAAAGAGATAGATAAATCCAATAACATGATACTAGAATTAAATCAATACTTGATTTAATAAACTGACTTAATCCTAAACCCTCTAGTATCACAAACCGCCCGATTAAATTTCGCACAACTAGTACACGTATTTAATCGGATCCCTGCATGTATAAACATATGGCCTTTACATCGTTTCACCTGAACCAGAGAAACCCTCTATGTGGGATTCTAAAGACTCGATGGTACGCTAACAGTGGGTTTAACCATAAACACGTCAGCGGCACTAGCTGTACGTAACGGCTACCTAGATACCTGTTGAAAAAAGGTCGACGAGCAAGTTTATCTGAACCCCTACTGTGCCTATCCGTGACAATCTCCGTACAGTCCGGTCTTTTCGTCTAAGAGTATCGCATACCAGGTCTAGGGGATGGTAAATGTCAACTGACCCGATAAGTCGTGTTGATGTGGCTCAGGAACAATCCGAGAAATTACTGATCTAACCATCAGTAAATCTCAACTGTCTTGGTCAAGGTCTTATGATTCTGGCCAACCGGACACAGTGCGATATCGACCCCCAATACCAGAAGAGACGAATTCCTGACAATCGCTCACTGCCTCCATGTAGCTCGGGACTGTACCCAACCAAAACCTGTTTGCATGACTCAGTAGAGCCGTGGTAGGGTTGATCTAAGCACAGTGGGAACTCACATAAGATAAATGACGATTTTAGGTATAAAGACTAACCTGTACTCATGTCATCTGAGAACCGCTATCTGACGATAGGTATAATACCATCTAGAGCTTCTCGGCGAGTCCGTCCAGTATACTCACCCCCAGTGAGCACCTGTATACAATCTTAGGTGATCACACCAATGGCTGTGGCACCAACCACCGTCCCTCGTCGCAGTCTAAAAACGTATACACAAGTCTACTCTGGAATATCAATACCCGATCTCGATACTCCTGGGACTTGGGACATTTAAGGATGTGCTTATGGACTACACAGCCCCCACAAGTATGATCGCCATCATAACGCTGGTAGTCAAGCAAAATTCTATGGGCTTTATCAACATGTATCAGCCATATATGATATCGAGTAAAACATATGTACATGTTAAGATAAAGACAAACCAAAATAGTATGCTACTGTGACGAGTTTTTATCAACACGTATAAGTAATATAAAGTAGCAAGAAAAACAAATACACATGTTCAGATAAAGACAACTCAAATAGTATACTATACAACTGAGCAAGATTGTCCTGTACATACATATCCCTAGCATCCTATACAATACAGGCCTCTAGGGTATACATATCCAACAATCTCCCACTTGCACTAAGGCCTGTAATTGGCGTATCGAATACCCAACGCCTGCTCTAGGGCCAGTTGTCGGCGTATCGCATACTCAACATCTCAAAAAGTCGCTCGAACTGCGCTTGAGGGAGGGCCTTGGTAAATGGATCCGTTGTGTTGTCTTTTGTATATACTTTCCGGATCTCGATCTCCCGGCGATCTACGATCTCCCTTATCAGGTGATACCGTCTCAAGATGTGTCTGGATTTATGATGGAACCGTGGTTCCTTCGCTAAAACCATAGCCTATTGTTATCGCAATACAAAGGTATTGGATTAACAATGGACGAAACCACCTGAAGTTCAGTAATGAACTTCTTCATCCAGATCGTTTCTTTTGCGGCATCGTTGGCAGCAATTTATTCAGCCTCTATCGTCGAGTCTGCAACGGTGTCCTGTTTGGAGCTCTTCCAACAGATCGCTCCTTTGTTGAGGGTAAACACAAAACCCGAGACAGATTTGCTGTCATCCTTGTCACTTTGGAAGTTTGAGTCGGTAAAGGGCTCGACCTGGAGGTCTCCATTACCGTAAATCAAGAACATCTACTTAGTCCTTCTCTGATACTTGAGAATTTTCTTTACAGCTGTCCAATGATTCTCACCTGGGTTTGACTGATACCGGCTCACCACGCTAAGCGTGTATGCTATATCTGTTCTGGTACATAGTATCGCATACATTATAAATCCTACCGCCGAAACGCAGAGTATAATGCTCATGTGAGCCCTCTCTTCATCAGTTTTGAGAGACATCTTTATGGAGGGGGCGATTCCGTGCAAAACCGGTATATTAACGTGCTTTGAATCTTCCATACTAAATCTCTTCAGTATGGTTTCTATGTACCTGGACTGTGAAAGTCCCAACAATCTCTTAGATCTATCTCTATAAATTTTATCTTCAGAATGTAGGAGGTATCATCCAGGTCTTTCATGGAGAACTTTTGTGACAAGAACAACTTGACCGATTGCAGCATAGGAATATCATTTACTATCAAGAGAATGTTGTCAACATAAAAGATTAGAAATACGACAGTTCTTCCTACAATCTTCTTGTAGATACATGACTCATCCTTATTTTTGATGAAGTCAAGTTCCTTGACTGTCTCATCAAAACAGATGTTCCGGCTCCGTGATACCTGCTTTAATCCATAAATGAATTTAAGCAACTTGCACACCTTTTCGCTGCTCCCACTATTTACGAATCCCTCTGGCTGATCTATACAAAAGCACTCTTCTAAACTTCCATTTAGAAAAGACATTTTTACGTCTATTTGTCAGATATCATAGTCATGGAAGGAAGCAATGGCAAGTCGGATTTGAATGGATTTCAGCATAGAACTGGAGAAAAGGTTTCATCATAGTCCACTCCTGGTCCTTGATGAAAACCTTTTGGAACAAGTCTAGCCTTATAAGTTTCCACCTGTCCATCTACACAATTCTTCTTTTTGAAGATCCACTTACATCCAACGGGTTTTACCCCAGGAGGAGCAACATCCAAAGTCCAAACTTTGTTGGTGTACATGGACTCCATTTCGGAACGCATAGCAACCAGCCATTTTATAGAGTCCCTACTGGTAATGGCCTGCTTGAAACTAGTAAGACCATCTTCATCCAAGATGCAATCCTCTTGATCCCCGTCTATGAGAAAATCATAGTATCTCTCGGGCGGATGAGAAATCCTACTAGATTTGCGGAATGGCTGAGGTTAGTCCGGGATTATTGAATCCTGAGCTTCCACCAAATCTTCAGTTTCAGTTTGTGGTTCCAGAATTTCTTCCAGTTCTACCGTGCTCCAACTAATTTCTTTTGCAAGAAATTCTATTTCTAAGAAAATGACATGCTGAGTAACAAACACCTTCTATTCTTTGGCGTGGTAGAACAGATATCCATAACCATTCTTTAGATATCCTACAAACTTAAATAGAACTGACCGTGCCTCTGTTTATCCGGATTATGCTTTTTAACATAAGCCGGACAACCCCATATCTTAAATCTTTTATAATATGGTCTCTTTCCATTCTACAGTTTGAATGGTATTTTAGGCACTGATTTGGATGGAACATGATTCAATAGATATGCCACTGTCTGAAGTGCATATTTCCAGAATGAAAGAAGCGTGAACCATGTCTAAATGGGTACGGTTCCTCCGCTCCGATACACCATTGTGCTGTGGTGTATCGGAGGAGTAAGCTGAGAGAGAATTCTATTCTCTTTAAAATAGTCGAGGAATTCCATGCTCAAGTACTCCCCTCCTCTATCAGATCGGAGGATCTTGATACTTTTTCCAGTTTGGTTCTCTACTTCGTTTCTGTATTCTTTGAATTTCTTAAAAGCTTCAAATTTATGTTTCAAAAGATACACATATCCGAATCTGGAGAGATCATCAGTGAATGTGATGAAGTATGAGAACCCACCCCTTGCATGTATAGATATCGGATCATAAACATCACTGTGTATGAGTCTCAGGAGCTCTGTAGCTCTTTCTCCGTGTCTCATAAACGGAGTTTTGGTCATCTTTCCTTTGAGACGGGACCGACAAGTTTCATAAGATGAAAATTCGAACGAATTCAGAAATCCATTCTTATGCAACTTGGCTAGTCTCTTTTCATTGATATGACCAAGTCTACAATGCCACAAGCAACTTTCGTTCGTATCTAAACTCTTCTTCTTGCATGTGTTTTGTATATTGAAAACTGTGTTTTGATTAAGAACATAGATACCATTACAAAGTGTTCTTTCTGCAACCAATACCTTATTAAGGTAAATGTTCATGATATTTCTATTTAGAACAAAATTATATCCATTTTTATCAAGTAAAGAGATTGATATGATATTGCAAAACATGGAAGGTACATAGTAACAATTATTCAAAATCATAGTATTGTCACTCAGCAATACTAGGTGATATTCACCGACGGCAGTAGCGTCAACTTGTGCTCCGTTCCCTACTCTGAGGGACATATCATCCGGTCCAACTATTCTTTTTTTTCTCAGTCCTTGTAATAAATTACAGATATAAGATCCTGATTCGGTATCTAGTATCCAAGATGTAGGGTTGACCGAAAAACAGTTTCAATAACAAATACACCCGAAAAAGATGCATTAGAATACTTTTCCTTCATGAGAGTCATATGGAATTCCTTACAGTCTTCTTTCCCTTGCCCATACTCATGACAGTTGTCACAAGTTAGAGCTGAACCGACGTTCTCCAGCCTTGTGCAACAAGCTAGTTCGGTCAAGTCAAATATTTTATTATCTTGATTAGAGCGTGACATGGTTGCTACCTGGAGAGAGAGAAAAGAAACACTCAGCGTGCGCTCTTATAAGATTTGATTGGTTATTAGTTTATCTAATCAGGATGGCTCCCATTTTTTTCTCGAATTTTCCTTCAAGTCTTAAAAGGAAAACTAGTCGTTATCATTCGCACCTTACAAGTTCGCTAACAGTTCAGCTAGGTGAGTGTTGGTACTCCGAGGGAGGTTTCCCGTGCTCTTGCACAGACCTAATTAGAATAAATCCCGTTTCCGCAGAGGCGTAGCCTCATTAATACTTTTCTAAACACTTAATAGGTTAGCTAATTGTGAGGTGAAAAATATCTCCCAAGAGTAATCCTACCCATCAGTAGGATCGGGACCCAACTATCATCGTGTGATAACCTAGATGGAAACCATCTAGTTACCACACTGCAGAAGGTATGCATATACTAGTAAGTTTCCTGTATATTTGAAACTCCCGATGTGATTTTCCCCCTAAGACCTTAGTGATCTTGACTGATGTAACGACTCTGAAATCACTGTACAGAAATTTCTTGTTATTGTACAGAAAAAGGGTATTACAGCCTGTGTAAGAGTTAAAAATTATTTTTGTTAAATAAAAGCAAGAAGCAACTTGTAGCTCATTGGTAAAGCCTGTGCACTGCTGTGATATAGCCTGTGTGTTCGATTCTCATCAGACACAATTATTTTTTTATATTTTTATTTTTTATTTTCCGGAAGCCCAAGAGTTGCACGTGCAATTCATGGAGAAATGAAAAGTTTCAGAAAAATCAAACAAGCGTAATGAGGTGTACACACCCAACTTGACACGCAGCACAAATCTCGAGACGGATCAACAAATCTCGACTGCCCATTCTTCCCTATTGGCTGCCGCTGACGGTTTGATGGAGCCCATTTGCCTCCGTGTTTTGCACACTTATCCCTTCGACTCCCCTTAACTCCCCCGCACTGTTTGATTTTCCTGCAATAAAACAGAGACTCTTCAATTCACCATTTAACACCATTTAAATCCTTTTAATCCATATTTTTGATTCCCAAATCCTAATTCTTCACTATAAATACCATCCCATGCTCTAGCTCTTCCCCATTCTGAAAATTCTAGCAAAAATTCTCTTAAACTTGCTAAATAGCAAGTGGAGTAGCAAGCCAAACTTGACGACCGGAGCATTTCCGACGATGCCACGACACTTGAATGCTTCTTTTCTCTCATGTTAACCATTTAAAACCGTAAGCCTCTTCATCTCTATTCTTTTCCACCTCAAATCAAATTTTTAAAACAAATCGACAAAAGAGAAGTTATCTCCGATATAATATTCTTTTTAATATTTGTAATGCATGTGATAAGCAAATTAAATCAAACTAACATGCTAAACTAATCTTAACCTTATTTCCCATCATTTAGTTTTTATTTTAACAAAAATTTCATGTGAAACAAACATATACCGAACTTTTTCATTAAAATACCATGAATTTTAGTATAACACTTCTCGATAATTAGTTTAAATATTTTTAGAAAAACTTCACAGGGTAATGAACTACCCCACACGCATATTATAGTTCCATAGCACGGTATTCTAGATCTATGGTTCATTTAAAGAACATGTTTTTACATTAAAATACCACACTTTTACAAAAACGGGTTTTTTAAAATCGGTATTTTGAAATCCTTGGCAATAACGCCTCTACAACGCTCGTTAGGAGACCCGCTAATGGATGGTGCGGATTATCACACATCCTTGGGACAATAGAGCGAGATACAGAACTCCTCACGGAGTATTCGGTCTTGAAAGGAAATAAAAATACGGTTTTTAAGAAATACGACTTTTCTAAATAAAAACTAAATTTTTGAAAAATTATATAAAAAATTATAAATCCGTATTTTCAATAAAAACATATTATGAAACTATATTCTTTAAAATGAAAAGTTAGAATTTTTATAAAATACCACCAAGTTTCCAAAATTAGTAGTTTTCACAAAAATACCATAAACTTTCAAAAAGCTAGGTTTTATCACCAAAATACCATAACAATTAAAATACATGTTCATGAAAACCCTAAATATTATAAATCACTCTCGAGGTTTATTTTTAAACTATATTAAAGTATTTTTCATAAAACCCCCTCGAGATATGCAAATGATATTTTAAGGACTCTAGAATTAATATAGGTTTAAACAGTATCATTTCTCTTGAGCCCCAGGGAGCTGAAGAAAATGAGTGCTTGCCTATTCAGGTTAGACAACTTAACGAAGTTATCAATGCTAATTATCTTGGAAAAAGACACAAATCCTGCCGTCCATATACAGCAGTTGCCGATTTCTCCTGAACATAAGATTTTTAACAGTTTAAATCAATTCCTATGAAAAAGACATGAACTCGAATCTAAACTTGAACTCGAACTTAAACACAAACTCGAACTCTAACCTAACTCGAACCCAAACTACTTCGAACCAACTTGACTCGAACCAAGATTGCAATTGTCATGACTCGCATATTACTCGACTCACTCGAATACATTCTACCCCTTTTGCAATCTATGGTTTCGATCAGGACATGTTAATCAATCAATCAAATCAATCAAATCAATTAAGTATACCAACCAGTTATAATATATTATACTCGGGGTGTTTGGGATAGTTTCTTGTGTGAATCCAATGGAGCTTCAGGAGTCCCGCATTAACCTCTTTTTTATTTTACTCGAATATCAGTCGGGTTGACTCATCCACAGCCTAGAGCCCCGATGCTAACACATGAAATGGGCCCGTGTTTCCTTGCTCATGGGGCCCCACTCTTGAGCTCCTGAATACTTCTACGGCTGCGTTGACATTCACACTTGAAACTTAACGTTAACATAATGACTGTTTACCGCCGAAAACTGGAGACGGGACCGCGTAGGTTATCTTGCCTGAATTTAGGGGCAGATGCTATTTGGTTTTATCTGTCTACCTCTCCGAAGATGCCAAGTTAATTTATGGCACCATTTATCGAAGGTTTAAACAGATGCGGCCGTTGTAGTAGACTTCATCAGATTCCCCCTCGTCTGCGAAGGGTTTTTGATTGTGGGGACGCTTTTCCCTGCAGGTGTAAGCCCCTGCAGTTAATTACGTTACCGTATCGCGGTAATCACTTTCTCCGGCTCCAAATGTTTACTTCGTGTCGTGTGTGTTTTGTTTTATTTTTGGTTGCCCGTGGATTGTATACGGAGACTAATTTGTGTTGTCGCCCGTAGGGCGTGGATTAGTCCAAATCCGTATTTTCTTAGATTTGGGTTTGGTTTGATTTAAGGATCGTTAATCTCATTTGGGATTAAGATCAACTTAAATATTTGTTAAGGATGCGTTAATCCGATATTGGACTAAGATCTACTTAACGGGGGTTCGGGATCATTTTTAATCCAACGAAAGAGCATTTGGGCTCTATCGTTTTAGTTCAAGGACGTTACGGTCCGTAGATCGCCATTTTTTGTATGGGGGTTTAGTTTAAGGACGTTACGGTACATAGCTAGTTTAAGGACATTGCGGTCCATAGAATTGTTGGTCGTCGGGACCCGCCACTTCTCTGAAGACGTTGAAGAATTACAACGACATGTATCAGAGGTGTGGGGAGATGTACCCTTAAACTAATGTCAGTTGGGCGATCTGTAGTTAGGTTTAGGACTAAGACCAATTTAGAAAAATTGAGAGCACATGGGCTCAGTCGATCTGAATTAGGGACTTTTAGTTAACTTGGACTCAGCCCACTCAGTATTTTGAATGAAGTGTTAAACACTTGTTTGGGCTCGGTCCCTTTTCTGTGCAACAATGCTGAGCATTGATATGGGCTATAACACTCACCCTATTTCTTTGTTTTTTTTTCTATGGAGTGTTAAACACTCTTTATGGCGCTAGGCTCTGTTTGCAGAGCGCTTTATGTTAGACAGCGCCCATATGGGGGGCACGTGAGGCGTGGGCGCCGAGCGCCGACCATTGAGTGCAGAGCACTCCTTGTTTTATTAGCGCCCACATGAGTGGCACGTGGGGCGCTTGGCCCTTGGCGCCAACCGTTAAGTGCTAGGCACTCTTTATTTTAGAAGTGCCCATGTGAGGGGCACGTGGGGCGCTTGGCGCTGGGCGCCAACCGATGAGTGCTAGGCACTCCTTATTTTAGCAGCGCCCACGTGAGGGGCACGTGAGGTGCTCGGCGCTGTTTCCTTCTTTATGCATTTTTCTGAAGAGTTCAATTCCTTGTTCTCCCCTGAATCTTCAATCCCTAAGAACAAATTCATCCCTACGAGAATTAAATTCTTATTTATGGGAGACTTGTCTTATGGATCTGTTAGTTATATGTATGCCCTAGAGGCCATTACTATACATAGGATGTATATTGTAGTGGATGCTTGGACATATATAGGGAGGACTTTCTTGCTCGACATGATAGTATGCTATCTGGTTGCTCTTTACCTTAACGTGTACACCGATTGTCTCTCTGATACATGTTGGTAAAGCCCTTAGGATGTGTACTTGACTACCTGGACTATGATGCGGATCATACTAGTGGGGACATGGTAGTCCATAAGTACATCCTTCAAAGTCCCTAGTCGTGGGTATATCGAGACGGGGCATCGATATACCAGAGTAGACTAGCGTATACCTTCTCGACCCATACAGATGGGCGATGGATGATCCCATATCCATTGGTGTTTGACATCATAGATCGCCGAGAACTCCCAGATGGTATTATACCTTACGTCAGATGGCAGTTCTCTGGTGACACTGGTACAGAGTAGTCTGTTGACCCGAGATCGTCATAGAGTCTTGTGTGGTTCCCACTGTGCTTTGATTTCCACCTTACCACGTCCAAGAGGGCGTGCAAAACGGTGGTTTTTGGGTACAGTCCCGAGTCACATGGAGGCAATGAGCGATAGGAGGGGATTCGTCTCTCCCGGTATAGGGGGTTGATGTTGCGCTGTGTTCGATTGGCTATAACCGGAAATCCCTGGCCAGGGTTGCTGAGATTTACTGGTAAGTGTTACCTGTAGTTTCTCGAACTGTTATAGACCTCATATCGACACGACTTATCGAGCTGTTGGGGTCTGACGTTTACCACCCCTAGGCGAGATATGCGACATATCAGACGACGAGACCGAACTGTACGGTAAGTGTTACTGGTTGGATTCACAGGAGTATGAGCGGGCTTGCTCGTCGATCTTCTGATCGCTCAATACCCGGGTGGCCGTTACGTTTAGCAGACCGCTTGCGGCTTGTGGGTGTTTGATATGATCATCACCTGCTGCCGGCGTATTGACGAGTCTTTAGAGTCCTACACAGAGGTTTCCTGGCTCAAGCGAAACGAAATAGGAGCGCATATGAGATATGTTCGGGACCGAGAATAATGAGTGTATGTGATACCGTATTCTATTCTCGCGATGAATGTTTCGATTGGTTGTATGCGATATAACCTAGTTATCGAATCAAAGATTGATTCGATAAGTCGATTCATTTGGATACTAGTCGGTTATGTGCGACATGACCGGATCATTGAATCAAGTGTTGATTTAATGATTTAATGTATAATTATATATTTGATATATTACTTTGCATTAACTAGTATTGGTTCACTTTAAATGGATTTTCTCACTTGCATTGCACAAGTTGTATATGTGATATACTTTTGTGCACATGATTGTATCATGTTTGATGATACATGCTAACTTGGTTAAGTGTATGATTAAACCATGGTTAGTTGATGGTTAGGGTTTCATTTGATTTATTTATGCAATTATTTATTTTGTTTTGACAAAAGAAAAAGGGAAAATGGTTGCTTTCAAAGATGAAGCTTATTGAAGCTTCATGAAGGTTTGACTAAAGTGACCATTTTGTCTTCATGTCATAAACCTAACCATTCACTAACCCTAGTTCATTCTCTATACCTAACCATGGTTAGCATATGATAAGAATTCATTTTCTTTTCTATTTTAATATACTTATCATAATATTCATCTTCTTCTTCTTCTTCTTCAAGATGAAGAAGTTTGATTCCATCAATGGTGATTTGATGAAAAGAGTGAGAAATCCAATTCTAAAGTGAACCCACTTCCTATTTCTTCATCCTCTACCTCTTGCCAAGTAGTATAGGGTGTTTTCTTCACAAGTTTCTTGACTTGGTGAAGTTGGAGCTTGATCTAGTGTTGCCTCGACGTAGATCATCTTCGGCATCGTAGTCGATGACCTAGCCCGCCCATTTCTCCGATGAAGCCGACGCTAGAGCCCGGGATTTGATTTGGACAGCAAGGAGACTTCATCATGGAGCTATGGAGGTGGAGAACCGGATCTACAAAGGTTGTATTTCCGTTCACTTAGTTAAGTTGTTAACTAGTTGCTTGTTTCGCCTAAAATTCTAGTTAACGATCCGTATTAGGGTTTCTCGGCACATGTAAAATTTGAAATTGGCATGGTTGATGCCTTGTGAGACCTCATTAGTGTGCCTAGGAATCCTACAGTGGTATCAGAGCCTAGCTAGAGCCTTAGGCGACGCCTAGACGACGTTTGAAATCCGAACGAACATCGAAACCCATTTCCAAAATGCTCTCTGGAAATTTTCTGAAAATTTGGATTTTTGTCAATTAAAAATATGCAGAAAAATAAGCAGGGTCTTATTTGAATTACTGTGAAAAACGAGGGTCTAAATCGATAAATCCACCGCGGAACCGCGGCACATTCTTGGCATGTGCGGCGGTTCCGCGGCCGTACTATCCCCTTGTCCAATGATTTCTGCATAGTAATTCATATAATTGAATGCTATATTTTCTGGGTATTTTTATTGTGACTCTACAGATAAGTATTCTGGGGTTGTATTGGGAATCAAAGATTCGATCGGATTATCAAATTTTATCTGTGTATTTTTCCGGATAATTTAAGAATATGTTAAAAAGTTCGACCGGATATAAATACCCAACTTTTCCCCTGCCGGAAAATTTCCAAGTGTTGGATTTTTCTGTGGTTTAATAGCGTTCTAAGTAGTGCAAGTAACGCGATGGACCCTCTAGAAGACAACAAAGCTTAACTCGATTATGTGACCGTCTTGAACTGCCCTTTGAACCTTAGGGTTTGGGGCAGTACGGCGTGCCACATGTGAGGCGTTGGCTTGACCCTTCTACGGCTGGACCGTTGGTACTGAGGCATGAACTGGATGTTTTAAAACTTGTTTCATGTGTTGATCTGTTTCGGGAAAACTTGGGTGTTCGTTTGTTCGATCGGAAAGTTTAACATTTTCTATTTATCTGGAATGTGATACAACAATTGGAATTCACAACTAGTTATGAGATAACTGTATGAATGTTATAAACATAGCACTTTAGTCTCACTTGATCGGTTGCCACGGAATTTTGATGTGATCAAAAGTCCGTCGCAATCACGTAGCGTACGCGGATACTCGCCGGGTAAACTTAATAGACAGCCTCGCTCCATAGCCCCGACCAAGTGACTGTAGGAGAACCCCGTCGCCGAAAGCATCCGTTCGGGTGCTCGCGGCAGCGGTGTTCCGCCTTGGTGCACTTCGTCGACGGTATCGGGGGTGCGGCCGCCTACTAAAGTTTGCGACGAGCATTTGATCAGAATGTCGGGAATCCTGTTGAATTGCCCGACTTGATATTGAAAAGTGTTTTCGATTTTGAGACTAAAATGCGGGGTTTATAATTGTTAGGCATGTGATGTCTAAGGTATTCATTTGATTAGGCATGCGATGTCTATGGAGATTGCGGATTCCAACTGTTGTAGTTTTACACTTTCTTTTCTGTGACCGTAAGTGTAATATGTGATATCGCCGGTTTCGTTGCTATATGTCAACGACAATTGGGATGCGCATATTTACTTACGTTGATGACATGTGCTGTTATGTGTTGCTGTATGTGTTATATTGGATCTTCGTGTTTGAATAGCCGGGGTTTTTTATGTGAGATGAGTGTTTTTCATTTTCATTCATGTAAAAACTTGTATGTAATATTCTTTTATTGGGGCACTTCCAGGTTGCGGAAGATGTCACCCTTTGTATATTATTTACTTTTCCGCACTAGGATAGACCCAAGGAGGGGAGCACAAGTAACCGGGTTCTGGAGTCCAGTGGGAGACCAACTCGAGGAGTCGAGTCCGGGTCTCCTAACTCTAGAATTGGTAGGGTTGCTTGCCGCTCTCGTAGGGGTCTAGGGGTGTGGGTTTGGCTATTCATCGCGACCGTGGAATCCGTGTTTTATACTGGCTCGTATTGAAAACACGGACGTCCTAGTATATCCAATATTTCATATGATTTTTCTGCTGCGATATCTGTGATGTGATCATGTGATATGTTCTGTGATGGATACTTTATATAGTATATATGATATATTATATAGGCGTTACTTATGTTTTACACCCGCGCTAGCCCTGCCCCGCTCTGCCGTTAGTCACCTAACCTAACGGTGCACGAGGGGACATCGAGGCGAATGCGGATGGCATAAGTGTACGTCGTATTTATCTGTGATGTTTAGGTAACTTAAATGATGGGACTTCATTAATATGATTAATGAAATAAAAGAAACCTAAAGATGTTGTAGAATCGAATTTCAAAAATAAAACAGGTAGCTGCAGTTCTTGCTTTGCACAGCGGTATATGTGATATATCCTGCACCTTATTCGATGAGGAAAGGACCGAGATCCCTTCACCGGGAGTGACTCCTTTAGCAATAACTGGCAGATGCTACACAATCGGTTTGTCTTTTGATTGCTTTTAAGAGTTTTTGCTTTGCACAGTGATATATATGATATATCCTGCACCTTATTCGATGAGGAAAGGGCCGACGATCCCTTCACCGGGAGTGACCCCTTTAGCAAAACTAGAAAAGCCTAAAAAACACTCCATTTCAAAATTCATTCGATCCTACAATGATATCAAGTTCATTACGCAATAGGTTTTCATAAAAACCTGTCGTAGCCCTCCGTCATTTCAGATAAGTACTAGTTAGTATTCGTGCTGCGGTAGTTTGGCATTCGTCAAGGCGTAGTGTACGGTAGCTAACTAGTATTTATCTGCTTATGCATATGATGCAGATTGGATTAGGGTATTCGTACGGCGTTGTTTGGCATTCGTCAAGGGTCGTGCGGGTGGGTTTAATTCAATCAAGAAATGTACGGGTTGAACTTGACTAGTGGACTATGGATTGTTTGGCATTCGTCAAGGTCATAGAACACTAGGGGCAAAATATTATCGGGAATTTCAAGTGTTGAAATTTGCAATAAGATTGCATACCTTCTATGAGATAGTTGGATCCCGATACCCACTGCGAGTAATTGTTACTCCTGGGAGAGTTTTACACATTACAATTAGCCGATCAAGTAGGTGTCTAGAAAGGTGTTAACGAGGTTACGCCTCTGGAAAAACGAGGTTTACATTAATTAGGTTCGTGCGAAAGCACGGGGGACCTCCCTCAAAGTACCGACACTGGCCTGGCTGAAAGATTGGCGAACTTGTAGCGTGTAATTAATCCCGGCTAGTCTTTCCTTTTAGGGTTTGAAGGAAGATTTGATAAAAACAGTGGGAGCCATCCTGATTAGATAAAATTATAACCAATCTATTCTTGCAAGAGCGCACGCTGAGTGTTTTCTTCTCTCTCTCTCCAGGTAGCGACCATATCACGCCTTAATCAAGATAATAATACGGAATATTGACCGAACCCGCTTGTTATACTGAGCTGGGGAACGTTGGTCCCGCTCCAACTTATAATTGTTATAAGACAGAGCAGGAAATTGGGGAATACCAGAATTCCCGTGCCGCCCAAACGAAGAGAGTGCATGCTGATGCATCATCTTCGGGTGTGTTCGTTACAAAGAACTGTTTCTCAGTATCCTCTGCGTCCTGGGTATCTGATACCGGAACAGGATCCCAGATATGTAATCTGTTTCATAGGGCTACAGAAAGGCAGAGAACTGAGAACGGGTGATAAGTTTCATGAGACAGAAAACGGGGCAAGTGTTGCAGCCAAGTCTGTTGGTCACTGTCACCCTGTATTCCAAATACATTGATTCTGAACGAATGTTATTAGATACCGAACCTGATATACAAAATCATATCACTCTCTTTATTAGTAAAGAAATGATAAAATTTTGTATTGTTGGATAATGTTTTGAACATTTCCTATATCAAAAGTTGATCGGTTCAGGCACGTTATCTAAAAGCATTGATGTTCTAAATCAAACTACATTTCTTAGTATATGGAACACACACAAGAGGAAGAGTTCAGAAATGAACGATTCCTTCTTGAGGCATTGTAGACTAGGTCATATCAATGCGACCCGACTGGCTGAAGTTACATTCAGATGCATATTCAAATTAGTTTGAATTTACATCTTGTGAAACTTGCCAGTCATGTCATAAGGATTAGATGACCATAGCTCTGTTTATTGGAAACGGAGAAAGAGTTAGTAAACTCTTGGGACTGATACATGATGATGTATGTAAGGTCCCCTGTCTGCAAATGCCAGGACAGGTTCTTTATACTTCATTACATTCTCTGATGATCTTTCGAGATTCAGACCTATGTTCCTGTTGAAACAAAAGTCCGAACCTTTTGAGATATTCACAGAATATAAGTTAGAAGTAGAGAAACAATACGGGTATAAGTATTATGTCCTTTGATGAGATCAAGGAGGAGAATACTTGAGCACGAAATTCCTGGACTATTCTAAAGGAGAATGAGATTCTCTCTCAGCATTACTCCTCCGTATACACCATAGCACGTTGGTATATCGGGGCGGAGCAATCACACCCTATGTGATAAGGTGTGCTCTATGATGAGTACTACTGAGTTACCTGTTTCCTTATGGGAGTTATGCACTTGAGAAGATGCATACCTATTGAATAGGGTTCAAATCAAATCAGTTGCCTACCACTTCATATTTGATATGATAAGGGAAGAGCCCATATCTTAAGATGGTTAAGATTTGGGGTTGTCCAGCCTATGTCTAAAAGCAAAATCCGGACAAGCTCGAGGCAAGGTCTGTAATGTAGAACTGGAAAGGTTCCAGCTATACAAACTACAGCAGATGATTTGATAAAACCAAAGGATTCAATAGTTACCAACGAACCTCAGCCTCTCCGCCGATCTAGTAGGGTTTCTCACCCACCTGAGAGATACTTCTGTTTCTCTATGACAGTGGGAGCGAGGATTGCATCATGAGATGATGACCCAACTAGTTTCGAGCTGGCCATCGAGAGTAGGGACTCTGTAAGAATGGCAGGATGCTTAGCGATCTGAGATGGAATCCATATACACCGACAAAGTATGGACTTTGGTTGCTATATCTGAAGGGTTAAATCCCCATCAGGAGCAAGTATATCTTGAGAAGATTACTTGGTGTAGATGGAAAAGTTGAGACTTTCAAAGCTAGACTTGTTAAAGCTTTTCGTCATCGACCAGGCGTGGATTATGATGAAACCTTTTCAAGTGGCTATGCTTAAGTCCATCCAGATCCTACTTGCCACGGCTACATACCATGACTACGATATTTGGCGGTTGGGTGTCATGACTGCTTTTCTAAATCATGTTTAGAAGAGAACGTCTATAATACACAGCCAGAGGGCTTCGTAGACAGTGGGAGCAGCGGAAACGTGTACAAGATGCTTTGTAGGATAAAGCAGGTATCGCGGAGTTGGAACATCTGTTTTGATGTGTTAGTCAAAGAGTTTGACATCATCAAAATGGTAGATGAACCTTGTATATACAAAAAGGTAGTAGGGAGTATAGTGACGATCCTCGTAGAGTACGTGGATGACATACTCTTGATAGGGAAGGAGTTTCCTATGCTACGCTCGGTCAATCTCCGCTTATCACAATGATTCTCCATATAGGATCAAAGTGATACCTCCTAAATCCTGGGTTTTGGATCTATGAGATAGATCTAATTGGATGTCAGGATTCTCACTAGTTGTAGTGAGATGGTATCAATCGATCCTGGGGAGAATCACTGGAAGGGTTCCAGGGTGATAAAGACGACTGAATGTCAGTCACAGGCATTGTCTTCACCCTCAGTAAAGGGACGGTATGTTGGAAAAGTTCCAAGCTAGATACCGTGGCATACTAGACGATAAAGGCTCGATACATCGCTACTTAAGATGCTACCAAAGAGGCAGTCTGGATGTATATTTGTTCATGAGATGAACTTAGTTCCTCCCATTGTGTGACAATAGAGTTGTGGCTTATGCCAAGGAACGTCCGTCCCATCAGTGATCCAGACATATTCTAAGGCAATATCACCTGATCATGGAGATGGTTGATCTCCAAGGAGATCGAGGTTAGGAGAGTAGACTCAGAGGACAACACGGCGGATCCACTCACAAAGGTCTTTTCCCAGAGAGAGACTTTTATGGGATGGTTGAGTATGAGATACTACAACCACTGCTATCAGATGGCCCTAGTGCAAGTGGGAGATTGTTAGTTATATGTATGCCCTAGAGGCCATTACTATACATAGGATGTATATTGTAGTGGATGCTTGGACATATATAGGGAGGACTTTCTTGCTCGACATGATAGTATGCTATCTGGTTGCTCTTTACCTTAACGTGTACACCGATTGTCTCTCTGATACATGTTGGTAAAGCCCTTAGGATGTGTACTTGACTACCTGGACTATGATGCGGATCATACTAGTGGGGACATGGTAGTCCATAAGTACATCCTTCAAAGTCCCTAGTCGTGGGTATATCGAGACGGGGCATCGATATACCAGAGTAGACTAGCGTATACCTTCTCGACCCATACAGATGGGCGATGGATGATCCCATATCCATTGGTGTTTGACATCAGAGATGATATACGGGTGCTCAGTACAGACTGGGTACACTGGACGGACTCGCCGAGAACTCCCAGATGGTATTATACCTTACGTCAGATGGCAGTTCTCTGGTGACACTGGTACAGAGTAGTCTGTTGACCCGAGATCGTCATAGAGTCTTGTGTGGTTCCCACTGTGCTTTGATTTCCACCTTACCACGTCCAAGAGGGCGTGCAAAACGGTGGTTTTTGGGTACAGTCCCGAGTCACATGGAGGCAATGAGCGATAGGAGGGGATTCGTCTCTCCCGGTATAGGGGGTTGATGTTGCGCTGTGTTCGATTGGCTATAACCGGAAATCCCTGGCCAGGGTTGCTGAGATTTACTGGTAAGTGTTACCTGTAGTTTCTCGAACTGTTATAGACCTCATATCGACACGACTTATCGAGCTGTTGGGGTCTGACGTTTACCACCCCTAGGCGAGATATGCGACATATCAGACGACGAGACCGGACTGTACGGTCAGTGTTACTGGTTGGATTCACAGGAGTATGAGCGGGCTTGCTCGTCGATCTTCTGATCGCTCAATACCCGGGTGGCCGTTACGTTTAGCAGACCGCTTGCGGCTTGTGGGTGTTTGATATGATCATCACCTGCTGCCGGCGTATTGACGAGTCTTTAGAGTCCTACACAGAGGTTTCCTGGCTCAAGCGAAACGAAATAGGAGCGCATATGAGATATGTGCGGGACCGAGAATAATGCGTGTATGTGATACCGTATTCTATTCTCGCGATGAATGTTTCGATTGGTTGTATGCGATATAACCTAGTTATCGAATCAAAGATTGATTCGATAAGTCGATTCATTTGGATACTAGTCGGTTATGTGCGACATGACCGGATCATTGAATCAAGTGTTGATTTAATGATTTAATGTATAATTATATATTTGATATATTACTTTGCATTAACTAGTATTGGTTCACTTTAAATGGATTTTCTCACTTGCATTGCACAAGTTGTATATGTGATATACTTTTGTGCACATGATTGTATCATGTTTGATGATACATGCTAACTTGGTTAAGTGTATGATTAAACCATGGTTAGTTGATGGTTAGGGTTTTATTTGATTTATTTATGCAATTATTTATTTTGTTTTGACAAAAGAAAAAGGGAAAATGGTTGCTTTCAAAGATGAAGCTTGTTGAAGCTTCATGAAGGTTTGACTAAAGTGACCATTTTGTCTTCATGTCATAAACCTAACCATTCACTAACCCTAGTTCATTCTCTACACCTAACCATCGTTAGCATATGATAAGAATTCATTTTCTTTTCTATTTTAATATACTTATCATAATATTCATCATCTTCTTCTTCTTCTTCTTCAAGATGAAGAAGTTTGATTCCATCAATGGTGATTTGATGAAAATAGTGAGAAATCCAATTCTAAAGTGAACCCACTTCCTATTTCTTCATCCTCTACCTCTTGCCAAGTAGTATAGGGTGTTTTCTTCACAAGTTTCTTGACTTGGTGAAGTTGGAGCTTGATCTAGTGTTGCCTCGACGTAGATCATCTTCGGCATCGTAGTCGATGACCTAGCCCGCCCATTTCTCCGATGAAGCCGACGCTAGAGCCCGGGATTTGATTTGGACAGCAAGGAGACTTCATCATGGAGCTATGGAGGTGGAGAACCGGATCTACAAAGGTTGTATTTCCGTTCACTTAGTTAAGTTGTTAACTAGTTGCTTGTTTCGCCTAAAATTCTAGTTAACGATCCGTATTAGGGTTTCTCGGCACATGTAAAATTTGAAATTGGCATGGTTGATGCCCTGTGAGACCTCATTAGTGTGCCTAGGAACCCTACAGGATCTCAGATCCAGGGAAAGAACTATGTTCTTTTATAAGGGTTAAACCCTTGGGTATGCAGATGAGATACTATGATCTCTATTTACCTTGAAGAAAGTTCTTCTTATTTCTTCTCTCTTAAAGCTTTGCTTGCTCTTCTTTTTTGAACTTGAAGTTTTTTTTGAGGGGGGTTCCTCTGTACAAGACTTGAAGTCTTGGGTCCTTCATATAGTGGAGGCTGATTTGTTGATTTAGTTAAGGAAATCTCTCATTGAGAGATCTTTAATTGATTTGGGGATTTTATCCACCGTTGGATCTTTGATCCTAGGCCTTCTGTTTTACAGAAGATATTTCTCTTATGTTTAACAAGATTGCGAAAATATTTTCCCATACAGAGCTTATTCTGTATCTTGGTGATTTTTAATCACCATTGGATCTTTAATCTAACGGTGCTCTGTTTTACAGAGAGTAACCTTTCTTGTTTAGGAAGATTCGAGAAATATTTCCTTAACAGAATTTAATTTTATAATTTGATGATTTATCATCTTCGTTGGATCTTTGATCCAATGATGGAGAACTTTTAGTTCTGGCGCCGGCGCTTTCGTGCTTCGCACGAGAGGCGTTGTCTCAGAGTTTTTAACTCCTGGCACTGGCGCTCCGTGCTTTGCACGTGAGGCGCTGCTTTAGTTCAAATTTTGAACAGAGCCCTGATCTCTTATTAGGGGAAACAGTGACCATATAGAGACCTATAGAATATATTTACACATGATCATATACTCTTACTCGTCATATCTATTCTACACTTGTCATTTTGTTTACTCTTACCTATCTTTGGGACTTACCGAGCGCTAGATCACCGACAGGCATTTCACCCACTTTTCTTCTCTTGGAATGTTCGTCAGATACGGTCGAGACGGAGGAAGTTGAAACCACAGAGGAAGACTACAACCAGATCGCTACTCGGGGCTAACTCAGCTTCAATTTTTCTTCAGTTTATGTATGCCACTTGTTTAGGCATTCCCCTTATTGTATTTACTTTCCAGCATAAACTCATGTATTTGTAAATATTGGAAGTTGAATGTAAATAAAGATATTTGTTGAAAATTTTTACAGTCTCCATTTATTCTTGTATTGTGTATTATTGTTTCAATACGCTCAGTATATTTATTTAGAGAATAACTTTCTTTGGATAAATATGCCGTGGGCTTGCCACGCCACCGTTTTCGTCTACTGGGAAGCGGGATGTGACAGGTTTTGTTGATGGCCCATACAGGTCAGTTATGCATGAAGTCGTAAACAATATACCACGAGAATTAATGAATTCAACAAACATTTACATTCCTTGCATTTCAAATTCTTTGAATCTATCCTAACCTATCTTTTATATCAAGGCGATGAAATCTCCAAACAATACCAGCACAAACGTCAATGACAATACTCCACGGCCTACACCACCACCACCACCTACCGTTGCAGCTCCTATCAATAAGCAAACAGTATTGTTTGAGGCTATTAAAAGCCTTTTGGAGGGTCAGCAGCAGCAGACTGGTATCCTTATGAACCGCCCCGAGGCGGAAGCACCTGGAGTCAAACAGTTTCGGGCCTTACACCCAAAGAACTTCTCGGGTAAAGATAGTCCGCTTGAGGCAGAAGAATGAGCTCAAGCGATCGAGGATGACCTGGCAGCAGCTCAAGTGCCAGATATTGCCTGGGTGAGAGTTGCTAAGTTGCAACTGACCGATAACGCCAGGGTATGGTGGAAGGCTGAAGAGAGCCGTCTCGCACAACCAATAGAATGTAAAACATTCCGAGACTTTTTCGACGCCAAGTACTTCCCTAAGACTGCCCGCTTTGACATGGAGCATCAATTCATCCATTTATAGCAAGGCTGGATGTGGGTCAAGTCGGTGGATGAATATGATGCTGAGTTTACCATGCTCAGCAGGTAAGACATTGTCTTAAATTCAATTTTCTAATCTCACTCATCACACTGCTAACAAAAGGTTGTAACAGGTTTGCCGCACATCTTATTCCCACCGTTAAAATCCGGGCACAACAATTTTAGCAAGGGTTGGACCCTGAAATCCAAGCTGCACTCGCTACAGGGGATTTCCCAACCCATGAGCTTGTTTTTAAGGCTGCTCGACGTTATGAGACAGTTGTGAAGAAGAAGGGCAAGCCGCAGATTGTCGGTGTTAAATACCATGTGAACCAGATCACAGCAGGCGCCTCTTCTTGGCCAGCTTTTAACGGACCATCTCGGAGGCCAGTATGTCCGTTCGCCAACAACAGGCTAGACTTTTGCATCTACTGCAAAAGAACAGGGCACCTTGTGAAGAACTGTCGTAGGGCGAACAACTTGTGCATGATCTGTGGGTCTTCTACCCACGCCATTAGAACATGCCCACAGAACCGAGGACCCAACAACCCTCCAGCTAGATCGGCGATCCAAGCTCCTCTTATCCGGTTAGCCCTACCAGCTCCAGCTCCCCACACCCAAACCATTCAACCCCAACGCCGAGTGTTTAACCAGGCACAGAGGAAAGTGCCGCGACGCCAAGCATTCACCATGTCGGTCGAAGAGGCCGAAGCTACGGGTCAGGTTATCACTGGTAAATCTCTTCTCTATTCCCTTCCAAAGTCCTTTCAATTCATAGTCATCTTATATTTGCTATACCTAAACCTATCCCATGCGACTTAGGTACAATCTTAGTAACCTACCTACCTGATGTATGGATGCCAATTTGACAACCCTACAACTCTCTTGTGGAACCCTATACTCAAAAATGTATATATCAGCACGATATATGCTCTGCAAGTTATCCTCTCATCGTTGTCCAGAAAATAAAATCCGTTTTATACCCTTAGATTAAAACATTTGTAACTATAGTTTTAGAGATCCAAATTGCGTAAAATCAAGATGTTTTG
The DNA here is from genome assembly GCA_030015575.1 of Agapanthus africanus. Lineage (NCBI taxonomy): Eukaryota > Viridiplantae > Streptophyta > Magnoliopsida > Asparagales > Amaryllidaceae > Agapanthus > Agapanthus africanus. The sequence goes on from JASDDO010000028.1 coordinate 75,749,683, forward strand.
AAAATTAGACTGAAATACCTATCTTTTCCTAGTTCAACTCGAGGCCTGAAAATCGACAGAAATTATCGCAAACTGTGTTGTTAAAATGTATATCAGTGTTGGATATATTCTGATATGTTCTATGCAGCGATACCAAAACGCGTCTATCGCCCAAACTAGTAGTCGTAATTAGGCGAGACTTGAACCCATATCTTCATAACATTTAGGACTACGTTTCTTGTTTTATGTCACGTCGTGTAATACTCGGTTCTTTGTATTACCCGTATTTGAATAAATAATAATTTCCAATTTTTTCCAAATATTTCTTTTATTTTTCGCTTTCCTTTCTTTCTCTATTTTTCTTTTTCTTTTCCTACACCTTGGCCCAAGGCGTTGCCAAGACTTCCTCCTTCCTTTCTTCTCCTTCTTCTTTTCTCCTCCATCCCCATGACCGAGCCCACGCTACAACTGTATAAGCATTTGCTGCACCTCCTTCCCCTTAACGTGCTCATGAAGTCCCAACCAACTCACCTCCTCAAAACCCTATTCATATTTCTCTCAATCTCTCTCGTTCTCCTCTCCCTCTCTCCTCACAAAACACCCAACTCCTCCCCTCTCAGTCCTCTCCCATCAACCGGGCTCCCATCGCAGTAGCCGTTGCCAACAACTCCTTTTCCACCGTCGACAACACCCTTTTCCCGAGCTCCTCCTTGTAACTACCTACACCGACCCCTCGTCCTTCTTTCTACCAAACTGAGCCCCCGCCGTCCAAGTCGCCGAAGCCTATAGCTCGCCTCTCCATCATCATCACCATCGGCTAAGCTCTTCCTATGCATCCCTATATGTCGTCGTTGCCGTCAATGCCGGTGCCGTCATCGCCAACAATACCGAGCCCCAAGACCCACACCACCACCATTCCATGCCCACGTCCGGTATTGTGTCGCCACTGCACCACGCGTGCACCACGCATACACCCAACATGCACCATTCATGCATCTCGTATCGTATCTAGCATTGCGCCGCTTCGTCGACGTCCCATGTGTTGAGATGATCCCTTGCATTCGTGTCGCTTCTATTTCGGCGACCTAAGCCAAGTGTTTACCCCATTTGCTATCATGCTACAAAATTATACTGTATATTGAGATCGAAACATTAATTTATGTCTATGTTGTATTATGATCGACCAAAATTTAATTACAAACCGTAATTGTGTGACTTGTGATGGACTGAACGTAAAGTGGGTCTAAAACCTCGTGTTAGACGTATAGAAGTTATAGCAATCGAATCCCATTCAAATCGTTTAGATAAAACTCAAAATCTCGATATTTACAGTTTTGTACGCCAAGTGTTTAACCAAGTGCCCTGAACCAAAAACCTAACTTAAAACACTCAAATTTGTGATCACTAGATTCTTTTACTGTCAATTAATATTGTGTAGAATATTGGGACCAAAATATTGAAGTTTCTGATATAAAATGTCGTCTCCAAGAGGCGACGACAAATCTAAATATTCCCATATGTACTGTCTTGTGAAAATTATAAGAAATTATAGAAAAATCGTCTTGTAACGTTTGTAGGCTTATAACGAAGCCAACTTAATATAATAAACACTTGTAATAAGTTTTACTGAGAAGTATATGGTTACATCTTGGGAATGGACTGGCTGGGAACTTTCTTCGCTACCATCGACTGTCGCCAAAGGAGGATAGTGTTCGAAATACCAGATCATCCAGTATTCTATTTCAAGAGTGGAGACCAAACCTTGGAGCTTAGCATCTACCGAGCAAAACCAAAGAAGGCAGAGGTTGCAGCGTTGCAAGCGGAAGAATCGAAGCCAGAGGTAGTTCGAGAGTTCGAGGATGTATTTCCGGAAGATATATCAGGTTTGCCTCCCGATCGAGCTCTTGAATTCTACATCGATTTACAACTCGGCGCACAACCAGTAATAAAAGATCCGCACCGATTAAGTCCGGAGGGATTAAAGAAGATCTGCATTCAGTTGGGCGAACTCCTGAAGAAAGGTTGGATTCGTCCCAGTACTTCAAGCCGGGGATCTCTGGTGATACTGGTAAAGAAGAAGGAAGGTTCGTACAGGATGTGTATGGATTATCGAGTTCTGAACGAAGTGATAATTAAGAATAAGTATCCACTACCACGCATCGATGACCTTTTCGATCAGTTAAGTGGATCTTGTGTATTTTCAAAACTAGATCTTCGTTCGGGTTACCATCAGGTGAAGGTCAAAGAGTCCGACTTTTCGAAGACGGCGTTTAGGACTCGTTATGGTTATTATGAATATCTCATAATACCATTTGGAGTGACCAATGCATCTTCCATCTTTATGAACCTAATGAACAAAGTTTTTCGAGAGTAGTTAGACAGATTTGTTGTCATATTCATTGACGATATGCTGGTGTATTCAAAGAATCAGAAAGAACACACCGAGCACTTATGGATTGTCTTGGAGACATTACGACAACATCAGCTCTACGCCAAGTACAGCAAGTGTGAGTTTTGGCTAGATCAAGTCGGATTTCTAGGATATATCGTTTCAGGTGAAGGAATCTCTATAGATCCAGCTAAGGTGTCAGCTGTCAGGGAGTGGCCGACACTAAAGACGGTGAAAGATATACGAAGTTTCTTGGGCTTAGCTAGATACTACCGATGATTCATTGAAGGATTCTCAAAGATTGCAGCATTCTTGACCAAGCTCACACGTAAAGACGAAGCATTCGTGTGGTCAGAAGCATGTGAAAAGGCTTTTATAGAACTTAAGTCGAGGTTAACCTCTACACCTATTCTTCTAATACCGGATCAATATGGAGGATTCGATGTGCATTGCGATACTTCCGGTAAAGGATTATGATGTGTTCTACACCAGCATGAAAAAGTTGTGGCTTTTGCATCAAAGCAGTTAAAATTTTATGAACGCAACTATCCAACACATGATCTGGAACTAGCAGCAGTAGTCTTCGCACTCAAGATTTGGCGCCATATCTTTTGAGAGAACGAGTGGATATATACATTGACCATAAAAATTTGAAGTATGTATTTACTCAGAAGGAACTCAACATGCAGCAGAGAAGATGGCTAAAACTCATGGCAGACTTCGATATCAACCTACAGTATCATCCTGGGAAGGTGAACGTAGTTCCTGATGCACTTAGTCACCAGCCATTAGCAATGAACCTCACTGCTCAGTAGAGACTACAGCAAGAATTGCATGGATTGGAGATTGAAATGGTTATGCCAGGCAACACTTCATCTTTGATGAACTTACAAGTCCTGTCCACTCTTGTAAATCAGATCAAGGCAGCTCAAGCAAGTGATGCCAAGCGATAAAAGATCCGAGAACAAGTAGAAAGTGGACTTCGAACTGACTTCATTACAATCAGACCTATTCGAGAAGAGTTGATGAAAGAAGCTCACAGCTCTCCATATTCAGTACACCCCCGTGGAACAAAGATGTACAGGGATCTACGAAAACATTACTGGTGGTATGGAATGAAGCGCGAAGTAGTAAGGAGCGTAGCTAAGTGTTTGGTGTGTCAGCAAGTGAAGGCTGAACATCACGGAACTGCTAGTCTACTTCAGCCGTTACCAATCCCAGAATGGAAATGGCAGCACATTACCATGGACTTCGTGACTGCTCTCCCTTACAGCACAAAGGGAAACGATGCAATTTGGGTTATTATGGACCGACTCACCAAGTCGGCTCACTTTATTCCATTCAGTGTTGGTCAGTCAACTGAGACGTTGGTAAGGAAGTACATGGAGGTGAGTAAAAATCTAAAGTAAGATTTAAAACCTTCAAGATGTACCATACTTGATACCTATAAACTCATGCAGGAGATTATGAGATTACACGGAGTACCTGTTTGCATCGTCTCCGATCGTGATACAAGATTCTGATCACAGTTCTGGCAGAGTCTGTAAGCTAGCCTGAGAACGAGTCTGAATTTCAGCATGGCGGATCATCCACAAATAGACGGACAGTCCGAGCGAACAATTTAGATTCTAGAATACATGCTGAGAGCCTGTATGTTAGACTTCGGAGGTTCGTGGGAAGATCAACTATACGTTGTGGAGTTCTCATATAACAACAGCCACCAGGCAAGTATTGGGATGGCACCTTTCGCAGCACTCTATGGACGGAAATGTTATTCCCCGTTGAGTAGGGACGACATTGGAGATCGTGAATTCCTTGGACCAGAGATGATCGTGGCAACCGTAGATGTGGTTTGCACGATCAGGGAAAGGATGCGAATAGCCTAAGACCGACAGAAGCATTGAGCAGATGCAAAGCGTCGACATCTGGAGTTCCAACCTGGAGACCATGTATTCCTGAAGATCTCTCCAAATAGAGGAGTGATCCGTTTTGGCAAGAGGGGTAAGCTAAGTCTAAGATATATGGGACCGTTCGACATACTTGAACGAGTTGGAGAAGCGGCGTATCGTTTGGCACTACCACCCTTATCAGAAGGAATGCACAACCTATTCCACATATCCTAGCTAAGACGATATGTGAGCGACCCTAGCCATATACTTGATCACTCAGAGCTCACGGTACAAACTGATCTAATCTGCGAGCAACAACCAGTTGAGATTCTGGACCGAAAGGTGAAAACATTACGGAACAAGGAGGTAAACTTGGTCGGAGTGATGTGGAGAAAGAATTTGCCAGGAGAATCAACTTGGAAAAGAGAAGAATATATGCGTACACGATACCCTCACCTTTTTGAAAATTAGTCCCTATGTAATTGTAAATTTCTAGAACGAAATTTTTATAAGAAGGGTAGAATGTAACGACTCTGAAATCACTGTACAGAAATTTCTTGTTATTGTACAGAAAAGGGTATTACAGCCTGTGCAAGAGTTAAAAATTATTTTTGTTAAATAAAAGCAAGAAGCAATTTGTAGCTCATTGGTAAAGCCTGTGCACTGCTGTGATATAGCCTGTGTGTTCGATTCTCATTGGACACAATTATTGTTTTATTTTTTTATTTTTTATTTTTCGAAAGCCCAAGAGTTGCACGTGCAATACACGGAGAAACGAAAAGTTTAAGAAAAATCAAACAGGCGCCATGAGGTGAACACACCCAACTTGACACGTGGCATAAATCTTGAGACGGATCAACAAATCTCGATCGCCTATTCTTCCCTAGTGGCCGCCGCCGCCGGTTCGAGGAGCCTATTTGCCTCCGTGCTTTGCACACTTGTCCTTTCGACTCCCCTTAACTTCCCTGTATTGTTTGATTTTCCTGCAATCCAACAGAAACTCTTCAATTCACTATTTAACACCATTTAAATCCTTTTAATCCACATTTTTAATTCTCAAACCCTAATTCTTCACTATAAATACCATCCCATGCCCTAGCTCTTCCCCATTCTGAAAATTCTAGCAAAAATTCTCTCAAATTCTCTGTAACAAGTGGAGTTAAGCACTCCAAGTGGAGTAGCAAGCCAAACTCGATGACGGAGCATTTCCGACGACGCCACGACACCCAAAAACTTCCTTTCTCTCTTGTTAACCACTTAAAACCGTAAGTCCGTTCATCACTATCCTTTTCCACCTCAAAACAAATTTTTAAAACAAATCGAAAAAAGAGGAGTTATCTCCGATATAATATTCTTTTTAATATTTGTAATGCATGTGATAAGCAAATTAAATCAAACTAACATGCTACACTAATCTTAACTTTATTTCCCACCATTTAGTTTTTAGTTTAACAAAATTTTCATGTGAAACAAACATATACCGAACTTTTTCATTAAAATACCATGAATTTTAGTATAATACTTCTCGATAATTAGTTTAAATACTTTTAGAAAAACTTCACGGGGTAACGACCCACCCCACATGCACACTATAGTTCCATAGCACGGTATTCTTGATCTATGGTTCATTTAAAGAATAGGGTTTTACATTAAAATACCACACTTTTACAAAAATGGGTTTTTAAAAATCGGTATTTTGAAATTCTTGGTAATTACGTCTCTACAACCCTCGTAGGCGACCCGCTAATGGATGATGTGGATTATCGCACATTCTTGGGACAGTAGAGCGAGATACAGAACTCCTCACGGAGTATTCGGTCTCGAAAGGAAATAAAAATACGGTTTTTAAGAAATACGACTTTTCTAAATAAAAACTAAAATTTTGAAAAATTATATAAAAAATTATAAATCCGTATTTTCAATAAAAACATATTATGAAACTATATTCTTTAAAATGAAAAGTTGGAATTTTTATAAAATACCACCAAATTTCCAAAAGTAGTAGTTTTCACAAAAGTACCATAAACTTTCAAGAAGCTAGATTTTATCACCAAAATACCATAACAATTAAAATACATGTTCATGAAAACCCTAAATATTACAAATCACCCTCTAGATTTATTTTTAAACTATATTAAAGTATTTTTCATAAAACCCCCTCGAGATATGCAAACGATGTTTTAAGAACTCTGGAATTAATATAGGTTTAAGCGGTATCATTTTTCTTGAGCTCCAGGGAGCCGGAGAAAGTGAGTGCTTTCCTATTTAGGTTAGACAACTTAATGGAGTTATCAATGTCAATTGTCTTGAAAAAAGACACAAATCCTGCCGTCCATGTGCAGCAGTTGCCGATTTCTCTCGAACATAAGATTTTTAACAGTTTAAATTAATTTCTATGAAAAAGACATGAACTCGAATCCAAACTCAAATCTAAACTTGAACTCGAACTTGAACACAAACTACTAGGAGTTAATCTAATATGAAAAGGGGGTATACCTAAAGATACATGTCCTTCAGGTCTTCAAAATCCTTCCTCTTATGCTTCTAAGGATCCTTGATGAACCTTACCTGAGAGCCTTCTTGATCCTAGATGATCCACCTGAGAGTTTGTAGTCCAACCTTGGCTTCACTAATGAAGCAATTTAATAATCTAATTTGCTAATCTAAATTACTAAGATGATGTAGATATTCTTAATGGACTTAATAACCTAGTTTGCTAATCTAAGTTACTAAGATGATGTAGATATTGTTAATGGATTTTTTCTTTTTCTAAAACCTCATGATTCTCAAGACATGAGAGGGTTGAGGTTGAAGAAGAAGATGAGAGCCCAAGAGAGGAAAGAGAAGGCTTGTGTAAGAATGAATGGATAATGGTTAGAAAAATTCATTTGTATCAAAAATATTTTTCAAATAAAAATTCAAGCCATGGTTGAATAGTTTTCACAAATAAATAAACAAAGATAATAACCATGCTTCATACCATGCTTGAAACCACCTTACCCCTCCACCTCATTTTCTAGAAGCATTCTTGTATAAATACAAGAATACCTAACCATATGTACATACTCATATTCGTACCAAAAATACGAATACAAAGAGATAGATAAATCTAATAAAATGATACTAGAATTAAATCTATACTTGATTTAATAAACTGGCTTAATCCTAAGCCCTATAGTATCACAAACCATTCGATTAAATTTCGCGCAACTAGTACATGTATTTAATCGGATCCCTGCACGTATAAACATACGACCTCTATATCGTTTATCCTGAACCAGAGAAACCCTCTGTGTGAGATTCTAAATACTCAATGGTACGCTGGCAGTGGGTTTAACTACAAGCACGTCAGCGGCACTAGCTGTACGTAACAACTATCCAAGTACCTGTCAAAAAGAAGGCCGGCGAGTAAGCCCATCCGAACCCCTACTGAGCCTATCTATGATAATCTCCATACAGTCTGGTCTTTTCATCTAATAGTATCACATACTGGGTCTAGGAGATGGTAAACGTCAGACCCTTACTGACCCGATAAGTCGTGTCGATGTGGCTCAGGACCGATCCGAGAAACTATTGATCTAACCATCAGTAATTTTAATTGTCTTAGCCAAGGTCTTATGGTTCTGGCTAACCGGACCCAATATCGACTCCTAATACCGGGAGAGACGAATCCCTGACAATCGCTAACTGCCTCCATGTAATTCGGGACTATACCCAACCAAAACATGTTAGCATGACTTAGTAGAGTGATGGTAGGGTAGTGATCTAAGCATAGTAGGAACTCACATGAGACAAATGACGATATCAGGTCTAAAGACTAACCTGTACTCATGTCACCTGAGAACCACTATCTGACGATAGGTATAATACCATTTAGAGGTTCTCAGCGAGTCCGTCCAGTGTACTCTCCCCCAGTTCTTGGGGTTAAAAGTTACACCACGTTGACTAAGTCAAAGTCAAAATCAACCTTAAGACAAGTGGGCCAGAGCCCGAACCTAAGCTCAAGCCAAGTGGGCCCAAGCCCAAGTCAAGATCAAGTATGGAGGGGGCCGGCTCCATACCAAAAGGGGCAATAAGTTAGTTTAAATGCATTTTTTAGAAATAAATGTATGAAAAATGGGCAGAAAACCAAAACTTTGTAAACCCCATGGCTTATATGCAAAAAAAAAAATAAGCACATAAGGTATGGGGTGGCACAAGTGCCATTTGACAAAACTATATGTAAAGTGTGTAGCTTATAAAGGCAAACATAATGAAAAAATCAAGAAGAAACTTTTCACTCTCTCAAAAATTAGGGTTTTGTGCCTCCTTCTCCCTCCTCAAGGTTCTAAACTTTCTTCCTTTTTTTTGAATTAAATCAAGAGTTTAACTCTTCTATTTCCAAAAATAAACAGTTTTTCACCATAAAACCCTTGAAGAAGAGCTCAGATCTTCCATCAAATCCCCAAAAGGGAAGATTTTTAAGTCTCACTCCTTTTCTCCAAGATCCAGCCAACAGAGAGAAGGAAGAAGGAGACCCATCTCTAAAAACCCCATTTTGGGAAGATCCAAGGCTCAAAAGAAGATTCAGGGCTAAAGGGAAGAAGAAAGGGGTCCCCTTTGATCATCTCCAAAGATTTCTGGAAGTTCAACTCCATTTGTCATGATCTTTTGGAGTTTAATTCCATTCAAAATCTTTTAGAGTTTAACTCCATAAATAAAACTCCTTTTAGGATTTTAACTCCATTCAAAATCTTTTGGAGTTTAACTCCATAGATAAAAATCCTTTTCGAGAGTTTAACTCCTAATTCCGGGGCTAAGCCCCGTATTTCTGCAGGCGCCTAGCACCCACGTGCCGGGCGCGTAAGGCGCCAGCGCCAGCGTCCGGCACCCATGTACCCAGCACCCAGCGCCCACGTGCCGTGCACATGAGGCGCTGACACCCAACTCCCATACGTCCTTAGGATGTTACTCATACCATTTTTTTCTTTTCTTTTCTTCTTTCTTTTTTTCATACACTCCACACTCAAAACACGTCCCCTGCTTGAAAAAAATTTCTAATGGGGCGCTTGATTGGTAGAGTTTTTGTGTGCTCAAGTTTAGTTAATTACCGCAATCAAGACGGTTTCGCTTGTAGCTAGCCGGTTGAGTACGGGTTGTCCGCAGGGAGATGGGAATCTTTTTCTATGTGCTTTAATGAGTTAAGTCCAAATGTCCAGATTTGTTTTGTGATTAACTATGTGCTAAAATGATATGTAAAGAAAGCTTGTTAGGGTTAGGATTAGGTTAGTTTGAGTTAGGAGCCGCTCACTTCTTTCGTTGCCACTCTTAATATCGGTGTTACGGTAATCGGCAACAACGGGGATTAGCACGACTAGGAAGGAACTTGCGAGTATAAGCTAGGATTTCCAACGCATAAGTTCTTCCTTTTGGTGCTTGTCCGCCTGTTCTTGGCTCTTATCCTTAACCTCCGGTTAATTTAACCACAACCGGTCTCACTACGGAATCACCGCTATCATGTAGGATAGGGTGCCGTAGGGAGCGGATTGTGGTTCAATTAACGGGAGTCCGATTTAAGATGTTGGGCAAGGAAAGAGTGTGAGAGATTTCCTTCTCTCAAACTTTCCTTATCCTACCCTAACAAGTATGAAAACTACTCACCCATTATAACGAAAAGAAAATAAAACAAAGGAGGAAGATAGAAAGAAAGAGATTAGAAGATTACAACTAGCTATTTGCGACCTCACCTCGGCAAGGATCAAGCATAAGCATCATGGTTGTTTAAGAATAAAGGAAAAGAGAACAAGAAAGAAACAAACAACAAATAACAACAACTAGATTGGCAAAAGAAAAATACAAGCAAGTATAATTAACAATTACAACAAGATAAGCATGGTAAGAACAAGAACTCCTTTATTCATTCTTCACTCACAAAAGCTCACTACAAGTTTTTAATGGAGAAGAGATGAGAGGAGGAAGAAGAACAACAACATATAACCTAAATATAAAATACAAGAATAAGCACCCTTGGCTTTGACAAGTTCTGGACTATTTATAGGCAGGGAACTGGAAAATTAGGGCAACAATATGTCCATATGTAAAATTACCAATCTGCCCCCAAAAGTTGAACGTCTGCAGAGGTCGTACGGCCGCGGTTCCACGGCCTAGACCCCATATTGGCCGCGGAACCGCGGCCATATAGATGATTTGGCTTCTCGGGTTTTGTGGAGTTTCCTGGTCTGCTCTTGTCTGTAGTTTGGCATATGTTTTTTTCTGATAATCTTTCCACATTTCTTCCAGAATTTTAGTAGATCAACAGGTGATCGGATATGGATCTTTTGCCATGATTTTCTTGAGCTCCGCGTAGATTTCTTGGACTTTGTGTTGCCATTGTGCTTTGTGCATGAAAATGACAATCGATTTGCCCTTTTGTCTTCTTAAACTGGTGTGTGGCAACATACGGATAGAGAGCAGAGACCCGTGTTTTATCTGTGGATGGCAGTAATCCGGATTTTGTCGTGCTTTTCCAAGAATTTCACCGTTTAGAGCCGAGAACATGTATCCTGCAATTGACTAGCAAATACGGCTCAAGAGTACCTACCGATAAGCAATGTGATAAAAATTGGGCGGTATAATAATGCAAAAATCCGATATGAACAAATACCCCCAAACTTATCATTTGCTCGTCCCGAGCAAAGCCAATTTATTCACAAAAATTCCTAACCTCACTTTCGCAGGGAACGCGATTGCACTGAGCATGTGCAACAAGCCGTTAAAGCTCTAGGTGTCCCTAGTAGGAGGAGTGTTGTCTCCTGAGGGTTTTTAGCGGATACTACCCACAAAATCCGGTCAAGCTAGTTTTGCAAAATAACTATGATTCAAACCCTAAAGTTTTGTTTCAGAAAACAACAATTCTATTATCCTAAGTCTAGACAATCGAACCTTTATTTTTCACATCTCGCTTCTTATTTAACTTAAGATTTTATATGTCTTTACGTGCAGTGCAAATAGTGTCGTTAAGTTCCAGAAGGGTCGAATAAAGTCATCATGTCACACAATAAAGCCCAGATAAGAATTTTGAAAGGATCACATAAGTTTTATAAAGAGTTAAGCATTTTTCAAGTTTCGTTTTCCAGTAAAGTTTCAACTTCAGAATTTCTATCTTTCTTAACAGGAAACTAGGTCTTATTTTTCACTCCACCTTTTTCTTGTTTTCATTTTATACACACCTCTGTGAACGTGCAATAGTCTTTATCATAGAATAAAACCTTCATATCTCCGCTAGAAATATTTTTTATAAAAACCTGTCTTTTGTCAAGATTATTCTCACACAAAGAACCGTTAGGAATTTTAACTCGGAGAGAACACTTGCTTGACTTTGTTTTAATCTGGACTTTCTAGGCTTCTTAACGAGCTTTGGGCCAATGCACCCAAACCAGTTGGTTTTAGGGCATTAGGTGTAGAAACACTCCAGCGGACTTAATTACTCAAGTTACCTAGGCCCAAAAACAAAAGACAATTTAGCGTGAAAATCATGATGATTCAATGCGAACGGAGATATAACCGGCAGTTCAATTATTTTTTTGGATAAAAGACGTGTTTAGTGGGTTCGATATGTAATCATTCCAATCAAGTTCCAGATGGGTTATTTTTCAGACTTAGTTCCAATTAAGGCATCAATAACATTCCTTCATATTCACTTCATTTCATAAACTATTCTTGATATTACTTATTTCAGAACAAACCTATTTGATCCTCAGAAAATCATTTATCCATTTAAAAGTTTTTAGACATAAAAGACTTGTCATCTAATTTCCAAAACTCACGACACGTGTAGTGTAATGTAAAGTCGTATATCAGCTATAGTTAACTTCAAAGGAGAGTTATCTTTCAGGTTTTCAAAATCTAAAAATAAGATTTAGTTATTCTTATCTTATCAAACAAAACCGTTGAAATGTTGAATCAGAGTTCTCCCACTAGCTAACTTGACAAAAAGTTTTTATGTTTTTAGAAAATTTTCTGATTTTTATGGATTTTATGGATTTTAGTATGCAGATGCAAAATATACATATGAATGCGAAGGTTAGAAATGCGTACCGAGCGTACCCCCAAACTTGAACTGGACAGTGTCCCCACTATCATTGCATGAAGAGATCATTTGAAGGGTCAAAATTGTCGGTTAGATATACACAAGATTTTTTTTTTATTTAAACAAAAGAAGAAATAAAAAGCAAAAATGGAAAAGAATATCCACAAATATATACAAAATGGTATATACATACCCCCAAACTTATTTGGAACAGTGTCCACTGTTTTTGGCTGGATAACCGAAGTTTGGTGGTAGGCAGAGGAAGATTATGCAGGGTAAACCGGCTCCTGTAAGGCCAGGAGCTCCTTTGTTGGTTCGGCGCTAAGGTACGGCTTAAGTCGGTGTCCGTTTACTTTGAAAAATGAACCGTCCTTTGGATTCTCCAAATCCACAGCGCCATGCGGATACACATTCCGCACAAAATACGGCCCTTCCAGCGAGATCTGAGCTTACCTGGATGGAAATGTAGTCGGGTGTCGTAAAGCAGTACCTGTTGACCAGGTACGAAAGTTTTGCGCAAAAGGTGTTTATCGTGAAACACGTTCGTTCGGTTCTTAACGACAACCGCGTTATCGTAAGCTTCATCCCTAGCTCGCTCAATTCGTTCAACTGCAGCTTCCGATGGCTGCCCGCATCTTCGAGAGACAGATTCAGTTCTTTTATCGCCCAAAATGCGCGATGCTCTATTTCGATAGGGAGGTGGCAAGCTTTTCCGTATACAAGCCGATAGGGAGATATGCCAAGATCGGTCTTATAAGCGGTTCGAAATGCCCAAAGGGCATCAGTGAGTTTCAATGACCAATCCTTACGGTTCTTGGAAACCGTCTTCTTCAGTATCTGCTTGATTTGCCGATTTGAAACTTCGGCCTGCCCACAGGTTTGGGGGTGGTAGGGCGTGGATAGCTTATGATTAATGGAATATTTCCGCATCAAGGCTTCGAAAGTCTTATTGCAGAAATGAGTTCCATTGTCGCTAATGATCGCTCGGGGGTGCCCAAACTGGGAGAAAATGTTTTCTTTAAGAAACCTAACGACAACCTTGTTGTCGTTAGTCTGGCTGGGCACAGCCTCGACCCACTTAGAGACGTAATCAACAGCGAGAAGGATGTACAAGTTCCTGAAAGAGCTGGGAAACGGCTCCATGAAATCAATCCCCCAAACGTCGAAAATCTCCACAACCAAGATTGGTTGGAGCGGCATCTCGTTCCTCCGGGATATCCGGCCCAAGTGTTGGCACCGGGAGCAAGTCTTGCAATAGTCATGAGCGTCTTTGAAGAGTTGTGGCCAGTAGAAACCACATTGCAAGATCTTCTCAGCTGTCTTTCTGGGGCCAAAATGCCCGCCACATGCTTGATCGTGGTAAAATGACAACACACTCTTGAATTCATCGTCAGGGACACACCGACGAATAATCTGGTCGGGACAATGCTTGAACAGATAGGGTTCGTCCCAGTAAAAGTGTTTTACTTGGGATAAGAATCGAAGTCTGTCCTGACTTGACCATTCAGTCGGTAGTAACCCTGTGGCCAAATAGTTCACAATATCTGCGAACCAGGGTTCGCAAGATACTGTCAAGAGCTGTTCATCCGGGAAAACGTCGTTGATCGGAATGTGAAGCGACGACGAAGAAGGAAGTCGTGAGAGATGGTCGGCGACTACGTTTTCACATCCTCTTTTGTCCTTAATGACAAGGTCAAACTCTTGAAGCAAGAGGATCCAACGTATCAGCCGAGATTTTGCATCTTTCTTCGCAAAAAGATGGCGCAGAGCAGAATGGTCTGTGTAGACAATGACTGGAGAGCCGATGAGGTGGGGCCTGAACTTTTCTAAAGCAAATACAACAGCCAAGAATTCCTTCTCAGTTGTTGTATAATTAAGTTGGGTGTCGTTCAGGGTTCGGCTAGCATAATAGATCATGTGTGGCATCTCGTTGATGTGTTGTTCAAGGACAGCACTAATGGCAAAGTCGGATGCATCACACATAATCTCAAATGGGTGCGTCCAGTCAGGTGAAGAAAGAACGGGAGCAGAAGTGAGTGAGCTTTTTAATGACTTGAACGCAGTCACACAGCTCGAGTTGAAGTCGAATGGCGTGTCCTTGGCCACCAAAAGAGCCAATGGCCTAGCAATCTTGCTAAAGTCCTTGATGAACCTTCTATAGAAACCGGCATGGCCAAGGAAGGCTCGGATGTCTCTGACGCATCTGGGAGGAGGGAGATTGTAAATGACCTCAATCTTCACTTTGTCAACCTCTATGAAATTTTGCGAAATGATATGTCCTAAGACAATACCTTCGCGCACCATGAAGTGGCACTTCTCCCAATCCAAAGTGAGGTTCTTGTCCTTACATCGGGTAAGGACAGTGTCGAGATGCAGCAAACACTCGTTAAAGGAATCGCCGAAGATGGAGAAATCGTCCATGAAGATCTCCAGGAATTTTTCCACCATGTCTGAGAAGATTCCCATCATACACCGCTGGAAGGTAGCGGGCGCATTGCATAACCCAAAGGGCATGCGACGATATGCAAACGTGCCGAAAGGACAAGTGAATGTGGTCTTGTCCTGGTCTTTTTCAGCGATGGGAATTTGATTATAGCCGGAGTAGCCATCAAGAAAGCAGTAGTACTCGTGTCCGGCCAATCGTTCAAGCATTTGGTCAATGAAAGGTAGCGGAAAGTGGTCCTTCCGCGTTGCGGCGTTGAGTTTTCTGTAATTGATGCATACTCGCCACCCAGTTTGGGTGCGAGTAGGGATTAACTCGTTCGCCTCGTTAGTGATGACCGTTATGCCTGATTTCTTAGGGAAAACGTGAATGGGGCTAACCCACTGGCTATCAGAGATAGGGTAAATGATACCACTATCCAGACATTTTACGATCTCCTTCTTTACAGCCTCCTTCATGACTGGGTTGAGTCGTCTTTGTGGATCCCTGGCTGGTTTGGTATCATCCATCAGATGAATGTGATGTTCAACGATCAGGGGACTAATCCCCTTGATGTCCGCCATGGACCAGCCAAAAGCTTGCCTATTGTTGTGCAAGACCGCAAGAAGGGCTTTCTCTTGCTCTGGAGCTAGAGAAGCCGAGATGATAACAGGGAGGGTCTCGTTCTCACCCAAGTAAGCGTACTTAAGGTGAGACGGCAAAGGATTGAGTTCGAGCGTCGGAGGTGAAACGATTGAAGGCAATATTGGTGAAAAGGTCTCGAACTCAAAGGATTCCAGCAAAGGTTCAAAACGAGTGTAAGCGACCGAGTTGGATGGTTCAGGTAACTCATTCGGAAATTCGAAGGATTCAAACTCGGGTGGTGAGTGACTAAGATCGTTCGAGAAAGTGAAACACTCGTAGTCATTGTCGGGCGCAGAAACAGCAGCAGGTTCGAAGAGGAACGTACTAGTGGCGTTAAGGTTATCGTGATCGAACAAAAACTCCTCGAATTCACACTCTTCTGGGGTGATCTCCTGGATCGAAAAAACGTCTAGTATATGAGCATTAGGTTCGGAGGGCTGATTCCCCAACCTAAAAATATTGAGTTCAATTGTCATATTTCCAAAAGATAGGTTCATCGAACCATTTCGACAATTGATCACAGCATTTGAGGTTGCAAGGAATGGGCGACCGAGTATCACCGGAATTTGATTCCGGGGGTTAGCTACAGGCTGTGTGTCTAATACAATGAAGTCAACGGGGAATATGAAGTCCCCAACCTTGATTAACACATCCTCTAGCTCACCCCTAGGATGGGTGATCGATCGGTCGGCCATTTGGAGAGTGCAGTGTGTGGGTTTCAGCTCTCCTACACCTAGTTGCTCATATACTGAGTACGGAAGCAGGTTAATACTGGCACCAAGATCTAATAGTGCGCGGTTGATGTTCTTATCCCCAATAGTAATAGAAATCGTAGGACAGCCAGGGTCCTTCCGTTTTTGCGGTAAAGATTGGGTAAGAGCATCACTCACAGCACTAGCCAAGAAAACTTTCTTGGGTACCTAAGACTTCCTCTTTTTCGTGCATAAGTCCTTTAAGATTTTCGCGTAGGACGGGACTTGTTGGACAACATCTAAAAGGGGAATGTTAATGTTAACCTGCTTAAACAACTCCAGAATCTTCTCCATTTGTGGATTTTGTTTGTTAGACCTCAACTGGTTTGGAAATGGGACGTTTTTAAAATTGGTTGAGTCTAATGCTTGTGGAGGAGATTGTGGAGTTGGAACGGATCCCAGAGCTGGTGTTTTCGTGGAGTGAGAAGTGGTAGTTAACGACGCCATTTGTCCGTTCAGAGCAGAAGAAGAAGAAGAGCCTTTTGAAGAATGGAGAGTAGGCTCAGAAGACGAAGAAGAAGAAGAAGAAGAAGAAGAAGAAGAAGAAGCGGCCGGGGTGTCATTATCCTCAATTGTTGTGCCGATGTTGTTGTGCAGCATCCTTCCCGATCTCAGTGTTGTCACGGCACTCACATTATGATTCTGTTGTTCAAGAGCAACATGTACATTATGTGGGTAACCGGGATTTGGGAGTGGTTGAGATGGAAGCTTCCCCTTCTCTCGCTCGCTTAAGGCCGCATTCAGTTGTGCAATCTGGGCTTCGATGGTCTTGATGCTTTGCCCGTGTGCAACAGTGTGTTGCACCAACGACTGAATGGAAGACTGGATGTTTGCGGTGGATTGTGTCGATTGTTTAACGAATGCCTCCAGACTTCATTCTAGCGAAGAAACCTTATCGTTGTTTGACGGAATAAAGTTGTTTTGAGGAAAAGAATTGTTGGGTGCAAAGTTGTTCGTCTGATTTTGGAAAGGTTGGGGTTGGAAGGGCTGCTGAAACTGATGTTGAGTTTGTTGTTGCGCTTGTTGTTGTGGAGGAGGAGGCCTCTGGAAATTGTTGCCTTGGAATTGATGCTGATTCTGATTCCAGGAGAAATTGGGGTGGTTCCTCCAACCGGGATTGTAGGTGGAAGAGTATGGATCATTCCTCGGTCTTTACTGAAATGCAGCATTAACCTGATCCTGTCTTTGGGATGGTGGATTGTAAGGACACTCTTCGGTTAAGTGAGAAGGATCGGAACAACAAGCACAAATGGTACGAAGGGGAAGAACAGGGGCATGAGCAGGAGATGAAAATTTGCTCTCTATCGCTTCAAGTTTTCTCGTTATTGCAGCCATTTCAGCTTTCATCGCAATAGAGACATCGAGTTGGTGAATTCCTACCCTAGACTGACCAGTAGAAGTGGAGGAAGAAGAAGAAGAAGTTGGTCTGGTGCTCTCCCATTGAAGCGTTTGTTCCGCAAGGTCGTCGAAGAATTGGCACGCTTCCTGGTCAGATTTCGATAGGAAGTGGCCCTGATAAATAGTTTCCAACAACTGCTTGGTTGCTGGGTTCAGGCCCTCGTATAAGGTTTGGCAAAGTTGCCATTTCTCAATACCATGGTGAGGGCACTGAACAAGAAGGTCTTTATACCGGTCAAAGCACTTTCAGAAGGGT
This sequence comes from Agapanthus africanus, assembly GCA_030015575.1. Lineage (NCBI taxonomy): Eukaryota > Viridiplantae > Streptophyta > Magnoliopsida > Asparagales > Amaryllidaceae > Agapanthus > Agapanthus africanus. The sequence continues at coordinate 75,767,481 of JASDDO010000028.1, forward strand.
TCAGTAGGAAGCTGAGAGAATTGGTTTATTTCGTTACGGATCCTTGCGGTTTTATGATTCGGATAGAATTTCTTGAGAAACGCTTTCACAAACTCGTCCCAACTGGTTATGGAGTGGGAGGCGGTGCTATACAGCTATTTTTCAGCAAATTCGCATAGAGTGAACGGAATGACCCGTAGCCGTATAGCATCGTCCGACAGCTGGGTGGTTTTCATCATGGCACAAACGTTTTGAAATTTGTTGATGAAGATATAGGCATTTTCAGATTCAAGCCCATGAAATTTCGGGAGCATGTTAATGAAGTGGGGCTTAATTTCAAAATTATCCCCATTGGACGGTGGAAGGGAAAGACAGGTGGGAAGTGCAGAGCGGGTGGGGTAGAAACGATCCTGGAGCGCGATTCGCTGTGGCGCTACGACAGGCGGTGGTGGTGGGTTATTCGCATCCATAGGAGGTCGAATCAATCCCGGGGGAGTTGTGGGGATGTTTGGATTAAATCCTGACACCGCGGAAGAAGAGGTTGGTGATGGTGAAGGTGATGAAGTATGAACAGAATTCCGGTCAACGTCGGAGTTGGCCGGCAAAGGTAAAGGTGAATGAGGCGCGGGCGGAGTTTCGACGTCTGAGTCGATCGCGTAGTCGGTAGCGACTAACGTAACACGGACTAGGCGGGCGCTAGTGTCCCGAGTCCAAGCGGACATACACTAAACGAGTTTAGTATAGTCAAAGCGGAGAAGGTGAGGGTAAGAAAACGTCAATGGAGAAATACGATGGGTGGTGGATGAAAAAATGGGATTTTGGCGACAAAGGGCAAGTTTTTTTATAAAAGTTTTTGGTTTTTTTGTGTTTTTTTTTTCTTTTGAGAAAGAGCTTTACAGAAATATGTACGGACTTACGGCTTCAAGCAATCACAAACAAGATATGCACAATCACACCTAGATCTAGGGTCACCTAGGTCAGCTAGACAGCTCCTAACTGTTCCAAAGGGCTAGAACTAGGACCTCAAACCGCCTCTTCTCCGCCAATTGCGGTCAGGTAAGTGCCAGGTAAGCGGGAGGCTCCCCACTACGTAAGTAGTGGTCCTAATTAAGTAACCACTTGCCTTGGACACACTTGCCTAGACACCGCAAAGTCAGGATAGGATAAACGGCCGATGCCTGTAACTAGTCCTCTGTCCTAATGAGCGCGAAGTCCTTAGGGCTGAGTCTAGTATTTTTTAATTAACAATGGTCAATACATATGCTTTTTATGATTTCTGGGGTCCTGGGAAGGGTGATGAAATCCCCACCCAATCTGAATTGGTTTCAAGCCCCTTAAAGTCCGTATTAATAAATGCAAAGCAGTAACAATCAACTGCAATCAATTTTTATTTTTTTAGCGCGGCGCAAAGAATCCTGCACAAAAACAATTTATTGGAAGGGGGAAGAGAGTTTGCGCAAAGAATGCTGCAGAAATCACAGTTCAGTGGAGTTCAGAGGAGTGGGGAGAGAGTTAGAAGGACTCACAGAAAATTTGCAACCATGAACTCCCCAAATGGCCGCGGTTCCGTGGCCAAACACGTGCTTAGGCCACGGTTCCGCGGCAGTAAGGAGGGATTGGGCTTCCAATTTTTTTTTGTGTGCTTTATGGGGTGTCCTCTTCTTGTCTGGAGATCCTGAATCTGGATTTGCTTACTGGATCTGCTCCAGAATCTTTCAGTAGACCGTTTTTTTCCGTCTTGAATCTTTCGCGGTGTAGCCGCGAGATGTGGGTCTAACTTCCCACGTCTTTGGCAATGAACTCGAACTTCGTATTATCCTGCACACTTGCATAAAAACTAATCAAAAATAACAAGATGATTTTTTTTTACAATGTATATTTTTTTTGTTTTGTTTTTCGGTTAGCTTTATATTCACAAATTAACCCGAAATTACACAAAGAAATAAACTACCGTCTCCCTGGCAACGACGCCATTTGATTGGTAGAGTTTTTGCGTGCTCAAGTTTAGTTAATTACCGCAATCAAGACGGTTTCGCTTGTAGCTAGCCGGTTGAGTACGGGTCGTCCGCAGGGAGATGTGAATCTTTTTCTATGTGCTTTAACGAGTTAAGTCCAAATGTCCAGATTTGTTTTGTGATTAACTATGTGCTAAAATGATATGTAAAGAGAGCTTGTTAGGGTTAGGATTAGGTTAGTTTGAGTTAGGAGCCGCTCACTTCTTTCGTTGCCACTCTTAATATCGGTGTTACGGTAATGGCAACAACGGGGATTAGCACGACTAGGAAGGAACTTGCGAGTATAAGCTAGGCTTTCCAACGCATAAGTTCTTCCTTTTGGTGCTTGTCCGTCCGTTCTTGGCTCTTATCCTTAACCTCTGGTTAATTGAACCACAACCGGTCTCACTACGGAATCACCGCTATCATGTAGGATAGGGTGCCGTAGGGAGCGGATTGTGGTTCAATTAACGGGAGTCCGATTTAAGATGTTGGGTAAGGAACGAGTGAGAGAGATTTCCTTCTCTCAAACTTTCCTTATCCTACCCTAACAAGTATGAAAACTACTCACCCATTATAAGGAAAAGAAAATAAAACAAAGGAGGAAGATAGAAAGAAAGAGATTAGAAGATTACAACTAGCTATTTGCGACCTCACCTCGGCAAGGATCAAGCATAAGCATCATGGTTGTTTAAGGATAAAGGAAAAGAGAACAAGAAAGAAACAAACAACAAATAACAACAACTAGATTAGCAAAAGAAAAATACAAGCAAGTATAATTAACAATTACAACAAGATAAGCATGGTAAGAACAAGAACTCCTTTATTCATTCTTCACTCACAAAAGCTCACTACAAGTTTTTAATGGAGAAGAGGTGAGAGGAGGAAGAAGAAGAACAACATATAACCTAAATCTAAAATACAAGAATAAGCACCCTTGGCTTTGGCAAGTTTTGGACTATTTATAGGCAGGGAACTGGAAAATTAGGGTAGCAATATGTCCATATGTAAAATTACCAATCTGCCCCCAAAAGTTGAACGTCTGCAGAGGCCGTACGGCCGCGGTTCCACGGCCTAGACCCCCTATTGGCCGCGGAACCGCGGCTATATAGATGATTTGGCTTCTCGGGTTTTGTGGAGTTTCCTGGTCTGTTCTTGTCTGTAGTTTGGCATATGTTTTTTCTGATAATCTTTCCACATTTCTTCCAGAATTTTAGTAGATCAAAAGATGATTGGATGTGGATCTTCTGCCATGATTTTCTTGAGCTCCGCGTAGATTTCTTGGACTTTGTGTTGCCATTGTGCTTTGTGCATGAAAATGACAATCGATTTGCCCTTTTGTCTTCTTAAACTGGTGTGTGGCAACATACGGATAAAGAGCAATAACCCGTGTTTTATCTGTGGTTGGCAGTAATCTGGATTTTGTCGTGCTTTTCCAAGAATTTCACCGTTTAGAGCCGAGAACATGTATCCTGCAATTGACTAGCAAACACGGCTCAAGAGTACATACCGATAAGCAATGTGATAAAAATTGGGAGGTATAATAATGCAAAAATCCGATATGAACAGCGCTTCCCCACACCCCACAAGGGGGCTGCTGACCCGCAGCCCGCTATCCGGATAGTAGGACCCCTATAAACTCTGCGAGACTTCCAATATGCCCAAAACTCCTCAATACACACACATACGCACACTGCACATTAAGTTCGCATGACTAGTTTGACTCGTCAATCGGAGGTTCCTTCACTTCAAAGGCGAAGGGTAATTAACGGCAGCTTAGTTCGCGGCTGTCCGAGATTCGGATCCCCACAATCAATAAACCATAGCCTACCTTAGGCAGGGGGAATCTGTATACGCCCGACAAGCAATGCGTATTTCCCATCTCAATGGGGTTCAGAAAAACACCCTACACCAGTGAGCACCTGTATACAATCTTAGATGTCACACCAATGGCTGTGGGACCAACCACCGCCCCTTGTCGGGGTCTAGAAACGTATACACAAGTCTACTCTGGAATAACGATACCTGATCTCGATACTCCTACGACTTGGGACATTTAAGGATGTGCTTATGGACTACCCAACCCCCACAAGTATGATCGCCATCATAACATCATAACACTGGTAATCAAGCAAAATCCTACGGGCTTTATCAACATGTATCAGCCATATATAATATCGAGTAAAACATATATACATATTAAGATAAAGACAAACCAAAATAGTATACTACTGTAACGAGTTTTTTATCAACATGTATAAGTAATATAAAGTAGCAAGAAAAACAAATACACATGTTCAGATAAAGACAACTCAAATAGTATATTATACAACCGAGCAAGATTATTCTGTACATATATATCTCTAGCATCCTATACAATACAGGCCCCTTGGGCATACATATCCAACAATCTCAACCTGGTAGGTAAAGTATTACTCGGTAAGTAAGAAAATTACATACAATTAGGATCCAACAAGGGGCCACTTGTTTTACCCACCTCTATTAGGGGCCCATAAACTTTACCTACTAGGCTGATAGTTTAAGTATTTTTTTTTCTATTTCTTAAGCGTAGCTTGCTTCGAAGAATTGGGGAGAGAAAACACTTTAGCATTTTTTTTACCCTTTGAAATTATGAATCTGTTGTTTGGTTTCAAAGAGTAGAAGGGATAGGAACTAAACATTCGGATCAACCCAACAAAGATGGAAAAAAAGACTTAAATGTAACAAACTTACTTGTGGTTTCAGTCTATGACAGGTAACTACCCTATACTTTATAAATTACAGATAACTGTCATATCAAACGGATTGAAGTCAACACCGTTAATCCATGGGTAAAAAGACGATTTTACCCTCAGTAATTTTCCCTGAAAAAACAATAAATTTTTTAAAAACTAAGAGGGTGATGATGATGATGAAAGAAGGGTGTTGGAAGGGGTGATGATGATGGTGGTGAAGATGATGGTGGTGGTGAAAGAGGGTAGTGGCGATTTTGGGAGGAGTCGAGGAAAGGGGTGATGGAAAGGATGATGATGATGATGATGGAGTCGGTGGTAGCAGCAATTTTGAGTGAGGTCATGGATGATGGAGGGGATGATGATGGAGACGAAGGTAGCGGTGATTTTGGAGGAGGTCGAGTCGAGGAAGGGGGTGATGAAGGGGTTAATGATAATGGTGGTGATGAAGGAGGCGGTGACGGTGAAAGGCTGTGGCGATGGAGGAAGTGGCGGAGGTGAAAGGTGGTGGAGTGGTTGATGATGATGGTGGTGGTGGTGGTGGTAACGACGATTTTGAGGGAGGTCGAAGAAAGGATGGTGGAAGGTTTGATGATGGTGGTGGTTGTCACGCCTCGCTTCCCAGTGTACGGTAAGAAGGCGCGACGTGACCGCTACATATTTACTCTGAAGTAAACACGCTAAGCGTATCTAAGCAATATAAAGTAAAATGTACACAAGAGACATGAATATAAATTAACATCAACTTTTATTTATTTAACAATTCTTTACAAGTACAACTGGAAATGTAAATATATGAATGGAAAGCAATGCCTAAACAATGGCATAACTGAAATGAAAAGTATATACAAGTATCTAAATCTCGGGGTCAAAGGCTAACTGCTCCAAGTCTTCAGTATTGGGCTCGATCTCCAGTGATTCCGATCCACCTGACAGAAAGAAGAAAATGAATGTCGTCAGCGAACAATCGCTCGGTAAGTCCCAAAAATAGATAGAGATAGAATAGACAGAAAGAGAGTATAACTAGTAATGTTTGATTATAATGTTAATGCAGTTGTTTGTAGCTTGGTACAGAATATGCCAGTGTATACGAGAGGAGTCGCACTATCCGGAGACTAAGGTATACGGACCACAAGGAACCATTCAGCCATGGTACAACGGCAATGGATATTCAGGTTAGGTGTATTAAAGTGACCGTCTCGTGCCACTTCTAACACATTCCGTACCAGTCTACCCCTTTAAAACCCTGTAATGTCTTTTGTATTGATTGTATTGTATTGTTTTTTAGATGGATGACTTGCCGGAACCATGACATTAGTAAACAGAATGGATATAAATGGATAGTCATGTAAACAGAGTATATCTATGGGTCGGTTCAGTCAAAATAGATTGATATAGATTGATTTCTGGTATTCATGGATTAATGTTGTATTGTAGTTTATACTTTAATCATATTCAAGCAGATTGATTAGATTGAGACTCTGTCCGAGTCAGACACTTTGAAAAGAAATTGAAGTCCTGAATTAGTTTTGATGTTATCGGTAACTGCTGCACATGGACGGTAGGATTTGTGTCTTTTTCCACGACAATTACCGTGTTGATAACACCGTTGTTAGATTGTATACCTTAGATAGGCAAGCACCCACATTCTCCAGCTTCCCGAGGCTCAAGAGACTGGTCCCGCTTAAACCTATATTTACTAGGGTCCTTATTGAAATTTAATATAACTTGAAGGGGTTTTATGTAAAAATAGTTTGATATAATTTCAAAATACACCTCAAGTATTTAATTATCATCTTTAGGGTTTTCATAGATGTATATTTTATTAAAGTAAAATTTTCTAGTGAGTATAACCTAGTTTTCATTGTATATGGTATTTTAATGAAAAATTGGAATTTGTACTGTATTGAAATGGTAGTTTCATGTAATGGTGATTACTTTGATTTAGAAAACATGGAATATTTGTATAATATATTTAAAATAGATCTTTTGATAATATTCATATATATATATTTATATATTTAATAAAAATAAATTTATTTATTTTGTAGAAATCTCATTTTCTTAAAAATTACATTAAAAATTCCATCGAGATTGAATGCTCCTTGCGGAGGTCCGCATCTCGCTCTACTAGGCCCGAGGACGTGCGATAATTTGCACCATCCTGATCGGAGTTCCCCAAAATGGGTTGTAGAGGCGTATTTGCAAGGAATTAATTAACACTCTTTTTAAAGAAAACGGTTGTTCGCCGCCGGAAGCCGGGAAGACTGGACGTCTTGCCTGAATCTGGGGGCAGATACTAATTGGTGCTATACGTCCACCTCTCCGAAGATGCCAAGTTGATTTATGGCACCGTGTATCGAAGGTTTAAACGGATGCGGCCGATGTAGCAGACTTCGTCAGATTCCCCCTCATCTGAGGGGTTTTTGATTGTGGGGACGCTCTTTCCTGCAGGCGCAAGCCCCTGCAGTAAATTACGCTACCGCATTGCTGCAACAACTTTCTCCTTCTCTATATGGTCACTTCGTGTCGTGGGTGTTTGTTTTGTGTTTGGTTGCCCGTGAATTGTATACGGAGACTAATTTGTGTTGTCGTCCGTAGGACGTGGATTAGTCCAAATCCGTATCTTTCTTAGATTTGGGTTTAGGGGGGGTTGTTTTAAAGATAAGTTAGCCTTATTTGAGGCTAAGATCAACTTAAACGTTTGTTGAGGACACGTTAGTCTAATTCTAGACTAAGATCAACTCAACGGGATCGTTTAGATCCAACAAAAGAGTAATTGGACTCTATTGTTTGGTTTAGTGAAATTACGGTCGATAATTAGTTTAAGGACATTACGGTCCAATGTTAGTTTTAAGACATCACGGTCAAGATTAAGGACATTACGGTCCATCGTGGGTTTAAGGACCTCACAGTCCGGGGGTTTAAGGACCTCACAGTCCGGAGTTAGTTTTAAGACATCACGGTCGAGGTTAAGGACATCATAGTCCGTGGATTTAAGGACTCCATAGTCCGTCGTTAGTTTTAAGACATCACGGTCGAGGTTAAGGACATCATAGTCCGTGGATTTAAGGACTCCACAGTCTGTCGTTAGTTTTAAGACATCACGGTCGAGGTTAAGGACATCATAGTCCATGGATTTGAGGACTCCACAATCCATTGTTAGTTTTAAGATATCACGGTCGAGGTTAAGGACATCATAGTCCATGAGTTTAAGGACCCCACAGTCCGTAGTAATGTGTGGTTGTCGGGACCCGTTACCTCTCTGACGACGTTGAGGGATTACAACGACAGATATCAGAGGAGTAAAGAGATGTACCCTCGAACCGGATGTAAATTGATTAGAAGAGCGGATGTGCTCAGTTCAATTTAAATTGAGGACTTATGGCCATAATTGGGCTAAGTCCAGTTAAAGAACATTTTATTTTTGTTCTGCCTGTTAGGCTTTTGTTTGGGCTCTGCCCTTTTAATTGGGCTCTGACATTTCGTTTGGAATTAAATGCATAGCATTTATCAGAACAAGGTATGTTCTGACAGCGCGCCACATGGCGCATCAGGCGCTTTGCGCCAATTAAAGAGTGCATTGCGCTAGCGCACATAAGGGTGACACGTGTCGCTTAGCGCTAAGTGCGCTGCGCCAGTTAATGGGTGCGCCAGTGAGTGACACGTGGCGCGCATGGTGCAGAGCGCCAACCTAAGAGCGCAGTGCGCTACTTTCAGGAGCGCAAAGCGCAAGCTGTGTCTGTGGTTGACACGTGACATGTTATGGCGCTGAGCGCCAGTCCAAGGAGCGTGAGGGCGCTGTTCATGAGTGCAAAGCACTGTCCAATAGCGCAGAGCACATTTTGATCAATTTGAGATCAAAGAACAAGTTTATGTTCTTCTTAAAAGAGGGTTTGTGTAACACCCGAGCCCAATACTACTATTTCTGTTACCGGTTGAGTGTTTGACATTGCTCATTTCATTTATCTTGCTTGTTTGGATCTTACTGAAAAATTTTAACTGGCTAAGTCATTTCTGCAGATAAAAAATTTTAACGCCTAAAGTAAAATTAAAAATATCTATCTTGCCCTACTCGTCACCCCTAGCCGCGTGGGAGCGTCCGTGCGACGAGTTCTCATCCCATTTGGTGAAACGGGCGAGTTTGGACGACTACGCGCGCGTGCAAATGTCCGACTTGGGGGCATGCTTTTTAATCATAAAACATTTCATTTCAAAATTTGGAACCCGCTTAAAATCCTATTATTTAAATTTCGAATTTTTGGACCCAACCCGGGCGCGATTTGGAAATATTTCATTTAGCGCCAAAATCCCAAATTAATAATATAATCGAAACTATATATATATTATAAAATTCTACTGTTAGTATAATCTAAGAAATCTTTTAAAATCTTCTTTTCCCAAGCTTTCAGCCAATCACAGAGGGTTTAACCCCCGTGGGCCCCGCCTCTATCTCTTTCTCTATCTCTATCTCTCTCTCCCTCACATCTTTCTCTCTCCATCTCTCACGTAACTCTCTCTCTCTCTCTCTAATTTCTCTTTCTCTCTCTCTCTCTCTAACTCCCTCTCTCTCTCCCCTATATATATTTATACGCTCCTCCTCCCATCATATTTTTCTCCAGAACCTCATCACGAGAACCCCATCGCGACCTCAACCCTAACCACCGTGCCCGTCGTCGCCGCAGCCCCCGCGCCGACGCCACCACCACCATCACCCTTGCCTCCTCAACCTCGCCACATCCTTCCTCCTCTCCCCACATCCCCGTGCACCCTACGCCATAGCCACGGCCACCTGCACCCATCGCTGCTCGCCCGTCGCCGCAGCTTCCTTGCCGGCGCCCCACCGCCGTCGACCCCATCGCTGTCGCAACCCTTGCAATCCCAGTAAGCTTTCCTTCACCTTCCTCCTTCCTTTTTCCCCCTCTGGTTGGTCTTTGTCTGTACATAGGGTTTCTAAACTTTTGTCGCTGTTTTGCATCTCGCCGGAATCCACCGTGCCGACGACTTGACCCGACATTCCAGCGAGGTACCCCGATCCGCGTGGTCCCACTGTTCGTTGTTTGGGTTCGATCCGTGAACCGTGCGTCCGTCGCGTGTTTCTCCGCCGACGCTACGTCCGTTTTTCCCGGTTCGCGAACCGTCGAGGCAAGTATCACTTGCTACATGTTATACTATACAATTATAAATGTTTTGACTCGTTAAACCTGCAAAACTTAACTCGGAATAGTTGTTTTCTCATTTGGTCGCAATATGACATATATCATTTTACAGTTAACCTAAAATTTCAGTTTGCCACTTTAACCCTAATAACGAAGTTTACCCGTTAATCACATTTTACCGTTTAAAGGATGATAGCCTCTATACATGTAGTTCTATTACATTTTGATATTGATATAACGGTATTGCATCATCATGTGATCTATTGCACCGCAAGGGGTGCTCAAAACCTGTTAATATGATAACACGACTGCACTATGTTAATGCACTATTGTGATTAAATGAACTGCTTATTGTTGTTTAATTTATTGCTTATTTCCTGCTGTTAATCCCTGTTCGATTATATACCTGTTGTGAGCATACCCTCGATTTTGTTACATCTTGACCTGACCTTGCTACACATGATATATATATACCGATGCACCTGGCATGGTACCCTTTACAATCGACTTGACCTGATGTACCATGACCTGACCTGTTACCTGATCTCATGCCTAATGCCAACAAACCTGACATGGAGTCCTCATGGACCATTCCTGTTGTCTATCCAGACAAACCTGACCTGTTACCTGATCCTGTGTTGGCATTAGTCCTTGACTACTGAATACCTGACCTGACACATATAACCTGGGGGTATGGGGAAATCAAAAGGGTAATCTAAAGTGTAACTTAAAAGGGTATTACTTGATCCGTGGTCCCGGGGGGTAACGAGACAGAGCCATTCGTGACTCTTACATTTTCCTGATCCGTGGTCCCGGGGGGCAACGGGACAGAACCATTATTGGTTCCCATCTTCCTGATCCGTAGTCCCGGGGGGTAACGGGACATATCCTTTGAGTTACATGGAGGATTACTCGAATTGATTTCAAAGACTTTAGAATAGAAAACCCGATAAAACAGTTTAGTTACCCACTGCACACTACCCTGCACTGCTTGTTTCATACTATTGCTTCATTCATATTTATTTCTGCATTGCCTATTACACTGTTCATATTATATTATTGGTTGACATGACGCGCTGACGTCTGGGTTTTGCATGGCCCAGATTCTTTACCACTGTCGCTGCCCGAGCAGGAGTACTTCAGCCAGCAGGCTGAGCTGTGAGTTCAGTAGTAGTTAGTTTTATTTCCTGCATTTATTTCCTGATTGAGCCCGCATTATGGGACACACTTTTCAGTTATTTGTATTGGATCATTTGCTTCCGCATTTATTTATCATTGACTCCTGTTATTCTGGATTATGGACATGTTTTAGATATTTTTATCTTGTTCTTGATATCTCTACAGCCGTAATGTGACTGTGGATGGATACTTCCTACCCACAGGTAGCATGGTTGGCTATGTCACGTGCCCAATCTAGCGTACTCTGGGAAGCGGGACGTGACATGGTTCTTTTGGTATCAGAGACATAGGATAGTCGGGTTGATTCTTTTGTAGTTGGGTATTGTACCCAATACACGAATCAGAATACCCGTGTTTAGGAAACATGTCCTGCCACCTTGACTGTTTTACCATTCTTGAATCACATTCTTCCTGATTATATCTTTTACGATGTGCAAACTTCCTTTGCATATCGATTCGAAAACCTGATTCCTTGTTATCTCTAGGACTTAGGCGACTTGGATGGAGTTATGTAATTGTGGCTATGATACCGCGGCATAGTTACAATGCGGTACTCTATTTAAGTATCTTGGAGTTCTAGCCTTGATCTATATTCAGAATCTATCATCATGCTAATGTTGGGTATTTTGAGTTCAGGATTATGGCCGGTAAGAAATTGAAGATATACCAGAGGCGTGTGGACGAAGCCGCCATGCTTGGAGTGATAAGAGGAATGCTGGAGAATCAAAGAAACAGACCGAGCTGATCCAGCAGCAAGCGGACTCGTTTCGGAAAGGTTTGCAGATCGTTCAGCAGTCTGTGAACAATGTTAGAGCTAGACCAGTTGACCGAGTAGGGACCGTAGCAGATTTCAGGCGGTTGGGTCCGTCTACATTTACTGGTTTAAAGGAGCCGTTGCCAGTGGAGCAGTGGCTAGTTGACACAGAGAACTTGCTTTTTGCGGCACAGATTCCAGATGACAAAAAAGTTGTTGTGGTACGGATTCAGCTAGTGGACTACGCCCGAGAATGGTGGCTTGTTGAGGAGACCCGCTTGCCCAAGCCGATCAAGTGGGCGGATTTTTCTAAGAGTTTCCTGGAGAAGTTCTTCCCGCGGACTGCACGGGAGGAAATGGAAGAGAAGTTCATCGGACTAAAGCAGAAGGGAGCACCCGTAGATGTGCATGTAGCAGAATGGACGAGACTCAGTAGTTTCGCTGGACCTTTAGTTGCCAACGATGCAGACAGGGCACGGAGGTTTATGCGCAGACTGGACATGGACATCCAGAGGCAGATTGTCTCCCTGGGTTTGACCACTTTCTCACAAATACTTGCAGCAGCCAAGAGCAGCAGAGTTTATCTGGGATGAAAGGGAGTTTGCAGCAGACAGCAGTTGCGTTAAGGAAGCAGTTCGGTCGGGCCGGTCGAGTTTAGGGCTAGGCCGACAAACAATATTCTTGCATCAATGGAAGTGATGAAACTAAAGAGCCGGCTGTTGTTCGTGATTCTATGGACGTGTTTGAAGATATATCGGGTTTACCGCCGAGGAGAGACGTGGAGTTCGCAATTGATCTTATTCCTGGTGCAGCGCCAGTATCTAAAGCGTATTATCCAATGACGCCAGTAGAGTTGGAAGAAGTAAAGAAACAGGTTGCTGAATTGCTTGAAAAGGGTTGGATTCGAAGCAGTAACTCGCCTTGGGGAGCTCCAGTTCTTCTAGTAAAGAAGACGGATGGCACAAGAAGGATGTGCATCGACTATCGGGAATTAAACCGGGTGGCTATCAAGAACAAGTACCCGATCCCTCGCATTGGAGAACTTTTTGAGCAGCTTAGTGGCGCGAGGGTATTCTCGAAGATGGATTTGCGATCCGGATATCATCAGGTTCGAGTAAAAGCAGAAGATATTTGCAAGACGGCGTTTCGAACTCGGTACGGACATTACGAATATCTAGTGATGCCCTTCGGAGTAACGAATGCGCCGGCAATATTCATGGATTTGATGAACCGAATCTTTTCACCATTCTTGGACCAGTTTATTGTGGTATTCATTGACGATATTCTGGTTTACTCGAAGAGTTTGGAGGAGCATGCTGAGCATTTGAAGATCGCACTGCAGACATTGAGGCAGGAGAAATTGTACGCAAAGATGAGTAAGTGCGAATTTTGGCTGGAAGAAGTGAAGTTTCTGGGGCATGTTGTGTCGGGCGATGGAATCGCCGTCGATCCCGAAAAGATTGCAGCAGTTCGAGATTGGCCTATTCCAAGAAATGTGACTGAGATAAGAAGTTTCCTTGGTTTAGCCGGATACTACAGGAGATTTGTGGAGAACTTCGCTCGTTTAGCAGAACCGTTGACCAAGCTTACGCGCAAGGAAGTACCTTTTGTGTGGACGGATAAATGTGCATTGGCTTTCGAGACGTTGAAGCAGAAGTTGATAACCGCCCCTATCCTGACCGTACCAGACAATTCCGGAGGACTGGTGATTCACAGCGACGCATCTGGAAAAGGATTGGGATGTGTTTTGATGCAGAATGGGAAGGTTGTAGCGTACGCATCAAGACAACTGAAGACCCATGAGAAGAATTATCCGACTCATGACTTGGAGCTTGCGGCTGTGATCTTCGTCTTGAAGATTTGGAGACACTACCTTTTGGGTGAGAGAGTCGAAGTTTTTACAGATCACAAGAGTTTGAAGTATGTGTTCACTCAGAAGGAGTTGAACATGAGGCAACGTAGATGGTTGGAGCTGATGGCCGACTACGACCTTGATCTTAAGTACCATCCGGGAAAAATTAACGTCGTGCCGGATGCGCTTAGTCGGTTACCAGCGATTCAGGTATTGACTACGCAGAGGGAGATCATTGCGGATTTTCGAAGATTTGACTTGGAGGTTGTGCTACCACATTCTACGGGACAGTTGATGCAGTTGCAAGTACAGTCGTCCTTAGTTGAGAAGATTAAAGCGGCACAATCGCAGGACCCTAGACTGCAAAAGTTTCGAGAGCAGGTTGAAGCCGGACTACGAACAGATTTACTGGTCCACGAAGATGGTTCGTTGAGGTATGGTAGCCGTGTGTGTGTGCCAAAGGGGTGTGTGCGTGAAGAGCTTATGAAGGAGGCACACAATTCAGCTTACTCTGTACATCCAGGAGGTACAAAGATGTACCGAGATATTCGACAGCATTTCTGGTGGGAAGGCATGAAACGGGAGATTGCTCGCTTCGTGGCTAAGTGCTTGGTATGCCAGCAAGTCAAGGCTGATCACCAAAGGGTTGCTGGTTTGTTGCAACCACTCCCGATTCCTCAGTGGAAGTAGGAACATATAATCATGGATTTCGTGACGGCTTTACCGCGGAGTCCAAAAGGCAACAATGCAGTATGGGAAATTGTTGACCGATTGACCAAGGCAGCTCACTTTATTCCTTTTCGGGTTGGTCAACCAACAGATACTTTGGCAGAGTGGTACATGCAGGAGATCGTAAGATTGCATGGAGTACCGGTGAGCATCGTGTCCGATCGGGACACTCGGTTCTTATCACACTTCTGGAGGAGTTTACAGGAAAGTTTGGGGACTCGATTGAAGTTTAGCACAGCTTATCATCCTCAAACTGATGGTCAGTCGGAGAGAACGATCCAAACTCTTGAGGATATGTTGAGAACATGCAGGTTGGACTTCAAGGGGTCTTGGGAGGATCATCTACTTTTGGTGGAGTTGTCTTACAACAACAGTTTTCAGGCAACTATTCAGATGGCTCCATTTGAAGCTTTGTATGGTTGTAAATGCCGTTCAGCTGTTTGTTGGGACGATGTCGGTGAACGAAGATTATTGGGACCAGATTTGGTTGTGCAGACAGTTGAGAAGGTTAACCCTATCAGAAATCATATGAAGGCAGCACAGGACCGACAGAAGAGTTGGGCAGATACGTCAAGAAGACCTCTGGAGTTCACCGTGGGTGATTTGGTATTCTTGAAGATATCACCGACTAGAGGGGTGATTCGTTTTGGAAGTCGAGGAAAGCTTAGTCCTCGATTCGTTGGACCCTTGAGATCGTGGAGCGTGTTGGTGAGGTAGCGTATTGTTTGGCGTTACCGCAGTCCTTGGCAAATGTGCACGATGTATTTCGGGTATCTCAACTCCGTAAGTATGTTCGAGATGAAACACACGTTTTGGATCATTCGGAGCTAACAGTACGAGAAGACTTGACTTTTGAGGAGCGACCGATTGAAATCGTGGACCGAAAGGAAAAGGTTCTCAAGAACAAGGTTATCCCCCTTGTGCTTGTTTCTTGGAGTAATCACTCGCGTGGAGAGTCCACTTGGGAACGAGAAGATGAAATCCGACAGAAGTTTCCTCAGCTTTTCTTGTAGTTACCAATCTATGTATTCTCGGAATTTCGAGGACGAAATTCTTTTTGTAGTTGGGTATAATGTAACACCCGAGCCCAATACTACTATTTCTGTTACCGGTTGAGTGTTTGACATTGCTCATTTCATTTATCTTGCTTGTTTGGATCTTACTGAAAAATTTTAACTGGCTAAGTCATTTCTGCAGATAACAAATTTTAACGCCTAAAGTAAAATTAAAAATATCTATCTTGGCCTACTCGTCACCCCTAGCCGCGTGGGAGCGTCCGTGCGTCGAGTTCTCATCCCGTTCGGTGAAACGGGCGAGTTTGGACGACTACGCGCGCGTGCAAATGTCCGACTTGGGGGCATGCTTTTTAATCATAAAACATTTCATTTCAAAATTTGGAACCCGCTTAAAATCCTATTATTTAAATTTCGAATTTTTGGACCCAACCCGGGCGCGATTTGGAAATGTTTCATTTAGCGCCAAAATCCCAAATTAATAATATAATCGAAACTATATATATATTATAAAATTCTACTGTTAGTATAATCTAAGAAATCTTTTAAAATCTTCTTTTCCCAAGCTTTCAGCCAATCACAGAGGGTTTAACCCCCGTGGGCCCCGCCTCTATCTCTTTCTCTATCTCTATCTCTCTCTCCCTCACATCTTTCTCTCTCCATCTCTCACGTAACTCTCTCTCTCTCTCTAATTTCTCTTTCTCTCTCTCTCTCTAACTCCCTCTCTCTCTCCCCTATATATATTTATACGCTCCTCCTCCCATCATATTTTTCTCCAGAACCTCATCACGAGAACCCCATCGCGACCTCAACCCTAACCACCGTGCCCGTCGCCGCCGCAGCCCCCGCGCCGACGCCACCACCACCATCACCCTTGCCTCCTCAACCTCGCCACATCCTTCCTCCTCTCCCCACGTCCCCGTGCACCCTACGCCATAGCCGCGGCCACCTGCACCCATCGCTGCTCGCCCGTCGCCGCAGCTTCCTCGCCGGCGCCCCACCGCCGTCGACCCCATCGCTGTCGCAACCCTTGCAATCCCAGTAAGCTTTCCTTCACCTTCCTCCTTCCTTTTTCCCCCTCTGGTTGGTCTTTGTCTGTACATAGGGTTTCTAAACTTTTGTCGCTGTTTTGCATCTCGCCGGAATCCGGCCGTGCCGACGACTTGACCCGACATTCCAGCGAGGTACCCCGATCCGCGTGGTCCCACTGTTCGTTGTTTGGGTTCGATCCGTGAACCGTGCATCCGTCGCGTGTTTCTCCGCCGACGCTACGTCCGTTTTTCCCGGTTTGCGAACCGTCGAGGCAAGTATCACTTGCTACATGTTATACTATACAATTATAAATGTTTTGACTCGTTAAACCTGCAAAACTTAACTCGGAATAGTTGTTTTCTCATTTGGTCGCAATATGACATATATCATTTTACAGTTAACCTAAAATTTCAGTTTGCCACTTTAACCCTAATAACGAAGTTTACCCGTTAATCACATTTTACCGTTTAAAGGATGATAGCCTCTACACATGTAGTTCTATTACATTTTGATATTGATATAACGGTATTGCATCATCATGTGATCTATTGCACCGCAAGGGGTGCTCAAAACCTGTTAATATGATAACACGACTGCACTATGTTAATGCACTATTGTGATTAAATGAACAGCTTATTGTTGTTTAATTTATTGCTTATTTCCTGCTGTTAATCCCTGTTCGATTATATACCTATTATGAGCACACCCTCGATTTTGTTACATCTTGACCTGACCTTGCTACACATGATATATATATACCGATGCACCTGGCATGGTACCCTTTACTATCGACTTGACCTGATGTACCATGACCTGACCTGTTACCTGATCTCATGCCTAATGCCAACAAACCTGACATGGAGTCCTCATGGACCATTCCTGTTGTCTATCCAGACAAACCTGACCTGTTACCTGATCCTGTGTTGGCATTAGTCCTTGACTACTGAATACCCGACCTGACACATATAACCTGGGGGTATGGGGAAATCAAAAGGGTAATCTAAGTGTAACTTAAAAGGGTATTACTTGATCCGTGGTCCCGCGGGGTAACGGGACAGAGCCATTCGTGACTCTTACATTTTCCTGATCCGTGGTCCCGGGGGGCAATGGGACAGAACCATTATTGGTTCCAATCTTCCTGATCCGTGGTCCCGGGGGGTAACGGGACATATCCTTTGAGTTACATGAAGGATTACTCGAATTGATTTCAAAGACTTTAGAATAGAAAACCCGATAAAACAGTTTAGTTACCCACTGCACACTACCCTGCACTGCTTGTTTCATACTATTGCTTCATTCATATTTATTTCTGCATTGCCTATTACACTGTTCATATTATATTATTGGTTGACATGACGCGCTGACGTCTGGGTTTTGCATGGCCCAGATTCTTTACCACTGTCGCTGCCCGAGCAGGAGTACTTCAGCCAGCAGGCTGAGCTGTGAGTTCAGTAGTAGTTAGTTTTATTTCCTGCATTTATTTCCTGATGTGAGCCCGCATTATGGGACACACTTTTCAGTTATTTGTATTGGATCATTTGCTTCCGCATATATTTATTATTGACTCCTGTTATTCTGGATTATGGACATGTTTTAGATAGTTTTATCTTGTTCTTGATATCTCTACAGCCGTAATGTGACTGTGGATGGATACTTCCTACCCACAGGTAGCATGGTTGGCTATGTCGCGTGCCCAATCTAGCGTACTCTGGGAAGCGGGGCGTGACAGTTTGCCTCAAGATTCAAGAACTAAGTTCTTATTCTTATGAAAGGCTCTGCCTTTATTGATCAGAAGATCTGCGAAGTAATAAAAAAAACTTCTTTTTCTTTTTTATGGTTAGATCTTGATCTTTTCTTTTTATTCAAAGACCTTGGTCTTTTTTATAGATCTAAGATCTTTTTAGAAGACATTTCTTCTTTTTTTTACGAGATGTTTTCATCTCTGTTTTTCAAGAAACAATTCATTTCCTTTCTCTTTCTTTGAGTTTTTCTCAAAATTTGCAGAGGGTTTTTTTTCTATCGGACTTGAAGTTTTGGGGCCTTTATATAGGGCCAATCGATTTGTTAAATCGGTTTAAGAGATCTTTCTCTTGATTGATTGGGGAATATTTCCCACCGTTGGATCTTTGATCCTAAGGCTCCTGTTTTACAGAAGATAATCTTCTTTTTTTAATAAGATTGAGAAATCTTTCTATGCAGAATTTGTTCTGTTTTGGTAATTCATTATTTACCATTGGATCATTGATCCAGCGGTGCTTAAAGCACAATCTTGTTGTTTGGAAAGATTTTGAGAAATCTTTCCTTAACAGAATTTAATTCTGGTTAATAAATGATTTATCATTATTATTAGATCCTTTGATCTAACGGTGGGAATTTTAATTCCAGCGCTGGCGCACCCAAATTGGACACGTGGCGCGCAGCGCAACTGCGATAGCACACTCGTGTCTGTCACGTGGCGCGCAGCATAGAGCACAGCGCAACTGCGCTAGCGCACCTGTACTAGACACGTGGCACGCAGCGCAACTGCGCCAGCGCGCCTATGTTAGACACGTGGCGCGCAGCGCAGAGCGCAGGATTTGAAGCGTTGCTTCAATTTTGACTCTTAAATTTCTAAACAGAGTTTTGCTCTGATTGGAGGAACAGAAGCGTCGCTTCATTTCCAGTCTTGGAATTTGAACAGAGCTTTGCTCTGATTGGGGGAAACAAATGCCCCCCCACCGTTGCGCTTACGTGGCCCCAAACGTGAGTGCGGTGGTGGTAGCATCTTAGTCGTTAGATCAACTTTTGGGGAGCTGAAATGGCTCTCAATGCCTATAAATAGGACCTTTGGTCCCTTTGATGATTTTCATCCTCTTTCTTGAGAATTTTCTTTTATTCAAAGCACTGCTCTTTAGTTTTAAGAACTTTTCAAGAGTAAAACTCTTCCAAAACTTAGGTATAGTTTAAAACTTTTAATAAACCAGGGTTTTACCCATTAACAGAGCTTTGCTCTTTATAGATCTTTGATCTAAAGAAAACCCATTTAGGGTTTTATTTAGCAGAGCTTTGCTCCATAGGTCTAAAGAGATCTAAAGGGAACTAAAGAGAACCCTATTAGAGTTCTATTAATAGAGCTCTGCTCTCTAAAAGGATTTTTCTTGTGATCTCTTAATTCATTAATGGAGCTTTGCTCCTTTCAAGTCATATAGAAGAACTCTTGAGAGTTTTTCATGGATCTTGAAAATTTAAGATGGAATTTTATTTTATATTATTTTTTTTTTGATGAATTATATCATCTTCTTAGAGTAAAGCTCTCAATGTTCTCGGGGGCCTTCTTTAACTTTCCTTCATAACTGATTTTGACAGGTGTCACTCCTGTCTGCAGAGCATTGCTCTCGAGGAGTTTAACTCCATATGCCTATTTTGAATAAGAAATTGCTTATTCAGTCTGTCTGCTGATCTTTGCTGATTTTCTTTTACAGGAGTAATGGACGCTCACATGTATGATCTCGAAGAGATTATCTCTTACGGAGATATCCGCCGACTCGGCCGTTCTCAGAATCGAGAATTCACAAACGCCGAGTGCGCCGAAATTATGAGTCGTTTTGACGCATATAACGGTCAACTGCTTCCTCGGCGTTCCCCTCTTTTGAAGCTTATTGTGGGAGCGATCTGGGAAGCGCTCCCTCTACTCTGTACCAGCGTGCCACTTAGAGCATTGGATACCGCTGAAGATAAGGTGCACTCGGTGTATCTGATAAACCTAATCTCGAAGAGACGGCGAGACAATCTTGTCGATCTCCTGCACTAGGCTTTTCAACAGTCTGCCATACTTGCTGCCTATCGGAGGGTGGAGGACATCCGTGGGGATCCCGACGCTTGTGATCGCGAAAGAAAGCACAATAGGATGGTTCGCCAGGCTTAGAAAATTCTGGACAAGGTCACTTTTGAGTTCCTCAATTCATGTCCTGGATTTGAGGTTTTGCCATTGTAATTACTTTAATAATATCTTTGTTTATTGCTTTCATAATTGTAAGAACCTTTTTGCAATACGAATGGCAAATTTCTCGTTTTAGCGTGTTTTATTTCACGTTCTGAATCTTTTTGCAAATGCATGGATAGGGTGTGCCTCGAACACTTAATTAAGTGCAGATCAGATATTCTCCTTGTTGCCTCCTCCTCTTTACTGTGTTGCTGCCATGTGAATTTAGCAAGTATATAATTATCATTTTTGGATTCTTTGTAGAGTGGTGATGGCTTAGAAAATAGGGTTAAGATCTGTCACCTAAGACTTTTCAACTTTATGAGCCATGAGGGTCTCATAAAGAATTTTCTCCCTACGGGTCGAGAGGATCCCGTAGGTGTAATTTTTCCTTAAGAATCGTGGGGATTCCCAAGGGCGTTTTCTCTTGAGAGTCGTAAGGATTTCACAAGAGAATTTTCTTCCTTACGAGTCGTGAGGACCCGCAAGTGATGGGTGAAGTTGTCCTTATCCACATTTCACGGAGTTAAGGGTTGCTCTGGATGCTTCCCACGGGTTCACTGCCGTGTTTGGTGAGGACCAGGCTCTGCTCTGGACGTTTTCCAGGATACCGTAGTTTAAAGACATCACGGTCGAGGTTAAGGACATCATAGTCCGTGGATTTAAGGACTCCACAGTCCGTCGTTAGTTTTAAGACATCACGGTCGAGATTAAGGATATCATAGTCCATGAGTTTAAGGACCTCATAGTCCAATATTAGTTTTAAGACATCACGGTCGAGGTTAAGAACATCATAGTCCATGAGTTTAAGGACCTCACAGTCCAAAGTTAGTTTTAAGACATCACGGTCGAGATTAAGGACATCATAGTCCATGAGTTTAAATACCTCACAGTCCGATGTTAGTTTTAAGACATCACGGTCGAGGTTAAGGACATCATAGTCCATGAGTTTAAGGACCTCACAGTCCAAAGTTAGTTTTAAGACATCACGGTCGAGGTTAAGGACATCATAGTCCATGAGTTTAAGGACCTCACAGTCCGATGTTAGTTTTAAGACATTACGGTCGAGATTAAGGACATCATAGTCCATGGGTTTAAGGACCCCATAGTCCGTAAAATGTGTGGTTGTCGGGACCCGTCACCTCTTTGAAGACGTTGAAGAATTACAACGACAAATATCAAAGGAGTGAAGAGATGTAACCTTGAACCAAGGTAAAATTATTTTAAGGACATTACGGTCCATTGTTAGTTTTAAGACATCACGGTCGAGGTTAAGGACATCATAGTCCGTGAGTTTAAGGACCTCACAGTCCGATGTTAGTTTTAAGACATCACAGTCGAGGTTAAGGACATCATAGTCCGTGGATTTAATGACTCCACAGTCCGATGTTAGTTTTAAGACATCATGGTCGAGGTTAAGGACATCATAGTCCATGAGTTTAAGGACCTCACAGTCCGATGTTAGTTTTAAGACATTACGGTCGAGATTAAGGACATCATAGTCCATGAGTTTAAGGACCCCACAGTCCGATGTTAGTTTTGAGACATCACGGTCGAGGTTAAGGACATCATAATCCGTGGATTTAAGGACCTCACAGTCCGATGTTAGTTTTGAGACATCACGGTCGAGGTTAAGGACATCATAGTCCGTGGATTTAAGGACCCCGATGTTAATTTTGAGACATCACGGTCGAGGTTAAGGACATCATAGTCCGTGGATTTAAGGACTCCACAGTCCGATGTTAGTTTTACGACATCACGGTCGAGGTTAAGGACATCATAGTCCGTGGATTTAAGGACTCCACAGTCCGATGTTAGTTTTAGGACATCACGGTCGAGGTTAAGGACATCATAGTCCGTGGATTTAAGGACTCCACAGTCCGATGTTAGTTTTAAGACATCACGGTCGAGGTTAAGGACATCATAGTCCGTGGATTTAAGGACTCCACAGTCCGATGTTAGTTTTAAGACATCACGGTCGAGGTTAAGGACATCATAGTCCGTGGATTTAAGGACTCCACAGTCCGATGTTAGTTTTAAGACATCACGGTCGAGGTTAATGACATCAAAGTCCGTGGATTTAAGGACTCCACAGTCCGATGTTAGTTTTAAGACATCACGGTCGAGGTTAAGGACATCATAGTCCGTGGATTTAAGGACTCCACAGTCTAATGTTAGTTTTAAGACATCATGGTCGAGGTTAAGGACATCATAGTTCGTGGATTTAAGGACTCCATAGTCCGATATTTGCTCTGGATGCTTCCCACGGGTTCACTGCCGTGTTCGGCGAGGACCAGGATCCGCTCTGGATGTTTTCCATGGGGTCAGAAGTGACGTTATCCGCGTTCCACGTAACCAGGAATTTTGCTCTAGATGCTTCCCACGGGTTCGCTGCCGTGTTCGGCGAGGACTAGGCTCCGCTCTGGATGCTTCACACGGGTTCACTGCCGTGCTCTGCGAGGACCAGGATCCGCTCAGGACGTTTTCCACGGGGTCAGAAGTGACGTTATCCGCGTTCCACGTAACCAGGAATTTTGCTCTAGATGCTTCCCACGGGTTTGCTGCCGTGTTCGGCGAGGACTAGGCTCCGCTCTGGATGCTTCACACGGGTTCACTGCCGTGTTCTGCGAGGACCAGGATCCGCTCTGGACGTTTTCCACGTGGTCAGAAGTGACGTTATCTGCGTTCCATGTAAGCAGGAATTTTGCTCTAGATGCTTCCCACGGGTTCGCTGCCGTGTTCGGCGAGGACTAGGCTCCGCTCTAGATGCTTCACACGGTTTCACTGCTGTGCTCTGCGAGGACCAGGATCCGCTCTGGACATTTTCCACGGGGTCAGTACTGACGTTATCCGCGTTCCACATAACCAGGAATTTTGCTCTAGATGCTTCCCACGGGTTCGCTGCCGTGTTCGGCGAGGACTAGGCTCCGCTCTGGATGCTTCACACGGGTTCACTGCCGTGCTCTGCGAGGACCAAGATCCGCTCTGGACGTTTTCCACGGGGTCAGAAGTGACGTTATCCGCGTTCCACGTAACCAGGAATTTTTCTCTAGATGCTTCCCACGGATTCGTTGCCGTGTTCGGCGAGGACTAGGCTCCGCTCTGGATGCTTCACACGAGTTCACTGCCGTACTCTGCGAGGACGAGGATCCGCTTTGGACGTTTTCCACGGGGTCATAAGTGACGTTATCTGCGTTCCACGTAACCAGGAATTTTGCTCTAGATACTTCCCATGGGTTCGCTGCCGTGTTCGGCGAGGACTAGGCTCCGCTCTGGATGCTTCACACGGGTTCACTGCCGTGCTCTGCGAGGACCAGGATCCGCTCTGGACGTTTTCCACGGGGTCAGAAGTGATGTTATCCGCGTTCTATGTAACCAGGAATTTTGCTCTAGATGCTTCCCATGGGTTCGCTGCCGTGTTCGGCGAGGACTAGGCTCCGCTCTGGATGCTTCACACGGGATCACTGCCGTGCTCTGCGAAGACCAGGATCCGCTTTGGACGTTTTCCACGGGATCAAAAGTGACGTTATCCGCGTTCCACGTAATCAGGAATTTTTCTCTAGATGCTTCCCACTGGTTCGCTGCCGTGTTCGGCGAAGACTAGGCTCCGCTCTGGATGCTTCACACGGGTTCACTGCCGTGCTCTGTGAGGACCAGGATCCGCTCTGGACGTTTTCCACGGGGTCAGAAGTGACGTTATCCGCGTTCCACGTAACCAGGAATTTTTCTCTATCCGTATTTCATGGAATCGGGGTTCGACTCTTGGTTATCTGTGCATCGCCGAGTCATGGAACTGAGGGTTGCCGTTGTTCCGCTTTGTCTGATGTTGTGTCTGTTGTAATGAGACGAGTGTTGAGATGATCTCTAGGCTATCTGTGAACCGTCGAGATTTGGCTTCTTCTTCTGATGAAACCTGGGGCTGAAAGGTGTGATTCCTTCTTCG
Organism: Agapanthus africanus; assembly: GCA_030015575.1. Classification (NCBI taxonomy): domain Eukaryota; kingdom Viridiplantae; phylum Streptophyta; class Magnoliopsida; order Asparagales; family Amaryllidaceae; genus Agapanthus; species Agapanthus africanus. Next base: position 75,791,808 of record JASDDO010000028.1, read on the forward strand.
TTTGCGCCCCTGGATCGTATACAGGGATTGATGTAATATCACCTGTAGGGCATAAATTTCATTTTCATTTTTATTTTCTTTCCGCGATGCTCTATCATTTCATCTTTTATTTCGCGAAGGTCGCGATTGCCCAATCATTTCGGCTATTTTTCGCGGTGCCCAATCATTTCGGCTATTTTTCTTATTTTCACTCGCTGTTTTTCTATTGCGAGTCATCCAATAATTTCGGCTATTTCGTATGCATACATTTTTACTTGCTGCTTTTTATTGCAAGTTGCCCCATCATTTCGGCTATTTCGTATACATGTGTGGCTTGCTAGCTTTTCGCTGCAAGCTTGGAATCAGATACTGATTTTGGCATCAGCACCGCTAGAACTGGGATATTGTCAGGAGTGAATCATCATTTGCCTCTGTCGATGTCGAACAAAGGTGGCTTAGTAAACAGGGTTAGGATTCATTCGACTAAGGCTTTTGACTTCATGAGCCGTAAGGGTCTCACAAAGGTATTTTTCCCTACAAGTCGTGAGGATCTCGTAGGTGTGTTTTCTCCTTAGGAATCGTGAGGACTCCTAAGTGTATGGCAAGTCGTAAGGATCTTACAAGAGAGTTTTCCCTTTATAAGTAGAGAGGACTCACAAGGGTTGTTCACCGTGCGAACATATCCCTAGTCACGGGTGGGACTTGGTTAGGGAAATGTTTATTTGCGTCCGTGGATTGTATACAAAGGTCAGTGTTGCACTGCTTGTAGGGCAGTATCGGAGGTTGTGGGGGTTGCTTAAGAACAGGTTCAGGTCTTCTGTAGCTTAAGACTTTCAAATCTTATGAGCCGTGAGTGTCTCATAAGAGGATTCTCCTTACGAGTCGTGAGGATCTCGCAAGTGTAATTTCTCCTTAGGAATCGTGGGGATCCCTAAGTGTGTTGCTCCCTTGTGAGTCGTAAGGATCTCACGCGAGTGATTTCTCCTTACAAGGTCGAGAGGACCTTGCAAGTGTCTTTTAACGAGGTTGCGCCCTTTCGGGTTTTCACAAACACTCGTCGGTAGCCCTGCTGTTTTTACTCACGGAGCCCTTTCGGGTTTTCATCCGTGCCCATTTTGCTTATGGACATACCGTTTTTTTTAAACGAGGTTGCGCCCTTTCGGGTTTTCATAAGACTCGCCGGTAGCCCTACTGTTTTTACTCACGGAGTCCTTTCGGGTTTTCATCCGTGCCCATTTTGCTTATGGACATACCGTTTTCCTTTTTTTTATTCTTTTTTTTGTATCAGCTTTGGGATGCTGCAATCCGCCGTAGTTTCTTGACATCTCGGTCAACAGCTAGTTTCAAGACATAGTGGTCCGCTGTTAGTTTAAGGACGTTTCGGTCCGCTGTTAGTTTAAGGACGTTTCGGTCCGCTGTAAAGTAAGCCGGTTACTACTTGTAGAGTTTGGGCTTAGGAAGATAGCGAGCGGACATAGTCATCGTCATCTATCATTGACCTCGGCCGTGACTCGTCAAGCGTAGTACTTCCTCAGGAAACGACCGTTTATTGTCCTGAAAGGTCTTTCACCCTGCATGTCCATGAGTAGATAGGCCCCACCCTGGTAGACCTTATCTATGATGTACGGGCCTTCATAGTTCGGCTCGAATTTTCCCCGCTTGGCGCGATTGGGGATCATCGGTCTTTTGACCACTAGCACGAGTTCGCCTTGGCGGAATGTCCTCGGCCTGGTCAATCTTTCATATAAGCGCGTCATCTTTGCTTTATAAGCTTCGAGATTTTGCTGCGCTATGAGCCAGGTTTCATCAAGGGCATCGAGCTCCTCGAGGCGAAGGTGAGCATTCTCTTCGTCCGTTAGCTCGTAATGAACCGCCACTCGTAGAGAGGGTAACTCTCGAGGGGGAGTACCGCTTCTGTACCGAATACCAATGCGTATGGAGTTGTGTTCATGGCCGTTTTGAACGTAGTTCGATACGCCCAGAGAGCTTCCTGCAGTCTCTCGTGCCAGTCTTTCTTATTTTGTGACACCGTCTTTTTCACGATCTTTGTCAGAGTCTTGTTGAAAGCCTCAGCTAGACCGTTAACTCGGGGATTATAAACTGAGGAGTATCTCCAGTCTATGTTGTGCTGTTGTGCAAAGCGGCTTATCTTGTGGCTTCTGTAGGCTGGCCCGTTATCGAAGATGATCCGTCGAGGAGTTCCAAACTGATAAATAACGTGCGTCTTAAAGAAATGGAGGATATTCTCCGTCTTCACTTCCCTCAGCGGTACTGCTTCTGCCCATTTGGAGAAGTAATCAGTTGTCGCCAAAATGAAATGATGTCCTCGGGACGATGCCGGTTCGATGGGGCCGATTATGTCAGTTCCCCACATTTCGAACGGCCAGCTAGCCACTGTCGAGTGTAGTGGATTTGGATGCTGATGGATAAAGTCCCCATGAATCTGGCACGAGTGGCATTGCTTCGCATACTCGAGGCAGTCCTGGATCATCGTGGGCCAATAATAACCCATCCTTTTAATCTTCAGCTTCATCTTAGGACCAGCTTGGTGAGAACCGCAGAGTCCGTCGTGAACTTCTTGGACGACTCTTTTCTCCTCTTCAGGTCCCAGACATCTCAACCACAGAGAATCAAACGACCTCTTGTATAGAGTATCATTGACGAAGGCGAAAAATAGGGCTCGCTTCATGAGCTGATGCATTGAGGACGCATCTTCAGGTGTTCGATGGGATTTAAAGTAGTCTATAAAGACTTCTCTCCAATCCTCAGCCTTTCCCTGGTCTTTTATTTGCATAGCCCTTTGCTCAGTCGCTCCTTTTTCTTCAGACGATTCTGGAGATATTTTTGCCGGAGCAAGAACCCGACGGATTTGTATCACGATTCTTACATCATCGAGGTTCTCGTCAGCCAATTCTTTAGGAAGTTTGGCCAATACATCCGCTTTGCTATTTTCCCCATGCGGTATGTTTTCCAAGATGTAGGAAGGTATTTGAGTCAGCAGTTGCTGTACCCTTTCGCCGTATTTCACCAGTTCTGGTTTGCACGTTTGATAGTCGCCGTTTACTTGACTAACGACCAGTTGGGAGTCTCCGTATATGAGAAGATCTTCAATCCCCATGTCGATGGCGATCTCGAGGCCTGCTATCAAAGCTTCATACTCAGCTTCATTATTTGTCCTCGGCACTGTTAAGGAGAAAGCAAAGCGCATTATCCTTCCTTGTGGAGTCACGAAGATGAGGCCTACCCCTGATTTGATTATGCGCGTGTTTTGTTTGCGCTTCTTCATGGAAGACGCTCCATCAAAATAAAGTTCCCATCGGGTGCCACCACCGTCGATCATATCGAACGCATGTTCATCTGGCAGTTCACAATTCAAAGGGGAATCGGCCGGTATCGGATGTTCAGCGAGGAAGTCGGCGATAGCCTGGCCTTTCACTGCCTTAAGAGGCTGATAGGTTATTGAGAACTCTATCAAGAGCAGGGCCCATTTAGCGAGCCGTCCCGTCAATATGGCCTTAGACATCAAATACTTGAGAGGATCCACTTTCGATATGAGACGGACTTCATGCGCCAACGCATAGTGCCTGAGCTTCGTTATCGCGAAGATCAATGCCAGACAGTGTTTTTCGATGGGAGAATAATTGCTTTCTACCCCCAGGAGAACTCGACTCAAGTAATAGAGAGCTCTTTCTTTCCCTTGGTCATTCTCTTGTGCCCATAATGCGCCTAAGGAACCTTCGAGGGCTGTTGTATAAAGAATAAGGGGCTTTCCCTTAATCCGAGCAGCTAGTACTGGCGGATTCTGCAAGTATCGCTTGATTTCGTCCAGCGCGCCTTGGCATTTGTGATCCCAGACGAACGGGGTCCCCTTTTTCATCAGGTGACTGTAAGGACGACACTTGCCAGAGAGATTGGCTATAAATCGCCAGATATACGCTAGCTTCCCTTGGAGAGACCGCAATTGTTTGAGAGTCCTTGGCGGAGGCATTTTCATGATCGCCTTGATCTTTGATGGATCTATCTCGATACCTCGGTGTCGGACGATGAATCCTAGGAATTTACCTGAGGACACCCCAAACGCGCATTTGAGAGGGTTCATCTTCAGGTAGTATTGCCGAAAGCGTTGAAAGACGATCTTCAGATGTTCAAGATGTTCCTCGTATGATTTGCTTTTAACCACGAGGTCGTTGATATAGCATTCGACGATTTCATGTATGAGGTCATCGAAGATCTTCGTCATGGACCTCTGATAGGTGGCACCGGCGTTCTTTAGACCGAAGGGCATCACCTTGTAGCAGAATATACCCAAAGGGGTCTGGAAAGCGGTGTGCTTCTGGTCTTCGGGATGCATCTTTATCTGATTATATCCCGACGATCCGTCCATGAAGGAGAAGACTTCGTGAGCGGACGTATTGTCTATCATCAGTTCAGTGACCGGTACTAGGAAGTTGTCCTTCGGGCAGGCTTTATTGAGATCCCGAAAGTCCACGCATATGCGTACTGTCCCATTTTTCTTCATCACCGGGACGATGTTGGCGATCCAGTCAGGATACTGTACTTCTTGGATGAAGCCAGAGTCAATCAGCTTCTTGACCTCAGCGTTGATGCTTATCTCAAACTCGAGCCGCATTCTTCTCGGTGCTTGTTTGATTGGCTTGACGTCCGGGGATATCGCCAATTTGTGGACCGCAACCTCTGGATCTAATCCTGGCATTTCGGAATAGTTCCATGCGAAGCAATCTCTATGCGGCATAAGCACGTCTTTTAGCGCATCCACCCTTTCTTCAGATAGCAGCTCACTGATGAATGTCGGTCGTGGGTCGCTTGCCGTCCCCAAATCAATTTTCTTGAGGTTATCTGCAGTAGTGTGTATTCCATCGTCCAGCTCTTTCGGTGCCGGTGGAAACTCTGAGATCACCTCGTTATCATTATTTTCGAAGCACCAGGGGAGGTCATCCATATCCTCGGGTTCCTCTTTTGATATTGTTATCATATGACAAGTACGAGCTCGCTTCCAAGACCGATGTGGATCTGGGTCTACCCTCGTTGTATGCGCAGCTTTGGGTTCATGCTTCTGCGGCGGTGTTACCCTCCAATTGCTGGATAGAGCGAACTTGCCGAGCTGATATTGGTCTTCAACCCAGTTCTTGAAGGTGAAGCAGTCTTCGAGAGGATGTCCTATCGCTTGGTGATAAGAACAGTAGTCTGGGTGAGAGACTTCGTTGGCTTGCTCGGGGTGTTTAGACTCCGGAAGTGTAATCATTTGATGTCTTATGGCAAGATCAAGTATCTTCTTTGTCTTGTCTTGAGGAAAAGAGTATGCTCGACTCATCTTCTTCATAAGGGACAAATCCGGACCGCTCGATTCCCGATCGCGTGACTTCTTGGTCCCGCTTTGTCGTTGTTGAACGCCTTTTCCGCTCTTTGACTTGTTTCTGCCTCTGCGTCGGGCCTTTTGTACAACAGGTTGACAGGGAGGGGAATTTTCATCTTTCGCAGCCTGTTGAAGAAGGCGTTGCGACCTGGCTTTCTTGTAGATGGCCATTTCGCAATTATGGTCGTCTCGAACCTTCTGACCAGCTTCCTTTATAAGCTTGTCCATTTGTTCTTCGAACGACGGACTGGGCACTTTCACGTCGGGGGCTCTTTCTGGTTTAGGGTTAGCATTCTCCCATTGAGCCTCTCCTTCTTCATCAAAGTCATGTACGACGTAGCAGTCGCGGAGTAGCTCCCGTTTCTTGGACCGAACATATCCAAGCCCGATCGCTTCCGTTCTCCCGTTGGGAAATTTGCGCTGAGTTCCGGGAACGTTCCAGATCCTGTCATAGAACTTAGCTTTTCGAGCGGTCTGTTTGAAGGGTATCCCTTGGCGCTTCAATAGCCTTTTCAAGACTTCTGTGTAATATCTAGGCAGACGGATGGGCTGGAGCCTGTCAAGTGTAGAATCTGCGCTGTGCCAGATTTCTTTCTCCACTTTGGTTTCCCCGGAGCGGTAGAATAGGATCACCTCTTAGCCTTCTAGCCTAGGAGGGACATAGAACGTCTGCAGCTCTTCCATGCTGTAGGTATCAAGCGCGTCCAGTTCTTTATGATGTTTGGGCGGAACCATGGCAACTTGCAAACTTTGCCCTTCATCAGCGAATGTTTGTATTGAAGGCCGAGCGGAGAATATAGCATGGACCTCACCTTCCGAGTCGCTGTCAAAGATCAACATGGGAGCGGACGGTCCTGGCTTGTTGTGCTAGGGTGGACCTGAATAAACTATCGCTTCCTCTTCCTCAGTATCACTCCCGAAGACAGGAATGGTGGTGATAGCTTTATTCTCCGGCTTGTGACATCTCTCCGTGTCCTCGAAATCTGGTAAGAAGTATTTTGCATCTTCGTATTTCCGGACTTCGTTTACGGAGAACGGGTTCAACTCCCCTGTTACGGTATACTCGAAACCATCCTTAAAGTATTTCATACACTGATGTTGTGTAGAAGGGATGATGTTGTACTCGTGTAACCAAGGCCGGCCGAGCAAAGCATTATAGCATGTCTTGGCGTCAATGACATGAAATTTAATATCCGTGACAAGTAGCCCGAATCGTAATGTCAATATCACGGACCCGAGAGTCCGCGGTGACTGGGAGTCAAAACCAGAGATGGTGATTTTATCACGAGCGAGATGCTGGACGCTCATGCAGATTTCCTTCAACACTCGCACGTTGAGGAGATTGACAGAAGACCCATTGTCGACCAGGATTTTGCCTATCTTTATATCGTGGCAGTATCCTGAGACATAGAGGGGACGGTTGTGCTCGCACGTCCCAAGGAGGAGGTCTTCGTCACCGAAGGTGATATCGGCTGTGTGTACTTCCTCTAGCTCGTCCTTCATCTTTTCTTTGGCAAGAAAAGCTTAGAATTGCTCTGGCTCTTGTAGCGCCTTAATCAATGAATCTCTCGCTTCTTTGGATAGTAAAAGGGCGTCGAGAATACTGAGCTGCGAGGGTAACTTCCTTAAGTGCGCCAGAACGTTGTAATCCACCTTGTTCTTCTTTGGCGGGTCCTTGGCAGTCAGCTCTTTCATGACTTGGTCATCCAGGGCGATATCCTCAGAGACCTTTTCTTTTCCCTTATCCTTTCTATTCGTGGGTCCAAGATTCTTTTCTGGAAGCGTACGGTTGCGCAACTGGATATTTTCACAGGCCTTCGATTCTTTCTCTTTCCCCAAGGTGTACTCTCTAAAGAGAGGGCCAAGAGCCATTTCCTCGTCAGAGTCGCTCCCGAATGTGAGAATTTGCGATCCCCCGGTGTTGACCGTGCGACAGTTGCCGGTATTTCTTTTATGCTCCTCAGCCGCACTTCTTTTCTCCCGACGAGTTTTGCGTTTCATCCGCTTAAGATGTTGCCGGTGAGCGACATATCCCTGCCACCATCTTTTAAAAGTGTCGCACTCTTTGGTAGGGTGCGAAATCTTTCGATGATATAAGCAGTAGTTAGGATGTGTTTCTGTTTCACCAGGAGTGTTTCCTTCGGAGGGTGGTAGCTTCATTCCCATTGATATGGCTTTAGCGAATCTTTTCCTCGTCTTGAACTTGTTTTTATCCGCGACGGATGTTCCTTGATTCGGCGGGAGTGTTTCAACTTTTTCGTCTAGTCACCGGCGTTGGGCTCTTTCAAATATGGCCATCTCACGCTCCCGATCGGCTTTACTTTTCAGATGAATCTTATTCAGGAAGACATCGATCATTTCATCTGACGGCCATAGAAGTTCCGGTTCGGGACCTGCCCCCGGTTTCTCTATGCAAGGAGCTTCTTCATCGTCTAGCGATGAATGAGAGATCACATGGCAACTTGCTACGTAATCCTCAGATCCATCCGACGAGCCTTCTCCATCATCTTCGTTCTCAAGGACGTGGCGTAGGAACTCTTGGAGCGTGATCGGAGTCCGCGCCTTCTGATTATACTCCTCCAGCGCGTCGATCTGTTTCTGCAGGTCCGTGCGCTTATCGCTAGGCTTCACGGGCTTTTTGGATTTCTTTTTCTTTTTCGAAGATTTCAACGGCTGAGCGTGAACACTTTGGCTATCACCACCAATCTTTAGAGTTGGGCGCGGCTTCAGCATCCCCTCGATGACCTCAGGTTCCAACGGATTCTTCCACTTGATCGTTGGGCATGTGTGGAGATCATTCAGCATCCTTTTGGTTTTGGCTGAAAGCACGACCTCCCACGGAGCTTCTTCAACAAAAGAGCACGTTGCCCCCGGTGTGTCCATCCCCTTAGGAGTGTGCAGTTGTGGTGGGCTCACTTTCCACTTTTCGGATAACGCGAACTTGCCCTGTTGGTACTGATCCTCGATCCATCCCTTAAAGATGAAGCAATCCTCGATCGGATGGATTACTGTTTGGTGGTAAGGGAAATAATTGGGATTATTCACTTCGTTGGGTTGCGGTGGTCGCCTTGGATTTGGCAAATTGATAAGCCTGTTGCGCACCGCCAGCTCGAACAGCCTCTTCGTTTTATCCTGCGGGAATGAGTAGGGGCGCTTCATTTTCTCATTGTCGTATCGCCGTCTCTCCTCCAATTGATCAGCTAGTCTTGAAGCACTGAGTTGTTGTTGGGTGTTCGCAACGAAGGTCGCCTTCCCTTTACCCTTCTCGTTTCGCGGTTCCGGTTTCGGAGGAGACGGCCTGTGACCCATTTGATCCATCTGGGCTAGCTTATCGATTAAAACCTGGAACGTGGTCAGTTTGAAGAACATCATGAACTGTGAAATAGTTGCATGAGGGTCTAGGGTGCCCACGAACATGCCCACCGCTGGTACTTCTTCGATGCGTTGTTCGCACTTCGACCACAGGTTCCGCCATCGGATTGCGTATTGAACCCAAGTTTCGCCCGGCCTCACCCTTACATTGATCAACGCCGTTATTGGGGTGCGTTCGCTGGCGCTCGCGAATCGCTGGGTGAATAGCAACTCCATTTCTGCGAAAGTTTTGACGGAGTCGTTTGGAAGCTCGGAGTACCACTCAAACGCCGTCTCCGATAAGCTACCGACGAATTGGCGAAGTAAGAGCTTATCATCACCGCCGGTGTTGCCACAAAGAGCCCTGAACTGGACGACATGTTGGTGGGGATTGCCTGTCCCTTTGTAGACATGGAATTTCGGGATCGTGTAACCCGGCGGGTACTTTATCTGATCATACCAGCCTGAATACGGTCGCCCAGTTTTGACGATTTGACCGACTGCTTCATTTGCCTGTGAACTCATATTTGTTGAGCAATATAATCATCCAGGACGGCCTTGGAGATAGTTTCCTCTTTGGCTGTTGAAAGAGCCGGAGATGGATTTGATATTTCTTCTCTGTTGTTTTCGAGGATAATCGGAGGATCTTCGGCTGGAGGATCCGGCTGTATCATCATCCTGACCATGTCTTGGAACAGAAGAGCCATTTGTTTTATATTGGCCGCTTATTCCGCAGCCTCCTTGTCCTTCTTTTCGAGCATTCTCCTAAGGAATTCAGCATCAGTCTGGTGTTCGCGACGTTGTTCCGATGACGCCTCCGAGCTTTCTTTTGGCCCGGTGAGTGCAGCCATCACAGTCAGTATCTCCTAGAGCTTCTGCTGCTGTTGTTCCTGGGCTCTTGTGATGGATCGGGTGAGTGGTCGGTGGCCCGTAGAAGCGCGGCTATCTTCCTTTCCGGATGCCATGTAAATAGTATGGACCATCATGCCCCCAGACTTAGGGCGTTTGGGCTCAGTGCCTTTGACATTTGTCGCAGGCACGGGGATCTTCTCCGGCCTTTTCTTCTTATGAGCGGTCGAAGTTGGGGGGGCCGTCGCAGTGGGCACCCAGATAGCTTTCCGTGACTTGGCAGGATGGCTTTCTTCCTGTCGGACCTTCAGCTTCTTCTGCCGGCGTGGATATTCTTGATCCACCACCGAGTTTCGGACCTGCCGTCAGACTTTGTAGATCTTGGAGGACAGCCGCTGAGGGGACTATTCTGGCTTCGTTTCCGCAACATTCTCCATCGGAGGAGGAGATCTTTTCAGTATGGCGGTAGGAGAATTCCTACGCACCTTATTCAGCAGCTCGAAGCTGTTCCTGGTTGGAACAGCAGCATTGATTTCCACCGTTGGGGCTGATGGAGTTAGCCCAGAGGGGGAGTTGCCCCCGACCTTCCTTATCCGGCGCCAGTAGCGACGTCTAGCGCGTCGAGCTGATGGAGTTGGCTCGGTGACGGGGATGGCTTCGTCTTGCCCCCTGTTCAAGTGAGGGGCTGTTGCTGGTGTCAGCCTGTTGAAGACTGATGTCCTTTGAGTAGCAGGAGCGGGAGTGGGAGTTGGAACAGTCAGTCTTGTAAAGACCGACCCTTTGGCAGGAGAAGCCGTCTTGACGACTTCAGGAGCAGGGTTGGTTACTCTTTTCGGAATAACCTTCTCTGGGATTGCAGGCTTCATTGTGGACCCACAGGAATTTTGGCCCAATCTGGAGAAGACCAAGGCGCCGGTGCTGGACGACCCGTTGAGAGGGGCCGCAGTAGCTGTAAGTTGATCGAAGACTGACTTCTTGGGAGCTTCTGGTACGGGCACGGGGGTACTGAAGCTCATCAGCGGAAGCATGGTTCCGAAAAACAATCCCGTGGTGGCTTGAGTGACCTGTTCCACGGGCATCGTGAACAGGGAAGCCGCTTGGGGCCCGTAGGCTATGCCCCCAGTTGAGGCAGGACGTGGGTTGCAGTTGCATGTGGAACACTTTGAGCAGGTGAATGCCATTGATCCTTTGCTTTCTGTACCAAGCCAAAAGCCAAATCTTAGTACCTCGAAATCCAAGGGAAACCATTAGCAAGCCGTGATTGGTTCGCGAATACGACACACAAAATGTGGAGTGGAAAGAGGAAAAGGTCCCATCGGGCGTGCCAGAATCTGTTCGCCGCTGGAAGCCGGGAAGACTGGACGTCTTGCCTGAATCTGGGGCAGATGCTAATTGGTGCTATCCGTCTACCTCTCCGAAGATGCCAAGTTGATTTATGGCACCATATATCGAAGGTTTAAACGGAAGCGGCCGATGTAGCAGACTTCGTCAGATTCCCCCTCATCTGAGGGGTTTTTGATTGTGGGGACGCTCTTCCCTGCAGGCGCAAGCCCCTGCAGTTAATTACGCTACCGCATTGCGGTAACAACTTTCTCCTTCTCCATATGGTCACTTCGTGTCGTGGGTGTTTGTTTTGTGTTTGGTTGCCCGTGGATTGTATACGGAGACCAATTTGTGTTGTCGCCCGTAGGACGTGGATTAATCCAAATCCGTATCTTTCTTAGATTTGGGTTTGGGGGGGTTGTGTTTAAGGATACGTTAGCCTTATTTGAGGCTAAGATCAACTTAAACGTTTGTTAAGGACACGTTAGTCTAATTCTGGACTAAGATCAACTCAACGGAATCGTTTAGATCCAACAAAAGAGTAATTGGACTCTATTGTTTAGTTTAGTGATATTGCGGTCGATAATTAGTTTAAGGACATTACGGTCCAATGTTAGTTTTAAGACATCGCGGTCAAGGTTAAGGACATCATAGTCCGTGAGTTTAAGGACCTCATAGTCCGGTGTTAGTTTTAAGACATCACGGTCGAGGTTAAGGACATCATAGTCCGTGGATTTAAGGACTCCACAGTCCGTCGTTAGTTTTAAGACATCACGGTCGAGGTTAAGAACATCATAGTCCGTGGATTTAAGGACTCCACAGTCCGTCGTTAGTTTTAAGACATCACGGTCGAGGTTAAGGACATCATAGTCCGTGGATTTAAGGACTCCACAGTCCGTCGTTAGTTTTAAGACATCACGGTCGGGGTTAAGGACATCATAGTCCATGGATTTGAGGACTCCACAATCCGTTGTTAGTTTTAAGACATCACGGTTGAGGTTAAGGACATCATAGTCCATGAGTTTAAGGACCCCACAGTCCGTAGTAATGTATGGTTGTCGGGACCCGTTACCTCTCTGACGACGTTGAGGGATTACAACGACAGATATCAGAGGAGTAAAGAGATGTACCCTCGAACCGGATGTAAATTGATTAGAAGAGCGGATGTGCTCAGTTCAATTTAAATTGAGGACTTATTGCCAGAATTGGGCTAAGTCCAGTTAAAGAACATTTTATTTTTGTTCTGCCTGTTAGGCCTTTGTTTGGGCTCTGATATTTCGTTTGGAATTAAATGCATAGCATTTATCAGAACAAGGTATGTTTTGACAGCGCGCCACGTGGCGCATCAGGCGCTTTGCGCCAATTAAAGAGCGCATTGCGCTAGCGCACATAAGGATGACACGTGTCGCTTAGCGCTAAGTGCGCTGCGCCAGTTTATGGGTGCGCCAGTGAGTGACACGTGGTGCGCTTGGCGCTGGGCGCCAACCCAATAGCGCAGTGCGCTAATTTCAGGAGCGCAAAGTGCAAGCTGTGTCTGTGGTTGACACGTGACATGTTATGGCGCTGAGCGCCAGTCCAAGGAGCGCGAGGGCACAGTTCATGAGTGCAAAGCACTGTCAAATAGCGCAGAGCGCATTTTGATCAATTTGAGATCAAAGAACAAGTTTATGTTCTTCTTAAAAGAGGCTTTGCCTCAAGATTCAAGAACTAAGTTTTTATTCTTATGAAAGGCTCTGCCTTTATAGATCAGAAGATCTGCGAAGTAAAAAAAAACTTCTTCTTCTTTTTTATGGTTAGATCTTGATCTTTTCTTTTTATTCAAAGACCTTGGTCTTTTTTATAGATCTAAGATCTTTTTAGAAGACATTTCTTCTTTTTTTTACGAGATGTTTTCATATCTGTTTTTCAAGAAACAATTCTTTACCTTTCTCTTTCTTTGAGTTTTTCTCAAAGTTTGCAGATGGTTTTTTTTCTATCGGACTTGAAGTCTTGGGGCCTTTATATAGGGCCAATCGATTTGTTAAATCGGTTTAAGAGATCTTTCTCTTGATTGATTGGGGAATATTTCTCACCGTTGGATCTTTGATCCTAAGGCTCCTGTTTTACAGAAGATAATCTTCTTGTTTTAATAACATTGAGAAATCTTTCTATGCAGAATTTGTTCTGTTTTGGTAATTCATTATTTACCATTGGATCATTGATCCAGCGGTGCTTAAAGCACAATCTTGTTGTTTGGAAAGATTTTGAGAAATCTTTCCTTAACAGAATTTAATTCTGGTTAATAAATGATTTATCATTATTATTAGATCCTTTGATCTAACGGTGGGAATTTTAATTCCAGCGCTGGCGCACCCAAATTGGACACGTGGCGCGCAGCGCAACTGCAATAGCGCACTCATTTCTGCCACGTGGCGCGCAGTGCAGAGCGCAGCGCAACTGCGCTAGCACACCTGTGCTAGACACGTGGCACGCAACGCAACTGCGCCAGCGCGCCTATGTTAGACACGTGGCGTGCAGCGCAGAGCGCAGGATTTGAAGCGTTGCTTCAATTTTGACTCTTAAATTTCTAAACAGCGCTTTGCTCTGATTGGGGGAACAGAAGCGTCGCTTCATTTCCAGTCTTGGAATTTGAACAGAGCTTTGCTCTGATTGGGGGAAACAACGGTTTTTAATTGTTTAAGGTATTTATTCGTACAAGCGTATTTTCCCATAACCTAGAATCCCAAAATTCATCGTGCTATGTCAAAAATGTGTGTTGTGATGAGCTAGGTCATTACCTCATGAGTTATCTAAAGGTTATACGGTTAAATTGAATATTTACAAGTTGTATGTAACATGATAGTATTTTTCTGTAAAAGTGAAATAGAAATTGTAACATGAATTATTTTGAGATGAAACTTATTCTAAATGTTTATTTATGATTGTTAAACATTATATGAGAATATGGTATTTTATTGTTTAAGAAAAGTGGAGTTTTTAAAGAAAAACGAATCGGAAGTCGGAATAACTCCGCTCCCGACGAGTTTTGAAAAAGTGGAGTTTTAGAATAGAAAAAGAGAAGGGGGAGGGGCCTTACCAGCTATTCAGAAGGAAGAGAGGAGGAGGAAACTTTAGGAACCGTCGAGGCGTCGTTTCGTCGCCGGAATCTCCTCGAAACGTTGTCGGAACTCCGCCTCTTGCTAACTCCACTCGTACAACTTAGGATTTGAATTTTTTTGAGAGTTTTTGTAAGAAAATTCTAAGTGAGAAGGGGTGAAATGTGGTGTGGTATTTATAGGGAAAATTACGGTTTTGATGGTTAAAGAATGTATTAAAAATATGCATTAAAATTAGAATTAAAGAGTGAAATTACACTCTCTGGATAATTGCAAAGTAAACAAACAACATAGGGGTGGTGGGATAGGCGAAGGGGTGCCAGGGGAAGAATTTAGGGACCATCCCCTACGGGGGCCCGGCGGTGCCAGTCGTGGAGGCATTCTCGCCGGTCGATTTCCGGCGGTTAGGGCTTAGATCTTCGCCACGTATCTTCGCCGCTTTGTATATTTCAGTGCACATCTTTGATTTCTGTGTGAATCTTCATTTTATGTGTAGCGGACGTGTAAACCTTGTAGGGTATTTTTCGTCACCCCGTTGAGATGGGAATACGCGCACGCTTGTCAGGCATACTACAGATTCCCCCTGCATAGGGTAGACGGGGGTTTATTGATCGTGGGGATTCGAATCTCCGGCAGTCGCGGACTAAGCCGTCATTAATTACCTCTCGCCTTTGGAGCGAGGGAATCTCCGATTAACGGGTTAAACTGGTCATGCGAACTCAATGTGCAGTGTTGTGTTTCGAAAGGGTTTTGGATATATCGGGGGCCCCACAGAGTTTTTACGGGGGTACCGCTGCCCGGATATGTGTGGAGTATGTGTGTGCGTGCATATATGTATATATACATACATATCTATACATACATATGTATAGATACATATCTATACATACATATGTATACATATATACATATATATACATATACATATATATATATATACATATACATATATATATATATATACATATACATATGAGATTAATGGAGGAAAGAGGCCATAGGAGGGGATTTCCTCCTATGGCGTGAAAAAAATACCACCTCCACCATTTTTTCCGACGATCGGCACCCATCATCATCATCGTTATCTTCTAAGATGTGCGTACACCAAATTTCATGTGATTCCACAACCTTTTCACCGTTGATTTAGTGGGTTCAAAATTAACGGTTTACCGACAATAGAACTTTTTACATTGCTAAATCAACGGTGAAAAAGTTGTAGAATCACATGAAATTTGGTGTACCCACATCTTAGATGATATCGATGAAGATGATGGGGGCCGATCGTCGAAAAATTTGGTGGAGGTTGTACATTTTCCACGCCATAGGAGGAAATTTCCTCCTATGGCCTCTTTTCTCCATTATTCTCTATATATATATACATACATACATACATATACATATATATATATATATACATACATACATACATATATATATGAGATTAATGGAGGAAAGAGGCCATAGGAGGGAATTTCCTCCTATGGCGTGGAAAAAATACAACCTCCACCATTTTTTCCGACGATCGGTACCCATCATTATCATCGTTATCATCTAAGATGTGCGTACACCAAATTTCATGTGATTCCACAATTTTTTCACCGTTGATTTCGTGGGTTCAAAATTAACGGTTTACCGACAATAGAACTTTTTACATTGCTAAATCAACGGTGAAAAGGTTGTAGAATCACATGAAATTTGGTGTACCCACATCTTAGATAATAACGATGAAGATGATGGGGGCCGATCGTCGAAAAAATTGGTGGAGGTTGTATTTTTTCCACGCCATAAGAGGAAATCCCCTCCTATGGCCTCTTTTCTCCATTATTCTCTCTCTATATATATACATATATATATATATATACATATATATATATATATATATATATATATAAAGGAAAGGGCATCCATAGGACGCGTGGGAGAAGGCGCCAGCGCCTCATGTGAGCGGCACGCGAGAGCTTAGGCGCTGGCGCTTTGGGCGCGGGCGCCCCGACGTGCCCGGCACGCGGGTGATCGAGCGTTGGCGCTAGCGCCCCACGTGCTCGGCACGCGGGCGCTCGGGCGCTGGCGCTTTAGGCGGTAGCACCGCATGTTCCCGGCACGCGGGCGCTCGCGCTTTGGGCGCTAGCGCCTTACGTGCCAAGCACGTAGGCGTTCGGGCGCTGGGCGGCAAAAAGGGACTTGGTCCCTGCACTGGGAGTTGTACTCCCAAAAAGAAATACTTATTACTTTGTGTGTGTGTGTGTGTGTGTGTGTGTGTGTGTGTGTGTTTGAGGAGTTAAACTCCTAAGATATTTTTGGAGCTGATGAAGGGGCTTCTCCCTTGAGCCCTGGATCTCCTCTAAAGTGGGATTTTCGGAGATAGGTCTCCTTCTTACTCCTCCGTTGGCCGGATCTTGAAGAACAAAAAGTATGAGATTTAAAAATCTTTCCTTTTTGAGATCTAATGGAAGATCTGGGCGCCCCTTTATGGGTTTTGTGGTGAAAAACTATTTACTTTTGGAAAAGGAAGAGTAAAACTCTTGATTTAATTCAAAAGAAGGGAAGAAGGTTTTAAAACCTTTTGCAAGGAGAAGGAGGCACAGGAAACCTAGTTTTTGGGGAGAATGAAAAGTGACCTAGATATTTTCATCATGTTGCCTCTTATAGGCTTATAAATTTACACATAGTCCCTTGGGTTTTACAAAATGGCATTTTGCCCATCCCATGTCTCATGTGCTATTTCTTTTTGTACATAAGCCATGGGCTTTACAAAAATTTGGCTTTATGCCCATTTTGCTTAGATTCATGCACAAAAAATTACATCAAAATTATTTGTTACATGATTTTTATTTTGGCATGGGGAGGCCGGCCATGGGGCTCGACTTGGGCATGGGCTCATTTGCATGGGTTTGGGCCCGCTTACATGGGGTTGACCTTGATTTTGACCCGGTCAATTGGGGTGCAAATTTTGACCCCAACAAAGTGCCCCCCATCAATAAATGCACACCGCACATATCAGTTGTGTGCATGAAATTGATGGATCTTGAAGCTGGACTTCGAGGTGGAACATCATTCCGGGGGCGGAGCATCCCTCGGGGAGCATGATTCCCGAGGATCGGAGCATCATTCCGATTTGCGGAGTATAATTCCAGGGTCGGAGTATCATTCCGAAAAGTCGGAGCATAATTCCGATTTGCGGAGCATAATTCCAGGGTCGGAGTATCATTCCGATGAGTCGGAGAATAATTCCGAGGATCGGAGCATAATTCCGAAGAGTGGAGGCATGATTCCAGGGATCGGAGCATGATTCCGATGAGCATAACTTCGGGGATCGGAGCATAATTCCGAGGATCGGAGCATCATTTCGAAGAGCGGAGAATGATTCCAGGGATCAGAGCATAATTCCGATGAGCGGAGCATGATTCCAAAGGGTCGGAGCATAATTCTGACGAGCGGAGCATGAATCCAAAGGGGTCGGAGCATAATTCCGACGGATGGCAGACATTCTGACCAAAGCATAATTTCGATACAGAGGTTGATTCCCAGGCGAAGCATAATTCCGACAAGGAAGGCAGATACTCCGAGGCGAAGCATGATTTCGACATGGGGTATATTCTGAGACGAAGCATGATTCCGGCGCAGAACTTGTTGGCTGACTTAATTCCGAGACGAAGCATAATTTCGATAGGGAAGGCAGATACGCCGAGGGGAAGCATGATTTGGACACGGGGTATACTCTGAGACGAAGCATGATTCCGGCGCAGAGCTTGTTGGTCGACTTGATTCCGAGGCGGGACTTAATTCCGACGAGGAGGTCGTTGATTGATTCCGAGCCGAAACATAATTCCGACAGGGAAGGAAGATACACCGAGGCGAAACTTGATTTCGACGCGGGGTACATTCTGAGACGAAGCATGATTCCGACACAGAGCTTGTTGGTCGACTTGATTCTTAGGCGGAGCTTAATTCCGACGAGGAGATCGCTGGTTGATTCTGAGCCGAAGCATAATTCCGACAGGGAAGGCAGATACACCGAGGCGAAGCTTGATTTTGACGCGGAGTACACTCTGAGACGAAGTATGATTCCGACACAGAGCTTGTTGGTTTGATTTGATTTGGGTTGACATCAGCATCGCTACACTGGAATATGGTACCAGAAGTGAATCATCATTTGCCATGAGAGAATTTAGGGATTTTGGTTTTTTTTTTGGCATCAGTATCGCTACACTGGAATATGGTACCAAGAGCGAATCATCATTTGCGTTTGTTTATTAGAAAGCGATGGCTTAGGAGACAGGTTTTAGGTCCCTATCCCCTAAGACTTTTCAGTTTTATGAGCTGTAAGGGTCCCATAAAAGCATTTTCTCCCTACGAGTCGTAAGGATCCCGTAGATGTATTTTCTCCTTAGGAGTCGTGGGGACTCCTAAGTGTGTTGCTCCTTTGTGAGTCGTAAGGATCTCACGCGGGAATTTTCTCCTCACAAAGTCGAGAGGACTTTGCGAGTGCATTTTATCTCTTTTTCATGAGTTTGCGCCCTTTCTAGTTTACACAAACTCGCCAGTAGTCCTGCTGTATTTACTCACGGAGCCCTTTCGAATTTTCATCCGTGCCCATTTTGCTTGTGGACATACCCCCCTTTTTTTCTTTTTTTTGTGAATCTTCATCGCTGGTGGGACTTCCAATGTGGTCTCGCCGGTAGGACTTGTGAGATATAGGGATTGTTTTACGCCCGTAGATTGTATACGGTTTTGCAGGATGTATGTGTTCACCGCCGGAAGCCGGGAAGACTGAACGTCTTGCCTAAATCTGGGGGCAGATGCTAATTGGTGCTATCCGTCCACCTCTCCGAAGATGCCAAGTTGATTTATGGCACCGTATATCGAAGGTTTAAACGGATGCGGCCGATATAGCAGACTTCGTCAGATTCCCCCTCGCTTGAGGGGTTTTTGATTGTGGGGTCGCTCTTCCCTGCAGGCGCAAGCCCCTGCAGTTAATTACGCTACCGCATCACGGTAACAACTTTTTCCTTCTCCATATGGTCACTTCGTGTCGTGGGTGTTTGTTTTGTGTTCGGTTGCCCGTGGATTGTATACGGAGACTAAGTTATGCTGTCGCCCGTAGGACGTGGACTAGTCCAAATCCGTATCTTTCTTAGATTTGGGTTTGAGGGGGTGTGTTTAAGGATACTTTAACCTTATTTGAGGCTAAGATCAACTTAAACGTTTGTTAAGGACACGTTAGTCTAATTTCAGACTAAGATCGACTTAACGGGATCATTTAGATCCGGTAAGAGAGTAATTGGGGGCTCTATTGTTTAGTTTAGTGACGTTGCGGTCGATAAATAGTTTAAGGACATTGCGGTCCAATGTTAGTTTTAAGACGTTGCGGTCAAGGTTAAGGACATCATAGTCCATGAGCTTAAGGACCTCACAGTCCGATGTTAGTTTTAAGATATTGCGGTCGAGGTTAAGGACATCATAGTCCATGAGCTTAAGGAGCTCACAGTCCGATGGTAGTTTTAAGACACCACGGTCAAGGTTAAGGACATCATAGTCCGGTATTAATTTTAAGACATTACGGTCGAGGTTAATGACATCATAGTCCATGAGTTTAAGGACCCCACAGTCCGTAACAGTGCGTGGTTGTCGGGACCCGTCACCTCTCTGACGACGTTGAGGGATTACAACGACAGATATCAGAGGAGTAAAGAGATGTAGCCTCGAACTGGGTATAAATTGATTAGGAGAGTGATTGTGCTCAGCTCAATTTATATTGAGGACTTATGGCCAGAATTGGGCTAAGTCCAGTTGAAAATCTTCAACATTTTATTCATGTTCTGCCTATTAGGCTTTTACTTGGGCTCTGCCCTTTATAATGCATAGCATTGGGCTTTGTAATTAAATGCATAGCATTTATATTTGGCCTGTTAGACCTTTACTTGGGCTATGCCCTTTTTTAATAATGCATAGCATTTATAGTGGTCTGATAGTATGCCACGTGGCTTGTCAGGCGCTTTGCGCCAATCAAAGAGCGCAAGGCGCTAGCGCATGCGAAAGTGACACGTGTCACGCTCTGCACTAAGCGCAAGTTTGTTAGCGCACAGCGCTTTCTGAGTGCGCTGCGCCAATGAATGACATGTGGCGCGCTCTGGTGCAATGCACCACTCTAAGAGCGCAGTGCGCTGTTTTAGAAGCGTAGAGCGCAAGTTGTGTCTGTAGTTGACACGTGGCGCGTTCTGGCGCAGTGCGCCAGTCCAAGGAGCGCAAAGGCGCATTTCAAAAGTGCAAGGCACTGTCCAATAGCGCAGAGCGCATCTTGATCAATTTAAGATCAAAGAACAAGTTTTCTATTCTCTCAAAAGAGCTTCTACCTCAAGAATCAAGAACCAAGGTTCTTATTCTCATCAAAAGGCTGTGCTTTTATAGATCAAATGATCTGTGAATGAAGTAAATTACTTCTTTAAATCTTTTATAATTAGATCTTTTGATCTTTTTCTTTTTTATTGAAGATCTTGATCTTGTTCTTAGATCTTTGATCTTTTTAGAAGAGAATTCTTCTTTTTGTGAGATGTTTTCATCTCTGTTCTTCAAGAATTAAATTCTTTACCTTTCAAGATGAAGAAAGTAATCTTCTTTCTTCAAAGGCTTGCCTTTCTTTCTCTTTGAGCTTTTTTCTCAAAATTTTTAGAGGGTTCTCTCTCTTCTGTCTTTTTTTTTCCTGAGACTTGGAGTTTAGGGGCCTTTATATAGGGCCAATTGATTTGTTAAGTTAGTTACAGAGATCTTTCTCTGATTGATCTGAGAATATTTCCCCACCGTTGGATCTTTGATCCTAAGGCCTCTGTTTTACAGAAAACAATCTTCTTATTTTAATAAGATTGGAAAGATCTTTCTAGAATTTTAATTCTGATTAATTAATAATTTATTATTTAAAAGCGCACCTGCGTTTGACACGTGGCGCGCAGCGCAGAGCGCAGCGCAACTGCGCTAGCGCGCCTGTGTTTGACACGTGGCGCGCAGCGTAGAGCACAGCGCAACTGCGCTAGCGCACCACTGTTTGACACGTGGCGCGCAGCGCAGAGCGCAAGTGATCTGAAGCGTTGCTTCATTTTGAAATATGAATTTTGAAATAGAGTTTTGCTCTGATTGGGGTGCGCTGCCTTGGGCGCAGCGCACCCCGCGCTGGCGTGTCTGCTTTTGACACGTGGCGCTCAGCGCGCAGCGTAAAGGATCTGAAGCGTTGCTTCAGTTTTTGAATTTTTGAAATTCAAACAGAGCTTTGCGCTGATTGGGGGAAACAAATGCCCCCCACCGTTGCGCTCACGTGGCGCACACGTGAGTGCAGCGGTGGCAACATCTGAGTCCTTGGATCAACTCAGAAGTTGAGGAGGCTCTTCAGCGACTATAAATAGGACCCTTGGTCCTCAGATGATTATCATCTTCTCAAGATTTTTATTTTCAGAGCCTTGCTCTCATTTTCAAGAACTTCAAGAGTTAAACTCTAGAGAATTTTAGGTAAAACTTTAAATTAAATTAAATTAATTTTAATTAATAGAGCCTTACTCTCATAGATCTTTTGATCTAAAGAAAACCCCTTTGGGGTTTCATAAACAGAGCTTTGCTCTCAAGAATCCATAGATCTAAAGAGATCTTGTTTCAGGGTTTCTTAACCCATGAACAGAGCGTTGCTCACTGACAATGTATAGATCTTTTGATCTTTTGATGAAGAACTCTTAAGAGTTTTTTCATGGATCTCTAAGATCCCAGAATTTTAATTCTTAGGAATTATTTTTCATTAACTTTTGATGGATTTTCCATCATCATTACAGAGCTAGGCTCTTAGCATTCTCGGGGAATCTCTTTAAATTCCTTTCATAATTGACTTTGACAGGTGTCATTCCTGTCCACATAGCATTGCTCTCGAGGAATTTGACTCCTTGACCTGAAGGGTCGCTTATTAAATGAGATTCCATTTTTAGAATTTCTCACGAATTCGAATTTATTAGGTGTCATAATTAGAATTTGTTTTCTCCACGGGGATATCAAAAGCCCTTTAAATTCCGTATCTGTTTTTCTTCATTACTGATCTTCTAATGATGTTTCTTTTTAGGCACTATGGTTGTTCATTTATATAGTCTGCACGAGTTCATCTCTTATGAGGATATTCGCGTACAAGGCTGTTGCCAAAATCAAGAGTTTACAGATGCTCAATGTGCGGAGATCATGGATCGTCTGCATGCACGCGCCGGTTGGCTGCTTTCTCGCCGTTCCGCTCTCATGAAAATCGTAGTGGGAGCAATTTGGAGGGCACTTCCTTGGTTTCACGAGGCTATGCCGCTTAATGCGCTGGATGATGCCGAAGACAAGATGCATTCGGTGTACCTGTCGGGGCTGATCTCGAAAAAGCGGCGAGATACCCTCATTGATATTCTGCATCAAACCTTCCAACAGACGACGATAATCTCTTCTTATCGAAGGGAGGGGGACATTGACGAGGATCTCGACACTCGTGAGCGCGAGAGGATGCACACGAGAATGGTCAGAAAGGCCAGAAAGACTCTAGACGGCCTTACTTTCGAATTCCTCGATCCATGCCCTGGATTTGAGGTTTTACCATTGTAATCATCTTGATGATGTTTACGTTTACTGCTTTCATGATTGTAAAACTTTTTGAAGTATGAATGGCAAATTTCTCATTTCAGCGTGTTTTATTTTATGTACTTAATCTCTTGCACATGCATGGACTGGTATACATCGAACGCTTAATCAAATGCGAATCAAATGTTCTCCTTGTCGCCTTCTCCTTTTTGCTGTGTTATTGCTATGTGACTTTAGCAAGTGCGGTCTGTAGATAGCGTATAGCTGTCAGTCTTAGGCTCTTTGTAGAGTGGCGATGGCTTAGAAAACAGGGTTAGGATCTGTCACCTAAGACTTTTCAACTTTATGAGCCGTGAGGGTCTCATAATGAATTTTCTCCCTACCGGCCGGGAGGGTCCCGTAGGTGTAATTTTCTCCTTAAGAATCGTGAGAATTCCTAAGTGTGTTTTCTCTTGAGAGTCGTAAGGATCTCATAAGAGAATTTACTCCCTTACGAGTCGTGCAGACCCGCAAGATGATGGGTGAAGTTACCTTTGTCCGTTGTTAGTTTTAAGACATTACGGTCGAGGTTAAGGACATCATAGTACGTGGATTTAAAGACTCCACAGTCCGTTATTAGTTTTAAGACATCACGGTCGAGGTTAAGGACATCATAGTCCGTGGATTTAAAGACTCCACAGTCCGTTGTTAGTTTTAAGACATCACGGTCGAGGTTAAGGACATCATAGTCCATGAGTTTAAGGATTTCACAGTCCAATATTAGTTTTAAGACATCACGGTCGAGATTAAAGACATCATAGTCCGTGAGTTTGAGGACCTCACAGTCCAACGTTAGTTTTAAGACATCACGGTCAAGGTTAAGGACATCATAGTCCGTGAGTTTAAGGACCTCACAGTCTAACGTTAGTTTTAAGACATCACGGTCGAGGTTAAGGACGTCATAGTCCGTGGATTTAAGGACCCCACAGTCCGCGAAATGTGTGAAGACGTTGAGGAATTACAACGACAAATATCAAAGGAGTGACGAGATGTACCCTTGAACCAAGGTAAAATCAGCTTAAAATCATTTTGTTTGATTGTTAGTTTTAAGACATCACGATCAAGGTTAAGGACATCATAGTCCGTGAGTTTAAGGACCTCACAGTCCGATGTTTGCTCTGGATGCTTCCCACGGGTTCACTGCCGTGTTTGGCGAGGACCAGGCTCTGCTCTGGACGTTTTCCATGGGGTCGGAAGTGACGTTATCCGTGTTCCACGCAACCAGGAATTTGCACTAGATGCTTCCCACGGGTTCACTGCCGTGCTCGGCGAGGACTAGGCTCCGCTCTGTATGCTTCACACGGGTTCACTGCCGTGCTCTGCGAGGACCAGGATCCGCTCTGGACGTTTTCTACGGGGTCAGAAGTGACGTTATCCGTGTTCCACGTGACCAGGAATTTGCACTTGATGCTTCACACGGGTTCACTGTCGTGTTTGGCGAGGACTAGGCTCCGCTCTGGATGCTTCACACGGGTTCACAGCCGTGCTCTGCGAGGACCAGGATCCGCTTTGGACGTTTTCCACTGGGTCAGAAGTGACGTTATCCGTGTTCCACGTGACCAGGAATTTTCCACTAGATGCTTCACATGGGTTCACTGCCGTGTTCGGCGAGGACTAGGCTCCGCTCTGGATGCTTCACACGGGTTCACTGCCGTGCTTTGCAAGAACCAGGATCCGCTCTGGACGTTTTCCACGGGGTCAGAAGTGACGTTATCCGTGTTCCACGTGACTAGGAATTTTGCACTAGATGCTTCACACGGGTTCACTGCCGTGTTCGGCGAGGACTAGGCTCCGCTCTGGATGCTTCACATGGGTTCACTGTCGTGCTCTGCGAGGACCAGGATCCGCTCTGGACGTTTTCTACGGGGTCAGAAGTGACGTTATCCGTGTTCCACGTGACCAGGAATTTTGCTGATTATATCCGTATTTTACGGAGTTGGGATTTGGCTCTCGGTTATCTGTATACCGCCGAGTCATGGAACTGGGAGTTGCCGTTGTTCCGCTTTGCTTGATGTCGTGTCTGCTGCAATGAGACGAACGTCGAGATGATCTCCAGGCTACCTGTGACTCATCGAGATTTGGATTTTTCTTCTGATGAAACCTAGGAGAGGAGGGGTGCGATTCCTTCTCTGTTTGCGCCCCTGGATTGTACACAGGGATTGATGTAATATCACCTATAGGGCGGAAATTTCATTTTATATATATATTTTTTTATCTTTTTCCGCGATGCTCTATCATTTCAGCTTTTTATATCGCGAAGGTCACGATTGCCCAATCATTTCGGCTATTTATTTTATTATTACTCGCCGTTTTTTTATTGCGAGTTGCCCAATCATTTCGGCTATTTTGCATGCATACATTTTTACTTGCTGATTTTGTCTGCAAGTTGTCCCATCATTTCGGCTATTTCGTATGCATGCGTGGCTTGCTGGCTTTTCACTGCAAACTTGGGATTGGACATCGATTTTAGCATCAGCACCGCTACAACTGGGATATTCCCAGGAGCGAATCATCATTTGCCTCTATCGATGTTGAACAAAGATGGCTTAGTAAACAGGGTTAGGGTCCTGTCGCCTAAGGCTTTTGACTTCATGAGCCGTAAGGGTCTCACAAAGGTATTTCTCCTTACAAGTCGTGAGGATCTCGTAGGTGTGTTTTCTCCTTAGGAATCGTAAGGATTCCTAAGTGCATGTTCCCCTGTAAGTCGTAAGGATCTTACAAAAGAGTTTTCTCCTTATAAGTCGAGAGGACTTACAAGGGTTGTTCATCGTGCGAACATATCCCTAGTCACGGATGGGACTTGGTTAGGGAAATGTTTATTCGCGCCCGTGGATTGTATACAAGGGTCAGCATTGAGCCGCTTGTAGGGCAGTAGCGGAGGTTGTGGGGGTTGCTTAAGAACAGGTTCAGGTCTCTGTAGCTTAAGACTTTCAAATCTTATGAGCCATGAGGGTCTCATAAGAAGATTTTCCTTACGAGTCGTGAGGATCTCGCAAGTGTAATTTCTCCTTAGAAATCGTGGGGATCCCTAAGTGTGTTGCTCCCTTATGAGTCGTAAGGATCTCACGCGGGTGATTTCTCCTCACAAGGTCGAGAGAACCCTGTAAGTGTCTTTTAACGAGGTTGCGCCCTTTCAGGTTTTCATAAACACTCGCCGGTAGCCCTGCTGTTTTTACTCACGGAGCCCCTTCGGGTTTTCATCCTTGCCCATTTTGCTTATGGACATACCGTTCTCCCCCTTTTTTTGTTTTTCTCTCTTTTCTTTTTTTTATTCTAACGAGGTTGCGCCCTTTCGGGTTTTCATAAGACTCGCCGGTAGCCCTGCTGTTTTTACTCACGGAGCCCTTTCGGGTTTTCATCCGTGCCCACTTTGCTTACGGACATACCGTTTTCCACTTCTTTTTTTTAATCAGCTTCGGGATGCTGCATTCCACCGTAGTTTATCGACATCTCAGTCAACAGCTAGTTTTTGGACATAGTGGTCCGTTGGTAGTTTGAGGACGTTTCGGTCCGTAGTTAGTTTAAGGACGTTTCGGTCCGTTGTTGAAGAAGGCCTGTCACTACTTATAGAGTTTGGGCTTAGGAAGATAGCGAGCGGACATAGTCGTCGTCATCTATCATTGACCTAGGCCGTGACTCATCAAGCGTAGTACTTCTTCAGGAAGCGACCGTTTATTGGCCTGAAGGGTCTTTCACCATGCATGTCCATGAGTAGATAGGTTCCACCCTGGTAGACCTTGTCTATGATATATGGGCCTTCATAGTTTGGCTCGAATTTTCCCCGCTTGGCGCGATTGGGGATCATAGGTCTTTTGACCACTAGTACGAGTTCGCGTTGGTGGAATGTCCTCGGCCTGGTCAATCTTTCATATGAGCGCGTCATCTTTGCTTTATAAGCTTCCAGATTTTGCTGCGCCAGGAGCCGAGTTTCATCAAGGGCATCGAGCTCTTCAAGCCGAAGGTGAGCGTTCTCTTCGTCCGTCAGCTCATAATGGACTGCCACTCGTAGAGAAGGTAATTCTATCTTGAGAGGGAGTACTGATTCTGTACCGAATACCAACGCGTACGGCGTTGTGTTCGTGGCCGTCTTGAACGTAGTTCGATACGCCCAGAGAGTTTCTTGCAGTCTCTCGTGCCAGTCTTTCTTATTTCGGGACACTGTCTTCTTCACGATCTTTGTTAAGGTTTTGTTGAAAGCCTCAGCTAGACCGTTAGCTCGGAGATTATAAACTGAGGAATATCTCCAGTCTATGTTGTACTGTTGTGCGAAACGGCTAATCTTGTGGCTTCTGTAGGCTGGCCCGTTATCGGAGATGATCCGCCGCGGAGTTCCAAACCGATAAATGACGTGTGTCTTGAAGAAATGGAGGATATTCTCCATCTTCACTTCCCTCAGCGGTACTGCTTCTGCCCATTTGGAGAAGTAGTCAGTTGTCGCCAAAATGAATCGATGTCCCCTGGACGATGATGGTTCGATGGGGCCGATTATATAAGTTCCCCACATTTTAAACGGCCAGCTAGCCACTGTTGGGTGTAGTGGATTTGGATGCTGATAGATAAAGTCCCCATGGATCTGGCATGAGTGGCATTGCTTCGCATACTCGAGGCAGTCCTGGATCATCGTGGGCCAATAATAACCCATCCGTTTGATCTTCAGCTTCATCTTCGGGCCTGCTTGGTGAGAACCGCAGAGTCCGTCATGAACTTCTTGGACGACTCTTTTCGCCTCTTCAGGTCTCAGGCATCTCAACCACAGAGAGTCAAATGACCTCTTGTACAGAGTATCATTGACGAAGGCGAAAGATAGGGCTCGCTTCATGAGCTGATGTCTTGAGGACGCATATTCGGGCGTTCGACGGGATTTGAAGTAGTCTATAAAGACTTCTCTCCAATCCTCAACCTTTTCTTGGTCATTTATTTGCAGGGCCGTCTGCTCAATTGCTTCCTTTTCCTTGGATGATTCCGGAGATATTTCCGCCGGTGCGAGAACCCGACGGTTTTGCACAACGATCCCCACGTCATAGAGGTTCTCATCAACCAGCTCTTTAGTGAGCTTGGCTAACGCATCCGCTTTGCTATTCTCCGCACGCGGTATGCTTTCCAGAATGTAGGAGGAAATTTGAGTCAGCAGTTGCTGTACTCTCTCGCCGTACTTTATCAGTTCTGGTTTGCACGTTTGGTAGTTGCCATTTACTTAATTGACGACCAGTTGGGAGTCTCCATATATGAAGAGGTTTTCAATTCCCATGTCGATGGCGATCTCGGGGCCTGCTAACAAAGCTTCATACTCGGCTTCATTGTTTGTCCTCGGCACTGTTAAGGAGAAAGCAAAGCGCATTATCCCTCCTTGTGGGGTCACGAAGATAAGGCCTACCCCTGATTTGATTATGGGCGTGTTTTGTTTGCGTTTCTTTATGGAGGATGCTCCATCAAAATAAAGTTCCCATTGGGTATCACCACCGTCGATCGCATCAAATGCATGTTCGTCTGGCAGTTTGCAATTTAAGGGAGAATCGGCCGGTATCGGATGTTCAGCGAGGAAATCGGCAATGGCCTGGCCTTTCACTGCCTTAAGAGGTCGATAAGTTATCGAGAACTCCATTAAGAGCAGGGCCCATTTAGCGAGTCGCCCTGTCAATATGGTTTTTGACATCAAATATTTGAGAGGATCCACCTTCGATATGAGACGGACTTCATGCGCCAACGTATAGTGCCTGAGCTTCGTTATCGCGAAGATCAATGCCAGGTAGTGTTTTTCGATGGGAGAATAATTGCTTTCTGCCCCCAGGAGAACCCGACTCAAGTAATAGATAGCTCTTTCTTTCCCTTGGTCGTTCTCCTGTGCCCATAATGCGTCTAAGGAACCTTCGAGGGCGGTTGTATACAGAATAAGAGGTTTTCCCTTGACCGGAGCAGCCAACACTGGCGGGTTCTGCAGATACTGCTTGATTTCGTCCAGTGCGCCTTGGCATTTGTGATCCCAGACGAATGGGGTCCCTTTCTTCATCAAGTGACTGTACGGACGGCACTTGCCAGAGAGATTGGCTATAAATCGCCGGATATACGCGAGTTTCCCTTGGAGGGATCGCAATTGTTTGAGAGTCCTTGGCGGGGGCATTTCCATGATCGCCTTGATCTTCGACGGATCTATCTCGATACCTCGGTGTCGGACGATGAATCCTAAGAATTTACCGGAGGACACCCCGAACGCGCATTTGAGAGGGTTCATCTTCAAGTTTTATTGCCGAAAGCGTTGAAATACGATCTTCAGATGCTCGAGATGTTCCTCGTATGATTTTCTTTTCACCACGAGGTCGTCAATATAGCATTCGACGATTTCATGTATGAGGTCATCGAAGATCTTCGTCATGGCCCTCTGATAGGTGGCACCCGCGTTTTTTAGACCGAAGGGCATCACCTTGTAGCAGAATATACCCAAAGGGGTCCGGAAAGCGGTGTGCTTCTGGTCTTCAGGATGCATCTTTATCTGATTATATCCTGACGAGCCGTCCATGAAGGAGAAAACTTCATGAGTGGACGTATTGTCTATCATCAGCTCAGTGACCGGTACTGGGAAATCGTCCTTCGGGCAGGCTTTATTGAGATCCCGGAAGTCCACGCATATGCGTACTGTCCCATTTTTCTTCATCACCGGGACGATGTTAGCGATCCAATCAGGGTACTGAACTTCTTGGATGAAGCCAGAGTCGATCAACTTCTTGACCTCAGCATTGATACTCATCTCAAGCTCGAGCCGCATTCTTCTCGGTGCTTGTTTGACTGGCTTGATGTCTGGGGATATCGTCAGTTTGTGGACCGCAATCTCTGGATCTAATCCTGGCATTTCGGAATAGTTCCATGCAAAGCAATCTCTATGCTGCATAAGCACGCCTTTTAGCGCAGCCACCCTCTCTTCAGACAATAGCTCGCTGACGAATGTCGGCCGCGGGTCACTCGTCGTCCCCAAATCAATTTTCTTGAGGTTATCTGCAGTAGTGTGTATTCCATCTTCCAGCTCTTTCGGCGCCGGTGGAAACTCTGAGATCATCTCGTCGTCATTGTTTTCTAAGCACCAGGGAAGGTCATCCATATTCTCGGGTTCTTCTCTTGATATCGTTATCATATGACAAGTACGAGAACGCTTCCAAGACCGATGTTGATCTAGTTCTACTTTCGCGGATTTGGGTTCATGCTTTTGCGGTGGGGTTATCCTCCAACTGGTGGATAGAGCGAATTTGCCAAGCTGATATTGATCTTCGACCCAGTTCTTGAAGGTGAAGCAATTTTTGAGAGGATGTCCTATTGCTTGGTGATAAGAGCAATAGTCTGGGTGAGAGACTTCGCCTGCTTGCTCAGGGTGTTTGGACTCCGGAAGTGTAAGCATTTGATGTCTTATAGCGAGGTCAAGTATCTTCTTTGTCTTGTCTTGAGGAAAAAAGTATGCTCGACTCATCTTCTTCATAAGGGACAAATCCGGACCGCTCGATTCCCGCTCGCGTGACTTCTTTGTCCCGCTTTGTAGTTGCTGAATGCCTTTTCCGCTTTTTGACTTGTTTCTGCCTCTGCGTCGGGCCTTTTTTACAACAGGTTGACAGGGAGCGGCATTTTCATCTTTCACAGCCTGTTGGAGAAGGCGTTGCGTCCTGGCTTTCTCGTAGATGGCCATTTCACGGTTATGGCCGTCTCGAACTTTTTGACCAGCTTCCCTTATAAGCTTGTCCATTTGTTCTTCGAACGACGGACTGGGCATTTTTACGTCGGGAACTTTTTCTGGTTCAGGATTAGCACTCTCCCATTGAGCATCTCCTTCTTCATCAAAGTCATGTACAACATAGCAGTCACTGAGTAGCTCCCGTTTCTTGGACCGAACATATCCAAGCCCGATCGCTTCCATTCTCCCGTTGGGCAACTTGCGCTGAGTTCCGGGAACGTTCCAGATCCTGTCATAGAACTTGGCTTTTCGAGCGGTCTGCTTGAAGGGTATCCCTTGGCATTTCAACAGCCTTTTCAAGCCTTCTGTGTAATATCTAGGCAGGCGGATGGGCTGGAGCCTGTCAAGTGTAAGATCTGCGCCATGCCATATTTCTTTCTCCATTTTGGTTTCCCCGGAGCGGTAGAATAGGATTGCCTTTTCGCCTTCTCGTCTGGGAGGGACATAGAACGTCTGCAGCTCTTTCAATGCCGTTTGATTAAAGCTTTTTAGAAATCATAACAATTATTAGCAAAGGGGATTAGGATGATTGGAAAGAAATGATGTTTTTTCCTCTAGATCCTTGTCCGTCCTTTCCTATTAATTGCTACAACCTTCATGGACGTCATGTATGTCCGGCCCTTTATACTACGGTTCACCATTACCTCGTAGGTAGGGTGCCGTAGGGAGCGGATCATGCATGCGTGCATGAAGTTCTACTTGTGAAATTGTATTGGCATTGAAGGAGGTGAGAGATATTCATCTCTCACTCCCTCCCTTGTTCCTAACCCTAACAAGCGAGGATTTTACTCGCTCATTAGGGGATCTTCTAAAAATGACATTTTTTGTTATTTTTAATGTGTTTTGTTTATATCTAAAGAAGTACTTATCTACTGCAGATTAAAAGAACTACACTAAATTAACTAGGGCAAGCAATGACTTATCTACGGCAAGAATAAAATTATAGATCTAGGGCAAATAATGAAATTATAACTAAGGCAGGAAAAAATAGAAACTTACAAAAAATGATGCTCTAGATCTCCCAACAATTCTGAATTTTATTGATTGAAAAAGAGGCATCCCTTTTACAGATTTGAGATTACAATTTATAAGTAAACAGGGAAACTAGGGTTACAGATTCTCGAACACATGATTTTACAGATATGCCCACGGAAAATCCCAACACCCGCACCGACGCACCGACACGCAAAATTTCCAACGACACGGGCAACAAACGGCCGCGGAACCGCGGCATTTGTTGGCTTGGGCCGCGGTTCCACGGCCCTTTGGTCAGATCAGTGGACAATTTTTCTGGGATTTATTTGTGGTCATCTGGGCTTGTTATTTCTTCATCTCATTTCTCTCTTTGGCTTCTTATTCTTCTCCAGATCTTTCAGTGAAAAACATGAAGTGATCTTTTAACCGTTTTGCTTTGACATTTTGGACCTTGCACTGTCTTGTACCCATGTGAACTGTTATTAGTCTAGGCTTGACTAGGATCCGTCAAAAGTCCATTTTCTGTATCAACTTTCGTCTTTTTCACTGTATTTGCTCCAAGAGCCTGTATCCTGTAACATGCAACAAACGTGCGTCAAGAGTACCTGTTTACTTATAAAATGTATAAGAATGGGGCGTACAATAATGCAATATTATAGTATGAAAAAATACCCCCAAACTTATCTTTTGCTCGTCCTCGAGCAAACTTATTATTTTATTCTCAATAAAAGCTAACCGCACTTTCGCAGGGAAACGCGATTGCACTGAGCTCGTGCAATAAGCCGTTAAATCTCTAGGTGTCCCTAGTAGGAGGAGTGTTGTCTTCTGAGGGTTTTCAGCGGATTACACCCACAAAATCCTATCAATTTTGCTTTTTCGACAATAATTCTCCAATTAGGTTTTTCTAACACAGAATTCTATTATCATCGACTCATAAACTATCCACCCATATTCTTCACTCTTCCTCTTAACTTAACTTAAGATTATATATGTTCGATAGACTCATTCAGCTTTCAGCATTTCTTAGGTTTTCTTCTTAGGGTTCCATCTCCACTTAGGAATTTTTCTATCAACTCTACTAAAAATACAAGTTTTATTCTTCATTCCTTTCTCTTATTTAAACTCTAATCACATATCCCCACGTGTGTGTATCGATCACCCCTACACTTGGAAATTCAAATTAAGCAATCATACCCTTGTCCTTTGTCCAAAGCACTTATTAATTGGTGAATTTCGCTTACACATCTTTCATGCGACCATTAATACTTCTTGAGGTACCAACGACCGATTACAAGATGTATTAGCACTTTAAAGCGTATGTCCTAGTTTTGCAACACCCAAGGCTTTAGCAGTGACTCCCAAACCAGTTGGTCTAAGGCACTAGGTGATGAAGCACCCTCGCTATATATTTTTTTTGTTTTTAGCCTTAAGTAATCACAAAATCAGTGTTCATTTTTTTCACTTTTGTATTTTTTTATTTTCTTCGTACTAGGGGCTTATAGACAAGAGCATTTCAAGGTCTCCTCTACTATTCCAAGCTTTAAGGTGTGTGATTGTGCAAATTGTAGGGTATACATTTTCAGAATCCATACTTAAGCCAGGAATTATTTTTCAAACTTATACTCTAATAAGAATATCAATATTTTTCCTTTATTTCAACTTAGCCCAAAAGGTGAACTCAAAATTTGCCTATTTCTAAATAAACTACAAAGACATATACTTTCTACCGTTAATTTTTAAAGAAGGTTATTTTTAGGGTTTTTAATTTACCAAGTCTAAGATCTAGTTGTTCGTAGCTAGTTAACCTATTTGTCAAACTCAAGTTAAATATGGCCAAAATTGAATATAATAATTTTTAAAATTTTTGAAATTTTTTCAATTTTTGTAGGTTTTCAAATAAACGTGCAAATGCAAAAATGTACATATGAATGCAAAGGAAAGAAAACGTACCGAGCATACCCCCAAACTTGAACTTGACAGTGTCCTCACTGTCATACTAAACCAAGAGGGTCAAAATGTCGGCATTCCCTGTTTAGTCACATTATTACAAATGATACACACCCCCAAACTTGTTCGAAATAAAGTCTTGGAAAAATTGATTGGAAATTCGGGGGTGAAGGTGGAGGAAAATTAATCAGTGTAAATCGGCTCCTGCAAAAACAGGAGCTCCTCCGATGGGTCCGCTTTGAAGAACGGTTTCAGTCGATGCCCATTCACTTTGAATAAGGTACCGTCTTCAGGATTTTCAAGATCAACCGCACCGTGCGGATAAACGGTGCGGACTACAAAGGGTCCTCTCCATCTAGAACGGAGCTTGCCGGGGTGATAATGTAACCGAGTGTCATAGAGTAAAACCTGTTGACCAGGTTCAAAAGTTTTTCGCAAAAGGTGTTTATCGTGGAACACCTTAACTCGGTTTTTAGCAATTATGGCATCATCATATGCCTCATCCCGCAGCTCTTCTAGTTCATTCAATTGCAGCTTTCGGTTGCTGCCCGCATCTTCTAAAGATAAATTCAGCTCTTTGATAGCCCAAAATGCTTTATGCTCAATCTCCACTGGGAGGTAGCAAGCCTTCCCGTAAACAAGCCGGTATGGAGACATACCGAGATCGGTCTTATATGCAGTACGAAAAGCCCATAGTGCATCAATCAGTTTAAGTGACCAATCTTTACGGTTTTTAGAAACCGTTTTCTCCAGGATTTGCTTGATTTGCCGATTTGAAATCTCGGCTTGCCCACATGTTTGGGGGTGATATGGCGTTGACAGCTTGTGGGTGATAGAGTATTTGCGCATTAAGGACTCGAAAGTCCTATTGCAAAAATGAGAACCATTATCATTTATTATCGCCCGAGGGTGCCCAAATCGAGAAAAGATGTGTTCTTTAAGAAATCGAACGACAACCTTGTTGTCGTTCGTTCGGCTGGGCACAGCCTCGATCCACTTTGAAACGTAGTCAACAGCCAAAAGAATATACACATTTCCGAAAGAGTTAGGAAATGGCCCCATGAAATCTATACCCCAAACATAAAAAATGTCCACAACCAAAATTGGTTGGAGCGGCATTTCGTTTCACCGCGATATCCGGCCCAAGTGTTGGCACCGGGAGCAGGTTTTGCAGTATTCGTAAGTATCCTTGAAGAGTCGTGGCCAATAGAAACCACACTGCAAAACTTTTTCGGCTGTCTTTTTTGGGCCAAAGTGCCCGCCACATGCTTGATCGTGGCAAAAAGACAGCACGCTCTTGACTTCACTTTCAGGTACACACCGACGAATGATTTGGTCGGAACAGTATTTAAAAAGATAGGGTTCATCCCAGTAAAAATGCTTTACTTGGGACAAAAATCTAAGTTTATCCTGTTTCGACCAATCTTTAGGTATCAGGCCGGTGGCTAAGTAGTTTACAATATCGGCGAACCATGGTTCGCAAGAAACGGTCAAGAGTTGCTCATCGGGAAAAACATCAGTGATTGGAAGATCAAGCGTAGGCGAAGAAGGAAGTCGTGATAGGTGATCAGCTACTACGTTTTCACATCCTTTTTTTTCCTTTATGACAAGGTCAAACTCTTGTAGTAAAAGGATCCAACGTATGAGCCTTGACTTAGCATCCTTCTTCGCAAAAAGGTGGCGAAGAGCTGAATGATCAGTATATACAACGACTGGAGAGCCAATTAAATAAGGCCGAAATTTTTCAAGTGCAAACACAACAGCTAAAAACTCTTTCTCTGTTGTTGTGTAGTTTAGTTGGGCCTCATTTAGTGTTCGGCTAGCATAATAAATCATGTGCGGCATTTTATTAATGTGCTGTCCAAGAACAGCGCCAATTGCAAAATCTGATGCGTCGCACATGATTTTGAAAGGGTGCGTCCAGTCGGGAGATGAGAGAATGGGCGCAGAGATGAGGGAATGTTTCAAAGACTCGAATGCTTCAATGCATGTGGAGTCGAAAGCAAATGTTGTGTCCTTGGCCAGTAAGAGAGTCAAGGGTCTAGCGATCTTGCTAAAGTCCTTGATGAACCGTCTGTAAAAACCGGCGTGGCCAAGGAAGGCTCTGATATCTTTGACGCACTTAGGGGGAGGGATGTTAGAAATTACTTCGATTTTATCTCTATCAACCTCGATGCCGTTTTTCGAGATGACATGTCCTAAGACAATGCCTTCTCGTACCATAAAATGGCACTTCTCCCAATTCAACGTTAGGTTCTTATCCCTACAGCGGGTAAGAACAGCGTCAAGATGTCGTAAACACTCGTCGAAGGAGTCGCCAAAGATGGAGAAATCATCCATAAAGATCTCCAAGAACTTTTCAACCATGTCTGAAAAGATCCCCATCATACACCGCTGAAATGTCGCGGGTGCATTGCATAACCCAAAGGGCATGCGACGATAAGCAAAAGTGCCAAAGGGACAAGTAAATGTTGTCTTGTCTTGATCCTCTTTGGCGATGGGGACTTGGTTGTAACCGGAATAGCCATCTAGAAAGCAATAGAACTCGTGCCCTGCCAATCGCTCGAGCATTTGGTCAATGAAAGGTAAAGGAAAGTGGTCTTTCCTTATCGCGGCATTGAGTTTCCTATAGTCTATGCAGACTCGCCACCCAGTTTGGGTGCGAGTGGGAATTAACTCATTTTCCTCATTGGTAATGACCGTAATGCCCGATTTCTTTGGCACAACGTGGATTGGGCTCACCCATTGGCTATCTGAGATAGGGTAAATGATACCACTATCCAGACACTTGACAATCTCCTTCTTAACAGCCTCTTTCATGTTGGGGTTGAGGCGTCTTTGTGGATCCCTTGCCGGCTTGGCATCATCCATCAAGTGTATATGATGTTCGACTATGAGGGGACTAATCCCCTTAATGTCCGCCATAGACCAGCCGAAAGCTTTCCGATTATTATGTAAGACCATTAAAAGAGCCTTCTCTTGCTCAAGAGCTAGAGAGGCCGATATAATGACGGGTAAGGTCTCATTATCACTTAGATAAGCATATTTTAGGTGCGACGGCAAAAGCTTCAATTCGAGTTTAGGAGGTGAAACAATAGATGGTAACAATGGGGTAACTGTTTCAAACTCGAAGGATTCCATCAAAGGTTCGAATCGAGTGTACGCAACAGAGTCGGATGGTTCAATTAACTCATCCGAAAAAGCAAAAGACTCCAATTCAGGTGATGAGTCTTCAAAGTCGTCAACGAAGGTAAAACACTCAAAATCGTTATTCGCCGTGAAAGCTGTGTCGGATTCTAGGAGGAACGCACTAGTGGCGTTAACATTGCTGTGATCAAATAAAAAATTCTCGAACTCACAGTCCTCCTCCGCGATCTCATTGATCGAGCAAACATCGAGTACGCTAGCATTAGGCTCAGCAGGCTGACTTCCCAACTAGAAAATATTGAGCTCAATTGTCATATTGCCGAAAGATAGGTTCATTGAACCATTACGACAATTGATCACTGCGTTGGAAGTTGCCAGAAATGGTCGACCAAGTATTACCGGAATTTGATTCCGGGGGTTAGCGACAGGTTGTGTATCCATCACAATAAAGTCAACGGGGAAAATGAAATCCCCTACTCTAATTAACACATCCTCCAGCTCTCCCCTAGGATGGGTGATTGACCGGTCGGCCATTTGGAGAGTACAGTGAGTGGGCTTAAGCTCTCCAACGCCCAATTGCTCGTACACAGAATAGGGTAGCAAATTGACACTCGCACCAAGATCTAATAGTGCTCTATTGATGTTCTTGTCCCCAATTGTTATCGAAATGGTAGGACACCCGGGGTCCTTTTGCTTTAGGGGTAAGGAATTTACAAGAGCATCACTAATAGCACTAGCCACAAAAACTTTCTTTGGCACTTGCGACTTCCTCTTTTTGGTGCATAAGTCCTTTAAAATTTTTGCATATGAAGGAACTTGCTGGATTGCATCCAAAAGAGGGATATTTATGCTAACCTGTTTGAACAACTCTACAATCTTTTCCATCTGTGGAGTTGGTTTATTGGATCTCAACCGATTAGGAAAAGGAACATTTTGAAAGGTGGTTGAGTCCAATTTTTGCGGATCAGATTGTCGAGTTGGAACGGCACCCCGTGTTGATGTGTTCGTGTTGTGAGAAATGGGTCCGTTCGAGCTAGAAGAAGTAGAGCCGTGTGAAGGGTGGAGAATAGGCTCTAAAGAAGAAGAAGATGGTGAAGAAGATGAAGAAGGGCCACCGGCAGGGGTGTCATTGTTAATACCCACATTATTTTGCAACACTTTTCCCGATCTCAACGTGGTCACAGCATTTACGTTATGATTCTGCTGTTGATATGCAGCATGTGCGTGACCGGGGTTGGGCAGTGGTTGAGACGGGAGTTTTCCTTTTTCGCGCTCGCTCAAAGCTGCATTGAGTTGTGCAATTTGTGCCTCAATAGATTTGATGCTTTGATCGTGTGAGGCGCTGTTTTGCACCAAAGATTGAATAGAAGTCTCTAGTCTTGCTGTAGACTGTGTAGATTGCTTAAGGAACGCATCTAGACTTCTTTCGAGCGAGCTAACTTTATCATTATTAGGTTGAACATAATTGTTTGGCTGGTAAGCGGGGTTAGGCACAAAATTGTTCACCTGATTAGGGTAAGGTTGTTGTTGAAATTGTTGCTGTTGAAATTGAGTTTGTGAAGGTGCTTGTTGTTGTTGTGGAGGAGGAGGTCTTTGAAAATTGTTATTTCCTTGGAATTGTTGATTTTGGTTCCAAGCGAAATTTGGGTGACTCCTCCATCCCGGATTATATGTCGAAGAGTACGGATCGTTTCTTTGTCGTTGCTGAAATGCAGCATTGACTTGATCCTGTCCTTGAGTAGATGCATTATAAGGACACTCTTCGGTTAGGTGCGATGGATCCGAGCAACAAGCACAAACAGTTCGTGGAGGCATAACAGGGGCAGGAGAAAGCGATGAGATTTTGGTCTCAATCGCTTCTAGCTTTTTCGTAAGAGTGGCCATCTCGTCCTTCATAGCAATCGACATCTCTACTTGATGTATGCCTGCCCTAGATTGACCACTAGAAGAAGATGATGTGGTCTTGGTACTCTCCCACTGAATTGTTTCCTCACTAAGATCCTCAAGAAACTGCCACGCTTCGTCACTAGACTTGGAGAGAAAATGACCTTGACATATGGTTTCTAGCAACTGTTTCGTTGCCGAGTTCAATCCCTCGTATAATGTTTGGCAATGTTGCCAACTTTCGATCCCATGATGAGGACATTGAACGAGTAGGTCCTTAAATCTCGCGAAGCACTTCCAAAATGGTTCGGAAGGAAGTTGTGAGAATTGAATTATTTCATTGCGGATTCTAGAAGTTTTGTGATGAGGATAGAACTTTTTCAGAAAAGATTTCATAAACTCGTCCCAATTTCTAATGGAATGTGATGCGGTGCTGTATAGCCACTTCTCGGCTAGGTCACATAAGGTGAAAGGAATGACCCTTAGCCTTATAGCGTCATCACTTAGTTGGGTCGTCTTCATCATAGCGCACACATTTTGGAATTTATTGATAAAAATATATGCATCTTCAGATTCCAAACCATGAAATTTTGGCAGCATATTGATGAAATGTGGTTTTATTTCAAAATTGTCCCCATTTGCCGGTGGGGGTGAAAGACAGGTGGGTAAAGAAGTGCGGATAGGGTAAAAGAGATCCTAGAGCGCAACTCGTGCG
The DNA here is from genome assembly GCA_030015575.1 of Agapanthus africanus. Lineage (NCBI taxonomy): Eukaryota > Viridiplantae > Streptophyta > Magnoliopsida > Asparagales > Amaryllidaceae > Agapanthus > Agapanthus africanus. Next base: position 75,830,777 of record JASDDO010000028.1, read on the forward strand.
GGCGCTTCAACAGGCGGTTGGTTCGGGTTATTCGCACCTAACGGAGGTGGAATCCTTCCCGTAGGTAAGGTATTGTTGGGGTTGAATCCCGACATGCCTTCGAAAGAAGAATTTGAAGGTGGGGGTAAGAAAGTGGACGGAATGTCGACTTCGGTGTCGAAGGTTTCGTCGGTTGGTACCAACGAAACACGGACTAATCGGGCGTTAGTATCCCTAGTACAAAGTGACATACACTAAAGGGTAGTGTAGTCAGAAAAAAAAAAGACAGAATGTGGAGGTAAGATAACGTCAGTGAAGGGAAGTGGCGGAAGTGAGTTGCAAGTTTTCTTAGCGACAAGTTGCAAGTTTTGAAAAGATTTTTCTTTTTCTTTTTATGTGAGAATGTTTGCAAAGAGGTTTTTTTTTTTTGAAAAGGGACTTGTGACACAAATGTATCAACCACACATGCACAATCAGGCCTAGATCTAGGGTCACCTAGGTCTGCTAGACAGCTCCTAACTAGGGCTAGAAATAGGACCTCAAACCGCCTCTTCACCGACAAGTATGGCCAGGTAAGTGCCAGGTAAGTGGGAAGGAACCACAACAGTGGGCCTAATTAATAACCACTAGCCTAGACACACTTGCCTAGACACCGCAAAATCAGTTAGGATAAACGGTCGATGCCTATACTAGTCCTTTTCCTATTGAGCTCGATGTCCTTAGGTCTGAGTCTAATATTTTTTAATTAATTGTGGTCAATGCATATGCTTTAAGTGTTTTCTGGGGTCCTGGGAAGGGTGATGAAATCCCCACCCAATCTGAGTTTGGTCAATTAGCCTCTTAAAGTCCGATTAAATTATGCAAAACAATAAAATTCACTTGCAATCAAATTTTTTTTTTTTAGCGCGGCGCAAAGAAACCTGCAGAAAATCTGTTATTTAGAAGGGGGAGAAAGAATTTTTAGCGCAAAGAATTCCTGCAGAAAGTTTTTACAGAGAGATATATGGAGGTTGACAGAGGGGAGAAGGAGGAACAAACCCACAAAATTTTAGATGCTGACGTGGCCAAAGGGCCGCGGAACCGCGGTCTGGGGGGGACTTTTGCCGCGGAAGCGCGGTCAGGAAGTGGGTTCAGCCTCTGGAAAAATTTGTGTATCTCCTGTTCACCAATTCTCCTCTGTTCTGATGTTCACTTTTCTGTTTAACCTTCTGTAAATTTCCAGATTCGCAATCCTTCGCTGTTCCTGCAAGATTCAAACCATAAAACCCTTCAAACAGATAAAAATCAATAAAATGTTTTTGTATTTTTCTATTTCTGATTTTTATGATTTTTTAAAATTTAAATCAACCCGAAATTACACAAAAGAAAGATTACGCCATCCCTGGCAACAGCGCCATTTGATTAGTCCAAAAATAATATGTTTACCGTAATCAGAAACGGCGTCGCTTTGCAGCTAGCCGGTGAGTACGGGTCGATCTACAGAGATGTGTAATTTTCTGATTTGTGTTTTTACGAGTTGATTCCGATGGTGGTTTGGTTTTTGTTGATTGATTTAAAAACTAACTTATACGATATTAAAGAACTTGTTAGGATTAGGTCTAAGTTAGGGTTGATGAGATTAATATCGTCACCTCTTTCAATGCCGTTTGATTAAAGCTTTTTAGAAATCATAACAATTATTAGCAAAGGGGATTAGGATGATTGGGAAGAAACTTCGTTTCTTCCTCTAGATCCTTGTCCGTCCTTTCCTATTAATTGCTACAACCTTCATGGACGTCATGTATGTCCGGTCCTTTATACTACGGTTCACCGTTACCTCGTAGGTAGGGTGCCGTAGGGAGCGGATCATGCATGCGTGCATGAAGTTCTACTTATGAAATTGTATTGGCATTGAAGGAGGTGAGAGATATTCATCTCTCACTCCCTCCCTTGTTCCTAACCCTAACAAGTGAGGATTTTACTCGCTCATTAGAGGATCTTCTAAAAATGACATTTTTTGTTATTTTTAATGTGTTTTGTTTATATCTAAAGAAGTACTTATCTACTGCAGATTAAAAGAACTACACTAAATTAACTAGGGCAAGCAATGACTTATCTACGGCAAGAATAAAATTATAGATCTAGGGCAAATAATGAAATTATAACTAAGGCAGGAAAAAATAGAAACTTACAAAAAATGATGCTCTAGATCTCCCAACAATTCTGAATTTTATTGATTGAAAAAGAGGCATCCCTTTTACAGATTTGAGATTACAATTTATAAGTAAACAGGGAAACTAGGGTTACAGATTCTCGAACACATGATTTTACAGATATACCCACGGAAAATCCCAACACCCGCACCGACGCACCGACACGCAAAATTTCCACCGACACGGGCAACAAACGGCCGCGGAACCGCGGTATTTGTTGGCTTGGGCCGCGGTTCCGCAGCCCTTTGGTCAGATCAGTGGACAATTTTTCTGGGATTTATTTGTGGTCATCTGGGCTTGTTATTTCTTCATCTCATTTCTCTCTTTGGCTTCTTATTCTTCTCCAGATCTTTCAGTGAAAAACATGTAGCAATCTTTTAACCGTTTTGCTTTGACATTTTGGACCTTGCACTGTATTGTACCCATGTGAACTGTTATTAGTCTAGGCTTGACTAGGATCCGTCAAAAGTCCCTTTTCTGTATCAACTTTCATCTTTTTCACTGTATTTGCTCCAAGAGCCTGTATCCTGTAACATGCAACAAACGTGCGTCAAGAGTACCTGTTTACTTATAAAATGAATAAGAATGGGGCGTACAATAATGCAATATTATAGTATGAACACTTCCGAAAGTGAGAATTTGCGATCCCCCGGTGTTGACCATGCGACAGTTACCGGTGTCTCTTTTATGCTCCTCATTCGCACTTTTTTGCTCCCGCTGAGTTTTGCGTTTCATCTGCTTAAAATTTTTCCTGTGAGCAACATATCCCTGCCACCATCTTCTAAAAGCATTGCACTCCTCGGTGGGGTGCGAAATCTTTCAATGATATAAGCAGTAGCTAGGATGTATTTCTGCTTCACCAGGAGTGTTCCCTTCGGAGGGTGGTAGCTTCATTCCCATTGATATGGTTTTAGAAAACCTTTTCCTCGTCTTGAACTTGTTTTTATGCGTGACGGATGTTCCTTAATTCGGCGGGAGTGTCTCGACTCTTTCATCTAGTCGCCGGCGTTTGGCTCTTTCAAATATGGCAGTCTCACGCTCCCGATCAGCTTTACTTTTCAGGAGAGCTTCGTTGAGGAATGTGTCGATCATTTCATCTGACGGCCTCAGAAGTTCTGGTTCAGGGTCTGCCCCCAGTTTCTCTGTGCAAGAAGCCTTTTCATCATCTGTATACGAGTGAGAGATCATATGACAACCTGCTACGTAATCCTCAGATTCATCCGACGAGCCTTCTCCATCATCTTCCTCCTCAAGGACGTGGCTAAGGAACTCTTGGAGCGTGATTGGAGTCCGCGCCTTCTGATTATACTCTTCCAGCGTGTCGATCTGTTTCTGCAGGTCCGTGCGCTTGTCGCCAGGCTTCACGGGCTTTTTGGATTTCTTCTTCTTTTTCGAAGATTTCGACGGCTGTGCATGAACGCTTTGGCTATCACCACTAATCTTTAGAGTTGGGCGTGGTTTCAGCATTCCTTCGATGATCTCAGGCTCCAACGAATTCTTCCACCTGATCGCCGGGCATGTCTGGAGATCATTCAGCATCCTTTTGGTTTTGGCCGAAAGAACGACCTCCCATGGGGCTTCTTCAACAAAAGAGCATGTTGCCCCTGGTGTGTCCGTCTTTTTAGGAGTGTGCGGTTGTGGTGGGTTTATTTTCCACTTCTCAGACAGCGCAAACTTGCCTTGTAGGTACTGATCTTCGATCCATCCCTTAAAGACGAAGCAATCCTCGATCGGATGGCTTACCGTTTGGTGGTAAGGGCAATAATTGGGGTTATTCACTTCGCTGGGTTGCGGTGGTCGTCTTGGATTTGGCAAATTGATAAGCCTGTTGCGCACCGCCAGCTCGAACAGCCTCTTCGTTTTATCCCGCGGGAATGAGTAAGGGCGCTTCATTTTCTCATTGTAATAGCGCCGTCTCTCCTCTAATTGATCCGTTAGCTTTGGGGCACTGGGCTGTTGTTGGGTGTTCGCGACGAAGGTTGCCTTCCCTTTACCCTTGTCGTTCCGCGGTTCCGGCTTCGGGGGAGACGATCTGTGACCCATTTGATCCATCTGGGTTAGCTTATCGATTAAAGCCTGGAACGTGGTCGGTTTAAAGAACATCATGAACTGTAAAATAGTTGCATAAGGGTCTAGGGTGCCTACGAACATGCCCACCGCTGGTGCCTCTTCGATGCGTTGTTCGCACTTCGACCATAAGTTCCGCCATCAGATTGCATATTGGACCCAAGTTTCGCCCGGCTTCACCCTTGCATTAATCAATGTCGTTATTGGGGTGCGTTCGCTGGTGCTCACGAATCGCTGAGTGAATAGCAACTCCATCTCTGCGAAAGTTTTGACGGAGTCGTTTGGAAGCTCGGAATACCACTCAAACGCCATCTCCGATAAGCTGCCGACGAATTGGCGAAGCAAGAGCTTATCATCGCCGCCGGTGTTGCCACAAAGAGCCCTGAACTGGGCGACATATTGATGGGGATTGCCTATCCCTTTGTAGACATGGAATTTCAGGATCGTGTAGCCCAGCGGGTATTTTATCTGATCATACCAGCCCGGATATGGTCGCCCCGTTTTGACGACTTGGCCGGCCGTTTCATTTGCCTGGTGAACTCGTATTTGTTGAGCAATATAATCATCCAGGGCAGCCTTAGAGATTGTTTCCTCTTTGGCTGTTGAAAGAGCCGGAGGTGGATTTGACGTTTCTCCTCTGCCGTCTTCGAGGATAATCGGAGGATCTTCGGCTGGAGGATCAGGTTGTATCATCATCCCGACCATGTCTTGGAACAGGAGAGCCATTTGCTTTATATTGGCCGCGTGTTCCGCAGCCTCCTTGTCCTTCTTTTCAAGCATTCTACGAAGGAATTCAGCATCGGTCTCGTGTTCGCGACGTTGTTCCGATGACGCCTCCGGGCTTTCTTTTGGCCCGGTGAGTGTGGCCATCGCAATCAGCATCTCCTGGAGCTTCTGCTGCTGTTGTTCCTGGGCTCTTGTAATGGATCGGGTAAGCGGTCGATGGCCCGTCGAAACGCGGCTATCTTCCTTCCCAGATGCCATGTAAACGGTATGGACCGTTATGCCCCCAGACTTAGGGCGTTTGGGCTCAGTGCCTTTAACATTTGTTGCAGGCATGGGGGTTTTCTCCGGGTTTCTCTTCTTATGAGCGGTCGAAGTTGAGGGGGCCGTCGCTGTGGGCACCCAAATATCTTTCCGTGGCTTGGCAGGATGGCTTTCCTCCTGTCGGACTTTCAGCTTTTTCTGCCGGCGAGAATATTCTTGATCCACCACCGAGTTCCGGACCTGCCGCCAGACTTTGTAGATCTTGGAGGACAGTCGTTGAGGGGACTGTTCTGGCTTTGTTTCCGCAACATTCTCCACCGGAGGAGAAGATCTTTTCAGTACGGCGGTAGGAGAATTCCTACGCACCTTATTTAGCAGCTCAAAGCTGTTCCCGATTGAAACAGCAGCATTAATTTCTGCAGTCGGGGCTGGTGGAGTTAGCCTAGAAGGGGAGTTGCCTCCGGCCTTCCTCACCCGGCGCCAGTGGTGGCATCGAGCATGTCGAGCTGATGGAGTTGGCTCGGTGATGGGGATGACCTTGTCTTGCCCCCTGTTCAGGTGAGGGGCCGTTGCTGGTGTCAGCCTGTTAAAGACTGATGTTCTTTGAGTAGCAGGAGCAGAACTTGGGACGGTCAGTCTTGTAAAGACCGACCCCTTGGCAGGAGAAGCCGCCTTGACGACTTCAGGAGCAGGGTTGGTTACTCTCTTCGGAATAACCTTCTCTGGGACTGCAAGCTTCATTGTGGGCCAGCAGGAATTTTGGCCCAGCCTGGAGAAGACCGAGGCAATGGTGCTGGACGACCCGTTGAGAGGGGCCATAGTAACTGTAAGTCGATCGAAGACCGACTTCTTGGGAGCTTCTGGTACGGGCATGGGAGCAGTGAAGCTCATTGGCGGGAGCATGGTCTCGAAAAATAGCCCTATGGTGGCTTGAGTAATCTGCTCCACGGGCATCGTGAACAGAGAGGCCGCTTGGGGTCCGTAGGTTATGCCCCCAGTTGAGGCAGAACGCGAGTTGCAGCTGCAGTTGGAGCATTTCGAGCAGGTGAATGCCATAGCTATTTTACTTTCTGCGCCAAGCAAGAGACCAAATCTTAGTAATTTGAAACCCAAGGGCAACAATTAAGAAACCGCGATTCGTTCGCGAATACGACACACGAAGTGTGGAGTGGAAAAAGGAAAAGGTCCCACCGGGCGTGCCAGAATCTGTTCACCGCCGGAAGCCAGGAAGACTGAATGTCTTGCCTGAATCTGGGGGCAGATGCTAATTGGTGCTATCCGTCCACCTCGCCGAAGATGCCAAGTTGATTTATGGCACCGTGTATCGAAGGTTTAAACGGATGCGGCCGATATAGCAGACTTCGTCAGATTCCCCCTCGCTTGAGGGGTTTTTTTATTGTGGGGACTCTCTTCCCTGCAGGCGCAAGCCCCTGCAGTTAATTACGCTATCGCATCCCGGTAACAACTTTCTCCTTCTCCATATGGTCACTTCGTGTCGTGGATGTTTGTTTTGTGTTCGGTTGCCCGCGGATTGTATACGGAGACTAAGTTATGCTATCGCCCGTAGGACGTGGACTAGTCCAAATCCGTATCTTTCTTAGATTTGGGTTGGGGGTGTGTTTAAGGATACGTTAGCCTTATTTGAGGCTAAGATCAACTTAAACGTTTGTTAAGGACACGTTAGTCTAATTTCAGACTAAGATCGACTTAACGGGATCGTTTAGATCCGGCAAGAGAGCAATTGGGGGATCTATTGTTTAGTTTAGTGACGTTGCGGTCGATAAGTAGTTTAAGGACATTGCGGTCCAATGTTAGTTTTAAGACGTTGCGGTCAAGGTTAAGGACATCATAGTCCGTGAGCTTAAGGACCTCACAGTCCGATGTTAGTTTTAAGACATTGCGGTCGAGGTTAAGGACATCATAGTCCATGAGCTTAAGGAGCTCACAGTCCGATGGTAGTTTTAAGACATCACGGTCAAGGTTAAGGACATCATAGTCCGGTATTAGTTTTAAGACATTACGGTCGAGGTTAAGGACATCATAGTCTATGAGTTTAAGGACTCCACAGTCCGTAACAGTGCGTGGTTGTCGGGACCCGTCACCTCTCTGACGACGTTGAGGGATTACAACGACAGATATCAGAGGAGTAAAGAGATGTACCCTCGAACCGGGTATAAATTGATTGGAAGAGTGGTTGTGCTCAGCTCGATTTATATTGAGGACTTATGGCCAGAATTGGGCTAAGTCCAGTTGAAATGTTCAACATTTTATTCATGTTCTGCCTATTAGGCTTTTACTTGGGCTCTGCCCTTTATAATGCATAGCATTGGGCTTTGTAATTAAATGCATAGCATTTATATTTGGCCTGTTAGACCTTTACTTGGGCTCTGCCCTTTTTTAATAATGCATAGCATTTATAGTGGTCTGATAGTGCGCCACGTGGCTTGTCAGGCGCTTTGCGCCAATCAAAGAGCGCAAGGCGCTAGCGCATGCGAAAGTGACACGTGTCACGCTCTGCGCTAAGCGCAAGTTTGTTAGCGCACAGCGCATTCTGAGTGCGCTGCGCCAGTGAATGACACGTGGCGCGCTCTGGTGCAGTGCACCACTCCAAGAGCGCAGTGCGCTGTTTTAGAAGCGCAGAGCGCAAATTGTGTCTGTAGTTGACACGTGGCGCGTTCTGGCGCAGTGCGCCAGTCCAAGGAGCGCAAAGGCGCATTTCAAAAGTGCAAGGCACTGTCCAATAGCGCAGAGCGCATCTTGATCAATTTATGATCAAAGAACAAGTTTTCTGTTCTCTCAAAAGAGCTTCTACCTCAAGAATCAAGAACCAAGGTTCTTATTCTCATCAAAAGGCTGTGCCTTTATAGATCAAATGATCTGTGAATGAAATAAATTACTTCTTTAAATCTTTTATGATTAGATCTTTTGATCTTTTTCTTTTTTATTGAAGATCTTGATCTTGCTCTTAGATCTTTGATCTTTTTAGAAGAGAATTCTTCTTTTTGTGAGATGTTTTCATCTCTGTTCTTCAAGAATTAAATTCTTTACCTTTCAAGATGAAGAAAGTAATCTTCTTTCTTCAGAGGCTTTCATTTCTTTCACTTTGAGGTTTTTTCTCAAAAATTTTAGAGTGTACTCTCTCTTTTGTCTTTTTTTTTCCTGAGACTTGGAGTCTAGGGGCCTTTATATATGGCCAATTGATTTGTTGAGTTAGTTACAGAGATCTTTCTCTGATTGATCTGGGAATATTTCCCACCGTTGGATCTTTGATCCTAAGGCCTCTGTTTTACAGAAGACAATCTTCTTATTTTAATAAGATTGGAAAGATCTTTTTAGAATTTTAATTCTGATTAATTAATAATTTATTATTTAAAAGCGCACATGCGTTTGACACGTGGCGCGCAGCGCAACTGTGCTAGCGCGGCTGTGTTTGACACGTGGCGCGCAGAGCGCAGCGCAACTGCGCTAGCGCACCACTGTTTGACACGTGGCGCACAGCGCAGAGCGCAAGTGATCTGAAGCGTTACTTCATTTTGAATTTTGAAATAGAGCCTTGCTCTGATTGGGGTGCGCTGCCTTGGGCGCAGCGCTCTTGGCGCTGGCGTGTCTGCTTTTGACACGTGGCGCTCAGCGCTCAGCGCGCAGCGCAAGGGATCTGAAGCGTTGCTTCAGTTTTTGAATTTTTGAAATTCAAACAGAGTTTTGCTCTGATTGGGGGAAACAGTATGATCCAGACCGTAGGGCCGGAAGAATTTCGGGACTTTGTTGGTGTCTGCATCGCTGTACTGGAATATGGTACCAGGAATGACTCATCATTCGCCGTTGGGACATTCAGAGTTTGGTTGGAGTCTGTATCGCTGCACTGGAATATAGTACCAGGAGTGACTCATCATTCGCCGTGAGGGGATCTCCCTCGTTTCCAGTTTAACGACTTAGGGGTCATATGTTCCTAGTTTAACGACTTAGAGGTCATCTATTCCCAGTTTAAAGACTTAGGGGCCTATTGGATTGGAGTTTGGAATTTTGGGGTTAGGGTAGGCATCGGCATTGCTAACACTGAAGCACATGTGCCAGGAGCAATTCATCATTTGTCATTCCCTGTTGGGAAGCGATGGCTTAGGATACAGGTTTAGGTCCCTATCACCTAAGACTTTTCAATTTTACGAGCCGTAAGGGTCCCATAAAAGCATTTTCTCCCTACGAGTCGAAAGGATCTTGTAGGTGTACTTTCTCCTTAGGAGTCATTGGGACTCCCAAGTGTGTTTTTCATTTGTGAGTCGTAAGGATCCCACGAAGGTTTGTTCTCCTCATGTATCGTGAGGACACATGAATGGGTCTTCCCAATGGAGCATAATTCCAAGAGCGAAGATCGACCGCTGGACAGGTGATTGCAGTGGGGTATGGGTATGATGAGAATTATTTGAGCCCGTGGATTATATATGGTAGTCAATTTGGGGACCACCCGAAGGGCTGAGGGAATTTTGAAAAATCAGATTTTGGTTGGCGTCTGCATCGCTGCACTGGAATATGGTACCAGGAGCGACTCATCATTCGCCGTTTTTTTTTACTTTTTTTTTATTTTTTAATTATTTTTTATTTACCGCGATTGCTCTATCATTTCAGCTTTTCTTATCGTGAAGGTTGCGATTGCCCTATCATTTCGGCTTTTTATTCGCGGTTGCCCCATCATTTCGGCTTTATTTTTATTTTTACTCGCTGATTTTTATTTTGCCCCATCATTTCGGCTTTATATATATATATATTTATTTATTTACACATTTTTACATCCCCAATTTAACGACTTAGAGGTCGACTGTTCCCAGTTTAATGACGTGGTGGTCGATTGTTTTCAGAGAAAGGCAGATATCTGAGAGAATCAGTTTCATGAAAAACTTCGGTCTCCGTTTATATGAAATTGGCGATCGCGGCTTGACTGTTTGTTAACACGTCTTTGGACAGTTCTATCTCTCTTGTCTTGCATTGCTTTTCGACCCAATCTTTGAAGACGAAGCAGTCCTCAATGGCATGACCTATCACTCTGAGACAGGGGCAGTATTTAGGGTCGTTCGTCATATTCGCTTCCTGCGGTCTTTTTGACTCTGGCAGTTGTAGACCGTTCCTCAGGGCGTCTTTGAATATTTTACGGATTTTGTCCCTTCTGAAGGAATAGACCTTATCCAGTTTCTCTTTCAGTGGAGATTCTCCTCCCTCTTCGAACACTGGCTTCCGAGGCTGGTTGGCATTAGGCCTGCTCATCTAACTTATTTCGATTAGCCGAAGTGTTGAAAGATTCAGAATCATCGGAGTTTTCGCCTTTGCGGTTTTCGTCTTTTCGGTTTCTCCAGGACCTATTGTTATTTTGAGAATTCGAGGAGGACTCCTGGTTTGAGCGCTCCAGCATCTGAACTTTCCTGGTCAGCTCTTGGAATGTTTTGAGACCCGCAGTGCATAGAAACGGTGTCATCCAATTGTTGAGATTTTCGAAAAAGAGACTGGCAGATTAGTCATGCTCTATCGGCGGTTCACATTTGATGGAGAGATTGCGCCATCGGGTTATAAAATCCGTGCTGCTTTCGTTGTTCTTTGGCTTGGTCCTTACGAGGTTGGCAATGGTGATTTTATCGCTGACACTCATGAACCTTTGTTGGAACAAAGATTCCATTTGAACGAAAGTTATGACGGAGCCATCCGGTATGCTCGCGTACCAGTCGAAAGTAACATCGGTCAAGCTATTAACGAACTGGCAGAGCAGAAGCGCATCATTGCCCCCAGTATTCCCGCATGAGGCTTTAAAATGGGCAACGTGCTGATTCGCATTTCCCGTTCCATCAAATCTTCCGAATTTGGGGATGACATAGCCGCTTGGAAATTCTACCAGATCATACTGAGCAGGATATGGTCTCCCACTGCTGCTGATATCATTTTGTGTTTCAGCTTCGGCTACCAATATTTTGACTTTGTTGGCAACCAAATCCTTGATTTGATCTTGAGTTAGCGGGCTACTGTCATCGGTAGCCAATATATTTCCCAAGATAGAATGCGACTGACTTTCATGCGGTCCGCCCACCTTTGGATTTGAAGGAATAGGCGTCGGCTGCCTTGGGACACCATTTCCCGGTTCATGAGAAGAGCCCTGCGCTTGATTGGACGGCTAAGAGGCAAGTCGGGTCGTGAGCTGCAAGACGACATTCGTCAAGTCGTTAATTTTGGAGTAAAGTTTGGCCATCTCCTTATCTTTACTTCTGAGTTGTTTTCGGAGTTCTTGGAGAAGTTGCTGCTCTACGTTCTTGGGACGGAAGATTGGCTCCTCTTCGCTTTCCGAGCCTGACTCCTCATGAACCGAGGGCTCTATGCTTATCAGCCTCACTGGGAGGGTCTTCATTACTTTCCAGAGGAGGCCGGTCTTGGAATGCGGCAGCCATATTCACACCAGATTGGATTTGAGATGTGGTGGCCCCATCCTTGCTGCAAAGGTTGTCGCTGGGACGCGTGCCTACCATATAGACTGAGTGGATAACGCATTCAGCCATCCATTCATCACTGGCAGCTGGTTTCGCGGAGCAGTCCAGGCTTTGGAAATTCATAAATTTTAATATGGCCGGAGCCCTAGCCCTTTTGTTGATTCTATATCTGAGCCGCTTTTGCCTCAGCTTCTCTGCCTTGAGTGCTTGGCAGGATTCTGCTCTTCGGGAAGCCGCCATAGGCCGAGTGATGGGGAGGCTTAAGAAAACATCCGCCCGCATGTCTGTCAAAGGTATCGCCTGGGCTTACCCGCGACGTCTGACAACTTCTTTTGTTCTGACGGCTTTGCCCCCAGCTGGGGCCATGGAGAGTTGTTTGAACACCAACTCGCGTCTGGGTTGGGGCACCCTCGAGACCACCATATTTGGCATCTTTCCTTTCGAGGCCGGTTTGTCAGTTACCGGAGCTTGAAGAGCAGGGACGATATTAGCTAACACGAACAGAATAGAGCCAAATGGTAGCGGCGGCTCCTCCCATTGTCGCCCGAGACTGGCCGGGGGGACTGTCCTGACGTCCATCTTCATCGTGTAGGAGATGGGAGCTGAGTTCATATTTGGAGACATTGTTGAGAAGTGGTTGCTTGAAAACCTGCATGAAAGAGCATTATTTTAGTATAAATATAGATATGTATATTTATTGAGTTCTCATGAATGTTTAACCCAAAATATGGGAGGAGAGAAAAGTCCCACAGGGCGTGCCAGAATCTGTAGGGTGTTTTTCGTCACCCCATTAAGATGGGAATATGCGCGTGCTTGTCAGGCGTACTACATATTCCCTCTGCCTAGGATAGACGGGGGTTTATTGATCGTGTGGATCCGAATCTCCGGCAGCCGCGGACTAAGCTGCCGTTAATTACCTCTCGTCTTTGGAGCGAGAGAACCTCCGATTAACGGGTTAAACTGGTCATGCGAACTCAATGTGCAGTGTTGTGTTTTGGATATATCGGGGCCCCGCAGAGTTTTTACGGGGGTGGAGTATGTGTGTGCGTGCATGTGTGTGTGTGTGTGGTGTGTGTGTGTATAAAGGAAAGGGCATTCAAAGGATGCGTGGGAGAAGGCGCCAGCGCCTTACGTAAGCGGCACGCAAGCGCTTAAGTACTTGAGCGCTGGCACTGGGGCCCCTACGTGCCCGGCACGTGGGTGCTCGGGCGCTGGCGCTAGCATTTTGGACACTGGCGCTAGCGCTTTGGGCACTATTGCCCCACGTGCCCGGCACGCGGGCGCTCGGGCGCTGGCGCTTTGGGCGCTATCGCCCCACGTGCCCTGCACGCGGACGCTCGGGCGCTGGCGCTTTAGGCTCATGGGCGCTAGCACTTCACGTGCCAAGTAAATGGACACTCGGGCGCTGGGCAGCAAAAAGGGACTTGGTCCCTGCACTGGGAGTTGTACTCCCAAAAAGAAATACTTATTATTTTGTGTGTGTGTGTGTGTGTGTATTGAGGAGTTAAACTCCTAAGATATTTTTGGAGCTGATGAAGGGGCTTCTCCCTTGAGCCCTGGATCTCCTCCAAAGTGGGATTTTCGGAGATGGGTCTCCTTCTTCCTCCTCTGTTGGACGGATCTTGAAGAACAAGAGGTATGAGATTTAAAAATCTCCCCTTTTTGAGATCTAATGGAAGATCTGGGCTTCCCTTTGTGGGTTTTGTGGTGAAAAACTATTTAGTTTTGGAAAAGAAAGAGTAAAACTCTTGATTTAATTCAAAAGAAGGGAAGAAAGTTTTAAAACCTTTTGGAAGGAGAAGGAGGCACAGGAACCCTAGTTTTTGAAGAGAATGAAAAGTGTCCTAGATATTTTTATCATGTTGCCTCTTATAGGCTTACAAATTTACACATAGCCCCTTGGGCTTTACAAAATGGCATTTTGCCCATCCCATGTCTCATGTGCTATTTCTTTTTGCCTATAAACCACGGGCTTTACAAAAATTTGACTTTATGCCCATTTTGCTTACATTCATGCACAAAAAATTACATCAAAATTATTTGTTACATGATTTGTATTTTGGCATGGGGAGGCCGGCCGCGGGGCTCGACTTGGGCATGGGCCCACTTGCTTGGGCTTGGGCCTGCTTACTTGGGGTTGACCTTGACCTTGACCCGGTCAACTGGGGTGCAAATTTTGACCCCAACAAACCTTTAAGCTTCTAAAAAATTAAAAGAAAAATCAACAAAAAGATAATGTGGCTGGGAGGATTCGATCACAGGAGCTACGTTACAGCAGTGCAAGACTTTACCAATAAGCTACAAGTGCTTTCTTGTTGTTCAAAAGTAATTCAAATACTTATAGTGTACACAGGATTGCAATACTCTATTTGTACATTAACTTTTAAATAAATTTTCTGTATATTGAAATTCGAGTAGTTACATTCTACCCTCCTTATAAAATTTTGTCCTCGAAATTTACAATTATTTTAAGGACTAGTTTATAAACAAATGAGGGTAGCTTGCACGCATGTCGTCCTCACGTTCCCATGTTGATTCTTCTGGTGAATCTTTTCTCTACATCACTCGAACCAAGTTGACTTCTTTGTTCCGTAGTGACTTCACCTTTCTATCCAGGATTTCAACAGCTTGTTGCTCACAGAATAAATCTGGCTGTACAGTGAGCTCGGAGTGATCAAGAATATGGCTGGGATCAGTCACATACCTTCTGAGTTGGGATATGTGGAACAAATTGTGCACTCCTTCCAATGAAGGTGGAAGTGCTAAGCGATAAGCCACTTCTCTGACTCGTTCGAGTATGTCGAACGGTCCAATATATCTTGGACTGAGCTTACCCCATCTTCCAAAATGAATCACTCCACGGTTTGGAGATATCTTCAATAATACATGTTCTCCCGGTTGAAACTCCAAGTGACTGCGCTTTGCATCAGCCTTGTGCTTCTGTCGATCTTGGGCCATGCGTATTCTTTCGCTGATGGTGCGAACCACATCTATAATTGCTACTATCATCTCAGGTCCAAGGAGTTTTCTATCTCCGATGTTGTCCCAACTTAATGGCGATCGACACTTCCTTCCATATAAAGCTGCAAATGGTGCCATTCCTATACTTGCTTGGTAGCTATTGTTGTATGAAAACTCCACAAGATGTAGGTGATCTTCCCATAATCCTCTGAAGTCTAGCATACACGCTCTTAGCATATCTTCTAAGATCTGAATAGTTCGCTCAGACTGTCCATCTGTTTTTGGATGGTAAGCTGTGCTGAAGTTCAGACTTGTTCCCAAGCTAGCTTGCAGACTTTGCCAAAATTGCGATCGGAATCTGGTGTTATGATCGGAGACAATGCAAACCAGTACTCCATGTAATCTCACGATTTCCTGCATGAGTTCATGGGTATCAGAAATAGTACATAATGAAGAGTTAAATCTTTCTTAGATTCATACTTACTTTCATGTACTTCTTTGCTAATGTCTCAGTAGATTGGCCAACTCGAAATGGGATGAAGTGAGCCGATTTTGTGAGTCGATTCACAATAACCCATACCGTATCGTTACCTTTCGTGCTGCGAGGAAGTGCAGTCACGAAATCCATTGTGATGTGTTGCCACTTCCATTTTGGGATAAGTAACGGTTGAAGTAACCCAGCTGTCCTGTGATGTTCAGCCTTTACTTGCTGACACACCAAGTATTTAGCGACGCTTCTGGTCACTTAACGCTTCATTCCATGCCATCAGTAATTTTTACGTAGATCTTTGTATATCTTTGTGCCTCCAGGTGTAATGAATAAGGAGAGTTGTGAGCTTTTTTCATCAACTCTTCTTATACAAAACCTTTTGGTACACACAATCTACTGCCGTATCTCAAAGATCCGTTTTCATGTATGATGAAGTCTGTTCGAAGTCCACTTTCTACTTGTTCTCTGATCTTTTGCAACTTAGCATCACTTGCTTGAGCTGTTTTGATTCTATTGACAATGGTAGATTAAACTTGTAAGTTCATCAAACTTGAAGCGTTACCTGGCATGACCACTTCAATCTCCTTTTGATGCAAGTCTTGTTGAAGCTTCCACTGTACGGTGAGGTTCAATACTAATAGTTGGCGACTAAGTGTATCAGGAGCTACATTCACCTTCCCTGGATGATATTGTAGGTTGATGTCGAAGTCTGCCATAAGTTCTAACCATCTTCTCTACCGCATATTCAACTCTTTCTGAGTAAACACATATTTTAGAGTTTTGTGTATATGTCCACTCGTTCACCAAGAAGATAATGGCGCCAAATCTTGAGTGTGAAGATAACGGCCGCCAACTCCAAATCACGTGTCAGATAATTGCGCTCATGGATCTTCGGCTGTCTTAATGCATAAGCTACAACTTTACCGTGCTATTGTAGAACACATCCTAATCCCTTACCGGATGCATCGCAATGCACTTCGAAACCTCCAGATTGGTCCGGTATTACGAGAATAGGTGCTGATATCAATCTTGACTTGAGTTCTATGAAAGCTTGTTCGCATGATTCTGACCACACGAATTCTTCATCTTTACGTGTGAGCTTGGTTAGGGTGTTGCAATCTTCGAAAATCCTTCAATAAACCTTCTGTAATATCCTGCTAATCCCAAGAAACTTCGAATGTCCTTCACTAACTTCGGTGTTGGCCTTTCGCTTACTGCTGATATTTTAGCTGGATCTATAGAGATTCCATCGCCTGATACAATATGTCTGAGAAAACCGACTTGATCTAGCCAAAACTCGCACTAGCTGTACTTGGCATTGAGTTGATGCCGTCGTAAAGTCTCCAGGACAGTTCGTAGGTGCTCGGCATATTCCTTCTGACTCTTAGAATACACCAGGATGTCGTCGATGAAGATGACAACAAACCTGTCTAAGTACTCTCGGAAAACTTGATTTATTAGATTCATGAATATAGCCGGTGCGTTGGTCACTCTAAATGGTATCACCAGAAATTCGTAATGTCTATAGCGAGTTCTGAATGTCGTTTTATGGATATCAGATTCTTTGACCTTCACCTGATGATAACCTGAACGAAGATCTAACTTGGAGAAAACGCAAGACCCACTTAGCTGATCGAACAGGTCATCGATACGCGGGAGTGGATACTTGTTCTTTATAGTTACTTCGTTCAGAGCTTTACAATCAATGCAAATTCGATATGAACCTTCCTTTTTCTTCACAAGTAGAACTGGTGATCCCCAACTTGAAGTGCTGTTACGAATCCATCCTTTCGTCAATAATTCGTCCAACTAAGTACGGACTTCCTTCAAACCTTCAGGGCTTAACCGATACGGTGCTTTGATCATCGGTTGTGCTCCAGGTACTAAATCAATGCTGAATTCAAGAGCTTGATCGGGGGGCAAACCTGATATGTTTTCAGGAAATACATCGTCGAACTCTCGAACTATTTCTGGCTTCGATCCTTCCTCCGCTTGAAGTGCTGCAATCACTGCCTTCTTCGGTTTTGCCTTGTATGTGCTTGGCGCCAGGGTACGATCTCCACTTTTCAAATAAAAGACCGGATGCTCTGAAATCTCGAACACTACCCTCCTTTGAAAACAGTCAACGGTAGCATAGAATGTTCCTAGCCAATCCATACCCAAAACAACATCGAAATTCGGTATGTTCGGCACCTTGAAGTCAGCATAGAATTCTCTGCTGCAGATGACCACTAGACACGTGTCGTATCCTATTATGCCTTTAGAATGTCGTTCCCTGAACTGACATTCCAGCTGGATGCGAGAGGTTTGACTGGAATCGCATGAGTTCGGATGAACCGTTGCGATATAAAGCAATGAGATGCTCCAGTATCGAAGAGTGCTAGTGCAGGAAGTGAGGCTACTAAGATTGTACCTAAGTTATGTGGGATAGGTTTTAGGTATAAGGAAAAGATATATAGGTATGTATATAGACTGAAAGAAAGTTTGAAAGGAAATTGTTACTGGTGATGACTTGGCCGGTGGCTTCAGCTTCTTCCATAGTCATTGTGAAAGCCTATCGCCTCGGTACATTCCTCCTTGGTGGAGGAGCATTCCTCTGCCCGCTCCTTTGTACTTGAGGTATGTTCCTTTGAGCTTGATGGAACTGACGAGGAGGAGGTGCAGTTGGTCCACGAGGAGGTGGAGCAGCGAGAGCGAGCCGTGGAGCAGGTGCCTGGATGGTCGGGCGCTGCTGATAAGTAATTCCTGGTCTGGGTACAGCATTTGGGTTATGTCTATGAGGACAAGACCCAATGTCATGAATGGCTGAGCCGCAGACTAAGCAAAGACTATTTGCACGCCGGCAGTCTTTCGCCAGGTGTCCATCTCTCTTGCAGTAGATACAAAAGGCTGGGATGGGCCGGTTGCTTGGTGCTCCCGGTCTCCTGGGCATAAATTGTGGCCTTGAAGAGGCTCCTCCTGCCATCTGAGTGGCAGGGTGCTTCATCCCGGCAGAGTGGGGTCTGCCCTTCATCTTCACCACTGCCTCATATCGACGGGCAGCTTTCAGGGCCAATTCATGGGTTGGGAAATCCCTTGTAGCTAAGGTAGCTTGGATTTCCGGATCTAACCCTTACTGAAATCTTCTAGACCTGATCTCAGCAGTTGGTATTAAGTGTGCCGCGAACCTGTTAAGGTCTTGTGTTAGCTGTGTAGTATGTGATATTTGAAAATCAAATATTGAGACATATCTTACCTACTGAGCATGGTAAACTCAGCATCATATTCATCCACTGATTTGGTCCACATCGAACCCTGTTGTAGATGGATAAATTGCTGCTCCATGTCAAATCGAGCAGTCTCTGGGAAGTATTTCGCGTCGAATATGTCGCGAAAATTCCTCCATTCGATAGGTTGGGCAAGACGGTTTTCTTCCGCCTTCCACCAAACTCGGGAGTTGTCAGTGAGTTGCAGTTTCGCAACTCGAACCCAAACGATCTCTGGCACTTATGCCGCTGCCAAATCATCCTCAATACTTTGAGAACATTCTTTAGCTTCCAAGGTGCTCTTTTTTCCCGAAAATTGTTTTGGGTGTAATGCCCGGAATTGCTTCACTCCGGGTGCTTCCGTTTCTGGACGGTTTATCAGAATAGCAGTCTGCTGCTGCTGTCCTTCCAGGAGGCTTCGGATTGCCTCAAGAAGTACCGTCTGCTCATTGATCGGAGCAGCGACGGTAGGCATAAGCGGTAAAGGTGGTGGTGTGTCGTTGAAATTGGTGCTGGTGTTGTTTGGAGAATCCATAATCTTGAAAGAAAAATAGGGTTATGACAGATTCAAAGTATATGAAATTGTAAGATTCAAAGAGTATGAATTGTAAAGAATATTTTAGTTGCTGATTCTTATGTTATATTGCTTAGGACTTAATGCAGAATTGACCCGCATGTCCATGCAAAACTGACCTGCATGGGCCGCCAACAAAACCTGTCACGTCCCGCTTCCCATTGTATGGTAAGGAGGCGCGACGAGGCCTCTACGTATTTACTCTGAAGTAAACACGCTAAGCGTATCTAAGAAATATAAAGTAAAATATACAGAAGAGACAGGAATATAAATTAACAGCAATTTTTATTTATTTAACAATTCTTTACAAGTACAACTGGAAATGTAAATATATAAATGGAAAGCAATGCCTAAACAATGGCATAACTGAAATGAAAAGTATATACAAGTATCTAAAGCCCGGGGTCAAAGGCTAACTGCTCCAATTTTTCAGTACTGGGCTCGATCTCCAGTGAGTCCGATCCACCTGACAACATTTCAAAGAAAGAAGAAAAGGAATGTCATCAGCGAACAATCGCTCGGTAAGTCCCAAAGATAGATAGAGATAGAATAGACAGAAAGAGAGTAAAACTAGTAATTTTTGATTATAATGTTAACGCAGTTGTTTGTACCTTAGTACAGAATATGCCAGTGTATACGAGAGGAGTCCCACTATCCGGAGACTAAGGTATACAGAACACAAGGAACCGTTCAGCCACGGTACAACGGCAATGGATATTCAGGTTAGGTGTATTAAAGTGACCGTCTCGTGCCACTTCTAACACATTTCGTACCAGTCTACCCTTTTAAAACCCCGTAATGTCTTTTGTATTGATTCTATTGTTTTGTTTATAGATGTATGACTTGCCGAAACCATGATATCAGTAAACAGAATGGATATAAATGAATAGTCATGTAAATAGAGTATATCCATGGTTCGGTTCGGTCAAAATAGATTGATATAGATTGAATTCTGGTATTCATGGATTCATGTTGTATTGTAATTTATACTTGAATCATATTCAAGTCAGATTGATTAGATTGAGACTCTGTCTGAGTCAGACACTTTGAAAAGAAATTGAAGTCCTGAATTAGTTTTGATATTATCGGTAACTGCTGCACATGGACGGCAGGATTTGTGTCTTTTTCCAAGACAATTACCGTGTTGATAACACCGTTGTTAGATTGTATAGCTTAGATAGGTAAGCACCCACATTCTCCGGCTCTCCGAGGCTCAAGAGACTGGTCCCGCTTAAACCTATATTTACAAGGTCCTTATTGTAATTTAATATAACTTGAGGGGTTTTATGTAAAAATAGTTTGATATAATTTCAAAATACACCTCAAGTATTTAATTATCGTCTTTAGGGTTTTCATAAATGTATATTTTATAAAAGTGAAATTTTCTAGTGAGTAGAACCTAGTTTTCATTATATATGGTATTTTAATGAAAAATTGGAATTTATACTGTATTGAAATGGTAGTTTCATGTAACGGTGATTACTTTGATTTAGAAAACATGGAATATTTGTATAATATATTTAAAATAGATCTTTTGATAATATTCATATATATATTTATATATTTAATAAAAATAAATTTATTTATTTTGTAGAAATCTCATTTTCTTAAAAATTGCATTAAAAATTCCATCGAGATCGAATGCACTTTGCGGAGGTCTGCATCTCGCTCTATTAGGCCCGAGGACGTACGATAACCCGCACCATCCCGATCGGGGTTCCCCAAAATAGGTTGTAGAGGCGTATTTGTAAGGAATTAATTAACACTCTTTTTAAAGAAAATGGTTTTTAATTGTTTAAGGTATTTATTCGTAAAAGTGTATTTTCCCATTACCTAGAATCCCAAAATTCATCGTTCTATATCAAATATATGTGTTGTGATGAGGTAGGTCATTACCTCGTGATTTATCTAAAGGTAATACAGTCAAATTGAATATTTACAAGTTGTATGTAACATGATTGTATTTTACTGTAAAAGTGAAATAGAAATTGCAACATGAATTATTTTGAGATAAAACTTATTCTAATATATTTATTTATGTTTGTTAAACATTATATGAGAATATGGTATTTTATTGTTTAAGAAAAGCGAAGTTTTTAAAGAAAAACGAATCGGAAGTCGGAATAACTCCGCTTCCGACGAGTTTTGAAAAAGAGGAGTTTTAGAATAGAAAAAAGAGAAGGGGAGAGGGGACTTACCAGCTATTAAGAAGGAAGAGAGGAGGAGGAAACTTTATGAACCGTCGGGGCATCGTTTCGTCGCCGTAATCTTCTCGAAACGTCGTCGGAACTCCGCCTCTTGCTAACTCCACTTGTACAACTTAGAACTTGGAAATTTTTGAAAGTTTTTGTAATGAAATTCTGAGTGAGGAGGGGTGAAATATGGTGTGGTATTTATAGGGAAAATTAGGGTTTTGAGGGTTAAAGAATGCATTAAAAATATGCATTAAAATTAGAATTAAAGAGTGAAATTACACTCACTAGATAATTGCAAAGTAAATAAACAACATGGGGTAGTGGGGTAGGCGAAGGGGTGATAGGGGAAGAATTTGGGGACCACCCTTATGGGGGGCCCGGCGGTGCCGGTCATGGAGGCAATCTCGCCGGTCGATTTCCGACGGTTAGGGCTTAGATCTTCGCCATGTGTCTTCGTCACTTTGTACACTTCAGTCCACATGTTTGATTTCTGTATGACTCTTCATTATATGTGTAGTGCACGTGTAAACCTTTGGGTTTCTAAAAGTTTAAAAGAAAAATCAACAGAAAGATAATGTGGTTAGGGGGATTCGATCACAAGGGCTACATCACAGCGGTGCAAGACTTTACCAATGAGCTACAAGTGCTTTTTTGCTGTTAAAAAGTTATTCAAATATTTATAGTGTACACATGATTGTAATACTCCATTTATACATTAACTTTTAAATAAATTTTCTGTATATTGAAATTGGAGTTGTTACAATGGTGGTGGAGGTGATTGTAACGGTGATTTTGGGGGAGGTCGAGAAAGAGATCGATAATGATGGTGGAGGGGGATTGATAAAGATGAAGGTATTTTGAGAATGATTGGATTTTTGTGATGATGTGGCTGCTAATGCTGACGTGGCGATGATGTGGATCGTTAATATTAATGGAGCACCGTTAAATAGGGTAGTTGTCTGCCTTTTTAAAGTATATGGTACTCATCTGCCTCGGACTGAAATCATAAGAGATTTTGTTGCATTTAAGCTAAAAAAGGAAGATTTAACTTCTAGCTTTTTGTCGTTTTAGACACCCAGTGAAGCAGTAATTTGCGAATTTACCCTTTTACCTTCCATCATTTTTTTTGTATCATAACCTTACATTCTCATCATGTCAGTACATTTGTATCATATCATTCACCTCATTTTTGCATAAAAATAAAATTTTGGTACACATGGAGGCAACTTAAGTGTATGGTTCAATCGTTGAAATGACCGAAATACCCCATTCAAGACGCTCAAAAATCTTTATCTCATGAATTCTTTCTCGACTCGTCATGAGAATTTTTGTAGAGCTTTTTAATGATTTATTATGAATTACCAAAACATAAAATTCGAATAAACTTGTCAAATTCCTTGAGATTTGTGTTAAACCCCCTCGAACTTTCAAAAATTGCCCAAAAATCATTTTTACCAAATTGATAAATATTTTCATGATTTAATCATCATATTTGACCACGTTATATCAATTGCGATCATTTCTAACGGGCAATTTCATCTGGAACCCGTTAATTTCCCTAATCGTCCTTTAGTTGCCATTAACGGTTCCAATTTTCTATCTAACCTTTTGAGCCAAATGATATCAAACTTTCCGGATTATCTTAGCATATTTATAATGACACGCCATAAAAATTTCAACCAAAATCGACAATGTTTTCCCGATGAACTAAAGCTTGCTTTTTATTTTATCATTAAAATGATATGTGGGCCTACGAGGGTAAAATTGCCAATTCTTCTTAATGGATCCTCATAACTCATTTAGATGATCCTCCGCGCAAAATTTCAAGTCATTTGAATATCGTTTGCCATAGATTTGAATACACACGATTATGTGTTCATTAAGTTAGTCATTTTGTCAAAAAACTTGATTAGCAATAATTAATGGCCATTTGACTTGTCAAACATAATGCATAGAATTCTTCTTATAATGAACCATTAACTTAATTTTCATCCCATGAGCACCACAACATGCATCTTTTCACCTAAAAGCATACCTAACTTTCATCTTTTTTGAATTGCTTAGTGTCCAAGCATTTCATTATGAAATAAACTTAGTTAATGGTAGAGATTAGTGATCTCTATAACATATGAACTATGCTATCCTCTAGAATCAATTACAACCCTCTATTCCATATCTTAACCACTCCTTTTATAAATAAGCTTTCTCATGCTTATGAGAAATGGGGTCTCTTCTTCTTCTTCTTCTTCTTCTTCTTCTCCTTCTCTCTCTCTCTCTTTTTCTCTTCCTTGCTCTTTTCTTAAAGAGATAAAGCCTCAATCTCTCACTCCCCAACTGAAATAACCCTTAGATTAGCTTAGAAATCTCTCAAAAAACCAAAAAAAATCAAGAAAACCTTATAAAAAACATAAACTAGAGAAAGAAAAACCCTGATTTTTTCCATTTAGGATTAAGATTTAGGAATGAAGAACTTATTTCTATAGTTGTAAATTGTCTAGCTTGAATTGCTACTTTTCAAACAACAACTTTGAAAAAATGAAGATCTAAGATACCTTCTTTCTGTTTTTCTCATTTCTCATGCCTTTTTAGTTTATTTTCCTTATTTATGCAAGTGGAATGGCTCTTTTCTTTGTGTCTTCTTATTGATTTTCTTACTACTTACTTGAGATTGAGATCTATTAGATAAAGAGAGGAGAATTCATCTTAGGACTCTCTTCCTAGACCGAAATTTCTCGAAAAATCAAAAAAAAATTCAAAAGGAAAATAAAAAATGGTTTAGTTCTTCGATCGACTTCTTGTCTTGATTCTTTTTGTGGACTTTGGCCAAAAAGAGCAAAGAGGATAGGATTACATCCGAGGACCCTCTGCTATGAACCTTTTCTGATCAAAACTTAGCAAAAAATAGAGGAGAACTCGAGAAAAATCGCGTATCGGCGGCGGAAAAACCGATGCACGGTTTTTCTGCACGGTCTATACGTTTATCATCATATCTCTCTCTGTAATTACCCAAATCATGTGAAATTTATTTCATTGGAAAGTAGACTCAACAAGATTTTCAACAGTATAAATTTCACCAGATTTGGATGCCGGAGCAAGAAAATATTGCTGTTTGAAGTTACCTTTGTTGCGCAGTCTGAGGCTGCTGTCTTTGCCCAGGTACTTGAGCACCTTTTAAAAAGGCGCCCACATACCCCACACTCCCTGATAGCCACAGTCTCAATTTGCAAGGGTAGTATCGGATTTACCTTGCATTGATCGTTCCTACTGATTTTGAGCCTTCAATGCCTCCATACATGTATACTTGAGTTGCGTGGGAGTATTTCGACGTCAAAATTTGAAAAATTCCTTCAAAACAATGCCTTTCAAAGTCGAATCGTGCCCGATTGGGATATTCTTATGGGTAGCCGATTCCGTCGGGTTTCCGCCGAGATACCGCGATTCCTTACCCTGTTTGCCATCCCCGATTCGTTGTTTCTCCTTCTCCCTCCTCTTTCTTGCATCTTTGACGCAAGTTGCGACTCTGGTCAACTAACCCGGATTTCGCGTCATTTGTGACCTCTCATGTTTCCTTGTAGGCTGGTGGCTACAGTCGTGAACCGGAAAGGAATGATGATCAACAACCAATTAAATTACCTCCTCTAAGCTTTTTTTCTCTTTTTCTTTGGGCCTTGGGCATTGATGATACAAGGTATTCCTTATTGATTATACAAAAGGAGCAGCAAAAAATATGAACCACCATAAAATATGATGAGTTCCATATCAAATTCGGTTCAATCCAAGAAAAAAGGGTGTTATTAGATAATGATGTAGGTGGTATGACCATGTCAGCCTAGATGATTTGAGCCTCACTATGTATACACAATAGTTGATGGAAGTTGGGTAAGAGAAGTACTTCACTTAGGGCTAGGGAGAACAAATATATCTTTATACAGCTTATGTAATAGATGAGGTTGCGGTATATTGCATGCCCATTCATCATAATGCATAAAGACTAGGGCATGTTGGATTTTCCCAACTTAAAGTATTTCTATACCGTTGTGTTTTTGTCTACAACTTATATCCGATTACCAATGGGAAATCTATTGGATTATATGTAAAGCATTTTTTCTTAGGATACAGTGCCATTGAAACCAATGAAAAAAGACCGAAAAAGTCCCAAACTAAACTATAGCATCCACATCTATAACATATGGACTGGGAAATGTTATAGTGCTAGTCCAATAGAGGAAATCCATGAGAACAACATCAAATAATGCCGTCCACCATTTTCTTTATAGTTTGATCCATCTTTATTGATGCTAATATTTATTAAATTGAAATAATGACTCATTACCTGCAGGACTCATGTGGGGAGAAGTGGGTACTGACCAACGTAAAACACATGGGACACCGTCCCTCCGGTTTTCCATTCGAGTTGGGTCTGCGGACCACCGATAGTTAGCTTAGCTATACGGCATGTGCGACAACTCCTTATTACCCTAAGTCATCAGTAATGAATTACTAAATGACACATTAAACATTAGGTTATTTTGCTAGTGGAAAATTGATGCAGCAGCATCAAAAGCTCTACGTTCAACCTTTTGGAATTTTCCCCCAAAATAGAATTTTTTTACCAAAATAATACTATTTAATAAAAAATTTCCAAAAATAATACCGGTTCCAAACTAATTCCCAAAATAGACCTCTGTACTGCCATGTAGGAATATGCGTTGTGTGACAGTCGGTGGGGAAGGAAAAACGCTACGACACTAGTGATGATGCTCGATATCGGTGACCTCTCAGATCATGACACGTGGCAGATGACGTGTCCCAGAGCATGCAAGAAAAGACCTACATGGGCCGACCAGATT
Organism: Agapanthus africanus; assembly: GCA_030015575.1. NCBI lineage: Eukaryota > Viridiplantae > Streptophyta > Magnoliopsida > Asparagales > Amaryllidaceae > Agapanthus > Agapanthus africanus. The sequence goes on from JASDDO010000028.1 coordinate 75,856,778, forward strand.
GCTCCTATGCCTGTCCTACCGACGAGGCTGGCTCGCCTCCGAGCCCCAGCACAATTGGCCTCCTCGGCCTCACAGCTCGTTCTCGAGCTACCCCAGAAACTAGATACCTTAGCTCTCCCGTTCGTCCGCGAGCTCTCCTGCCGAGGTCATCTTCCTCGGTCTCATCGACCGACCAACAGCACCGCTTGCAGGCGTAATCTCCATCCCGCGAATCTCGCCATGCGCGAGATCTCTGCCGGCCACATCCCACGTGCCACGCCACCACGATCCCCCATTAACGAGCCTGTCTGGCCATTAATGGGAGGTCCCGCTCATCACGCGGGCGTGACATCTGGAGCGTAACGGCCTGCGTGATTCTCGCGCCTGCTGTACCTGCTTCCACCGCTACTTAAACCCCTTTTCAGATGGTCAAGGTAAGCCAATTCTACTCCACTAAGCCGTTACTCTGCTCGGATCTCTAGACTAACTTGATCGTCAGAGGGTCCACGGTTGTACAACCACCCCGGGACTTCCCTGCAGGTAACTCGGCAACCACAACCTCAACTCATTGAGATCCACACGCTTCAGGAGCGACAGCCTCCAGATTCAATTCCAGCCATACATCGCAGCCATCCGCAGATCAACGGTAAGCAACATCTGAAGGAGGTCCCACCCTCCATCAGCTGGCGCCGTCTGTGGGAAAGTAGATTCTACAAAAACAAAAGTTCGCCTCCCGATCTCACTCCAATGGCGAGCGATTATCAAGACGATCCAAACGCCAAACGCCGCCTCCCTCTCAACGGTGGCACAGACGAGCCTCCTCCGCCGAATGCCATCAATGCCCTCGCCGGCCGGATAGACCGACTCGCATCCTTCGTGGAGGCGCTCGTCCGTGTCCAAACGGCGGGGCAAAATCCATAGGTTGCCGCTCCCCTGCCTTGGGACTAGGACTCCTACGAGGAAAGAGAAGATTCAGCCCGCGTCGGCACGGCCGACCGTCGCCTCGCTACCTCCCACGGCCGCGGATCCCCCGGGCCAGTACGTTCTACGACCCGCTGGGCGCCCAACAGCTCGACACCGAGGTCCGTCGCTAGAGCGCCCCGCCTCGAGATCTTTCGCGGGCCTGTCCCTCCTGAGAAAATTTCGGTCAGCTCGCCTGTCACCAGGCATGACCGACACATCCTCCCCCGACGGGGCCAGGCAGACGGGGCTCGTCAAGGCAGCTCAAAGGCCACCTCACCCCGGGATTTGAGGAACCTCATTGAGAGAAACCGTGGCCGAGGCCAGACGTAGGTCGCCAACAGCAGGGGCCTGGGATCAGAATGCGCTGAGTCGTCGGGGTACCATGGCCGACTCGACGCTCTCGAGAAGAAGATCAAGAGTCTGCATCGGGAAGGTCACCGTTTGAGCGACGGGGCTAAGTATGCCGTCGACTAGCTCACAAAACCGTTCACCGAGGAGCTGCTCGCCGTCCACGTCTTCTCCTGCAACAAGCCCCCAAAGGTCTCCTTCTTCGACGGCAAATCTGACCCGAAGGACCACTTGGATGCGTTCACCGCGGGAATGAGCTTCCAAGACCACTCTGATGCCGCCCAGTGCCGAGCTTTCCCAGCCACTCTCATCCATGCCGGGCGAGACTGGTTCCGAGGACTCGAGCCGTGCTCGATCTCAAGTTTTGATAAGCTGGCCACACAATTCCTCGGCCACTTCGTCGAGAACAGGCGGCAGAAGCACACATTCGACCACCTCTTCACGATCAAGAGCGGGGACAGGGAGACGTTCAAGGCCTACGTCACCCGTTTCTACAACGCCCTTCTCAAGGTCCTAGAGTATCGGGACGAAACGGTCATCACAGCTCTAAGGTCTGGTCTTAGGCACAAGGAGTGGTTACGCTCTTTTGCACTGGCACAACCTAAGACCATGGCGGAGGTAAAGGCCTGGACCGAGCGCGAGGTCCAGCTCGAGTCCGAGGTGAACGCAAGCCTCCCCCGAGCAGAGCAAGCCGACCAAAAAAAGAGAGCAAGGGACGAGAGAAGAGGACCGGAACGGCAAAAGCCCAATCCCCCGAAGTTCCCGGAGTACACACCGCTTAATGTCTTCCAGACAGTTCTACTTGAGAAGGCCAAGGGCGAAGGGTTCTTCAAGTTCCCCCCGAACCCACGCTCGGCTTCAAAGCAAACCCGGGGCCCCTACTGTGGCTTTCATAGGTCGCTGGGCCACTAAACGGAGAGCTGCAAACAACTCCGAGATTACATCTGTCACGACCCAAAATAGCATGTGACTGGCACTTGAATCATATGAAGGCTATAGGACCACATCTAATTCAAGTAAGCCAAAATCCCAGAAATCTAAAACCATTTAAATGATAAATAAAGTAAAACTTGTTTAAAAGAAATTGGTTTTAATAGCATAAGCCGAATTATGCGTTTTTAAAACATCAAATTTTTTCTGAAAATTTCGGCAGAGTTTCCTTTGTAAATACTGGCCCCAAACGGGGTACAACATGAATAATATGAATAAAGGAATCCCCAAGCGGGAGCTACCTCTTCGTCAATTGACGGTCACAACCATGTAAGCAATATAATATACAACGCCAAGGGCGAGAATCAAAACTCAAAAAGGAAACTCAAAACAACAAGAAAACCATAATAATACAAGCGCTACTCTACGGTCGAAATAATAGCAACTGGTTTTCTAAGTCTGAAATAATATACAAGTCTGGTTGATGGAATTTTACTAGATACAACTGAAAATAAAAAAGTACAATGGTGGTCATGATGCAAGTGAACCCACCTACCCAAGCAAACCCCCGAAATGAAGTAATGTGCCAACAAGCCGCCAAGGAAAAACCTGTACGGCAAAACCTGCAAGAAACCGTGACACAACGGGGGTGAGTTCCCAACTCGTGAGTAGAAAACATCACAGAGCAGAAATCGTATGTATGACTCAATTCTAGATCAATACGATCAGTAGTATATATGCTCAATATGATAAAGTCTGAAGTATGATAAGATGGCAAGAGTAAACATCTAAACATAAGTGTAATACCAAGTGCTCGTGTCAGTGTCTCAGGTAGCAACATATCATAAATATGAGGTATGATCAATGTAATCAACATGAAATCAGTGTCAACTATATCATGAAGTCAATAAGTATGTGGATATCATCCAACTATGTAATCAATGCCTGTATGCATGTGGATCTCGTCTACGGATCAACCAATGACACAAAATATCATGCATGTAAATATCATAAAGCGTATGCATGAAAGTATGAGGATATAAATCAACGTGTGTCCCTCGCGACACATCAAAATCATGGAACCTGAGTGTCTAGCATCGACACTCGAAAACATCATGAAACCTGTGCCCAGCATCGGCACGTAAATCCTCATATATCGGGCTCCGTTAGTCCGGATCGGCCCACGGACCCCGTCAGTCCGGATCGGCCCATATCATCTCTCGACTCCGGTCGGTATCCTCCGGATATCCGCCAGGCCCAACCAATCACCGGTAGCTAGTAGTCCCTCTGCCAGGCTCACCGTCTGTATACACAGCATCCCTTTCTTGTCCCGTGGTACCATACCGGTCCCCACCATGTACCCGCACACGGCCCACGGCTCCTCCTCGCATGGGGTATATATATATATCAGAACCGATAAAACACATGGTGGCTGCTGAAATATCATATCAAGACAAACCGGGTTTTTAAAACAGTACATATTTTTTTTTGAAATTCCCACGGTTCTCAAATCCAGAAATATTATGGAAACAACATATCTCAATGCGTATAATCATAAAACATGATGTATGCAACATATAATAGAACGGTATGCATATCCGTAACTCATGCGACATGGAACGGTAATACACACATAACAAGGGTAAACCGCTCTTTTAAATGAATCTAGTTTTTAAAATGTCTCCTGCGGTTCCCGATTTCTCCAAAGTCAAATGCATCATCGTATAAAAGTGCATATATAACTGTAGCAAGTAAATTGTGCAAGGAGTCATATCATGATGCACCAATCCTACTGTGTAGTGACATGGTAATTACCGATGATGATGTGTGTCAGCCGGCAAGTAAGTGTGCGTGGAGCATACGCATCATCGGTAATGGTGCTGGTGTCCTGATAACATGGGTTTAATATAACGATAAACACATTCAAACATGCAATGCGATGCGAATAGCAAGAATATGAAGAAAATGAATAATAAACACAACAGTGAAGAATCTACATCAATATATATATGTCATACAGTTTTGCCATTTGAAATAAGACGAATCGTGGTGTTTAGAAAAAAAATAAGGGCTACAGTGTTTTTAAGAAAAAATGAGTCTTTTGAAAATATCCGTAGAATCCCTTGGCCTGTCTTTAAAATACCCACGATTCGTTAGTTTTGAAATAAGTATGACTCGAGTCTAGTCTAACGTTTAAGTAAACTACAGGACTAATCGAAAGGTAAGGAAACCACCTAAGTCTGAGTCGATACATATAAATATAATAGTCGGTGATCCCGCCTCAATAGTATCACATACGATACAATATATATTATGGCATCATCGAGTCAAGAGTACGGATCTATCATCAATATAAAGCTCGTACGGTAAATCTATCGTACGACATCCCAAATCTGGGTACGGGTCCAATATCACATTCATCTTATCATTTATCTGGTATCCTTATCATCATATCTTATGAACTGGGGGTATTGATCTAAGTCTAGTACAAACTGATACCATCTGCATAAATTTGCGTGCATGAAAACACACGCCTAAAGGCCCGCTAAAATCTCATTTTGTATCTTATAATACGAACCACATCATATCACCGATCTCATTGCACCATGCCCAATCTCATCGACTCATCTCCAAATACCATATACAATCCTCATCATCCATGTGTAGGTATACGTATATATACACACACAGTCCCATACCTTTGTGTGTGTGTGTGTGTGTGTACATATCCCCATATACGCACAAGTATAACAAAGTAAGCATGTGTGTGCGTGTGGGGTAAACCTCATTCTAGAGTTCGCGATTAAGAACCTAAACTAAGTTACTTCTAACCACCCTAAACTAAACCCTGAACACCAATCATATCCTGATAATCATCCACGTAACATAAAACACATATATAACCATATATATATAAACTATACTAAGAACTGCAGGGGTGCTATACGCCATCCACCCGACTTCCCCCGTAGATATAATCTACTCACTTTGCTCTTCGCTTGCCGTTGCCGACGTCGCCACGTGCTTGCTTGTCATCTCGTAGTCCACATGGGAGTACCTACATGTCACAACGTATCGTATCGCATTAAAATCCAAATCAAAACCAAAACGACACGCTAAAAGCCTATAGGTTAGAACCTACGGACTACGCCTTTCAAACCACCAAACAACCCTCGATATCGTCGTACAAATGTCAAGTGATCCACGCAAATACTAAAATCCAGAATCCAAAATACGAAATATAAAACTCCAAATCAAAACAGCAACTCATGAAAATGGTCCCAGATTTTACCTTAACTGAAATTAGCCAATTTTGCATATGTGGAGGGTCTAGATTACAGATACTGGAGCCATGAAACAAACACGAGACAAAATGCCCCAGGTCTGGCCCTAAATTGCGGCCAGAAGGATTATTTCTGTTGCCTGGTGTTGGGGTATGGTGCTAGGCTTTCAGTGGGGGGTCCTAAGTTGCCTGCATGTATCTCAGTGTATGCTAAATAATTTTTCAGATTCCCGAGTGTTAGCAGATTTCAAATTCACTACAGAATTCCAAAAAATACGGATATGGGGGATTTCTAAGTTCGCTAATAGGGGCTTAAGTCTCAGGTTTGGGTCTGAATTCTAGCACTAGGGGGGTTGTGTGACCTCTACTAAGCTCAATCATATTTCACAGCTCAAGAATTCCTCAAAGCCTAACTAGAAATTTCCAAATCTCACTAAACGACACTAAATCGGTTCTAAACAAATATGGATGTAAAAGCAATGGAAAAACTATGCTAATGGTTAAGAGAATACCTCATTTGGCAACTCAAGAATTTTCTTGAGTTGCCCCAAGTGTTTAAAATCCTTGCTTTCTTGGTCCAAAGTGTAGCTTGTGAGCTTGTGCATATTTTTATTGAAATGGAGATGAACTTTTGAGTTGATTTGGGGCGTGGTTGTGAGGATGAAGAGGGAGAGGGAGATGTCAGCAGCAATGGTGAGAGAGGAGAGGAAAAAGAATGAGGAAAATGAAGAGGGAGACAAAGACAATGACTTAGGTTTGACCCGTCACCTCTTTCTCTCTCAATCCCATTCCTCAATTGTTTAATATTTTCATTTTCATTTTCTTTTCTTATCTTTTCTTTTCCATTTCATTTTTAAAACCAAACACATAAATCCTAAATGAAACCATGGTTATAAAATGTAACACAAGTGTAAAATACGACACGGTACATGTCATGTGTACAAAACCATAGTCACAAATTCGTGATTCGGCAATAATTCGGCGAGGTCGAAAATTCGGATTCGGAGAACTATTCGGAAAAAATCGGCAGGTATTCGGGAAAGATTCGGTAAGTGTTCGGGAAATGTTCGGGAAGGATTTCGAGCAAAAAATTAATATAAAATTAATATATGAGATGCTAGATTTTGATTTCATGAATTATTTGCTGTTTTTTGAATAATTCGCTTTTTTAAATAATTTGCGAATAATTCGGGAATTATTCGCGAATAATTCGGCAATAATTCGGCGCGTTCGGTGATGGCGAATAATTCGCAGATTTAATCGGCAGTCACATAATTCGCAAATTATTCGCGAATTCGCCGAATAATTCACGAATTATGTGATTATGTACAAAACAAGTTTAATGCGCGATTAGCGATATTTAATCGCGATTAGTATTAAAATAGTGTATAATGAATCATAAAATTTTACAATTTGCTTAAATCCAATAAAACGCTCTCTTTTTAGTAATTTCCATAATTTTCCAAATTTTTCCCCAATTTATCGGTATTTAATTATACCGTCTTATTAAAATATTCAATATATTTATTATTTAATTATAAAAATTCCCAAAAATAATATTTTATTTTTCTGAAATGTTACAATCTTCCCCCTTAAAGAAATGCGGTCCCCGAATTTAAATTTAAACCCCTCAATACTAAAACATTTCAGTAAAAAGTCCAAGTCGTCGGGGCTCCGAAATCATTCAATACATAAAACGCATCATAGCGTAATGCATGCGCATGAAAAATGAGCAGATAACTCCAAATCAAAATCAGAACTCCATCAAGTATCTCGCCATCATCAGAGTTATGGTGAAAACACAAATGTCAAATCCAATATGAAAACCAATATGATATAAATCAAAACTATACATGTAAACATTTGAAGGAAATGCATGCCAAAGCTTTCAAATTGCCGTGCGATGTGCGTATTACTGCACAGTGGCAGACGTCTATTGCAAGAAAATAACTATATGTATGTATATATATCCTATATCCTTTGTTTAACATACACGTCCCGCCGTTTTGAAAATAATTTAGAAGGGTTTCCTTATTTTAAGCATTTCGTGTCCTATCAGACACATCGGTAAATACTTAGACTATAGCTCTTTTTTGGAAATCCCTTCGATAACTATCAATGCACGCAAAATATATTGAGCTACTGTCCTCTGACTAGTCCTGTTCAGTACGAAAACAAATGGCAAATATCATAAAAACGTACTGCTCCATAGGAAATCAATCCCAAAATGTGCATAAGAATACCATATGCGTCTGGTGCGCACGGAAATAGAAGTCCGTGAATGTGCTATACATGTGCACAGAAACAAAATCTAAGTGCAACGGGTGTGCACGAAACACCTATCAAAGGCAACGGGTGTGCCTGCCAACAATATTAGGTGCATCTGATATGCACGAAGAATCGCGATTTAGTGTATCCGGTGTGCACCAAAATCGCATCAAAATACTAAAAGTGCATGAAAACTATGCCGAAAGCACAAATCAAATCACATATATATCATAGATATGAAATCAAGATCAATATATCGAATGATATCAAATCTCAGTCAGGTGCAACTGTGGTGCACAAAATCTCAGTCATGCAAATAAATTATCCAAAATACCGAAATTCAAGGTGACGGATACGTGATAATCGAATCACCAAATCAAAAATCATAAATACTGTCGTCGATATGTCCCTCCTTCAAATTTGAGAAGGTGCCGGTGCATCCAATACTAGCAGAGCAAGATATCTACTTGCCTCCTATTCATGGTCTGGCGCCTGGTGCTTTTAGACTCTTGTCTCTCACTGTGAATTGCTAGATATATAGCTTCTCGGCTCAACGGCCAAATATGAAATGACGACGGAAACAGTCCCGCTCTGGCACATCCTCTAAAGATCTCTGGCCAACTATCTCATCGACGATGCCGAACTCTGGCCTGCTGGGTCCAAGTCTTCTCGTAGTATTCCAGAAAGGTTCCGTTGAAGTCCCTCTCAATCTTGTTTCTGCCGAATTGCCCGGAGGTTATCACCCTTTCCTATATCTGTTTCTTGTTCCGGAACAGCTGCATACTCATCGCGACTTCTTCTGGAAGGTATATCCATATACAACGTCTCTGTATGCGTATCACATCTCTGATGTCAGCGGAGGGGAACGTCATCTCGTCGAAATCTCGTACGAACCTCTTACTCCACTTTTCTCTAATGTCGACTGTTTCGGACTCGTCTCTTCGTAGCTGCATGAACTATGCTCCAACAGCTATACTCGTATCTGGAGTCTCCCAGGCAATATATCCCATCATATGATATCCGAATGATGTCGAACCTTTCGATCGATTCGTCAAACTTCCATAATTCCCCAAGAGCTTAACATCTTGGGTACAGTTTGATAGTATTCCAGTACATGCCATAGTACCTATGGACCAGCCGTAGAAGGGCAAACCCAAACCTCACTAATGGCACCGCTGAACTGCCGCAAACCCTAAGGTTTCAAAGCGTTCTCATGGTCATTATGTCGAGTTAGGGTTTCATTCTTCTAGAAGGTCCATAGCATCACTTGCATTTGTCTCTAAATACTTTAAACTTGGAAAATGGGCTTCTGACATTCGATCGTCTCTATCGACTCCCAACGTACCTGCATGAAGTCGTCTCTAGCTGGAATTAATTAATCTGATGACCTCGCATCGGGGTAAGCGAACGAACCACATGTCCTAGTCATTCATCCTCGGACGACTAGCGACCTTCTATCATATCTCTGAGTATAAACTCGTGCTGCAGTAGCTCCAACATCTGGGGTGATATCTCGTCATTCGCAGCAGCAACTGGCTTATTTGTCTGCACGCTGAACAGTGCCTCAATCATCAAATAATCGGTGTATCGACGGTCATCACATTCTGGCTGGCCTCTAGCAGTAGCCCGATCCTCTGGTGCTGATCTGCACGTCCGAGAAATCTCGTAAAAGCGATCCATCAAACGCTCATGGAGCGAAAACACAATAAAACGACGCCTCTATGCAATCGTAAGTCCCTGAAATCATGCCCTGGTCAGTCCTCATCCATGACGAGCTCGTGGAGACGCAACTCTAGCCGTAGCTCTCTCTCTCTCTCTCTGCCCGTGTAATCGTGGCAGCAGAATTATAACCCAATATTGATGAGGATAGATCATATGAATGAATATAATGTTATGCAAGAAAATGTATATCCTAAGGCTTCTTAAGCGGAGTAGCGTATCGTAAATATGCCGCGGAACATACACACGGTATATCACTCTCTTTAAGTCGCCTACTCCATCAACCAAGGTCAACCTACGCGACGAAAATTCAGGTCTAATACCCCCTCGACTAAGTCTAAGTTCCGTAAGGTCAAGCCTAAGTTCCGAATATATACAAACGCTCTAGGCTCCGCATAGTCAAACTTAGACTCGAACCAAGCTTAACCTAGCGCTCTAATACCAACTTTATTACGACCCGAAATAGCACGTGACTGGCACTTGAATCATATGAAGTCTATAGGACCACATCTAATTCAAGTAAGCCAAAAGCCCAGAAATCTAAAACCATTTAAATAATAAATAAAGGAAAACTTGTTTAAAAGAAAGTGGTTTTAATAGCATAAGCCGAATTATGCGTTTTTAAAATATCAAATCATTTCTGAAAATTTCGGCAGAGTTTCCTTTGTAAATACTGGCCCCAAACGGGGTACAACATGAATAATATGAATAAAAGCATCCCCAAGCGGGAGCTAGCTCTTCGTCACTTGACGGTCACAACCACGTAAGCAATATAATATACAACGCCAAGGGCGAGGATCAAAACTCAAAAAGGAAACTCAAAACAACAAGAAAATCATAATAATACAAGCGCGACTCTACGGTCGAAATAATAGCAACTGGTTTTCTAAGTCTGAAATAATATACAAGTCTGGTTGATGGAATTTTACTAGATACAACTGAAAATAAAAAAGTACAATGGTGGTCACGATGCAAGTGAACACACCTACCCAAGCAAACCCCCGGAATGAAGTAATGTGCCAACAAGCCGCCAAGGAAAAACCTGTACGGCAAAACCTGCAAGAAACTGTGGCACAACGGGGGTGAGTTGCCAACTCGTGAGTAGAAAACATTACAGAGCAGAAATCGTATGTATGACTCAATCCTAGGTCAATACGATCAGTAGTATATATCCTCAATATGATAAAGTCTGAAGTATGATAAGGTGGTAAGGGTAAACATCTAAACATAAGTGTAATACCAAGTGCTCGTGTCAGTGCCTCAGGTAGCAACATATCATAAATATGAGGTATGATCAATGTAATCAACATAAAATCTGTGTCAACTATATCATGAAATCTATAAGTATGTGGATATCATCCAACTATGTAATCAATGCCTTTATGCATGTGGATTTCGTCCACGGGTCAACCAATGACACAAAACATCATGCATGTAAATATCATAAAGCGTATGCATGAAAGTATGAGAATATAAATCAACGTGTGTCCCTCGTGACACATCAAAATCATGGAACCTGAGTGTCTAGTATCGACACTCGAAAACATCATGAAACCTGTGCTCAGTATCGGTACATAAATCCTCATATATCGGGCTCCGTCTGTCCGGATCGGCCCACGGGCTCCGTCAGTCCGGATCGGCCCATATCATCTCTTGACTCTGGTCGGTATCCTCCGGATATCCGCCAGGCCCAACCAATCACCGGTAGGTAGTAGTCCCTCTGCCAGGCTCACCGTCTGTATACACAGCATCCCTTTCTTGTCCCGGTGTACCATACCGGGCCCAACCATGTACCCGCACACAGCCCACGGCTCCTCCTCGCATGGGGTATATATATATCAGAACCGATAAAACTCATGGTGGCTGCTGAAATATCATATCAAGAGAAACCGGGTTTTTAAAACAGTACATACTTTCTTTGAAATACCCACGATTCTCAAATCCAGAAATATCATGGAAACAACATATCTCAATGCGTATAATCACAAAACATGATGTATGCAACATATAATATAAAGGTATGCATATCCGTAACTCATGCGACATAGAACGGTAATACGCACATAACAAGGGTAAACCGTTCTTTTAAATGAATCCATTTTTTAAAATGTCTCCTGCGGTTCCCGATTTCTCCAAAGTCAACTGCAGCATCGTATAAGAGTGCATATATAACCGTAGCAAGTAAATTGTGCACGAAGTCATATAATGATGCATCAATCCTACTGTGTAGTGACATGACAATTACCGATGATGATGTGTGTCAGCCGGCAAGTAAGTGTGCGTGGAGCATACGCATCATCGGTAATGGTGCTGGTGTTTTGATAACATGGGTTTAATATAACGATAAACACATTCAAACATGCGATGCGATGCGAATAGCAAGAATATGAGGAAAATGAATAATAAACGCAACAGTGAAGAATCTACATCGATATATATATGTCATACAGTTTTGCCATTTGAAATAAGACGAATCGTGGTGTTTAGAAAAAAAATAAGGGCTACGGTGTTTTTAAGAAAAAATGCGTCTTTTGAAAATATCCGTAGAATCCCTTGGCCTGTCTTTAAAATACCCATGATTCGTTAGTTTTGAAATAGGTATGACTCGAGTCTAGTCTAACATTTAAGTAAACTACATGACTAATCGAAAGGTAAGGAAACCACCTAAGTCTGAGTCGATACATATAAATATAATAGTCGGTGATCCCGCCTCAATAGTATCACATACGATACAATATATATTATGACATTCTCGAGTCAAGAGTGCGGATCTATCATCAATATAAAGCTCGTACGGTAAATCCAATATCACATTCATCTCATCATTTATCTTATCTGGTATCCTTATCATCATATCTCATGAACTGGGGGTACTGATCCAAGTCTAGTACAAACTGATACCATCTGCATAAATGTGCGTGTATGAAAACACATGCCTAAAGGCCCACTAAAATCTCATATTGTATCTCATAATACAAACCACATCATATCACCGATCTCATGGCACCATGCCCAATCTCATCGACTCATCTCCAAATACCATATACAATCATCATCATCCATGTGTAGGTATACGTATATATACACACACAGTCCCATACCTATGTATGTGTGTGTGTGTGTGTGTGTGTGTATACGTATCCCCATATACGCACAAGTATAACAAAGTAAGCATGTGTGTGCGTGTGGGTGTAAACCTCATTCTAGAGTTCGCGATTAAGAACCTAAACTAAGTTACTTCTAACCACCCTAAACTAAACCCTGAACACCAATCATATCCTGATAATCATCCACGTAACATAAAACACATATATAACCATATATAAAAACTATACTACGAACTGCGGGGGTGCTATACGCCATCCACCCGACTACCCCCGTAGATATAATCTACTCATTTTGCTCTTCGCTTGCCGTTGCCGACGTCGCCACGCGCTTTCTTGTCGTCCCGAAGTCCACATGGGGGTACCTACATGTCACAACGCATCGTATCGCATTAAAATCCAAATCAAAACCAAAACGACACGCTAAAAGCCTATAGGTTAGAACCTACGGACGACGCCTTTCAAACCACCAAACAACCCTCGATATTGTCGTACAAACGTCAAGTGATCGAGGTAACATGCAAATACTAAAATCCAGAATCCAAAATACGAAAAATATAACTCCGAATCAAAACAGCAACTCATGAAAATGGTCCCAGATTTTACCCTAACTGAAATTAGCCAATTTTGCATATGTGGAGGGTCTAGATTACAAATACTGGAGCCATGAAACAAACACGAGATAAAATGCCCCAGGTCTGGCCACAAATTGCGGCCAGAAGGATTATTTCTGCGGCCTGGTGTTGGGGTATGGTGCTAGGCTTTCAGTGGGGGGTCCTAGGTTGCCTGCATGTATCTCGGTGTTTGCTAAATAATTTTTCAGGTCCCCGAGTGTTAGCAGATTTCAAATTCGCTACAGAATTCCACAAAATACGGATATGGGGGATTTTTAAGTTCGCTAATAGGGGCTTAAGTCTCAGGTTTGGGTCTGAATTCTAGAACTAGGGGGTTGTGTGGGCTCTACTAAGCTCAATCACATTTCACAACTCAAGAATTCCTCAAACCCTAACTAGAAATTTCTAAATCTCACTAAACGACACTAAATCGGTTCTAAACAAATATGGATGTAAAAGCAATGGAAAAACTATGCTAATGGTTAAGAGAATACCTCATTTGGCAAGTCAAGAATTTTCTTGAATTGCCCCAAGTGTCCAAAATCCTTGCTTTCTTGGTCCAAAGTGTAGCTTGTGAGCTTGTGCATATATTTATTGAAATGGAGATGAGCTTTTGAGTTGATTTGGGGTGTGGTTGTGAGGATGAAGTGGGAGAGGGAGTTGGCACCAGCAATGGTGAGAGATGAGAGGAAAAAGAATGAAGAAAATGAAAAGGGAGACAAAGACCATGACTTAGGTTTGACCCCTCACATTTTTCTCTCTCATGCCCATTCCTCAATTGTTTAACATTTTCATTTTCCTTTCCTTTTCTTTTCTTTTCTTATCTTTTCTTTTCCATTTCATTTTTAAAACCAAACACATAAATCCCAAATGAAACCATGGTTAAAAAATGTAACACAAGTGTAAAATACGACACGGTGCATGTCATGTACACAAAACAAGTTTAATACGCGATTAGCGATATTTAATCGTGATTAGCATTAAAATAGTGTATAATGAATCATAAAATTTTACAATTTGCTTAAATCCAATAAAATGCCCTCTCTTTAGTAATTTCCATAATTTTCCAAAAATTTTCCCAATTTATCGTTATTTAATTATACCGCCTTATTAAAATATTCAATATATTTATTATTTAATTATAAAAATTCCCAAAAATAATATTTTATTTTTCTGAAATGTTACAACATTGAGGAGCTGATCCGTTCGGGGCACCTCGCGGCGTACCTAAGGGACAAGCGACAAGCTGACCGCGAGCAGGAGCAGTGTCCCCCTCCAGCCGAGCAGACCATCGGCCAGATTATGGTAGTGTCAGCAGAGCATGCGACTGGTACCCCCGAAGCCCGGTGCCCCATGCCGAGCACAGATACCAGCAGACGTATGGGGGGCTCAAGCTGCATGAATAAAAGCATCTACTAGCATGTATTTTCTTTTCAAAGCAATGTATTATCTTCCTAAGATCTTTTGCTTATACAATGAAAGGATCAATAGAGCATTGCAGAAAGGAAAAAAAAAGAATCTTATTCATTCAAAAGGTACTGTCGGCTTCTCAGTCGTACACAAAAAAGAAAAAAATTTATTATTACAACAACGGGGGAATGGGGTGCAGAGAGCACTGCTCGTGGTACTCTGAGCATATCTCCTCCAGCCGAGCCCTCGCAGCGTCTAACCTCTACCTCCGATCCCCCCCCCCCGCGAGCTTCGGCGTCGAGCCTCAACTGGTAGCACTCACGGACGAGCGCTTCCGAGCAGTTTAGCCGGCTCACGGAGATCAGGCCGAAGCGCCTCAGAGACCTTAGCTTGCCTATGGCCTCATCGAACAGCATTTCGGATAAGGGGTTGTAAATCCCCGGCGACACCCTCCAGATGGAATACATCAGCAGTTGAAGGAGGGAGGACCGCCGGGGAAGCAATCAGCCGAAGTGGTCCTCGATCCTGCCTATTACCAACTGCACCGTGTCCTCAGTGCAGTACGGGTCATAGAGGTAGACATCCTCGAAGCTTACGATGTCTTCGATGGTGAAAGGGAAGTCCTGCATTTTTGCATTTCAGTTGTAAGGAAAAGAGTAATCAGCAATCTCAAACGATTCCATCTTATAGCCAACGATGCTTAGGAATCTAACAGTCGCCCGTTTCACACGCAACGCAGGTGCCACGCGGCAAGCATCGCGCCTCCCATGCGAAACTGAAACGACGAAACTCCGGCGCTTCGCCTTCATAGTGCCCTCACGACACGTGTCTTCGATGCCATCCCACTCCTCGGTGCTCACATGAGAAGGTCGGACAGAGCCTCGCCAAGAGGCAACCGAGCAACTTCACTGCTCGGTCCTTCTTCATGAAGCAAAGCCCTCAACAAGAGGCAGCCGAGCGGCTATCCTGCTCAGCCATCCCTGGCTGGTAGCTTCCCTACCCCACAATGCCAGGGAACAAAGCCCTCACAAAGAGGCGGCCTTGCAGCTACCCTGCTCAGCTATCCCCGGCTGGTAGCTTCCCTACCCACAACACCAGGGATCAAAGCCCTCAACAAGAGGCAGCCGAGTGGCAGCCCTGCTCGGCTATCCCCGGCTGGTAGCTTTCCTACCCACGACGCCAGGGATCAAAGCCCTCAACAAGAGGCAGCCGAGCGGCTGCCCTGCTCGGCTATCCTCGGCTGGTAGCTTCCCTACCCGCAACGCCAGGGATCAAAGCCCTCAACAAGAGGCAGCCGAGTGGCTACCCTGCTCGGCTATCCCCGGTTGGTAGCTTCCCTACCCCACAACGCCAGGGATCAAAGCCCTCGACAAGAGGCGGTCGGGCAGCAACCCTGTTCGGCCATCCTTAAGGACCCAAAGCCCTCGAAAGAGGCAACCGCTTAGCACTAACCATGCTCGGTTATCCCTGGCACACCACCAGGGATCAAAGCCCTTTCCATGAGGCAATGGGCGTTAACCCCGCCCGGGCATCCTTAGTAGGCCTCCCACGCCCCTCCCGTGCTAAGGATGAAAAGCCCTCGAAAGAGGCAACCGCTTAGCACGATCCGTGCTCGGTTATTCCTGGCAGAACACCAGGGATCAAAGCCCTCGCCAAGAGGCACCGGTGGCAACCCCACTCGGACATCCTTGAGGATCAAAGCCTTCGCCAAGAGGCCTGAGCAGCTACCCTGCTCGGCCATCCTCAGCAAGCCTCTCACGTTAAGGATCAAAGCCCTTGCCAAGAGGCATCGAGTAGCTACCCTGCTCGGCCGTCCTCAGTAGGCCTCTCACGGTCCCTCTCGCACTGAGGATCAAAGCCCTCGCCATGAAGCATCGAGCAGCTACCCTGATCAGCCATCCTCAGCAGGCCTCTCACGGCCCCCCTCACGCTGAGGATCAAAACCCTCGCCAAGAGGCACCGAGCAGCTACCCTACTCGGCCGTCCTCAGCAGGCCTCTCACGGCCCCTCCAGCGCTAAGGATCAAAGCCCTTGCCAAGAGGCACCGAGCAGCTACCATGCTCGGCAATATCCTCAGTTGGCCAATTACGGCCCCTCCAATAACTAAGGAACGCGAACTCAACAAGAGGCATCCAATCTATCAACGTCTTAGCGATCTAGACTTCGAATTCAGAGCCATGGAGATACCGTCTTACCGCCTGTCTTGGAACACTGGGCAAGAGAGCAGACTCAAGTCGACGCGTAATTGCCAGACAAAGAGACGACATAACAGAAAGGCAGTCCCACGCAGATACAAGTGTCACACAACAAGAAGAAAAATACGCGTGCAAACAAGACTGCAAGAAAAATACCTTTATTCGCAAAAGTTAAAGCTTCTACAAAGTATTGTGGGCTCCCCAGCCTTACAAAAAGCCCGAAGGCCTACCAAACTCCAGAGAAAACAGATAAAAAGAAAAAAGAAAAGAAAAAGACGACGGGTCTCAGGCCTCAAGGCCGGACGCATCCATGGGAAGCTCAATGACCGCGGCAGGGGCCTCGGCGTTACCTTCGCCGGGCGCCACCTCCTCGGCCTCGGCCCCAAGGTCTTCCCCTTGTTCGTCGTCCCCGCAAGGATATTCGGCTCGGAGATCCTGGTCGGCGAACCCTGGCACCTGAGCCTTGACGACATCAAGGGCCTCATGCCAGATAGCGGTAGTGGCCGAAGCTAGGACGGTGTAAAATTCTTCCGATTTCTGGAAGTTCTCCACCGCCTTCGTCGCCAAGAGGTCGGCCCGTTTCGCTGCCTCTACCGCCGCCCTCAGCTCCTTCTGGAAAGTGCTCACCGACTTCTTCATGGTGCCGACGAGCGCCGTGGAGTCCTGAAGCTTGGCCTCGGCAGCCTGGACGGCTTCGCGGAGCCTGGCAGCCTCTTGCTTCGCCGCCGCCACTTCCTGCTTCACGGCCGCCGACTCCTGCTTCGCGGGCGCTAGCTCCTGCTTCGCGGCTGCTAGCTCTTGCTTCCTAGCCACCACCTCGGCTTCGAGAGCGGCGACCCCCGCCGTCGCCGCTTCCAACGCCCGCCTCGAGCTCTCCCTCAGCAAGGAGGACTCACCCGAGGCTCGGACCGCCGGGCCTATCTCCTCCTCCTCCATCCGAATAGCAAGAGCGACGTGGTGGACGACCTGGGGAAACAAGAAAGGGGTCAGAAAGAAGAAAGATCACCAAGTCTCATGAAAGATGAAATGAGCAAAGTACGAGCTCTAACCTGCACGGCCTCTTGGGCGATGGACGCCAGTTGCCCCTTCAGACTTCCCCTGGGGACCCTGCCCCCGGCCGACCTCTCCATGTCATGCAGAAGGCTATCGGCGACGGAGAGCCCCGAGGGCACCTCAAAGCGGAGCTCCCCATCATCCACCAAGATCAGGGAGGCCGGGTCCTGCGGGGCTGCACGTAGGAACCTCTTGAGAGCCGGCGGCGAACTGGTCTCCGCCTCCGAGGCCGGGGCTTCCTGCCCTCGAGCCCTTTTTCGGGTCGGCGCCCTGCTGGACTCCAGGGCCCGATCCGCGCTCGAGCGCTGGTGCTGGAAGGCTGCCGGAGGAGCCAGGGTCGGCGCCTGATGGGAAGAGCTGGCCCCTCCAGCCCTCGACCCCTTCTTCGGCTTGCGCATAGCCGCTCGAAGGTAGCTCAAATCCATGGGTTCTGCACAAGACGAGATAAAATGGGGTCAGCGACTCCAGCAAAAATCAAAATAAATACAAGCCTAACTTACCGACGAACTGGGCAGGGCTGAGCCCAGCCCAACTAAGGGCCCGCTCGGAAAGCAACACATCGGCCCAAGGAATGGGCTCCTACGCCACCACTCTCACCGCGTCGGGGTCATTGGACGGGTTTCCCTGCCAGCACTTATCTCTAGACCACTGGACGGGTACAGGCCAGTCCTCACCTTCTGGTGGCCCGACGAAGAAAAACTTCTTCTTCCAGTCGTGGATGGAAGAAGGCAGGACGGTGACTCCCGACCCGGGCGCACTCCCCCGACGTTTCCTAAAGGAGAGATAGACCTACCTCGGGTCGCCAGCGTGTGAGCCGGGGTGACTTTTGTAGATGAGAGAGGAGGTAAGTATGGACAGACCGAAAGAGACCATCTGCAATTTCAAGCGGACCAGAAACCCAAGGAGAATCGTCCAGGAGTTCGGCACTAACTGGCCCGGGGCTAACCCGAAGTAAGACAGTGCTGCAGCGACCTCGGGAGAGAAGGGCAAGCGCATTCAGGCCTAAAAGGATTCCAGGTACAACGCAATCTCTTTACCCCATACCTGATCTGCCCTCTCTCCTCCCTCGGCTAAATGCAGAGTATAGCCAGAAGGGATATGGAAGCGGGCCCGAGCGGTGGCAAGATCTCCCTCGTACCTCACCAAGGAAGGCACGCCGAGGGCTTCCGCCACCTCCACTCGGGGATCTGCTCCTGACACACGACCACGGGGAAAGGATCTGACCCCATCTCCCCGGGAAGACCCCGACTCAGCAGAAGAATCCCTAGAATCTACCCCTGCGACATCTACAGACTCCCCAGAAGAAGACATCTAACCTGATTGAGAAGCCCTCGGGAAAGAAGAAGATCCGACCTAAGATGAGAGCGTCGAGCTTACGAGATGAAAGATAAGGAAAATATGAAGAAATATAGGCCCTGAAGAGGGCCCCACCTCTACCTATAGCCTCCGGCGCCCCATCCAACGACGACCGTCGACTCCCGCCAAAAACAACCCTTCACATTCGACGACCCAGACCGCTCCACCTGGCGTGCACACATTGGACAGCATCCCATCAGACGCCAGAGACCTGGGGCCCGTCGCGTCCACCAACCAACGCTCGACACGTGAGCCGCCGCTTCATCAAAAGTGCACATGATCCGGCGCCCCTCTTTAATGCAGAAGATCTCACCCTGATTCGCCTGCGTCATCCAGAAAAAGACAACGGATTGTCCGGGGACACGCCCGACGATATCTTCGGAAGAGAGCTCACCTCGAGTGACCCGGCAGACCACTCTCGACCCGACCCGTCAGCTAATCAGGACGAGAGTAGGGGGCTAATGATGATGCTCGATATCGGTGATCTCCCAGATCATGACACGTGGCAGATGATGTGTCCCAAAGCATGTAAGAACGGACCTACAGGGGCCGACCAGACTGCTCCTATGCCTGTCCTACCGACGAGGCTGGCTCGCCTTCGAGTCCCAGCACAATTTGCCTCCTCGGCCTCACAGCTCGTTCCCGAGCTACCGCAGAAACTAAATACCTTGGCTCTCCCGCTCGTCCGTGAGCTCTCCTACCGAGGTCATCTTCCTCGGTCTCATCAACCGACCAACAGCACCGCTTGTAGGAGTAACCGCCATCCTGCGAATCTCGCCATGCGCGAGATCTCCGCCGGCTACATCCCACGTTCCACGCCACCACGATCCCCCATTAACGAGCCTGTCTTGCCATTAATGGGAGGTCCCGCTCATCACGCGGGCATGACGTCGGGAGCGTAACGGCCGGCGTGATTCTCGTGCCTGCTGCACCTGCTGCCACTGCTACTTAAACCCCTCTTTCAGACGGTCAAGGTAAGCCAATTCTACTCCACTAAGCCGTTACTCTGCTCGGATCTCTAGACTAACTTGATCGTCGGAGGGTCCTCGGTGGTACAACCATCCCGGGACTTTCCTGCAGGTAACTCGGCAACCACAACCTCAACCCATTGAGATCTACACGCTTCAGGATCGACAGCCTCCAGATCCAATCCCAGCCATACATCGCAGCCATCCGCAGATCAACGGGAAGCAACATTTGAAGGAGGTCCCACCCTCCATCAACTAGCGTTTTCCTTTGTATGAAAACGCTATCCTAATGAAAATGTTACTGTCGGTACCGTTTTCAAACAGGTATATCTAGACGTCTCGGGCTGGACTGGGGGAAGAGTCTCGGGTTGGGGTAAATTAAAACAAATGAAACGCTAATGTCGATAGAGGTTTTATTTAGAGAAAAACGCTTCTGACATTAGCATTTTCATTTGGGCCCACTTTTATATTCGATCGAACCCTGATCGAATCTCATTCTCCCCAACCACTTCTCTCACTTCAAAATCCCTCGGCGACCTCCTTCGCGCCCCTCTCCACGCCCGACTCCCCTTCCTCTAACCTTTCATTTTCCCCTTTCCGGCGACCTCGTCTTGTCCGCAGAGCCTCTCGCCACAGATTCTCTCGCCGGGACTCCCCCTGCATAACCACCCCACGCTTCTCTCTCCGCAGCCTTCTTCCTCCACGTCTTTCTCTACAGCCACCATTCATCACTCTCGTCTTTGATTCTGCCGTTGATTCAAGGTATGTATAAAATTAAATTTGTTGGGTAACGAATTTTTACAAATCATGATATTGTGAAAAAGTTTTATTTGAAAAAATTATAGAAATTACTGTAAATTTTTAAAATTGCTCATGTTCTATTGTATCTAGAAATAAAATAATCCAAATTTAAATCGGTGGAGAGTAGATGGTGAAGCAGAGGGATTTGTTATGGTTGGGTGGTGAAGTAGTTGGTAATCCATATTCAAGAATACCTAACCTTTTGGTTAGATGGTAAAGTAGAGAGAGTTTTTTGCAATGTTATAGGGGCTTTTATGCAACTAATTATCGTTTAGTAATATATTCGTTTGCATTCAAAATATGTATTGATAAAAATCTGTTATTACTGAAGGGTGGCGATAACGTAATTATGGAGGACAACCTTATTCCTACTTGGTTGTATTTCGGTGGACGGGTTGTGAATAGTAGAACTCATGATGTTGAATATGAAGACTCTATTATTCAAGAATCAATTTGGCTCCGTCGGCATGGAACGTTGGAAGAATTGTTTGGATTGATTTTTGAAAAATTAGCACTCGATCCTAGAACATGCTGTTTGATAATTCAGGTATGATATGATGTTGGTAGGGGGAAGATCACGCTTCAAACTTATGAATATCGTAGACGATGAATCTCTACAGTTTATGATTGAGTATGTATCATCGCCAAATTCGTCGTAGGGTGCGTTGGAGTTGTATGTTGAAAAACGCTAGCATTCTGAAGCACAGCTCATGCCACAGCCTGAATTCTTGTCACAGAATGAAGTTCCACTCACGAGGGGGAATCCGCTAAGTGAGAATGTTTTTTATGAAGTCCCGGCAAGTGAGCGTGAAATAAATCCACCAAGTGAGAATGTTTTTGATGAATTTCCTGCAAGTGAGCATGTCGTATCACCAGCGCATACTGACGGTAAAGGCGGTGGTATGGTAACGTTTATGAGTTTGTTGAATGAGAATCCTTCTGAATTATTTGCAACTGTCTACGTGAACAATGAATTGATATCCAATGATGATGAGGAGGACATTCATGAAGTAGGCAACGATGATGATGAGGATGATCCAGTTGCACAGAACACGATGAATATGACTTGTCAAAGTGCACCAGCAACCGCTTTTACTTCCATAGATTGGATTGGAGATGCTGTAGTGAACAATGGTGAAGAACACGATGTTACCGGAGGCAATGGTCTGGAACTGTACAAAGGTCGACAGTTTCAATGTAAGTCGTATTTGAAATATGTAGTCATGATGTATTCAATTAGAAAATATCGGTAATATATGGTTATAAATTCAAACACATCAGTTCATCATGAGATATGCTTGAGCACGGCTCCACTCATCCACTTCTCTATCATCAAGGATTATTATTCGGACAGGGTAATGTTGCAGTTCGGCCTGCACCAGGACATCCCTCACGAGCGAGTATATAATCGTGCTCTGCATAGGATCGATGGGCGAGGCAGAGCCAATGAGGACCGGAGAGTGGTGTATCATGATCACATACACCGGTAAGACGTGAAGTGGGCTGCTTGCGTTATTCGAGACACCCCATCGTACGAGGAAGCCCGCCGCAAGGAGTACATGACTTGGTATCGCTTGATCACTCGTTTGTACGTTGTCTTGCATGACCATTGACGACTTTCTAGAGTCGACGATGCTCCTCACTCGACCACTCGACCTGTATACCAGTCTCGAGCTCCTTTTACAGTCAGGATGGTATGCTATTTTACTTTGTAGTCATATTCTATAATTTTCATACGGTACGATTCATATCATCATTGTACTAAAATGTTTCCTTTTTTTCATATATCACATGCATGGACACTTATACGTCTCTCCATCCAGACTCTAGCGAGCAATGCTGTAGCTGGAGTGAAGGAGTTTCAAGGAGTACCGCTACATTTTGACTGAGGCGGGAGAGGCCACCAGATTAGAGGCGATGATTGCAGCTCCCCTTCCTCCTATGTGTAGACACAGCAGCCTACCACGATAGTCAGATCAGGCTAGACCTTCACGTATACAGGAGGAGACCGGTCAGGCTGCACCTTTGCATGCACAGGAGGAGACTGGTAAGGCTGGATATTCATATACATAGGAGCAGCCCCATGAGTTTTTACCATCGCATGCATCGAATAAGCCCAGTGAGTCTCGACCTTCGCAGCCACCTATGTCGCAGCTGGCTAAGATTGATATTGCAAGACCTTCACAGATACCGCGACCATGTCTGAAGAAGAAAAGATCTTATCCCTGTTTACCCCAATCAGAGCAAAGCTCTGCTCAAATTCCAAGGCGGGCAATGAAGCAACGCTTCTGATTCCCCCAATCAGAGAAAAGCTCTACTTCGAAAATTTAAATTTTAATAATAAACGAAGCGACGCCTCAGATCCCCCGCGCTGCGCGCAGAGCGCCACGTGTTAAAATCAGGCACGCCAGCGTAGGGAGCGCAACGCCCAAGGCAGCGCGCCCAATCAGAGCAAGGCTCTATTTAAAACAAAATTAAAAGAAACAACGCTTCAGATGCGCTGCGCTCTGCGCTGCGCGACACGTGTCAGCGCAGTTGCGCAAGCGCTGCGCTGCGCGACACGTGTCAGCGCAGTTGCGCGAGCGCAGTTGCGATGCGTGCTGCGCGACACGTGTCAGCGCAGTTGTGCAAGAGCAGTTGCGCTGCCCTGTGCGCTGCGCGACACGTGTCAAGCGCTGGTGCATCTGCGCCAAACAGAATTAAAATTCTAGTAAGATCTTTCTGTTCTTGTTAAAACAAGAAGATTGTCTTCTGTAAAACAGAAGCCCTTGGATCAAAGATCCAACGGTGGGGAAAATTCCCCAAATCACTCAGAGAATGATCTCTTTAAAAAATTTAACAAATTAATGGGCACTATATAAAGGCCCCTAGACCCCAATTCAAAAAAAGAAGATTAAGATCAAAAACAACAGCACAGAGAATAGAGAGAACTCTGAAGAATTTTGAAAAAAAACTCAAGAAGAGAAAAAAAGTAAAAACCTTTATAAAAAAAAGAAGAAGAATTTCTTCTGAATAGATCATTGATCTAAGAACAAGATCAATGATCTTCAATAAAAAAAATAATAATAACAGTGGCTTGCATTTTTTTATGAACCATTGGTTCTGGAATCTTAAAGATTCTTTTCTTGAATCCAAAATTGGATCAAGTTATTGAAACAGTGCCTTACGCTTGCAGATCTGCACTGTTACGCTCCTACGTTGGCGCAAGCCACCAGAGAGCGCCACGTGTCAGCAGCACAACGGCGCAGCGCACTGCGCTTGCGCTCACCAGAGCGTGACACGTGTCACTTCCACATGCGCTTGCGCTCAATAATTGGCGCAAAGCGCCTGACAAGCCAATGTCAGATAATTAATGCACTGCATTATTTAGAGAAGGGCCAAGCCCAATTAAAAAAGGCCTAACAGGCAAAATTAAATGCAATGCATTATTTTAAAGAAGGGCAGAGCCCAAATAGATGCTCTGCATCATTTATAAAGGGACAGAGCCCAAATCAAAAAGGCCTAGCAGGCAAGAATGAAATACAGTGCATTATTAATACAGGGGCAAAGCCCTAGCACAAGCCTAAAAGGCCAAAGATAAAAACGTTGAATATTCTCAACTGGACTTAGCCCAATCATGGCCGTAAGTCCTCAAATTAAATCGACTGAGCAAGACTGCTCTCTTAAATCAATTTACATCCGGTTCAAGGGTACATCTCTGAACTCCTCTGACACCTATCGTTGTAATTCTTCAACGACGTCAGAGAGGTGATGGGTCCCGACAACCACACATCGACACGGACTGTGGGGTCCTTAAACTCATGGACTTATACGTCCTTAAACCAAGATACGGACTGTGGGTCCTTAAACTCATGGACTTATGCGTCCTTAAACCAAGATACGGACTGTGGGGTCCTTAAACCCATGGACTTATGCGTCCTTAAACTAATATTCGTCCATAAAACTGGAGCTGGACCACCATGTCCCTAAACTGGTAATGGACCGCAATGTCCTTAAACTACCTATGGACCACTACGTCCCTAAACTGGAACAATAGAGCCTCCAAATGCTCTTTTGTAGGATCTAAACGATCCCGTTTAAGTTGATCTTAGCCTCAATCTGGCTAACGTATCCTTGAACATTCAATCGGACTACATATTCCCTATTCAACTTTGGTTCAAGGGTACATCTCCGAACTCCTCTGACACCTGTCGTTGTAATCCTTCAACGTCGTCAGAGAGGTGACGGGTCCCGACGGCCATATATTAAATGGACCACTACGTCCCTAAACTGGAACATTAGAGCCCATAAATGCTCTTCCGTTAAGTTGATCTTAGTCTCAAATAGGACTAACGTATCCTTAACGAACGTTTAAGTTGATCTTAGCCTCAATATGGCTAACGTGTCCTTAAACTAAAACAGCAAACCCAAATCTAAGTAAATACGGATTTGGACTAATCCACGTCCTACGGGCGACGGCATAACTTAGTCTCCGTATACAATCCACGGGCATCCACAAACAAACAAACACACACGACACGAAGTGAAATTTCTGGAGAAGGAGAAAGTTGTTACTGCGATGCAGTAGCGTAATTAACTGCAGGGGCTTGCGCCTGCAGGGAAGAGCGTCCCCACAATCAAAAACCCCTCAAACAAGGGGGAATCTGACGAAGTCTGCTACATCGGCCGCATCCGTCTAAACCTCCGATACACGGTGCCATAAATCAACTTGGCATCTTCGAAGAGGTAGACGGATAAAACCAATTAGCATCTGCTTTGAATTTCAGGCAAGACAGTCCGTCTTGCGCCGTCTTTCGGAGGGGAACAGATTCTGACACGCCCGGTGGGACCTTTTCCTCTTTCCACTCCACACTTCGTGTGTCGTTTTCGCGAACGAATTGCGGTTTGTTAATGGTTGCCTTTGGGTTTTTAAATTACTAAGATTTGGTCTTTTGCCTGGCATAGAAATCAAGCATCAATGGCATCCAACTGCTCGAGCTACTCCAAGTGCCGATGCAACCGACGCTCCGCCTCACCTGGAGGTGTAGCCTATGGGCCTCAAGCGGCCTCCATCCTTGTCATGCCGGTGGAACAGGTGATTCAGGCCACCACCGGTTTGTTTTTCGGGACCATGCTCCCGCCAGCCAGCTTCACTATTCCAGTGCCCGCACCGGAAGCGCACAAGAAGTCGGTTTTCGATCGGCTCACTGCTACAACGGCCCCTTTCAACGGGTCTTCCAATATCAAGCCGGCAGCCTCTGTCTTTGTCAGGCTGGGCCAGAACTCTGATGGGCCCGCCGAGAAGCCCATGAACCCTGAAGTGGCCGTCCAAACGAAGACAGCCACCCCTGCTCCTGAAGTCGCCAAAGCGGCTTCCCCTGTTAAAAAGTCGGTCTTTTCAAGGCTGACTATTCCAGCTCCTGCTCCTACCCGAGGGTCTGTCTTTGACAGACTGAACACCGCCACTCAAAAGACAACATCAGTCTTTAAGAGGCTGGCACCGGCAGCGCCTCATTCGGACAGGGGGAAAGACGAAGCTGTCCCTATCGCCGAGCCAGTCCCAACGGCTCGTCATGCTCGACGTCGCCACTGGCGCCGAGTAAGGAAGGCCGGGGGCAACTCCCCCTCTGGGCTAACTCCACCGGCTCCGATGGTGGAAGTTGATGTTGCTGTTCCAACTAGGAACAGCTTTGAACCACTAAGGAGGGTACGCAAGAACTCTCCGACTGCTGCGCTAAAAAGATCTCCTCCACCTGCGGAGAGGGTTACAGAAACGAAGCTGGAACATCCCCCTCAACGGCTGTCCTCCAAAATTTATAAAGTCTGGCGGAGAGTTCAAAACTCGGTAATCGACCAAGATCACTCTCGCCAACAGAAAAGGGCAAAAGTGCAGGAAGAAAAGAAACGTCCTGACAAACAGCAAAGGACGACAACCGCCAGGGTGCCCGCTGCAACGACCCCCTCAATTTCAATGGCCCACAAGAGAAGAAGGCCGGAGAAGATCCCTACGCCGGCGGCAAACCTAAACGCCCTAAGTTCCGGGGCATTGTAGTCCATACTGTATACATGGCGTCGGGGAAGGAGGACAACCGTGCATCTACAGGTCATAGACCGCTTACACGGTCAGTGACCAAAGCTCAGGAGCAACAGCAAAAGCTCCAGGAAATGATGAACGCGATGGCCACACTCACTGGGCCAAAAGAAAGCCCCGAAGCGTCCTCTGATCAACGCCAGGAGCAAGAGACTGACGCTGAATTCCTTCGCAGGATATTGGAAAAGAAGGATAAAGAGGCTGCGGAACAAGCAGCCAATATAAAGCGAATGGCCCTCATGTTTCAGGACATGGTGGGAATGATGATCCAACAAGATCCTCCTGCTGAAGACCCTCCGATCGTCTTTGAAGACGACAGGGGAGAAACGTCAAATCCTCCACCGGCTCTGTCAACAGCCAAGGAGGAGACAATCTCCAAAGCTGACTTGGACGAATATATAGCTCAGCAAATACGGGTTCATCAAGCGACTGAGGCGGCCGGTCAGGTCGTAAAAACGGGGCAACCGTATCAGAGCTGGTACGATCAGATTAAGTACCCGCCGGGCTATACGATACCGAAATTTCATGTGTATAAGGGGACGGGAAACCCGCACCAGCATGTTGCCCAGTTCAGGGTGCTCTGTGGCAACACTGGCGGTGATGATAAATTGTTGCTTCGCCAGTTCGTCGGTAGCTTATCGGATACAGCATTCGAGTGATACTACGAGCTCCCAAACGACTCTATCAAGACATTTGCAGAGATGGAGCTGCTGTTTACCCAGCGTTTCGCAAGTGCCAGCGAACAGACCCCGATAACGGCATTGATTAATGCCAGGGTGAAGCCAAGCGAAACATGGGTTCAGTATGCGATACGGTGGCAGAACTTGTGGTCAAAATGCGAGCAGCGAATTGAAGAAGCACCAGCAGTGGGTATGTTTGTGGGAACCCTCGATCCGCAGGCGACCATATCCCAATTTATGATGTTCTTCAAGCCGACTACCTTCCAGGCCCTGATCGACAAGCTAGCTCAAATGGACCAGATGGGCTATAGACCAACCCCTCCAAAGTCGGACTCTCGAAATGAGAAGGGGAAAGGAAAAGCAATTGTTGTCGCTAATGCTCAACAACAGCCGAGCAACTTGAAACCGGCTGTCCGTCAAAATAATATGCGTCCGCGCGTACCCCTTGAGGAAAGGCTAGGACGTCCTTACTCGTTTCCTCGAGATAAAACGAGAAGACTGTTTGAGCTAGCATTGCGCAACCGACTCATAAATCTGCCGGATCCGAGACGTCCATCGCAGCCAAACGACGTCAATGATCCCAATTACTGTCCCTATCACCGAGTACTGGGTCATCCGATCGAGGATTGCTACGTCTTTAAAAATTGGATTGAGGACCAGTACCAACAGGGCAAGTTCGCGTTGTCCGACGGATGGAAGGTGAATCCGCCGCAGCCTCACACCCCTAAAAGGGTGAATACGCCGGGGGCAACGTGCTCCCTCATTGAAGAAGCCCCATGGGAGGTTGTGCTATCAGCCAAAACAAAGAGGATGCTGAACGATCTTCAAACATGCCCAGCGATCAGGTGGAAAAACCCGTTGGAACCTCAGATCATTGAAGGGATGTTGAAGCCGCGTCCAACTCCAAAGACCGATGGCGGTGGCCCAAGCACTCACAACCAGCCGTCAAAATCTTCAAAAAAGAAGAAGAAAAAATCCAAGAAGCCCGTGAAGCCTGATGACAAGAACACGGACTTACAAAAGCAGATTGACGCACTGGAGGAGTACAACCAGAAAGCACGAACTCCCATCACGCTCCAAGAGTTCCTCAACCCCGTCTTTCAATAGGAAGATGAGGGAGACAATTCGTCGGATGAATCTGAGGAATACGTGGCGAGCTGTCATATAATCTCCCATTCGTTTACAGACAATGAGGAAACTCCTTGCACTGAAAAGATGGGGGCAAATCCTAAACCGGAAATTCTGGGGCCATCGGATGAAACAATTGACGCATTCCTCAACGAAGCTCTGTTGAAAAGTAAAGCTGATCGGGAATGCGAGGCGGTCATATTTGAAAGGGCCAAGCGCCAGCGACTTGACGAAAGAGTTGAGACACTCCCGCTGGAGCAAAATACATCCACCACAGATAAAAGCAGATTCAAGACGAGGAAAAGGTTTGCTAAAACCATATCAATGGGTATGAAGCTCCACCCTCTGAAGGAAACGTTGCTGGTGAAGCGGAAATGCACTCATCCTACTGCTTGTATTATCAGAAGATTTCGCACCCCACCGAAGAGTGCAAAGCTTTCAATAGATGGTGGCAGGGATATGTTGCTCACCGACAACATTTTAAGCGGGAAAAACGCAAAACTCGTCGGGAGCGGAAAAGTACGACCGAGGAGCTTAACAGGACTACCGGCGATTGTCGCATGGTTAACGCCGGGGGATCGCAAGTTCTCACGTTCGGGAGCGACTCTGACGAGGAAATGGCTCTTAGCCCCCTCTTTAAAGAGTCCACCTCGGGAAAAGAAGAAGAGCCGAAGGTCTGCGAAAATATCCGGTTGCGTAATCGGACGCTACCCAAAAAGAATCTCGGACCCTCAAACCAAAAAGATAAAGGGAAAGAAAAGGTCTCTGAGGATATCGCCCTAGATGACCAAGTCATGGAAGAGCTAGCCGCTAAGGACCCGCCGAAGAAAAATAAGGTGGATTACAACGTTCTAGCGCATCTGAGGAAGCTACCCTCGCAGCTCAGCATTCTTGACGCCCTTTTACTATCAAAAGCGGCAAGAGATTCATTAATCAAAGCATTGAAAGAGCCCGAGCAATTCTAAGCTTTTCTGGCCGAAGAAAAGATGAAGGATGAATTGGAGGAAGTGCACACGGCCGATATCACTTTTGGTGATGATGACCTTCTCCTTGGGACGTGCGAACACAATCGTACCCTCTATGTATCAGGATACTGCCATGATATAAAGATAGGCAAAATCCTGGTCGACAACGGATCTTCCGTTAATCTCCTCAATGTGCGGGTGTTAAAGGAAATCTGCATGAGCGTCCAGCACCTTGCTCGGGATAAGATCACCATCTCCGGGTTTGACTTCCAATCATCAAGAACTCTTGGGTCTGTGATACTGACGCTACGCTTTGGGCTACTCGTCACGGACATTAAGTTCCACGTCATAGACGCCAAGACGTGCTATAATGCTCTGCTCGGCCGACCATGGTTACACGAGTACAACATCATCCCTTCTACACAGCATCAGTGTATGAAATATTTTAAGGATGGTCTCGAGTATACCGTGACGGGAGAACTGAACCCGTTCTCCGTGAACGAAGTCCGCAAATTTGAAGATGAAAAATACTTCTTACCGGATTTTGAAGACACGGAGAGGTGTCACAAACCGGAGAACAAAGCTAACGCCACCATCCCTGTCTTCGGCAATGATACCGAGGAGGAAGAGGAGATAATTTATTCGGGTCTGCCCCAATACAACAAGCCGGGACCATCCGTTCCTACGCTGATCTTTGGTAGTGACTCGGAAGATGAGGTCCATGCTATATTCTCTGCTCGGCCTTCAATACAAATATCCGCTGACGAAGAGCAAAGTCTACAAGTCGCCATGGTACCGCTTAAACATCATAAAGAACTGGATGCGCTCGGTACCTACAGCGTAGAGGAGTTGTGGACGTTCTATGTCCCTCCCAGGCGAGAAGGCAAAAAGGCAATCCTATTCTACTGCTCTGAGGAAACCAAAGTGGAGAAAGAAATCTGGCACGGTGCAGATCCTACGCTTGACAGGCTTCAGCCCATCCGTCTACCCTGATATTATACAGAAGGCTTGAAGAGGCTGCTAAAGCGCCAAGGGATACTCTTTAAACAGACCGCTCAAAAAGCCAAATTCTATGACAAGGTCTGGAACGTCCCCGGAACTCAGCACAAGTTGCCTAGTGGAAGGATGGAAACAATCGGGCTCGGATACATTCGGTCCAAGAAACGAGAGCTATTCCGTGATTGCTACGTCGTGCATGACTTCAATGAAGAAGGGGACGCTCAATGGGAGGACGCTAATCCTAAACCAGAAAAAGTTCCTGATGCAAAGGTGCCCATTCCGTCATTCGAAGAACAAATGAACAGGCTTATAAGGGAAGCTGGTCAAAAAGTCCGAGACGACCATAACCGCGAAATGGCCATCTACGAGAAAGCCAAAACGCAACGCCTCTTACAACATGCCACGAAAAATGAAAATGCCGCTCCCTGTCAACCTGTTATAAGAAAGGCTCGACGTAAAGGCAGAAACAAGTCGAAAGGTGAAAAAGGCGCTCGACAGCAACAAAGCAGGACTAAGAAGACACGCAAGAGGGAATCGAGCAGTTCTGATCTATCCCTTGTGAAGAAAATGAGTCGAGCGTACTCTTTTCCTCGAGATAAGACAAAGAAGATACTTGACCGAGCTATAAAGTACCAGATGCTTACACTGCCGGAGTCCAAGCACCCAGAGCAAGCAGGCAAAATCTCACACCCGAACTATTGCTCCTATCACCGAGTAATAGGGCATCCTCTCGAAGACTGCTTCACCTTCAAGAACTGGGTTGAAGATCAGTATCAGCTCGGCAAGTTCGCTTTATCTGACAATTGGAGGGTAACGCCGCCACAGAAGCACGAACCCAAAGCTACGAGAGCAGAACCAGATCCACATCGGTCTTGGAAGCGAGCTCGTACTTGTCACATGATAACAATATCAAAAGAAGGGTCTGAGAACATGGATGACCTTCCCTGTTGCTTCGAAAATAGCAACGATGAGGTCATCTCAGAATTTCCACCAGCACCGAAAGAGCTGGAGGATGGAATACATACTACTGCAGATAACCTCAAGAAAATTGAGTTGGGGACGGCGAACGACCCGCGACCGACATTCGTTAGTGAACTGTTGTCTGAAGGAATGGTGGCTTCATTAAAAGACGTGCTTATGCAGTATAAAGATTGCTTCGCATGGAACTATTCCGAAATGCCAGGACTAGATCCAGAAATTGCTGTGCATAAATTGGCGATATCCCCGGACGTCAAGCCGGTCAAACAGGCGCCGAGAAGAATGCGTCTCGAGCTTGAGATGAGCATCAACGCCGAGGTCTAGAATTTGATCGACTCTGGGTTTATCCAGGAAGTTCAGTATCCCGATTGGATCGCCAACATCGTCCCGGTGATGAAGAAAAATGGGACAGTGCGCATATGCGTGGACTTCCGGGATCTCAATAAAGCTTGCCCGAAAGATGATTTCCCAGTGCCGGTCAACGAACTGATGATAGACAATACGTCCACTCACGAAGTCTTCTCCATCATGGACGGCTCATCAGGATATAACCAGATAAAGATTCATCCCGAAGACCAGAAGCACACCGCCTTCAGGACTCCGCTAGGCATATTTTGCTACAAGGTGATGCCCTTCGGTCTAAAGAACGCCGGTGCCACCTACCAAAGGGCCATGACGAAGATCTTCGATGACCTTACACATGAAATCGTCGAATGCTATATAGACGACCTCGTGGTTAAGAGCAAATCATACGAGGAGCATTTAGAGCATCTGAAGACCGTATTTCAACGCCTTCGGCAATACAACCTAAAGATGAACCCTCTCAAGTGCGCATTCGGAGTTTCCTCGGGAAAATTCCTAGGATTCATTGTCCGACACCGAGGTATCGAGATAGATCCATCAAAGATCAAGGCGATCATGGAAATGCCTCAGCCAAGAACTCTCAAACAGCTGCGGTCTCTCCAAGGGAAGCTCGCGTATATCCGGCGATTTATAGCCAATCTTCAGGCAAATGCCGTCCTTACAGCCACCTGATGAAGAAGGGAACCCCTTTCGTTTGGGATCGCAAATGCCAAGAAGCGCTGGATGAAATCAAGAGGTACCTCCAGAATCCGCCAGTGTTAGCTGCTCCGGTTAAGGGAAAACGCCTTATTCTTTATACAACCGCCCTCGAAGGTTCTTTAGGCGTATTATGGGCGCAAGAGAATGACCAAGGGAAAGAAAGAGCACTCTACTATTTGAGTCGGGTTCTACTGGGGGCAGAAAGCAACTATTCCCCCATTGAAAAACACTGCCTGGCGTTGATCTTTGCGATAACAAAGCTTAGGCACTATGTGTTGGCGCATGAAGTCCGTCTCATTTCGAAGGTGGACCCCCTTAAGTATTTGATGTCAAAGGCCATATTGACGGGGCGACTCGCTAAATGGGCCCTACTCTTTATGGAGTTCTCGATAACTTATCAACCTCTCAAGGCAGTAAAAGGCCAGGCCATCTCCGACGTCCTCGCTGAGCATCCGATACCTGCCGATTCCCCTCTGAATTGCGAACTGCCAGACGAACATGCGTTTGATGCGATCGACGGTAATGAGACTCGATGGGAGCTTTATTTCGATGGAGCATCCTCCATGAAGAAGCGCAAACAAAGCACCCCTATAATCAAATCGGGGGTAGGCCCTATCTTCGTAACCCCACAAGGAGGGATAATGCGCTTTGCCTTCTCCTTGACAGAGCCAAGGACAAATAATGAAGCCGAGTATGAAGTTTTGATAGCAGGCCTCAAGATCGCCATCGATATGGGGATTGAGAACCTCATCATATACGGAGACTCCCAACTGGTCGTCAGTCAAGTAAATGGCGATTACCAAACGTGCAAACCAGAGTTGGTGAAGTACGGCAAAAAGGTGCAACAACTCTTGACTCAAATTCCCTCCTATATGCTGGAAAACATACCGCGTGCGGAAAATAGCAAAGTGGATGCGTTAGCCAAGCTCGCTAAAGAACTGGCCGACGAAAACCTCGATGACGTAAGGATCATAGTACAAAGCCATCGGGTACTTACCCCAGCAGAAATATCTCCGGAATCATCCGAAGAAAAGGGAGCGACTGAGCAGACGACCCTGCAAATAAAAGACCGGGAAAAAGCCGAGGATTGGAGAGAAGTCTTTATAGACTACTTCAAATACCGTCGAACGCCCGAAGATGCGTCCTCAAGACATCAGCTTATGAGACGAGCTCTGTCTTTCGCCTTCGTCAATGATACTTTATACAAGAGGTCATTTAATTCGCTGTGGTTGAGATGCCTGGGACCTGAAGAGGCAAAGAGAGTCGTCCAAGAAGTTCATGACGAACTTTGCGGTTCTCACCATGCAGGCCCGAAGATGAAGTTAAAGATTAAAAGGATGGGTTATTATTGGCCCACGATGATTCAGGACTGCCTCGAGTATGCGAAGCAATGCCACTCATGCCAGATCCATGGGGACTTCATCCATCAGCATCCAAATCCTCTACACCCAACAGTAGCTAGCTGGCCATTCGAAATATGGAGAACTGACATAATCGGTCTCATCGAACCAGCATCGTCTAGAGGACATCGTTTCATCCTGGAGACGACTGACTACTTCTCCAAATGGGCAGAAGCAGTACCGCCGAGGGAAGTGAAGATGGAGAATATCCTCCATTTCTTCAAGACGCACGTCATATATCGGTTTGGAACTCCGCAACGGATCATCTCCGATAATAGGCCAGCCTACAGAAGCCACAAGATCAGTCGCTTCGCGCAACAGCATAACATAGACTGGAGATATTCCTCAGTTTATAATCCACGAGCTAACGGTCTAGCTGAGGCCTTCAACAAGACCTTGACAAAGATCATGAAGAAAACGGTGTCCCGAAATAAGAAGGACTGGCACGAGAGACTGCAAGAAGCTCTCTGGGCATATCGAACTACGTTCAAGGCGGCCACGAACACAACGCCATACGTGTTGGTATTCGGTACCGAAGCAGTACTCCCCCTCGAGATAGAGTTACCCTCTCTACGAGTGGCAGCCCACTACGAGCTGACTGACGAAGAAAATACTCACCTTCGGCTTGAGGAGCTTGATGCCCTTGATGAAACCCGGCTCATAGCGCAACAAAATCTAGAAGCTTATAAAGCAAAGATGACGTGCTCATACGAAAGATTGACCCGGTCAAGGACATTCCGCCAAGGCGAACTCGTGCTAGTGGTCAAAAGACCTATGATCCCCAATCGCGCTAAGAGGGGAAAATTCGAACCGAACTATGAAGGCCCGTACATCATAGACAAGGTCTACCAGGGTGGAGCCTATCTACTCATGGATATGCACGGTGAAAGGCCTTTCAGGCCAATAAACGGTCGCTTCCTGAAGAAATACTACGCTTGATGAGCCACAGCCTAGGTCAATGATAGATAACGACGACTATGTTCGTTCGCTATCTTCCTAAGCTCAAGCTCTGTAAGTAGTAGCCGGCCTTCTCCTGAACGGACCGAAACGTCCTTAAACTAATGACGGACCGAAACGTCCTTAAACTAATGACGGACCGAAACGTCCTTAAACTACTATCGCAGCATCCTTAGGCTGACGAGATGAATTAAAAAAAAAGGAATAAAAAAATAATAATAATAATAAATAATAATAAAAAACGGTATGTTCATAAGCAAAATGGGCACGGATGAAAACCCGAAAGGGCTCCGTGAATAAAAACAGCAGGGCTACCGGCGAGTGTTCGTGAAAACCCGAAAGGGCGCGACCTCGTTAGAAAAAAAAATAAAAAAAACGGTATGGCCATAAGCAAAATGGGCGCGGATGAAAACCCGAAAGGGCTCCGTGAGTAAAAACAGCAGGGCTACCGGCGAGTGTTTGTGAAAACCCGAAAGGGCGCAACCTCGTTAAGAGACACTTACAGGGTCCTCTCGACCTTGTAAGGAGAAATCACTCGCGTGAGATCCTTACGACTCACAACGGAGCAACACACTTAGGGATCCCCACGATTCCTAAGGAGAAAATACACTTGCGAGATCCTCACGACTCGTAAGGAGAACTCTCTTATGGGACCCTCACGGTTCATAAGATTTGAAAGTCTTAAGTTACAGAGACCTAAATCTGTGCTTAAGCAAACCCCCCACAACCTTCGATATTGCCCTACAAGTGGCTCAGCACTGGCCCTTGTATACAATCCACGGACGCGAATAAACATTTCCCTAACCAAGTCCCATCCGTGACTAGGGATATGTTCGCATGATGAACGACCCTTGTAAGTCCTCTCGGCTTACAAGGAGAAAACCCTCTTATAGGATCCTTACGACTTACAAAGGAACATACACTTAGAAATCCTCACGATTCCTAAGGAGAAAATACACCTACAAGATCCTCACGACTTGTAGGGAGAAATACCTTTGTGAGACCCTTACGGCTCATGAAGTCAAAAGCCTTAGTCGACAGGACCTTAACCCTGTTCGCTAAACCACCTTTGTTCGACATCGACAGAGGCAAATAATGATTCGCTCCTGGCAATATCCCAGTTGTAGCGGTGCTGATGCCGAAAACAGTGTCTAATTTCAGGTTTACGGCGAAAATCCAGTAGGCCGCACATGCATACGAAATAGCTGAAATGATGGGGCAACTTGCAATAAAAAAGCAGCAAGTAAAAACGTATGCACACAAAATAGCCGAAATGATTGGGCAACTCGCAATAAAAAGCAGCGAGTAAAAATAAAATAAACAGCTGAAATGATTGGGCACCGCGAAAAATAACCGAAATGATTGGGCAATCGCGACCTTCGCGATATCAAAACTGAAATGATAGAGCATCGCGGAAATAAAACAATAATAAAAAATAAAATATGAATGAAACTTCTGCCCTACAGTTGAGATCACATCGATCCCTGTATACAATTCAAGGGCACAAACAAAGAGGGAACCATACCTTCCCAACAGGCTCCGCCAGAATGCAAAGCCAAATCTCGACGGTTCACCAACAGCCTAGAGACAACTGTGACATTCGTCTTGATGCATCGGACGCAGTGCCAGCAAACGAAGCGAAGATCAAATTCCTAGCTTCACGATTTTGACGGTGACTTATATAAAACCTGAAAGACCACCACAGATCAGTTCAACCCCAAAGAAACCAGTGTCTTCGGAAAAATCCTTCGACTCAGGGAAACCAATATCCTTGACGAGAGCCTCCTGATTTGCGTCGGCCCGCAAAGAAACCAGTGTCTCCGCAGGAATACTCCGATTCGTTTCAACTTCGAGGAAACTAGCGTCCTCGGCAAAATACTTCGACTCAGGGAAACTAGTGTCCTTGACGAGAGCCTCCTGATTCGCGTCGGCCCGCAGAGAAACCAATGTCTCCGCAGGAATACTCCGATTCGTTTCAACCCGGAAGAAACCAGTGTCTTCGGAAAAATCCTTCGACTCAGGGAAACCAGTGTCCTTGACGAGAACATTCTGATCGCGTCGGCCCGCAGAGAAACCAGTGTCTCCGCAGGAACACCCCGATTCGTTTCAACCCCGAAGAAACTAGTGTCTTCGGCAAAATACTTCGACTCAGGGAAACCAGTGTCCTTGACGAGAACACCTCGATTCGCGTTGACCCGCAGAGAAACTAGCGTCTTTGCAGGAATACATCGATTCATTTCAACCCCAGGGAAACCAGTGTCCTTGGCGAATACCTTAATTCAGGGAAATCAGTGTCCTTGACGAGAACATCTTGATTCGCGTCGACCCGCAGAGAAACCAGTGTCTCCGCAGGAATACTCCGATTCGTTTCAACCCCGAAGAAACCAGTGTCTTCAGCAAAATACTTCGACTCAAGGAAACCAGTGTCCTTGACGAGAACCCCTCGATTCGCGTCGACCCGCAGAGAAACTAGCGTCTTTGCAGGAATACATCGATTCGTTTCAACCCCAGGGAAACCAGTGTCCTTGGCAAATACCTCAATTCAGGGAAATTAGCGTCCTTGATGAGAGCTTCCTGATTCGCGTCGGCCCGCAGAGAAACCAGTGTCTCCGCAGGAATATTCCGATTCGTTTCAACTTCGAGAAAACCAGCGTCCTCGGCAAAATACTTCGACTCAGGGAAACTAGTGTCCTTGACGAGAATATCTTGATTCGCGTCGACCCGCAGAAAAACCAGTGTCTCCGCAGGAATACTCCGATTCGTTTCAACCCCGAAGAAACCAGTGTCTTCGGCAAAATCCTTCGACTCAAGGAAACCAGTGTCCTTGACGAGAACATCTTGATTCGCGTCGACCGCAGAGAAACTAGCGTCTTTGCAGGAATACATCGATTCGTTTCAACCCCAGGGAAACCAGTGTCCTTGGCGAATACCTCAATTCAGGGAAACTAGTGTCCTTGATGAGAGCTTCCTGATTCGCGTCGGCCTGCAGAGAAACCAGTGTCTCTGCAGGAATACTCCGATTCGTTTCAACCCCGAGGAAACCAGCGTCCTCGGCAAAATACTTCAACTCATGGAAATTAGTGCCCTTGACGAGAACTGCTCGATTTGTCTCGACCCGTGAGGAAATTAGTGTCTTCGCGAGGACTTCCCGATTCGTTTCGACTTGGAAGATAAAGCCTTAGGCAGCAGGGATTAAAAAACTTGTTTCCTAAGCACTGGGATCCTGCAAGCCGGTCTAAAACGGTCTCTTGCATACTATCCACGGGTCTCACTCTCCAAAGTCGAATCTCGACAAGGAGGGAAACAACCGCTTACGAGTCCTCTCGACTCGTAAGAGGGAAAATTCTCTTATAAGATCCTTACGACTTATAAGAGAAAACACACTTAGGAATCCTCACGATTCCTAAGGAGAAAATCCACCTACGAGATCCTCTCGATCCGTAAGGAGAAAAGTCTCTATGAGACCCTCGCGGCTCATAGCGTTGAAAAGTCTTAGGCAGCAGATCTGAACCTGCGGTCCAAACCATCGCTATCTCTTGAAGAAACCAAGATGCTTACTCTATTATCTGTCAACCATGTTTATCAAGACAGCATGACGATAATAAAAGAAAGAAGAAAGCGACAGAAAGAACATCTGATTGGCATTTGATCAAGCACTTGAGACACACTCATTCATGCATGTGCAAAAGACTCAGAGCGAGAAATAAGACAAGCTGAAAGGAGAAATTGTCCATTACAAAGGGTTCTTACAATCATAAAGAAATAAGCAAAAACATTATTCAAATTATTACAAAGGTATAACCTCAGATCCAGGGCATGGATTGAGGAATTCAAAAGTAAGGCCATCTAGAGTTCTTCTGGCCTTTCTAATTATTCTCGTGCACAGCCTCTCGCGCTCACGTGTGTCAAGATCTTCGGCAAGGCCCCTTATCCTTCGATAAGCAGCGATTATCGTCGTTTGCTGAAAAACTTGATGAAGAATGTCGACGAGGCTGTCCCGTCGATTCTTCGAGATTAGCCCCGACAGATGCACTGAATGCACCTTGTCTTCGGCGTCATCCAGCGCATTGAGCGACATGGCCTCGTGGAACCCCGAGAGTGCTCTCCAAATTGCTCGCAGCACGACTTTCAAGAAAACTGAACGACGAGGAAGCAGCCAACCGACGCTTGCGTTAAGGCGACCCATAACCTCCGCACACTGGACATCTGTAAACTCCTGGTGTTGATGACGGCCCTGTGCGCGGATATCCTTATAGGTGATGAACTCGTGCAGACTGTATAGACGCACCGCCATAATGCCTGAAGGAAACAGTACGGGGAGATTAGCAAATAAAAAGACACATGGAGTTAAAATCCTTGAGAGCAATGTTCTGCAAACAGGAGTGACACCTGTCAAAATCCAATAATAAGAGGAATTTAAAGAAATTCCCCGAGAACTCTGAGATCCTTACTATTAAAAGATGATATAATCCATTAAAGATAAAACTCCATTTTTAATCTTCATTATACATGATTAAACTCTTAAAAGTGCGTCATTTTTAGATCAAAAGATCTATATTTTTCCAAAGATGCAAAGCTCTGTTCATGGGTTAAGAAACCCTGAAACAGATTCTTGAGAGCAAGGCTCTATTGGTGAAACCCCAAAGGGGTTTTCTTTAGATCAAAGATTTATGAGAGCAAGACTCTATTAATTAAAATTGATTTAATTCAAGATTAATTTCTACCTAAAAAGTTTCTTTTAAAAGAAAAATTTAACTCTGGGAGTTCTTGAAGGCAAGAGCAAGGCTCTGAAGTTTTGAAAGTAAAAATTCTAAAGATGATAATCATCTGTTGAGGACCAAAGGTCCTATTTATAAGCATTAAACGCCCTTTCAACTTCCAAAATTTGCCACAACGTTTGGAATTCTGCCACCGTTGCGCTCACGTTTGGGGCCACGTAAGTGCAACGGTGGGGGGCATTTGTTTACCCCAATCAGAGCAAAGCTCTGCTCAAATTCCAAGGTGGGAAATGAAGCAACGCTTCTGATTCCCCCAATCAGAGCAAAGCTCTACTTTGAAAATTTAAATTTTAATAATAAACGAAGCGACGCCTCAGATCTCTCGCGCTGCGGGCAGAGCGCCACGTGTCAAAATCAGGCACGCCAGCGCAGGGAGCGCAACGTCCAAGGCAGCGCGCCCAATCAAAGCAAGGCTCTATTTAAAACAAAATTAAAAGAAGCAACGCTTCAGATACGCTGCGCTCTGCGCTGCGCGACACGTGTCAGCGCAGTTACGCAAGTGCTGCGCTGCGCGACACGTGTCAGCGCAGTTGCGCGAGCGCAGTTGCGCTGCGCTGTGCGCTGCGCGACACGTGTCAGCGCAGTGGCGCTGCGCTGTGCGCTGCGCGACACGTGTCAAACGCTGGTGCATCTACGCCAAACAGAATTAAAATTCCAGTAAGATTTTTCTGTTCTTGTTAAAACAAGAAAATTGTCTTCTGTAAAACAGAAGCCCTTGGATCAAAGATCCAACGGTGGGGAAAATTCCCCAAATCACTCAGAGAATGATCTCTTTAACAAATTTAACAAATTAATGGGCACTATATAAAGGCCCCTAGACCCCAATTCAAAAAAAGAAGATCAAGATAAAAAAAAAACAACACAGAGAATAGAGAGAACTCTGAAGAATTTTGAAAAAAACTCAAGAAGAGAAAAAAGGTAAAAACCTTTATAAAAAAAAAGAAGAAGAATTTCTTCTGAATAGATCATTGATCTAAGAACAAGATCAATGATCTTCAATAAAAAAATAAATAATAACAGTGCCTTGCACTTTTTTATGAACCATTGGTTCTGGAATCTTAAAGATTCTTTTCTTGAATCCAAAATTGGATCAAGTTATTGAAACAGTGCCTTGCACTTGCAGATCTGCACTGTTGCGCTCCTAGGTTGGCGCAAGCCACCAGAGAGCGCCACGTGTCAGCAGCGCAACGGCGCAGCGTACTGCGCTTGCGCTCACCAGAGCGTGACATGTGTCACTTCCACATGCGCTTGCGCTCAATAATTAGCACAAAGCGCCTGACAAGCCAATGTCAGACAATTAATGCACTGCATTATTTACAGAATGGCCAAGCCCAATTAAAAAAGGCCTAACAGGCAAAATTAAATGCAATGCATTATTTTAAAGAAGGGCAGAGCCCAAACAGATGCTCTGCATCATTTATAAAGGGACAACCCAAATCAAAAAGGCCTAGCAGGCCAGAATGAAATGCAGTGCATTATTAATACAGGGGCAAAGCCCTAACACAAGCCTAATAGGCCAAAGATAAAAACGTTGAATATTCTCAACTGGACTTAGCCCAATCATGGCCGTAAGTCCTCAAATTAAATCGACTGAGCAAGACTGCTCTCTTAAATCAATTTACATCCGGTTCAAGGGTACATCTCTGAACTCCTCTGACACCTATCGTTGTAATCCTTCAACGACGTCAGAGAGGTGACGGGTCCCGACAACCACACATCGACACGGACTGTGGGATCCTTAAACTCATGGACTTATGCGTCCTTAAACCAAGATACGGACTGTGGGGTCCTTAAACTCATGGACTTATGCGTCCTTAAACCAAGATACGGACTGTGGGGTCCTTAAACCCATGGACTTATGCGTCCTTAAACTAATATCCGTCCATATAACTGGAGCTGGACCACCATGTCCCTAAACTGGTAATGGACCGCAATGTCCTTAAACTACCTATGGACCACTACGTCCCTAAACTGGAACAATAGAGCCTCCAAACGCTCTTTTGTCGGATCTAAACGATCCCGTTTAAGTTGATCTTAGCCTCAGATCTGGCTAACGTATCCTTGAACATTCAATCGGACTACATATTCCCTATTCAACTTTGGTTCAAGGGTACATCTCCGAACTCCTCTGACACCTGTCGTTGTAATCCTTCAACGTCGTCAGAGAGGTGACGGGTCCCGACGGCTATATATTAAATGGACCACTACGTCCCTAAACTGAAACATTAGAGCCCCTAAATGCTCTTCCGTTAAGTTGATCTTAGTCTCAAATAGGACTAACGTATCCTTAACGAACGTTTATGTTGATCTTAACCTCAATATGGCTAACGTATCCTTAAACTAAAACACCAAACCCAAATCTAAGTAAATATGGATTTGGACTAATCCACGTCCTACGGGCGACGGCATAACTTAGTCTCCGTATACAATCCACGGGCATCCACAAACAAACAAACACACACGACACGAAGTGAAATTTCTGGAGAAGGAGAAAGTTGTTACCGCGATGCGGTAGCGTAATTAATTGCAGGGGCTTGCGCCTGCAGGGAAGAGCGTCCCCACAATCAAAAACCCCTCAAACGAGGGGTAATCTGACGAAGTCTGCTACATCGGCCGCATCCGCCTAAACCTCCGATACACGGTCCCATAAATCAACTTGGCATCTTCGGAGAGGTAGACGGATAAAACCAATTAGCATCTGCCCCGAATTTCAGGCAAGACAGTCCGTCTTGCGCCGTCTTTCGGAGGGGAACAATCCCGTTTTCATTTGATTAAGTATTTTGTAGTATTATATTGTATCGAGGCCTTGTTTCGATCATGTAGTGATATTAGCATTTTTTCTTATTAGTTTTGTGATTCCACCCTTCGAAGTGATGTTTATTTACCGCCGAGTGTGGCGTGTAGTGCTATATGACACAGATTATTATGTATTTATGGATAAATCTTAATATATGCAAAGGAGATACTGTGTAACAACTCTGAAATCACTGTACGGAAAAATTCTTGTTATTGTACAAAAAAGTATATTACAGCGTGTATAAGAGTTATAAGTTAGAATTGTTTAATAGAAGCAAGAAGCAATTTGTAGCTCACTGGTAAAGTCTCTGCACTGCTGTGACGTAGCCTGTGTGTTTGAATCCCATCAGACACAATTATTTTTTTCTAATTTTTCTTTTTAATTTTTGGAAGCCCAAGAGTTGCCCATGTAATACACGGTGAAAGAAAAAGTTTCAGAAAAATCAAGCATACGCAAAACGGAGTAAATACAGAAAAACCCATATGACACGAATCTCGAGGCAATTGCCTCAGATCCGACCGGCCAAATTGGCCATAGGGCCGGCGCCGACGGTCTGATGAGCTTCAAATTGCTCCGTGCTTTGCACACTTGTCCTTTCAGCTCCCCTTAACTCCTCTGCTCCATTTGATTTCCCTGCAATCAAATAAAGACCATTCATTTCACCATTTAACATCATTTTAATGCTTTTTAATCCAAAATTTTAATTTCCAAACCCTAATTCTTTACTATAAATACCACCACATATTTTAGCTCTTCACTATTCTGAAATTCTAGAAAAAAATCTCTCAAAAAATTCCTAAGTGCAAATGGAATCAAGTGGAGTTAGCGACCAAGCTCTTTCTGTCGAAAATCGAAGTCGATTTCGGAGCTCCCGCGACGCCACGAAGCCCATCTCTTCTTCCTTACTCTTTCCTTGAGATTTTCAAACTATAAGCCCCACTCAACTCTTTTTCGTTTCATCAAAATTCATCTTCAAATCATATATCGGTAAAGTGGAGTTATTTCTGATACCTTTTTTTTAAAACCTAGAACTCTCTTTTTCTTTATATCTTGGTCAATTTAATTTTACCACACTATTTGTAATTTTAATTACAAATGTTTAGATTCAAGTTTAACCAAAATTTTCATGTGAAACGAACATAAACGAACTTTTTCATTAAAATACTTTGAAATTTATTATCATCTCTTTTCGATTTTTGTTAAAACAATACCTTTAGAAAAAACTTCACGGGGTAACGAACTATCCCACACGCACACTTTGGTTTCATAGCACGATACTTATTTAGATGTATATTTGGTTCAAAGAATAACCTTTAGAATAAAATACCACATCTTTTAAAAAACCGGGTTTCTTTTAAAACGGTATTTTGAAAATCCTTGGTAAATACGCTTCTACAACTCTCGTTAGTGGACCTGCTAATGGATGGTATGGATTATCGCACATCCTTGAAATAGTAGAGCGAGATACAGAACTCCTCACG
Organism: Agapanthus africanus; assembly: GCA_030015575.1. Taxonomy (NCBI): domain Eukaryota; kingdom Viridiplantae; phylum Streptophyta; class Magnoliopsida; order Asparagales; family Amaryllidaceae; genus Agapanthus; species Agapanthus africanus. Next base: position 75,901,064 of record JASDDO010000028.1, read on the forward strand.
GGGTATTCGATCTCGAAAGGAAATAAAATACGGTTTTTAAGAAAACACGACTTTTCTAAACAAAATTAATTTTTGAAAATTATATAAAAAATTATAAATCAATATTTTCACTATATTATGAAACTATTTTTTTCTAAAAATGAAACATTAAAAAATGTTAATAAAATACCATCAAGTTACAAAAAGGGGCTAATTTTCAATAAAATAGCATAAACTTTTTAAAGCTAAGTATCTATCATTAAAATAACCCTATAATTAAAACGCATGCTCATGAAAACTCTAAATGTTATAAATCACCCTCGAGGTTTATTTTTAATCTATCTTAAAATATTTTTCATAAAACCCCCTCGAGATATACAAAACAATATTTTAAGGATTTTAGTTAATATAGGTTTAAGCGGGATCAATTCTCTTGAGTTCCAAGGAACTGGAGAAAGTGGGTGCTTGTCTATTCAGGTTAGAAAAATTAATGGAGTTATCAATGGCAATTGTCTTGGAAAAAGACACAAATTGTGTCGTCCATGTGCAACAGTTGCCGATTACTCTCGAACTTAAGAATTCAAGAGTTAAATCAGTTTACAAGTGTCTGACTCAATCTGAGTCTAAACTCAATCCTGAATCCAAAATCAAATACGAACTTGAATACTTGATCATGAATATGAATATTAGAATTCAAACATCAAATTCAAATTCAAATATCAAACTCAAATTTGACTCGACTTCACCGAACCATGGTTATAACTTGACATGAACTCAACATGATTACTTGAACACATAATTACATCCTGAACATGAACCTGAATATTTTATATTCATGGTTTCGGCCAAGACTTGTAAACATAATCTATACAATACATTACGTGAGGATAAAATGGTAGATTGGTACGGAACGTATATCGTGGCACGAGAGGTCACTTTAAAAGACACCTACATGAATTCACGTGCCGTGGTCCCGTGGGTTATGATGGGGCCTTATACTATATGTTACCATAGTCCACGGGGTAAGATGGACTCCTCTCGTATACATGAATACCTTCTTTATCAAACTACAAATAAACACGTTAGAATAACTATCCTATACCTATAAACAATCATATACAATTTTACCGGATCATTTCACGTTACATACTATCTTCTATTTTTTCTTTTGGGACTTACTGAGCGCTAGTTCGCTGACGACATTTATTTCTGTTTTTTTCTTTGGGATGTTCGTTAGGAGGACCGGACTCTGAGGAGATAGAGCCGAGCCAGGAGGACTTGGACTAGCTTACAGCTCAGCCTGACTACTAGTTCTTCCTACATTTATTTTCTGCATGCCATTGTTTAGACATTTGCTTTATATCATTGTATCTTTTTATTACAAACAGTTGTATGTAAAGTTGAATGTGCATAAAGTTGTTGTTTCATTATATTACACCTGTCATTCTTGTTCATTGTTATATTGCTTAATTACGCTTAACGTAATTATTTCATAGTAAATACGTTACGGGCTTGCCACATCACCGTTTATGTCTACTAGGAAGCGGGGCGTGACAGGTTTTGTTGGCGGCCCATGCAGATCAGTTCTGCATGAATTCTTAAGCAATATATCACAAGAATTATAAGAATCAACAACTATACATTCCTTGCATTTCAAATTCCTTCAATCTATTCTAACCATTCCTTTTTCTATCAAGGTAATGGATTCTCCCAACAACACCAGCACAAATGTCAATGGCAACACACCACCACCTACTTTACCACCTTCCCATACCATTACTGCTCCAATCAATGAACAAACGGTGCTTCTAGAAATTATCAAAAGTCTTCTGGAGGGCCAGCAGCAGCAGACTGCTATTCTTATGAACCGCCCGGAAGCCGAAGCACCTGGAGTAAAGCAATTTCATGCATTGGATCCCAGGAACTTTTTAGGGAAAGAAAGTCCTCTTGACGCTGAAGAATGGGCCCAAATTATAGAGGACAACCTTGCCGCAGCACAGGTACCAGACATAGCTTGGGTTCGTGTGGCTAAGCTCCAGTTCATAGACAACGCAAGAGTCTGGTGGAAGGCTGACGAAAGTCGTCTCACAGAACCCATGGAGTGGAAGACATTCCGCGATCTGTTCGATGCGAAGTTCTTCCCCGAGACTGCTCGATTTGAGATGGAACAACAATTCATCCACTTACAACAAGGCTCCATGTGGGTAAAATCAGTGGATGAATATGATACCGAATTCATCATGCTTAGCAAGTAAAGAACTCGTATCAAGTTCTGTTCCGTAAAACACATCAATATCTTATCAGGTTCGCGGCGCATTTGATCCTGACCGATGAGATTCGGGCTAGACAATTCCAACAGGGTTTAGACCCGGAGATTCAGACGGCATTAGCCACAGGCGACTACCCAACTCATGAACTCGCCCTGAAGGCAGCACGTCATTACGAAGCTGTGGTCAAGAAGAAGGGTAAGCCCCAAACAGCCGGAATCAAACGCCTTGCTACCCAGATGATAGGAGGGGCCCCTTCTAAACCGACCTTTGCACCCAGGAGACCAGGATGATCATTCAACCAGTCCAGTCCAGAATTCTATTTCTACTGCAAGAGAACTGGACACCTGGTAAAAGACTGTAGGCATGCAAATGTCCTGTGTTTGATCTGTGGCACATCTACTCACGCTATAGGAGCATGGCCATATCGTATTAACACAGCACCAACACCCAGACTCGCAATTACAGCTCCGCAGAGGCCTGCCATTCAGGCACCTGCACCCCGCCTAGCTCTTCCTGCACCAGTTCCACATGGACCACCTGCACAGCCTCATCATCAATTCCATCAGGCACAGAGAAACGTGCCTCAAGGGTAGAGAAATATGCCCCAAGGACAGAAGAATGTGCCTCCAGCAAGGAAGAATGTAGCGAGACGACAGGCTTTTACAATGACGGTCGAGGATGCCGAAGCCACAGGACAAGTCATCACTGGTAATTCCCTCATCCTTTCAACCTTTCAATCCTTGTATATCGTTATACTTTTTCTATATCTAAACCGAATCTCACACAACTTAGGTACTATACTAGTAGCCACGCTTCCTGCACTCGCACTTTTCGACACTGGAGCTTCACGCTGCTTCATGTCACAATGATTCGTGAGAATGCATGCGATTCCCGTGAAGTCACTCATTTCAAGCTAGAATGTCAGTTCCAGGAATGGATTATTGAAAGCAACTTTGGGTTATGATCAGTGCCCAGTTGTAGTTTGCGTTCGAGAATTCTACGCAAATTTCAAAGTACTGGACATCCAAAATTTCGATGTTGTGTTGGGGATGGATTGGCTGGGAGTATTCTATACTACTATTGACTGCCATTAAAGGAGAGTAATATTTGAGATACCAAATCACCCAGTCTTCTATTTCAAAAGTGGAGATAGAACTTTGGAGCCAGGAAGCTACCGTGCTAAACTGAAAAATACAGAAATGTTCTCTTTACCGGCGGAAGAACAAAAGCCCGAAGTAGTTCGAGAGTTCGAGAATGTATTCCCTGAAGACATATCAGGTTTGCCTCCTGATTGAGCTCTTGAGTTTAGTATTGATTTACAACATAGTGCAGAACCTGTAATCAAAGCTCCGTACCGATTGTTTACCGCCGAAAGACGCGACCTAGACATTTGGACGTCTGGCCTGAATTTTGGGGGCAGATGCTATTTGGTTTTATCCGTTCGCCTCTCCGAAGATGCCAAGTTGATTTATGGCACCGTATGTCGGAGGTGTAGACGGATGCGGCCGTTATAGCAGACTTCGTCAGATTCCCCCTCGTTTACGAGTGGTTTTTTATTGTGGGGACGCTTTTCCCTGCAGGCGCAAGCCTCTGCAGTTAATTAAGTTACCGTGTAGCGATAACTACTATCTCCTGCTCCAGATGTTCACTTCGTGTCGTGCGTGTTTGTTTTATTTTTGGTTGCCCATGGATTGTATACGGAGACTAATTTGTGTTGTCGCCTGTAGGGCGTGGATTAGTCCAAATCCGTATTTTCTTAGATTTAGGTTTGGTTTGATTTAAGGATCGTTAATCTCGTTTGAGATTAAGATCAACTTAAATGTTTGTTTAAGATACATTAGTCTAATTTTAGACTAAGATCTACTTAATAAGGTTTTAGGATCATTTAAATCCAACGAAAGAGCATTTGGGCTCTATCGTTTTAGTTTAAGGACATTACGGTCCACAGCTAGTTTAAGGATATTACGGTCCATTACTAGTTTAAGGACGTTGCAGTCCATATAATTGTTGGTTGTCGGGACCCGCCACCTCTCTGAAGACGTTGAAGAATTACAACGACATATATCAGAGGTGTGGGGAGATGTACCCTTGAACCAATATCGGTTGGGAGATCTGTAATTGGGTTTGGGACTAAGACCAATTTAGAAAGAATGTGAGCACATGGGTGTTCCCCTCCGAAAGACGCGGCGGAGACGCGATGAACGTCTAGCCTGAATTTCGGGGCAGATGCTAATTGGTGCTATCCGTCCACCTCTCCGAAGATGCCAAGTTGAATTATTGCACCATATATCGAAGGTTTAAACGGATGCGGCCGATATAGCAGACTTCGTCAGATTACCCCTCGTTTGAGGGTTTTTTGATTGTGGGGACGCTCTTCCCTGCAGGCGCAAGCCCCTACAGTTAATTACGCTACCACATCGCGGTAACAACTTTCTCCTTCTCCAGATGGTCACTTCGTGTCGTAGGTGTTTGTTTTGTTTGTGGTTGCCCGTGGATTATATACGGAGACTAATTTATGTTGTCGCCCGTAGGACGTGGATTGGTCCAAATCCGTATCTTTTTAGATTTGGGTTTGGGGGTTGGGTTTAAGGATACGTTAGCCTCATTTGAGACTAAGATCAACTTAAACGTGTGTTAAGAATACGTTAGTCTAATTTCTAGACTAAGATCAACTTAACAGGATCTTTTGGATCCAACAAGAGAGCATTTAGACTCTATTGTTTAGTTTAGGGACATTTCGGTCGATTTCCAGTTTAGGGACATAGTGGTCCATCATTAGTTTAAAGACATCCCGGTCAAGGTTAAGGACATCATAGTCCGTGAGTTTAAAGACATCATAGTCAAGGTTAAGGACATCATAGTCCGTGAGTTCAAAGACCTCATAGTCAAGGTTAAGGACATCATAGTCCGTGAGTTTAAGGACCCCACAGTCCGTAGTTTAGAGACGTCATAGTCCATGAGTTTAAAGACCCCACAGTACGTAGTTTAGAGACGTCATAGTTTGTGAGATGTGTGATTGTCGGGACCCGTCACCTCTTTGAAGACGTTGAGGAATTACAACGGCAAATATCAAAGGAGTGAAGAGATGTACCCTTGAACCAAGGTTGCTTGGGGATCTGTAGTCCAATTTGGAACTAAGATCAAATAATTAGATTATGAGCACATTGGCTCAGTTAAATCTGAATTGAGGACTTATGGCCAATTTGGGCTAAATCCAATTAGATCTGAAGTGTTGGCCCTTTGTTGGACCATTAGACACTTGTCTGGGTTCAGCCCTTCATCACTTAGCAATGCTAAACAAGAGTTTGAGGGCTCTGTTATCATTTTGGTCTTTGACTGAGCATTAAACATTATAGCTCTGAGTTTTTACTCAATTTTGAGATTCAATTAAAAAGGAGGCCTTGCCTCTGGAAAATTAACCGATTTGGTTTAAAATAGTGTTAAACACTAGATAACAACAGTGTTAAACACTGGCAATAAAACTCTCAATTAGTGTTAAACACTAGAAAGGAAGGGATCACGTGGGGACACGTGAGGGCGTCCAAAGGTGGGGCCAGATCTCCTTTACTTTGTTCTCAGAATAAATAAGTGTTAAACACTTTTAGTCTTTTAAGGCCATCACGTGTGAGCACGTGATGGGCATCCATCCATTGGATATTAAAGGGATTTGTTAGGGGTCACATGGGGACACGTGGGGGTGCCCTAAATATGGAGCCAGATCTCCTTTGTTTTATCCTCAAATTTGCGAATAAGTGTTAAACATTTTTTATATTTTTGTTTTGAGCATCACGTGTTGGCACGTGATAGTCATCTGTGCGCTGACTGTTAAAGCATTTGTTAAGGGGTCACGTGGTAACACGTGAGAGTGCCCAAAGCTTAGATTTCCCTTACTTTTATTCTCTCTGTTTTGGAGGTCACGTGGGAGCACGTGAGGCATTGCCTCAAAGCTTTTTCCTTCTCATTTTTGGGGATCTTTTCAAGGGTCGCGTGGGGACACGCGACCTTAGTCTTTTGCATGCATGGAGATCTTTCAAGTTTCTTTATTTCTTTAAGAATTAAATTCTCTTGTAGGGTTAAACCCTGATTACGACTTGGGAGGAATTAAATTCCTATTGTGCAAGAATTAAATTCTTATATAGGGTTAAACCCTAATCTCTTTTTTCGGAGGAATTAAATTCCCATATATGTAAAAGAATTAAATTCTTGTATAGGGTGAAACCCTAATTTCATTTTAAGAGGAATTAAATTCCTGTGAATTTGAGAGAATTAAATTCTCAATTAGGGTTAAACACTAGTTCTGTCCATCTTGAAGGAATTAAATTCCTGTAATTTTAGGAGAATTGAATTCTCATATAGGGTTAAACCCTAGTTTCATCTTGGAGGAATTAAATTCCTATAAATTTGGGAGAATTAAATTCTCTGAACTCAATCCCCCCTCCAAGTTTTGGATCTGCATGGCAGGATCTCAACCCGATGAGAATTAAATTCTCAACCTATGGGGAGATGTGCTTCTGCAGATCTTCAACTATAAGAAGAACTAAGTTCTTTTAAAAAAGAGTTAAACTCTTAGATCTTTGAGAATTAAATTCTCTTTTCTCTTGAAGTTTTGATTCCCTTCTTTTCTCACCCAGGGTTTTCTTTGCTGAGAATTAAATTCTTCTTTCTTTTCTCTCTGAATTTTCAAGATGCCCAAAATTCTATATCTTTCTTCTCTTCTTGGCTCCTATTTATAGGAGAAGGAAAAGAATCAATTTGTTTAGTAAATCTCTCGTTGAAAGATTTTAATTGATTTTGTAACTAACATGATCTTTTAGATCACTCAGTGAATTTTATTCACCATTAGATTTTTAATCCAAAAGATCTTTTATCTTTTATTCAAATTTCAGAGAAATCTTTCCTTGTATAGAATCTTTCTATAAATTGGTGATTTTTAATCACCATTGGATTTTTAATCCAACGGTGCTTCATTTTACAGAACACCATCTTTTTTTGTTTGGAAAGATTTAAAGAAATATTTTTCCAGTTAGGGTTTTTGATTTCCCTTAATTAGAATTTAATTCTATTGTTTCAGAGATCTTAGGATCCCATCACGTGTTGATACATGGCCCCCTCGATTAAGCATTTAATTCTGTTGTTTTAGAGAACTCAGGAATTATCACGTGTCAGCACATGACACTTGGTCACGTGTGAGCACGTGATGCCCCATTGGGGTTTTTCCTTGTTATTTTATTATAATTTTAATTCTATTTAATGAGTTTAGAGGCCTATCACGTGTTGGCATGTGACCCCATTGTTTAGAATTTAATTTTTATTATTTCAGAGGGTTTAAGAGCTCATCATGTGTTGGCATGTGACCCCACTGATTAATTATTTAATTAGAATTTAATTCTTTTAATTCAGAGAGCTTAGAAACCTATCACGTGTCTGCACGTGACCTTTGGTCACGTGTGGACACGTGGTGCCCCATTGGGGTATTCCTTACTGTTTTATAATATTTTTTAATTTCTTTTAGTGGGTTTAAAAGCCCATCACGTGTGGTCACGTGACCCTTTTTAATCATTTATTTTATTAAGTGCCTACAGGCTTTGCCTGTAAATGGTCACGTGTGGGCACGTGATGCCCGGTCACGTGTGGGCACGTGATGCCTCATAACTTTTGATCCCGGATGAATTATGAGGCCCATAATATATCAAATCGAAGGATTTTTCAAGACGCTTTTGATACTATCAGAATTTAGCTGTTTATCATTCGGGAGTTTGTCAAAATACTTCCCGGAAAATACTGGTTCGCATTTTCTTAAGCGTATCGCTGTCATTTGATACCTTGGGCTCTTTTGCGCAGAAATTTTTGATGGGAACAAATGCCCCCCGCTACTTTGCCCACGTAAGTATGTACGTGGGTGAAATAGTGCAGAGTTATGTATGGCCATAGAATTGAGGGCTTAGGAGACAAGTTTTAGGGTCCTTGTAGCCTAAGACTTTTTCATCTTCATGAGCCGTAAGTGTCTCAAGAAGGGTTTTTTTTCTCCCTACAGGTCAAGAGGATCCTGCAGGTGTATTTTCTCCTTAGGGGTCATGAGGAATCCAAGTGTGTTTTCTCTTGAAAGTCGTAAGGATCTCACAAGAGAATTTTCTCCCTTACAAGTCGAAAGGACTCATAAGTGATTGTTTCCCTCCTTGTCGATTTTTGACTTCGGCGAATGTGGCCCATAGATAGTCCATCTTAACCTCTTTGTAGGGAAGTGATGGCTTAGGAGACAGGGTTAGGATCTGCCTCCTAAGACTTTTCAACTTTATGAGCCGTGAGGGTCTCATAAAGACTTTTCTCCCTACGAGTCAAGAGGATCCCGCAGGTGTATTTTCTCCTTAAGGGTCGTGAGGACTCCTAAGTGTGTTTTCTCTTGAAAGTCGTAAGGATCTCACAAGAGAATTTTTCCCGCTTACAAGTCGGGAGGACTTGTAAGTGGTTGTTTCCCTCTTTGTCGATGTTCGACTTCGGAGAGTGTGACCCGTGAATAGTATGCAAGAGTCCATCTTGAACTGACTTGCAGGGCCCCCGTGCTTAGGAAACAGGTTTTTTAATCCCCATTGCCTAAGGCTTTACCTTACGAGTCGAGACGAATCGAGAAGTTCTTACAAGGATGTCCTAACTTCACAGTTAACCTCTGCTCTTTACGACAAAGGTCCGTTAGGGTCTGTGGTACTAGGATTTTGTCCGTCGTACCGTCGCTTTGGCTAATGTATTCCTCGATAAGAAATCTTGTTGTTCGAGCAGCCTTGCGACTGTCGTGTCTCTGATCCTTTCGGGGGCTGGACAAGACGTCTTCAAGAAATCTTCCTAGGCAGTTTGACCGTCGGAAGAGCAAGCGTTAGGAATTTTGCCATGCCGCTTTTTTACTTGAGGTTAGGCTCATTTTGGAGAGCCCCGATGATTCATAACCACTCCACGCTGGTGTGGGATGATCTCCGATAGTCTTTCAGGTTTTATACGAGTTGCCGTCAAGACCCTGAAGCTAGGAATTTGGCCTTCGCTTCGTTTGCTGGCACTGTGTCTGCTGTATTGAGACGAATGTCGCGGTTGTCTCTAGGTTGCATGTGAACCGTCGAGATTTGGATTTTTCCATGGCTCCGTTGTTTGATTGTCACGTCTGAGTCCTGTTAGAGGAAGAACGCTATAGTGACATCTCGTCTGCTGTGTCGAGATGAACGTCGAGGTGGTGATCAATCCACGCTGGTGTGGGATGATCTCCGATGGTCTTTCCGGTTTTATATGAGTTGCCGTCAAGACCCTGAAGCTAAGAATTTGTCTTTCGCTTCGTTTGCTTTGGCGTGTCCGAATCCTGTTGGAGGAAGGACGTTGTAGTGACATCTCGTCTGCTGTATCGCGACGAACGTCGATGTGGTGACCACTCCGCGCTGATGTGGGATGATCTCCGATAGTCTTTCAGGTTTTATATGAGTTACCGTCCAGACACTGAAGCTAGGAATTTGGCTTTCGCTTCGTTTGCTGGCATTGCGTCTGCTGTATTGAGGCGAATGTCGCGGTTGTCTCTAGGTTGCTGGTGAACCGTCAAGGTTTGGAACTAGAGATTTTGCCGTGGCTCCGTTTTGTTTCGATCGTGAGGTTTTTTGTTGACGTTGGATCTGCATCCTATTGGACTGCAAAGGAACGCCGTTGTTGACATTGTGTCTGATGTAGCGAGACGAATGCTGCGGTGGAGCTGGGATTTTGCCATCACTTTGCTTTGTTTTGACATGAGGTCTTTTGTTGATGTTGCGTATGCATCCTGCTGGACTGCGAAGGAACGCCATTGTGGGTCTTCAGGCTGTAGATGTGGCCATTGAGATTTGGAACTAGGGACTTTGCCATGGCTCCATTTCGTTGCGACTCTGAGGTCGGTTGTTGACGTCACGTCTGCATCTGGTTGGAGTGAGGAGAAACGCCATTGGTGATCTCTAAGTTGTCGATATTGACGTCGAGACCCTGAAGCTAGGGATCTTTCTTCGCTTCGTTTGTTGACATTGTGTCTGCAATAATGCGACGAATGTCAAGATTGTCTTTAGGTTGTCTATGAACCGTCGAGATTTGTCTTCGCTTCGACGAAGCCTGGTGGGACGATATGGTTCCCTTCTTGTTTGTGCCCATGGATTGTATACAGAAGTCAATGTGACCTCACCTGCAGGGCAAAAAGTTTTTTTCTTTCATTTTTTTTAATTCTTTCCGCGATGCTCTATCAATTCATCTTTTTATATCGCGAAAATCGCGATTGCCTAATCATTTCGGCTATTTTTCGCGGTGCCCAATCATTTCAGCTATTTTTCTTTTTACTCGCTGCTTTTTATTGCGAGTTGCCCAATCATTTCGGCTATTTTTGTATGCATATATTTTTACTTGCTGATTTCGTTGCAAGTTGCCCCATCATTTCGGCTATTTCATATGCATTTTTGGCTCGCTGATTTTTATCGCGAGTGTGGAACTTGGAATCTGGTGCCAATCTTAGTATCAGTATCGCTACGACTGGAATATTGCCAGGAGCAAATCATCATTTGCCATGAAAAGGCTTGGAATTTGATACCGATTTATGCATCAGCATCGCTACCACTGGGACATTGCCAGGAGCGAATTATCATATGCCATGAAAGGACTTGGAATTTGATTCCGATTTAGGCATCAGCATCGCTACAACTGGGATATTGCCAGGAGCAAATCATCATTTGCCTCTGTCGATGTCGAACAAAGGTGGCTTAGCAAACAGGGTTAGGATCCCGTCGACTAAGGCTTTTGACTTCATGAGCCATAAGGGTCTCATAAAGGTGTTTCTCTCTACGAGTCATGAGGATCTTCTAGGTGCTTTTTCTCCTTAGGAATCGTGAGGATTCCTAAGTGTGTGTTCTCTTATAAGTCGTAAGGATCTTACAAGGGTGTTTTCTCCTTGCAAGTCGAGAGGACCTACAAGTGTTTGTTCACCGTGTGAGCATATCCCTAGTCGCTGGTGGGACTCTGTTAAGGAAATGTTCATTCGTGCCTGTGGATTGTATACAAGGGTCAATATTGAACCGCTTGTAGGGTAGTATCGGAGATTGTGGGGGCTGCTTAAGAACAGGTTCAGATCCCTGTAACCTAAGACTTTCAAATCTTATGAGCCGTGAGGGTCCCATAAGAAGGTTCTCCTTACGAGTCGTGAGGATCTCGCAAGTGTAATTTCTCCTTAGGAATCGTGGGGATCCCTAAGTGTGTTGCTCCCTTGTGAGTCGTAAGGATCTCACGCAGGTGGTTTCTCCTTACAAAGTCGAGAGGACCTTGCAAGTATCTTTTAGCGAGATTGCGCCCTTTCGGGTTTTCACAAAATTCGCCGGTAGCCCTGCTGTTTTTACTCACGGTGCCCTTTCGGGTTTTCATCCGTGCCCATTTTGCTTATGGACATACCGTTTTCTTTTTCTTTTTTTTTTATTTTAACGAAGTTGCGCCCTTTCGAATTTTCACAAAACTCGCCGGTAGCCCTGCTGTTTTTACTCATGGAGCCCTTTCGGGTTTTCATCCGTGCCTATTTTGCTTATGGACATACCATTTTTTTTATCACGTCAGCTTGGAGATGCCGCGGTCCGTAATAGTTTATAGACATCTCAGTCAGTTGCAAGTTTTAGGACATTGCGGTCCATTGTTAGTTTAGGGACGTTTCGGTCCGTTGCAAGTTTTAGGATATTGCGGTCCATTGTTGCCGTATTTGAGGCGAATTTCTAGTTTACGGACTTTTCGGTTCATGGGGCTTTCTCTATGAATGAGCACGATGCCCCCGGCATGTCCACTTTTTTAAGGGCGTGAGGTTATGGTGGTTTCACCTTCCAATTTTCGGATAATGCGAACTTGCCTTGTTGGTATTGGTCTTCAACCCAGTTTTTGAAGACGTAGCAGTTTTCGATCGGATGGCCCAATACTCGGTGGTAAGGGCAGTAATTAGGATTGTTGACATCGTTCAGTTGTAGTGGGTGTTTCGGCTCCGGTAGAGTGATAAGCCTGTTGCACACTGCTAGTTCGAACACTCTCCTTGTTTCATCCCGGGGAAATGGGTAAGGACGTTTCAACTTCTCATCGAGGGGTTGCCGCTTGTTGCTTTGGCGAACAACCGGTCTCGAGCCACTCGATTGTTGTTGAGCGTTGGCGACGAAGACCGTTTTTCCCTTCCCCTTATCCTTTTTGTTCGATCCCTTGTTTGCGGGTCCGAGATTCTTTCCCGGTAGCGTGCGATTGCACGGCTGAATGTTCTCGCAACTCCTCAGTTCTTTCATTTCAGAGATGGATTCCTTGAAGAGAGGGCCAAGGGCTATTTCTTCGTCGGAGTCGCTCCCAAAGGTGAGCACTCGCGATCCCCCGGGATCAACCCTGTGACAATTGCCGGCAATTCTTTTATGCTCATCTGTCGCATTTTTCTGCTGTCTACGAGCTTCACGCTTTGTCCTCTTGAAGTGTTGCCTGTGAGCGACATACCCTTGCCACCAACACTTAAAGGAGTTGCAGTCTTCAGTAGGGTGTGCGATCATCTGATGATACAAGCAGAAGTTAGGATGTACGTCCGCTTCATCAAGATATATACTACCAGGAGAATTTTCTCTGAAAGAGGGCAGCTTCATCCCCATCGATATGGCTTTGGCGAATCGCTTCCTTGTCTTGATCCTGCTTTTATTTGCGGCGGATGTACTTTGATCTGGTGGGAGTGTTTCGACCCTTTTGTTCAGTCGCCGGCGTTTGGCCTTTTCAAATATGGCCATCTCCCGCTCCCGATCAGCTTTGCTTTTTAGACAGGCTTCGTTCAGGAATGCGTCAATTGTTTCGTCTGATGGCCCTAGAAGTTCCGGCTCGGGATCTGCCCCCGGATTCTCTGTGTCAGGAGCTTCCTCACTGTCTATCGACGAGTGAGAGATCATATGGCAGCTTGCCACATAATCCTCAGGTTCATCCAACGAGTCTTTGTCATCATCTCCGTCCTCAAGGACGTGGCTGAGGAATTCTCGGAATGTGACTGGGGTCCGCGCCTTCTGATTATATTCTTCCAGTGCGTCAATATGTTTTCGCAGATCCGTGCACTTGTCATCAAACTGCGCAAGCTTTTTGGTCTTCTTCTTTTTCTTTGAAGACTTTAACGGCTGTGCCTGGGTGTTTTTGTCCACGGCTATCAATTCTCGGTGTTGGGCATGGTTTCAGCATCCCATCAATGACCTCGGGCTCCAGTGGATTTTTCCACCTGATTGCCGGGCACATTTGGAGATCCTTCAGCATTCTTTTAGTTTTGGCTGAAAGGGCGACCTCCCACGGAGTTTCTTCTATAAAAGAGCACGATGCCCCCGGCGTGTCCACCTTTTTAGGGGCGTGAGGTTGCAGTGGTTTCACCTTCCAGTTTTAGGATAATGCGAACTTGCCTTGTTGGTATTGGTCCTCAATCCAGCCTTTGAAAATGAAGCAATCTTCGATTGGATGGCTTACTGCTTGATGGTAAGGGCAGTAATTAGGATTTTTGAAATCGCCTGGCTGCAACGGACGTTTTGGATCCGGAAAATTTATGAGCTTGTTGCGCACTGCCAGCTCGAACAGTCTTCTAGTTTTATCCTGGGGAAACGAGTAAGGGCGTCCTAGTCTCTCCTCGAGGGATGGGCGTGGACGCATATTGTTTTGGCGAACAACCGGCTTTAAGTTGCTCGGCTGTTGTTGAGTATTGGCGACGAAAGTCGCTTTTCCTCTCCCCTTTTCATTCCGAGGATCCGGCTTTGGAGGAGATGGTCTATGACCCATCTGGTCCATTTGGGCCAGTTTGTCAATCAAGGCGTGGAAAGTAGTTGGCTTAAAGAACATCATGAACTGGGAGATAGTTGACTGAGGGTCAAGAGTACCCACGAACATGCCTACCGCGGGAGCTTCTTCGATGCGCTGCTCGCATTTCGACCATAAATTTCGCTACCGTATCGCGTATTGAACCCATGTTTCACCTGGCCTTACCCTGGCGTTGATCAATGCAGTGATCGGGGTACGCTCGCTGGCGCTTGCAAATCTTTGTGTAAACAGCAGCTCCATCTCCGCAAAGGTTTTGACGGAGTCATTGGGCAGTTCAGAGTACCATTCGAACACTGTCTCTGACAAGCTACCGACGAACTGGCGAAGTAGCAGTTTATCGTCACCTCCAGTGTTGCCGCACAAGGCCCTGAATTGAGCGACATGCTGATGCGGATTTCTCGTCCCCTTATATACATGGAATTTGGGGATCGTGTATCCCTGCGGGTACTTTATTTGGTCATATCAACCCGGATAGGGTCGTCCGGTCTTAACAATTTGGCCAGCCGCTTCATTCGCCTGGTGAGCTCTTATTTGCTGAGCAATATAGTCATCCAGGACAGCTTTGGAGATTGTCTCCTCCTTGGCTATTGACAGAGCCGGCAGAGGATTCGACGTCTCCGCTCGGTCATCTTCAATAATGATCGGAGGGTCTTCAGCTGGAGGATCCGGCTGTAACATCATCCCGACCATATCTTGGAAGAGAAGCGCCATTCGTTTTATGTTGGCAGCTTGTTCTGCTGCTTCTTTGTCCTTCTTTTCGAGGACTCTGCGGAGGAAGTTAGCATCGGTTTCTTGTTCATGGCGCTGCTCTGATGACGCCTCTGGGCTTTCTTTTGGCCCGGTGAGAGTGGCCATTTGCGTCAGCATTTCTTGAAGCTTCTGTTGCTGCTCCTGGGCTTTTGTCAAGGATTGGGTGAGCGGTCGGTGACCCGTTGAAGCGCGGCTTTCCTCTTTTCCGGAAGCCATGTAAACAGTATGCACCGTTATGCCCCCAGACTTGGGGCGTTTGGGTTCAGTGGTCTTACAATTCGTCGCAGACTCAAGGATTTTCTCCGGTATTTTCTTTTTGTGGACTGGTGACGTTGAGGGGGCCGTTGCAGTGGGCACCTAAATAGCTGTCGTCCTTTGTAGCTTGCCAGGATGGTTTTCTTCCAGCTGAACCTTCAGCTTTTTCTGCCGGCGGGAATAGTCTTGATCAACCACCAACTCTCGGACTTGTCGCCAAATTTTGTGAACTTTAGAAGACAGTCGTTGGGGGGACTGTTCCGGCTTCATTTCTGTGACAGTCTCCACTGACGGCGGAGATCTTTTTAATACGGCGGTAGGCGAATTCCTGCATACCTTGTTCAGCAGCTCAAAGCTGTTCCTGGTTGGAACAGCAGCATTAATTTCCACCATTGGAGCCGGTGGAGTTAGCCCAGAGGGGGAGTTGCTCCCAGCCTTCCTTACTCAGTGCCAGTGGCGACGTCGAGCGTGTCGAGCGGACGGTGTTGGTTCGGCGATGGGGATGGCTTTGTCTTGCCCCCTGTCCAGATAAGGCGTCGCTGGTGCCAGCCTCTTGAAGACTGACGTCTTTTGAGTAGCGGTATCCAATCTGTCTAAGATAGACCTTCGAGCAGGAACGGGAGCCGGAATAGTCAGTCTTGTGAAAACCGGCCCTTTGGCAGGAGAAGCCGCCTTGACGACTTCAGGAGCAGGGATGGCTATCCACTTCGGAACAACCTTTTCTGGTATTGCAGGCTTCTTCATGGGCCCACATGAGTTTTGGCCCAGTTTGCTGAGAGCTGAGGCATTAGACTTGGGCGACCCGTTGAGAGGGGCCGCGGTAGTTGTAAGCCGATCAAAGACCGACTTCTTTGGAGCTTCTTGCGACGACATTGGGGCATTGAAGCTCGTCGGTGGGAGCATGGTCCCAAAGAGTTGTTTAGTTGTAAGCCGATCATATACACGTTCTTTATTTGATCGCACGCTTTTGGCGTGTCGGAGTTCAAAGTTCTAAAGTTATAACCGCGATCAGGACGGTGTCGCTATGCAGCTAGTCGGTTGAGCACGGTTCGAGCCACAGGGAGATGGTTGTATGTCCGTTCGAGTTTTAGACGAGTCAATAAAGAATGTGTATATGTTTGTTCAGTTCTATCCTAAGTGTTCGTATTTATGTTCAAGTAAGCTTGTTAAGGTTAAGATTGTTGGAGATAGTGCCCTCAGAGTCAATTATTAGGTCACAGGTACGTGATTGTAATGATTGAGGGAGGACCTATCCCGGTAGGACAGTCTTACTCGAGATGATAGTATGCTATCTGGTTTACCTTTATCATCGTGTACTGTTTTAGGTGACATGACACGTCGCTATTACACGTTGATAGAGCCCCTAGGATTCTTGCTTGACCACCAGCAGTATGAGGGCGATCATATAAGTGGGAGCTGGGGGTCTACAAGCATATCCTTAAAAGGTCCCTAGTCGTGGGAGTTTCGAGACCGGGCATCGATACTCCATTAGTAGACTAGTGTATACAGTCGAGACCCCGACGAGGGGCGGTGGCCGGTCTCACAAGCCACTGGTGTCAGTTGGATCACCTAAGATGTATACAGGTGCTCATTGGGTTATGAGTACACCGGACAGGACTCGCCGGGAACATGCTAGTTGGTCATATACCAGACGTCAGATGGCAGTTCCCTGGTGACATGTGTGCAGGTTAGTTCATCGACCTGGGGATCGTCATTTGTCTCGTGTGAGTTCCCACTGTACTTTGATTACTACCCTACCACGGCTCAAAGGAGTCGTGCAAACAGGTT
Source organism: Agapanthus africanus (assembly GCA_030015575.1). Taxonomy (NCBI): domain Eukaryota; kingdom Viridiplantae; phylum Streptophyta; class Magnoliopsida; order Asparagales; family Amaryllidaceae; genus Agapanthus; species Agapanthus africanus. The sequence goes on from JASDDO010000028.1 coordinate 75,917,929, forward strand.
TTAGTTGGGTACAGTCCCGAGCCACATGGAGGCAGTGAGCGTATCTTCAGGGGTTCGTCTCTCCCGGTATTGGGGGTGAGGTCGTGCTGTGTCTAGGAGAGCCATTACACAAAGTCCTTGGCCAAGGCAAGGAGATTTACTGGTAGGTATTCCAGTAGTATCTCAGGGTGTTCTGGGCTACACTCCGACACGACTTGTACCGCTTTTGGGGGTCTGACTTTTACCAACCCCCTAGGCCCGCCATGCGATGCTCATAGACGAACGGACCGGACTGCACGGATATTGTCACTGACAGGCTCAGTAGGGTGTCAGGATGAGTTTACTCATCGACGTCCCTTTTGGTCAATAGCTGGTGGCCCGTCACGTATTGGCTTATACCTCTGACGTGCTAGTGGTTAAATCTACAGCCATAGTATTGACGAGTCTTTAGAGTCCACCACACTTCAAGTTACTCAAGCTTTCGGGCGAAACGCTGTAGAGGCCGTATGGAGATATGGCAGGGTCCGATCAGATACGTGCGGTATTGCATGGATCAGGATCGGACGGTTTTGTACTAGTGGCCGTATAGTTATATGGCAGCGTTCGATCAGATACGTGCGGTATTGCACGGATCAGGATCGGACGGATATTACTAGCCGGCTTTGGTTTAAGCCGGATCCTAGTATAGTACAGTGTAGATTTTGTCTCATTGCATTTGTATCCGGACGGAATACAGATGCGGGTGTGTATGCACAGTATGGGGGTTTTCCTGTAATTTATTACGGGACCAGTTTTCTGGAGTTGCCAGTTTGCATTCCGTTCCGGCCGGTTTTCCTTTGTTCTTTCCCGGCCGGACTTTTCAGATGGAGGGTGTTATTTGCAATTGTGCAAATAACATTTATGGAGGGGGTATCTTGCATATTGGTGGCATCATGATGGCTTTTCATGATGAGATCCTTTTTCTTTCTTTTCTTTGCTTTATGAGATTAGATATGATTTGAGGTTGATGTTTAGTTTTGTGATGATTATGTTCTTGGATGTGGTCACCATTGCTTTTCTCCTACACTCACTCTCCTTCATGGTTTATGTATGGTTGATTTCATTTATCCCTCCACCATTCTCATATCATGAAGAGGCCGGCCACTTCATTTTGGGGGAGAGGAAGAAAAATGAGAGTGATTCATTTTGTGTACATCATTCTTCATCTCATTCCATTGCTAGAAAATTGAAAGCACCAATTTTCTTTATACCATTCCTCCATCTATGGCAACAAACCCCAAAGTGAGACATGCACTCTACACTACACTTCCTACAGCAAATCTTGGACGCGTCGATTCGCCAGCTTCGCGCCCGAGTTGCCTCGGTATTGAGGTGGGAGCCCGTAAAAGTACCCGGCTTCGTGGTGCCCTTTCCGACGAGGAGGAGACGGACGGAGATCCCACGAGGAGATCGGAGTGGAGATGAAGACCGGAGGACTCGGATCGTATGGTATACTTCTCTACCCCCTCTCTTGATAGCTTAGACTAGTTTAATGGCACGATCCGGTTTTAGTGCGCGGTGGTGCCGTTTTGCCAAGTCCGCAAAAATTTAAGTTTATCACCGTTTCCGCGTTTGGCCGTCGGATTGACGGCCGGGGCGCCGCCGTGCACTTACAAAGATTGGTTAGTAGAGTTAGGATTAGTCTTGTACTTATCTTTTACCATTCTTAAAACGATGTTGGGATAATCGAAAGTAGCGGGGATTAGGAGGACATAGGAATGGGATTTGCGAGTTTAAGCAAGCTTTCCAACGCTAAATCCATTCCTAGTGCCCCTTGTCCGTCCGCTAAATACGCTTATTTCCAACCTTCAGCCAAACACGCGCAACCATGTATCCAATTAAGTCACAACTACATATCACGTTGTAGTGCGCTTAAAGGACTTCTCGACTTAGGTCGCGGCTATATATCACGTATAGCGCGCCTAAGTAAGGGGGTTGCGTTTGTTTGGTCGGGGTTCGTTTCAAGATGTTTAGCGAAGAGAAGCACAAGGGATTTCTCCGTCCCTCATACCACCTTCCTTAGCCTTAACAAGTGGGAAATTATTCACACATTATAAAAGAAAAGAAAAAAAACAAGAAGGAAGAAAAGAGAGAAAAGGAAAATACGGTTTTACAAGTGAAGCAAGCTAACTCTTGGGTCCTCACCTTAGCAAGGAACTCCGTCAAGTATCATCGCTTGAAAATACGGATAAAAGAAGAAAAGAAAAGAGAACAAGAAAAGAAATAACAACAACTAATTAACAACAAATAATAAAGTTACACTAGAAATTAAATTACAATGCAATGAAATAAAAATACAAGATAAGTAAAATAACCCTCATCTTCATTTCATCATCCACTCAATACTCTCACTACATTTTAATGGAGGAAGACATGAAGAAGAAGAAGCTACTAAACTAAATCCTAACAAAAAGAGATGGAAAAGAAGACATGAAGAAGCCCTTTTGCTTGGCACAATACTGGGCTATTTATAGGCTGCGTGCTCAAACCCTAGGGCAACATTCTGGCCCTAAATGTAATGACCCAACTACCCCTAAAATTTGGTCATATGATGGCACGAAACTGCGGCGGATCCACCGCAAAAACCCACATTTGGCGACGGTTCCGCCGCGGTTTTGTGGAATTGGGATCTCGGATTTTCTGGGTTTCCTTGTGTTGCTATCTTATGATGTTCTACATATCCCAAATTGCAAAATGCCTTCACAATTTCTTCAGATCTGCACAGTCCAAACATAGCTTCACTTTTGATTGATTTGACCTTTCTCCCTCGAGCTCCGCGCACCCATTGATTCTTGTGCTGCCTCCCTCGTGCTTTGTACTGCCCCTCTCGTGCTTTGTGCTTATCCGAGACACGAATGACCACTGTCATTTATCTTGTCTCTGGAACTGGTACGCGGCACTGGACGGATACGGATGATCGGAACCCGGCTTTTATCTGCTGGCGACAGATGTTCTGGATTTTGGCGTAACAGTGGAGATTTTGTATCATTTGCGTTATTTTGGACTAGGAACCTGTAGACTGTAAATATATAGCAAACACGGATTAAAAGCACCCACCTATAAACAAACGAGTATAAGAATGGGCGATATTAAATGTAATATTCTAGTGTGAACAAATACCCCCAAACTTAACTTTTGCTCATCCCGAGCAAAACCAATTATTCACAAAAAGTCCTAACCTCACTTTCGCAGGGAACGCGATTGCACTGAGCTTGTGCAACAAGCCGTTAAACCTCCAGGTGTCCCTAGTAAGAGGAGTGTTGTCTCCTAAGGGTTTTCAGCGGATTACACCCATAAAATCCCGTCAAGCTAGTGTCATAAGTTAACATCGATTCTACTCCTACAGTTTAGTATCTACATTAGAAACTCTATCATCCTAAGTTAGAAATATACAACCCTTATGTTTCACACCTCCTATCTATTTAACCTTAGATCCTATACGTTCCAAAAAAGTTTAGAAAGATATTGGTATCTCCTGAGTTTTCTTTCTAAAGCGTGTGGTCTCAAATCAGGGATTTTTATCAACTTTACAGAAAACATAAGTCTTATCCTTTATTTCTATCTTTTATCCAAACATCGATTGTATACCCCTACGTATGTGTATTATTTCACCTCTACACTTGAGAATTTAATTCAAGCTATAGTACCCTTGTCCTAATACCTAATACTACTTCTTTTCATTTATGATGACCGGTGTTGCTCACACACCTTTTATGCGACTATTAATGCTTCTTGAGGCACTAACAGCCGATTACTGAATGTGTGAGCTTAAAGCGTAAATAGCAGTTTCCAGGTCTTGACTTTATTCTATTTTTATTTTTATTTTTTCTTTTTCTTTTTCAAGACCGGATATATTTTTCAATAATGCTCTTTTGGTGTTTAGCTTTAAATACCGTTTTTTCTTTCATACTAGGTTTTCAGGCAAAGTATTTCTAGGTATCCTCTACTATCCCAAGTTTCAAGGTGCTTGAATGTGCAGTTTGTAGGGTATGTACTTTCTAAATTTGGACTCAAGAATAGAAAATATTTTTCAGACTTATCCTTCAGTAAAGCTTCAATACTTTCCTCTCATCTTGACTTAACTCAAGAACTGAACTCAAGATTACCTACTTCTATAAAAAAAACTTTAAGGACGTATAATCACCAAGTTTAAACAGAATGAGGGTTATTTTTAGGATTTTCAATTCCTAAGCCTAGAATTTAGTTATTTCTAACATATCAACTAAACTTTCAGAATAAAAATCTAAGTTACCCTATTAGCTAACTTGACGACAAAGTTTTTATATTTTTTGGAAATTTTTTCGATTTTTATGGGTTTTTAATAAGGTATGCAAATGCAAAATATACAAATGAATGCAAAGGAAGAAAGCTTACCGAGCACACCCCCAAACTTAAACTTGACGGTGCCCTCACTGTCAGGCTATACCAAGAGGGTCAAAATTGTCGGCACTCCCTAGAAACAAATTATATACAAAACAAAAAAGGAAAACAAAAAATATATACAAAATGGTTCCCCCCCCCCCAAACTTAAGTAAAACAGTGTTTCCACTGTTTAAGCGGTGAAGTTCAGGATTAGGGGGAAAGAAAACAGTTTCAAACTATACAAGGCCTTACACAGGCCAAAAGTGAGCACCAACCATTCAAAGATTTTATCACTATAATGTACAGGTTGGTGGAAGAAGGCGTAAAGAAAAGAGATAGAGAATACGCGAGACCGTATGGAGATAGAAGTGGTATACGGTTTCGGTATATAAGAAGAAGAATGGCGGAAAGGAGAAAGAAGTGGAATACGAACTTGTGGGTGAAAATGGAGTGAATAGATTATCACAATATGTGATGAATGATGTGTAAAAAGTGATTGTGCTAATCTATCAACCCGTCGAGAAATGGGCCAAATCCCTCAAGATTCGTGAGAAACCATGGGTAAGCCGAACTCGGTAAACCAGACACAGGAAGTGAAAATGATACGGTGTCTTGCCAGGTCGGAATGATGGAAAGGATGGAGGTAGGTGATTGAGGAAGGTTATCGGTTAAAGATTCATGAGGGTGTACACAGTCAATGAAAGGGATAGGATGAATTGGAAAATCCGACTCATCAACAAGAACTGTTTCATCCTCAAAAATATCCTTAAAGTTAAGCGCATCCATGCATTTATCCTCAAAATCCAGACGCATATGGGGTTCGGGAAAAACATTTAATGACCCGGGATGATGAATTGAAGAGAAAAACTCATCCAAATCTATGGGTTCATCATCCAAAATATTCCCAGCGTCAATATCCTCAATCAAGTGAAAATCAATATCCTCAGACACCTCATCAAAAGCATGGATTTCAATCGATTCTGGTTCTAAGATGGAGGTGTAGAGGTCAAAAGGATTGGGTGTGGTTTCACTCAAAAGGGACCCTTCACAATCGGGCAAATCAAACACTACAAAGTCACACAACTCATTATCTGTTCTATCTTTAATCAATGAATCGTTTGGAACACTAGATAGACATTCAAAACCAGAGTTGTGGGATTCAAGTTGAAACGGGTAGGCTTGATTCGGAAGGGGGTACAGCTCACTCTCTCTACTCAAATTCTCAACCTGTCCTACCACCTCTTCATACATTGGAAAATTTGGAGCTAGTTGAAAACTAGCTACCGGGTCACTAAGTTGTATGAGGGCGGCCATGGACGCATTCAAATCCATCATCTGTTGGTACGACGCTACCCTAAAGTCTTCCAATGACTGTTCCAGACTAGACATGGGTTGTGAAGGGGTTTCAGTAAAAGATTCAAAGTTGTTTGGATACTGAAAACTCCCAAATGGCGGTTCAGAAGTAATGTCTAGGGAAGGTGCAAAAGTCGAGTAGGACTGGTAGGAATTGAATGGCTGGACAGGAGCAGGATCAACTTTTGGATAAGAAGGTGAATGGAATTGTTGATCCCAAGAATCTGTAATGGTGAAAGGAGTGAAAGATCGGCTACGGGATTGTTCAATATGTTCAGCGATGGACAAAGGACGACTTGCAAAAGGGGTATCAATATAAGAGGGTGGGAGAGGTTGAAAAGGTTGATACAAAGTGGATTGCGGAGGGCAAGTGTTTGTTCTAGACGCGTTTATGCGATCTTTTAATGAAATTTTGGGCATGGAGGGGTCGTTCGAAATTCGACCAAAGCAAGAACCGTAAGAAGTGATGTCTGGTTGTGGATACCAAAGTTCGGCAAGAGTTTTTCTAGGTGGGGTACCCATGATATGAAGAGAGAAATAAAGAAAGGAAGAGAAAAGAAAGGGAAAAAGAATGTGGATTTTTTTTATTTTTATTAAAAGAAAAAAATGTTTGTTTTTGGAGTTTTGAAAATTGTTTGTTTGAAAGAATACGGAATTATGTGACTAAAATTTACAAGCACAATCACAATCACAAAATGCACAAACACACCTAGAGCTAGGGTCACCTAGGTCAGCTAGACAGCTCCTAACTGTTCCAAAGGGCTAAAAATAGGACCTCAAACCGTCTCTTCACCGCCAATTGCGGCCAGGTAAGTGCCAGGTGAGTGGGAGGCTCTCCACTATAAGTAGTGGCCCTAATTAAGTAACCACTCGCTTTAGACACACTTGCCTAGACACCGCAAAGTCAGGTTAGGATCAACGGCCGATGCCTACAACTAGTCCTCTGTCCTATTGAGCGCGACGTCCTTAGGGCTGAGTCTAGTATTTTTTATTAGCTCAAGGTAATGCGTATGCAATTAGTGATTTGTGGGGTCTTAGGAAGGGTGATGAAATCCCCACCCAATCTGAATTGGTGTTATAGCCCCTTAATGTCCGTATTAATATATGCAAAGCGGTAAACAAACAAAATCTAAAACAACAAAAATTTATTTGGCGGCTGTGCAATTCTGTGCAAAGATACCTGCAGAAAATACAGTATAGTGGAATTCAGAGAGGGAACTAGAGGAGAGAGAAAGGGCAGAAAAAATTTGGGGCTCAGAAGCCTCAATATGACCGCGGAACCGCCGCCGTATCCCCTCTTTGACCACGGTTCCGCGGTCAAATTGATGAGCTGGCGCCTGAACCTTAGGTCAATACACATGCCCTTCTCTGTACACCCTAATAAAAACCTCTGTTTCTTGATTAGATTATTGTACTTGCTCCAGATTAACCTGCACACTTACACACAAAAATTATCAAAAATAACAAAAAGATTTTATTTTATATATATATATATACAAAAAGAATATTAACCCGAATAACAAGAAAGAAAATACGTTACTGTCTCCCCGGCAACGGCACCATTTGGTCGCACGCTTTTGGCATGTCGGAGTTCAAAGTTCTAAAGTTATAACCGCGATCAGGACGGTGTCGCTATGCAGCTAGTCGGTTGATCACGGGTCGAGCCACAAGGAGATGGTTGTATGTCCGTTCGAGTTTTAGACGAGTCAATAAAGAATGTGTATATGTTTGTTCAGTTCTATCCTAAGTGTTCGTATTTATGTTCAAGTAAGCTTGTTAAGGTTAAGGTTGGTTAGTAGAGTTAGGATTAGTCTTGTACTTATCTTTTACCATTCTTAAAACGATGTTGGGATAATCGAAAGTAGCGGGGATTAGGAGGACATAGGAATGGGATTTGCGAGTTTAAGCAAGCTTTCCAATGCTAAATCCATTCCTAATGCCCCTTGTCCGTCCGCTAAATACGCGTATTTCCAACCCTCGGCCAAACACGCGCAACCATGTATCCAATTAAGTCACAACTACATGTCACGTTGTAGTGCACTTAAAGGACTTCTCGACTTAGGTCGCAGCTATATATCACGTATAGAGCGCCTAAGTGAGGGGGTTGTGTTTGTTTGGTCGGGGTTCGTTTCAAGATGTTTAGCGAAGAGAAGCACAAGAGATTTCTCCGTCTCTCATACCACCTTCCTTAGCCTTAACAAGTGGGAAATTATTCACACATTATAAAAGAAAACAAAACAAAACAAGAAGAAAGAAAAGAGAGAAAAGGAAAATACGGTTTTACAAGTGAAGCAAGCTAACTCTTGGATCCTCACCTTAGCAAGGAACTCCGTCAAGTATCATCGCTTGAAAATACGGATAAAAGAAGAAAAGAAAAGAGAACAAGAAAAGAAATAAAAATAACTAATTAACAACAAATAATAAATTTACACTAGAAATTAAATTACAATGCAATGAAATAAAAATACAAGATAAGAAAAATAACCCTCATCTTCATTTCATCATCCACTCAATGCTCTCACTACATTTTAATGGAGGAAGACATGAAGAAGCCCCTTGGCTTGGCACAATACTGGGCTATTTATAGGCTGCGTGCTGAAACCCTAGGGCAACATTCTTGCCCTAAATGTAATGACCCAACTACCCCTAAAATTTGGTCATATGATGACACGAAACCGCAGCGGATCCGCCGCAAAAACCCATATTTGGCGGCGGTTCCGTCGTGGTTTTGTGGAATTGGGATCTCGGATTTTCTGGGTTTCCTTGTGTTGCTATCTTATGATGTTCTACATGTCCCAAATTGCAAAATGCCTTCACAATTTCTTCAGATCTGCACAGTCCAAACATAGCTTCACTTTTGATTGATTTGACCTTTTTCCCTCGAGCTCCGCGCACCCATTGATTCTTGTGCTGCCTCCCTCGTGCTTTGTGCTGCCCCTCTCGTGCTTTGTGCTTGTCCGAGACACGAATGACCACTGTCATTTATCTTGTCTCTGGAACTGGTACGCGGCACTGGACGGATACGGATGATCGGAACCCGGCTTTTATCTGCTGGCAACAGATGTTCTGGATTTTGGCGTAACAGTGGAGATTTTGTATCATTTGCGTTATTTTGGACTAGGAACCTGTAGACTGTAAATATGTAGCAAATACGGATTAAAAGCACCTACCTATAAACAAACGAGCATAAGAATGGGTGGTATTAAATGTAATATTCTAGTGTGAACACGACCCATTGAGAGGGGCCGCGGTAGTTGTAAACCGATCAAAGACGACTTCTTTGGAGCTTCTTGCGACGACATTGGGGCATTGAAGCTCGTCGGTGGAAGCATGGTCCCAAAGAACAGCCCAGTGGTAGCCTGAGTTACCTGTTCCACTGGCATCTTGAAAAGGGAGGCCGCTTGAGGCCCGTAGGTCACTCCTCCGGTGAGGATGGAGTGGGAGTTGTTGCAATGAGTGCAGTTTGAAACCATTGATCTTCTATTTTCTGCACGGAGCAAGACACCAAATCTAAGTACCTCGAATCCACAGGCAACCATAACAAACCGCGATTCGGTCGCAAACACAACGCACGAAGTGTGGAGTGGAAAGAGGAAAAGGTCCCACCAGGCGTGCCAGAATCTGTTTACCGCTGGAAACCGGGAAGACGCACTGTCTTCCTGAATCTGGGAGCAGATGCTATTTGGTGCTATCCGTCCACCTCTCCGAAAATGCCAAGTTGATTTATGGCACCATGTATCGAAGGTTTAAACGGATGCGGCCGATGTAGCAAACTTTGTCAGATTCCCCCTCGTTTGAGGGGTTTTTGATTGTGGGGACGCTCTTCCCTGCAGGCGCAAGCCCCTGCAGTTAATTACGCTACCGCATCACGGTAATAACTTTCTCCTTCTCCAGATGGTCACTTCGTGTCGTGGGTGTTTGTTTTGTTTGTGGTTGCCCGTGGATTGTATACGGAGACTAATTTACGTTGTCGCCCGTAGGGCGTCGATTAGTCCAAATCCGTATCTTTTTAGATTTAGGTTTGGGGGTTAGGTTTAAGGATACGTTAGCCTCATTTGAGACTAAGATCAACTTAAACGTGTGTTGAGAATACGTTAGTCTAATTTCTAGAGTAAGATCAACTTAACAAGATCATTTAGATCCAATAAGAGAGCATTTGGGCTCTATTGTTTAGTTTAGGGACATTTCGGTCGATTTCCAGTTTAGGGACATAGTGGTCCATCGTTAGTTTAAAGACATCCCGGTCAAGGTTAAGGACATCATAGTCCGTGAGTTTAAAGACCTCACAGTCAAGGTTAAGGACATCATAGTCCGTGAGTTTAAAGACCTTACAGTCAAGGTTAAGAACATCATAGTCCGTGAGTTTAAAGACCTCACAGTCAAGGTTAAGGACATCATAATCCATGAGTTTAAGGACCCCACAGTCTGTAGTTTAGAGACGTCATAATCTGTGAGATATGTGGTTGTCGGGACCCGTCACCCATTTGAAAACGTTGAGGAATTACAACGACAAATATCAAAGGAGTGAACAGATGTACCATTGAACCAAGGTTGCTTGGGGATCTGTAGTCCAATTTGGAACTAAGATCAAATAATTAGATTATGAGCACATTGGCTCAGTTAAATCTGAATTGAGAACTTATGGCCAATTTGGGCTAAGTCCAATTAGATCTGAAGTGTTGGCCCTTTGTTGGACCATTAGACATTTGTCTGGGTTTAGCCCTTCATCACTTAGCAATGCTAAACAAGAGTTTGAAGGCTCTGTTATCATTTTGGTCTTTGACTGAGCATTAAACATTATAGCTTTGAGTTTTTACTCAATTTTGAGATTCAATTGAAGGGGAGGCCTTGCCTCTGGAAAATTAACCAATTTGGTTAAAAATAGTGTTAAACACTAGATAACAACAGTGTTAAACACTGGCAATAAAACTCTCAATTAGTGTTAAACATTAGAAAGGGAGGGATCATGTCGGGACACGTGAGGGCGTCCAAAGGTGGGGCCAGATCTCCTTTACTTTGTTCTCAGAATAAATAAGTGTTAAACACTTTTAGTCTTCTAAGGCCATCACGTGTGAGCACGTGATGGGCATCCATCCATTGGATATTAAAGGGATTTGTTAGGGGTCACGTGGAGACACGTGAGGGCGCCCTAAATGTGGAGCCAGATCTCCTTTGTTTTATCCTCAAATCTGCGAATAAGTGTTAAACACTTTTTATATTTTTGTTTTGAGCATCACGTGTTGGCACGTGATGGTCATCTGTGCGTTGACTATTAAAGCGTTTGCTAAGGGGTCACGTGGTAACACGTGAGAGCGCCCAAAGCTTAGATTTCCCTTGCTTTTATTCTCTCTGTTTTGGAGGTCACGTGGGAGCACGTGAGGCATTGCCTCAAAGCTTTTTCCTTCTCATTTTTGGGGATCTTTTCAGGGGTCATGTGGGGACACGTGACCTTAGTCTTTTGCATGCATGGAGATCTTTCAAGTCTCTTTATTTCTTTAAGAATTAAATTCTCTTGTAGGGTTAAACACTGATTACGACTTTGGAGGAATTAAATTCCTATTGTGCAAGAATTAAATTCTTAGGAATTAAATTCCCATATACGTAAAAGAATTAAATTCTTGTATAGGGTGAAACCCTAATTTCATTTTAAGATGAATTAAATTCCTGTGAATTTGAGAGAATTAAATTCTCAATTAGGGTTAAACCCTAGTTCTGTCCATCTTGAAGGAATTAAATTCCTGTAATTTTAGGAAAATTGAATTCTCATATAGGGTTAAATCCTAATTTCATCTTGGAGCAATTAAATTCCTATAAATTTAGGAGAATTAAATTCTCTGAACTCAATCCCCCCTCCAAGTTTTGGATCTGCATGGCAGGATCTCAACCCGATGAGAATTAAATTCTCAACCTATGGGGAGATGTGCTTCTGCAGATCTTCAACTAGAGGAAGAACTAAGTTCTTTTGCAAAAGAGTTAAACTCTTAGATGTTTGAGAATTAAATTCTCTTTTCTCTTGAAGTTTTGATTCCCTTTCTTTTCTCACCTCGGGTTTTCTTTACTGAGAATTAAATTCTCCTTTCTTTTCTCTCTGAATTTTCAAGATGCCCAAAATTCTATATCTTTCTTCTCTTCTTGGCTCCTATTTATAGGAGAAGGAAAAGAATCAATTTGTTTAGTAAATCTCTCATTGAAAGATTTTAATTGATTTTGTAACCAACAAGATCTTTTAGATCACTCAGTGAATTTTATTCACCATTGGTTTTTTAATCCAAAAGATCTTTTATCTGTTATTCAAATTTTAGGGAAATCTTTCCTTGTATAGAATCTTTCTATAAATTGGTGATTTTTAATCACCATTGGATTTTTAATCCAACGGTGCTCCATTTTACAGAACACCATCCTTTTTGTTTGGAAAGATTTAAAGAAATATTTTTCCAATGAGGGTTTTTGATTTCCCTTAATTAGAATTTAATACTATTGTTTCAGAGATCTTAGGATCCCATCACGTGTTGACACGTGACCCCCTCGATTAAGCATTTAATTCTGTTGTTTTAGAGAACTCAGGAATTATCACATGTCAGCACGTGACCCTTGGTCACGTGTGAGCACGTGATACCCCATTAGGGTTTTTCCTTGTTATTTTATTATACTTTTAATTCTATTTAATGAGTTTAGAGGCCTATCACGTGTTGGCACGTGACCCCATTGTGTAGAATTTAATTCTTATTATTTCAAAGGGTTTAAGAGCCTATCACGTGTTGGCACGTGACCCCACTGATTAATTATTTAATTAGAATTTAATTCTATTAATTCAGAGAGCTTAGGAACCTATCACGTGTCTGCACGTGACCTTTGGTCACGTGTGGACACGTGATGCCCCATTGGGGTATTCCTTGCTGTTTTATAATATTTTTAATTCCTTTCAGTGGGTTTAAAGGCCCATCACGTGTGGTCACGTGTCCCCTTTTAATCATTTATTTTATTAAGTGCCTACAGGCTTTGCCTGTAAATGGTCACGTGTGGGCACGTGATGCCCGGTCACGTGTGGGCACGTGATGCCTCATAACTTTTGATCCCGGATGAATTATGAGGCCCATAATATATCAAATCGAAGGATTTTTCGAGACGCTTTCGATACCCTCAGAATTTAGTTGTTTCTCATTCGGGAGTTTATCAAAATACAGCCCTGAAATTACTGGTTCACATTTTCTTAAGCGTATCGCTGTCATTTGATACCTTGGGCTCTTTTGCGAAGAAATTTTTGACGGGAAAAATGGGCTCGGTTGAACTGAATTAGGGACTTTTGGTCAACCTTGGGCTCAGCCCACTTGATTACTTATTTGGGCTTGATCCTCTTTCTGTATCAGCACTGCTGAGTATTGATTTGGGTTCTGACACACGTTTTTCTTTTTATTTTACGTATACTCTTTTATATGGAGTGTTAAAAATTTATTGCGCCCACGTGTAGAGCGCGTGAGGCGCTCGGCGCTGAGCGCCAAACACTGAGTGCTAAGCACATTTTTATTAGATAGCGCATGTGAGGGGCACGTGGAGCGCTCGGCGTCGAGCGCCAGACTTTAAGTGATAAGCATTTCTTATTAAATAGTGCCACGTGAGGAGCACGTGGAGCGCTCGGTGCTGAGCGCCAAACTTCAAGTGCTAAGCACTGAATTTTCTGTTCTGCTTAATTCAATTCCCTGAGAATTAGATTCTCATTTGTGAAAGACTTTGTCTTATAGATATGAGATCTGGAAAAAGAACTAAGTTCTTCTGACATGAGAGTTAAACTCTTAGATATTAAGGAGATGCTATGATCTTTCTTATTTTTATTTATCTTGAAGAGAAATCGTTCTTGTCTTTAAAGTTTGAAGTTTATGGGGGGGTTCTTCTGTACAAGACTTGAAGTCTTAGGTTCTTTATATAGTGGATGCTGATTTATTGATTTAGTTAAGGAAATCTCTCATTGAGAGATCTCTAATTGATCTGGGGATTTTATCCATCGTTGGATCTTTGATCCTAGGCTTTCTGTTTTACAGAAGATATTTATCTTGTTCTCAACAAGATTGGGAAAATATTTTCCCATACATAGCTTATTCTGTATCTTGGTAATTTTTAATCACTATTGGATCTTTAATCCAACGGTACTCCGTTTTACAGAGATTAATCTTTCTTGTTTTACGAAGATTCGAGGAATATTTGCTCAACAAAATTTAATTCTGTAATTTGATGATTTATCATATTCGTTGGATCTTTCATCCAAGGGTGGAGAACTTTTAGTTCTGGCGCTGGCGCTCTCGTGCTTTGCATGTGAGGCGCTGCCTCAGAGATTTTAACTCTTGGCGCTACCTCAGAGTTTTTAACTCTGGGCGCTGATGCTCTCGTGCTTTGCACGTGAGGCGCTGCCTCAGTTCAAATTTTGAACAGAGCCTTGCTCTCTTATTGGGGGAAACAAATGCCCCCCCACCGTTGCGCTCACGTGGCTCACACGTGAGTGCGGCGGTGGCAACCTTTCCACCATTGCATCATCTTGGAAGTTGGATCGTCTTCCAGCGCCTATAAGTAGGGCCTTTGGCCCTTGAGATGACTTCTGTTCATCTTCTTACTTTCTTGTTTCTGAGAATTTAATTCTCCCTTCAGTGCTTAGATCTCTCCCCAAGAAAATTCCTTTTAGAGTTAGAACTTTGCCCAAATTTGGTAAGGATCGAACCTATTAATAGAGTTTTGCTCTTCTCAGATCGTCAATCTTAAAATGGATTTTTTAGGGTTAGTTAACCTATTAATTAGAACATTGTTCGTCTCTATGAAGAACTCTTAGAGTTCGTTTTATAGATCTTAAAGATCTTGGAGTTTTTACTTTGCAGAAGGCTTTGCTTTTTAGGGTTCTGATGGATTACTCCATTGTTTTCACAGAGCATGGCTCTTAGAAATTTTGGGGAATTTTTATTCTCTTCATAATTAAAGTTAACAGATGTAATTTCTGTTTGCAGAGCACTGCTCTCGAGGGGGTTTAACTCCTTGGCCCAATGAGTTTCTTATTAAATGAGAATCTTTTTAGCATTTCCTTCTTAATGATTGACTGTCTCATCAATGATGAGCCGTCACTTTGATTTTGTGGGTCCCCCTTGGCCTATTTTTCCTGCATTGCAGTGTGGTACAAATTTAAAGTACAAAATGTCAGAATTTGTAATGTAGTATTGACATCTAACCCTCGTTTCTTTTTGTGCAGGTACTATGTCTTTTGACTCTTCTTTTCCATTTGTTCGCCCAGAGAGTGCTTACGCCGACGCGCCCGTGGATCGGGAAGTTTTTTCACTGATTAAAGATCACGACCTGGAGCAGAAGTCTTTTCACTTTTGGGGGTTGTGATACAACCAAATTATTCAGGGTCGACGCAGTTTCTCTTGTGCGGCGCCTTCAAAACCAATTTCCGCCATTCGTTATGTTGACTCGCCCCAGGTGAATTACGCTGCGGAGGAGGTTAACTAGACTACGGAGGAATGCTTCCAGCCCTCTATGGGCTCGATACCTGTACAGCCGCCGATGGCTTTAGATATTCTGGGGCGGCGCATATATGAAGGCGAGTCACACCCTTGGGGACAGGCATACATGATAGGCTTGACTCCTCGTCATTCAGCCGGATACTTGCAGTGGGCTCGATACATCTTGTCGGCCAAAAATTCGCTGCTGCTGAAGCTCGGGTTATACCCTGCTACCTACGCGTCTCTTTTCTAGTATCCCGCGCCTCACGTATGGTGGGTCAAGGCTTTCTTGGAACAGTGGAATACCCCGACTCACACCTTTCTTTTATCGGACCGGGAGGTTTCGATTTCTATGGAGGAATTTGCAGAAATTTCGGGCCTACCCGTCAGAGGGGAACATTACGAGGAAATACTTCCCCCTGACGAGTACATCTTCGCCACCAAATCAGTGATGATGGGTCTCACTCCGGAAAATGATATTCAACATCGATTCCCGAGTCTAATCAAGGTGTTGAACATTTACGAGAGTCTGTTTCTCGAATCCGGAGGGCACGGAGTCAGCTTCGCGGATTTCATCGCCCGCTTTCTTCATCCAGAAGTCTTGTCAAAACAAGCCGCGAAATTCACCAAACTTGACGATCCTTTTGGTTTTGGCTTGGACAATCAGCCGACGGCAGAAGCGGATCAAAGGAATTTCTTCATCCCAGACACCTCGGTCGTCCCCTTTGCAGAGCTCACAGCTTCAAATGTCAATGAAGAGACGTTCTTTTTAGGGTTCCTGGGGCTATGGTTAAGCTGGTTTGTGCTCCCAATGCACCCTCGCTATATGAGGCCACCCGTCTTCTATCCGTCTCACCGAATGGTTGCCGGGATGCGAGTGGCCGTCGGGATCGCTGGGCTGGCTCACCTATATCATGGCCTAAGATTAGCGACAGACACCACTCAACCGGGGGTATAGCCCGTACATCTCCCGCTGCACTATTTCACATCATGGATCGAGCTGCATGTGCTCGGCGCTTTTGGAGTCCACAAACGGCTCCGTTTCTATAACAGTTATAATTTCCCCGGATTATATTTCTAGTTGACGATTTTGCTTTAGATCCGTCACAACGAGAGGCTAGGGGTCTGGTCCTTCGCCCGCGTATGGTCGGGGATAGCATGACTTTCGTCGATAAGGTCTTAACTATCGGCAAGGATTCCACTAAAACGGTGCAGCCGTTGCGCGATACCTTCAAAGACGGGGCTCCTACATTGAAGGCTCAGAAGATTCTGCATTTGTATTCAATCAGGCCGGGCTTTTTAGTGTTTAGGCAGAACGACTCGGCATTGTTCATGAGGTACAACCCGCACCGTTTTACTCAACAGTCGGGTTACGATCAGGGTGTCCCGCTTGAGGCTTTTTTATCTGAGCCGGTTGCTACGGAAGAGGGTATCCATAGCGCGCTGCACCACTTCATGCAGCTAAATACCGGGTCCAACTTTCTCATCAGTGAGCCGAGCTACGTTCTGAAAGCCTCGAACGCATATGTGGCGTGGTACCAGCATGCGACGGGTGCTGTTATTAGGGAAGAAAGGCGGTTACTGCTCGATCGCAAGGGTACGGTCCCCGTCAGTAATCCAGCTGTCCTCTTAAAGCGATGGACCACTATTGGTCCTTCCTTAAGAGAAGCTGCTGCGTTTGCTGTCCCGTGCGCCTTTCCTGAGAAGCCTCTACCCCGTGTTCCTATAGAAATGGTAGCTGCAGCGTCCCCGGAGTCCGGCGTTGGTGTAGAAATCGGGACCCGCATCCCAAAAATGCCCGTTAAGCGCAAGCTCTTGTCATCGGTTGCCGGCACTCGCTCGCAAAAGAAGAAGAAGTCGTTGTTCATGAGAAGGGATTGAGAGGGGTGCATGAGCGGCTTGCTGACTTATTGAAGATACCTCCTTCTTAGCAGCCGTTTCTGTATATTTTTTTTTACTGAAAATTTGTAATTGGTGGATAACATGCATTCATTTCTGATTCTTTTATGTGATGTATCCCGTATTCACTTGAATTCCTGAATAAAAGGCATATTTTATCTCATACTATCGCTTTCTTTTCTTTGTCGTGTCATTGACATGTGACTTTAGCAAATGTGGCCTGTAGATGGTAGATAACGGTTCATCTTGAACTCCTTGTAGGGTAGCGATGGTTTAGGCAACAGGTTCAGATCTGCCGCCTAAGACTTTTCAACTTTATGGGCCGTGAGGGTCTCATAAAGACGTTTCTCCCCACGAGTCGAGACGATCTTGTAGGTGTAAGTTCTCCTTAGGGGTCGTGAGGACTCCTAAGTGTGTTTTCTCTTTAGAGTCGTAAGGATCTCACAAGAGAGTTTTCTTTTTACGGGTTGAGAGGTTTGTGCATGGACACTGATTTCCCTGGGGGTCGAGATGAATCGAGAGATGATTGGCTAACTTGATTCCGAGACGGAGCGTTGTTCCGGTGGGGAGGTCATTGGCTGACTTGTTTCCGAGACGGAGCGTTGCTCCGGCGGGGAGGTCATTGGCTGACTTGTTTCCGAGACGGAGCGTTGCTCCGGCGGGGAGGTCATTGGCTGACTTGTTTCCAAGACGGAGCGTTGCTCCGGCGAGGAGGTCATTGGCTGACTTGTTTCCGAGACGGAGCGTTGCTCCGGTGGGGAGGTCGTTGTCTGACTTGTTTCCGAGACGGAGCGTTGCTCCGGTGGGGAGGTCATTGGCTGACCTGTTTCCGAGACGGAGCGTTGTTCCGGTGGGGAGGTCATTGGCTGACTTGTTTCCGAGATGGAGCGTTGCTCCGGCGGGGAGGTCATTGGTTGACTTGTTTCCGAGACGGAGCGTTGCTCCGGCGGGGAGGTCATTGGCTGACTTGTTTCCGAGACGGAGCGTTGTTCCGGTGGGGAGGTCATTGGCTGACTTGTTTCCGAGACGGAGCGTTGTTCTGACGGGGAGCTCCTTGGCTGACTTGTTTCCGAGACGGAGCGTTGTTCCGGCGGGGAGGTCATTGGCCGACTTGTTTCTGAGACGGAGCGTTGTTCCGGCGGGGAGGTCATTGGCCGACTTGTTTCTGAGACGGAGCGTTGTTCCGGCGGGGAAGTCATTGGCCGACTTGTTTCCGAGACAGAGCGTTGCTCCGGCGGGGAGGTCATTGGCTGACTTGTTTCCGAGACGGAGCACTGTTCTGGCGGGGAAGTCATTGGCTGACTTGTTTCCGAGACGGAGCGTTGTTCCGGCGGGGAGGTCATTGGCTGACTTGTTTCCGAGACGGAGCGTTG
Organism: Agapanthus africanus; assembly: GCA_030015575.1. Lineage (NCBI taxonomy): Eukaryota > Viridiplantae > Streptophyta > Magnoliopsida > Asparagales > Amaryllidaceae > Agapanthus > Agapanthus africanus. Next base: position 75,936,413 of record JASDDO010000028.1, read on the forward strand.
TTCCGGCGGGGAGGTCATTGGCTGACTTGTTTCCGCTTTCTGCAGTGTCAAGAAGGAACGCCGTGTTGATCTTCTTGGATGCAGATGTTGCCGTCGAGATCTGACTCTCCCTTTGACAAAGTCTGTTGGGAAATGTGGTTCCTTTTTCGTTTATGCCCATGGATTGTATATAGGGGTCAGTATGGACTCGCCTATAGGGCAAAAGTTTCATTCTTTCATTTTTTTATTTCCTTCCGTGATGCTCTATCATTTCAGCATTTTATATCGCGAAAGTCACGATTGCCCAATCATTTCGGCTATTTTTCGCGGTGCCCAATCATTTCGGCTATTTTCTTTTTACTCGCTACTTTTTATTGTGGGTTGCCCAATCATTTTGGCTATTTTTATATGTATTTTTGGCTCGCTGATTTTGTTGCGAGTATGGACTTGAGATCCGATACCAATCTTAGCATCAGCATCACTGCGACTAGAATATTGCCAGGAGCGAATCATCATTTACCGTGAAAGGACTTAGAATTTGATACCGATTTGGGCATCAGCATCGCTACAACTGGGATATTTTCAGGAGCGAATCATCATTTTCCTTTGTCGGTTCGAACAAAGGTGGCTTGACAATCAGGGTTAGGATCTTGTCGACTAAGGCTTTTGATTTCATGAGCCGTAAGGGTCTCATAAAGGTATTTCTCCCTACGAGTCGTGAGGATCCCGTAGGTGTAATTTCTCCGTAGGGGTCGTGAAGACTCCTAAGTGTGTTTTCTCTTGAGAGTCATAAGGATCTCATAAGAGCATTTTCTCCTTGCAATCGAGAGGACCTACAAGTGTTGTTCACCAGATAGGGGAATTTCACATCATTGGTGGAACTGGGCGAGGGAACCCTTATTTATGCTCATGGATTGTATACAAGGGTCAATATTGACCGCCTGTAAGGCGGTTTGAGGGATATGATGGCTTAAGAACAGGTTCAGGTCCCTGTATCTTAAGACTTTTGAATCCTATGAGCCGTGAGGTTCTCATAGCGGGGGACATTCTCCTTACTAGTCGTGAGGATCTCGTAAGTGTAATTTCTCCTTAGGGATCGTGAGGATTCCTAAGTGTTTTGCTCCCTTGTGAGTCGTAAGGATCTCACGCGAGTATTTTCTCCTTATAAGGTCGAGAGGACCCTGCAAGTGCACAGGAAATTTTTTACGAGTCTGCGCCCTTTTGGGTTTTCACAAACTCGCCGGTAGCCCTGCTATTTTTAATCACGGAGCCCTTACGGGTTTTCATCCATGCCCATTTCGCTTATGGACGTACCATTTTTTTTTTGCCGTGTTAGCCTAAGGATGCTTCGGTCTGTAGCTAGTTTAAGGACATCTCGGTCCACAGCTAGTTTAAGGACGTTGCGGTCCGTTGTTACTTTAAGGACATTATGGTCCGTGGCTAGTTTAAGGACGTTGCGGTCCGTTGTTAGTTTAAGGACGTTACAGTCCATAGCTAGTTTAAGGACATTACGGTCCATAGCTAGTTTAAGGACATTGCGGTCCGTTGTTAGTTTAAGGACATTACGGTCCATTGTTAGTTTAAGGACGTTTCGGTCCGTAGCTAGTTTTCTGCGGCGAAGTTTTGCCAGATAGCACTTACAGAGTTTGGTGCTCAGGAAGATAGCGAGCGGACACAAGCGTCGTCGTCTATCATTAACCTGGGCTGTGACTCGTCAGGCGTAGTATTTCTTAAGGAATCGGCCATTTATTGGCCGGAAGGGTCTTTCGCCATGCATATCCATGAGAAAGTAAGCCCCATCTTGGTAGACTTTGTCTATGATGTACGGGCCTTCATAGTTCGGCTCGAATTTCTCCCGTTTAGCACGATTGGGGATCATAGGTCTCTTTACGACTAGCACGAGTTCGCCTTGGTGGAATGTTCTCGCCCTAGTCAATCTTTCGTATGAGCGCGTCATCCTTGCTTTGTAAACTTCTAGGTTTTGCTGCGCCATGAGACGAGTTTCATCGAGGGCATCGAGCTCCTCAAGTCGAAGATGGGCATTTTCTTCGTCCGTTAGTTCGTATCGAACCGCCACACGTAGAGAGGGTAGCTCTATCTCCAAGGGAAGTACCGATTCTGTACCGAATACTAACGCAAATGGCGTGGTGTTCGTGGTTGTCTTGAACGTAGTTCGATAGACCCAGAGAGCTTCATGCAATCTTTCGTGCCAGTCCTTTTTATTTCGGGACACCGTTTTCTTTATGATCTTTATCAAGGTCTTGTTAAAAGCCTCAGCTAGACCGTTAGCTCGGGGATTATAGACCGAAGAGTATCTCCAGTCTATGTTATGCTGTTGTGCGAAGCGACTGATTTTGTGACTTCTGTAGGCCGGCCCGTTATCGGAGATAATCCGTCATGGAGTGCCGAACCGATAGATGACGTGTGTCTTGAAGAAATGGAGGATGTTCTCCGTCTTCACTTCTCTTAGCGGTATAGCTTCTGCCCACTTAGAGAAGTAATCAGTTGTCGCCAATATGAACCGATGTCGTTTGGATGACGCTGGTTCGATGAGCCCAATTATGTCGGTTCCATACATTTCGAACGGCCAGCTAGCTACTGTTGGGTGTAGCAGGTTTGGATGCTGGTAGATGAACTCTCCATGAATTTAGCACGAGTGGCACTGCTTCGCGTATTCGAGGCAACCCTGAATCATTGTGGGCCAATAGTAGCCCATTCTTTTGATCTTCAGCTTCATCTTTGGCCCGGCTTGATGAGAACCGCAGAGTCCGTCGTGAGTTTCTTGGACGACTCTTATTGCTTCTTCCGGTCCCAGGCATCTCAGCCATAGAGAGTCGAACGACCTCTTATATAGAGAATCATTGACAAAGGCGAAAGACAGAGCTCGTTTCATGAGCTGATGTCTTGAGGATGCGTCTTCCGGTATTTGATGGGATTTGAAATAGTCTATAAAGACTTCTCTCCAATCCTTAGCCTTTTCTTGGTCCTCTATTTGTAGGGTTGTTTACTTGGTCGCTTCCTTTTCTTCAGACGACTCCGGAGATATTTCTGCTAGTGCAAGAACCCGACGGCTTTGTACAATGATCCTTACGTCATCGAGGTTTTCGTTAGCCGGTTCTTTAGCGAGTTTGGCTAATGCGTCCGCTTTGCTATTTTTTGTACGCGGTATGCTTTCTAGGGTGTAGGAAAGGATTTGAGTCAGCAGTTGTTGCACTCTCTCGCCGTACTTTACCAACTCTGGTTTGCACGTTTGATAGTCATCGTTTAATTGACTAACGACCAGCTGGGAGTCTCCGTATATAAGAAGATTTTCGATCCCCATGTCAACAGCGATCTCAAGACCTGCTATCAAAGCCTCATATTCCGCTTCATTGTTTGTCCTCGGCTCTGTTAAGGAAAAGGCAAAGCGCATTATTCCTCCTTGTGGAGTCACGAAGATGAGGCCTACCCCATATTTGAGTATAGGGGAGCTGTGCTTTCGCTTCTTCATGGAAGATGCCCCATCGAAGTAGAGTTCCCATTAGGTATCACTCTCTCCTCTCTCCCTGTCGATCGTGTCAAACGCGTGCTCGTCTGGCAATTCGCAATTTAGGGGTGAATCGGCAGGTATCAGATACTCAGCGAGGAAGTCAGTGATGGCCTGGCCTTTCACTGCCATGAGAGGTCGGTATGTTATCGAGAATTCTATTAAGAGTAGGGCCCATTTAGCGAGCCGTCCCGTTAATATGGCTCTTGACATCAAATATTTGAGAGGATCCACTTTTGATATGAGATGGACCTCATGCGCCAAAGCATAATACCGAAGCTTCGTTCTTGCGAAGATTAACGTCAGGCAATGTTTTTCGATAGGGGAGTAGTTGTTTTCTGCCCCCAGGAGAACTCGACTCAAATAGTAAAGGCCTCTCTCTTTCCCTTGGTCGTTCTTCTGTGCCCATAGTGCGCCTAAAGAACCTTCAAGGGCTGTTGTGTACAGGATGAGGGGATTTCTCTTGACTGGAGCGATCAGTACCGGCGGGTTCTGCAGATATTGCTTGATTTCGTCCAGTGCGCTTTGGCATTTATGATCCCAAACGAACGGGGTCCCCTTCTTCATTAGATGACTGTAGGGGCGGCATTTGCCGGAGAGGTTAGTTATGAACCGCCGGATATACGCGAGCTTCTCTTGTAGAGACCACAATTGTTTTAAAGTTCTTGGAGTGGGCATTTTCATAATCGCCTTGATCTTCGATGGATCTATTTCGATTCCCCGGTGTCGTATGATGAATACCAGGAATTTTCCCGAGGAGACTCCCAATGCACATTTTAGAGGGTTCATCTTCAGGTTGTACTTCCGAAGATGCCGGAATACTGTTTTCAAATGCTCCCACTGTTCCTCATATGATTTTCTTTTCACCACGAGGTCGTCGATATAACATTCGACAATCTCGTGTATGAGGTCATCGAAGATCTTTGTCATGGCCCTCTGGTAGGTGGCGCCAGCGTTCTTCAGATCGAATGGCATCACTTTGTAGCAGAATATGCCCAACGGAGTCTGAAAAGTAGTGTGCTTTTGGTCTTCGGAATGCATCTTTATTTAATTGTACCCCGATGATCCGTCCATGAAGGAGAAGATTTCATGGGTGGATGTGTTATCGATCATCAGGTCGGTAAAAGGTACTGGGAAGTCATCTTTCGGACAAGTTTTGTTGAGATCCCGAAAATCTACGCAGATGCGTACCGTCCCATTTTTCTTCATCACTGGGACAATGTTGGCGATCCAGTCAGGGTATTGAACTTCTTGGATGAGGTCGGAGTCGATTAGCTTCTTGACTTTGGTGTTGATACTCATTTCAAGTTCGAGCCGCATTCTTCTTGGTGCTTGTTTGACTAGCTTGACGTCCGGAGATATCGCCAATTTATGCACAGCTATTTCTGGATCTAATCCCCGCATCTCGGAATAGTTCCATAAGAAGCAGTCTTTATACTGCATGAGCACATCTTTTAGCATAGCCACCTGCTCTTTAGACAGCAGCTCACCGATGAACGTTGGTCGCGGTTCGTTTGCCATTCCCAAGTCGATTTTTTTCAGGTTGTCCACCGTGGTGTGTATCCCATCTTCCAACTCTTTTGGCGCCGGTGAAAATTCTGAGATCAACTCGTTCTCATCCTCATTTTCGAAGCACCGGGAGAGGTCATCCATATTCTTATGTTTTCCTTCTTCGGACAGCGTTATCACGTGGCAGGTATGAGATCGTTTCCAAGACCGATGTTGATCTGGTACCACACTCGCTATACCTGTTGCTTTTGGCATATTCTTTTATGGTGGGGCTACCCTCCAATTGTTGGATAAAGCAAACATGCCTTACTGATATTGGTGTTCGACCCAGTTTTTGAAGGTGAAGCAGTCTTCAAGAGGATGTCCTATTGCTCGGTGGTAAGAGCAATAGTCCGGGTGATGAACCTCATTTGCTTGATCGGGGTGCCGAGACTCCAGGAGTGTCATCATTTGATGTTTCATGACAAGGTCAAAGATTCTCCTTGTCTTGTCTCGAGGGAAAGAATATGCTCGACCCATCTTTTTCATAAGAGACGGATTCCGGCTGACCTTTTCTCGATCGCGTGGCCTTTTGGATCCGTTTTGCCGTTGTCGAACGTTTCTTCCGTTCTTTAGATTGTTTTTGCCTCCGCGTCGGGCCTTTTTCTTGTCTTGGGAATGCATGGCGGGCTGACGGTGAAGGGCATTGTCATCCTATGTAGCCTGCCGAAGGAGGCGTTGCGTCTTGGCTTTCTCGTAAATGGTCATTTCGCGTCTGTGGTCGTTCCGAACCTTTTGACTCGCTTCCCTTACTAGCTTGTCTATCTGTTCTTCAAACGACGGACTCGGCATTTTTATGGCAGGATCTCGTTCTGGTTCAACGTCAGCGTCTTTTAAAAGAGCATCCCCTTCTTCATCGAGGTCATTTATGACATGGCAGCCATGGAATTGCTCCCGTTTCTTGGACTGGTCATATCCAAGCCCAATTTCCGTTGGGCAATTGATTAGTCGAAAATATTGCATATTTTAGTCGGCAATTTCCTCATCATTTGCATTCATATAGAAGTGTTCGGCATTCATATTTCACATATTAGCAGATCAGTCGTTAAATATCAGATTTCATGTGTTAGACCTTAAAACCGGCATTTCTAGGGAAATTGACTGCATTTCATAGCATGGCATTATTTCTATATATCGCAACCCGTGTTTCGAAGCCCGTGCAGGAAAATCAGAAGATCGGTCAAAATTCACAGGGCAAGACTGCTAAAAGATACGCCAACTCATAGATTTGGAATCTGGTATTGTTCTAAAAGGCCTTCAGAGATTTAACATATCAGAAAATACATCAAAATACAGCAGAAGCCAACACCAGAAAGATGAAGCCCCAAGGAGCCAAAATGGCCGCGGTTCCGCGGCCTAAGCCAGCTAATGCGGCGGAACCGCGGCGGCTTGTCGACTTCACAACCTCAGCTTTGCACCACAACTTCTATCTCAATGCCTACAGCTCATAATGACACAACATTTTCCAGAAAGACCCAGAACCTTCTGCCAGATCAGCAAGCTTTGGGATCTACACTAAACTAGCCTTGTATTCTAGAAACTTCTCCCTAAACCCTAGCTTAAACCCTAAGCTAAGCCTAACTAACTACTTCTAGAAGTCTTTCAACAAACTTTTGGAGGGAACTTCTATTTCAAACTCAAGGCCTAGGGTTTGGGAAATCTATAAATAGGACCCTAGGCTCACTTGTAAAGGAATTATTCATTCATTGAAATTGATTGTTCCATTCACTCTCTTTCTTCATCTTCTTCCACAAGTCTAGTGACAAGACTTGTGTGAAACCCTAACCCTAATTCCAATCAAAAGCCAAGATCCCGAGTACCCCATCAAGCAAGAAGCCTTGCAACCTTTTATGAGCGAAGCCGATCTTCAACAGAGCAAGTGGTCCAAGCCGATCCGCGACTCACGGAGCCGAGCGAAGCCAATTCGACAATTTAGTTCTTCCTCTTGTAGTTCTTGAGTGACTGTAATCAAATTGTTGATATAAATAAAAGGTGATATTCTTTTATCTTGTTTTCTTTAAATTCTTGCATCATGATATCTTTTCAATTCTTGAATACTTTCTGTGTGATGATGTGTGAATAAACTCCGCTCGTCGAGAAGTCGAGACGATCAATAGAATGATGATGTAATATATCTGAAAACGATTCTTGATTCCTACGAGTTTTGTAAACCCTAGCAAGTTCAAGAATTGATGACCCAATTCGTTGCGATGCTTTCTTGATTGATATCGCTCGAGATTGGGGAGTTACGATCGTTTCTTGAAATTGTTAGAGGCTAGAATGTGAATGATATCGACGAAAGAACAAGGGTTAAACGATGAAACCCTAGTCTCACGAGAAAACCCTAACTCTCGTCGATCATCATCGATCTAGTATCAATCCTTCGAAGGACAAGAACACGAAATCTTGAGATTACATCACGTCTATAGATTCGATCGATTCCTACGAGCCTCATTTAGATTCTTGACATTTGGTTGGAAAATATCATCGAAACCCGATTCTCGATTGTTTATCATTTCTTGATTCTTGATTAGATTAGTGACACCTGAATCAATCGATAAAATCTTGAATCATGTTTTCTTTTCTTTTCGATTAACTTTTCAATTCATACAAATCAAACATTGAAACGATCGCACAATCCCTGTGGACGATCCGCACTCGCTTACGATCTACAACTGACACCGTAATTGATTGCGGTCAAATATAATTCTTTGGTTGTGATTTCTTTATACAATTTTCTAAATACCGATAGAAGATACTGTTATCGATCAAATGAAACCGTTATCGGGAAACAATTGATTCGATACTTGCTTTTACTACACAAACAAGAATTTCAAAGACAATCAAATGACGCCGTTGCCGGGGATTACGCGCTAATTCGTTTCATATTAAAGTTGAATTGAAAGATTTATTCCATTGTAATTTTTTGTAATCAAAATTCGTGCAAACCCTAAACAATTTGTTGTGGTTCATTGCAAGGAAATCTGGAGCTGTTTGGAAATTGAAGAAATTTTTTTGAAAATTCCAGAGAGTTGGAGTTATCAACAGAAAGCTTCTGTTGAATTTTGGTGCAGTGATCTGCACAGAAGACCGCGATTCCGCGGTGGGAGCCAGCAATTGCGGGGGAACCGCGGCAACCTTGATGGATCTCTGTGAAATTTTTCTCTCAGGTAACTCCTTACCTTCTTCTCTCTCCTCTTTTTAGCTCCAACTAATAATTTCTGCAGGTTTCTTTGCAAATAATCGCAGCTCGCAAATTGCAAAAGTAAATTTGTGCGTGATTTTGTTTCTTGGTTGTTTGCATAACAAATACGGATATTAAGGGGCACGGCCAAATCCAAATTAGGTGGGGATTTCATTACCCTTCCTAGGCCCCGAAAATCGCAAAACTTGCATCCGCATTGACCCACATTAACTAAAAAATATCTAGAGATGACTCTAAGGACCGTCGCGCTCACTTAGGACAGAAGAAGGCCGTGGGTAATTCATTGTTTATCCGCGTTTTCTTGTGGTGCCTAGGCAAGTGTGTCGAAGGCTAGTGGTTATTAATTAGGCCCACTACTTACGTAGTGGAGTACCTTCCCACTTACCTGGCACTTACTTGGCCACAGGGGGACAAGGAGGCAGTGGAGGATTCTATCCTGCGACTTGTCTTTTGGCAGTTAGGAGCAGTCTAGAGCCGGACCTAGGTGACCACTAGATTCTAGGGTTTGTGTTGCTGCATTTGTTGTGTCGCATCATATTTTTCAAAAAAATCCGTCCCTTTTTTAAAGCAAACACCGCATTCATTCATTTCCCCTAATTATAAATTCACGCTGCCACCTGTACTAACCCTTTTTAGTGCAAGATAGGCTGGACACAGGATTCTAGTGTCCGTTTAGTCCGCGTACCCTTTATCGACTCCGAAGTCGATATTTCTCCATTTACTTCTTCTTTACCCACTACCACACCCACATCGATGGATCCACCTCCATCGAATTTCTTTAACCCTAATCTGCCGCCGTACGTTGGTGCGCAGAATCCACCCCGCATCTCTCTCCAAGAGAGGTGCTATCCTACACGAGGTCCCCTTTCCACCTGTCTTTCTATTCCACCTGCCAACGGGGAAAATTTTGAAATTAAACCCCAATACATCAACCTTCTACCCAAATATCACGGTCTCAAGACTGAGGACGCTTACGTTTTCATTACCAAATTTGAAAACGTATGCGCAATGATGGGTACGTCACAACTTTCAGTGGATGCTATGCGTCTACGACTTCTTCCATTTACTTTGTGCGATATAGCCGAGAAGTGGCTATATAACACCACCGCACACTCAATCACAAATTGGGAAGAATTCGTAGCGGCATTCCTTAAGAAATTCTACCCAAATCACAAGACAACTCGAGTCCGCAGCGAAATAAATCAATTCAATCAGCTTCCAAATGAACCATTTTCAAAATATCTTGACCGATTCAAGGATCTGTTGGTTCAATGCCCACATCACGGAATCCCGAGATAGGAACTGTGCCGAATCATATACGAGGGCAGTAACCCTAACACTAAACAGAGTCTTGAAAACATGTGTCAAGGAAATTTTATGAACAAAGACGATGGGGAAACTTGGAAATACTTAGAAGATTTCGCTGAAAAATCTTTACAGTGGGAAAGTCCATCATTTAGGTGTGGCAATAACCAATCGGATGTTTCCATAGGAGTTAGAGCTGACATTTCAGCTATACACAAGAAACTCGAGACTATGGAAAACAAATTTTTAGCTGCCTCCCTTAATCAAATGTCACTTTCCAAAACTGTATGTGGATGCTGTTCTGATCCTTCTCATTTGACGGAAGAATGTCCACGAAATTCTCAGTTTCAAGGTCATGAGCATACCAATGCCGCATTTCAAAGACCTAGAAATGATCCATTTTCTTCCACATATAATCAGGATTGGAGGAATCACCCTAATTTTGCTTGGAACCAATCACAATCTCAAAACACGGTTCCAAACCAAAACAATTTCTAAAGGGTCCCTCCACCACAACAGCAACCACAACTTCAATTGAGTCAGCGCCCCTTTCAAGCACATAACTTTCAAAATCCGGTCAACACCCCTGCACTGTCTAGTCCTTTACAGTTGACCGGAACTGATGAATCCTCTTCTTTTGCACAATACATGAATTTGGTCTTAACAAATATCATGCAAGTTTCGGCTGAAATGAAGTCTTCTGTCGATAAAATTAAGAAAAACTCTGCGTCCCAAAACGAGAGTATTAAATCGATGGAAGAAGAAATTGCACGATTAAAAGCCGAAATGAGTGTAAGAGAGAAAGGGAAACTTCCAGCTCAACCCTTACCCAATCCTGGCTATTCACATCATGTGAATGCAATCACCACGTTGAGATCTGGAAGAGTGCTTGACAATCACGTTGGGGAAGAGACTGATTACACAGAAAAATCTATCGATGATACCCCGGCTGAGACCTTTCCTTCCACTTCTACTTCTAATTCTGACCACAGTTCTTCTACCCTACCACCTTCTCGCGAGCCTATTCTCCATTTCCCACTAGGCTCGACACCTCAGTATAGCCCTTCTAGTTCTCCACAGACGATCCCCACTCCTCTTTTGGGATCACGTCTACCCCCTCTTCCTTCTCCTATGATGGACCCAGCGCTTATTGCTAAAGCACCTTATCCTAATCGGTTAAGGGCTAACACACCAAGTCCACATATGGAGAAGATCACTGAGATGTTTAAACAGGTTAACATAAACATCCCTCTTCTAGATGCTATCCAACAAGTCCCCGCATATGCGAAAGTTCTTAAAGACTTGTGCACTAGAAAGAGGAAGAAACAAATGCCCAAGAAGATATTCATGGCAAAGACTGTAGACACGGCTTTCCCCCAGCAATTACCGAGGAAACGTAAGGATCCTGGCTATCCTACGATTTCCATCTCTATTAGGGAGAAACACATCAACCGTGCTCTACTAGACCTTGGGGCAAGTGTTAACCTGCTTCCTTTCTCAGTCTATGAGCAGTTAGGGATCGGAGAGTTGAAGCCATCTCCTTGCACTCTCCAGATGGCTGACCGATCAATCACCAAACCTAGGGGTGAACTGGAGGATGTGTTAATAAAAATCGGGGAATTTATATTCCCTGTGGACTTTATTGTAATTGATACACAGCCTGTAACGAACTCACGGAATCAAATTCTGGTGATTTTAGGTCGCCCCTTTTTGGCCACTTCCAACGCTATCATCAATTGTCGTAACGGTTCTATGACCCTATCTTTCGGGAAGAGGACTATTGAGATGAACATTTACAAATTGGGAAGTGTACCCTCCGAACCTACTGCTCAGATCTATTCTGTCGACTTAATGGATGTCGACAGCAGCGAATTTGATGACCCTCATAATACTGATCTTGACTCTTTTCATATGTTGTTGTTTGACCCAACTATATATCTTACACATACGGACTCTACCACCGAGATGTCAGGGTCAACAACTAACACTGATTATGAAATGTTTTTAGAGTCTGAAAATCACCCCGCACTTTGTGATGACATTATTCTTCGGGGTATTGATGAAACTTTTGAGGAGATCTTCGCTGATGAACTCGCATTTCTGAATAACACGGGTGTTGAGATGAATCAGGTTCCAATCATTAAAATTGAACCTCCACCCCTTCTTATGACTTGTAAGAAGAATGCGAGTAATCCATCATACTCACTGCATCGTCTCTCCAAAATGAGACGCACACACATTCTTTTCCACCCCTTTCCCTTTCCACATTTCTTCTTCCACCAACCAGAGCACTGCATTGATAAAATTTTCGAATGGTTGGTGTTGATATTCGGTCTTTGCAAAGCTTGGCATCGACCAATAATTCTTGACCCCCTCATGTGATTTTCAAAAGATTAACATTGCATAACTCAAGTTTGGGGGGGGTATATTTTTCTGGCTCTTAAAAAGAATTTTTTTTTTTTTACAAAATGATGAGCCAAAAATAAGTTTTGGGAAGTTCTTCACTTAAATATTTTGCCCCCACTAATAAATTCCTCCCAAGCTTATATAGGTTTTTTGGAGATTTAGCGGATGGCGACAGTGAGGACACTGTTGAAAACAAGTTTGGGGGAGGTTTGTGCTTATTTTCGCATCATTTGCATATCACTTTGCATAAGCACAAAACATTTTTGAAAAACTATAAAAATTTAAAAAATTTCAAAAAAATAAAAACATATTTTTGTACATAAATAAGATAATAAAAGTTTACATAGTGAACAATTACATCCATGAGATTAGAAAAATTTAAGAAAACTAAGAAAATTAGAAGTTTTCTTATACGAACTAGTAATAAGTAGTTATGAGCCGTTGTCCCAAGGGTTAGTAAGATGAAGGACGTCACTAATCTGAGGATAAAAATAAGTCTGAAAAATAGTTTCTATTCTAGAAGCCAAACATTTTGAACGTTGATATCCTGTTATTCGCACTTACACACGTCTTGAAACCTGGGATAGTAGAGGATACCTTGAAATGCTCTTGTCTTAAAGCCAAAAGTATGAAGGAAATAAAAAGAAAAAAAAAGTGAATAAAAAATATATAAAGTGGTGAGAAAAATGGACACTGGTTTTGTTATCACCGAGGGCAATAAAAAATGTATAGCGAGGGTGCCTCTTCACCTAGTGCCCTAAGGCCAACTGGTCTGGGAGTCACTGCTATGCCTAAGGTGGTGCAAGACGAGAAAAATACACCAAATAAGCAAGCACAGGAGTAATCGGTCGGTTAGTAGCTCAAGAAGTATTAACGGTCGCATGAAAGTGTGTGAGCAATCTCATCTAAATATTCATTAATTAAAAAGTACTGAGGCTGATGGGCAAGAGTATGATAGCTTGAATTGAATTCTCCAGGTGTAGGGATGTCCTTTACACACACGCAGGGTGATATGATCGATGTTTGGAAGAAAGATAGGAATGAAGAATAAGACGATGTTTTATTGAGGGAGGACGTGATTTCTGACATCTTTTCATGACCATTAAGATAGGGCTCATGACAACCGAAAAGCTAGCTTAGTTGGAAACCATAATTTTCAAGTCTTTTCTTTTACAATTCTTTTCTTTAAATGTAATATTCATGATCTTCCTTTTATTATTGGATTTTGTGGGTGCAATCCGCTGAAAACCCTCAGGAGACAACACTCCTCTTACTAGGGACACCTAGAGGTTTAAAGGCTTGTTGCACGTGCTCAGTGCAATCGTGTTGCCTACGAAAATGTGCTAGTTAGTTTTTCTCTTTCTTTATTTTCTCCTTCTCTTTTAAATAAAACAGTTCGCTCGAGACGATCGAAATTAAGTTTGGGGGAATTTGATTAGTCGAAAATATTGTATCTTTTAGCCGGCAATTTCCTCATCATTTGCATTCATATAGAAGTGTTCGGCATTCATATTTCACATATTAGCAAATCAGTCGTTAAATATCAGATTGCATGTGTTAGACCTTAAAACCGGCATTTCTAGGGAAATTGACTGCATTTCATAGCATGGCATTATTTCTATATATCGCAACCCGTGTTTCGAAGTCCGTGCAGGAAAATCAGAAGATCGGTCAAAATTCATAGGGCAAGACTGCTAAAAGATACGCCAACTCATAGATTTGGAATCTGGTATTGTTCTAAAAGGCCTTCAGAGATTTAACATATCAGAAAATACATCAAAATACAGCAGAAGCCAACACCAGAAAGATGAAGCCCCAAGGAGCCAAAATGGCCGCGGTTCCGCGGCCTAAGCCAGCTAATGCGGCGGAACCGCGGCGGCTTGTCGACTTCACAACCTCAGCTTTGCACCACAACTTCTATCTCAATGCCTACAGCTCATAATGACACAACATTTTCCAGAAAGACCCAGAACCTTCTGCCAGATCAGCAAGCTTTGGGATCTACACTAAATTAGCCTTGTATTCTAGAAACTTCTCCCTAAACCCTAGCTTAAACCCTAAGCTAAGCCTAACTAACTACTTCTAGAAGTCTTTCAACAAACTTTTGGAGGGAACTTCTATTTCAAACTCAAGGCCTAGGGTTTGGGAAATCTATAAATAGGACCCTAGGCTCACTTGTAAAGGAATTATTCATTCATTGAAATTGATTGTTCCATTCACTCTCTTTCTTCATCTTCTTCCACAAGTCTAGTGACAAGACTTGTGTGAAACCCTAACCCTAATTCTAATCAAAAGCCAAGATCCCGAGTACCCCATCAAGCAAGAAGCCTTGCAACCTTTTATGAGCGGAGCCGATCTTCAACAGAGCAAGTGGTCCAAGCCGATCCGTGACTCACGGAGCCGAGCGAAGCCAATTCGACAATTTAGTTCTTCCTCTTGTAGTTCTTGAGTGACTGTAATCAAATTGTTGATATAAATAAAAGGTGATATTCTTTTATCTTGTTTTCTTTAAATTCTTGCATCATGATATCTTTTCAATTCTTGAATACTTTCTGTGTGATGATGTGTGAATAAAATCCGCTCGTCGAGACGATCAATAGAATGATGATGTAATATATCTGAAAACGATTCTTGATTCCTACGAGTTTTGTAAACCCTAGCAAGTTCAAGAATTGACGACCCAATTCGTTGCGATGCTTTCTTGATTGATATCGCTCGAGATTGGGGAGTTACGATCGTTTCTTGAAATTGTTAGAGGCTAGAATGTGAATGATATCGACGAAAGAACAAGGGTTAAACGATGAAACCGTAGTCTCATGAAAAAACCCTAACTCTCGTCGATCATCATCGATCTAGTATCAATCCTTCGAAGGACAAGAACACGAAATCTTGAGATTACATCACGTCTATAGATTCGATCGATTCCTACGAGCCTCATTTAGATTCTTGACATTTGGTTGGAAAATATCATCGAAACCCGATTCTCGATTGTTTATCATTTCTTGATTCTTGATTAGATTAGTGACACCTGAATCAATCGATAAAATCTTGAATCATGTTTTCTTTTCTTTTCGATTAACTTTTCAATTCATACAAATCAAACATTGAAACGATCGCACAATCCCTATGGACGATCCGCACTCGCTTACGATCTACAACTGACACCGTAATTGATTGCGGTCAAATATAATTCTTTGGTTGTGATTTCTTTATACAATTTTCTAAATACCGATAGAAGATACTGTTATCGATCAAATGAAACCGTTATCGGGAAACAATTGATTCGATACTTGCTTTTACTACACAAACAAGAATTTCAAAGACAATCAGCAATTTTCATTGAGTTCCGGAGATGTTCCAAATCATTTTGTAGAACTGAGCTTGCCGAGTAGTCTGTTTGAAAGGTACGTCTTGGTATCTTAATAACCTTCTCAATCCCTCTGTGTAGTATCTGGGCAGACGGATTGGTTGGAGCCTGTCAAGCGCAGGTTCGGAACCATGCCAGAGTTCTCTTTCGACTTTAGTCTCCCCGGATCGATAGAATAGGATCGCCTTTTCACCTCTTCATCTAGGAGGGACATAGAATGTCTGCATCTCTTGCACGCTATATGTCTCAAGCGCATCAAGCTCTCTGTAGTGCTTCCACGGAACCATGATGATTTGCAAACTCTGATCATCTCCAGTGAGGGCCTGCATTAATGGACGGACCGAGAACACGGCGTTGACTTCATCTTCAAAGTCACTGTAAAAGACCAGAATAAGGGTCGATGGTCCCGGCCTGTTGTATTGGGGCGGCCCCGAATAGACTATCTCTTCTTCCTCCTCGGTATCGCTCCCAAAGACCGGAATAGTGGTGATAGCTTTTTGCTTATTCTTCGGTTTATGGCATCTTTCCGTCTCTTCAAAGTCTGGTAGGAAATACTTTGCATCTTTGTACTTTCGGACTTCATTTACGAAGAATGGGTTTAGTTCCCCATCACGGTATACTCGAGACCATCTTTGAAATACTTCATACACTGATGTTGTGTAGAAGGGATGATGTTGTACTCATGTAACCAAGGCCTGCCAAGCAAAACGTTGTAGCAGGTCTTGGCGTCAATGACATGAAATTTGATGTCAGTGACGAGCAGCCCAAAGCATAACATCAGTATTATAGACCCTAGCGTCCGTGATGACTGGGAGTCGAACCCGAAGATGGTGATTTTATCCCGAGCGAGGTGTTGAACGCTCATGCAGATTTCTTTTAGCATCCTTACATTTAGGAGGTTGACAGAGGACCCGTTGTCAACTAAGATCTTCCCTATCTTGATTTCATGGCAGTACCCGGTGACATACAGGGGACAGTTGAGCTCGCACGTTCCGAGGAGAAGATCTTCATCGCCGAAAGTGATGTCAGCTGTGTGCACTTCTTCCAGCTCGTCCTTCATCTTTTCTTCAGCAAGGAAAGCTTGAAACTGCTCGGGCTCTTGTAAGGCCCTGATCAGAGAATCTCATGCCTCTTTAAACAACAGAAGAGTATCCAAAATGCTTAGCTGTGAGGGTATCTTCCTCAGATGCGCCAGAACATTGTAATCCATTTTGTATTTCTTGGGCGGGTCCTTGGCTGCCAGCTCTTCGACGACTCGATCATCAAGAGCGATATCCTCAGGGACTTTTTCCTTCCCCTTATCCTTTTTGTTCGATCCTTTGTTTGCAGGTCCAGGATTCTTTTCGGGCAACGTACGATTACACAGCTGAATGTTTTCACAGTTCTTTATCGCTTCCTCTTTTCCTGAGGTAGATTCCTTGAAGAGAGGGTCGAGGGCTACTTCTTCATCAGAGTCGCTTCCGAAGGTGAGAACTTGCAATCCCATGGTATCAACCATGTAACAGTTGCCGGCAGTTCTTTTATGCTCATCTGTCATATTTCTCCACCCCCGACGAGTTTTGCGTTTCAACCACTTGAAATGTTGTCGGTGAGCAACATGTCCTTGCCACCATTTCTTAAAGGCCATGCATTTTTCGGTAGGGTGTGCAATCCTCTGATGGTATAAACAGTAGTTCGGATGTACGTCCGCTTCGTCAAGGTGTATACTGCCAGGAGTATTTCCTTTGAAAGATGGCAGCTTTATTCCCATTGATAGGAT
Organism: Agapanthus africanus; assembly: GCA_030015575.1. NCBI lineage: Eukaryota > Viridiplantae > Streptophyta > Magnoliopsida > Asparagales > Amaryllidaceae > Agapanthus > Agapanthus africanus. The sequence goes on from JASDDO010000028.1 coordinate 75,953,508, forward strand.
TTTAGCGAACAGTTTCCTTGTCTTAAGCCTGTTTTTCTCTGCAGCAGGCGTGCCTCGATCTGGTTGGAGTGCTTTGCGACTCATCCCCACCATGACTTCTTCAACTTGATGCCGATACCTGGCCCTTTCGAATATGGCCATTTCACGCTCTTGATCATCTTTGCTCTTTTGACGGGCTTCATTCAGCAGCATATCAATCATTTCGTCTGACGGTTCCAAGGATTTTGGCACCGATTCTGCCCCCAGCTCCTCTATATTATCTTTTGATGCCGAGTGAGCTTCTTCGTCATTTATTGGTGAATGAGAGATCATGTAACAACTTGCCACATAATTCTCGGGTTCTTCTGACGAGTCGTCTCCGTCGTCATTGTCATTATCTCCGCTCTCAAGGATGTGGTTGAAAAACTCTTGGAGTGTGACCGGGGTTCGCGCCTTCTGGTTATATTCCTCCAGTGCGTCAATATGCCTTTGCAAATCCGTGTGCTTGTCATCAGGCTGCGCGGGCTTCATGGTCTTCTTCTTCTTCCTTGAAGACTTTGACGGCTGGGCCTGGGTATTTTGCCCATCGCTACCAACTCTCGGTGTTGGGCGCGGTTTCAGCATCCCCTCAATGATGTCTGGCTCCATCGGGCTTTTCCATCTAATCGCCGGACATGCTTGAAGATCCTTCAGCATTCTTTTAGTTTTAGCCGAAAGAACAACTTCCCATAGAGCTTCCTCTATAAATGAGCATGATGCACCCAGCTTGTCCACCTTTTTAAGAGCGTGCGGCTGTGGCGGGTTTACCCTCCAGTTTTCAGACAGCGCAAATTTGCCTTGTTAGTACTGGTCCTCAATCCAGTTTTTGAAGACGAAGCAATCTTCGATTGGGTGGCCCACTATTCAGTGGTAGGGGCAGTAATTGGGATTGTTGACGTCGCCCGGTTGCAGTGGGTGTCTCAGATCTGGTAAAGTGATAAGCCTGTTACGCACCGCCAGTTCGAATAGTCTTCTCATTTTATCCCGAGGGAATGAGTAAGGACGTCTCAGTTTTTCTCCGAGTGATCGCTGTTTATCGTTTGGCGAGCACCTGGTTTCGGATCGCTCGGCTGTTGCTAGGCGTTGGCGACGAAGGTCGCTTTTCCTTTGCCCTTTCCATTTGGGCCAGCTTGTCGATCAAGGCCTAGAAAGTGGTCGACTTGAAGAACATCATAAATTGGGATATAATCGCTTGCGGGTCAAGGATCCCTACGAACATGCCCACAGCAGGAGCTTCTTCTATGCGTTGTTCGCATTTTGACCATAGGTTCCGCCATCGAATTGCATACTGAACCCATGTCTCTCCTGGCTTCATCCTGACATTGATCAATGCCGTGATCGGGATGCATTCGCTGGCGCTTGCGAAACGTTAGGTGAATAGAAACTCTATTTCTGTGAATGTTTTGATGGAGTCATTCGGAAGCTCCGAGTACCATTCAAATGCCGTCTCCGCTAAGCTGCCGACGAATTGGCGAAGTAGCAGTTTGTCGTCACCTCCAGTATTGCCGCATAGAGCCCTGAACTGAGCAACGTGCTGATGGGGATTGCCTGTCCCTTTATACACGTGAAATTTAGGGATCGTGTATCCTGGTGGGTACTTAATTTGATCGTACCAGCTTGGATAGGGTCGCCCAGTTCTGACGACTTGGCCAGCGGTTTTGCTTGCCTGATGAGCTCGTATTTGTTGAGCTATGTAGTCATCAAGCGTAGCTTTTGAGATCGTCTCCTCCCTGGCTGCTAATAAAGCCGGAAGAGGGTTTGATGTCTCCCCTTTGTCGTCTTCAATGATTATTGGGGGATCTTCGGCTGGAGGGTCCTGCTGGATCGTCATCCCCGCCATATCTTGGAACAGGAGCGCCATTTGTTTTATGTTAGCCGCTTATTCCGCGGCTTCTTTATCTTTCTTTTCGATTATTCTTCGGAGGAACTTGGTGTCGGTCTCCTGCTCCTGGCATTGATTCAACGATACTTCCGGGCTTTCCTTCTGCCCAGTGAGTGCGACCATCTTCGTCAGCATCTCCTGGAGTTTCTGTTGTTGCTCTTGAGCCTTAGTTGCTGATCGCGTAAGTGGTCTATGACCCCCAAAAGCACGTCTTTCCTCTTTTCCGGAAGCTATGTAAATGGTGTGCACTACCATGCCCCTGACTTGGGGCGTTTAGGCTCAGTGCCCTTGAGATTTGTCGTAGGCACAGGGATCTTCTCCGGCTTTCTCCTTTTATGGGCGGTCGAAGTTGAGGGGGCTGTTGCAAACAATACTTTCCGCGGTACGACGGTGGGATGATCCTCCTCTTGCCGGACCTTCATTTTCTTCTGTTGGCGGGAGTAGTCTTTGTCGATCACAGAGTCTTGGACTCTTCGCCAGACCCTATGGATTTTGGAGGACAGCCGCTGAAGGGGCTGCTCCGGCTTCGCTTTAGTAACATTGTCAGCTGGTGGAGGATTCCTTTTTAGTACGAAAATTGGAGAGTTCTTGCGCACCCTCCTGAGCAGCTCAAAACTGTTCCCAGTTGGAACAGCAGCGTCAACTTCCACCAGTGGAGCTGGTGGGGTAAGTCCAGAAGGGGAACTGCCCCCGGTTTTTCTCACTCAGCGTTAGTGACGACGTCGAGCATGTTGTGTAGCCAGGATCACCTTTATCATCGGAGTAGCTTCGTCATGCCCCCTGCTTTGAGGAGAGGCTGTTATTGGCGCCAGCCTATCAAAGACTAACATCCACTGGGAAGGAATGGTCAACCTGTCGAAGGCCGACTTTCGAGTAGGGGAAATAGTTTGGACGACATCACCTGCAGCAGGAGTTGGGATAGCCTTCTCTGGTATTGCAAGCCTCTTCGCGGGCCCATTTGAGCTTAGGCTCAGCCTGTCGAAAACTGAGGTAGTAGACTTGGACGACCGGTTGAGAAGGACCGTAATAGTTGCAAGCCGATCGAAGACCGACTTCTTCAGTGCTTCCTGTGATGGCATCGAGACGGTGAAGCTTGTTGGCGACATCATGGTCCCGAAGAACAACCCAGTGGTGGCCTGTGTAACCTGTTCCACCGGCAATGCGAAGATGGAGGCCACTTAGGTCCCGTAAGTTACTCCTCTAGATGGGGTAGAGCAAGAGTTGTTGTTGCAGGTACATTTGTAAGCCATTGGTCTTCTTTTCTCTGCATGGAGCAAGACACCAAATCTTAGTACCTCGAATCCAGGGGCAACCATATTATACCGCGATTCGTTCGCGAACACGACACACGAAGTGTGGAGTGGAAAGAGGAAAAGGTCCCACTGGGTGTGCCAGAATCTGTTTACCGCCGAAAGACGCGACCGGGACGTTAGGATGTCTGGCCTGAATTTTAGGGGCAGATACTATTTGGTTTTATCCGTCCGCTTCTTCGAAGATGCCAAGTTGATTTATGGCACCGAATATCGGAGGTATGGACGGATGCGGCCGTTGTAGCAGACTTCGTCAGATTCCCCCTCGTTTACGAGGGGTTTTTGATTATAGGGACGCTCTTCCCTACAGGTGCAAGCCCCTGCAGTTAATTACGTTGCCGCGTAGCGATAATCACTTTCTCTTTCTCCAGATGTTCACTTCGTGTCGTGTGTGTTTGTTTTATTTTTGGTTGCCCGTGGATTGTATACGGAGACTAATTTGTGTTATCGCCCGTAGGGCGTGGATTAGTCCAAATCTGTATTCTCTTAGATTTGGGTTTGGTTTGATTTAAGGATCGTTAATCTCGTTTGAGATTAAGATCAACTTGAATGTTTGTTAAAGATACGTTAGTCTAATTTTAAACTAAGATCTACTTAATAAGGTTTTAGGATCATTTAAATCCAACGAAAAATCATTTGGGCTCTATCGTTTTAGTTTAAGGACGTTACGGTCCACAGCTAGTTTAAGGACATTACGGTCCATTGCTAGTTTAAAGACGTTGCGGTCCATAGAATTGTTGGTTGTCGGGACCCGCCACCTCTCTGAAGACGTTGAAGAATTACAACGACATATATCAGAGGTGTGGGGAGATATACCCTTGAACCAATATCGGTTGAGAGATCTGTAGTTGGGTTTGGGATTAAGACCAATTTAGAAAGAATGTGAGCACATGGGCTCGGTTGATCTGAATTAGGGACATTTGGTCAACCTTGGGCTCAGCCCACTTGATTACTTATTTGGGCTTGATCCTCTTTTTGTTTCAGCACTGCTGAGCATTGATTTGGGTTCTGACACCCCTTTTTCTTTTTGTTTTACTTATACTCTTTTATATGGAGTGTTAAACAATTTATGGTGCCCGCGTATAAAGCGCGTGAGGCGCTCGGCGCTGAGCGCCAAACACTTAGTGCTAAGCATCTTTTTATTAAATAGTGCCCGTGTAAGGGGCACGTAGAGCACTCGACGTCGAGTGCCAGACTTTGAGTGCCAAGCGCTTCTTATTAAATAGTGCCCACGTGAGAAGCACGTAGAACGCTTGGCGCTGATCGCCAGACTTCGGGTGCTAAGCACTGAATTTTCTGTTCTGCTTAATTCAATTCCCTGAGAATTAGATTCTCATTTGTGAAAGACTTTGTCTTATAGATATGACATCTGGGAAAAGAACTAAGTTCTTCTGATGTGAGAGTTAAACTCTTACATATTAAGGAGATGTTATGATCTCTCTTATTTTTATTTATCTTTAGGAGAAATCATTCTTGTCTTTGAAGTTTAAAGTTTATGGGGGGTTTCTTCTATATAAGACTTGAAGTCTTGGGTTCTTTATATAGTAGATGCTGATTTATTGATTTAGTTAAGGAAATCTCTCATTGAGAGATATCTAATTGATCTGGAGATTTTATCCACCATTGGATATTTGATTCTAGGCCTTCTGTTTTACAGAAGATATTTATCTTGTTCTCAACAAAATTGGGAAAATATTTTCCCATACATAGCTTATTCTGTATCTTGGCAATTTTTAATCACCATTAAATCTTTAATCCAACGGTGCTCCGTTTTACAGAGATTAATCTTTCTTGTTTTAGGAAGATTCAAGAAATATTTCCTCAACAGAATTTAATTCTGTAATTTGATGATTTATCATCTTCGTTGGATTTTTGATCCAAGAGTGGAGAACTTTTAGTTTTGGCGCTGGCTCTCTCGTGCTTTGCACGTGAGGCGCTGCCTCAGAGTTTTTAACTCTGGGCACTGGCGCTCTCATGCTTTGCACGTGAGGTGCTGCCTCAGTTCAAATTTTGAACAGAGCCTTGCTCTCTTATTGGGGGAAACACCGATTAAGTCCGGAAGGATTGAAGGAGATCCGCATTCAGTTGGACGAACTGCTGAAGAAAGGTTAGATCCGACCCAGTACTTCAAGCTGGGGATTTCCGGTACTACTAGTGAAGAAGAAAGAAGGTTCATATAGGATGTGTGTGGATTATCGAGCTCCGAACGAAGTGACGATTAAGAACAAGTATCCACTACCGCGTATCGATGACATTTCGATCGGTTAAGTGGGTCTTGTGTCTTTTTAAAGTTAGATCTTCGTTCGGGTTATCATCAGGTGAAGGTCAAAGAGTCCGACTTTCTGAAGACGGCGTTTAGGACTCGATATAGTCATTATAAATATTTCGTAATGCCATTTGGAGTGACCAATGCACCTGCCATCTTTATGAACCTGATGAACCAAGTTTTTTGAGAATACTTAGACATGTTCATTGTCATTTTCATCGACGACATCCTGGTATATTCCAAGAATCGGAAAGAACATGCCAAGCACTTACGGATTGTCCTGGAGACATTGCGACAACATCAGCTCTACGCCAAGTACAAAAAGTGTGAATTTTGGCTATATCAAATCGGATTTCTCGGACATATCGTTTCAGGCGAATGATTCTCTATAGATCCAGCTAAAGTGTCGGCGAGTGGCCGACACCAAAGACGGTGAAAGATATACAAAGTTTCTTGGGACTACCAAAATACTACCGATGATTCATTGAAGGATTCTCAAAAATCGCAGCACCCCTGACCAAGCTCACACGTAAAGACGAAGCATTCGTGTGGTCAGAAGCATGTGAAAATACTTTTGTAGAACTCAAGTCAAGATTAACCTCTGCTTCTATCCTTGTAATACCGGATCAATCTGGAGGATTCGTTGTGCATTGTGATGCGTCCGGTAAAAGATTAGGATGTGTTCTACACCAGCATAGAAAAGTTGTGGCTTTTGCATCAAGACAGTTAAAGGTTCATGAACCCAACTATCCAACACATGATCTAGAATTGGCAGCCGTCATCTTCATACTAAAGATTTGGCGCCACTATCTTTTGGGAGAACGGGTGAATATATACACCGATCACAAGAGTTTGAAGTATGTATTTACTCAGAAGGAACTAAACATACGGTAGAGAAGATGGCTAGAACTCATGGCGGACTTCGACATCAACCTACAGTATCACCCTGAGAAGGTGAACGTAGCTCCTGGTATACTTAGTCGCCAGCCATTAGCAATGAACCTCACCGCTCAGTGGAAGTTACAGCAAGAATTGCACGGATTAGAGATCGAAATAGTTATGCCAGGTAACGCTTCATATTTGATGAACTTACAAGTCCAGTCCACTCTTATCAATCAGATCAAGGCAGCTCAAGCAAATGATGCCAAGCTACAAAAGATCCAAGAACAACTAGAAAGTGGACTTCGAACTGACTTCATCATCCACGAAGATAGATCCTTGCGATATGGAAGTCGATTATATGTGCCATTCGGCCCTGTTCAAGAAGAGTTGATAAAAAAAGCTCACATCTCCCCTTATTCTGTACACCCCGGTGGCACGAAGATGTACAAGGATCTACGACAACACTACTGGTGGCATGGAATGAAGCATGAAGTAGCAAGGAGCGTAGCCAAGTGTTTGGTGTGTCAGCAAGTGAAGGCTGAACATCACAGAACTGCTGGTTTACTTCATCCGTTACCAATTACAGAATAGAAATGACAGCACATTACCATGGACTTCATGACTGCCCTCCCTTGTAGCACGAATGGTAACGACGCAATTTGGGTTATTGTAGATCGACTCACCAAGTTGGCTCACTTGAGTTGTCCAGTCAACCGAGACATTAGCAAAGAAGTACATAGAAGTGGGTATAATCTAAAATATGATTTAAACCTTCAAGATGTACCATATTTGATACCCATAAACTCATGCAGAAGATCGTGAGATTACAATGAGTACCTGTTTGCATCGTCTCCGATCGTGATACAAGATTCGATCACAGTTTTGGCAGAGTCTGCAAGATAGACTGGGAACGAGTCTGAATTTCAGCACAGTTTACATCCACAAACGGACGGACAGTCCGAGCAAACAATTTAGATTCTGGAAGACATGCTAAGAGCCTACATGTTAGACTTCGGAGGTTCGTGGAAAGATCACCTACACCTTGTGGAGTTTTCATACAACAACAGCTATCTGGCATTATTGGAATGGCACCATTCGCGGCACTTTACGGATGGAAGTGTCGTTCGCCGCTAAATTAGGAAGACGTTGAAGATCGTGAACTCCTTGGACCAGAGATGATCGTGGAAACTGTGGACGTAGTTCGCACGATCAGGGAAATGATGCGCATAACCCAAGACCGACAGAAGCATTGGGCAGATGCAAAGCGCCGACATCTGGAGTTCCAACCTCGAGACCATGTATTCCTGAAGATCTCTCCAAATAGAGGAGTGATACATTTTGGCAAAAGAGGTAAGCTAAGTCCAAGATACATAGAACCGTTTGACATACTCGAACGAGTTGGAGAAGTGGCATACCGTTTAGCACTACCATCCTCATTGGAAAGAGTGCACAACGTGTTCCACATATCCCAGCTACGACGATATATGAGTGACCCTAGCTGTATACTTGATCACTCAGAGCTCATAGTACAAGTTGACTTAACCTGCGAGCAACAACCAGTTGAGATTCTGGACCGAAAAGTGAAGACATTGCGGATCAAGGAAGTAAACTTGGTCCGAGTGATGTGGAGAAAGGATTCACCAGGAGAATCAACATGGGAATGAGAAGAGGATATGCGTACACGATACCCATACCTATTTGAAAACTAGTCCCTATGTAATTGTAAATTTCGATGACAAAAATTTTATAAGGAGGGTAGAATGTAGCGACTCTGATATCACTGTACGGAAAAATTCTTGTTATTATACAGAAAAGAGTATTACAGCCTGTATAAGAGTTATAAGTTAGAATTGTTTAATAAAAGCAAGAAGCAACTTGTACCTCACTGGTAAAGCCTCTGCACTGCTGTGACGTAGCCTGTGTGTTCGAATCCCATCAGACACAATTATTTTTTTCTGATTTTTCTTTTTAATTTTTGGAAGCCCAAGAGTATCCTGTGCAATACACGGGGAAAGGAAAAGTTTCAGAAAAATCAAACATACACAAAATGGAGTAAATACAGAAAAACCCATGTGGTATGAATCTCGAGGCAATTTCCTCAGATCCGACCGGCCAAATTGGCCATAGGGCTGGTGTCGACGGTCTAATGAGCTCCAAATTGCTTCGTACTTTGCACACTTGTCCCTTCAGCTTCCCTTAACTTCTCTGCACTATTTGATTTCCCCACAATCAAACAGAGATTCGCCATTTAATATCATTTTAATACTTTTTAATCCAAAATTTTAATTCCCAAACCCTAATTCTTCATTATAAATACCACCCCATGTTTTAGCACTTCACCATTCTGAAATTCTAGCAAAAATTCTCTTAAAAAGTTCCTTAATGCAAGTGGAGTCAAGTGGAGTTAGCGGCCAAGCGCTTTCCGTCGAAGATCGAAGTCGATTTCAGAGCTCCCGCGACGCTACGAAGCCAATCTCTTCTTCTTTACTCTTTTCTTGAGATTTTTAAACCGTAAGTCCCTCTCAACTCTCTTTCTTTTTATCCAAATTCAACTCCAAATCATATATCGGTAAAGTGGAGTTATTTCCGATACCTTTCTTTTTAATACCTAAAACTCCCTTTCATTTATATCTTGGTCAATCTAATTTTACCACACTATTTGTAATTTTAATTACAAATGTTTAGATTCAAGTTTAACCAAAATTTTCATGTGAAACGAATATAAACAAACTTTTTCATTAAAATACCTTGAATTTTATTATCACCTTTTTCGATTTTTGTTAAAACAATACATTTAGGAAAAACTTCACGGGGTAACGACCTACCCCACACGCACACTTTGGTTTCATAGCACGATGCCTATGTAAATGTATATTTGATTCAAAGAATAACCTTTAGAATAAAATACCACATCTTTTAAAAAACCGGGTTTCTTTTAAAACGGTATTTTGAGAATCCTTGGCAAATATGCCTCTACAACCCTCGTTAGGAGACCCGCTAATGGATGGTGCAAATTATCGCACATTTTTGAGATAGTAGAGCGAGATTCAGAACTCCTCACGGAGTATTCGATCTCGAAAGAAAATAAAATACGGTTTTTAAGAAAACACGACTTTTCTAAACAAAATTAATTTTTGAAAATTATATAAAATATTATAAATCCATATTTTCACTATATTATGAAACTATTTTTTTCTAAAAATTAAAAATTAAAAAATGTTAATAAAATACCATCAAGTTATCAAAAAGGACTAATTTTCAATAAAATACCATAAACATTTTTAAGCTAAGTATCTATCATTAAAATACCCCTATAATTAAAACACATGCTCATGAAAACCCTAAATGTTATAAATCACCCTTGAGGTTTATTTTTAATCTGTCTTAAAATATTTTTTATAAAACCCTCTCGAGATATACAAAACAATATTTTAAGCACTTTAGTAAATATAGATTTAAGCGGGATCAATTCTCTTGAATCACAGGGATACGGAGAAAGTGGGTGCTTACATATTCAGGTTAGACAACTTAACGGAGTTATCAATGGCAATTGTCTTGGGAAAATACATAAATTCTGCCGTCCATGTGCAGCAGTTGCCGATTACTCCCAAACCTAAGAATTCAAGAGTTAAATCAGTTTACAAGTGTCTGACTCAATCCGAGTTCAAACTCAAATCTGAATCCAAAATCAAACACGAACTTGAATACTTAATCATGAACATGAATACTCGAATTCAAATATCAAACTCAAACTTGACTTGACTTGACCGAACCATGATTATTACTTGACATGAACTCAACAAGATTACTTGAACATATGATTACATCCTGATCATGAACCTGAACATTTTATAACCATGGTTTCGGCCAAGACCTATAAACATAATCTATACAATACATTACGCGGGGATAAAGGGGTAGATTGGTACGGAACATATATCGTTGCACGAGAGGTCACTTTAAAAGACACCTATATGAATTCACGTGTCGTTGTCCCTTGGATTATGACAGGGTCTTGTATTACATGTTACCATATTCCACGGGGTAAGATGGACTCATCTCGTATACATGAACACCTTTTTTATCAAACTACAAATAACCACGTTAGAATAACTATGCTATACCTGTGAACGATCATATACAATTTTACCTGTTCATTTCACATTACATATTATCTTCTATTTCTTCTTTTGGGACTTACCGAGCGCTAATTCGCTGATGACATTCTTTTCTCTTTTTTCTTTGGGATGTTCGTCAGGAGGACCGGATTCTGAAGAGATAGAGCCGAGCTAAGAGGACTTGGACTAGTTTACAGCTTAGACTGATTAATAGTTCTTGCTGCACTTATTTTCTGTATGCCATTATTTAGGCATTTGCTTTATATTATTGTATCTTTTTATTACAAACAGTTATATGTAAAGTTGAATGTAAATAAATTTGCAGTTTCATTATATTACACTTGTCATTCTTGTTCATTGTTATATTGTTTAATTACGCTTAACGTATTTATTTCATAGTAAATACGTTGCGGACTTACCACGTCACCGTTTCCGTCTACTGGAAAGCGGAACGTGACATATTGTTCGTTTTATTTTTAAAAGGGGGTTACATAAGTATTCGCAGGAATCCGTTGCAGCCATTTGGAATCAAAAAGTTGTATTAACTATAAATATGAGCCTATAATCCATGGATATCAGTTGCCAAGGGATTTTTGGTTTCTGGAACTGGGTTGTTCCAAAGAAAACACTACTGGCTGTAGCGTTTTCAGTCAAATGAAAATGCTACTGTCAGTAGCGTTTTCATTTGGTATAAATCCCCCAGTTCCAACCCAAGACTTCTATTGTTGGTTGGATATACTGGTTTGAAAACGCTACTGACAGTAGCGTTTTCATTTAAAGAAAAACGCTACTATCAGTAGCATTTTTATACAAAGGAAAACGCTGCTGTCAGTAGTGTTTATCTTCCCCATCCAATTGTCGCGCGAGGCCTATACCTACTTGGTAGTACGGAGGTCTTTTTTGGGTCCGGTATTAGTTTGGGAATATTTTATTATATATTATTATTTTGGTAAAAATTCCAAAATAATACTATTAAAATAAATAATTCCCAAAATGATACTGAGCCCAAGCTAATTCCCAAAATAGACCTCCGTACAACCACGTAGGAATGGTCTTGATACGGTAGTTAGATACCAAAGAAAAACGCTAATGAAAACGCTATTGGTAATAGCATTTTCCTCAAAATGATATTGATTTTGCCGTATGTCCAGTGAGATATTGATTTTGATTTTGTTAATGGTTTTTTAGATCTTGTTGAAATTATAACAAAATTGACAAAGAGTAGATAAAAAATCTAATAGTTTTTTGAGAAATGAATAAATTTAGTTGGCAAATAGATTTCTATTATGCCTTTTTCTATATATTTTCCAAATCAAATATAGATTTCTAAAAAAATCATAATAAATTTCTATATACTAACTAAATTTATTCTATTTTCAAAAAAGAGATTTTTTTATCCACTCTCCGTCAATTTTGTTAAAATTTCAAAAAAATTAAAATATAAATCTAAAACAATCTTAACAAAATCAAAATCACTATTTTACTAGACATGTGTCAAAATCAATATCAACAAAAGAAAACGCTATTGGCAAGCATTAAGGTCATTTCTACGTGGCCGTACGGAGGTCTATTCTGAGAATTAGTTTGGGCTCATTATTGTTTTGGTAATTATTTATTTGTATCGTATTATTTCGGGAAAAATTCCAACCCTTCGGGTCAAAAGTGTAAACAGCTTTTGGTGAGGCCTAGGTGCAGTCATGACTCTTGGGGAATGAACATGAGAGGTATATCTATTTTTATTTTTTCCCCCAATCTTTTATCTTGTTCATCTCTCCGCTCATATAAATATAAAAATAAAAATGAGACAGCTGCGTTCATTGGGAGCAGCACAGCATAAGTGGGCGGTTTCTCAAAGAGGCTACGTTCATAACTACTGCTCCATTCTATGTCCATCTTCTTGTTACAGGCTTAGAAATTCATTTATTAACCCTTTGGAGTTTCATAAAGTCCGCAAAACTAAACTTCAAAATGCTAACTTTACCTTGTTTGTAACCATTTTGAAGTTTAGATAAATGCAGTTATTTCAGCCCAAAAATAGAGATAATGATGAAGCTCCTTTTCAGGCCTCCGTCAGATGTTGTCTTCCATTGATCTCACGGTGAACTTAGCTGATTATCCTTCGTTGCGCGTGGGCCTAAATGGGTTTTTGGAGGAAGAGGTGAGGTGAGGAAGCTATTGCCGAATACCTACAAAGAAGTCCCGGGGTGGTTCGGTACCACCAAGGACCCTCCGACGCTCAAGTTAGTGATGAGATCCAAGCAAAGTAACGGCCTAAAAGTGTAAAAAATGGCTTACTTGACCCCTCTGTGATGGGGGTTTATATAGCGGTGGTGGCATGCAGCAGCAGGCGCGAGAATCTCGCCGGCAGTTCCGCTCCCGACGTCACGCCTGCGTAAAGAGCGGATCGCCCGTTAATGGGAATCGTGATGACGTGGAACGTGGGATGTTACCGGCGGAGAATCTGCGCATGGCGAGTTTTGCGGAGCGGCGGTTACGCCTGTGAGTGATGGAGTTGGTCGGAGGGACCGAGGAAGATGGTCTCGGCGGGAGAGCTCGAGAACGAGCGAGAGGGCCGAGGTATCTTGGTCCTGCGGTAGCTCGGAGGCGAGCTGAGAGACCCAGGAGGCCAATTTGCAAGGGCCCTGAGGTGAGCCAGCTTTGTGCTTGTAGGTCGGGCCTGATCGGCCCCTGTGGGCCCTCTCTTCTGAGTTCTGGGACACGTCATCTACCACGTGTCCTGATCTGAAAGGTCGACAACATTGAGCATCATCATTAGCCCCCCACTCTTGTCCCGACCAGCTAGTGGGTCGGGTCAAGAGTGGACTGCCGGACCGTCTGGGGTAAGCTCCCTCCTAAGGTTTCGTCGGGACGCGTCCCCGGGCTGTCAGCTGTCTTTTCTGTCAGCTTATCGGGACGAGATCTCTGCATTTAGGGAAGGTGCGCCGGTTCGAGCGTCCTGCCACTGAAGTGACGGTCCACATGTCGAGCGCCGGTTGGCCGACGCGACGTGTGCAGACCTGTGGACTGATGGGGCGCAGCCCAGTGTGGGTGTGACATGTGGAGCAATCGGTCGTCGAGTTGATTTCGATCACTTGCCGAGTGTGCCAAGCGCTGCTGAGAAGGAGGCATCTCCATGGCCCCGAAGTCGAGGGGGGATTACTCAGACTTGGATAGACCAGATATCTCTTATTTGGGTTTCGGATCCGCTGCATGTGATGGGCTCAGTGGCCTCATTATGAGGGCTACAAACCCGCAGCGTCTGTTGGGCGGGAGGATGCCTGCTGGGGATGACCGAGTAGGGAAGCTGCTCGGTTGATCTTGGCGAGGGTCTTGACCCCTGGCGTTGTGAGTAGGGAAGCTACCGGCCAGGGATAGTCGAGTCTGGAAGGACTTTGATCCTTGTCTTTGTTGGGTAGGAAGCTACCCGCCGGGATGCGCCGAGTAGGAAGGGGCTCGGCGGCCTCGTGAAGAGGGCTTCAGATCCTCAGCGTCTGATGGGCAGGAGGACGCCCGCTGGGGATGCGCCGAGCAAGAAGGAACTCGGTGGCCTCGCGATGAGGGCTTCAGACTATCAGCGTCTGATGGGCAAGAGGATGCTCGCTGGGATGCGCCGAGCAAGAAAGAACTCGGCGGCCTCACGATGAGGGCTTGAGATCCTCAGCATCTGATTGGAAGGAGGATGCCCGCTAGGGATGCGCCGAGCAAGAAGGAACTCGGCGGCCTCGCGATGAGGGCATCAGACCATCAGCGTCTGTTGGGCAGGAGGATGCCCGCCGGGGATGCGCCGAGCAGGAAGGAACTCGACGGCCTCGCGATGAGGGCTTCAGACCATCAGCGTCTGATGGGCAGGAGGATGCCCGCTGGGATGCACCGAGCAGGAAGGAACTCGACGGCCTCACGATGAGGGCTTGAGATCCTCAGCATCTGATGGGCAGGAGGATGCCAGCTGGGGATGCGCCGAGCAGGAAGGAACTCAGCGGCCTCACGATGGGGGCTTTAGGCCATCAGCGTCTGGTGGGTAGGAGGATGCCCGCTGGGAATGCGCCGAGCAGGAAGGAACTCGGCGGCCTCACGATGAGGCTTGAGATCCTCAGCATCTGATGGACAGGAGGATGCCCGCTGGGTGTCACGCCCCGCTTCCCAAAATACGGAATACGAGGGGTAAACAAGGCCAGCCATGCTCCTACGGTCAAGGAAATGTCCTGCCGTAGTCACACTTCGGCTTCTAGTTTTTTCATGGTAAACAGTAAATGATGCGCAGGTAATGAGAAATGCAGTAACTGAAAGAAACAATAATATAAACTGACCTGATGGGAAACAAACGAATGTAACTCGGAATGGCAAGTCAAGGAGTCTGTGATGCACGTCTAGTTCTGGTCCAGGCTAAATCTTCTCCTCACACTGAGCATGCATACTCAGGTCGTCAGGGCGACACAATAGCAATATAATATATATAAAATCAAGTGGCAGTTCTAACAGTGGTAGTAGATATGAATAACAGTAAATCAATAACAGCATAAATATGAAGGTGCAGAAATCAATGCAGCGGAGCAGTAAAGCAGTAGAACGATATGTCACGTATGTCAACACTGTATATAAGGTATATAAATGCCCGTATCCCTATCAGTCTCTAAGTCTCACTATACAGGTCACTAAGCCTATCGTCAGTCCAAGTGTGAGAGTCAACCACTCGCAAGTGTCCTCCACCCAAGGGTAGAACCCAAGGGCAAGGGACCACGGGTCCAACATGTAACATGTATATCACGGTGAATATCACATACCCTGTAAATCTCCATATATCTCCCTAAATATATAAGCCGGCATGGGACTCCCGAGATTCTGTTGAACTCACACTTAAACTACCCCACACCCCGTGGCCTACATCAAACGCTAACCATAACCCTAAATACTAATCGGTCCGTGACAAGTCTGCGCGAGAACTGGAGGCAGGACCTCCATCAAGCACGTCCCGACTAATATCTAAGATAAATGGCAGTGTCGGATGTCTTATCTGTGACACCCGTGCAAGCGCTTCCATAAGTGTCCCATACCACTTATAGTCACACGTACACGCATCCCACAGACGTCGACAATGCAATAGATTAATAGGGTCACTGATTGTGTACAAGTACGTATCACTTTCACTTATTCACGGATACACGAGCACTGACGTACTTGCCACAATCATCACTAAAATCTAACACTGGGTAAATGCACGATATCACTAGGTAATCACTGCAATGATATGGGTATGATATGATACGTAAACAGTATATGAAGCACGATTAAGGTGTCATAAAAACAGTATTCTATCACTTGCACGATTTATCATGAAACGTACGTATATAATTTAGCGAAACGATAAATAGGTAGTATTTAGTATGTTCAGTTGTCCATCCATCGAATTTGGTTTCATGCCCATCGGGTTCCAGGATCATTAATTATAACCATTTCATTTTAAGCACTCGCGGCTGGAAATCCGGTTTCAGAATCAGAAATCCATTTCGCAGCGCATTTTAATCCCAATTGGGATCAGATTTTAGCGACGCTACAGTTAGATGAAATCTAGGGTTTTCAGTAAGGTTTTCAATGCAATAGACGGATCTTCAATCGCGTCTGTACGTCAGGAGATATACTCTATTTAACTCTAATATGTCAGTTCTGAATCTTTTGGGACTGTTATGCGTCCCGATCTTTTAAATTGCAGATCAAATAACAAATGATAACGAAACAGAATGAAACCACTTGTGTTGTCTAGCTAACAGGTTCACCTACAATAAACAGTGGAGTTCCGCAACCTACGAGTTAAGGAAACCAAGTGGTACCCATTACGGAACAGCAACCAACAATTGGAGTCGCTCTGGACTGCAGTCCAGAGTCGCATTCCGGTCCAAATATCATCACAATTTAAGTACAAGAATACCATAAAAACAGTATAGGGTTAAATTTCGTCGAGTCGGCTTCGATTTGAGCCCTCGAACGCACCATTCTAGTATGTATATGATTTATGGTGAATTTAACGGTTTTCAGGTATGTTAAAATTACAGTTTTACGATTAAACTTGGGGGTAGTTGTTTTGGTCGTTAACGATCAAATTATCCAACGAAACTTCCACAAGTTATTCATCACAGCAAGGGCCAAAGTAATTAATCCAGTTCCGTCAATTTAGAAAAGTATTTTCTTTGGGAACACGCGTCGAACAGGTATGGCACATAATTGATCTAAACTTGCAACTTTATGATATATGTAATTAAAGATCGTAACTTAGGTAAATAGCATGTAAGCAAGTAAAATACTTGCTTGGGAACGCCTCGGGGTCGCACGGTAGCAGCGGCGTCACGAGCGCGTGATGTACGCCATGAAACGGATTTGCACGAGCTTGGATCGAGATGCGGATTTTGCGTCGGAGTTGTCCGGAGTCGTTGCACGGTTACTGGAGGTTGAGGAGTGCTTGATGATCCTCTGCGAGTGTACTGGGGTTGACGACGGTCGACGGCGTCGCTCCGGCAATGGCCGCAGTGAGGGTTTGTAAAGAGAAATGGGTTTTGTGTGGTTTTGAAGAGTGAGGGAATTAACAGTGGAGAAGGAGTTTGAGAGAGAAATTGGAGAGAGAGAGGGAGCACAGAGGGAGAGTGGGAGAGAGCTGAGAGAGAGAGAGATCTGAGATGAGAGACGAGAGAGAGAAGGCACAGAGGGAGGGGGAAAGAGCTGAGAGAAAAACAGAGGAAGGTGAGAGAGTGCATGGAGATTGAGAGAGCTTGGGAGAGGGGTGTAAGTGGTGAAGGTGATGCTACTGGCGACGAGGAGGTCGTAGGGTGGTCGGCAAAGGGGTGGAGAGGTCGCCGTCGTCGGGGTGCAAGGTGGTGGTCGGCTCGGGCGAAATGGGTTGGTGTGCAGGGGTGCTCGGCAGGGGCGACGAGCGGAGTTGTAGGAGCCGTGTTGGTGGGGGAGGACTGAGCGAGGGTTGCCGTCGTCGTCGACGAGACGTAGAGAAGGGCTCGCCGGCGAGGGGCGCAGGGCTCGTGCTCGGTGTGCAGGGAAGTGGGAGAGAGGAAGTGGGTGCTCGTGATCGAGGGTGGAGGTGAGGGAGGTGAGGTGATGACGTTGATGATGGCGTCGAGATCGGGGATGTGGTGGTCGGAGTCGAAGGTGAAGCGGAGGGGACCGACTTGGGCTCGAGGGAGAGAGGTCTAGACAGAGGAAAAAGAGAGGGGAGGAAAAATTATGAGAGGAGAGAGAGAGGCACGCGTCGTGGCGTCGTGAAGGCGAGGAGCGTGGCGACGTGGTCGCTGGCGTTAGCGGAGGAGACGGCGTCGGTTACGGCGAGGAGAACGTGGCGCAGTAACGAGCGGGAGAAGAGCCGTTGGGGATTTAAAGGAGATGAACAGTAGTGGGGAGTCGGGTCGGGTGAGGGGTGAAGCGGGTGTGTGGGCGGAAGGAGTTTGGTCTGTGGGCTGGGCCTGGGCTGGGTTAAAATAAATTCCTATTAATTGTTGTGGGCTGAGGAAGGATGTGGGCCGAGGATTTAAATAAAAAATGAATTTCCATTATAAATTAACTTGGGCTGAGAAGCTGGGCCGGCTTAAGAAATGGAAAATCAAAGAGTAAATGAGAAAAAGAATGGGCCGGGGCTGAGGTAAAGTTGGGCTGGAAGAAACAGAAAAAGAAAACGAATTTAAAAGAATGTCTTGGGGTTTTGGTTTAGGATAAATATTTGGATCTAGAGTTTGGGTTCTGGGGCTGACTTTAGGCGAAAAATATACACAAGGTTTGTTTGGGTTTGGTGTTAATAAAGAAATTAAGTTATAAAAGGAATGGGCTGGGTTTAATTTTAATAAAAGAAATGGGCTGAGTGAATATATTACTAAAAGGAAAGTGGTATTGGGTTTGATGGAGTTTCTTTAAAATAATTAAATACTTAAAAATAACAAAATTTATAGTTTAAAGAGAAATACGGATTTAAGTGTATATAGAAGAACCGGGTATTACATCATACCACCCTTATAAAAATTTCGTCCTCGAAATTTAAAATAGACGATAAATTATACAAACATAAGCGAAAGCTATTAGATTGCACATTAACACAAAAGATTTATTAACAGTACGTGGACGAAGAAACTTGAAATATATATAAGTAAGAACCACATACGGAAAGGTAGGTCTACATAGGTATACGGCGAGAATAACTATAAGGGCAACTACGAGTATACGAGATTATAGGTATCAATAACGAACAATAATAATCAGAATGTGTTTGACAAAAGTCGAAACTCACATATGTGCACAACTAAGTCTATCAAAAGCAATCGGAAAAATAAGTATAAGGCTCAACCCTCTAACATAGTAATCATAGGCACAAAACCCGAAAATAAGGTACTGACAATAAAGTAGTAAAACATTTTGTTGGTAGGTTATAACGTTTTAGGATAACGTATCGAAAAATAGGTTTAAAATGATTTAGAAAACTTGTATAGTGAATCTAAGAAACATGGAACAAAATTTTCGCGGTGTAAGGGTGCGCTACTGAAAACTGAAGATAATCGTGGTGTGCTTACAATACATAAAACTAATTAATCAATAACTCTTCGATAAATGCAAACTACTGGAAACCAAATCTCGAATAATAAAGTTCCTATATATATATTTAGGGTAATAGGAAAACACACAAAAATGTATAGGGCTAGCTAGGGTAAAGATTACAAGGAAGTGTGGATCATTCAAAGGTTGGAGGTATGGTGGCTTTAGGCTGAGGATCAAGGAGATTGGGATCGGGTCAGCATAAGGAGTAAGGGTGAACCACAAAGGACTACAAGGGAAACAGTATGGGGAGGATAACTTTTGGTACATCATATGAATCAAGAATTTGAAGGGTTAGCTAACTCGAGGATTTCACTATGAACTTCTCCTCCCAAAAGGATCTCAATCGAGGCACAGACGAAAGATGAATGGCGGCTCATTCCAAGGATCAGGGTGCGGTACTTTCTAGTCGAATCGAGGGTGAAAACTATACAATGAGTAGGGGTGGACAGTCAGGAATCTCAGCAGAAAAATAAATGGATATGGGCAATAAACAGGTATCAATCGAACCAATAATCAAAAGGTTTACGAATTCAGAAGATTTATTTCATCTAAGAAAACTTGAAACAAGGCATTCCCAAAGGCGAAAAGTGGCCCTAAACTATACACAGTTTATTTGGCCAGAAAGACAACATCAAAAGAAATTCCGTCAGTCGCGGTTGTGGAGATTCAGTAGGTTGCGGTAGGCTCACGCATTCAGGTAGGGGCGTCCATTTCCACATCGCCTCGCGGGGGCCGCCATTGGGAGTTCTTCCACCGCAGGCTCCTGTCCAATGGGTCCTTCTTCCTCGGATAGAGCTTCTTCATCGAGGTCCGATTCCATGTGATCCTCTCCTTCTGGGTTTTCTTCCACGGGATTTTCCTCAACTGGATTTTCTTCTATCGGGCCCTCTTCGGGATCTTCCTCTATAGAGTTCTCTTCGGGATCTCCTTCTTCTTCGTCAAAATCAGCTATCATGTCAAACTCTGGGGCGGCTGCTCCTTCGCCCTCTGGATCGTGGTTTCCGAAATTGATCTGGGGACCGTTGATCTCATCGTCAGAACTCATCAGCGTGCGGTCTAGGGAAATGCATGACTGTGCATCCTCGTCTAGATGCGGTGCTGCTCCGGGGTGGGCCATGGTCCGAAAAGAAAGTGTCATGATTAAACAACGGAACACATCAAGAAAATAGTTAAGTGTACAAAGTATAGAAAGATATGCGGTGGCAGGAATTGAAAATCAGGATTAAGATACTGTGATAACGAATGGTATAAATAAGGAGAAAGCAAAAGAATGATACATATATTACGATTCAAGTTTTATTTCATTCAACTAAAAGTTCGACGGATACAAAGGTTCAAACGAAAGAAATGCTTATAAGAGGATAACAACATAATACTGAAATTGGAAAACATAAAAATTCTTCTTTGATTGCTAGACCGCGGCATCATCGTTACGTGAGTTGAATCCTGTGTTGGGTCCGCTCTATCCTCGAAATTCGAACTACGCAGTAATCCTCACTTGGCCGAAGTGGGGAGTGTGGACGAGTTTCCCCCTTGTAGTTCTTTCCTTTCTGGGCAACCGTTGATGAGATGTTTGTCGGACCCGCATAACAGACATTTCCCTTGGGCGCGGCGACAATCCCTCTGAAGATGTCCTGGCCTCATACAGTACCCACAACATGGGGTCTTCTGCTGCTTCTGCCGCGGAGAAACAAATTGGCGCTTCATCTTCCTCTCTTTTCCTCGTCTAACGGGGATCCCTTTATGATTTGAGACTCCCGCTGGTGCCTGATTCTCCTGTCTTCTCAGTCCTTCAGCCAACAAGTTGTTTGTTCGCTCCTGGGCTTCTTTCAAACCTTGCAGTACACTCAGAATCTCGACGGTCTGATTCTGGGGAGTGGATATGGATGAAGAGTCGTTAAAAGACATGATCCTGAAACAACAATTATAAGTCACAAGCTATTCGAATCAAGATATAATATGGATAGGACAAAGATTCAAGAATCAGAGGTGATGAATTTATTACAAGTGGAGAATCAACTGTATGACTTTAAGTTGCTTAAACAAAGTATGGTAGTGTAATCGTGATATAGTTCACCATTACAACCACGAAACTTTGCCAAGTCACCTGAAACCATAGCGAATGGATAGCTGAACACACGATGTGAATATGGATCAAGAATGACAAGTCTACAACCTAAACCGAGAGATGTCTTAGATTGCCAAACTATACATGGAAAACTGCAATCCCAATCGATGCAAAACCTGGCTCTGATACCAACTAAACCATGTCACGCCCCGCTTCCCAAAATACGGAATACGAGGGGTAAACAAGGCCAGCCATGCTCCTACGGTCAAGGAAATGTCCTGCCGTAGTCACACTTCGGCTTCTAGTTTTTTCATGGTAAACAGTAAATGATGCGCAGGTAATGAGAAATGCAGTAACTGAAAGAAACAATAATATAAACTGACCTGATGGGAAACAAACGAATGTAACTCGGAATGGCAAGTCAAGGAGTCTGTGATGCACGTCTAGTTCTGGTCCAGGCTAAATCTTCTCCTCACACTGAGCATGCATACTCAGGTCGTCAGGGCGACACAATAGCAATATAATATATATAAAATCAAGTGGCAGTTCTAACAGTGGTAGTAGATATGAATAACAGTAAATCAATAACAGCATAAATATGAAGGTGCAGAAATCAATGCAGCGGAGCAGTAAAGCAGTAGAACGATATGTCACGTATGTCAACACTGTATATAAGGTATATAAATGCCCGTATCCCTATCAGTCTCTAAGTCTCACTATACAGGTCACTAAGCCTATCGTCAGTCCAAGTGTGAGAGTCAACCACTCGCGAGTGTCCTCCACCCAAGGGTAGAACCCAAGGGCAAGGGACCACGGGTCCAACATGTAACATGTATATCACGGTGAATATCACATACCCTGTAAATCTCCATATATCTCCCTAAATATATAAGCCGGCATGGGACTCCCGAGATTCTGTTGAACTCACACTTAAACTACCCCACACCCCGTGGCCTACATCAAACGCTAACCATAACCCTAAATACTAATCGGTCCGTGACAAGTCTGCGCGAGAACTGGAGGCAGGACCTCCATCAAGCACGTCCCGACTAATATCTAAGATAAATGGCAGTGTCGGATGTCTTATCTGTGACACCCGTGCAAGCGCTTCCATAAGTGTCCCATACCACTTATAGTCACACGTACACGCATCCCACAGACGTCGACAATGCAATAGATTAATAGGGTCACTGATTGTGTACAAGTACGTATCACTTTCACTTATTCACGGATACACGAGCACTGACGTACTTGCCACAATCATCACTAAAATCTAACACTGGGTAAATGCACGATATCACTAGGTAATCACTGCAATGATATGGGTATGATATGATACGTAAACAGTATATGAAGCACGATTAAGGTGTCATAAAAACAGTATTCTATCACTTGCACGATTTATCATGAAACGTACGTATATAATTTAGCGAAACGATAAATAGGTAGTATTTAGTATGTTCAGTTGTCCATCCATCGAATTTGGTTTCATGCCCATCGGGTTCCAGGATCATTAATTATAACCATTTCATTTTAAGCGCTCGCGGCTGGAAATCCGGTTTCAGAATCAGAAATCCATTTCGCAGCGCATTTTAATCCCAATTGGGATCAGATTTTAGCGACGCTACAGTTAGATGAAATCTAGGGTTTTCAGTAAGGTTTTCAACACAATAGACGGATCTTCAATCGCGTCTGTACGTCAGGAGATATACTCTATTTAACTCTAATATGTCAGTTCTGAATCTGTTGGGACTGTTATGCGTCCCGATCTTTTAAATTGCAGATCAAATAACAAATGATAACGAAACAGAATGAAACCACTTGTGTTGTCTAGATAACAGGTTCACCTACAATAAACAGTGGAGTTCCGCAACCTACGAGTTAAGGAAACCAAGTGGTACCCATTACGGAACAGCAACCAACAATTGGAGTCGCTCTGGACTGCAGTCCAGAGTCGCATTCCGGTCCAAATATCATCACAATTTAAGTACAAGAATACCATAAAAACAGTATAGGGTTAAAGTTCGTCGAGTCGGCTTCGGTTTGAGCCCTCGAACGCACCATTATAGTATGTATATTATTTATGGTGAATTTAACGGTTTTCAGGTACGTTAAAATTACAGTTTTACGATTAAACTTGGGGGTAGTTGTTTTGGTCGTTAACGATCAAATTATCCAACGAAACTTGCACAAGTTATTCATCACAGCAAGGGCCAAAGTAATTAATCATGTTCCGTCAATTTAGAAAAGTATTTTCTTTGGGAACACGCGTCGAACAGGTATGGTACATAATTGATCTAAACTTGCAACTTTATGATATATGTAATTAAAGATCGTAACTTAGGTAAATAGCATGTAAGCAAGTAAAATACTTGCTTGGGAACGCCTCGGGGTCGCACGGTAGCAGCGGCGTCACGAGCGCGTGATGTAAGCCGTGAAACGGATTTGCACGAGCTTGGATCGAGATGCGGATTTTGCGTCGGAGTTGTCCGGAGTCGTTGCACGGTTACTGGAGGTTGAGGAGTGCTTGATGATCCTCTACGAGTGTACTGGGGTTGACGACGGTCGACGGCGTCGCTCCGGCAATGGCCGCAGTGAGGATTTGTAAAGAGAAATGGGTTTTGTGTGGTTTTGAAGAGTGAGGGAATTAACAGTGGAGAAGGAGTTTGAGAGAGAAATTGGAGAGAGGGAGGGAGCACAGAGGGAGAGTGGGAGGGAGCACAGAGAGAGAGAGAGATCTGAGATGAGAGACGAGAGAGAGAAGGCACAGAGGGAGGGGGAAAGAGCTGAGAGAAAAACAGAGGAAGGTGAGAGAGTGCAGGGAGATTGAGAGAGCTTGGGAGAGGGGTGTAAGTGGTGAAGGTGATGCTGCTGGCGACGAGGAGGTCGTAGGGTGGTCGGCAAAGGGGTGGAGAGGTCGCCGTCGTCGGGGTGCAAGGTGGTGGTCGGCTCGGGCGAAATGGGTTGGTGTGCATGGGTGCTCGGCAGGGGTGACGAGCGGAGTTGTAAGAGCCGTGTTGGTGGGGGAGGACTGAGCGAGGGTTGCCGTCGTCGTCGATGAGACGTAGAGAGGGGCTTGCCGGCGAGGGGCGCAGGGCTCGTGCTCGGTGTGCAGGGAAGTGGGAGAGAGGAAGTGGGTGCTCGTGATCGAGGGTGGAGGTGAGGGAGGTGAGGTGACGACGTTGATGATGGCGTCGAGATCGGGGATGTGGTGGTCGGAGTCGAAGGTGAAGCGGAGGGGACCGACTTGGGCTCGAGGGAGAGAGGTCTAGACAGAGGAAAAAGAGAGGGGAGGAAAAATTATGAGAGGAGAGAGAGAGAGGCGCGCGTCGTGGCGTCTTGAAGGCGAGGAGCATGGCGACGTGGTCGCTGGCGTTAGCGGAGGAGACGGCGTCGGTTACGGCGAGGAGAGCGTGGCGCAGTAACGAGCGGGAGAAGAGCCGTTGGGGATTTAAAGGAGATGAACAGTAGTGGGGAGTCGGGTCGGGTGAGGGGTGAAGCGGGTGTGTGGGCGGAAGGAGTTTGGTCTGTGGGCTGGACCTGGGCTGGGTTAAAATAAATTCCTATTAATTGTTGTGGGCTGAGGAAGGATGTGGGCCGAGGATTTAAATAAAAAATGAATTTCCATTATAAATTAACTTGGGCTGAGAAGCTGGGCCGGCTTAAGAAATGGAAAATCAAAGAGTAAATGAGAAAAAGAATGGGCCGGGGCTGAGGTAAAGTTGGGCTGGAAAAAACAGAAAAAGAAAACGAATTTAAAAGAATGTCTTGGGGTTTTGGTTTAGGATAAATATTTGGATCTAGAGTTTGGGTTCAGGGGCTGACTTTAGGCGAAAAATATACACATGGTTTGTTTGGGTTTGGTGTTAATAAAGAAATTAAGTTATAAAAGGAATGGGCTGGGTTTAATTTTAATAAAAGAAATGGGCTGAGTGAATATATTAATAAAAGGAAAGTGGTATTGGGTTTGATGGAGTTTCTTTAAAATAATTAAATACTTAAAAATAACAAAATTTATAGTTTAAAGAGAAATACGGATTTAAGTGTATATAGAAGAACCGGGTATTACACTGGGGATGTGCTGAGCAGGAAGGAACTCGGCGGCCTCACGATGAGGGCTTTGATCCTTGACGCTGGAGGGGCCGTGAGAGGCCTGCGAAGGATGGCTGAGCAGGGTAGCTGCTCGGTGCCTCTTGGCGAGGGCATTGGTCCTTGACGCTGGAGGTGCCCTGAGAGGCCTGCGAAGAATGGCCGAGCAGGGTAGCTGCTCGGTGCCTCTTGGCGAGGGCTTTGATCCTTAACGCTGGAGGGTCCCTGAGAGGCCTGTGAAGGATGGCCAAGCAGGATAGCTGCTCGGTGCCTCTTGGCGAGGGCATTGATCCTTGACGCTGGAGGGGCCCTGAGAGGCCTGCGAAGGATGGCCGAGCAGGGTAGCTGCTCGGTGCCTCTTGGCGAGGGTTTTCTGATCCCCGGCGTTGCAGTAGGGAAGCTACCCGCCGGGGATAGCCGAGCGAGGGATCCTCGGGCTCGACTGCCTCTAGGAGGACTTTCTGGTCCTTCAGGACGGGGACCGAGCAGGGTTACTGCCCAGTGCCTCTTGGCGAGGACTTTGATCCCTGTCGGTTGTGGTAGAAAGCTACCAGCCGGAGATAGCCGAGCAAGGACCCGACTGCCTCTGGGAGGACTTTGGTTCTTGGCGCGGGAAGAGCTATAGGGCTGTAAGAAGCCTACCAAGGACCCTTGGCCGGGCAGGGTTACTGCCCGGTGCCTCTTGGCGAGGGCTTTTGTCCTGAAGAATAGCCGAGCGAGGGATCCTCGGGCTCGACTGCCTCTGGGAGGGCTTTCTGATCCCTGGCGTTGCGGTAGGGAAGCTACCCGCCAGGGATAGCCGAGCGAGGGATCCTCGGGCTCGACTGCCTCTGGGAGGACTTTCTGATCCTTGGCGTTGCGGTAAGGAAGCTACCCGCCAGGGATAGCCGAGCGAGGGATCATCGGGCTCGACTGCCTCTGGGAGGACTTTCTGATCCCTGGTGTTGCGGTAAGGAAGCTACCCGCCAGAGATAGCCGAGCGAGGGATCCTCGGGCTCGACTGCCTCTGGGAGGACTTTCTGATCTCTGGCGTTGCGGTAGGGAAGTTACCCGCCAAGGATAGCCGAGCGAGGGATCCTCGGGCTCGACTGCCTCTAGGAGGACTTTCTGATCCTTGGCGTTGCGGTAGGGAAGCTACCCGCCAGGGATAGCCGAGCGAGAGATTCTCGGGCTCGACTGCCTCTGGGAGGACTTTCTGATCCCTGGCGTTGCGGTAGGGAAGCTACCCGCCAAGGATAGCCGAGCGAGGGATTCTCAGGCTCGACTGCTTCTGAGAGGAATTTCTGATCCCTGGCGTTGCGGTAGGGAAGCTACCCGCCAGGGATAGCCGAGCAGGGTAGCTGCTGGGCTACCTCTTAGTGAGGGCTTAGATCCTTGGGCAAGGTGGCCCTCGAGCAGCCGTGGCGAGCCCCCTCTGTGCGACCCCGTCAAGGGAAGGGGTGTCGGTCTATTCGGCCGGCGAGGGCGTTGATGACGGTCGCCGGAGGAGGTTCACCCGCGCCTCCGGTGAGGGGGAGGAGGTGGCTGGTATCTGGATCTTCAGGGTGATCGCTTGCCATAGGGATGGAGATCGGAAGGCCAACTTTGTTTTTTTGTGGAGTTTCGGTTCCCACAGACAGCGCCAACTGATGGAGCTCCTTTTCGGGCCTCCGTCAGATGTTGTCTTCCGTTGATCTCGCGGTGAACTTAGCTAATTATCCTTTGTTGCGTGTGGGCCTCAATGGGTTTTTGGAGGAAGAGGTGAGGTGAGAAAGCTATTGCCGAGTACCTGCAAAGAAGCCCCGGGGTGGTTTGGTACCACCAAGGATCCTCCGACGCTCAAGTTAGTGATGAGATCCGAGCAGAGTAACGGTCTAAAAGTGTAAAAAATGGCTTACTTGACCCCTCTGTGATGGGGGTTTATATAGCGATGGTGACATGCAGCAGCAGGCGCGAGAATCTCGCCGGCAGTTCCGCTCCCGACGTCACGCCTGCGTAAAGAGCAGATCGCTCGTTAATGGGGATCGTGATGGTGTGGAACGTGGGATGTTGCCGGCGGAGAATCTGCGCATGGCGAGTTTTGCGGAGCGGCGGTTACGCCTGTGAGTGGTGGAGTTGGTCGGAGGACCGAGGAAGATGGTCTCGGCGGGAGAGCTCGGGAACGAGCAGGAGGGCCGAGGTATCTTGGTCCTGCGGTAGCTCGGAGGCGAGCTGAGAGACCCAGGAGGCCAATTTGCAAGGGCCCTGAGGTGAGCCAGCTTTGTGCTTGTAGATCGGGCCCGATCGGCCCCTGTGGGCCCTCTCTTCTGAGTTCTGGGACACGTCATCTGCCACGTGTCCTGATCTGAAAGGTCACCAATATTGAGCATCATCGGATAACTGAAAGGTCTCCAATCTGTTCAAAGTTTTGTAAACTCCATTTCCCGAGTTTGGAGCTTGCAAACCATAGTTTGCATCCTGTCTATCTCCACTTAAAAGTAAACCATGTTTGTCCTAACTCCATATTCAAACAGAGCCTTAATCCCTTTGTTCTAACCAGTGTAGCACTTATTTTCCATACAATTAAACTAGTTTGCTAGGGTAAATAAATTCTCTACAGCCTCTTCACCAACAAATTGCATTTTGCGGTATTAAATTGCTTGGTAATAACAGCTTGAAAAACTAATTTATTTCCCGTTTATAAACGAGAAGTTTTAGGCCTAGTTTGGCATCAGCCTTACAGAGGGATTCAAGGTCAAATATCAAAATTTGTATCCGAGGCCGAGGCCAGTTTGGCAACCAAAATGGAATTTTGCAAGATGCGGTTCCAAAAAGTCACGGCAGTTTACTCCAAAAAAACCTTAAATTCACTACTATAAACTGTGCGTATCAGGAACGGTGTATTAGCGACCGTTTATTTATATATGGTCGCTAATACACTAATGGCGACTGTTTATGTTAAACAGTCGTCTATGTACGGTCTCCAATACATTGGCGACAATCTATTTTATATTAGTGACCGTTTAGAACGGTCGCTAATACATCCCTTATCCAGACAAGTATCGGCGACCGTTCCATGAGTATTAGCGACCATATAAGTACGGTCGCTAATACGTCACAATTCGCGTCCTCCCTCAACTCGAAATCTCATCCATCCATTTCACCACAATCCAACAGCCCAAAAAACCCCTCTCAAATCTCCGGCCTCCATTATAAATACCCACCTCCCCCTTCCTCTCAATCCTCCCCCAAAAAATTAACCGATCAAATCCCCAAACCCACACCAGCCACATCCGCGCAAGTCCACCGGCGGCAAGATACCGCGCAAGTAGCTGGCGACCAAGGCCGCATGCAAGTCCGTCCCAGCCACCGGTGACGTGAAGAAGCCCCTCCGGTTCCGATTGCTATCATGAATTGGGTCTTTTAGATTGAAAATTTGAAGGGTTTTGATTGAATTGTAATTGATATATAGTTGTAAATTTTGAATTTTGGATGTCCTTTTCTGTCTTGTGTTTGAAATATAAAGGAAATATTGATTCGGTTCGTGAATTATACATAAAAAATCCAATGTTATTTTACTTTAGATGAATTGTAGATATTCCTTTTAGTATGAACAATATCAAAATTATCAATTAAAACATGCTTAACATATCAATTTTCTTTGTTGTTTTTTTCTCCATGTTTTAGTATGGAAAAAAGCGAGACGCTAATAGTATTAGAGACCGTTTAGACTCTGACGAGGACAACTCTCGTAAGCGTATCAGCGACCGTCTGAGACGGTCACTGATATGTATCTGTGAACCGTAAGTATTGACGACTGTTTGTTATACGGTCGCTAATACCCTTATCAGCGACTAACGTTTTAATGACCGGGGTATTAGTGAACGTTTACAATATGAACGGTCGCTAATACGTATTAGCGACCGTCCACAATATATTAGAGACTGTTTCGAACGGCCTCTAATACGTACAATATCCAATAGTGATTTCGAAAAGTTTCGACCTGCCTGCTTTCTCTTCTATTCTATAAAAAGGTAACGCTCTGTCTTTCTCGTTTTCCGCTCTTTCTCTTTCTTCCTCTTTCTCTAATAACTTCCCTGTACATATCTTTTTTTACATAACTCTAATCTATTTTCTTCTCTCATGGATCCTTACCTCCCACTGTCTCTCACTAGATCTATGATCTTTTCTTTTTTATAATTTTTTTTGTTTTATCTAAATCTAAAAATTCATATCAATGAATTTGTTGTCTGAACATGCTAAAATCATTCCACAAAAAAATAATACATTTTCATATGTTCTGTATTTATCGTTTCAAAATTCCATCAAGACGAGGAAATGAAAGAAGTAACATATAAATTTGTTATTTATTTACTATGATTTGTTCCGTAATAAAGTACGGTGTTAATTATATATTGCTAGCAGTTTCTTTTTTATAGAAAAAAAGTTATATGAAACTCGTTTACAAAAATATGTCGTCAGATGGTCCTAAAATTTGTGAAACCTTTTTTTTATGAAACAACGGTTTATATGTTTGCATGGATGATTGTACTCCCATAGTTTCTTTTTAATTGTAAATCAACTAAAACATAAAATGAAAGAAATGCGAAATCCCTTTGCTATTCATATATTGGGAGTTTTGTTTCACAAAAATAAGGTTATTTTTTAAGATCATTGCTAAATCGCGTTCTTGCTGATAGTCTAAAAGATCAACTAATGTGTAACACGAATAGATGACCAGAAAAAGGTTTAAAATTGTTTTGTTATGTTGCGAGTAGGCTTCACCCTAGAGTCTACTAGTCTATCTATCATCATCCATGAATAAATAAATGCTTGGTTTGAAGTAAATGTAGAGCAGCATATATGGTTAAATATCTCATCCACTCCTCACCTTGAGAATGTACGTAGTCGAGTCCATCATAATCTTGAATTTCCCATCCAAACCCATGAAACATCAACAACAGATTCCTGACTTGCTCTGTTCCAAGTTTTTATAAGAAAAAAGTAATTGGACTTTTGACTGCAAGCTTGTTGGAATTACCATGCATGTGTCCTTAAACCCAGTGATCATGTTGTTTACTTGTGTACACATGCAAATTTGTAATCATGTTAATTTGGTAGGTGTGGAATTTCAGAATGCAAGCAAGGTTTGTAATAAGCATCAATTCAAATTCAGTATGAATGGGTTAGGAGGGCATTATGCAAATTTTTTTATCTGACACCTGTCGTCTCCATCAACATATTCTTAAACATACATGAAAAAACTTTGTAATTTGGATACTCATCACAAAATTGGATGGTTTGCCAATAATATTACAGTTTTCATAACAAAATCAAATAGTCAAAGAGTAAAAAAAAAATTCTTAAATGCATGAAAAGATAATCAAGATGTCGATCATTGAAAAAGTTATGAAAAGTTGACCTTTCGAACAATCTCAGAAAGGAACTCTCTTATATGACTTTGATATCCGCATTTCTCACGAACGAGAAAGCCAGTCGGTCTAGGCTCAACCGAGGGACATCTAAAATCATCCAGCTTTCACCTTGCTCCATTCCGAATCACACAGCTGACAATATTACCCGTCTTTCAATGAAGAGAAATACTTTTCCAACCAAACCGGTAGATCCCACGCAGGCAATAAGGGGTTGGTGATTGAAAAGGTGTGAACAAACTTCAAGCTTCAAATTAAGGCCAACATGGACCCTATGCTTATTCTACAGACGAACTTCAAACTTCAAAGGCCAAATGATAACAAAGCAAAACAAACAAACAAACAAACAAACATATAGCAATGAAGTAAAAGATAAGATTGCCTTTCATTACTAGAATAAGATTGAAGATATACACTACAGCAGTCTCTCACATCTAAATTTGGTGAGAACTACTCATCACAAAACATAAGCACTCAAGATCAAAAGAAAAAGAAAAGCTTTAAAAAAGCTTCTTTAACAAAAAGTTAACAACAGATAGAAACAAGATACAAAAGGAAAAGGGGGTGAAGGCAAAGAGTTTCTCTTTCGTGGGTGGTAAATGGTAATAGCCCACCTCTGCCAAACTCCTGACATGAGAAAGCAGCAGCAGTTCACACTTAATTCTCTTCTTCTTCTTCTTCTTCTTCTTCTTCTTTCCCTCAACATACAAACAGCCAAGGCCTTGAGATAAGGCTAAAAACGATACAAGGAATCCCCATGATATCCCCTATACCAATCTCACTATAATTTATATCAAGGATCATTTGATGATACAAGAGCCATTTTAAAATAAGCCCTTCACATCTTTTTGATCTCTTCAACTACTAAGTTTACAATACTTGTGTGTGTGAGCGCGCGCGCGGGCGTGTGTGTTCATTAGCTATATATATAATCAACGGAATTGAGCCCCGGTGAAGGTCTGACCGAAGGACCAGCCGCCGGGGGCAACGTTGTAGGAGACGACTGATCTGCCATTGCTGGTGGTGACCTTGAAGGAAAGAGACTGCCCGTTCAGATATGCATTGCTCTGCCAGTTCTGGCCCCAGTTTCTCGACATCGCCTGCCACCCAGTCCTCGACCCTTTGATGGACACGGCGTGCACGTCCCCAGCCCCGCCGACGTTGGTGATGAGCACCAGGTTGAAGTAGGAGTGGCCGTTGACGGTGAACCTGATCCCACCTCTCTTCCTACATGACACCCTGCACATTTCATCGCATAATTAATTAAGCCGCATTGATGATCGTACAAGAAAAATCTTTAAAAGGAAAGAGGGTGGGGGGAAATGTAGCACAAGAATAATTGAGCAATTGCATGTGCAATGTGGCGAGGACAAAGTGAAGTAAAGATGGTACAAAACTATCAAGAAGATGGAAAGTGCATGGTGACCCACATCAAGTTCCAATCAAACAAACATGGGGAATAAAATGAAATTAGGGTATCTTGCCTTCTGTAGGCAACAGGGACAATGCCGGCCCTGTACTGGGCGATGTGTTGGAAGACGGGCTGAGAGAGATCAAAGTGGTGTAGGGGAGGGTTGCACCACCCTCCCGCATTGTTCGGCAGCGCGTTGTTTGGCGGGCAGAAATTGGTGGCCGTCACCACTATGACGGCTCCTCTAATGCACCATCTACGATCGCCGACGCACACTATCTCGTAGCATGAACCGCAGCTGAGCCCATTGTTGAACAGCGCAGTGCTCAGCGCTGCCGTGTTTGTACCGTATCCTTGGCTGTACAGGTTGCCATACCCACAGGCGCCGCCTACAAGCAAAGAAAAAACAAAAAAAGGCCGTCAGCCCGAAGGTTCGGGATGTTAGTATTTGATCGAGTTTTAGTGGAAGCAAATTGCATACCCATTGTTCCAGAAGCATCGCCCCCTCCATAGAAGGTGGCATGGGCATTGACCCATCCGCCTCCGCCGCGTCCGTAACCATACGCAGGACACAACAATGTGAAGAAGGCCAACAAGAGTGACAAAAGAGTAGCAGCCATTTCTCCTTCGAGCAATGTGAGCAAAGGGAGAAGAAGAACTGTGTTGGTTTCTTGAATGAGAATGATGGAGGGTTGGGAGAGAATAAATAGGGGTTTGGGGACTTGAAAAGAGTGACAAATTATGTTTTCACCCCTGTTTTCTTTCTTTATTGCAAGCTAAAGCAACTATCGAGACATTTGGAATCAAACAGGACAATCAAAAGGGAAAAAATGAAGCATCGGTGAAAACTGAAAAAGCATCCCATGTGTTTATGAAGGCGGGTTCAGGATTTGAAACATCTTTTGCTCTTTGAGAGGGAAAATACCCAGGAAACAACTTCAAACTTCTTCAGGGTAAAAAAGGTGAATTGTTTACATTTGAATTCGCAACTCACATTTTACGGGATTGTTTAGTTCACAGAAAATGAATTTGTAATTTGTACCCGTATTTCCGATATTTGTTTCGTGCTCCACCAACAGCTGGCATGACGCCAGCTACGATCGCACACCCTTTGGGTCCTGGATGTTTGCATTGTAACTTTGTAACGGGGAAGATAAGATTTAGGAACACAAGTGTAGGAAGTGAAATTGGTTCATATCCCAATATGTTACTCCACAACAACCTTATTAATTATCAAAGACAAGTCCTTCACCGTGGGGCTGACAAGCATGTGAGCAAGTTTGAAGGCCCGCCTCAATTTCAAAATCCATAAATAAAGTTGCTGGAAGAATGGCTCCCAAACAGGAGGTTGGGAGGTTGGGATTGCCCTGCATGCATGTGAAAATAAATAAACAATCCAACAAACTTTTAAGTCGTCATATGCATGTGTTTAGCAAATCTAGAAGCTTGTTTTCTTTCTTCAACTAGTTGCTTGTCATGCAACAACTAATTGGGATGGTGATAAATAAACTCTAGCTACCAGTTGTAAATGTTAAGACTCACAAGTGTTTGGGAATTAAGGGTGGTTTTGTTTTTTTGGTTGATCTTACTGTTTTCTTGTGCAACTAGCCTGCACTGTTATGGCATTACCTGCACCAAAAAAAACAGATAAACAAAACTTAATTAACATGTCAGGTTTATGTTTAATTTTTCCAGAAAATGTATGTATTATAGATAGTGAAAATGAGTGTACTAGCTAGAAGAATTTTCTGCTACCACTTTCATTGAGTGCACATGCGTAACCGGGACCATTTCTCTGGAAACAACTTGACAAACACCTTTTCCTTTTATATGCACAAAACCTGCAATATAGATTTATGTGTTTTTATTGAAGCATGTAGTTCTAGCTTCCAATTAGATCAGAATCCAAAAACAGTTGCCCCCCACCCCCAACCCCCCCCCCATCCCCCACCACCACACACACACACCAAAAAAAAAAAAAAGAATTGTTCTTCTCAATTTTAATATGGTTGGAACTGTAATTCGATGTAGCCGAAGTTACATGCTCTTTTGATAGCAGCATGCTCTTTTGGTCTCCTTTTGTTACCACTCGACGACAACGCTCACATGCATTGATAAAGAAAATACAACTCTTCGATGGATTACCTACCAATGGTGGCTAATCAAAGAACTTGACTTGACGGAAAGGAACACATGATCGGCAATGTTACACTTGATTGGGTCGCCGTTTAGTTAAGCGAGAATGAATATGTTTGTGATGTTCTTGGAAAGAAACCAGTGGTACATATGAGTATCCTTGACAAATCAATGACAGATGTCGAGAACAACCAAAGATCTAGTAATTACAACGTCATCCTGACTTGTCAAATTTTCCACAAAGTCGTAATCTATGAGCTGGATCAACACGTTTGGAACCCAATTCGCCATAAGGTACGGTAGACCTTTGGCGCGAGAGTATAAACCTGGCTAATATTTGATTATATGAAGTGCCCTATCCCGACTGAATTATTAACTTGTATTGACATTCGTTGCAAGCTATAAACATAATAAGAAGATTTAAGATTTGCATAGGGTAAAAAGAGTCGGTAGTCACTAGAGTGGTAACATGCATGTCGCAAGTTCAAGTCATGCAACAAACAAAGGAA
The DNA here is from genome assembly GCA_030015575.1 of Agapanthus africanus. Taxonomy (NCBI): domain Eukaryota; kingdom Viridiplantae; phylum Streptophyta; class Magnoliopsida; order Asparagales; family Amaryllidaceae; genus Agapanthus; species Agapanthus africanus. Next base: position 75,988,167 of record JASDDO010000028.1, read on the forward strand.
AAAGCGGATGTAACTTGCTTCCTAAGAGACAAACCATAAATTCTCAAAAATATTGTCAAGGCGGAAAGTCTTTTGATCCAGGCGAACGAGGAGTTCATGCAATTAATGAAAGGGAAGCGATACAGAACATGAGATAAGATGACCAAGCGTGCATGATACCACAAGTCAAATATCATATTCATGCTGTCAGCAAGTCTTTGCATTGCATCCAGCTAGGGACAGTATAAGTTACAGCTGTTTTCCCTCAAGGAAAAAGTACACTATTTCAACGGTACGATGTATCAGCATGAGGCATGAAGGGCTAACGGCCTTAACTTGTCCAATTGAGAACACCACAATACCTTTCTCTCACATTCAATACTCTCAATAGGAGTATACGAGACAAATTAGTATGATGTATGTGATTCTCTTGTACAGTACAGGGATATATCCAGAACAGCGGTCCACAGGATCAAGAAGTTAAAATGAGTTTAAGTTTGGTTCACAGTTGTAGAGCAATGAAAATCTCCTGGGACCTATATGTGCATGTACAGTAGCTTACACAAATCTATATATCCAAGGACATTAGATACTTCCAAGGGTGAGGTCAGTAGAGATTCAAAGGCCCACTCTCCACATGGGTGATCACATGGCATGATGACAACAATATCTCTGAAACCAACTTACAAATTGTAGACCTACACGATCTTTTGCGCAAAACGAGTTCTCTTTACTAAAATTAGCATGCGGTTCAGTTCACAAAACAGACCCAAAAAGTAAAGGACTGATCGATATCGAGATACTGTTCTGACTAACTTCTGATCAGAATCCAATAGCATTTCTATGTATCCTACAGTGTGGGGGGATCACAAGTTGATATCCCAAGCACGAGCCATTAATGTCCGAGCTCGTTGGGGGTCCATACTCGAGATCCATGTCAATGTTTTTCAAAGATTTTACGCTTGGATTACCTGCTGTCATACATAGGCCAGCAACTGATGCAAAATTAAAGCGCTTGTCCTCAAGTCCTACCTGAAAGTGAAATAGTGTTCAGTGTCGGCAACTCAACTCACCAGTAGAGATTAAAAACAGGCATAACAAATTGTAGGGAGGTACGTGATGGAGACATTTCATGCAACAATGCATTTACCAATGGCTGGTAAGATTTAGACCCAGTGTGGCTCCTCAAACGTGCTGTTGTTGTCTTCAGCTTCAGCACCAACACATGCATGCATGCGAATTGGAGGAAAAAATGACTCGTTTACTCTTTTTATCTATCTAACATTTACTCTTATTTTGGTGCAGAAATTGAGAAGATCGAAGGCTGTTTTGTTGCTAAGCTTGATGTCTGAAATCAAATAATAGTGTGTTTTCAACTGATGCATTCCTTTATCCTCACAAGAAGACAGCTGTGATATGAAATATAAAGTCTTGGCATGGGACCCATATTGCCTCCTAGGTAACATGCATATGTCTTTCGTTCTCTTGATATTTTCTTGCACGAAGCAGGTAACATGAGGTCACAGGTTGCTAGCTCATTTGTAACCGCACACTGCCCCTAGGGTCTTCCTAGCAATAGTCATCGGATGAGTATGGGTAATCCCTGCACCCAAGAATAATTCCAGCAGGTAGCAATTAAACTTTCAGATGTCAAATGGTTCAGATTTATGTGAGCTTAATAACTTCTAGTTTGTGATATCAAATGAAATTGCCAAAAGCTAAGCAAACTTAAAACAAGTTTGGTGGAACACATGACTAGCTAGACTACATACATGAATCTGCTTCCGCTCTAGGCTAACACTACGGTAAATAAATACTTATTTCGACCGTAATTTACCGTCGAAATAGGTCTATTTCATCGGGACACCCCAAATAGCCACGAAGGAACGCCAACGCAATAGGTTATTTCCACGGCAAACATTTGTCGCAATAAGTTAATCTATTTCGACGGCTTTTTCTCGTCGAAATAGTAATTTTCTCAACAGACAAAACACGTCGAAATATGTAAGGTTTTTAAGTTAAAAAATGGTTTCTGGAATCATTTAAAAATAGTTTTTTCTATGTCGATGGGTAATTCCCATCGAAATAGACTTATTTCGACAGGCCAGTTCCGTTGACATTAGTCTATTTCGACTCGAATTACCCATCGAAATAGAGTGCATTACAGAATTTTTTTAAAAAAAAAAACCAAGAAAATCTCAAATCCAATCTATTTCAATTTAATATCAATTCCATTCTATTCGAATAACGTTTCTAATAAAAAATCCATTCTATTCAAATATCGATTATCCAAATACAATTACAGTATATACTACACGTTCCATTACAATCTTAACATCATAAATTTACAAAAGTGGGAAATGAAAAATCAACGGAGGACGAACACGGAAAGGGAGAGTCGATCATGAAGGAGGCACTCATGAGTTTCCGGGATAAAATCCCTGCGATTAAAAGTTTAAAATACATGAATTAGATGGATATTTTATATTAATTAAATGTGTGCGCGCGCTTGTTTGTGTGCGTGTATGTGTGCTTGTGTGCACGCGCGCACGTTTGTTTGTGTGTATGCTTCTGTGTGCGCGCTGCCTGTTTGTGTCTGTGTATGTATGCTTGTGTGTGCACACATGTATGTGATTTGTGCATGTGTGTATGTGATATGCTTTTGTATGCGCGCGCACGTGTATGTATGCTTGTGTGTATATGTGTATGTATGATTGTGTGTGTGTATATATAAGGGTTATCGAACTTACTGGAGGTACTGGCCTTCCATCCTGGACGTACGCGTCGATAAAATTAAGGCTCTGCTCGAGAGTTCAGCCAGCAAATAGATCGACAGCGGAAGCGGCGGCGGCAGTCGATCGGCGTGAGGAACCACCGTATTCCGGCGTCCACTCATGAGAGGATCCATGAAATACAGGGGTATTGGTCTTAGAGGCCCTGGTCTGTATCAGCATCTCTGATGCCGATTCGTCTGCCGGCTGAAACCTAGAAAGTGGATGTCCGGTCGGCTGGAAAGGAGTGTTATACTGACGCGGAGTGATTTTGGAGGACACGCACTGTACTCTCCCGTGACGATCTGTCCTAAACGCCGTGAAAGCCCTATCTACGATGAATGTTCTCTACACATCATCAACCGGATGTCCCTGCTCCGCCTCCATCGTTTGGATCAATCGATCTCTCTCGGCCGCTATCGCCGCCTGTTTGTAGAAGAAATGTATTACTGCTGTTCTAAAAGCTATACAATAATTATTCTGAAATAATTAAGAAGCTCGGCATATGTGGAATCTTACATATATCCCCTGTACCTCAATCGATGCAGGTGCCATCGTCCCGTACAAATTGAGCCCGGTAAATTTCGATCCGATCAAGGGACTTTCCACCATAGCTCTGCATATAACATTTAGAAAGTTCATACATAAATTTCTAAGATAATTTTAACGTATTAATATCAAATACGATATTTACGTGTTCGATGGCAACCTACTGGAAACTCCTGCTCCTATCCCTACAAATATCGTGTAGCTGAGCGCGAGATATTTTACCTCGCTCGCTCTTCTCCTGCAGTTACATCAAATATTGTTTACTGAGTTGCTACAAATAGTAAAAATGTATCGTCAAATACATACCCTAAACTCTCCGGACAAGAAATGATTTCGTCGGACCAATCTGGATTCGGCTTAATCGAATACATCTCATCCGGTGAAGCGCAGTTTTCAAGCTTTTTAAAGATTTTTTTCTTATGGGCTTTCCAATTCTTCGCCATATGACTACACATCTTATCATAAACTGCGCGTCCATCGCAAACCCCCTGGGGGTCTTTACGCCAACCCACCGGAACTCGAACCTAACTTGCGAAACAGGATAATTCATCATCGTATGGGTATTTTATAGTAATTTAGTAAATGTGTATGTGTATATATGTGTATTTGTGATATACGCGTATGTGTGCATATAAAAAAAAGTGCAGTGTTGAGTTGTATAAAGAAATCTGACCATCATCTTCCATATAGCGAATTGTTTCTTTAGCCCTAACACTTCGCTATCCCAATCTAGGACCTCCCACTCGTTATCTTCGTCTTTCAACAAATGAGGCATGCGGTTCTTGCTGTTCACTATCGACATCATTTCTTCACTTTTTTGCTAGCTCCTGTTACAATATCCCATGTGAATGCAAGTTATACAATCGGCTTTGCCAGAAGTATGCGGCATCCTCCTCCATATATCACTGGCCCGTGTGGGTTCTCTCTCAGACCAATTCTTATCTGAGAGGACTGCCCCTCGTCCCCGGTAGACTGATCGGTCATACAATCTGAACCTGGCATATCTAAAACAATTTCACGAAATATAGTTTAATATGTTAGATAAAAAAATAATAGTAAAAATTATTGCTGAAAAGAATATCATACATGAGCAATAAATAGTGGAAATAATATGCGGGGGGAAACATAAAATATAAGACATTAGAATTCTGTCCCAAGAACAAAATACATATAACCTGTTTATATAACCTCATATATAAATTAACTTGAAAATCTCTGTACATTAGAATTCGAAACAGTAGGAGATAATATGCGGAAATAATATGCGGAAAAAGATGAAATGTATGGAACAATATGCGGAAAGAAAGATACAGGGAATTGTATACGTTATACATTCTTAACTTGTCCAAAACGGAACAAATCTATCGGTTATAGTGCGACATGTATTCTTGTCGCATAAACTACGGATGATTATCAACGAAGAACGATTAACATTCGAGATTGACAACGCACGCGTAGTTTTATATCACGAAAATAACTATACGCTTATAACTGATAGACGGGTTCTAAATCGCGATATTTTTTCAATGTGAGATACTCGATGACGATATATATCGGTTTACCTTTTTTCATCATCGAGTATCATACACTTGATTAGATTGATTTTGATGGTTATCGTTTCAGTATCGTTGATTATTTAACTATTTTGTTTAAGATTTTGGAATTTTCAGTTTGAATGGTAAGTTCTCAAATAATTAATATTATTAACGAAGTATCTGCATTCATTAAAATAAACATGCATCCATACAACGAAAATTAAATAAAGGTAAGTCTCACACACACTCTCTCTCACACAACCACATTTTCATAAACAATATATTACACACATGCATGGTACAAAAATTCTCTAAATTACTATAAATTTCACTAAAATACACTTAACTATTTTGTAGCTTTTTCACTAAATTATCCTTGGCTATTGTTATTTTTATTAAACTACCTACAAAAATTCTCTAAATTATCCAAACCCTTAGCCCTAATAATTAGTTTAACCCCAACCCTAACCCTTAACACTAACTTTAAAATTAACCCTAAAATCAACCCTAACCCTAAACCTAAAATCTAATAACTAGTTTAACCCTAACCCTAAAATTAACCCTAAAATCCACCATAACCCTAACCCTAAAATTAATCCTACCTCTAAACCTAAAATTAACCCTATCCCTAAAATTAATCCCCAAAATTAATTAAATTTAACAAAAAATAAAAAAATAACTAAATAAAGAAAATTACTCACTGATTTGGCGTCGGAGGCAGGGGGCGGCTCGGATGCGGTATATCGGAGACCAGGGCTCGGATGCGGCAAATCGGAGGCGACCGGGGATAGCTTAGAGACATAGGCGGCTTGTAACACCCGAGTCCAATACTACTAATTTTCTGTTACTGTTTGAGCATTAGGTGCTACTCATTTCAATCATCTTGCTTATTTGTGGCTTACTGTAAAGTTTTATCCGGAAAAGTCATTTCTGCATATAACAAATTTTAGCATCTAAAATAAAATTAAAAATATCCATCTTGGCCTACTTGACACCCCTAGCCTTGTGGCAGCGTCCGTGCATCGAGTTCTCGTCCCGTTCGGTGAAACGGGCGAGTTTGGACGGCTACGCGCGCGTACAGGTGTCCATCTTGGAGATATGCTTTTTAATCATAAAACACTTAATTTTAAAATTTGGAACCAGCTTAAAATCCTATTATTTAAATTTCAAATTTTTGGACCCAAGCCGGGCGCAATTTGGAAATGTTTTGTTTAGCGCCAAAATCCCAAATTAATATAATCTTTAAAACCATAGTATACTTCGTTATTACGAATCTATTAAATCTTTAATATATATTTTTCTTTAACCACTAACTACTTCCTCAGCCAATCAACGAGGGCATATTACCCCGTGGGCCCCTCCATTATCTCTCTCCCGTCCCTCTCTATCTATCTCTCTCTCTCTATCTTTCTCTATCTCTCTCTCTCTTTCTCTCTCTCCCTTATATATATTTTCCCCCCACAATATTTTTTCCAGAACGCGAGAAACCTCAGAACCCACCGCGAGCCTCAACCCTAGCCACCTTCACCGTTGCCGCCGCAGCCCCGACGCCGGCGCCAGCGTCACCGTCACCCTCGCCTCCGCCTCCTCCTTTCAACCTCAACCCTTGTCTTCTCCCCCGCGCACCCTGCACGACAGCGATCACCTGCAGCCTTCGCTGCAGTCGCCTGCTCACCACCGCGACCACCAGAGGACGTCCAACGCCTCGCCGCCGACCAACACCTCGCCGTGGTTCCCTCACCATCATTCTCCTTCTCCCGGTGCACCCCCCTGACCGGAACAACGACCCTCGGCTACCACCGTAACTTCTCTGTGTCGCCTGAAACGTCACCGGTGACCACCTGCGCCGTCCCTGGCCGTCGTCGACGAACCCCAACCACCTCTAAACACCATGTAAGTGTCTCTCCACCTCTCCTTTCCTCTCTTCTTTTTCCAGAACTGAAAACAGTTTGCTGGAAGTTTCTGCAGATCGCCGGAGACGCCGTCCTCGCCGCCGTCGATCTCGCCGTCGTCGCTAGTGCCCTCTGGACCAGTGAGTATTCCCCCATCTTCTTCTTCTCTGGTCATTTCCTTCTTTACAAGATCTACACCCGTTCGAAATCCTATTTACTGTTTTTGTGCTCGCCGGAATCCGGCCGTGCCGGCGACGTGTCCCGACGATCCAGCAGAGTGCTCTGACCCGTGTGGTTCCTTGGTTCGTTGTTTTGGTTCAATCCGTGAACCGTGCGTCCGTCGCGTGTTTCCCCGCCGACGTTACGTTCCGTTTTTCCCGGTTCGCGACCCGTCGAGACAAGTATCCCTTGCTACATGCTATACAATATATTTATATATGTTTTGACACACTAAACCTGTAAAACTTAACTTGGTATAGTCGTTTTCCCATTTTGGTTGCAATATGGCATTATATCATTTTACAGTTAACATAGAATTTACAGTTTGCCAATTTAAACCTAATAACCAAGTTTACCTGTTTAATCACATTTTACTGTTTAATAGATGGTAGCACTTACCCATGTAGTTCTATTACATTCAGACATTCGTATTCAAAGGCTTGATATAACTGTATTGCACCGATACCTAAACTATTCACCGCTAAGGGTGCTCAAACCTGTTAATATAATTAAACGGCTGCACTGTATTACTGCACTCTTGTGATTGAATGAAATATGCTTATTATTCAATTCATTGCTTATTTCATGTTGTTAAATACCCAGTTCGATTATATATCTGTTTGTAAGCACACCCATGATATTGTTACATCTTGACTTGATATTGTCACACATGGTATATATTGATACACCTGACATAGTACCGTTTACTGTTGACTTGACCTGATGTACCATGACCCGACCTGTTACCTGATCTCGTACCTAATGCCAACAAACCTGACATGTAGTCCTCATGGACCGTTCCTGTTGTCTATCCAGACAAATCTGCTTGTACCTGATCCTGTGTTGGCATTAGTTCTTGATTACTGAATACCTGACTTGACATACATAACTTGGGGGTATGGGGAAATCAAAGGTGAAATCTGACTTGTAACTTGACAGTTCACTACCTGTATTGAGTGTACACATTCATGTTTTGTGCCTAGTGGCATGTCTCGGTTTTAGCCGAGAATATTGTGACCGTGGTCCCGGGTATGTACGGGATACTATCGAGTGTACACATTCTTGTTTTGTGCCTAGCGGCATGTCTCGGCTGCAGCCGAGAATATTGTGGCCGTGGTCCCGGGTATGTACGGGATACTATTGAGTTACATCGACGATTCATCAATTGATTTCAAAGACTTTAGACTAGAAAACCTGATAGAACAGTTTAGTTACCCATTGCACACTACCCTGCACTGCTTGTTTCACATTATCGCTTTATTCATGATTATTTTGCATTGCCTGTTACATTGTTCATATTATATTACTGGTTGACATGACGCGCTGACGTATGGGTTTTGCATGGCCCAGATTCTGTACCACTGTCGCAGTCCGAGCAGGAGTACTTCAGCCAGCAGGCTGAGTTGTGAGTCCAGTAGTGGTTAGTTTTATTTCCTGCATTTTTTTCCTGATGTGAGCCCGCATTATAGGACATACCTTTCAGTTAGTTGTATTGGATCATTTTCTTCCGCATTTATTTATTTATTGACTCTTGTTATTCTGGATTATGAACATGTTTTAGATAGTTTTATCTTGTTCGTGATATCTCTACAGCCGTAATATGACTGTGGATGGATACTTCCTACCCACAGGTAACATGGTTGGCTATGTCATGTGCCCAATCTAGCGTGCTCTGGGAAGCGGGGCGTGACATGGTTCTTTTGGTATCAGAGCCATAGGTTAGTTGGGTTGATTCTTTTGTAGTTGGGTATTGTATCTAATACACGAATCAGAATGCCCGTGTTTAGGAAAACATGTCCTGCCACTTTGCCGTTTACCATTCTTGAATCACATTCTTCCTGATTATACATTTTACGACGTGCAAACTTACTTTGCATGTCGACTCGAAAAACATGATTTCTTGTTATCTCTAGGACTTAGGCGACTTGGGTGGAGTTAAGTAATTGTGGCTATGATACCGCGGCATAGTTACAATGCGGTACTCTATTTAAGTATCTTGGAGTTCTAGCCTTGATCTATATATTGAATCTATCATCATGCTAATGTTGGGTGTTCTTGATTTCAGGAATATGGCAGATAAGAATTTGAAGACGTACCAGAGGCGTGTGGACGAAGCCGCCATGCTTGGAGTGATAAGGGGAATGCTGGAGAATCAAAAGAGACAGACCGAGCTGATCCAGTAGCAAGCAGATTCGTTTCAGGAAGGTTTGCAGATCGTTCAGCAGTCTGTAAACAACGCTGGAGCTAAACCAGTTGACCGAGTAGGGACCGTGGCAGATTTCAGACGTTTGGGTCCATCTACATTCACTGGTTTGGAAGAGCCGTTGCCAGCCGAGCAGTGGCTAGTCGACACAGAGAATTTGCTGATTGCGGCACAGCTTCCAGAGGACAAAAGAGTTGATGTGGTACGCATTCAGCTAGTGGACTACGCCCGAGAGTGGTGGCTTGTGGAAGAGACCCGCTTGTCCAAGCCGATCAGTTGGGCGGTTTTTGCTAAGAGTTTCCTGGAGAAGTTTTTCCCGCGGACTGCACGGGAGGAAATGGAAGAGAAATTTATTGGGCTGAGGCAGAATGGAGCACCCGTGGACGTGCATGCAGCAGAGTGGACGAGACTCAGCAGATTCGCTGGACCTTTAGTCGCCAACGATGCAGACAGGGCATGAAGGTTCATGCGCAGTTTGGATGTGGACATCCAGAGGCAGATTGTCTCCCTGGGATTGACCACTTTCTCACAGGTTCTTACGGCAGCTCGGGAACAACAGAGTTTATCTGGGATGAAAGGGAGCTTGCAGCAGACAGCAGTTGCGGCCAGGAAGCTCGCATTTGTACCTAACCGAGCTCATGGTCGCAAGGGTATTCCAGTGGACCGTCGTGGTGTAGCACCAATGAAGAAGCCTGTAATTGTTGATCGAAGAAAGAGCATGAATTGTAACTACTGCAATTTACCTGGCCACATGCAAAAGGATTGTCGAAGGAGGCTGGGACTCTGTTTGGTTTATGAAGCGGCAGATCACGCCGTTAATGCTTGTCCGTCGAAGCTTCGTACGAGAGATGATATTCAGAAGCCTCCGCAGAGACCGTTCCAAGGGCAGAAACAGCTGACTCAAGGACCTAATCAGGCTCGAGCTTTTACCTTGACAGCCGAGGAAGCCAAGGCATCAGGAGAAGTTGTTTCTGGTACTTTACTCGTTCATGGTTTTCCCGCATTGGCATTATTTGATTCTGGTGCATCCCACTGTTTTATGTCATCCAAATTTATAACTACACACTCGATTACCTGCACGACCCTGTCTAGTTTCTGGGACATACACACTGGGAATGGGAAAATCATATCTAGTAGGGAGTGTAAAGATTGTACGGTTGTTGTGTGCGGACGGGAACTCTTTGCAGATTTCTTGGTGATAGATACGGGCAGCTATGAAGTCGTCTTGGGAATGGATTTTCTTGGCACTTTCCACGCTCACATTGACTGTAGGGCAAAGAAAGTAATTTTCCAGATTCCCGGACATCCCGAGTTTACCTTCACTGGAGGAAGCAGTTCTGTCGGGCCAGTCGAGTTTAGGGCTAGGCCGACAAACAATATTCTTGCAGCAATGGAAGTTGATAGTAGTGAAGAGCCGGCGGTTGTTCACGATTTTATGGACGTATTTGAAGATATATCGGGCTTACCGCCGAAGCGAGACGTGGAGTTCGCAATTGATCTTATTCCTGGTGCAGCGCCAGTATCGAAAGCGTATTATCCAATGGCACCAGTAGAATTGGAGGAAGTTAAGAAACAGGTTGCTGAATTGCTTGAGAAGGGTTGGATTCGAAGCAGTAACTCACATTGGGGAGCTCCAGTTCTTCTAGTAAAGAAGAAGGATGGCACGAGAAGGATGTGCATCGACTATCGAGAATTAAACCGGGTGACTATTAAGAACAAGTACCCGATCTCTCGCATTGGAAAACTCTTTGAGCAGCTTAGTGGCGCGAGGGTATTCTCGAAGCTGGATTTGCGATCCGGATATCATCAGGTTCGAGTGAAAGCTGAAGATATTTGCAAGACGGCGTTTCGAACTCGGTACGGACATTACGAATACTTAGTGATGCCCTTCGGAGTGACGAATGCGCCGGCAGTGTTCATGGACTTGATGAATCGAATCTTTTCACCGTTCCTGGACCAGTTTATTGTGGTATTCATTGACGATATCTTGGTTTACTCGAAAAGCTTTGAGGAGCATGCTGAGCATTTGAAGATCGCACTGCAGACATTGAGACAGGAGAAATTGTATGCAAAGATGAGTAAGTGCGAGTTTTGGCTGGAGGAAGTGAAGTTCTTGGGGCATGTTGTGTCTGGCGATGGAATTGTCGTCGATCCAGAAAAGATTGCAGCAGTTCAAGATTGGCCTATTCCAAAGAATGTTGCTGAGATAAGAAGTTTCCTTGGATTAGCCGGATACTACAGGAGATTTGTGGAGAACTTTGCTCGTCTGGCAGAGCCGTTGACCAAGCTTACGCGCAAGGAGGTACCTTTTGTATGGACGGATAAATGTGCGTTAGCTTTTGAGACGTTGAAGCAGAAGTTGATAACCGCCCCTATTCTGACCGTGCCAGACAATTCCGGAGGATTGGTGATTCACAGCGACGCATCTGGGAAAGGATTGGGATGTGTTTTGATGCAGCATGGGAAGGTTATAGCATACGCATCGAGATAATTGAAGACCCATGAGAAGAATTATCCAACCCATGACTTGGAGCTTGCGGCTGTGATCTTCGCTTTGAAGATTTGGAGACACTAGCTTTTGGGCAAGAGAGTCGAAGTTTTTACTGATCATAAGAGCTTGAAGTATGTGTTCACGCAGAAGGAGCTTAATATGAGGCAGCGTAGATGGTTGGAGCTGATGGCTGACTACGACCTTGATCTTAAGTACCATCCGGGGAAGGTTAATGTTGTGCCGGATGCGCTTAGTCGGTTACCAGCAATTCAGGTGTTAACTACGCAGAAGGAAATCGTTGCAGATTTTCGAAGATTTGACTTGGAGGTTGTGCTACCGCATTCTACGGGACAGTTGTTGCAGTTGCAAGTGCAGTCGTCTTTAATTAAGAAAATTAAACCAGCACAATCGCAGGATCCTAGACTGCAAAAGTTTCGAGAGCAGGCTGAGGCTGGACTACGAACAGATTTACTGGTCCACGAAGATGGTTCGTTGAGGTATGGTAGCCGTTTGTGTGTGCCAAAGGGAGATGTTCGTGAAGAGCTTATGAAGGAGGCACACAGTTCGGCTTATTCTGTACATCCAGGAGGTACAAAGATGTACCGAGATATTCGACAGCATTTCTGGTGGGAAGGCATGAAGCGGGAGATTGCTCGCTTTGTGGCTAAGTGCTTGGTGTGTCAGCAAGTTAAGGCTGAACATCAAAGGGTTGCTGGTTTATTGCAACCACTTCCGATTCCTCAGTGGAAGTGGGAACATATAACCATAGATTTCGTGACGTCTTTACCGCGGAGTCCAAAGGACAATAATGCAGTATGGGTGATTGTTGATCGGTTGACCAAGGCAGCTCACTTTATTCCTTTCCGGGTTGGTCAATCAACGGAGATTTTGGCAGAGCGGTACATGCAGGAGATTGTAAGATTACATGGAGTACCGGTGAGCATCGTGTCCGATCGGGATACTCGGTTCTTATCACACTTCTGAAGGAGTTTACAGGAAAGTTTGGGGACTCGATTGAAGTTTAGCACAGCTTATCATCCTCAAACTGATGGTCAGTCGGAGAGAACGATCCAAACTCTTGAAGACATGTTGAGAGCATGCATGTTGGACTTCAAGGGTTCGTGGGAGGATCATCTACACTTGGTGGAGTTTTATTACAACAACAGCTTTCAGGAAACTATCCAGATGGCTCCGTTTGAAGCTTTGTATGGTCGCAAATGCCGTTCACCTGTTTGTTGGGATGATATCGGTGAACGAAGATTGTTGGGACCAGATTTGGTGGTGCAGACAGTTGAGAAGGTTAACACTATCAGAAATCATATGAAGGCAGCTCAAGACAGACAGAAGAGTTGGGTCGACACGTCAAGAAGACCTCTAGAGTTCGCCGTGGGTGATTTGGTATTCTTGAAGATATCACCGACTAGAGGGGTGATTCGTTTTGGAAATCGAGGAAAGCTTAGTCCTCGATTTGTTGGACCCTTTGAGATATTGGAGCGTGTTTGAGAGGTAGCGTACCGTTTGGCGTTACCGCAATCCTTGGCAGGTATGCACGATGTGTTTCACGTATCTCAACTACGAAGGTATGTTCGAGATGAAACACACGTTTTGGATCATTCGGAGTTAACATTACGGGAAGACCTGACTTTTGAAGAGCGACCGGTTGAAATCGTGGATCGAAGGGAAAAGGTTCTCAATAACAAGATTATCCCCCTTGTGCTTGTTTTTTGGGGTAATCGCTCGCATGGAGAGACCACTTGGGAACGAGAAGATGAGATCCGGGAGAAGTTTCCTCACCTTTTTCTGTAGTTTTCTATCTTGTATTCTTGGAATTTCGAGGACGAAATTCTTTTTGTAGTTGGGTATAATGTAACACCCGAGCCCAATACTACTAATTTTCTGTTACTGTTTGAGCATTAGATGCTACTCATTTCAATCATCTTGCTTATTTGTGCCTTACTGTAAAGTTTTATCCGGAAAAGTCATTTCTGCATATAACAAATTTTAGTATCTAAAATAAAATTAAAAATATCTATCTTGGCCTACTCGACACCCCTAGCCTTGTGGTAGCGTCCGTGCATCGAGTTCTCGTCCCGTTCGGTGAAACGGGCGAGTTTGGACGGCTACGCGCGCGTACAGGTGTCCATCTTGAGGGTATGCTTTTTAATCATAAAACACTTAATTTTAAAATTTGGAACCTGCTTAAAATCCTATTATTTAAATTTCAAATTTTTGGACACAACCCGGGCGCAATTTGAAAATGTTTTGTTTAGCGCCAAAATTCCAAATTAATATAATCTTTAAAACCATAGTATACTTCGTTATTACGAATCTATTAAATCTTTAATATATATTTTTCTTTAACCACTAACTACTTCCTCAGCCAATCAACGAGGGCATATTACCCAGTGGGCCCCTCCATTATCTCTCTCCCGTCCCTCTCTCTCTCTCTCTCTCTCTTTCTCTCTCTCTCTCTCTCTCACTCTCTTTCTCTCTCCCCCTTATATATATTTTCCCCCCACAATATTTTTTCCAGAACGCGAGAAACCTCAGAACCCACCGCGAGCCTCAACCCTAGCCACCTTCACCGTCGCCGCCGCAGCCCCGACACCGGCGCCAGCGTCACCGTCACCCTCGCCTTCGCCTCCTCCTCTCAACCTCAACCCTTGTCTTCTCCCCCGCGCACCCTGCACGACAGCGACCACCTGCAGCCTTCGCTGCAGTCGCCTGCTCGCCACCGCGACCACCAGAGGACGTCCAACGCCTCGCCGCCGACCAACACCTCGCCGTGGTTCCCTCACCATCATTCTCCTTCTCCCGGTGCACCCCCCTGACCGGAACAGCGACCCTCGGCTACCCCCGCAACTTCTCTGTGTCGCCTGAAACGTCACCGGCGACCACCTGCGTCGCCCGTGGCCATCGCCGACGAACCCCAACCACCTCTAAACACCATGTAAGTGTCTCTCCACCTCTCCTTTCCTCTCTTCTTTTTCCAGAGCTGAAAACAGTTTGCTGGAAGTTTCTGCAGATCGCCGGAGATGCCGTCCTCGCCGCCGTCGATCTTGCCGTCGTCGCTAGTGCCCTCTGGACCAGTGAGTATTCCCCCATCTTCTTCTTCTCTGGTCATTTCCTTCTTTCCAAGATATACACCCGTTCGAAACCCTATTTACTGTTTTTGTGCTCGCCGGAATCCGGCCGTGCCGGCGACGTGCCCCGACGATCCAGCAGAGTGCTCTGACCCGTGTGGTTCCTTGGTTCGTTGTTTGGGTTCAATCCGTGAACCGTGCGTCCGTCGCGTGTTTCCCCGCCGACGTTACGTTCCGTTTTTCCCGGTTCGCGACCCGTCGAGACAAGTATCCCTTGCTACATACTATACAATATATTTATATATGTTTTGACACACTAAACCTGTAAAACTTAACTTGGTATAGTCGTTTTCCCATTTTGGTTGCAATATGGCATTATATCATTTTACAGTTAACATAGAATTTACAGTTTGCCAATTTAAACCTAATAACCAAGTTTACCTGTTTAATCACATTTTACTGTTTAATAGATGGTAGCACTTACCCATGTAGTTCTATTACATTCGGACATTCGTATTCAAAGGCTTGATATAACTGTATTGCACCGATACCTAAACTATCGCACCGCTAAGGGTGCTCAAACCTGTTAATATAATTAAACGGCTGCACTGTATTACTGCACTCTTGTGATTGAATAAAACATGCTTATTATTCAATTCATTGCTTATTTCATGTTGTTAAATACCATGTTCAATTATATATCTGTTTGTGAGCACACCCACGATATTGTTACATCTTGACTTCACATTGTCACACATGGTATATATTGATACACCTGACATATTACCGTTTACTGTTGACTTGACCTGATGTACCATGACCCGACCTGTTACCTGATCTCGTGCCTAATGCCAACAAACCTGACATGTAGTCCTCATGGACCGTTCCTGTTGTCTATTCAGACAAACCTGCTTGTACCTGATCCTGTGTTGGCATTAGTTCTTGATTACTGAATACCTGACTTGACATACATAACTTGGGGGTATGGGGAAATCAAAGGTGAAATCTGACTTGTAACTTGACAGTTCACTACCTGTATTGAGTGTACACGTTCCTGTTTTGTGCCTAGCGGCATGTCTCGGTTTTAGCCGAGAATATTGTGGCCGTGGTCCCGGGTATATACGGGATACTATCGAATGTATACATTCCTGTTTTGTGCCTAGCGACATGTCTCGGCTGCAGCCGAGAATATTGTGGCCGTGGTCCCGAGTATGTACGGGATACTATTGAGTTACATCGACGATTCATCAATTGATTTCAAAGACTTTAGACTAGAAAACCTGATAGAACAGTTTAGTTACCCATTGCATACTACCCTGCACTGCTTGTTTCACATTATCGCTTTATTCATGATTATTTTGCATTGCCTGTTACATTGTTCATATTATATTACTGGTTGACATGACGCGCTGACGTCTGGGTTTTGCATGGCCCAGATTCTGTACCACTGTCGCAGTCCGAGCAGGAGTACTTCAGCCAGCAGGCTGAGTTGTGAGTCCAGTAGTGGTTAGTTTTATTTCCTACATTTATTTCCTGATGTGAGCCCGCATTATGGGACATACCTTTCAGTTAGTTGTATTGGATCATTTGCTTCCGCATTTATTTATTTATTGACTCTTGTTATTCTGGATTATGGACATGTTTTAGATAGTTTTATCTTGTTCGTGGTATCTCTACAGCCGTAATATGACTGTGGATGGATACTTCCTACCCACAGGTAATATGGTTGGCTATGTCACGTGCCCAATCTAGCGTACTCTGGGAAGCGGGGCGTGACACGGCTAAAGCTCATATGCGGTAGGAGGATGGAGGCGGGAGGCCGGAGAGGAGGGGGCTCCGAGACTGGTGAAGGCGGGGGTCCGGGGAGGAGGGGGGCTTGGAGGCCAGGGCGGGGATCAAAGGCTTGGGGGGATTAGGAGGAAGAGGAAGGAGGGATTTGGGGTTTGGGGGGAGGGGGGAATAAAATCATTCGTGTGGAAAAAAATAGGTTTTGGAAAGAGGTTATCACGGGTTGAGTTGTTTGAGTTGTTGACCGAAGTCAATATTTTATTTTGATAGATTAATACCGTCGAAATATATGTTGACCGAAGTCAACAATTTTCCTGTTAAGGACGACTTGTTTCGACGCTGAATTGCCGTCGAAATAATTCTCAAAAATTTTCCGGTCGCAAATAGACCGAATTTCTTGTAGTGTAATAAATGATGGAAGTTAGAATGCAGTATTGATTAGAAACAGAATTGCATTGTTTGTTTGAAAGGAACTTTCTCCAACAATACCTGTTCAAACTCGAAATAGAATTTCTGAATTTGAATTCACCATATTCTCATAAGCTTAGCATGCCAGAAAAAAGAAGCTAATCAATGCTATTTAAGGGACAACTTAGTACGGCGGAAGAAAATGGAATCAAATATGCAGCTACTAAAAAAAGTGTCTTGTAGTGCAACTCGCCAAGTGTGGTAAAGAGGTCTAACCAACGAACAGAAGCACAAGGCACAGGCTAAAGGCAGGGAATTGGAGCAATGCTTTAAGAGAAATATCATCGGCGAGCATTGAAAATGCATGCATGTGCTGTTAAATATTGGTAGAGAATGGATGAAATCTTTTGACCCCCAAATCCATGTAAACATCTGTGTTCCTGAACCAAAATATATTTAAAAAACATGCTTTAAGATATGAAGAGCAAAGAGAATTACCGGTATCTACAAAATATAGCAGTTAATAAAACAGGCAATTATCCATAATAAATTTTTTTAAAAACTTTTCTAAAGATTCTTCTAGTTCAATAAGCTTTTCATGCTATCATATGCATCAAGAGCTATATGGTTAGATTATTAGAAACAACATTCAAGAGTCACTTCCTCCTGTTATGAATATAATTAGTTTAAAATTATGAGATATTAGTTATAAATTGTTAGATATTAGTTATGAGTTGTTAGATAAGTTGAGATGGTATATATATATATATATATATATATATATAGATATATATATATATATATATATATATATATATATATAACTCATTTATGAATTAAACCAATAAAGTAGTTTCCTCTTAATTTTTTCATGGCATCAGAGCGTCAATTTTTCTGAAAAGAATGAAGAGAGAAGAAAAAAGAAAAAAACTAATTTTCCTCACCAGCATCCGCCGCCGCCCCTAGCCCTCTCGATCTCCCCTTCGATACCAGATCCCCCCTCCAACCCATCCTCCAACCCTCTTCCGGTCATCCCCAGCACCATTGAACCCACCCACCAGCACCATCAACCCCTCGAAGCTCTCCAGCAGCCCTCGAGAGCCACCAGACCACTATCGACAGCCCCTCGACAACCACCAGACCCCTCGACAATCACCAGACCACCATCGACGCCTTAGATCCACCTCCAGCCACTCGATCTCTCCGACCGCTGCCGACCCCTCCCAGCAACTTCAACAGCCCCTTCCACCTTCGACGACTCCCTACACCCTCGACAACCATCGAAGAACCCTCGCCGTCCTCCTTGACAGCAACCAGACCCCCTCACAGCCACCATCGAAGCCTTAGACGACTTCTCCAGCGCCATCGAAGCTCTCTACGATCCCTCCAGTACTCTTCCATGATGAGAAACTTT
The DNA here is from genome assembly GCA_030015575.1 of Agapanthus africanus. Lineage (NCBI taxonomy): Eukaryota > Viridiplantae > Streptophyta > Magnoliopsida > Asparagales > Amaryllidaceae > Agapanthus > Agapanthus africanus. The sequence continues at coordinate 76,006,499 of JASDDO010000028.1, forward strand.
ATATACTCGAAACTCATGATATCTTCGATTTGGATGATCAATTTGGTCTTTCGACTCACTGTTCTTCGATTTGGTGTCAACTTCCTCAATTTCGACTCTCCCTTGGTTCTTTGTCGCTGATTTGGGAATTTATTGGGTTTTATTGTTGATTTGGAGATTCTTTTGCTGATTTGTTACTTATAAGGCTCAGATCTTGGACATTCTTAGAGATTTGCCGTTTTTGAGTTGAAGTTGGGCTTCTTGTCGTTTTTGGAGCATGATTTGGGGTTCTTTGATCATCTGCTACAGTAAATGTGAAGGTATTTTTCTTTCAAAATTGAAGTTCCACCTGTTTTTTATATGAAAATGTGTGGATTCAGCATTTGAGAATAAATTGTGAACCGCCACCTCCGCTTGGATCTTGTTGAATTTTTTGATTCTCTACCTTATTCTCGCTCTCTCGGAATTGACCTATGCACCATTCTTCATAGATTCTACTTCGGTTTCAATTACTGTTCGTGATCGCTCCCCTATTACTGTTTGTGCTCCTGGTCCCCATACTCGTAGTCGAAGCTGTGCTGGTCTTTATTGTTCTTATTGCGGTGGCACTAATTATCGTGTAGACTGGTGTTAGGAAGAGCATGGCTATCCTGATGATACTCGTACACCTCACCAGACATCCACGGTAGTTGCTACTATTATATCTTCCTCTTCTGCCAGCAATTTACCTTTATCCAGTGCTGAATGGGGACAGTTGCGCCGTCTCCTCTCTTTTGTAACTCCTGCCAACCTTTCTACTCCATCAGGTATATCGTTCATTTCTCATTCTAATTCGTGGGGCGCTGATTCCGGCGCCTCATATCACATGTTTCGTGATAGACCGTCTTAGCTTACTTGTAGTTCTCACAAGTTGATTTTCATAGCCAATGGTAATACCACATCTGTTTCCAGTTCTGTTGATTTATCACTTCGTCTTTACGCCTGAAAAATGCTTTAATTGTGACGTCTTTAAAACAGAACTTGCTTTCTATTAGCCAGCTTACAAATGATTCTAACTGCTCCATAACTTTTTATCTATCTCACTTTGTGATATAGGATCTTCTGACGAAACAGCGGATTGTTCGGGGGCATGAGCAAAATGGATTGTACTATGTTAATCACTTTCTCAATACGTCTGCAGCTATTTCCACTATCGAGTAGCATCTGCGACCTGGTCATCCTTCTCTTTCTTTTTCCCGTAATAAGCTGTCTTCTTTTGAATTATCAGAGTTCAGTTGTGATCATGTATTCTTTGTAAACATCATCACTCCTCTTTTCCTCCAATTAGTAAAAGACATAATTTACCCATTGGATTAATTCACTCTGATATTTGGGGTCTGTTTAAAATTCTTAGTGTGTTTGGTTATAAATATTTTGTGACTTTTATCGATGATCATTCATGTATGACTTGGTTGCATCTTCTGCGTAATAGGTGGTCTGAACTTTTGTCTATCTTTAAAATCTTCGTAGCTGAGATTACTAATCAATTTGGCGTTCCGGTAAAGGTTCTTCGTTCAGATAATACTAAGGAGTATGCTATTACGGAGTTTAATGCATTTTGTCAAACTCGGGGCATATTACATCAAAATTCATGTTCTTATACTCATCAGCAAAGTGGGATTGCTGAACGAAAGAACCGACATTTGCTTGAGATAGCTTGTTCACTTGTTTTGCATATGCATGTCCCTAAACGATTGTGGAATTTTGCGGACTTAACTGCCTGTTTTTATATCAATTGTATGCCTTCTCCGGTCCTAGACAACCAGTCTCCTTTCTCTATTTTGTTTCTACAGGGCAACCCTTTTCTTGTTTCTCCTAAAGTATTTGGTTGTCTATACTATTCTCATATACTATGTCCTCATGAAGACAAGCTAGATTCTCGAGCTGCCCGTATGGTGTTTGTAGGTTACTCACGATCTCAGAAAGCGCATGTTTGCTTTGACCATGCATCATCTAAAGTTTGTACTTCATGTGATGTAACCTTCATAGAAGATCAAGCCTATTTTCCACCGACTGATAAGGACCCCACTTCTATTATTCATGTTCCTCACTTCCCTTGCTCAGAGCTTGATTCGTCTATTCAATCTGCACGACCTGTTTTTAAGCATGTAATCTCTTTTCCACAGGTATAACACCGTCGCAACAAAGTTGTCCTACTCCCTCCCACTATTATTTTTTCTAACTATTCTTCTGCAGGTACTCCTATACAGTCCACTATTCCCGATTCCCTACTGCCGCTGTCTTCAGAAGAAGATCTTTCTCTTCCTATTGCCATACGCAAGGATAAGTGTTCTTGTACTACTGCACATCCGATTTTTAACTTCATTTCCTATTATAGACTGACATGATTTTCTTGTCAGTTTGTTTCTTTCTTGTCTGCCATCACTCTTCCTTTCTCTGTTCAAAAAGCTTTTCAGCACCCAGGTTAACATGCAGCTATGTTAGAGAAGATTGTCGTTCTGCGCTCTAATCAAACTTGAAAATTGGTATCTCCGCCTTCAGATAAGAAGGTTGTCGGCTGTAGATAGGTTTTTGCTGTCAAGTATAATCCCGATGGAACGATTGACCGTCTCAAAGATCGATCAATGGCCAAAAGTTTTACTCAGCAGTATGAGTTGGATTATGTTGAGAATTTTTTGCCACTTGCCAAATTGATTTCGGTTCGTGTTCTTATATTCTTGGCAGTTTCTAAGGCACGACCACTTCATCAGCTTGATGTGAAGAATGTTTTTCTTAATGGCGATCTTTCGGAAACTGTTTATATGCAACAGCCTCCTGATTTTGAGCGCCCAGAGGAGTCTATGATTTGTCTTCTACATAATCGTTATACGGCTTTAAGCAATCACCGCGTGTCTAGTTTGAAAATTTTAGTATAATTCTATAACAGATTGGCTTCAAACGCGGTCGCACCGACACATCTCTTTACACATAATCGTTCTCAGGGCAGGGTAATTGTGCTAGTATATGTTAATGATATTATCATTACTGGAGATGGTTCTGCTGGCATCTCCAAAATGAAAGAATATTTGGTTTCACACTTCCATATTAAGGATCTTGTGCCACTTAAATATTTCCTTAGAATTGAAGTGTCATGGAACTCTGGTGGATTACAACTTTCTCAGCGTAAGTATGCACTTGATTTTCTATCTGAGATAGGATTTCTGGGATGTAAACCAGCAAACACTCCTATGAATTACTCGGTCAAACTATCTCAATTGAGCTCCCTCTCGGATTCTCCACTACCTGACCCAAGACGATATTGACGTCTAGTTGGGAAACTTATTTATCTCATTATCACTCATCCTGACATTGCCTTTACCGTCACTACAGTGAGTCAGTATATACAGAATCTTTTGACCTTTCATCTTAAGGCAGTTGAGTATATTCCCTGATACATCAAAGGTTCTCCAGGACATAGCCTTCTCTACAGAACATCATCTACGTTGTCGCTCACAGCCTTTGCGGCTGCTGATTTTGCTGGATCTATTGATGATAGTTGTTCCACTAGTGGTTATTGTGTATTTTTGATAGGAAACTTGGTAACGTGGAGGAGCAAAAAGCAAAATGTAGTGGCTCGTTCTTCTGCCAAGGATGAGTATAGATCTATAGCGCATACAGTTGTTGAGTTGGTATAGCTTACATCCTTTCTGACAGATCTTAGGGTTTCTTCTTTTCCGACTACACTTTTCTGCGATAACAAAGCCGCGATTCACATTGCCGAGAATTCAGTTTTTCATGAGTGAACCAAGCATATCGAAATAGATTGTCACTTTATTCGTGATAAAATGACAGATAAGCTTGTTGCACTCCAACATATTTTTCTTCGACTCAACTGGCAGATATTTTCACCAAAGCTCTTACTCGACCGGTTTTCGCTCGTCTTCTGTCCAAACTTACGTGATTGACATTTACGCTCCAGTTTGCGGGAAGTGTTATGAATATAATTAGTTTAGATATTAGTTATGGATTATTAGATATTAGTTATGAGTTGTTAGATCGGTTGAGATATAAAAGATGGTCTATGACCCTATATATATTTATATGAAGAACTCATTTATGAATTAAGCCAATAAGTATTTTCCTCTTGATTCTTTTCAACTCCACAGTTCTTCCAGCAAATGTCGTAATTATTTCATTTGTGAACAATCTATTCCTACTAAATTATTTAACCAGATGAGCGACAATAAAAATTCTATTTAGCATCATGATATTTTGAAACAAACAACCTTCATCAACTTGACATAAAAAGGTCTAATTACCATACTTCTGCAGGCAATGTCTGTCAGGATAACTCTTTGGAGACGTACGATAAAATTGTGATGATAAGGTGACGACGTCTCACAAGATGCTGTAATGAAACCTTTGCAAGCGTTTGGTCCCACGATGTTATTTACTTAGTTATGCTTTGTATTTTTTTTCATTCTCATTTTGTCCTCAACTTCCATTTTAATGATTTGAGGGAATGTGTATGATGTATGGAGCAGGGGTATTATTTACAAGCAACCGTTGTCCTAAGTCCTAACAAATAAGGGATGACATAACTACTCCACAAAGGGCTAGGGAAGCTTCTAGCCTGTGAGAACTTATGCATGACTATAGATTTACGAAAGCTCAGCAACCTGAATCAACTAATAGACTGAACTACACAGTTCAAAGAGAAAACTGCACACAGGAATCTGCAGGAACTCTAAAGCAATGGTGGTTTATAATTGATGGAGGCTTAGCAGCATAGTTTGACAATAAATAACACAAAGAAACAGAATATTGTCATATGTTTGAGCTTTTAAATGAGTTTATTTAAGTACAACTATTCTAGCTTGCTATACAATTTCTGAATCTGAACTCAACAGATTCTTATATGCCATGCTATTCAAGTGATTAGTTGTAAGGAAAAAAGGAAGAGCAGAAGTGGGAAATGAGGGAAAGAAAACTAATAAACTGCCCAAGTGATCACATCTTGCGAAGTATAGTGCAGAGGTGGATGATCGACAATTGAAGATTATAGAAATGCATCGGCTTTAAATTTCTGAAGAGAATTATCTTGAATGAGCATCAGAAATTCCTGATGCTGTCAGCACTTAGAAACACATGATGGTGAAAACATTTGACGTGTTGATACCCAACCAACCAACAAAAGAAGGCGCAGCTCAGAACTTGTTGTACTGTGAGTAAACCAGAGCCCAGAATCCATAGTATAAGCTTATATCTAGGTCCTGAATACAAGCTATATGAATCGCAAGGTTTTATGTTTTAACAAGATAAGGAAATTACCAATTAGGCACATATTTATCAGTTCTTCTATTCATTGTTTTAATTGTAGATATAGTTCTGCTAATCATGCTATCAGAAAATTATAAGCTATGTGCTGAGGTTTGATAGTCTGCTTTCTTAAGTTTAGCTGGCAACTGCTCCCACTTACAATAATTTTCATCGTTTCCTAAAGAAAGATAATTTACTCTTGATTATAGCTACAAAAAGCATTGTTTAGTATCAATGACAAACAACCTCATCCATTTTGGGAAAAAGGCCCAAAACTAACACCCTTTCATTGGATGTTAATTTCAAAAGCATATATAGGGATATCATTCAGCATGTTGCGTTAAAATCTTTGCAAGCACATTTCAAGTATACGACTATACGAGTATTACACACTTTATGACCAAGCACCGAATAACTAATATAAAAAAGGATCTATCATCACCCTTAGTATTAATGATCCTCCTAATTGGTTCGCTTTCCTGCACATGCATTCCACCAAAAACAAAAGCTTCAAAATGACTGCAGGCATCCATCCGATGTTTTTTTCCATTATATCAGTATTAATATATTTTTCAGTCTGTGGACATAATAAATAATATCTTTGTGTATCGAACATGCCAAAAAAGTTTGCGCATATAGAGAAAGAGAAATTCTTCAAAGAAATTATATTGAGAGAGGTAAGGGAACTGACTTACAGTTTTCCGTGCATCAACTGTCAACAGATGCAAGGCACATAACTCCAGTCAGCATATGTCCCTGCAGACATGCAGCCTTTTACTCAGGGCAAGAACATTGAGCTCTTTCTTTAAGCTTTGATCTTCACCAAATTATTCTGTAATTGGGTTACTTTTATTCACCATCAAGATCGAACATTAATTTCCTAAATCGAACAAAAGCAGTGGATCACATGAATCTATATGAGTTAGAGGTTCAACTTCTCAAACATGCTGACACCATCTGTCCAGAATTGCAACCAGTCTTTTTCACAGCAGACATAAACATTATACAGATTTAAAAAGTTGCAAGCTTTGTGAAATAATATCGAAATGGTCGCCATTATTTACAAGCTATTCCATATACATGGGGGCTTATGAGGGAGAAATTTGACAGGTATATTGAGTTAAGGCTCACGCTTGAGAATCCAACTTCAGAAATCTTCCTCCCTGTTTCCCGAGTGAGATGACACCCATCAGATACAAATTGCTGAAGAGGATCAAGTAGAGACTGCGTGAGACGGAGGAAGGACCCGTCTGATTTAAAAATTCAATGGGACCAAAATAGATTTTAGCTTGGCCTTTCTCATAAACAAAACTACAAATAGAAGGTACAGGGGAAAAGAAGAAGAAATACCACTTGCTGCCACGTGTTCGATAAATAAGTAAAGACCGCCAGGTTTTAACACCCTTTTCACTTCTGCATGGTTTATGATAGATTTAACAGATATGAGGCAGAAAAGAGTAAGAAATCGGCCAATAATAAATTCAAAATTGTAAATTTAATGTATAGGCAATCTATGTCATTTGATGTTTCGTAACCAAGAGTGATGGGAGTAACAACTTATTTGGATTGCATTGGCTAGGACTACCTAAACAGGCTTCTGTAACAAACAAGGGAAACCCATGTTACACACAGATCATAATTGGAAGACTGGTAGGGGGAACACACTTTATTCATTGTCTATGACACGTACATAAGATGGCGCTTGTATTCATCCTCAAGCTGGGAAATACATGTGACAATTCCGGAGTAAGCAGTGAAGAGATTACCGCCTTACCATAATTAGTGAGTGAAGAGAAACCTTAACTGCTCATTGCCTACCGGTCACTTTCCCAAGTACACCCTCTACACAACGAAATAGATTTGAAGCTCTAATAAAATTGAATTGTTTGAAGTACCATAAACAGGAATATCCAGTATCAGCTTTATATAATGCTCTAATTGGTATTGGTCCTCAATAACTGATTATGGAGATGTGTAATAAAACTAGTTAGGTATTTTTATTTGGTTAAGATTCAAATTGGGGGTTCAAGTTCAGTTTGCAATTGACATAAGAAACACCCACTAAAGTATTACGCTGTAATTACAATTTAAACATATTATAAATACAGCATAACAGAAATCTGGGTTGTATACAAGGATCCGATTTTGCCACTAGCCATCCAACAGAATTAGTCTTTAAATCGTTTCTCAATACCACCTTATGTTATATCAATCGATAATTAATGAAAAACTAAAGGCGGAAAGACCTTTGTACCACTGATTACTAACAACCAAAAATGATGTTTCTACTTTTCACTCTTTTGGAATTAAAATTCATAGTTATGATGAAAGAAACAAAACCGTATGATAAGATAAACTACTGTGGTTGGTGCCAAAGAAGAAATTCTATGAAATGACTCCCATTACCATACTAATGTCTTTGACATATCATCATACAAGAGAATTCATGACTGTATTCACTGTGCAACTTGCTAGTCGGATCTAATGAAGCCAAAAAAATTTAGGAAATACCTTTCAGAGCTACATCGACATCTTTAACTGAACATAATACGAGAGTACCAATAACCGCATCCATGGAATTATCACCTAGAGGCAAAGCTTCCCCAACCTATAAAAGAAGCATCACCTACAAATCTTAAAGCAAACAATGTGGAAAAATGAGATAATGCAACATTTCATCAGTATAATCATCAATTAGCAATACCACCATGTGTTCGAAAGAAATCATGCTTATAATCTAAACGGTGCTTATGAATGTTTGATTTAAAAATCGTATGAGGCGAGCCATCATCCACTGGACCAAGTGTTCATCCCCAAGTAATCACCAAAAATCAAAGTAAAGTTTAACATCTTGGGATTGGCACGGTATCGGAATAGGCCATCTCAGATCGGAATATCAAAGTTTTTATCATATGATTAATCAAAAAGATTTACTTTTCAAATAAAACTTTTTAATTAAATATAAATAAGACATACTGTTTAATAATTAATGATGACTAGGGCGGGTTTTTAAATATGTTGTAAAGAAAACTGTAAAAAAAAATTGACATTTTTTTAATTATTGATGTCAAATAAACCACTAATGCATTAGCAAACCCATTATTGGAGCCAACTAACCGATCAAAAAACTTTTTGTGAAAACCCCTAAAAATCAATTGGTGAACCCACTGCCAAGGCTTACAATCTCAATACGGAACTCGGATGGCCATCGGCCGAAATTCAAAATCATGATTTTAAATTCTTGTGTCAGAAAAACAGGCATTTTTGCTCATACAGTCATATATACGAAGTGTAAAACATTATGAATGAGACTTATCTGAAGTCCAAACTTGTCGTATCTTAACAATTGTAGTAGTGTGTTCCACTAGTTTAGTGAGTATTCAACACCACTAGAAACTCTAGAAGTTCAATCGGTTCAACGCTAGGCAAGGTTGCATGGACACGGATACGAGGATACAAATACAACACGATGCGATACGGCGACACGACAAAATCCCAAAATATAGGATACGAGGACACAGCTATACATATAATCTTATAAAAATAAATAAGGTATCAAACTATCATGACAACAATAAACAAGGAAGAAATAAGGAAAAATTAACTAGTCTAACATTCTATAAGCTAATAACATGCTGAAAATATATTTATATGCATATGGCACGCATAGAACACATGCTATACGTATATAATATATAAAAACATGTCCAATACGTGTCGTGCAAGTTTCTTACAAGTGTCGATGTCCGATACTTATCCGACACGGATACGGCAACCCCTTGGAAGTATCCATGCATCCTAGACGCTAGGTATGTATACATAAAATAACCACAAACAAACCTTGCAGGTTTTATGCAGGAAATATCTCGCTTGTTGTTCCTCAGGCAGGAATTTGCCATTAGGTTGACAGTCATGCCATAAGAACATATTGTTTTAGTCTTCTCTACACATCTTTCTTGGTTTTAGACATTGTTGCATAGCCTATTCGTTTAGCTAGCCAACGCCATAGGTGATGATGACAATTGATGAGATAATAAACGGTGAAACCCAAATGCAAAAAAGAAGTTCTGTATGATTAGGCATGATACCCCTCGCATGAATGTAAAGTTCGCTGGCGGCAGACCAGCAGCTGCCGCTGCAGCCCGAGCGTATCTCTCCATTGTCTTATTAGGATCCACTCCTATAACATCGAGATCGGCAGCACTGACATAATACTTGAAATTAGGACCAGTGCCTACACCGAGCTCCACTACTTTCTTACCCTCCCCTCTAAGATGCGCAAAGATTTCATCTTTATAAACTGCAATCTATACCGAAATCGATGAGGAGATGTCATGGTTCTAGTAATCACAAGCAAAGGAGAAAACAAATGAAGAGACGGGGAGCAAAACCTGAGCTTCATAGGATCTCATGCCCTGGTCCAAAGCCTGAGCGTAAAATTCCTGATACCAGTCTGGCCTCTGCGGATGGAACTTGTCGATCTCATCCTGCATATCGATGATGCGTGTAAAGCAATGGCCTTTTTGGCGATTAAGTGAGTTGTGTAGTTGGTACCTGAGAGACGGAGGTGATTGCGGCGGCGTTTGAGTTTGAAGGAGGAGGAGGAGGGAGGAGGAGGAGGCTTGCTCCGATGAGATGCCTCCTTCGGCATGGGCAGGAGATGCATCGCAGCGGTTGTGGATCCGAATCCGATTGGGAGATGGGTTGGATTCGGGTTTGGATTTTTTTTCGGGTGTGGGTTTGGGTTTTGGCGGAGGAGAACGGCAGCGATGAGGAGGAGGCAACGAATTGGGGAGAAGAGGTTCCCATTTTTTTGGCGACAATTTTTCGTAGTAAACCATTTTTAAATAATAATTTTTGAAATAAACCATTTTTATATAATAAATTTTAAAACAAACCATTTTAAAAAATTATTACAAAAAGATATCACTTTCTGCCTCGCAGGCGCCGCGTCAGCACCAGCTCAACGCTGACACTGACGTGAAAAGAAAAATTTAGGGCGCTGTTTGAAACTGCGCTCATTACATTTGTATGTGATGCGGTTTCAAACTAGGTCCCAGACATTTGTAATGGACGCAGTTTCAAACTGCGGCCATATATTTTAGTTCAAAATAATAAGGCGCACTAAGTGCGCCCATTCCCCTACTTAAACCGTCGCGAAGCATTAACTTTCCCTATTCCTCACCTCTCTCTCTCTCTCTCATCTCTCACGGTTGCTTTCTCTCTCTAATCTCAGGTACTCTCTCTCTCTCCCTCCCTCTGTCGATCTCTCCCTCCCTCACTCTCTGTCGATCTCTCCCTCCCCCCTCTGCTCTCTCCCCCTCTTTCTTGATCTCTCTCTTTCTTTCCTCCTCCCCCGAGACCACTTCTCCTGAGACCTCTTTTCCACCCACCCATTTCCTTCCTCCGACCTCCCCCTCTTAGTTCCCCCGAGACCTCCTCTGTCTCTCTCTCATCTCTCATTCCCGCTCTCTCTCATCAGCTCTCTCGATCTCACGGTCTCTCACTTGTGCAGATTTAGGTGGAAATTCACGGACAAACAATCATCTTCATTCTCGCCATCGTCGTCACCACTGTGAGCATCTTGAAGGATAGCTAAACCCTAATTTTATTTAAAAATAATTCATTAAAAAATTTGGTCAAAATTTCGTATTGGGTAAGCAATTCGAACCAATTGGATACATATTAGGGGTTTTCCTCGATTTTACTTATGACGGATCAATGAGTAGGATACAAGTTCTTGCAACTTGTTATATGCTATAAATATGGATTTTATTGTAATTTTATGTAATTAGTTGAGTATAATTGAGAAGATAAATAAGTAGTTTATTTGATGAGAACTTTTGTAACGCTCTAGCACGATCGTGCGTTATTTCATGATTTTAATTAGTATTTTCTATTTATTTATTATTTGAGTTGTGATTGGTTTGAATAGTATATATGTTTAATGGACCCGACCCGCTTGCATGAAATCCGTAATGGTGTTAGAGTATCTTTTATTAATATTTATCTATAAACTAAATTTATATGAATCTCTAATAATATATATAAAACATTTATATATATATATATATATATATATATATATATATAGCCATACGTTATGTATAGTTTTTATATATTAATTGTCAGTATATTGTATCTTATTCAAATATCTCATGATATTATATTGACGACTATCTATTGGACGTAAATTTTAAACATTTTAAGATATTGTGATTAGAATATATTTTTTCTAACCATTAGATTTATGTTTAAGTGGAATACGTATGTGCAGATAATTTCTAGTATATTTTTAAGACTTAGTGGAGACGGATCGGAAATCTTAATATTTTTATATAATATTTTAGTTATTCAGTTATACCAAACACACGCACACACACACACACACCATAAAAATAAAAATATATTTATACAAAAGCTTTCTCCCTCTCTCTGCCTTACAATTCTCTCTCTCTCTCTCTCTCTCTCTCTCTCTCTCTCTCTTTCATCTCCTTTTCTTCATCGCATCCCCATTGTCACAATAACACCTTGAGCAAATCTGAAAACCTTAGACGAACTTTCAAGTTTCTGTATTGCCTTGTTCCTTATCTCCATGAGCGTGTTTGTTTCCGTGATCGCATTCGAGACAAGCTGTTAACTTACTACATGCTATAGTTACGTAATATATGTATATATTATCGTGATACTATATATATTCTATCATTTTATGCTATTGTTATTTTATCATCTCATGTCGGTTAACTAATTTAACAAATAACCCTCAACAATAAACTTAAGTTATAATAAGTTTAGTGTATATTAATTTATAAGATATTTAATTAGTATTATTTAATGTTACATTATCACTAGTAAAATAACATACGGTAAATGAACGCTCGTTATAATTACATAACTAATGAGCAAGTATTCGATACTTGTCGTAGTATTCTTTCTGATTGGTAGGTTAATATTATGAGATAGAAGTTTAAATACAAAATATAGAAGTTAAATATAAAATAGTAGTTTAAATATATTGATAGTTACGTTTGCATTTTACTAGTTTAATAACCAACTCTTTGTTACAAGTATAAACATCGAGCATAAAATACTCATATAAATCAATCCTGAAATAAAATATTGTTCTTAATTCAGTCAGATTAATATCATGAACAAGTAATAGTCGATTTGATCCTATAACTAATTAAGCTTAAACATGACACACTTGTTAGCCTATATCCGTTAGTGTTTACTAATATTCGGTTATAACGGTATTGCCTGCTGTATACTATGATTTGATTGGAATATGTGATTATGAAATAGATACCTTATCCAACTGATTATATCATCCCTGACACGCCTATACATAAATTCATGATTTGTACCCTACCATCATGTTACTACTATTACCATGCTAGTACCTATCTGCCGTAATATTTACCGATACCAACAATGTTGACTTGTTGTCCTGATGGACGTAAACTGTTGTCTAAATAAACATAACATGTACCTGATTGTTCCTATGTTGGTATTAGGTAGATATTATATTGATACCTGAGTTGAACATAAAATCCAGGAAAAAAGGGAAATCAAGAATGTAACTGAAACTTAACTCAAGAGAATATTATTGTTTTCGTGATTTCGGGAGAGAACGGAATAACCATTGTTGATTGTACCGTGGTCCTGTGAAGAATGAACGGGATATATTGTACCGTCGTCCCATGGGGAATGGACGAGAAATATACCGTTGAGTTGCGATGAGAATTAAATTAATTGGTTTCAAATACTTTTAGGAAAGAGAATATAGACACATGAACCCATAGGATATACGTGACATTATTGACTCCATATATCTTGCTTGTACATTACATGTTATGGCTATTGCTTATCGTACATACTCATGATGTAACACCCTAGTATGTTTATACAGTATAACTTGGTATTTTAAGTCTTACTTTATAATTTTTTTATTTTATTTATTTGGGTTGCGGGTGATTCGAATAGTAGCAGTGTTATCCGATCCAACCCGCATGTTTGGAACCCAGTATGGTGCTAGATATATTTTGTTACTTATCAGTAAAGTGTATCTACGTGAATCTAGTATAATATATACATCATATATTTAAAATCTTTATATATCTATTTATAGCCACAAGTATGAATAAATTATATTTTTCTAACTGACATCGCATGGCTTACCACCCCATATCTTATTTCGCTTTTATCTATTATGTTCAAAACCCAAATATCAAATAACCAAATATTTACTAAATCATTATATATTTATTTAAATTTCTTTTTAAATCTTATTAGGGGGTACATGCATTTCAAATTATATCATCGCATTATGGCTTAAATCTTTACGTATGCGTTTTTTCCCTCTCTAAAATATATTTTACGAGATTCCGATAAAATTTGGTGTAATTTGATATTATCTTTAAACTTTATATAATATAAATAAATAAATATATATATATATATATATATATATATATATATATATTAATAAACTATATATAATATATATACATAGTTTATATTCTCTTTATTTATTTTTATATATCTCTCTCCTCGGCTCTATCTCTCTCTTTCTCTATTCTTTCTCTCTCTCCTTTCGTCGTCTTCGCCCCGAAGCCCTAATCAATGAAACTCCGACCTCCTCCCTCCTCCTCGTCGTCGTCCTCACCTCCTCAACTTCACCATCCTCGTTGTTATCTCCTTCTTCAACCATGAGACCTCACCCCGAGTCCCCGACCTCCATCACTGAGGACCTCCCTCCTTCTCTTTCTTGTCGACCTCGCCATAACCCGACCACCCACCACCATCACCCTCAACAACTCCTCTCTCTCTGTCGTCGTCGCCAGCACCCCTTACACCACCGCCGGCATCTTCTTCTTCTTTCTTCTCCTTTTCTCTCAACCCACCGATCTAACCCATCATCGCATTTTCATCCCGATCTCACCGTCGACCTCGCCTCCCCCATCTCCCCGTCACCGACACAACCTCCTCCTCCTCGCCTTCTTTGAGCCCAGAGAACCCAACACCTTCATCTCTCTCTTTTCTTCTTCATCATCTTCTTCTTCTTTCTTTTATTGCCGGAGTCGACCCAGCCGTTAGATATGTATGCCCTAGAGGCCATTATTGTATATTATATTGGATATTTGGGACATATGTATCTATAGAAAAATCTTGCTCAAAATGATAGTGTGCTATCTTATTTTGACTTTATCTTAATATGTATACATTTATTTTTGATCTTACATATACATGTTGATAAATTCCTTAGGATCTTTGCTTGACTACCGGGGCTATGATGTCGATCATACTAGTGGGCCCTGGGTAGTCGATAAGCACATCCTTAAAAGTTCCTAGTCGTAGGGGTATCGATATTCCAGAATAGACTAGTGTATACGTTTCTTGACCCTTTACGGGGCGATGGTTGATTCCCCAACCATTGGTGTTTGACACCAGAGATTGTATACTAATGCTCATTAGAGACTGAGTACACCGAACAGACTCACCGAGAACTCCTAGATGGTACTATACCTATCGTTAGATAGAAGTTCTCAGGCGACGCAAGTACAGGTTAGTCTGTAGACCTGAGATCGTTATAGTGTCTCATATAGTCCCCACTGTATTTAAATTACTACCCCACCATAGCCTTAAAGGGCTGTGCAAACAGGCAATGGTTAGGTATAGTCCCGGATCATGTGGAGGAAATGAGCGATCGGAAGGGATTCGTCTCTCCCGGTATGAGGAGTTGATGTTGCGCAGTGCGCGATTGACTATAACCAAAAGTCCCTGGTCAGGGCAAGCGAGATTTACTGATAAGTGTTATTAGTAGTTTTTCATATGGTTATGAGCTTAATATCGACACGATTTATCGGGTTATTGGGAGTCTGACGGATTCCACCTCTCAGACCTGGTATGCGACATTCTTAGGCGAAGAGACCGGACTGTATGGTAGGTGTCATCGATAGGCTTAGTAGGGTACGAACAAGTTTTCTTGTCGACCTTTCCTTCGTTCAATACCTGGGTAGCCGTTACCTACAGCTAGTACCGCTGACGAGCTTGTGAGTTGAGAATGTGATCCGACAACTCACTGCCAGCGTATTGGCGAGTTTTTAGAGTCCCACACAGATGTTTTGTCCACTCGAGCGAAATGATATGGTGCGCGCATAGGGATACGTGCGGGGTTCGGTTAGACACTCGTCTTGAACCGGACGGGTTTTTGATACTAGCCGGTTTTATGACTAAACTGGGTCATTAAATTAATTGTTAATTTAATAACAAGTTTAATTATACGATATTATGTGATAATACATGTAATTAATCTAGTATCATTTTCTCACTTTTCTATTGTTACATGTGATGTGAACATTATATGTCATGATTGATATTAATTAATTATGAAATGTTTTTTTCTTCTTTCTTTTATCAAATCTTTTTTCCTTTTCTCATTTATGCATGTCTAAGGATGATGTGTAGCCATCTGACACACCTTAAGACATGTGGTAGTATGAGAGAAGAGATGTGGCATGAGCCTGGGTGATGGTGGGATGTTGAGACTAGCCATGACCTAATTCTACTCCCCCCTGGATAATAGCAATTTTTTAGAAAAAGAAAAAGAAAGAGAAGAAAAAGAGTGAAGGCCCCCTTCATCTAAATCTACATGACACTTCCTCTTGCTACTTAGCACCTAATAAGAGAGAAGGAGTAGCTCAAGTCGCCATTCATTGTCGTGGATCATCTTCGACGGAAGGATCGGCAATGGGATTTTGACCGGTGAACCCTTGGAGACCAAGTTTGGAGTTCAAATCAAAGGAGCAACCTTCTTACACAAAAGTGGAGCTTTGAGAAGAGGTATCAAAAGTTGTATGCTTTACTCCCTTAGCTCTAGGTTTTTGTTTTTGCAAGTTATAGTTTTAGGATGATCACTAGGGTAGTATGTCATGCAAGCTGGGAATTATTGTTTTTACTATTCCGCATCGTGTTGTTTCTTCTAGCTTGGTGCATAACCTACTTACACCAGCAACACCTCCACCGTGACCGCCTACTCTCTTCGCCGATGACCACAACCCATGCCATCCCCAGTCACCATCTCCTAAAAAACCCAGACCCTATCACCTCTCTCCCTTTTCTTCTTCTTCTCACCGAGCTTCATCCCCGACTTCACTTCATTGCTGGCAAACTCCGACCTATTGCCATTGCCTCGACCCAGACACTGGACTAGAGTCACCTACAGAGCACCAGTGAGCATCCCAGAATAGTACGTTGACGTCTTTGGCCAAGGTCATGAGCGTGTCGTGCTTGCGAACGTTGCCGTCGGGCGTGTATCCGTGTTTCATCGTGATTTTATCAATCGAAGCAAGTTTTCTAACTTGCAACATGCTATTTTACGTATACCAAACCATATATATTTATAGTAAACATATATTTATAATTTGCAAACTATTATCAATATACAATTTTTATATAAAAGTCCGTATTATATTATCTAGTAATGCTGATACGTGTGTAGTTGCAAGTGATGAGATTATATAAAATTATCGACGTGAATTATTCTAGTAGACATCGTTTAGTTTATAATAATTAACAGTTGTGAAATTAATACGGTTAGATATTCATGTTTTAACAAGTAATACGGAGGATATCCATCCTGTTATAGCTAGATGACCATGACAGTTATATTATTGCTTTTATTGTGAGTGGTTATGCAATCAAACATTTATCCTATTTAATACACATTACCTAACATGTGCATGATACGTTATCTAGCCATTACTATACCTGTTACTTGGATTATTTACCAATGCCGACAATCCTGACTTGTTGTCCGATGGACGTGACCTGTTGTCTAGATAAACACAATCTGTATCTGCTTGTTCCTGTGTTAGCATTAGGTAGATGTCGTTAATACCCGACTTGAACATGAAACCTGGAGGGAAAATCAATAATGAAACCTAACTTATAACTCAACAGTTCACTACTTTCCAGAGACTGATCAGTCGATACGGACTTCGGGCCCCGGAATGATGATGCTGACATCATTCGTCTATACATGATATTGTTTTTACTGCTTAGCGGCACGTCTCGGATTCAGCCTCGAAGGTCATGACCGTGATCCTGGGCACGCATGGGATACTATTGAATTACATCGAGAATTCTATTAATTGGTTTCAAATACTGTTAGGATATATAACCTAGAAATACAGAATTTAGGATACACGCGACATACCTATAGTATGCTGTTATATCACTTGAGATTGTTTATTTATAATTATACTTCATTTTACACGACACCATATACATACATTGCTCAGTTTATTATTATGGTATTTTGATGCACTGACGTCTGGGTTTTGTATGGCCCACTTCTTTTAACCTTCTCGCAGGAAGATCAAGAATATTTTGGCAAGTAAGCTGAGCAGTGAGGAGCTTTGCCGATTAATTTAGAGATGTTTAGTTTATTTTATGTTTTAGTTATAGTTTAAAGTTGTAATCCCATGAGGGACATGGTTAGGATATTATTTACTTGTTGGATCTTTATTCGTTTCCGCTACTTTCTTGTTATTATTCTATTGAGGCAGTTGGACATGTGATAGCTAAATTTTATTTTACTGTTCCTGATATCTGATTAACAGCCGTAATGTAACTATGGATGGATTTTTCCTCGCCATATGTATCATGGTTGGTTTTGTCACGTACTGTATTTACGTATTTTGGGAAGCGGGGCATGACAAGGTTAGGTTAGTATCACAGCCATAGGATTTAGGATTAGTCGGGTTTGGTTTAATTTGTAGTTGGGTATTAGACCCAATACATTGACCAGAAAATCCGGATTTAGGAACATGTCCTGCCACATTACTACCTTGCCGGTCTTGAATCTATAGTTTATCGACTTCTTGTTTATTGAATCATGTTTCTGCTGCTAATCCTTTTCAGTGTTCCTGGCTTCAGAATTATGGCAGATAGAGATTTGCGGGCATACCAGAGGCGTGTAGACGACGCCACATTATTTGGGGTCATACATGGTATGCTGGAAAACCAGAAGTATCAAACTGAGCTGAACCAGCGACAGACCGAGTGTCACACCCCGCTTCCCGGAGTGCGCTAAGATAGGCACGTGATAGAGCCAACCATGATACCTGTGGCTAGGAAACATCCCTCCATGGTCACATTACGGCTGTCTAGAGATATCAAGAACAGTAGAAATAAAATAAACTATCTAGTACATGTCCATGAGCCAGAATAAACGAGTCAAGAAATAATATGCGGAAGCAATAAATCCAAATAACAATAACAATCTGGAAGGTACGGAAATAACTAAACTAACTGGATATTAACAGGATCCTCACTGCTCGGCCTGACGGCGGAAATACTCCCGATCAGCCTGCGACAAAGGTAGAGCATCTGGGCCATGCAAAACCCAGACGTCAGTGCGTCATAATATCAATAATAATATAATCAGAGGGTAACAAGTTATGCAGGCATGATTATGAACAGTAATAAAAGTATAACAGTAACACAAATAAGAAACAGTGAAGAGTATAAGCACATGTGACGTGCGGTGAGTAATCTGAACTAAACTACTGGGTTAACTACTCTCAAGTCTTTGAAATCAATTTAATGAATCGTCGATGTAACTCAATAGTATTCCGTACATGCCCGGGACAACGGTCCAGATTCTCGGGCTGAAACCGAGACATGCCGCTAGGCACTATAACAGGAAATATGTATAGATGAATGATGTCAGCAGCATCATCCCAAGGCTGGCCTAGCCCCTAAAACTGATCAGTATAAGCAAGCGAACTGTCGAGTTACAAGTCAGGTTTCATCATTGATTTCCCCATACCCCCAAGTTATGTGTTCAAGTCAGGTATTGATAAATCTGAAGCTAATGCCAACACAGGATCAAGCAGGAATAGGTTTGTCTATACAGACAATATGATATGTCCATCGGGACAACATGTCAGGATTGTCGGCATTAGAAACAGGATCAGGTAACATGTCAAGTAGTGATATATCAGGCCGTGTCAGGTAGTGAACATATATCAAGTTAGGTCAAGTAGTAGTGTATCAGGTCATGTCAAGTAGTGCACAGGTATCAAGCGGGTGCTCATAATCGAACTGTAGCAAGTATTGAATCAGGGTGAAATACAGATGTACAATAAAAGTATGGATGCACAAATATCGATCAGGGGTCACATCATGACTAAGTAGGATGCACAATTATCAAGCATGGTGCACTAATACAACAGTAACATGAAATAATATGGTCTCGGCGTGCAACTAGATATGTAATAAACCGTACGGATACAGACGGATACTATAAAACTGTAAATCGGTAAAATTTGCTGAATATTAAAACACAAGCACTATTATTTATTAAATAGATATTGATATAATAATATTAACATGAATAACATATTCAAACCGATTAATAACTATAAAAGTGGTATTGATTAACCATGCACAAGAAAGTTCGGTTCAGAAATTCAGCGTCACCCTGATTTGTAAAATAGCTTAAAAATAACAAACGTTCTCCAAAAGGGACGCGTCTTATACCAAAACAAAGATAATTCAATAAGGTTTTCATTTTTATAAGTTGAAGTATCTCAGCTTGTTCCTACAAAAAGTTATGAACATCCGAAATTGAAAGTTTGCTGCTGGAATTTCCCTGGACAGCAGTTAGAGATATTTTCATTTGCATTTTAAGTTATTTAAAAAAATTTATTTTGCAAGTAAATATTTCATAGAGTTATAGTATTCTAAGTTATCTTCGTAACGAACTAAAGAACATATACTAATAATTTTTCTATGATTTATAATGAATTTTATAAGGTAAGGTGTATAGTAAATTTCAGATTTGTCGTATCCGCTTTGCAATGATGTTTCATGTGTAAACTATAATATTTTCAAACTATATTTTGTATAACATTATAAAATGCAGATTATAAACTAATTAAAAATAATAATAAGAAATATTACGACGATATATATTTTAAATGATATGGATGCAAACGGGTATCCGAAAACAGTAAAACTTTAGTATGGATGTACAATAGGATGAACGGGTAACATTTTACTCATATGAATGCATAATACTATACCTAGCATGTGGAAAGATGATTTAGCATGCGAATACTTATGTAAATACTGATATGGATGCATACGGATGTCATATAATCGTAAAATGATAAACTGGTAAATGTGGGATGTACAATTAAACAATATGAAATGTTATTATTCAATTGGGTGCAGTATATTGTAGTCTAGCATGTATCAAGATAAATTTGCATGCACTAGATATGAAATAACTTGTACGGATGCATACGGATATCCGAAAACGGTGAAACATGCAAAATGATAATGTGGGATGCATGATTTAAAATACAAGTGCTATATTTATTCAAATAGATATAAATACAGTAACATAGCATGTAGCAAGATAAACTTGCCTCGATCGAATCACGCGATGGAAACTCACGGCACGTTCGACGTCGGTAAATCGTCGCAACGCACATGCGGCACGCGGGATGGGTCCAGGCAAGGCAAGAAGGTGATCACACATGCAAGGTACGTTCACTGGATCACTCGGATCATCAGCAACGAGCACGGCTCCAGCGGTGATCACCGGAATCAAGAAACAAGATCAAGAAAAAGAAAGAAGAAAGAAGAAAGAAGAAGAAGAAGTAAGAAGAAGAGTCTGTGTATTAAATAAGGAAAGAAAAAATAAATAAATAAAAAATATATAAATATATATATATGCAGAGGAGAGAGAGAGAGAAAGGGGTTGTTAGTTTGTTAGGAAATTGGTTTAGATTTAAATTTAAAAAATCTTTTATTAGCTAACTAAATTTTAATTTATATCAGTTTATAAAATTAATATTATATAAATAAAATTTGATATTCTGGTAAATACAAATATAGTCCAAAACATGCCCGGGTCGGGTCTAAAATTCAGTTTTAAAATACGAAAAATATACATGTTGACCAAAATTAAAGTTGGATATTCGGGTAACGAAAGATGCATATCCCAAAGAACGGATGCATGCACGTGCACGTAGTCATCTAAATAAGTCCGTTTCACCGAATGGGACGAGAACAAGATGCGCGGATGCTACCACAGGGTTAGGGGTATCATGTAGGCCATGCAATGTATTTTTAAAATATTTTATGTGAATTAAAATGTTATATTAAAATGCAGATGCTAGATAAAATGCGAGTATGCAACGTACAAATAAATGAAAGTGCACGAGTCCATGTAACAGGTCAGGATAAATCATAAACATGAATCAAGACTGGTTTCAAATATGCGGGCCGGGTCAGATGCAAATACAGATGTCAAATACACTATTCACACCCAAAACGCAGTAAATCAGGAAAATACCATAAATAAAGAAATACTTGAAATAGAACTGGTATAAATGAACTAGGGTGTTACACCGAGACTTTTCAAGAGGGCCTAAGAACAGTCTAACTGACTGCTATCACATCAGCGGAGAAAGTAGCGGCTCCCAGACTAACACAGCGTGAGGGCAGCATGGCAGATTTCAGGAAGCTCGGTCCATCCACATTTACAGGATTAGAGGAGCCATTACTAGCGGAGTAATGTCTAGTAGATACAGAGAATTTTCTTGTTACCACGTAGATTCTGTTAGTCATATGTATGCCCTAAAGGCCATTATTGTATATTATAGTGGATGCTTGGACATATATATATATATATATATTTATTTATATATATATATAGAGAGAGAGAGGACTTTCTTGCTATACATGATAGTATGCTATCTGGTTGCTCTTTATCTTAATATATACTCGTATTATTATACCGTCTCTCTGATACATGTTGATAAAGCCCTTAGGATGTTAGCTTGACTATCAGGACTATGATGCAGATCATACTAGTGGGGCTTGTGTAGTCCACAAGCACATCCTTTAAACAGTTCCTAGTCGATGGAGTATCGAGACAGGACATCGATATTCCAGAGTAAACTAGTGTGTACGTTTCTTGACCCTGTATGGGGCGATGGTTGATCCTACATCCATTGGTGTTTGACATCAAAAATTGTACATAGGCGCTCATTAGAGAATGGGTACACCAAACATGACTCGCCGAGAACTCCTAGATGGTATCATACCTATCGTCAGATAGCAGTTCTCTGGTGACACCTGTACATGTTACTCTGAAGACCCGAGATCGTCATAGAGTCTTGTGTGGTTCGCACTGTGCTTTGATTTTCTCCCTACCACGGCTCAAAGGAGTCGTGCAAACAGGTGGATTTTGGGTACAGTCCTGAGTCACATGGAGGCAATGAGCGATAAAAGGGGTTTCGTCTCTCCCGGTATAGGGAGTTGATATTACGCTATGCTCGATTGCTATAACATCAAGTCCCTGGTCAGGGCTGATGAGATTTACTGGTAAGTGTTATTAGTAGTTTCTCGAATGGTTATAGGCCACACATCGGCATGACTTATCAAGTTACTGTGGTTTGACGATTCCACCCCTAGAATCGATATGCGACATATTAGATGAAGTGATCGGACTGTACGGTAAGTGTTTCTTATAGGGTTTTACGGAAGTTTGGACAAGCTTGCTTGTTGATCTTCTATTCGTTCAATACCTGGGTAGTCGTTACGTCCAGCTAGTACCGCTGACGGCTTGTGGGTATCTGATATGATCAATACCTACTGCTGGGTATTGACGAGTCTTTAGAGTCCCACACAGAGGTTTCCTAGCTCAAGCGAAACGAAGTAGGGCACATATGGTAATATATGCGGATGCTTGATTAAATACGAGTATGTGATACCGTACTCTAATCTCGTGATATTTGATATCGGTTAGGTTATATGTGATCTAACCGGATTGTTGAATCAAGTGTTGATTCAATGATATGCTATATGTATATATATTTGATATTGGACGGTTATATATGATATGACCGGATTATTGAATCAAGTGTTGATTTGATATGGTATATTGAATGTTGTCGGTCATATATGATATAACCGGATTATTGAATCAAGCATTGATTTGATAATATGATATACATATAAATGATATTAGTTGGTTATATATGATATAACCGGATTATTGAATCAAGTGTTGATTTAATAATTTAATATATATTTATATTTGATATATTTATATATTAACTAATATTGTGCTCACTAAAGATTTTATTCTCTTCTTATATATATATATATATATATATATATATATATAAGATGCTATTGTATCATGGTTGATGATACATA
The DNA here is from genome assembly GCA_030015575.1 of Agapanthus africanus. Taxonomy (NCBI): domain Eukaryota; kingdom Viridiplantae; phylum Streptophyta; class Magnoliopsida; order Asparagales; family Amaryllidaceae; genus Agapanthus; species Agapanthus africanus. Next base: position 76,030,019 of record JASDDO010000028.1, read on the forward strand.
GAACATGGGTGTATGAGATTCACACATGATCTAAGGATAAATTGGGGTGATTTGTTTTTAAAGTAAAATAGAAAATTGTGTGGAAATGAGTCATGGCTTTGGATGCTTGTAGAAGCATGGAGAAGCCATGACTCATCCACTCAATTTTATTTTACTCTTAGATATTTTTTCACCTAATCTTATCTTTAACTCATGGTTCACACTCTCACTTTATTCATTGATTCACAACTCACCCAAGTTCATCTCCCCCTCTAGTCTTTTCTTGAGTTGGAAAAATAAAAGAGAAAAGGATTTCAAAATTGAGCAAAATTTCTACTTCATCAACCTACACTATCCTAGCCCTTTAGTATAGGTTGTTTGCTTCACTAATACTTTGATTAGTGAAGAGATAACTTAAGTTAGAGAGACTTCAAGGTAGATCATTCATATTCGGCTTCGAAGACGACAAAGCAAGCTCGTTCATTTCACCAAGTAGAGCCTAAGAAGAGTTCTATGGACCACTACTTGGAGCTAAGGGACTACTACTTGGAGCTATAGAAGTGAAGGACTTGGTCTACAAAGGTTGTAACCCTCTTCACTTTAGTATAGAACTTGCTTTCATGTTTAGAAAACCCTAATTCTCTAGTTCGATTCTAGGTTAGTGTAGGTTAGACCTCTAGATTTTTTAAAATTGCATACTTGATGCATGTGGAAACCAAGTAGAGGTGCTAAGACACACTTTCATGGTATCAGAGCCAAGCTAGAATATTAGACGATGTATAGGAATTACGAAAATGAAACAACTCCGAAACAGTTAAACTTAAAACCCTAGTTTCTGCCGATTTTAAAACTTCCTCTGAATTTTTTTTAAACAAGTACAGAATGTTACATGTGATGTAATTAGAACACCAGAGAAAAACGAGACCCAAATGATATTTTTCGGTCGGCGAGATCATTAAAAATACTGGCCTGGCTGGCCCCCCTTAGAGTTTTGGGCTCGTGTTTCTTTGGTGTTCTGGTGTGTTAGTTTTAGGGTTTCTGGTTATGTTTGTTTTGCCCAGATTGTATGTGATGTTATCTTTTGTAGAAGGGGCAATTCGGAGTGTTTCGAAGTCGCAATTGTGCATCGTTTCGGGTTTAAGTATGATATGTGATACAATATTTGGAATCTACATTAATCAGTTTTGTAAAAACTAGTTTGATGTTTATAAATCTAGCATTTTATTCTCTTTTGATCGATTGCCACGGAGTTTCGATTCGGATCAAAACTCCGTCGCAATCTCGTATTGTACGCGAATAGTCGCCGGAAAACCCAACTAGATAGCCACGCCGCATTGCGCCGACCAAGTGACTATAGGAGAACACCATAGCCAAAAGCATCCATTCATGCTCACGGCTGCGGTGTTCTGCCTAAGTGCACTTCGTTGACGGTATCGGGGGTGCGGCAATCTATTAAATCTCCTGACAAGCATTCGATCATCATGTCGGGAATCTTATTGAATTACCCGACTGACTATTGAAAAGTGTTTTCAATTCGAGACTTAAATGCAAGATTTATTCGGTTATGCATGAAATTCGAGATATGAGATATTCGGGGTTTATGATGTCTAAGGTTTGATGCGGATTCTAATTATTGTAGTTTTTCATTTCTTTTCTATGACCGTAAGTATAATATGTGGTGTATCCCCGATCTCATTGCTATACGTCAACGACATTACGAATACGCATATTTACTTACATTGACGACGTGTGATGTTATATGTTGCTGTGATATGTTATATTGGATCGTCGTGATTGAATAGCCGGGTTTTTTTACGTGAGATGAGAGTTTGTCTATTTTCATTCATGTAAAAATTTTGTATGTAATATTCTTTTATTGGGTCACTTCCGGGTTGAGGATAATGTCACCATTGATGTATATTATTTACTTTTCCGCATTAGGATAGACCCAAGGCGGGGAGCACAAGTAACCGGGTTCTAGAGTCCAGTGGGAGACCATATCAAGGAGTCGAGATCGGGTCGCCTAACTCTAGAATTGGCAGGGTCACTTGCCGCTCTCATAGGGGTCTAGGGATGAGGGTTTGGCTATTCATCACAACCGTGGAATCCGTATTTTTCATTACAGGCTTAAAACACGGACCTCCTAATATATCCTATATTTCATATGTTTGTTTCTTCTGCTTAAATTCTGTGATGTGATCATATAACCGTGTGAGACGAATGCTATATATATGATATATATATAATAAACGTTGCTTATGTTTTGCAACCGCGCTAGTCCAGTCCCCGCTCTGCCGTTAGTTAAGTAACCCAACGATGCATGACGGGGCCCCGTGGTGAATGTGGATGGCATAAGCGTACGTTCTATTTTTGTTTCTTCTGTGATGTTTAGGAAACATAAATGATGGGACTTCATTAATGAGATTAATGAAAAGAAAAGAAACTTAAAAATATTGTAGAATCAAATTTTTCAAAAAGGTAGCTCTAGTTTTTGCTTTGCATAGCGGTATTCCTTTATGAATATCCAGCATCTCATTCGATGAGGAAAGAGCTTAGATCCCTTCATCAGGAGTGACCACTTTAGCAAAACTAGCAAATGCTACAACCCACTCGGTTTGTTTTGAAAATTATTCGATTTCAAAAGCGGAGCTTAAACCACTCCTTTTCAAATCACTGGATTCTACAACGATATCAAGTTCATTACGTTAAAATTTTTATTCAAAACCAGTCGTAACCCTCCGTCATTTTAGATAAGTGTTATTTAGTATTCGTACTGCGTTTGTTGACCTTGTCAAGACGTAGTGTACGTAGCTGATTAGTATTTATTTGTTGCATATGATGCGATTGGATTAGGGTAGTCGTACGGCTTTGTTGATCTTGTTAAGGGTCGTACAGGTGGGTTTAATTCAATCATGAAATGACGGGTTGAACTTGACTAGCGGTTATGATTTGTTGACCTTGTTAAGGTCATAAGTTGATAGGGGTAAAAACAGATATTTGGAATTTCAAGTGTTGAAATTTGCAATGAGATTTCATACCTTCTACGAGATAGTTGGATCCCGATACCCACTGCGAGTAAGAGTTACTCCTGGGAGAGTTTTGCATTTTACAATTAGCTGATCCAGTAGGTGTCTAAGAAAAGTGTTAACGGGGTTATGCCCCTGCGGAAACGAGGTTATTTAATTAGTTCCATGTGAAATCATGGGGAGACTCCATCGGAGTACCAATACCTGCCTGGCTGACTGATTGGCGAACTTGTAGGGTGTAATTAATCCCGGCTAATCTTACCTTTTAAGGTTTGAAGGAATATTTGATAAAAACGGTGGAAGCCATCCTGATTAGATAGGATAATAACCAATCTAATCTTGTAAAAGCGCACGATAAAGTGTTTTCTTCTCTCTCTCTAGGTAGCGACCATGACATGCCTTAATCAAGATAAAAATATGGATGTATTGACCGAACCCGCTTATTATACCAAGCCGGGGAACGTTGATTCCGCTTTTTCTTATGATTTTCATAACTCTGAGTAAGGAATAGGAGAATATCAGGATTCCTACGCAACCCGAACGAAGAAAGAGCATGATGATGCATCTTTTTCGGGTATGTTTGTTACTGAGAACTGTTTCTCAGTATGCTTTATGTTTTAGGTATTGGATACCGGATCAGGATCCCACGTTTGTAATATGTTACATGGGTTAAGAAGAAGTAGAGAACTGGGAAAGGGTGATAAGTCTCTCGTAGTAGGGAATGGTGCAATTGTTGCAGCCAAAGCAGTTGGCGAATATCACATTATATTACCAAATGGTAATACATTGATTCTGAACGACTGTTATTTCGTACCAAAAATGATGTGCAATATAATATCAATTTCTTTATTAGATAAAGAAGGATAAAAGTTTGTATTAGAGAAAAATGTTATGATCATTTTCTTAAATCAAGTGTTGATTGGGTTTGGTACGTTGTATAACGGTATATATGTTCTGAATCAAAACACAGTTCTAAGCATACAGAACACACACAAGAGGAAAAGTTCAGAAATGAACGAAGCCTTCTTGTGGTATTGTAGACTTGGTCATATCAATGCGACCATGTTGCATAAAGATGGATATTTTAATCAGTTTGGATTTACATCTTATGAAACTTGCCAGTCATGTCTCAAAGGCAAGATGACCAAAACTCTGTTTACTGGACACGGAGAAAAAGCTACTGAACTTTTGGGACTGATACATAGTGATGTATACGGTCTTATGTCTACAAATGTCAGGAATGGTTCCTCGTACTTCATTACATTCACCGACGATCTCTCAAGATTCGGACATGTGTTCCTATTGAAACACAAATCTAAAGTTTTTGAGAAATTCAAGGAATATAAGAACGAAGTAGAGAACCAGACGGGTAAAAGTATTAAAGTCCTTCGATCTGATCGAGAAAGAGAACACTTAAGCACGGAATTCCGAGGCTATTTAAAAGAGAATGAGATTCTCTCTCAACTTACTCCTCAGTATACACCACAGCACAATGGAGTTTCGGAGCGGAGAAATCGCATCCTATTAGATATGGTGTGCTCTATGATGAGTGTTGCTGAGTTACCTATTTCCTTTTGGGGTTATGCACTTGAGAAAGCTGCATACCTATTGAATAGGTTTCCAACCAAATCCGTGCCTACCACTCTATATGAGATATGGAAAGGGAAGAGATCATGTCTTAATTTTATTAAGATATGGGGTTGTCCAGCTTACATTAAAACGCAAAATCCGGACAAGCTCGAGGCAAGGTCAGTTCTGTGCAAGTTTGTAGGGCATCCCAAGCATTCGCGAGGGTATATCTGCTACCACACTGAGGAACAAAAGGTGTTTGTTTCTCGACATACCACCTTTTTAGAAAAGAAATTTCTTGTGAAAGAAATTAGTGATAATGAGGTAGAACTGGAAGAAATTCCAGCTATACAAACTACATCTGATGATTTGGTAGAACTGGAGGATTCGATAATCCTCGACGAAACTCAGCCACTCCGCAGATTTAGTAGGGTTCCTCATCCACCTGAGAGATACTACGGTTTTCTCATAGACGGTGGGAGCGGGGATTGCATCATGGAAGATAATGACCCAACTAGTTTCGAGCAGGCCATCACAAGTGGGGACTCTGTGAAATGGCTGGATGCTATGCGATCTGAGATGGAATCCATGTACACCAACAAAGTATGGACTTTGGAAGTTGCTCCTGAAAAGGTAAAACCATTGGGAGCAAGTGGATCTTTAAGAAGAAACTTGGTGTAGATGGAAAGGTTGAAAAGCTAGACTTGTAGCAAAAGGTTTTCGTCAACGACCAGGTATCGACTATGATGAAACCTTTTCTCCAGTGGCTATGCTTAAGTCCATCAGGATCTTACTTGCCATTGCTGCATACCATGACTACGAAATCTGGCAGATGGACGTCAAGACCGCTTTTCTAAATGGTGATTTAGAAGAGAGCATGTACATGATATAGCCAGAGGGCTTCATAGACAATGAGCGCAGCGGAAAGGTGTGTAAGCTACTTAAATCAATCTACGGATTAAAGCAGATATCGTGGAGCTGGAACATCTGTTTTGATGTAGCGGTCAAAGAGTTTGACTTCATCAAAAACGTAGATGAACCTTGTATATACAAGAAGGTAGTAGAGAGTAAGATTGTCTTCCTCGTATTGTGCGTGGATGACATACTCTTGATAGGAAATGATGTTCCTATGCTACACTCGGTCAAGCTCTTCTTATCACTAAAGTTCTCCATGAAAGATCTGGGTGATACCTCCTACATCCTGGGGATTAAGATCTATAAAGATAGATCTAAAAGGATGTTGGGATTGTCTTAATCCAGGTACATTGACACCATACTAAAGAGGTTTAGTATAGAAGATTCTAAGCGTGGTAATTTACCCGCTTGTTCAGGAATCACTCTCTCCAAAGAGATGTCTCCCGAGACTGATTTGGAGAGGGCTCGCATGCAAGGGATACCCTATGCACAGTTGGGTCTATCATGTACGCGATGTTATGCACCAGACCGGATGTAGCTTACACACTTAGTGTGGTAAGTAGGTATCAATCAGATACTGGAGAGAAGCACTGGACAGCTGTGAAGAACATTCTTAAGTATTTGAGAAGGACTAAAGAGATGTTCTTGGTGTATGGTAACGGAGAACTCCAGATGGAGTCCTTTACCGATTCGAGCTTCCAGAGTTATAAGGACGACAGTAAGTCGGCCTCGGGTTTTGTCTTCACCCTCAATGGAGGGGTGGTATGTTGGAAGAGTTCCAAGTAAGATACCGTGGCAGACTCGACGATGGAGGCTGAATACATCGCTGCCAACGATGCTACCAAAGATGCTGTCTGGATGAAGAAGTTCATTGCTGAACTTGGTATGGTTCCATCCATTGAGCATCCAATACCTTCGTATTGTGATAACAATGGAGCTGTGGTTTTGGCCAAGAAATTCTGGTCCCATCAGCGATCCAGACATATTCTTAGGCAGTATCACCTGATCGGGAAGATAGTTGATCGCCGGGAGATCGAGGTCAGGAGAGTTGACACGAAGGACAATACAGCGGATCTACTCACGAAGTCCCTCCCCCAGACACAATTTGAGAGACTTTTTGGGATGTTGGGTATGCGATACTACAACAACCGACCTTAATGTAAGTGGGAGATTATTGGTCATATGTATGCCCTAAAGGCCATTATTGTATATTATAGTGAATGCTTGGACACACACACACACACACACACACATATACATACATACATACATACATACATACATATATATAAAGGGCTTTCTTGCTCGGCATAATAGTATGCTATCTGGTTGCTCTTTATCTTAACATGTCCACTCGTATTATTATATTGTCTCTCTGATACATGTTGATAAAACTCTTAGGATATTAGCTTGACTACCAGGACTATGATGCAGATTATACTAGTGGAGCTTGTGTAGTCGACAAGCACATCCTTTAAACAGTTCCTAGTCGAGAGAGTATCGGGACAGGGCATCGATATTCCAGAGTAGACTAGTATGTACGTTTCTTGACCCTGTATGGGGCGATGGTTAATCCTACATCCATTGTTGTTTGACATCAAAAATTGTACACAGGTGCTCATTAGAGAATGGGTACACCGAACAGGACTCGCCTAAAACTCCTAGATGGTACCATACCTATCGTCAGATAGCAGTTCTCTGGTAACACTTGTACATGTTAGTCTGTAGACCCGAGATCGTCATAGAGTCTTGTGTGGTTCCCACTGTGTTTTGATTTCCTCTCTACCACGGATCAAAGGAGTCATGCAAACAGGTGGATTTTGGGTACAGTCCCAAGTCACATGGAGGCAATGAGCGATAAAAGGGGTTTCGTCTCTCCCGGTATAGGGAGTTGATGTTGCGCTATGCTTGATTGGCTATAATAGCAAGTCCCTGGCCAGGGCTGATGAGATTTACTGGTAAGTGTTATCAGTAGTTTCTCGAATGGTTTTAGGCCACACATTGGCATGACTTATCAAGTTACTGGGGTCTGACGATTCCACCTCTAGACTCGATATGCGACATATTAGACGAAGAGACCGGACTATACCGTAAGTGTTGCTTATAGGCTTTGCAGGAGTTTGGACAAGCTTGCTTGTTGATCTTCTATTCGTTCAATACCTGGGTAGCCGTTACGTCCAGTTAGTACCGCTGACGGCTTGTGGGTATCTGATATGATCAATACCTACTGCTGGCGTATTGACGAGTCTTTAGAGTCCCATACAGAGGTTTTCTAGCTCAAGCAAAACGAAGTAGGGCACATGTGGTGATATGTGCGGATACTTGATTAAATACGAGTATGTGATACTGTATTCTAATCTCACGATATTTGATATCGGTTAGGTTATATATGATATAACCGGATTGTTGAATCAAGTGTTGATTCAATGATATGTTATATGTATATATATTTGATATTGGGCGGTTCTATATGATATGACTGGATTATTGAATCAAGTGTTGATTTGATATGGTAGATTGAATGTTGTCGGTTATATATGATATAACCGGATTATTGAATCAAGTGTTGATTTAATAATTTAATATATATTTATATTTGATACATTTATATATTAACTAATATTGTACTCACTAAAGATTTTATTCTCTTGTTATATATAATGATATATATATATATATATATTTATTTATATATAAGATGCTATTGTATCATGGTTGATGATACATAGAACATGGGTGTATGAGACTCATACATGACCTAAGGATAAATTGGGGTTATTTATTTTTAAAGTAAAATAGAAAATTGTGTGGAAATGAGTCATGGATTTGGATGCTTGTAGAAACATGGAGAAGCCATGACTCATCCACTCAATTTTGTTTTACTCTTAGATATTTTTCACCCAACCTTATCTATAACTCATGGTTCACTCTCTCACTTGATTCATTGATTCACAACTCACCCAAGTTCATCTTCCTCCTCTAGTCTTTTCTTGAGTTGGAAAAATAAAAGAGAAAAGGATTTCAAAAGTGTGCAAAAATCCTACTTCATCAACCTACACTATCCTAGCCCTTTAGTATAGATTGTTTGCTTTACTAATACTTTGATTAGTGAAGAGATAGCTTGAGTTAGAGAGATTTCAAGGTGGATCGTCTTCGGCCTCGAAGACGACAAAGCAAGCTTGTTCCTTTTACCAAGTGGAGCCTAAGAAGAGTTCTAAGGACTACTACTTGGAGCTAAGGGACTATTACTTGGAGCTATAGAAATGAAGGACTTGGTCTACAAAGGTTGTAACCCTCTTCACTTTAGTATAGAACTTGCTTTCATGTTTAGCAAACCCTAATTCTCTAGTTCGATTCTAGGTTAGTGTAGTCTAGACTTCTAGATTTTTTAAAATTTCATACTTGATGCACGTGAAAACCAAGTAGAGGTGCTAAGACACACTTTCAGATTCCATATGAAAAAAGGGTGGATGTAGTACGCATCTAATTGGTAGATTGCGCTCATGAGTGTGGCTTATTGAGGAGACTGTTAGTGATATATGCCCTAGAGGCCATTATTGTATCATACCGGTTTGTATATTACATATTGGAAGCTTGGGATATACACGGATATAGTAACAGTCTTGCTCGAAATGGTAGTATGCTCCCTGGACAGAAGTATTAGCAGCTAGATCTAGAGGGAAGTTGTGAGCATTACGTTTTGTTTCTACCTCAATATGTGCATGTGTTTCTTTTAGCATATCGCTTATACATATTGGTAGAGCCCTTAGGATTTTTGCTTGATTACCAGCGTTGTGATGGCAGTCACACTAGTAGGAGCTGGGCAGTCTATAAGCACATCCTTATATAGGTCCCTAGTCATAAGATTATCGAGATGGGACATCGATACTCCAGAGTAGACTAGTGTATATGCTTCTCATGCTAGCAGGAGAGATGGTCTGTCCCACAGCCATTAGTATGCCGTATTGGAGATAGTATGCAGGTGCCCATTAGGTTATGAGTACACTGGACAGGACTCGTAGGGAGCTGCTGGTGGGTTTATACCTATTGTCGGGTAGCAGTTCCCAGGTGACATGAGTACAGCTTAGTTTGTCGACTTGATACTACTATTTCGTCTCGAGTGTGTTCTCACTCTTCTTAGATTACTATACTACCACGGCTCAAAGGAGTCGTTCAAACAGGTAATAGTTGGATGCAGTCCCGAAGCACTTGGAGGGAGTGGTGGTTAGATAGGATTCGTCACTCCCGGTATCGGGGGTTGATATCACGCTGTGTTCGGAAAGCCATTACACAAAGTCCCTGGCCAGGGTAAGAGAGATTTACTAGTAGGTACTCCAGTAGTTTCTCAGGGTGTTTTGGGCTACACTCTGACACGACTTATTGCGCTATTATGGGTCTGATGGCTACCACCCCCTAGGCCTGATATGCGATACTCTTAGACGAACAGACCGGACTGTACGGAGATTGTCACAGATAGACTTAGTAGGAGTTTGGATGAGTTTGCTCGTCGGCCTTCTTATCGACAGATACCTGGATAGCCGTTACGTGCAGCTAGTACCGCTGACGGCTTGTGGTTAAACCCACTGCCAGCGTAGTGTCAAGTCTTTAAAGTCCCATACAGAGGGTTTCCCTACATCGGGCAAAAGATGTATAGGCCGTATGGTTTTACGGCAGGGCTTTGATCACATATGTGTACTTGTGCACGTATGATGTTTGGGCGGATAATACTAGTGGGCTTTGGTTTAAGCCGGATCCTAGTATTATATTGATGGATTATTTTCGTCTCTTTGTATTTGTATTTTTCGGAATACGGATACGGGTATGTATATATGGATGAGGGGTATTCTTGTAATTTGCTCAAGTATACTTCTAGAAGAAGACACCTCATTTCTATTGTAACCATTTAGGTTAAATACTTAATGAGGTGGAGGATGAGGTGTTATTTGATAAAGGATGAAGCATGGCTACTTGGTGACTCATGGATGGCTATTGAGGCAAGGCGGCACTCGGATATTTTGTGGGATATTTTGTAAGATATTTTATGGTGAATTATTTGCCTCATAGTTATCACAAGACTTAACCATCTTCATTCATTCATCTCTTAAACACTCTCTCTTCTCCAAAGCTTCTTCTACTTCCTCTAACCCTAAATGTCTCATGTGTTGAGAAACCTAAGGTATTTAGAGACAAAATAATCCATCTTCACTCTCTACATTATCTAGGACATCTAGTTTAGCGAACTAGGTTCCTTAGTTACCTCGGATTTGAGGTTGGAGCTCGGACTATTGTCACGCCCCGCTTCCCAGTGTACGGGTAGAGGACGCGACGGTCATGCGGCGTATTTACTCAGAAGTAAACACGTTAAGCGTATCTAAGCAATATACACAAGAGACAAGATGTAAATAAATAGCAACTTTATTTATTAAACATTCTTTTTACAATACAACTGAAACGAAAATACATGGAATAAAAGCAATGCCTAAATAATGGCATAACAGAAATGAAAATGAAAGGTAATGTACAAGTGAATCTAAAACTCTAGGTCTTCAGTAAACTGATCCAAATCCTCGCTGCTGGGCTCGATCTCCAGTGAGTCCGAATCACCTGACGACATTCCAAAGAAGAAAGAATGGAATGTCGTCAGCAAACAAATCGCTCAGTAAATCCCAAGGGTAAGTAAAGACAGAATAGACAGAGAGAGAATGTAACTTTTAAAGTTGTATGATATTGTTACGCTGTTGTTTGTAGCTTAGAAGAGGCCAGTGTATACGAGAGGAGTCTCACTATCCCTGAGATTAAAGTATACGGAGTACAAGGAACCGTTCAGCCACGGTACAACGGCAATGGAGATTCAGATTAGGTGTCTCATGGTTGCAGTCTCATACCACGTCTAACACCTTCCGTACCAATCTACCCCTTATAAATCCCGCGATATCTTGATTGTATTGTTTGTATTGTATTGTTTTGTAAATTGTATAGATGGATGACTTGCCGAAACCATGATATCAGTAATGAAACGGATATAATGGAAGAACATATAAATGGAATATATCCATGGTTCGGTTCAGTCAATACAGATTGATATTGATTGAATAGATGGATTCATATTGAATCATGTTGTATTGTAGTTTATACTTGAATCACATTCAAGTTTAGATTGATTAGGTTGAGACTCAGTCTGAGTCAGACACTTTTAAAAGAACTTGAAATCCTTATTGTTTTGGTGTTATCGGTAACTGCTGCACATGGACAGCAGGATTTGTGTTATTTTTAAAGACAATTACCGTGTTGATAACACCGTTTGTTAGATTGTCTACCTTAAATAGGTAAACACCCATATCTCCGTCTCCCTGAGGCTCAAGAGACTGGTACCGCTTAAACCTATGGTTACTAGGGTCGTTATTGTAATTTAGTATAACTTGGGGGGTTTTTATGTAAAAATAGTTTTGGTATAATTTCAAAATACACCTCAAGCATTTAATTATCGTCTTTAGGGTGTTCATTGATGTATATTTTATAAATGTGACATTTCTAGTGAATAAAACCTAATTTCATAATATATGGTATTTATTTGTAATATGGATATTGTTTTGAATTATCATGGTAGTTTCATGTAATATTTGACTTCTTTCCTTGAGTTTTGGAAACATGTAATATTATATATATATTTAAAATAAGTATTTTGGCAATATTTATATATACATATTTAATGAAAATAATTTTATTTATTTTCTTGTAAAAATCTCATTTTTCTAAAGAAAAATATATAAAAATTCTATCGAGGCCGCATGCTCCTTGCGGAGGTCTGCATCTCACTATACTGAGCCCGAGGATGTGCGATAACCCGCACAATCCTGAACGGGGTTTCCCAAAATGGATTGTAGAGGCGTAATTGCATGGAAATGTTTAATACATATTGTTATAGAAAATGGTTTTATAAGTTTAGGGTATTTATTTGTAAAGTCGTATATTCCCGTATTCTGTTATCCTAAAATTCATCGTGCTATGATAGAGATGCGTGTTGTGATAAGGTAGGTCATTACCTCGTGAACTATTTAAAGGTATAGTAAGGAAATAAGTTATGATGTCGAAACTAAACTATGTGGTATTTTTTTTGAAAAAAGTGCGATAAAAATAATTCTTTTGATATAAAACTTATTTAATATATTTTGTTAATGTTTAATGATCATGATATGAGAGTTTGGTATTATTGTGTTAAAGAAAAATAGAAATTTTAAGGAAAAACCGAATCGGAAGTCGGATTAACTCCGTTTCCGTCGGGTTTTTAGTTTTGAAAGTTTTTAGAATGGAGAAAAGAAGAGAAATAGGGACTTACTAGTTTGTTGGACTAGAGGAGAGAGAGAGGGTCCTAAAGAGAGCTTCGGGACGTCGTTTCGTCGCCGGAAACTCCTCGTATCGTCGCCGGAACTTCGTCGGAGCTTCGCCCTTTGCTAACTCCACTTGCACAATATAAAGACTTGGAAATTCTTGAGAGTTTTGGCAAGGATTTTTGAGTGAGTAGGGGTATGAAATGGAGTGGTATTTATAGGAAACATTAGGGTTTATGGTGTTTAAAGAATTCATTGAAATATGCATTAAAATTGGATTAAATGGGCATTTTATTGCTCTCTGAAAATATTCAGAGTAAACAAACAATGTGGGGTTAGTGGAGTAGCTGAAAGGGTGCAGGGGGAAAAGTTTGGGAGCATTTGGGATGGTTCTACCCAATGGTGCCGGTTTTTTCCATGGGTTTCGCCGGCCATATTCCGATGGGTGGGCTTGGTTCTTTGGCCACGTGTCCCTATCGTTTGGTCTACCCTCTGTAACATTTCAGAAAAATAAAATATTATTTTTGGAAAGTTAACCAATTTAAATAATAAATATTATGAATATTTAAAGTATAGAGATTAGTTTTAATGATATGGTATAATGATATACCGATAAATTGGGAAATATTTGGAATTTATATTAATTATTGATTTTAAAAGAATGTATGAAGATTGGGAATTTTACAATTTATTATACAATTAATTGTGTATGGATTATTACTAAACTCGATTAGTGTTTACAAATTTTTCTTTAAGTATGATATCTTCATGACACGCAACATGATATATTGCATAATACTTGTTACATTTTATTAATTGTTTGAAAACCATGCTTCATTCTTTTATTACTTGGTTTTTATTGTTGTTGATTTGAAATTAAAAGAAAAAGATAAAGAAAAGAAAAGAATAAAGAAAGAAGTATGGACGAGAGAGAGTGAGGGTGGGGGGGGGGGAGGGGATTGCCTTTGACCTTATTCTCCACTTCATTCTTCACTACTTCATCATTTTTTTCTTCTCCATTCCCTCACCATGGCTGCCCTCTTCCCTCCACCTTCTCCACCTCCTCACAACACCCCTATTTCCACATCAAAACCTTGCAATCTCTTCACAAAATTCATGCACAAGCTCACTACAAGTATGGTGGACTAAGAAAGTTGGGATTTTGAGCATTTGGGGCAACTCAAGAAAATTCTTGAGTTGCCAAATAAGATAATTCTTTCACCCTTAGCTTAGTATTTGAGTTTCTATAGCCTCTAGTTTAGTTTAGAATTCATTTAGTAAGGTTTAGTGATATCGGAAAATTCCAAGTTGAGTTTTAGGGTGGTATTATGAATTGTGATTGTGTAGTGAGTGTAATTGGTGACTACAAACCCCCCTTAGATATTAAAAATCCAGATCAAACCAGTGGCTAACCCTAAAACTTGAAATTTAAACTTTCCGTGTCGGTTTTGTGATATTTTGGAGGTCTACAGGGAATCTGGAGCAACCAGGAAATTTTATAAAATAATTAAAAATATACATTAACCCAGTTAGACCAATAGGAGACCACCACGAGAAGACGAGACCAAACAAAAATATTTTGGTCGGCGGGGGTAGTTACTGTAGCAACTAGGCCGGCCAAAATTTGTCTGTTGGTGTTGGGTTTTGTCCTATAGCTCACACTCCTCATAACGTAGCCACTGTATTTTTCTTTTTGTCCCAGATTACCTGAGTCAAAATCTGGAGCTAGTTTCCTAAGTTGATGTTTTGAGTTTTGCGGATTTTAATAACTTGAGTTTTGATATTGTGTTTTATCTCGATCGATTGGCGTTTGTACGTCAACGACGAGGGTTGATTGTTTTTTCATTCGTAGGCTATAGGTTCTAACCTATGAGCACTTCGCGTGTCGTGTAGGTTTTTGAGTCGGATTTTGATGCGATACGATGTATTTTGTAATATGTAGGTACTTTGCGTGGACTTCAGGATGACAAGGTAAAACGAGCATTATCGACTTCGGCAAGCAACGATCAAGATGAGTAGATGTATATCTACGGGGAAAGTCGGGTGGATGGCATATAGCACCCCCGCAGTTTCGTAGTGTAGCACGCGAATATATTATATATATAAATATGTGTATTGTAAGACATGGATAATTAACAAGAACGGCTTTAGGAGATCATGGGTTGGTTTTAGCGTAATTGGAAGATAGTGTTTTTAGTGTAGTTTCTTAGTTGCGAAATCCTAGAGTAAAGGTTAACACACACACACATGCACACAAGGGATATGTTTATTGGTATATATGTTTATACGTATATATGTGTGTGTGTGTGTGTGTGTGTGTGTCTGTGTGTGTGTGGATACGTTGGTACACACACACACACACACATACATATACACGGATGATGAGAGTATATGATACTTGGAGGTAAGTCGATATGATCGGGTATGATACCGTGAGATCGGTTATGTGATTTGGGTCGTGTTATGATATATGACATGATATTATAGTGGATCGATGGGCGATGTGTTTTTATTCACACGCGGATATATGTTTGATGATATTGGTATGTTCTAGACTTTAGAACGGTACCCTAACTCAGGATATTATGATAATGATACCATATGAATAATGAGATATATGTGATATTTGACCCGTACCCCGATTTTGGGATGTCGTACGATGGATTTTACCGTACGAAGTATAAATATGATGATTGATCCGCACTCTTGACTCGAGAATATCGTATTATATATTTTACCGTACGTGACGCTATTGAGGCAGGATCACCGACTACTAGATATATCGACTCGGATTTTAGGTGGATTCTTACCCTTTCAACTAGTTCTTTAGTTTAGTCTTTTATTTGATTAGAAAGAGGTTGAACCAGGCTCGAGTCATACTTATTTTCAAAGACTAACGTATCGTAAGTATTTTCAAAAGACAACCCGAGAGATATTACGGATTTTCAAAGGATGTACCTTTTCTTTAAAACATCGTAGCCCTTATTTTCCAAAAACCACGATTCTGCTATTTCAAATGCCAAAACGGTATGACTCGTATATAGAAATGTATATTCTTCATTGTTGCATTTACTATTCATTCTCCGTCATATTTATGTTCTCATTTCATTACATGTTCATACATGTGTTTCCTTAACTATTATGAACTCGTTGTTAGGACACCAGCACCATTACCGATGATGCGTATGTCCACAATCACTAGCTTGCCGGTTCACACATCATTATCGGTAATTGCTATGTCATGTACACTTTAGAGAATACTACTTCATTGATATAGCTTGCTAGCTGATAGTTCCAATACATCATTATTATACTAGTTTAGATATTGCATCCTTTACTTAGATATCCATGCATGTGTATATTCATTTGTTATGCAATATTATGGGGCTTTATGCCGGTATTCACTATTTATTGACTCTTAATTATGGGATTCGGATTTTCTATGAGATTTCTGGATTTGGAGAAACCGCAAGTATTTATAAACTCATTATCATTTCTAAAAATAGAAATTTACGGTTTTCTCATGATATGATATTTATGATGTCCACCTTGGGTTTTCTCGGTTTTTGAGCGGTATCATACACTCGATTCGAGGTAGGGGGAAGGACCGTCTATGGGTGCATGGTGGACCCGGTGCGGTATCCCGGGGCAAGAGGATCGTATAGAAAGGCGTTGAGCCCGGCAGGGGAGCACTACCGACCAGTGATTGTATGGAAACTCGACAGATATCCGGAGGATACCATTCGGAGTTATGAGAGAGATGGATATGGGCCGATCCGGACTGACGGAACCTATAGGCCGATCCTGACTATACGGAGCCCGAGATTTGAGTATTATGTGTCACTGTTGGACACGGACTTCATGATGTTTTGAGTGTCGATGCTGGGCACTCAGGTTTTATCATGATTTGTGTGTCGTTGCTGGAAACACGTTGGATGGTGCATTAGTACATGTTACGCATCGATATACTATTATTCTTGGCACAGACACGAGTACTTTGATATCACACTTATGATATACTGTTACCCTTGCAGTAGTATTGTGTATTTATTTGTATGACCTAGGAGAGAGTCATACATGCGATTTCTACTCGGTGATGTCTTTTACTCACGAGTTGGCAACTCACCCCCGTAGTGCTACAGTTTCTTGCAGGTTTGGCCGTACAGGTTTTATTGCGGCTTGCTGGAACACTGCTTCCTTCCGGGTGATTGTTTTGGTAGGTGGGTTCACTTGCATCATGACCACCGTTGTACTTTATTTATTTCAGTTGTATCTAGTAAACTCCATCAACCAGACTTGTATTATTTGACAGACTTAGAAGACCAGTTATATATTCTTTCGACCTTAGACTCGCGCGCTTGTATTATTATGATTCTTCTCTGGTTTTCTTGAGAACGTTGGTTTTTCCTTCTGAGTTTTTATTCTCGCCCTTCGGCGTTGTATATTATATTGCTTGCGTGGTTGTTTCCGCCAATTGGCGAAGTGGTAGCTCCCGTTTTGGGATGCCTTTATTCATTACTTATATATATGCATGTTTGTACCCATTTGGGGCCAGTATTTACAAAGGAAACTCTGCCGAAATTTTTAGGAAAAACTTGATGCTTTTAAAATGCTTGCTACGACTTTCAAAAGTGATTCTATATGTTAACTTTTAAATGAATTTTCCTTCACTCTCTTTTAAAATGGTTTAGATTTCTGGACTTTTGGCTTACTTGAATTAGGTGGGGTCGTATAGGCTTCACATGATTCAAGTGCCAGTCACGTGTCATTTCGGGTCGTGACAAAGTTGGTATCAGAGCGCTAGATTTAACTTTGGTTCGAGTCTAGGTTTGACTATGCGGATTTTAGGGCGTATATATATATATATATATATATATATATATATTCGGAATCTAGGCTTGACCTTACGGAACTTAGACTTGGTCGAGGAGGTATTAGACCCAAGCTTTCGTCGCATAGGTTAACCTTGGTTGATGGAGTAGGTGACTTAAGTAGAGTGACGTACTGTGTGTATGTTCCGCGGCATACTTACGATACGCTACTCCGCTTAAGAAGCCTTAGGATGTACATTTCTTTGCACCGTATTCTATTCGTTCATTTGATCTATCCTCATCGATATCGGTTTGTGGTTTCTGTTACCACGGTTGCACGGGCAGAGAGAGCTACGGCTAGAGTTGCAGTCAGTATGAGCTCGTCTTGGACGATAACTGACCAGGGCGTAATTTCGTTGACACATGATTGCATAGAGATGCTGTTTTATTGTGTTTTTTGCGACATGAGCGTTTTGATGGGTTGTTTTTACTAAGATTTCTCGAACGTTCAGATCAGCATCAGAGGATCGGGCCACTGCTAGAGGCCGGCTAGAATGTGATGATCGTTAATGTATCATCTATTCTTGAGGATTGAGGCATTGTTTAGCGTGCGGATGAATGAGCTAGTTGTTGTTGCGACTGACAGGATATCGCCCCAGATGTTTGAAGCTACTGTAGCACGAGTTTGTACTTAGGGATATGATAAAAGATCGCTAGTCACCCATGGATGAATGACTAGTACATGTAGTTCGTTTGCATACCCCGATGCGAGATCATCAGTTGATTGATTTCAGCTAGAGAGGACTTCACACAGGCACGCTGAGAGTCGATAGAAAACGGACGAATGAAGAGTATTCCTCTGACAATTTGGAAGAGTTTCCGAGGACGTAGTTGGCCAGATACTTACCACAAGATTTTGAGCTGTCGAATTCGTAGTTTTCGGAATGGAGACTACAGATATGAATATAGCCGTTTGTAGCGCAGCCCATACAGCTACGAAGAGACGAGTCCGAATCAGTCCACATTAGAGAAAAGTGGAGTAAGAGGTTAGTACGAGATCTTGACGAGATGACGTTCCTCTCCGTTGACTTCAGAGATGTGATACGCATGCCGAGGTGTTGAATATGGATATATCTTTTAGAAGGAGTCGTGATGAGTATGCAGCCGTTCCGGAACAAGAAATAGATTTAGTAAAGGGTGATAACTTCCGGGCAGTTCGGAAAAAACGAGATTTGGGAGAGACCCCGACAGAATCGTTCTGGAATACTACACGAGAAGACTTGGACCCAGGATCGGTAGTATTACGCACACCCAGTAAGCCAGAGTTCGGCATCATCGACGAGACATGTTATGAGTGATCATGATAGTTGGCCAGGGATCTTTTAGAGGATGTTCCAGAGCGGAACTGTTTCCATCATCATTTCCATATTGGGCCGTTGAGCCGAGAAGTTATGTAACTGGCAATCCGCAGTGAGAGACAAGAGCCTAAGAGCATTAGGCGCCAGACCATGAACATGAGGCAAGGAGATATCTTGCTCTGCTAGTTTTGGATGCACCGACACCTTCTCGACTTTGAAGGAATGACACATCCATGACAGTGTTTACGAATTGAGATTTGGTGGTTCAAATATCACGTGTCCGTCATTTTGGATTTTGGTATTTTGGGCGATTTACTTGCATGATTGAGTTTTTGTGCACCACAGTTGCTCTCGATTTCGATTTGATGTCATTCGAGATGTTTGATTTAGATTTCATGCCTATGGTATAGATGTGATTTTACTTGTGCCTTCGATATAGTTTTCATGCACTTTTAGTATTTTGATTCAATTTTGTGCATGCTGATGCACGTAGTGGTAAGATTATATACTACGGTATACCTGATTTGGATTGAGGTTTGTTGTATACCGTCGATTTCGATTGTGATATTCGATATTTGTTTTCGTGCACCTAATGCACTTGAGTTGGATTCTTGCGCATACTTGGCGCGCTTGATGCGATTTTGGTGCACACCAGATGCACTAAATCAGGATTCTTCGTGCATATCAGATGCAACTGATATTGTTGTCAGGCATACTCGTTGCCCTTGACAGGTGTTTTCGTGCACACCCGTTGCACTTAGATTTTGTTTCTGTGCACATGTATGGTACATTCATCGATTTCGATTTCTGTGCGCACTAGACGCACATGGCATTCTTATACACATTTTGGGATTGGGTTCTTTTGGAGCAGTACGTTTTTATGATATTTACTATTTGGTTAGTAACCGAGCGGGACTGTTCTGAGAACAGTACCTAGGTGTTTTTGCATGCATCGATAGTTATTGTAGGGATTTCCAAAAAGGAGCTACAGTCTCAATATTTTCCTATTGTGTCCGATATGACACGAAACATTTTACAAAGGAAACCCTTCTAAATTATTTTCAAAAGCAGCGGGACGTGTATGTTAAACAAGGATATATATATATATATATATATATATATATATTTATTTATTTTTCTTACAATAAACGTCCGCTACTTGTGCCGTGATACACGCATCACACAGCGACTTGATAAAGGGTTGGCATACATTTTTTTCCAGATGTTTTGACTAGTTTACAACGATGCGTACTATGTACATGTTATAGTTTTGATGTATATCATGTTGGTTTTCGTATTAGATTTTGACATTGGTATCTTCACCATAACTCCGATAATTGCGTAATACTTGACGGAGTTTGATTTTGAGTTATATACTTGTTTTTCATGCGCATGTATTGTGCTAAGATGTGTTTTCGGTATTTATGATGTCGGAACCCCGACGACTTGAGTGTTTTGCTGAAATATTTTAGTAATTGGGGGAGTTTTAATTTAAATTCGGGGACCGAATTTATTTAAGGGGGGAAGACTGTAATATTTTAGAAAAATAAAATATTATTTTTGGAAAGTTAAACAATTTAAATAATAAATATTATGAATATTTAAAGTATGGAGATTAGTTTTAATGATATGGTATATTGATATACCGATAAATTGGGAAATATTTGGAATTTATATTAATTATTGATTTTAAAAGAATGTATGAAGATTGGGGATTTTACAGTTTAGTATACAATTAATTGTGTATGGGTTATTACTAAACTCGATTAGTGTTTACAAATTTTTCTTTAAGTATGATATGTACATGACATGCAACATGATATATTGCATAATACTTGTTACATTTTATTAATTGTTTGAAAACCATGCTTCATTCTTTTATTTCTTGTTTTTTATTGTTGTTGATTTGAAATTAAAAGAAAAAGATAAAGAAAAGAAAAGAATAAAGAAAGAAGTATGAGCAAGAGAAAGAGAGTGGGGGTGGGGGGGTTGCCTTTGACCTTAGCCTCCATTTCATTCTTCATTACTTCATCATTTTTTTCTTCTCCATTCCCTCACCATGGCTACCCTCTTCCCTCCATCTCCTCTACCTCCTCACAACACCCCCATTTCCACATCAAAACCCTGCATTCTCTTCACAAAATTCATGCACAAGCTCACTATAAGCATGGTGGACTAAGAAAGTTGGGATTTTGAGCACTTGGGGCAACTCAAAAAAAGTCTTGAGTTGCCAAATAAGGTAATTCTTTCACCCTTAGCTTAGTATTTGAGTTTCTATAGCCTCTAGTTTAGTTTAGAATTCATTTAGTAAGGTTTAGTGATGTAGGAAAATTCCAAGTTGAGATTTAAGGTGGTATTATGAATAGTGATTGTGTAGTGAGTGTAATTGGTGACTACAAACCCCCCTTAGATGTTAAAAATCCAGATCAAACCAGTGGCTAACCCTAAAACTTGAAATTTAAACTTTCCGTGTCATTTTTTTGATATTTTGGAGGTCTACAGGGAATCTGGAGCAACCCGGGAATTTTATAAAATAATTAAAAATATACATTAATCTAGTTAGACCAATAGGAGACTACCACGAGAAGACGAGACCAAACAAAAATAGTTTGGCCGGCGGGGGCGGTTACTATAGCAACTAGGCCAGCCAAAATTTGTCTGTTGGTGTTGGGTTTTGTCCTACAGCTCACACTCCTCATAACTTAGCCACTGTATTTTTCTTTTTGTCTGAGATTACCTGAGTCAAAATCTGGAGCTAGTTTCCTAAGTTGCTGTTTTGAGTTTTACGGAATTTAATAACTTGAGTTTTGATATTGTGTTTTATCTCGATCGATTGGCGTTTGTATGTCAATGACGAGGGTTGATTGCTTTTGCATTCGTAGGCTATAGGTTCTAACCTATGAGCACTTCGCGTGTCGTGTCGGTTTTTGAGTCGGATTTTGATTCAATACGATATATTTTGTGATATGTAGGTACTTCGCGTGGACTTGACAAGGTAAAACGAGCGTCATCGACTTCGGCAAGCAACGATCAAGGTGAGTAGATGTATATCTACGGGGAAAGTCGGGTGGATGGCGTATAACACCCCCGCAGTTTCGTAGTGTAGCACGCGAATATATTATATATATAAATATGTGTATTTTAAGACGTGGATAATTAGCAAGAACGGGTTTAGGAGATCATGAGTTGGTTTTAGCGTAATTAGAAGATAGTGTTTTTAGTGTAGTTTCTTAGTTGCGAAACCCTAGAGTAAAGGTTAACACACACACACAAGTACACACGGGATATATATATATATATATATATATATATATATATATATATATATATATATATATATATATATGGATGCGTTGGTACATATATATACACATACGTATACACGGATGATGATGACAGTATATGATACTTAGAGGTGAGTCGATATGATCGGGCATGATGCCGTGAGATCGGTTATGTGATTTGGGTCGTGTTATGATATACGACATGATATTATAGTGGATCAATGGGCGATGTTTTTTTATTCACACGCGGATATATGTTTGATGATATTGGTATGTTCTACACTTTAGAATGGTACCCTAACTCAGGATATTATGATAATGTAACGTTTTAGAAATCGTTATGCGAATTTTTCCGTTTTAGAGTTAAATGGTCGGTATTTTCCGTTTTGACCCGACTGTGTTCAAACGACCATATAAACTTGCCAGCACATAGTTAGGCTAAAATAAAGCTAGTGCACAAGTTTTGGGGGTATATGGGACGTTTTGGTTCAGGTAGAATTTTTCCCAATTTTAATATTATTTTAATGCGGTATTTGCATTTTGGGAAATTTCTGTTAAGTGAACTTTTCATCAATTAAATTTGAGTTAAACCAAAACCTTCTCACATATCTAGATATTTGTTGTGCAAATGGATTTAAGTTTAAAGAAATGCAAAGGAAAAGAAAATGAGGTGGCATGTGCATGCATGTGTGTGTGAATGCATTTATGTGCATTTATCACTTGAATTGCAAGGAAATTTCCACACAAAACCCTCCCCTTCCTCTCTTGGCCGACCTCTATCCTCCCCCTTCTGTTCTTGATCAAATCCTTTTTCTTCAATTCTAGCACAGTAAATTCTCAAAATTTCCCAAATATATCACAAAATTCTAAAAGTCTTGGTTTTTGCTCCTGGATCGCTTGGATCTAGAAAAGCTTGGATCTTGTGAACTAAAGTTGATATGTATAATCCCTAATCTGTCAAAATGAAGTTTTTATGTTGTATATCTCGTTGATTATGGTTTAGAACACTTTAAATATCGATTGGTGCGATATCGTATTTTTAGTGTCTTTTTAGAGCCTCTGTACCTGCTGTGACCTGGGATTTTCATAGAAAAATCAAACAAATTTATAGTGATGTACTACTGACCCTGGAGCACCACCTGAGACACGAGACCTACCGCACCGGCCTCGGCCGGCGACCCTAGGCAAAATTCCAGCGACGCCGGCGATGTAGGGAGCTGCTTGGGTATGGCTTTTGTGGGTAGTTGTCTGCTGTTGGTTAGGGGTGTTTGGTACCGTTTACTTTTTTAGTAATTGCAGTATGCAAAATCTGGGATCGTTTACCTATAATCTAGTGTTTTGAGTCCGGGTGTTACGTGATCCGACACGAATTGTGATCTGATGCAGCTGCTGTACTCAGTTTGGTTTAGTAATGTCGCAACGCGCGTTAGCCACCAGACGCACACTCACGAGTTAGTTTGGTGTTGGTGCGTTATTTAATACATAGTTTTACGTTATATTGGTCGATTTCTGAGATGTTTGCACTATTTCTTGTGTTTGTGGAAATATAGCGTCGCAAGCGGGGACTTCGGATGCTGCGAACAACGGGAAGCAGGTGGTCGGATTTTCATAGCTGGAGACCTTTGGTGAGTAGATTTAACATCTACGAGGAAATCGCCCGTATAGCGCTAAGCGTCGGGGCTAGATATGATATGATATTAGCCGTGTGTTTATGTGCTTATATAGAGATATTGCATGATTCACATTGCATATAGTTACCTGTTGTGCCTGATACTGTATCCTTTATATACTGCACTATTATTGACAGTCCATGTTGCACGAGCACCAATGATATGCTACACACACACTGTCGGTAATTGCCATGATACACACAACACAAATGCTCATTGATATACCGTGCTATTAGTTAGCGACATTGAAACAGTTCTACTTGTGCGATAGCGCATATGACATATAGCATACCTGTATACCTACATGCCTATATATATGTCATACTATACCTACATGTTCGAACATATACTTTGCTATTGTTACATGATCAGTTTTTATAGCATATATATCGGTGGAATGGGACGCTGTATATATATGTATTCTGGATTTGGATTTTTGGGAACCGCGCGATATATTTAATGACTTGATGCATTAAATAGTGGACTTTTCCCGTGATATGCTTATATTGATGTTTTATGTTGCATATGCTATTTTACATGGATTTACGCATTTGAGATATGTTTTCATGCGATATGGGAATTTCAAGTGTCGATGTTAGCCAATTATATTCCGAGAGATATATGGATTTTGACTGACTGATACGTGGAACATAAGTGTCGTGATGGGATACTTGGGTTTCGAGGAACGTATGGATATCAGAAAGACCGATACGTGGAACACAAGTGTCGAAGTGGGATACTTGGGTTTTCGAGGAACGTATGAATACGAGTATTTACGTGTCGATGTTAGGCCCTGGTTTTAATGAGGTTTTAGAGTGTCGATATTTGACACTCAGGTTCCATGAGACGTACAGGATTTGAGGGCCGATCTGAGGGCCGATCTGAGTATTTTGGGATTTGGGGTGTTGTTGAGTTACACCGTGTTTTTCCATGCTTATGATTTGTGCATGAGATTATTTACTATCCCGCACTCAATATTCAGTTGATATGCATTGATTCATGTAGATATAGTACCCTGGTGGTGTACCTTGATCATGATAGTTGCATATTCATATTGTCATACTCATGCTACCAGCTTACATGCTATTGATCATTGCTGTTAGTGCATACTTACGATTTCAGTATGATATTATTTACTATTCACGAGTTGGCAACTCACCCCCGTTGTGCCACAGTGTTTTGCAGGACTTACCCTCACAGTAGTCGCGGCAGGGCGTCTTATCACATATACTTTTGCGGATACCGCTACGTTTGGCAGTGAGGCCTTTGCTTTTAGGTGGATTTGCGGTTATCTGTTTGTACATTGTATATCTTTTGTTAGATCTAGTATTCTCCATCTATCACTGTTTGTATATGACTTAAAGACGACTTGTGAGGATTCAGTGTTGTATTATTTTGTTGACTTTGGGTGCCGTACTCGTGGGAGCCGGTTATGTTGGAAAGTTTACTTCTTATTGCAGTCTTTCCTTTGTTATTTCTTCGCTTCGGCGTCGTATACTTGCTGTGGTGATTGTCTCCGCCGTTGGGCGTGATTTTGCTCCCATTTGGGATGTTTTATATATTATCTGTGTTGTACCCGTTTTCGGGGCTAGTTTTTACAAAGGAGGTGCTGCCGAAATTTTCAAGAAGGAAAACTAGAGTTAGAGATTTTACTTGTGATTTTCCAAATGTTAAAACTATGTTTTTCTCCGTTGATCCAGATTTGGGTGGTTTAGATTTCTGGGTTTCGGCTTACTTGAGTTGCGTACGCCGGTAGACGTTACGTAGTTTAAGTGCCGGTCACGGGTCAAATTTTGGGTCGTGACAAAGTTGGTATCAGAGCGTTAGGTTTTACCTTTCGGAGTGTAGGATGATCTTGGTATGATGGAGTAGGTAATTTAAGCAGAGTGACGTAGCGTGTGTATGTTCCGTGACATACCTACGACACGGTACTCCACCTAAGTGACCTTAGGACTTATTGATTTATATTCTTCCGTGATGATATACATCATTGTGATTCGATTCTTGTTTCCTTATCGAATCTTGTTTCAATTTCTAGCCTATATGCCGCCGAAGACTACGAGGGCACAGAGAGCGGCCATGAGGGCCGAGGTCAGAGTTGACTCGTCTGAGACGAGGACTGACCAGGGCGGTACGTCTGTCGTACCAGAGCACATTGCTATGATTGGGGCTGGTATGCAGGATCTGCGCCAGATGATGGGGACTTTGGTAGAGGCCATTCGAGCGCAGGGGCAGGCAGTTGTTCCACCCGCTGCAGGGACCACGATGGTACCTACAGTTCTGGTAGTCGCAGTTATAGCTCCAGAGGTTATTACCGTGTCACTGACAGATTTTATGATGTTGAGGCCTCCGGTGTTTACTGGCACAGATGTTACTGATGAGCCGCAGTCGTTCATCGACCGGATGGCCAGGATTTGTGGTTCACTCCGATGCTCTGATGAGAGATGGGTGGAGTTTGCCAGTTTTCGTCTGGAGGGTCTGGCCCAGAAGTGGTGTGAGTCCTTGGAGAAGGGCAGAGCCGCGGGTCTTGCTCCTATGACCTGGGCTGAGTTTGTGACGTCGTTTCTTGCCCGTTTTCTTCCACCGAGCGTCAGGGATGCGCGAGCGCGTAGATTTGAGTTGTTACGTCAGATTCCGGGGATGACGGTGTCTGAGTATGATGTACTCTTTACCGAGCTGTCGGTGTATGCTCCGTACTTGGTGGCGACAGAGGAGATGAGGGTAAAGAGGTTTGTTCGAGACCTGCTTACCCAGTTGTTCCTAGCCATCAGCATTCAGCATTGCGACACATATGCGGCAGCGGTGGATGCAGCCCTATTGGTAGAGGAGCGTCTTTCTGAGTCGTCAGTTGCTCCGGAACCGAAGAAGATTCGTACTGGTGATCCGGCAGAGAGGCGGGCGTTCAGACGTCATGACAGTTCCCGTTCAGATAGTGGAGGTTCGGGACGAGG
Organism: Agapanthus africanus; assembly: GCA_030015575.1. Taxonomy (NCBI): domain Eukaryota; kingdom Viridiplantae; phylum Streptophyta; class Magnoliopsida; order Asparagales; family Amaryllidaceae; genus Agapanthus; species Agapanthus africanus. The sequence continues at coordinate 76,056,910 of JASDDO010000028.1, forward strand.
ATGGCTTTTTAGCTCTTACCTTCAGGAGGGTCAGCAGTTTGTATCTGGGTGTTACCGGTGCGGGAGTATGGGTCATCGGGTTCGAGATTGTGCTGAGCCACGTGTGAACGAGGCAGCTGTACCGCAGGTTACCTTACCACCTTCTCCACCTCGGAGGGCGTTGCCCCTTATGCCGGTTGTTGCGCCGTGTCAGACTCCTGTTCAGAGAGGTCGTGGTCGCGGGGATTTTCGTACCGAGAGGGCGGGGTGGTAGAGGTGGAGGTCAGCCAGTTGCCGGTAGAAGGCAGGGTCGGGTGTTCGCCTTGACTCACCAGGACGCTCAGGCGTCCAATGCTGTGGTTTCAGGTACCCTTTCTGTATGTTCTTATGATGCACATGTTCTTTTTGATCCGGGATCTATGCATTTGTATGTTTCTACACACTTCGTGCGAGGTTAGGCCGAGAGTCTTGTTGGCTAGATAAGCCGCTGGTCATGGCTACTCCTGTAGGAGAGTCGTTTGTTGCACGACACGTGTTCCGGTCGTGTGTTGTCCGTATAAAGGACAGAGTTTTGCCCGTCGACTTGATCCTTCTTGAGATGTTAGACTTCGACGTTCTGCTGGGCATGGACTGGTTAGCTACTTGCTACGCGTCCGTGGACTGCCGCGAGAAGACAGTTAGGTTTTGTTTTCCCGGTGGGTCAGTGTTTGTTGTGCAGGGGGACCGTGGTGCCGCCCCTCACGGTTTGATTTCTGTTCTGTGCGCTAGTCGGCTTTTGAGGAGGGATGTCGGGGATTCTTGGCTTTTATTCATGATACTGGAGCCACAGTGGAGTCGTTGGACCAGGTTTCTACCGTGCGAGAGTTTCCCGATGTCTTTCCTGATGAGCTACCTGGGTTGCCGCCAGAGCGCGATATTGAGTTTTGCATTGATCTGATTCCTGGCACGGAACCTATTTCTATACCGCCTTATCGGATGGATCCGGCAGAGCTTAGAGAGCTTAAAGATCAATTGCAAGAGTTGCTTGATTTGGGACTTGTGCGTCCGAGTGTTTCGCCGTGGGGAGCTCCTGTTCTGTTCATCAAGAAGAAGGACGGCAGTTTGAGGCTATGTGTGGATTATCGTCAGTTGAACCGAGTTAAGGTGCGGAACAGGTATCCTTTACCCCGCATTGATGATTTATTTGATCAGCTCCAGGGTGCGAGACATTTTTCTAAGATTGATTTACGTTCGGGTTTCATCAGTTGCGGGTTCGGAATGATGACATTCCGAAGACTGCTTTTCGTACGCGCTATGGACACTATGAGTTTTTGGTGATGTCGTTCGGACTCACCAATGCGCCAGCAGCGTTCATGGATCTGATGAACTGGATTTTCAGGCCGTTCCTCGACCAGTTTATTATTGTGTTTATTGATGACATACTGGTCTACTCTAGGAGTCGTGAGGAGCATGAGCAGCACTTGAGGATTACTTTGCAGATTTTGAGAGAGCACCAGCTGTATGCTAAATTCTCAAAGTGCGCGTTTTGGCTTGATAGAGTTGACTTCCTGGGTCATGTGGTGACTGGTGATGGTATTCTGGTGGACTCGAGGAAGATCGAGGCTGTACAGCTTTGGCCCAGACCTGTATCGGTGACTGAGGTCCGCAGCTTTTTGGGCTTAGCTGGTTATTATCGCCGTTTTGTGCAGGATTTCTCGAGTATCGCTGCACCGCTGACTGGACTGACCTGGAAGGGGGTTCCTTTTCTTTGGACTGATGCGTGCAAGCAGAGTTTTCAGCAGTTGAAGACTCGGTTGACGACAGCACCATTTCTTTCTTTACCTTCTGGATCGGGCGGTTATGTTGTTTATTGTGATGCTTCTCGAGTGGGGCTCGGCTGTGTATTGATGCAGCATGACAGAGTGATCGCTTACGCTTCTAGGCAGCTGAAGAAGCACGAGCAGAATTACCCCACTCACGATCTTGAGATGGCCGCGGTGGTCTTTGCGTTGAAGATTTGGAGACACTACTTGTACGGGGAGTCGTGTCAGATCTTCACGGATCACAAGAGCTTGAAGTATATCTTCCAGCAGCGGGGTCTGAACCTGAGACAGCACCGATGGATGGAGCTAGTGAAGGATTATGATTGTGAGATCCTTTATCACCCGGGCAAGGCGAATGTGGTGGCTGATGCTTTGAGTCGTAGGCTTGGGGGTAGCTTGTCCTAGTTGAGCGCCGTTCAGCGTCAGTCGTCTGCAGATTGGCAGCTCTTGTGTGATGGTAGGGTGCAGTTCGAGTTCACCTCCACTGGGGGACAGTTTGCTCATGTCCGCGCCCGTCCACTACTACTTGATCGTATTCGTGAGGCGCAACCCAGTGATGCCCGTTTGTCAGAGATTCTTGAGCTTGTTCGACAGGGTACAGTTTCGGAGTTCATGATTGATGACCAGGTATGCTACGATGCGGGACTCGCTTGTGTGTACCAGATGCTGATGGGTTGAGACGCGAGATCCTAGAGCAGGCACATCAGTCGGCCTTTAGCGTTCATCCAGGTTCCACCAAGATGTACCGTGACTTGAGAGACTTTTACTGGTGGGAAGGGATGAGACGCGATATTTCGGACTTCGTTTCGAGGTGCCTGACTTGTCAGCAAGTCAAGGCTGAGCATCAGAGGCCGGCTGGAGAGTTGCAGCCTTTACCCGTTCCAGAGTGGAAATGGGAGCAGATTTCCATGGACTTCATTGTGGGTCTACCCAGGAATAGTAAAGGGTATGACTCCATTTGGGTAATTGTTGACCGGTTGACGAAAGCGGCTCACTTCCTTCCAGTGAAGACCACTTTCGGGTATGCTCAGTTTGCGCAGCTGTATATAGATGAGATTGTGTGTTTGCACGGTGTTCCCACATGCATGGTATCCGACAGAGGCACCCAGTTTACTAGCCGTCTTTGGCAGAAGCTTCAGGAAGCTTTGGGTACCCGGTGGAGTTTTAACACCGCTTTTCATCCATAGACCGATGGTCAGTCGGAGTGGACTATTCAAACTCTGGAGGATATGCTCCGTGCATGTGTGCTTGATTTTGGTGGCAGTTGGGATTGTCACTTACCGTTGATTGAGTTCTCCTACAACAACAGCTTTCAGGAGATTATTCAGATGGCACCTTTTGAGGCTCTATATGGTAGGAAGTGTCGATCGCCAGTCTGTTGGACCGAGCTTAGTGAGAGTAGAGTGTTGGGACCCCAGCTAGTTCAGGAGACTACGGAGAAGATCCAGCTGATTCAGGACAGGATGAGAGCAGCCCAGTGCAGGCAGAAGTCTTATGCCGACCGTCGTCGCAGACTTGAGTTCGCAGTGGGGGATCATGTATTCCTGAGGACTTCTCCGATGGAGGGCGTTATGCGATTTGGGAAGAGGGGGAAGCTCAGTTCCAGATTTGTAGGTCCTTTCGAGATCCTCGAGCGAGTGGGTTCTGTTGCTTATCATTTGGTGCTCCCGCCTAGTTTTCCGGATGTTCACCCTGTTTTCCATGTGTTGATGCTTCGTAGATAACTTCATGATCCTTCTCACATGATTCAGCATGAGACTGTTCAGCTTGAGCACGATCTTTCATTCACCGAGCAGCCGGTAGTTATTTTGGATCGGCAGGTAAAGAAACTTCGGTCAAGGGTCTTGCCATCTGTGAAGGTTTTTTGGCGTAGCCCTACTAGTGAGGAGATCACTTGGGAGGCCGAGAGCAAGATGCGGAAGAAATTCTCTCATCTCTTTGAAGGTACGCTTAGTATGAAATTTTAATTCGAGGACCGAATTTCTATAAGGGAAGGGGGAGGGGGAAGATTGTAACGTTTTAGAAATCGTTATGCGAATTTTTCCGTTTTAGGGTTAAATGGTCGGTATTTTCCGTTTTAACCCGACTGTGTTCAAATGACCATTAGACTTGCCAGCATATAGTTAGGCTAAAATAAAGCTAGTGCGCAAGCTTTGGGGGTATATAGGACGTTTTGGTTCAGGTAGAATTTTTCCCAATTTTAATATTATTTTAATGCGGTATTCGTATTTTGGGAATTTCTGTTAAGTGAACTTTTCATCAATTAAGTTTGAGTTAAACCAAAACCTTCTCACATATCTAGATATTTGTTGTGCAAATGGATTTAAGTTTAAAGAAATGTAAAGGAAAAGAAAATGAGGTGGCATGTGCATGCATGTATGTGTGAATGCATTTATGTGCATTTATCACTTGAATTGCTAGGAAATTTCCACACAAAACCCTCCCCTTCCTCTCTTGGCCGACCTCTATCCTCCCCCTTCTGTTCTTGATCAAATCCTTCTCCTTTTTCTTCAATTCTAGCACAATAAATCCTCAAAAATTCCAAAATATATCACAAAATTCTAAAAGTCTTGGTTTTTGCTCTTGGATCGCTTGGAGCTAGGAAAACTTGGATCTTGTGAGCTAAAGTTGATAGGTATAATTCCTAATCTGTCAAAATGAAGTTTTTATGTTGTATAGCTCGTTGATTATGGTTTAGAACACTTTAAATATCGATTGGTGCGATATCGTATTTTTAGTGTCTTTTTAGAGCCTCTGTACCTGCTGTGACCTAGGATTTTCATAGAAAAATCAAACAAATTTATAGTGATGTACTAGTGACCCTGGAGCACCACCTCAGACACGAGACCCATCCTACCGGCCTCGGCCGGCGACCCTAGGCAAAATTCCGGCGACGCCGGCGATGTAGGGAGCTGCTTGGGTATGGCTTTTGTGGGTAGTTGTCTGCTGTTGGTTAGGGGTGTTTGGTACTATTTACTTTTTTAGTAATTGCAGTATGCAAAATCTGGGATCGTTTACCTATAATCTAGTGTTTTGAGTCCGTGTGTTACGTGATCCGACACGAATTGTGATCTGATGCAGCTGCTGTACTCAGTTTGGTTTAGTAATGTCGCAACGCGCGTTAGCCACCAGACGCACACTCGCGAGTTAGTTTGGTGTTGGTGCGTTATTTAATACGTAGTTTTACGTTATATTGGTCGATTTCTGAGATATTTGCACTATTTCTTGTGTTTGTGGAAATATAGCGTCGCAAGCGGGGACTTCGGACGCTGTGAACAACGGGAAGCAGGTGGTCGGATTTTCATAGCTGAAGACCTTTGGTGAGTAGATTTAACATCTACGGGGAAATTGCCCGTATGGCGCTAAGCGTTGGGGCTAGATATGATATGATATTAGCCGTATGTTTATGTGCTTATATAGAGATATTGCATGATTCACATTGCATATAGTTACCTGTTGTGCCTGATACTGTATCCTTTGTACACTGCACTATTATTGACAGTCCATGTTGCACGAGCACCAATGATATGCTACACACACACTGTCGGTAATTGCCATGATATGCACAACACAAATGCTCATTGATATACCGTGCTATTAGTTAGCGACATTGAAACAGTTATACTTGTGCGATAGCGCATTTGACATATAGCATACTTGTATACCTACATGCCTATATATATGCCATACTATACCTACATGTTCGCACATATACTTTGCTATTGTTACATGATCAGTTTTTATAGCATATATATCGGTGGAATGGGACGCTGTATATATATGTATTCTGGATTTGGATTTTTGGGAACCGCGCGATATATTTAATGACTTGATGCATTAAATAGTGGACTTTTCCCGTGATATGCTCATATTGATATTTTATGTTGTATATGCTATTTTACATGGATTTACGCATTTGAGATATGTTTTCATACGATATGGGAATTTCAAGTGTCGATGTTAGGCACTTATATTCCGAGAGATATACGGATTTTGACAGACCGATACGTGGAACACAAGTGTCGAGATGGGATACTTGGGTTTCGAGGAACGTATGGATATCAGAAAGACCGATACGTGGAACACAAGTGTCGAAGTGGGATACTTGGGTTTTCGAGGAACATATGGATATGAGTATTTACGTGTCGATGTTAGGCACTGGTTTTCATAAGGTTTTAGAGTGTCGATGTTTGACAATCAGGTTCCATGAGACGTACAGGATTTGAGGGCCGATCTGTATATTTTGGGATTTGGGGTGTTGTTGAGTTACACTGTGTTTTTCTATGCTTATGATTTGTGCATGAGATTATTTACTATCCCGCACTCAGTATTCAGTTGATATGCATTGATTCATGTTGATATAGTACCTTGGTGGTGTATCTTGATCATGATAGTTGCATATTCATATTGTCATACTCATGCTACCAGCTTACATGCTATTGATCATTGCTGTTAGTGCATACTTACGATTTCAGTAGGATGTTATTTACTATTCACGAGTTGGAAACTCACCCCCATTGTGCCACAGTGTTTTGCAGGACTTACCCTCAGAGTAGTCGCGGCAGGGCGTCTTATCATCTATACTTTTGCGGATACCGCTACGTTTGGCAGTGAGGCCTTTGCTTTTAAGTGGGTTTGCAGTTATCTGTTTGTATATTGTATATCTTTTGTTGGATCTAGTATTCTTCATCTACCACTGTTTGTATATGACTTAGAGACGACTTGTGAGGATTCATTGTTGTATTATTTTGGTGACTTTGGGTGCCGTGCTCGTGGGAGCCGGTTATGTTGGAAAGTTTACTTCTTATTGCAGTCTTTCCTTTGTTATTTCTTCGCTTCGGCGTCGTATACTTGTTGTGGTGATTGTCTCCGCCGTTGGGCGTGATTTTTCTCCCATTTGGGATGCTTTATATATTATCTGTGTTGTACCCGTTTTCGGGGCTAGTTTTTACAAAGGAGGTGCTGCCGAAATTTTCAAGAAGGAAAACTAGAGTTAGAGATTTTACTTGTGATTTTCCAGATGTTAAAACTATGTTTTTCTCCGTTGATCCAGATTTGGGTGGTTTAGATTTCTGGGTTTCTGCTTACTTGAGTTGCGTACGCCGGTAGACGTCACGTAGTTTAAGTGCCGGTCACGGGCCAAACGATACCATATGAATAATGAGATATATGTGATATTTGACTCGTACCCCGATTTTGGGATGTCGTACGATGAATTTTACCGTATGAAGTATAAATATGATGATTGATCTGCACACTTGACTCGAGAACGTCATATTATATATTTACCATACGTGATGCTATTGAGGCGGGATCACCGACTACTAGATATATTGACTCGGATTTAGGTGGATTCTTACCCTTTCAACTAGTTCTTTAGTTTAGTCTTTTAGTTGATTAGAAAGAGGTTGGACCAGGCTCGAGTCATACTTATTTTCAAAGACTAACGTATCATGAGTATTTTCAAAAGACAACCCGAGAGATATTACGGATTTTCAAAGGACGTACCTTTTCTTAAAAACACCGCAGCCCCTATTTTCCAAAAACCACGATTTGTGCTATTTCAAATGCCAAAACGGTATGACTCGTATATAGAAATATATATTCTTCATTGTTGCGTTTACTATTCATTCTCTGTCATATTCATGTTTTCATTTCATTGCATGTTCATACATATGTTTCCTTAACTATTATGAACTCGTTGTTAGGACACCATCACCATTACCGATGATGCGTATGTCCATAATCACTTGCTTGCCGGCTCACACACATCATTATCGGTAATTGCTGTATCACGTACACTTTAGAGAATATTACTTCATTGATATAGCTTCCTAACTAATAGTTCCAATACGTCATTACTATGCTAGTTTAGATATTGCATCCTTTACTTAGATATCCATACATGTGTATATTCATCTGTCATGCAATATTATGGGGCTTTATGCCGGTATTCACTGTTTATTGACTCTTGATTATGGGATTCAGATTATCCATGAGATTTCTGAATTTGGAGAAACCGCAAGGATTTATAAACTCATTATCATTTCTAAAAATAGAAATTTGCGGTTTTCTCGTGATATGATATTTGTGATGTCCACCATGGGTTTTCTCGGTTCTTGAGCGGTATCATACACCCGATTCGAGGTAGGGGAAGGACCGTCTTCGGGTGTATGGTGGACCCGGTGCGGTACCCCGGGGCAAGAAGATCGTATAGAGAGGCGTTGAGCCCGGCAGGGGAGCACTACCGATCCGTGATTGTATGGAAACTCGACGGATGATACCGTTCGGAGTTATGAGAGATGGATATGGGCCGATCTGAACTGACGGAGCCCATGGGCCGATAGATAAGTGGAATACATTGTGCACTCCTTCCAATGAAGGTGGAAGTGCCAAGCGATAAGACACTTCACCGACTCGTTCGAGTATGTCGAACGGTCCAATGTACGTTGGACTTGACTTACCCCGTCTTCCAAAACGAATCACTTCGCGGTTAGGAGATATCTTCAGAAATACATGATCTCCCGGCTGGAACTCTAAATGACGGCGCTTTATATCAGCCCAGTGCTTCTGTCGATCTTGGGCTATATGCATTCTTTCCCTGATAGTACGAACCACTTCTACAGTTGCTACTATCATCTCAGGTCTTAGGAGTTCCCTATCTCTGATGTCGTCCCAACGTAATGGCGATTGACACTTCCTTCCGTACAGTGCCGCAAAAGGTGTCATTCCTATACTTGCTTGGTAGCTGTTGTTCTATGAAAACTCTACAAGATGTAGGTGATTGTTCAGTCGAAAATATTGCATTCTGTAATATAACAATTTCCTCATTATTCTAATTATCTAAGGGTGTTTGTTATAAATATGACACATATTACAGAATCATCTGGAAAATATCAATTACCATGTGTTGTACATTATAACCGGCATTATGAAGGAAATTGTATGTTTAGTACGTCATGCATAATATTCTATATCTCTCAACACCTTTCAGCAAGATTTTGCGCAGAAAATTATTCAGGTCAAAGAATCGGAATCGCAAAAATTGCCGATAAAATGCAGCAAGTCAAAGACTTAAAATCTGGCAGAGATTCAGAAGAGATTAAATGATTCCAGACATCAAAAGAACATCCAAAGACCAACACCAGGATACCCCAAGAAAAAGAGCCAGTGAACTCATCATATGGCTGCGGAACCGCGACCGAGTTGCCGCGGTTCCGCGGCCGAGTTAGGGCATCTGATGACGTTGTCTCTCCAGAAACTTCATCTCAACAATCTTGCTTACTTGAGATGCTTCATTACCACGTGGCTTCTTCTGGAAGGCTCTGCATAACAACCTTCTTCTAGAAGGCTCCTTGTAACAACCTCATTCTAGAAGGCTCCTTATAACAATCTCATTCTAGAAGATTCTCTCTAACAACCTAGCTTATGAGGTAAGCTTGATTGGAGATCTATAAAAAGGGATCTAGATCTAATTTTTGGGGGTTACTCATTATTAGCCAATTAGTCACACAATTACAATTCAATTCAAGTTGAGTGACACAACTTGAGATCCAATCCAAATCCAATCAAATCAAGATCCATTGAGAGCAAAATCAAGCGACAATCAAAGATCCTTTATCGCAACGCCGATCATCATCAAGAGCAAGAGATCCGCATCCGATCCACGACTCACGAAGATCGAGCCGAGCAAAGATCGACGCCAAATTCCCTTTCAAAGGAGCAATCAAGAGCCAGTCTTGTAAACTCAAATTGAGAGGTGTAATTTGAAGAAGATTTAATAAAGGTGATAATTGTAATTCTTGCTTTCTTTACATCCTTGCATTATGAAATTTCTTGTTCTTGATTCTTAAATTTTTATCATGCGTGAGTGAAATCTCTGCTTGTAAAGGAATCGAGAGAATTGGTAGATCTAATGATAATGAAATCTTAATACTAATCTTAAGTCTTATGAGGATTGTGAACTTTAGGAAAAACAATCATCAACAACCTAATTTGGATTGAGATCATGTTCTTGCTAATTTCGTTGCAAATTAGGAATTAAACAATTGATGATTTTCTTTACTAAAGGCTAAATCCGTATGATGATCAATGAAAAAATAAGAGATAGTGAAGGAGAAACCTTAGTTTCTTCAATAGATCCCTAATCTTCATTCGTTACCATCGTCTTAGCTACAATTCATCAATAGATAAGATTCATAATTTTTAATATTCATCATTGCTACTAATTCAATCGATTCCTACAAGCTATTCTTCATATTCTTGATAATTCAAATTGATATTGGACACTTTCTTGATTTCTAATTCTTGAATATATTCTTGATTTTATTGAAATGACAACTCAATTAAATCTCGAATTACTTTTTTGAATTTTCTTTTATATTTTCATTTCGACTCATCTAAAGCAAGATCGAATAAGTACACGCATCTCAGTGGACGATCCATATTCATTAACGAGTTACATCGACACCGTTAATTGATTGCGGTTATAAATTCTTTGGTTATGATTACATTTCAAAACACGATCTGAAATTTTAGATCAATCAAATGGCGCCGTTGCTGGGGATTGCGTGCTAATTTGTTCGTTATTACTATTTGAGTTGAAATTTTATTATTCCATTAGAATTTTAAATCAAAATCGCATCGTGTGCTTAACGATTGGTTATGAATTTTGCAAGGAAATCTGGAATCTCTGCAGCAAGGGAAAAATATTCAGATCATTCCAAAGAGGACAGAGGAGCAACAGGAGCATCAGTACCAAAAATTCGTGCAAAGAACTCTTCATCTAACCACGGAACCGCGGCATATTGCAGACTTTTGCCGCGGAAGCGCGACAATCTTGACGCTTCAGTTCTCCAGTTTTCTCAGGTATACTTCTTACTTTCTTATCTCTTCCCTGCTTTTGTCCAATAATCATTTTCTGCAGAATTCTTTGCAAAAATTCGCAACGCCGCTAAAAGAAATTGGTTGCGTATTTTGATATTGGTTGTTTGCATATTTTAATACGGAAATTAAGGGGAAACGACCAAATTCAGATTAGATAGGGATTTCATTACCCTTCCTAAGCCCTAAAAATCACAAAACTAGCATCCACATCACCCTCATTAACAAAAAAATATCTAGACAAGACTCTAAGGACCGTCGCTTTCAATTAGGACAGAAGAAGGTCGTGGGTAATCTATTGCTTATCCGCATTTCTTTTGTGGTGTCTAAGGCAAGTGTGTCTAAGGCAAGTCTGTCTAAGGCAAGTGGTTACATAATTAGGCCCATTACTTACATAGCGGAGAACCTCCCACTTACCTGGCACTTACCTGGCCACAGAAGGGATAAAGAGACAGTAGAGGATTTATCCTGCGATTTGTCTTCTGGAATTCTAGAAGTGGTCTAGTGACTTGACCTAGGTGACCATTAGATCTAGGGTTGCTTGTGCATTGTTGTGTGATTTTTCAAAATCCGTCTTTTTCAAAACAAACACCAAACCAGCTTCTCTAATTATCATAACGCTGCCACTTGTGCTAAACCATTTAGTGCATGCTCGGCTGGACACGAGATTCTAGTGCCCGTCTTGTCCGCGTTTCTCCTATCGACTCCGAAGTCGGTAATTCTACATCTTCTTTTTCTTCACCCACTACCACATCCACTTCGATGGACGGATCTCCATCGAACTTCTTTAACACCACTTTGCCACCGCCCGCAGGTGTGCAGAATTCACCCCGCATCTCTCTCCAAGAGAGATGCTACCCTATTCGTGGTCCTCTTTCTACCTGTCTTTCCATTCCACCAGCCAATGGGGACAATTTCGAAATCAAACCTCAATACATCAATTTTTTACCCAAATTTCATGGTCTCGAGTCTGAAGATGCATACGTTTTTATTACAAAATTTGAAAACGTATGTGCTATGATGGGTACTTCACAGCTTTCTGTGGATGTTATGCGTCTACGTCTTCTCCCGTTCACTTTATGCGATTTAGCCGAGAAGTGGTTTTATAACACAGCTGCACACTCTATTTCAAACTGGGATGAATTTGTCATAGCTTTCCTTAAGAAATTTTACCCCAATCATAAGACTGCCCGAGTCCGTAGCGAAATAAATCAATTTACCCAGCTTCCCAATAAACAATTTTCGATGTGTTTTGAACGCTTCAAGGATCTGTTAGTTCAATGTCCTCATCACGGAATCCATCGATGGGATCTGTGCAGAATCATATATGAGGGCATTAATCCTACAACAAAATAGATGCTTGAATCCATGTGTCAAGGCAACTTCATGTCTAAAGACAATGGTGAAGCTTGGAAATTTTTAGAAGATTTCGCTGAAAAACTTTGCAATGGGAGAGTGTAAGTCAATCATCGTTTAGGGGTGGTATCCATCAACTAGATGTTTCCATAGGAGTCAAAGCTGAAATGGCAGCAATGCAAAAGAAGCTTGAAGCCATGGAACAAAATTTTTTATTAGCCTCCCTAAATCAGATGACATTCCCTAAAACTGTCTGTGGATGTTGTTCTGATCCATCACATTTGACGGAAGAATGTCCATTAAATTCTCCGTTTCAAGGTCAAGAGCATACTAATGCTGCTTTTCAGCAAAGACGTAGAAACGATCCTTATTCTTCCACTTATAATCAGGGTTGGAGGAATCACCCTAATTTTGCTTGGAACCAACACCAAACTCAAAATACGGTTCCAAACCAAAACAACTTTCAAAGGGTCCCTCCACAACAACAACAACCATTATAACTGACTCAGCACCCCTATTAATCACAAAAATTTCAAAATCCGGTCAACACTTCTACACCGTATAATAATTCTTTGCAATTGACCGATACTGATAATTCCTCTTCACTCGAACAAACCATGAATTCGATTCTGAAAAATTTCATGCAAGTTTCGGCTGAGATAAACTCTTCTGTCGATAATATTAAGAAAGATACCGCCTCCCAAGGTGAGAATATTAAATCGATGGAAGCATAAATTACACGATTGAATGCCGAAATGAGTGTTAGAGAGAAAGGGAAACTTCTGTCTCAACCCCTACCAAATCCTGGACATTCACAACACTACAATGTGAATGCGGTTACAACGTTGAGATTCGGAAGAGTGCTGAATAATCAAGTCGGTGAAAAGATTGATAATAATGATGAATCTATCAATAACACCCCGGCTTTCACTTCCACTTTTCCTTCCACTTCTACTTCCACTTCTGATCCTTGTTTGTCTACCCCACCACCTTCTTGCGAGCCTATTCTTCATTTTCCTCAAGGCTCGAACCCTCAGCACACTTCTTCTAGTCCACCAAAGACGATCCCCACTCATATTCTGGGATCTGTTCCACACATAACCTTCTCCAATGTTGGACCCAGCTATTATTGCTAAAGCTCCTTATCCGAATCGGTTAAGGGGAAACAAATCGAGTTCACATATGGAGAAGATTATGGAAATGTTTAAATAGGTTAATATCAACATCCCTCTCCTAGATGCTATACAATAAGTCCCGGCTTATGCGAAAATTCTTAAGGACTTGTGCACTAGGAAGAGGAAGACTCAAGTGCCCAAAAAGGTATTCATGACAAATAATATTAGCACAGCTTTTACTCCATAATTACCAAAGAAACGTAAGGACCCCGGCTGTCCCACAATCTCGATTTCTATTGGGGGTAAAAATATTAACCATGCTTTACTTGACCTTGGCGCAAGTGTTAACCTGCTTTCATATTCTGTTTACGAGCAGTTAGGGATTGGAGAGTTGAAACCAGCTCACTGCACTCTCCAAATGGCAGACCGATCAATCACCAAACCTAGGGGTGAACTTGAGGATGTGTTGATTAAAGTCGGGGAATTTATATTCCCTGTGGACTTTATTGTTCTAGATACACAACCTGTAGCGAACCCACGGAACCAAATTCCGGTGATTCTTGGTCGACCCTTCCTAGCCACTTCCAATGCTGTCATAAATTGTCGAAACGGCTCTATGACCCTATCCTTCGAGAAGATGTCAATTGAGCTGAACATTTACAAAATTGGAAGTCAGCCGTCTGAACCCTCTGCTCACATTCTTGATGTCTGTTCTGTCCACGAGATAGCTTCCGAAAGCTGCGACGTTGATGAACTTTGCTTTGATAATCTCGACGACATTAGAACATCAATATTTGATCTTGCACACAATAGTGAGGACACTTTTGATGAGTCCACTCCTGAGTCTGAAACTTTTGACTCATCACTTTCCGAGTCTGTATCCTTTGCAGGCTACGAGCTTCTTCATGAATTTGAATGCTATTCTCTTACCCCACCTTCTATTGTTTCTCCGCCGACATTAGATCTCAAATTGTTACCTTCTCATCTTAAATATGCATATTTAGGTGAGAATGAGTCTTTACCTGTGATCATATCTGCTTCTCTAGCCCTAGAGCAAGAGAAAGCTCTTTTGACGGTCTTAAGATCTAATAGTCAGTCTTTTGGTTGGACAATCGCTGACATCAAAGGGATTAGTCTCTTGATTGTTGAACATCATATACATCTGATGGATGAAGCCAAGCCAACTCGAGAACCACAAAGACGGTTGAATCCCGTAATGAAGGAGGCAGTAAAAAAAGAAATCGTCAAATACCTTGACAGTGGTATCATTTACCTAATCTTTGATAGCCAATGGGTAAGTCCAATTCATGTAGTCCCTAAGAAATCTGGTATCACGGTCATAACAAATGAGGCTAATGAGTTAATCCAGACACGCGCTCAAACTGGATGGCTTGTATTTATTGATTATAGAAAACTCAATGCCGCAATGAGGAAAGACCACCTTCCTCTACCTTTCATTGACCAGATGTTAGAACGCTTAGCTGGACGTGAATATTATTGTTTCATGGACGGATACTCTGGCTATAACCAAGTCCCTATTGCCGAAAAAAATCAAGATAAAACCACATTTACTTGTCCTTTTGGTACTTTTGCTTATAGACGCATGCCCTTTAGGATATGCAATGCTCCCGCTACATTTCAGCAGTGTATGATGGGGATATTCTCGGACATGATCGAGAATTTCTGGAGATTTTCATGGACGATTTCTCGATATTCGGAGATTCTTTTGATGACTGCCTATCTCATCTTGACGCAGTTCTTACTCGTTGTAAAGATAAGAACTTAACCTTGAATTGGGAAAAATGCCATTTCATGGTCCAAGAGGGAATTGTGCTTGGACATGTCATTTCACGGAAAGGCATTGAGGTTGACAAAGCTAAAATAGATGTCGTTCATAACCTTTCTCATCCCAAATGCGTCAAAAATATACGATCTTTTCTTGGCCATTACAGGAGATTCATTAAGGATTTTAGCAAAATTGCTAGACCCTTAACTCTTCTCTTGGTCAAGGATACAACCTTTCACTTTGACTCGGATTGTGAGGCTGCATTTGACTCACTTAAGAATTCCCTCACTACAGCCCCCTATCTATCATCTCCTGATTGGAACTACCCATTTGAGCTAATGTGTGATGCATCAGATTTTACTGTTGGTGCAGTCTTAGGACAACACATTGATAAGATACCACATGTGATTTATTATGCGAGTAAGACCCTGAATGATGCTCAAATTAATTATACAACCACCGAAAAAGAACTTTTGGCAGTTGTATTTGCATTAGAAAAATTCAGGCCTTACTTGATTGGCTCATCAATTGTTGTGTACACTGACCACTCCGCCTTAAAACATTTTTTATCGAAGAAAGATGCTAAAGGTAGGTTAATACGTTGGATCCTTCTATTACAAGAATTTGATCTTGTCATTAGAGATAAGAAAGGATGTGAAAACGTAGTAGCCGACCATCTTTCGCACATCTCTTCTTCGCCTGTGATCCTGCCAATTAATGACTCTTTTCCGGATGAACAACTCTTGAATGTATCCACTGAACCTTGGTTCGGGGATATTGTGAATTATCTTGCAATAGGACTTATTCCCCGCGAATGGTCGAAACAGGACAAACATCGATTTGTATCCTAAGTAAAACACTTTTACTAGGATGAACCCTATTTGTTTAAGTATTGTCCTGACCAGATTATTCGTAGATGTGTCCCCAATGATGAATTCAAGAGCGTTCTATCTTTCTGTCATGATCAAGCATGTGGAGGTCACTTTGGTCCTCGAAAGACGACGGAGAAGGTTTTGCAATGTGGTTTTTACTGGCCGACTTTATTTAAAGATGCATTTGATCATTGCAAAATCTGTCCACAGTGTTAACACACGGGTAGGATTTCTCGAAGAAATGAGATGCCACTTCAACCGATCTTGGTGGTTGAAATTTTCGACGTTTGGGGTATTGATTTTATGGGTCCTTTTCCCAACTCTTTTGGGAATTTGTACATATTGCTTGCGGTTGATTACGTCTCGAAATGGGTGGAAGCTATACCTTGTCGCACTAATGACAACAAGGTTATCATTAAGTTCCTTAAAGAAAATATCTTTTCGTGATTTGGACACCCTCGCGATATCATTAGCGATAACGGGACGCATTTCTGTAATCGGTCTTTCGAGACTTTGATGTGGAAATATGTAATCAACCACAAACTTTCGATACCCTATCATCCCCAAACGAGCGAGAAAGCTGAGGTTTCCAAAAGACAGATCAAACAAATTTTGGAGAAAACAATTTCTAATAACCGGAAAGATTGGTCAACCAAATTGACGGATGCTCTTTAGGCATTCCGTACTGCATATAAAACTGATCTCGGTATGTCTCCTTATCATCTAGTGTTTGGTAAGGCTTGCCACCTTCCTGTCGAAATTGAACACAAAGCAATGCGGGCCATTAAAGAACTGAACTTTGACTTAAATCAAGCCTGCACCTTTCGGAAGCTGCAATTAAATGAGCTAAGCGAACTCCGCGATGAAGCTTACGATAATGCTGTGATAGTAAAGAATCGGACTAAGGTATTTCACGATAAAAATATTTTGAGAAAAACTTTTACCCCATGTCAACAAGTCCTTCTTTATGATTCACGTCTCCATCTTCATGCGGGTAAGCTACGATCTCGGTGGAAAGGACATTTTGTTGTGCGGTATGTATACCCGCACGGAGCAGTTGAGGTTGAAAATGTTGAAAACGGTACAATTTTCAAAATAAATGGGCATAGATTAAAACCGTATTTTTCCACTGACCCCTCAGAGGAGCTCCTGTTTTTACAGGAGCCGCTTTATAATGACTGATTTTCCTCCACCTCACCTCCATGTCTTGGTAATATTGTCTTGTCTTTTAGAATGGAGGTGAGTCAACTTGTACATACATATATAAAAAAAAAACAATCAAAAAAAAATTGTACATAAATAAAGAATAAGTTTGGGGGGATTTTCACGATCATAGTTCATGTACCCGTTAATAAATTTTTCCTCCCAAGTTTACAGATTTATGAGATTTAACAGATGGCAACAGTGAGGACACTGTTGTAAACAAGTTTGGGGGAGGTTTGTGCTTATTTACGCATCACTTTGCATCATACTTTGCATAAGCACAAAACAAATAATAAAAAAAAATGTGTACATAAATAAGATAATAAAAGATTAGAAAGTGAAAAATTACATTTATAAGATTGGAAAAAATTTAAGAAAACCAAGAAAGTTAGAAGTTTTCTTAAACGAAACTAGTAATAAGTAGTTATGAGCCGTTGTCCCAAGGGTTAGTAAAATGAAAGAAGACACTAATCCGCAGATAAAAATAAGTCTGAAAAATAGTTCCTATTCTGAAAGCCAAACATTTGAATGTTGATACCCTACTATACGCACTTACACACGTCTTGAAACATGAGATAGTAGAGGATACCTTGAAATGCTCTTGTCTAAAAGCCAAAAGTACGAAGAAAATAATAAATGGAGAAAAAAGATAAAATGGTAAAGAAAAATGAACACTGGTTTTGTAATCACCAAGGCAGCAATAAAAAAATATAGCGAGGGTGCTTCATCACCTAGTGCCCTAGACCAACTGGTTTGGTAGTCACTGCTAAGCCTTAGGTGCTGCAAGACGAGAAAATTACTACTTACGCCTAAAATGTGAGCACATGAGTAATCGGTCGGTTAGTACCTCAAGAATTATTAACGATCGCATGAAAAATGTGTGAGCAATTCCATCTAAAATATTCACTGATTAAAAAGAACTAAGTTAGATGGACAAGAGTATGATAGCTTGAATTGAATTCTCCGAGTGTAGGGATGTCTTTTACACACACGTAGAGGTATATGATCGATGTTTGGAACAAAGGTAGAAATGAAGAATAAAGACGATGTTTTATTGAGAGATGATGTGATTTCTAACATCTTTTCATGACTATTAAGATAGGGCTCATGACAACCGAAAAGACAGTATAGTTGGAAACTCTAATTTTCAAAGTCTTTCTTTTACAATTCTTATCTTTACATGTAACTTTCACAGTCTTCCTTTTATTATAGGATTTTGTGGGTGCAATCTGCTGAAAACCCTCAGGAGACAACACTCCTCCTACCAGGGACACCTAGAGGTTTAAAGGCTTCTTGCACATGCTTAGTGCAATTGTGTTTGTCTACGAAAGTGTGCTAATTAGTTTTTTCTTTTTCTTTTTTCCTTCTCTTGAATAAAAGATATTTGCTCGAGACGATCAAAATTAAGTTTGGAGGAATTTGTTCAGTCAAAAATATTGCATTATGTAATATAACAATTTTCTCATTATTCTAATTATCTAAAGGTGTTTGTTATAAATATGATACATATTACAGAATCATCTGGAAAATACCAATTACCATGTGTTGTACATTATAACCGGTATTATGAAGGAAATTATATGTTTAGTATGTCATGCATAATATTCTATATCTCTCAACACTTTTCAGCAAGATTTTGTGCAGAAAATTATTCAGGTCAAAGAATCGGAATCGCAAAAATTGCCGATAAAACGCAGCAAGTCAAAGACTTAAAATCTGGCAGAGATTCAGAAGAGATTAAATGATTCCAGACATCAAAAGAACATCCAAAGATCAACACCAAGATACCCCAGGAAAATGAGCCAGTGAACTCATCATATGGCCGCGGAACCGCGGCCAAGTTGGCCGAGTTGCTGCGGTTCTGCGGCCGAGTTAGGGCATCTGATGACGTCGTCTCTCCAGAAGCTTCATCTCAACAATCTTGCTTACTTGAGATGCTTCATTACCACGTGGTTTCTTCTGGAAGGCTCTACATAACAACCTTCTTCTAGAAGGCTTCTTGTAACAATCTCATTCTAGAAGGTTCCTTATAACAAGCTCATTCTAGAAGGCTCTCTCTAACAACCTAGCTTATGAGGGAAGCTTAATTGGAGATCTATAAAAGGAGATCTAGATCTAATTTTTGGGGGTTACTCATTATTAGCCAATTATTCACACAATTACAATTCAATTCAAGTTGAGTGACACAAATTGAGATCCAATCCAAATCCAATCAAATCAAGATCCACTGAGAGCAAAATCAAGCGACAATCAAAGATACTTTATCGCAACGCCGATCATCATCAAAAGCAAGAGATCCGCATCCGATCCACCACTCACGAAGATCGAGCCGAGCAAAGATCGACGATAAATTCACTTTCAAAGGAGCGATCGAGAGCTAGTCTTGTAAATTCAAATTGAGAGGTGTAATTTGAAAGAGATTTAATAAAGGCGATAATTATAATTCTCGCTTTCTTTACATCCTTGCATTATAAAATTTCTTGTTCTTGATTCTTAAATTTTTATGATGCGTGAGTGAAATCTCCGCTTGTAAAGGAATCGAGAGAATTGGTAGATCTAATGATGATGAAATCCTAATACTAATCTTAAGTCTTATGAGAATTGTGAACTTTAGGAAAAAGAATCATCAACGACCTAATTTGGATCAAGTTCATGTTCTTGCTAATTTCGCTGCAAATTAGGAATTAAACAATTGATGATTTTCTTTGCTAAAGGCTAAATCCGTATGATGATCAATGAAAAGATAAGAGATAGTGAAGGAGAAACCCTAGTTTCTTCAATAGATCCCTAATCTTCATTCATCACCATCGTCTTAGCTACAATTCATCAATAGATAAGATTCGTAATTTTTAATATTCATCATTGCTACTAATTAAATTGATTCCTACAAGCTAGTCTTCATATTCTTGATAATTCAAATTGATATTGGACACTTTCTTGATTTCTAAATCTTGAATATATTCTTGATTTTCTTGAAATGACAACTCAATTAAATCTCGAATTACTTTCTTGAATTTTCTTTTATATTTTCATTTCGACTCATCTAAAGCAAGATCGAATAAGTACACGCATCTCAGTGGACCATCCGTATTCATTAACGAGCTACATCGACACCGTTAATTGATTGCGGTTATAAATTCTTTGGTTGTGATTACATTTCAAAACACGATCCGAAATTTTAGATCAATCAGTGATCTTCCCACGATCCTCCGAAGTCTAGCATACATGCTCTGAGCATATCCTCCAAGATCTGAATAGTTCGTTCAGACTGACCATCTGTTTGTGGATGACAAGCCATGTTGAAGTTCAGACTTGTTCCCAAGCTTGCTTGCAGACTTTGCCAAAATTGCGATCGGAATCTAGTGTCACGATCGGAGACAATGCAAACCGGTACTCCATGCAATCTTACGATTTTCTCCATGTACTTCTTTGCTAGAGTCTCGGTAGATTGGCCAACTCGAAATGGGATGAAGTGAGCCGACTTTGTGAGTCGATCCACAATAACCCATACCGCATCATTACCTTTTGTGCTGCGAGAAAGTGCAGTCACAAAATCCATTGTGATGTGTTGCCACTTCCATTCTGGGATAAATAACGGTTGAAGTAATCCAGAAGTCCTGTGATGTTCAGCCTTTACTTGCTGACACACCAAGCATTTGGTGACGCTTCTGGCTACTTCACGCTTCATTCCATGCCACTAGTAATTTTGACGTAGATTTTTGTATATCTTTGTACCTCCAGGGTGTACTGAGTAGGGAGAGCTGTGAGCTTCTTTTATTAACTCATCCCGAACAGAACCTTTGGTACACACAGTCTGCTGCCGTATCTTAAAGATCCATCTTCATGGATGAGGAAGTCTGTTCTGAGTCCATTCTCTACTTGTTCTCTGATCTTTTGCAACTTAGCATCACATGCTTGAGCTGCTTTGATCTGATTGAAAATGGTAGATTGAACTTGTAAGTTCATAAAACTTGAAGCGTTACTTGGCATGATCACTTCAATCTCCATCTGGTGCAAGTCTTGTTGAATCTTCCACTGAGCGGTGAGATTCAATGCTAATGGTCGGCGACTAAGGGCATCAGGTACCACATTCACTTTCACTGGGTGATATTGCAGGTTTATGTCAAAGTCCACCATAAGTTCTAACTATCTTCTCTGCCGCATATTAAGCTCCTTCTGAGTAAACACATATTTCAGACTCTTGTGATCTGTGTATATGTCCACTCGCTCACCAAGAAGATAATGGCGCCAAATCTTAAGAGTAAAGATAACGGCCGCCAACTCCAAATCATGCGTCGGATAATTGCGTTCATGAATCTTCAGCTGTCTTGAAGCGTAAGCCACAACCTTACCGTGCTGATGTAGAACACATCATAATCCCTTATCGGATGCATCGCAATGCACTACAAAACCTCCAAATTGGTCTGGTATGATAAGCATAGGTGCTGATGTCAATCTCGACTTGAGTTCCACGAAAGCTTGTTCGCATGCTTCTGACCACACAAATTCTTCATATTTATGTGTGAGCTTGGTCAAGTGTGTTGCTATCTTGAAAAAGCCTTCAATGAACCTTCTGTAATATCCAGCTAGACCCAAGAAACTTCGAATGTCCTTCAATAACTTTGGTGTCGGCCATTCGCTTACTACTGAAACTTTTGCTGGATCCACAGAGATTCCTTTGCCCGATACAATGTGTCCGAAAAAACCGACATGATTTAGCCAAAATTCGCATTTTCTATACTTGGTATAGAGTTGATATTGTCGTAGAGTTTCCAGGACAATTCTCAAGTGTTCGGTGTGTTCCTTCCGACTCTTAGAATAGACCAGGATGTCATCGATGAAGATGACAACAAACCTGTCTAGGTACTCCCGGAAAACTTGATTCATTAGGTTCATGAATATTGCTGGTGCGTTGGTCACTCCAAATAGCATCACAAGAAATTCGTAATGACCATAGCGAGTTCTGAATACTGTTTTATGAATATCAGCTACCTTGACCTTCACCTGATGATAACCCGAACGAAGATCTAACTTGGAGAAAACACAAGATCCACTTAGCTGACCGAACAGATTGTCTATGCACGGGAGTGGATACTTGTTCTTTATCGTTACATCGTTCAAGGCTCTATAATCAATGCACATTCTGTATGAACCTTCCTTCTTCTTTACGAGCAAAACTGGAGATCCCCAACTTAAAGTGCTGGGACGAATCCATCCTTTCGCCAATAATTCATCCAACTGAGTTCGGACCTCCTTTAAACCTTCTGGACTTAGCCGATACGGTGCTTTAATCACCGGTTGTGCTCCTGCTACTAAATCAATGCTGAATTCAAGAGCTCGATAGGAAGGAAAACCTGATATGTCTTCAGGAAACACATCGTCGAACTCTCGAACTACTTCTGGCTTTGATCCTTCCTCCGCTTGAATTGCCGCAATCACTGCCTTTTTTGGTTTCGCCTTGTAAGTACTTGGCTCCAGGGTACGGTCTCCACTTTTGAAATAAAAGACCAGATGGTCTGGAATCTCGAATACTACCCTCTTTTGACGACAGTTAATGGTAGCATAGAATGTTCCGAGGCAATCCATACCTAGAACCACATCGAAGTTCGGTATTTCCAAAACCTTGTAGTCAGCATAAAATTCTCTGCTGCAGACGATCACTGGACACATGCTGTATCCTATTGTTGCCTTTAGAACGCCGTTCCCTGAACTGACATTCCAGCTGGATACAAGCGGTATGACTGGAATCGCATGAGTTCGGACGAACCGTTGCGACATAAAGCAATGAGATGCTCCAGTATCGAATAGTGCTAGTGCAGGAAGTGAGACTACTGATTGATGTTATAAATGTTGTGATCAAAGAATTAATTACCGCAATTAAGAACGGCACCGCTTGGTAGCTAGCCGGTGAGTACGGGTCGGTCCACAGGGATTTTATGTATTCTCAATTTGTTCTAACGAGTTAATTCCAAACGGTGTTGGATTGGATTATCACTAAAAACTAAAATGAGTTTATTAGGATTAAAATCTTGCTAGGGTTAGGTTTAGGTTAAGTTTGGAAAGTCAATATTCATCACCGCTTTCTATGCCCTAATTAAGATCTATGAGGTGTTATGGTAATAATTAATAAAGTGCATTAGTACCATCGGGAAGAAATTAGGGTTCTTCTTCTAGGTTCTTGTCCTTCCTTTCTTAATTCTTACCCTAACCTCTATGGAAAACATGCACAACCGGTCTTTTAAACTCCGGTATCACCGCTACCTTATGGGATAGGGTGCCGTAGTGAGCGGTGTGTGTATGTATGCATGGAGTCCTATAAAAATATGTGATGGGCAAGAAAGGGGTGGGAGATTTTCATCTCTCAAATCTCTCCTATTCCTAACCCTAACAAGTGAGGAACTACTCACTCATTAGGGAATTTATTAAAAGAAACATTTTTTATCTACGGCAAATAATTAAAAGTCCTAAACTAATTAACTAGGGCAGATAATAAAAATTCTATACTATGGCAGAAAAGAAATTACCTAGGGCATGGAAATGAAAAAACTACTTTATTTGATGCTCTCTTCATACATAGAATTCTGAATTTTTGATCAATGAAAAGAGGCATACCCAAAGAGAGGTTTAGCATTTCTATTTATAGAGCATAGAAACCCTAGGGTTACAATCGATTCACATCCGCATTTACAAATATACCCTAAGAAGACTAGTTAACGCACCGTACACCATCACAAAATTTTCACCGACAAGGGCTCCTCATAGCTGCGGAACCGCGGCCAAAACCCATGTTTGGCCGTGGATCCGCGGCCATATAGTGGGCTTGTTGGTTGATTTCTTTTGGTCTTGGTCTGGTTGCATTTGGGTACTTGTTTCTTCACTTGGTTTCTCAGATTGTCTTTTAGTTTTCTTCCAGATTTCCACAGTGAATAATGTCGTGGACTTTACCGTTTGCTTCGTGTCGAAGTCTTGAACCTTGCGCTGCCTTTTTGCTTTGTGAAATTGTCCATTGATCTTCGTTTATTCTTCAAACTGTAGGCATGATCAAGATTCTTCCATTTGTTGGTCGTAGTCTCACTTTTGTGTCGTCTTTTCATCATTTTCACTGTTTTGTTCCGAGAACCTGTAACCTGCAACTATATAGCAGATATGGATCAAAAGCACCTGTTTATTTGTAAAATGAATGAGAATGGGGAATATAATAATGCAAAATTATGATATGAACAAATACCCCCAAACTTATCTTTTGCTCATCCTCGAGCAAAACTAGTTTTATTCTCGAAAAAGACCTAACCTCACTTTCGCAGGGAAACGCGATTGCACTGAGCTCGTGCAACAAGCCGTTAAATCTCTAGGTGTCCCTAGTAGGAGGAGTGTTGTCTCCTGAAGGTTTTCAGCGGATACTACCCACAAAATCCTATCAATTTGGCTTATTGACTTTTATCCTCCAATTCGGTTTTCCAACAAGGAATTCTATTATCTTTGACTCATAAATTATCAACCCGTATTTTTCACACTTCCTTATCATTTAACTTAAGATTATATATGATTTGTAGATTTACTTAGGTTTTAGCATCTTTTGAGTTTTCCTTCTAGGGTTCATCTCAACTTAGGAATTTTATTATTTCTACTAAATATATAAGTCTTATTTTTCATTCCTATCTCTAATCCAAACCCCAATCACATATCCCTACGTGTGTGTATATATCACCCCTACACTTGGAAATTCTAATCAAGCTATTATACTCTTGTCCATCGTCCAAAGTACTTTTCAATTGGTGAATTTTAGATGAAACTGCTCACACATTTTTCATGCGACCGTTAATACTTCTTGAGGTACCAACGACCGATTACAAAATGTATTTGCACATTAAGGCGTAATTTCTAGTCTTGTAACACCTAAGGCTTTAGCAGTGACTCCCAAACTAGTTGGTCTAAGGCACTAGGTGATAAAGCACCCTCGCTAATTTTTTTTTTCTATTTATGCTGCCTTAAGTAATTACAAAAACCAGTGTTCATTTTTTTTTATCTCTTTATTCACACTTGTATTTTTATTTTATTTTCCTTCATACTAAGGATTTTAGACAAGAGCAATTCAAGGTCTTTTCTACTATTCCAAGTTTCAAGGTTCGTGTTTGTGCAATTTGTAGGGTATATATTTTCAGAATTTAGACTTAAGCTTAGGGATTATTTTTCAGATTTATACTTAATAAAAATATCAATACTTTTCCCTTGTTTTAATTTAGCCCAAGAAGTCAACTCGAAATTTGCCTATTTCTAAATAAACTATAAAGACATATACTTTCTACCGTTAAATTTTAAAAAAGGTTATTTTTAGGGTTTTTAATTTACTAAGTCTAAGATCTAATTGTTCCTAGCTAGTTAACCATCATGTCAAACTTAAGTCAAATATGGCCAAAATTGAATGTTTTAATTTTTATAATTTTTGAAAATTTTCAATTTTTATGGGTTTTAAAATAAGTATGCAAATGCAAACATATACATATGAATGCGAAGGAAGAAAGCTTACCGAGCACACCCCCAAACTTAAACTTGACAGTGTCCTCACTGTCAGGCTACACCAAGAGGGTCAAAATGGTCGGTATTCCCCTGTTTATTTTTTTTTAATATTTTTTTTATTGTTAATAGAAAAACAAAATATATATACAAAAAAGTCCCCCCAAACTTAAGTGAGACAGTGTTTCCACTGTTTTAAGCGTTAAAGTTCAGAGTTAGGGAGGAGAAAAATCAAACTATACAAGGCCTTACACAGGCCAAATGTTAGCATCAACCATTCAAAAAATTTATTGTTATAATGGTAGGGTTGGTGGAAGAATGGAGTGTAGAGAAAGGAGTTGAGAAACACACAAGACCGTATGGGAAGAAGGGTGGAATATGGTCTCGGTATATTCGGAGAAGAATGGCGGAAGAGAGAAAAAAGTGTAGTACGAACTTGAGGGTGTAAATTGAGTGAATAAATTAGCACAAATTGTGATGACCGATGTGTTAAAAGCGATTGTGCTAATTTATCAACCCGTCGAGAAATGGGGTCAAATCCCTCAAGATTCGCAAGAAAACATGGGTACGTTGAACTTGGTAAATCATCCATTGAAAATGGAAGCACGACGGATTTTTGCGCGGTCGAAACGATGGAAAGGACGAAGGGGAGTGATTTAGAGATAGTCTTATTCTCACCTAAGTAAACTGTCTCGAACTCGAAGGATTCTATCAATAATTTGAAATGACTGTAAGCAACCGAGTCTGATGGTTCAACTAACTCATCTGAAAATTCAAAGGACTCAAACTCGGGCAGTTAGTCTTCAAAATCATCCGAAAAAGTGAAACACTCGTAATCGTTATCAGCTGTGAGAACTGTGTTAGGTTCAAAGAGGAACGCATTAGTCGCGTCAAAACTGCTGTGATCAAACAGAAATTTTTCAAGCTCACAGTCCTCCTGCGTGATTTCTTGTGTGGTCGGTGTAGGGTTGCTAGGCACACGCACAAGGGTCTATGAGGTATCAACCATGCCCGATTAAAATTTTAGCCGTGCCGAACAACCCAAAGCCGGATCTTTAAACTAGAGTTTATGCGAAAACAAACATGTTAAACACTTTAACACTAAGTGAGAGGGATTACAACCTTTGTAGATCCGGTCCTTCACTTCTTAAGCTCCGTGTTGAGATCCCTTCGCTGCGATCATCGTGTTCCGGACTCTCGAGAGGCTCCACGAAGAGAAAGATGTAGTCTTGCTTCCGATCTTCGATAACATAGATGATCTACCTTGAAGTTTCATTAACACAAGTTAACACTCACTAAATGAAGTGAACACCCTCATCTAAATGGCAAGGATAGATGAGGATGATGAAGTAGGATTTTTGCTCTTATTTGTTTTCTATTTCTCACTCACTTTCATCACAAATATCAAAGCATGAAAGCTTTGCAAAGGAGGAAGAAGAAGAAGAATGAATAATGAATTATTGCTTTGTGATGAATAATGAAAAGATGATAATGATGAATTATGAAACCATGGTTAACTATACCATTGTAGAGATTTAACTAGGGCTAGGGTTTGGGTTGGGTTAAAGGCGAGTCACTTGAAAATATCAAGCATAATATCTTTTCCATGACAAAAGAAAAGCTTCTAGAAGCTACTAGAAGGAATTAACCCAAATCAAACCCTAATCTTGTTTAATCTCTACTAAACATGTTACATTAGTTATCATATCATGTTACAATATTATATATCACATATATAATATTTATTGTAACAAAAGAAAATAATACAATTAACATATATCGCATATATATCAATGTATTACCCGAGTGAGAAAAAGAATCTTTTAGTGAGCTAATATTAGTTAATGTAATTTAATATATCATATATATTATTATACATTAAATTATCGAATCAACACTTGATTCGACAATCCGGCTATATCGCATATAACCGACTAATATCTCATTTACCGATTCATCGAATCAACACTTGATCCAATGAGCCGGCTGATATCAAATATCGTGAGAATAGAGTACGGTATCTCATATCGCATTATCCTCGGTCCCGCACATATCACATATGTGCCCCTACTCCGTTTTTCCTGAGTCAAGAAACCTCTGTGTAGGACTCTAAAGAATCGCCAATACGCCGGCAGTGGGTGATGATCATATCAAACACCCACAAGCTACAAGCGGTCAGCTAAACGTAACAGCCACCCAGGTATTGAGCGCTCAGAAGTTCAACAAGCAAGCCTGTACATTCTCCTGTGAATCCAATCAGTAACACTCCCGTACAGTCCAGTCTCGTTGTCTGATATGTCGCATATCTCGCCTAGGGGTGGTAAACGTCAGACCCCAGTAGCTCGATAAGTCGTGTCAATATGAGGTCTACACCAGTTCGAGAAACTACTGATAACACTTACCAGTAAATATCAACAACCCTGGCCAGGGATTTCCAGTTATAGCCAATCGAACACAGCGCAACATCAACTCCATATACCGGGAGAGACGAATCCCCTCCTATCGCTCATTGCCTCCATGTGATTCGGGACTGTACCCAAAAGCCACCTTTTTGCACGCCCTCTTGGACGTGGTATGATGGAAATCAAGGCACAGTGGGAATCACACAAGACTCTATGACGATCTCGGGTCAACAGACTACTCTGTACCAGTGTCACCAGAGAACTGCCATCTGACGTGAGGTATAACACCATCTGGGAGTTCTCGGCGAGTCCGTCCAGTGTACCCGGTCTCCACTGATCACCCGTACACCATCCTTGATGTCAAACACCGATGGATATGGGATCATCTATCGCCCATCATATGGGTCAGTCTACTCTGGTGTATCGATGCCCTGTCTCGATACACCCTCGACTAGGAACAGTTATAGGATGTACCCGTCGACTACCGTGGCCCCATTAGTATGATCTCATCATAGTCCTAGTAGTCGAGTACATATCCTAAGGGCTTTATCAACATGTAACATAGAGACAATCAGAGTACACGTTAAGATAAAGTACAACCAGATAGCATACTATCATGTCGAGCAAGAAAGTCCTCCCTATATATGTCCAAGCATCCATTACAATATACATCGTATGTACAGTAATGGCCTCTAGGGCACACATATAACTAACAATCTCCCACTTGCACTAGGGCCATCTGTTGTGGTATCACATACCCAACAATTAGCTGTGGTTGAAGTATCTCATACTCAACCATCCCATAAAAGTCTCTACTGGGAAAAAGGCCTTTGTGAGTGGATCCGCGCTGTCGTCCTCTGTGTCTACTCTCCTAACCTCGATCTCCCTGGAGATCAACCATCTCCATGATCAGGCGATACTGCCTAAGAATTATATCTGGATTTCTGATGGGACGGGGGTTCCTTGGCCAAAACCACAACTCCATTGTCACACAATGGTAGGAACGAAGTTCATCTCATGAACTTATATGTATCGAGACTGCCTCTTTGGTAGCATCCTTGGTAATGATATATCTTGCCTTTAATCGTCTAGTATGTCACGGTATCTAGCTTGGAACTCTTCCAACATACCGTCCCTCCACTGAGGGTAAAGACAATGCCTGCGACTGACATTCAGTCATCCTTATCACTCTAGAACCTTTCCAGTGATTCTCCCCAGGATCGATTGATACCATCTCACTACAACTAGTGAGTATCTTAATATCCAATTAGATCTATCTCATAGATCCAAAACCCAGAATTTAGGCGGTATCACTTTGATCCTATATGGAGAATCCTTGTGATAAGCGGAGATTGACCGAGCGTAGCATAGGAAACTCCTTCCCTATCAAGAGTATGTCATCCACGTACTCTACGGGGATCATCAACATACTCCCTACTACCTTTTTGAATATACAAGTTTCATCTACCATTTTGATGAAGTCAAATTCTTTGACTACCACATCAAAACAGATATTCCAACTCCGCAATGCCTGCTTTATCCTATAAAGCATCTTGCACATGTTTCCGCTGCTCCCACTGTCTATGAAGCCTTCTGGCTGTGTACTTATAGATGCTCTTTTCTAAAACATCATTTAGAAAAGCAGCCACGACACCCAACCGCCAGATATCGTAGTTATGGTATATAGCCGTGGCAAGTAGGATCTGGATGGACTTTAAGCATAGCTTTGAAAGTCTCAACTTTTCCATGTACACCAAGTAATCTTCTCAAGATATACTTGCTCCTGATGAGGATTTAACCCTTCAGATAAAGCAACCAAAGTCCATACTTTGTTGGTGTATAAGGATTCCATCTCAGATCGCTAAGCATTCAGCCATTCTTACAGAGTCCTACTCCTGATGGCCAGCTCGAAAATAGTTGGGTCATCATCTTATGATGCAATCCTCGCTCCCACTGTCATAGAGAAACCGAAGTATCTCTCAGGTGGATGATGAACCCTACTAGATCGGTAAAGAGGCTGAGGTTCGTTGGAAACTATTGAATCCACATTCAATAGGTATGCAGCTTCTCAAGTGCATAAATCCCAAAAGGAAATAGGAAACTCAGTAGTACTCATCATAGAGCTCACCATATCAAATAGGGTGTGATTGCTCCGCCCCGATATACCATCGTGCTATGGTGTATTCGGAGGAGTAATGCTGAGTGAGAATCTCATTCTCCTTTAGAATAGTCCAGGAATTCCGTGCTCAAGTATTCTCCTCCTTGATCTCATCAAAGGACATAATATTTATACCCGTATTTTGGTTCTCTACTTCTAACTTACATTCTGTGAATATCTCAAAAGGTTCGAACTTGTGTTTCAACAGGAACATATGTCTGAATCTTGAGAGATCATCAGAGAATGTAATGAAGTACAAAGAACCGGTCCTGGCATGTGTAGACAGGGGACTTTCATACATCAGCATGTATCAATCCCAAGAGTTCACTAACTCTTTCTCTGTTTCCAATAAACGGAGCTGTGGTCATCTTATCTCTGTGACATGACCTGCAAGTTTCACAAGATGTAAATTCAACTTAATTTAAATATGCATCTATATGTAACTTCAGCTAGTCGGCTCGCATTGATATGACCTAGTCTACAATGCCTCAAGAAGGGTTCATTCATTTCTGAACTCTTCTTCTTGTGTGTGTTCTATACGTTAAGAACTGTGGTTTGATTTAGAACGTCAATGCTTTTAGATAACGTGCCTGAACCGATCAACTCTTGATATAGGAAATGTTCAAAACATTATCCAACAATACAAAATTATATCCTTTCTTTACTAATAAAGAGATTGATATGATGTTGTATATCAGGTTTGGTATCTAATAACATTCGTTCAGAATCAATGTATTCTAGTAATACAGGGTGATAGTGACCAACAGACTTGGCTGCAACATTTGCACCATTTCTATCTCATGAAACTTATCACCCGGTCTCAGTTCTCTACCTATCTGTAGCCCATGTAACAAATTACATTTGCGGAATCCTGATCCGGTATCTCATACCTAGGACTTAAAGGATACTGAGAAACAGTTCTGTGTAATGAACACACCCGAGGAAGATGCATCAACATGCACTTTCTTCGTTTGGGCTGCACGGGAAATCTGGTATTCCCCAATTTCCTGCTCTGTCTTATAACAATTATAAGTTTGAGCGGGACCAACGTTCCCTAGCGCAGTATAACAAGTGGGTTCGGTCGAATACATCCGTATTATTATATTAATTAAGGCATGACATGGTCGCTACCTGGAGAGAGAGAGAAGAAAAACACTCAGCGTGTGCTTTTGCAAGATTAGATTGGTTATCTAATATATCTAATCAGGATGTCTCCCACCGTTTTAATCAAATCTTCCTTCAAACCCTAAAAGGAAAGACTAGCCGGGATTAATTACACGCTACAAGTTCGCCAATCTTTCAGCCAGGCCAGTGCCGGTACTTTGAGGGAGGTACCCCATGCTTTCGCACGGACCTAATTAATAAACCTCGTTTTCCCAGGGGCGTAACCCCGTTAACACCTTTCTAGACACCTACTTGATCGGCTAATTGTAATGTGTAAAACTCTCCTAGGAGTAACTCTTACTCACAGCGGGTATCGGGATCCAACTATCTCATAGAAGGTATGCAATCTCATTGCAAATTCCAACACTTGAAATTCCCAATAATATTTTGCCCCTAGTGACTTATGACCTTAACTATGGTCAACAAATCATAAGCACTAGTCAAGTTCTACCCGTCATTTCTTGATTAAAAAGTCCCACCCACATGACCCTTAACTAAGGTCAATAAAGTCACATGACTGTCCTAACTAATCGCATCATATGCTGTATAGGAAGACATCACTTAGCTACCGTACACTGTGCCTTAACTAAGGTCAACAAACACAGCACAAATACTAAGTACTCTACTTCCTAAAATGACGGAGGGTTACGACAGGTTTTTAAGAAAACCTTTTGCGTAATGAACTTGATATCGTTGTAGAATCGAGTGATTTTAAATGGAGTGTTTTTGAGGCTTTTCTAGTTTTGCTAAAGAGGTCACTCCCGGTGAAGGGATCGTCGGCTCTTTCCTCATCGAATAAGGTGCAGGATATTTCACAAATACCGCTGTGCAAAGCAAGAACTATAGAAGCAATCAAAAGAAAAACCGAGTTTGTAGCATCTGCTAGTTTCACTAAAGAGGTCACTCCCGGTGAAGGGATCTCTGCTCTTTCCTTATCGAATAAGGTGCTGGATGTTCTACAAGGAACACTGCTATGCAAAGCAAAAACTAGAGCTACCAGTTTTTAAACAAGTTTCTACAACATCTTATGTTTCTTTTAGTTTCATTAATCTCATTAATGAAGTCCCATTTTATTATGCTTCACAAGCATCACATTTGAAACGAAATCTGCAATATAACATATATCTCATATATATAATATAAACATTCGTCTCAGACAGTAATATGATCTCATCACAGAACATTGCAGCAGAAGAACATATATGAAATATTGGATATACTAGGACGTCCGTGTTTTAATACGAGCCTGTATAAAACACGGATTCCACGGTCGCGATGAATAGCCAAACCCATATCCCTAGACCTCTACGAGAGCGGCAAGCAACACTGCCAATTCTAGGGTTAGGAGACCCGGTCTCGACTCCTCGAGATGGTCTCCCACTGGACCCTAGAACCCGGTTACTTGTGCTCCCCGCGTTAGGTCTACCTAATGCAGAAAAATAAATAATATACAATGGTGACATCATCCTCAACCCGGAAGGTGTAAGTGCACGGCGGCGCCCCGGCCGTCAATCCGAGGCCAAAATGCGGAAATGATAATTTACTTTAACTTTTGAAACGGCACCACCGCGCACAAAAATCCTGGATCGGGCCATTAATCTAATCCTAGCTAACTAGAGAAGGGGGTAGAGAGATATACCGAGCGATCCGTGTCCTTCGGTCTTCTCGTCGTCGTCTCGATCTCCCTATGGAATCTCCGGTCTTCATCTCCTCGTCTGAAGAGCACCACATCGCCGGGTTCTTTTACGGGCTCCCACCTCTGGACCGAGGCAACTCGGGCATGAAGTTGGCGAGCCGACGTGCCTAAGAATTGCTATAGAATAAGTGTAGTGCTATGTCTCATTGGGGTTTGAGGAAGTTGCCATTTGGTGGAGGAAATGAGATATATACATTTGGAGATGAAGCTATGGGATTTTTGTGAAGCCAAAAGAACAATTTTTCCAACCCAAAAAATTGGGACAGCCCCTCCTCTTGCTTGGCCGGCCAATGATCAAGGAGAGAATGAGAGGAGAGTGAGAGGCCAAGTGAAAATGGGTGAGCCCAATAATCAAGAGAGAGAAAGGGTTATCATTATTAAAAGAAATGATCACTAGCTTAATCCAACACTCCATCAACAATCATGAAAACCATGTCCCCACAAAAGTCAAGCCATGATGAAGTCAAGAAGTCAAATGATGGTGCAACCATCATGAAGCAACAATATGCAAAAACCACCCTCCACAATGCCAATTTGCATATTTGCAAATAAGCCCTCCTCCACCAATTTTCAGCCAAGGAAAGATACAAAGGAAAATGGCCGAAACGGAATGCAAACTGGCAACTTCAGAAAACTGATCCCGTAATAAATTACAGGAAAACCCCGCGTCTGTATATACATACCCGCATTTGTATTCCGACCGAATACAAATGCAATGAGACAAAATCTACACTGTACAATACTAGGATCCGGCTTAAACCAAAGCCCGCTAGTATTATCCGTCCAATCATGATCCGTGCAATACCGCACGTATCTGATCGAACCCTGCCATATCTCCATACGGCCTCTACAGCGTTTCGCCCGAAACTTGAGAAAACGGTCTGTGGGGGACTCTAAAGACTCGTCAATACTTTGGTTGTGGATTTAACCACTAGCACGTCAGAGGTATTAGCATATACGTAACGGGCTACCAGGTATTGACCAAAAGGGACGTCGATGAGCGAACTCATCCTGACACCCTACTGAGCCTGTCAGTGACAATATCCGTACAGTCCGGTCCGTTCGTCTATGAGCATCGCATGGCGGGCCTAGGGGGTTGGTAAAAGTCAGACCCTCAAAAGCGGTACAAGTCGTGTCGGAGTGTAGCCCAGAACACCCTGAGATACTACTGGAATACCTACCAGTAAATCTCCTGCCTTGGCCAAGGACTTCGTGTAATGGCTCTCCTAGACACAACGCGACCTCACCCCCAATACCGGGAGAGACGAACCCTTGCAGATCCGCTCACTGCCTCCATGTGGCTCGGGACTGTACCCAACTAAAACCTATTTGCACGTCTCCCTTGAGCGTGGTAGGGTAGTAATCAAAGTACAGTGGGAACTCACATGAGACAAATGACGATCTCAGGTCGATGAACTAACCTGTACACATGTCACCAGGGAACTGCTATCTGACGTCAGGTATAAGACCAACTAGTATGTTCCCGGCGAGTCCTGTCCGGTGTACTCATAACCCAATGAGCTCTTGTATACATCTTAGGTGAACCAACTGACACCAGTGGCTTGTGAGACCGGCCACCGCCCCTCTTCGGGGTCTCTACTGTATACACTAGTCTACTCTGGAGTATCGATGCCCTGTCTCGAAACTCCCACGACTAGGGATCTTTTAAGGATGTGCTTATAGACCCCAGCTCCCACGTATATGATCGCCATCATACTGCTGGCTGTCAAGCAAGAATCCTAAGGGCTCTATCAACGCGCAATAGTGACCTGTAAGGTCACCTAAAGCAGTACACGATGATAAAGATAAACCAGATAGCATACTATCATCTTGAGTAAGACTGTCCTATCGGGATAGGCCCTCCATCAATCATTGCAATCACGTGCCTGTGATCCAATAATTGACTCTGAGGGCACTATCTCCAACAATCTCCCACTTACACTCAAGGCTAATTATTGCGATGTCGCATACTCACAGCCTGTGTGATACCGAACACCCAACTCCTCTACTAATCAGTCTCACAAAACCCGTTTGCGAAGCTATTGCGTTCGAGGAATAGCCTCAGTGAGTGGATCCGCTTCGATGTTTTTTCTATGCCTCTCTTAATCTCAAGTTCGCGGAGAAAGCCATCTCCCGAAATGAGCAATACATGTCTTAGAATGTGTCTGGATGTCTGATGGGACCTAGCTCATAAATGAACTCCAAATCCAAACTTCTTAGACTGTATCGTCAACTGAACTTAATCAGTATCCTGTGTCACGCCTCCCTCAGTATCCCCTTGGACCACCTGTCCAAAATACTGCCCCTCGTCAGAAGGAAAACTATAACTCTGACAACCTCACTGTCATCCATGTCACCTTGGAAGCCTGAAGTGATAACTGTCTCCTAAAAGAGACTGTTGTTATCATATCCCTAGAACATCCACTTATGTTCTAAAACTGCTTCCGTTCGTTTCTCCAGGATTGGATCAATATCAATTTATTGCATCCACTACAAAAACAACATCTGGTGTGGTACTTGACTTCTCATGATTGACTCAATTGCCTAAGAAAGTGATCTGCCAATCATGCACATCCCTCTCCCCTTTAGTCTGTAAGACTCCTTTAGAGAGGGTGACTCCATCACCTGCAGGTATACTACCGTGTCAGGAGTCGTCCATTCTAAAAACTCTTAGAATGCTGTCTAAGTACCCTGATTGGGAAACCACCCAAATCTAGATCTATAGATCAAGTAACCAGAATGTCTTGATATTATATCCAAGTCCCATGTGGAGAAACCACTGTGTGACAACCAAAGTACAACCGATCGTAGTATAAGAATTTCACTTCCTACTCTGTGTATGTCACCCTAATACCAGGACATCATACCCTACTACCTTCTTAACAGATCCATCCCCTATTCTGATGAAGTCAAACCTATGACTGTTACATCAGAAATAGATGATCTATCTCCGCTATATCTGCTTTAGTCTATAAATAGACATAAGCCACCTGTCCACCAATGCTTCCGCTGCTCCCACTGACTACGACAACCCTCTGGCAGAGTCATATATACGTGCACTTCTAAAGCCAGTTTAGAACGACACTATACTCATCCTCCTGCCGGGTCTCACAGTCTGGAACAACAGCAATGGAAAGTCTGGGTAAACAAGAACCTCCCTGCTACAGTCCTTGAGGCTACCGGAGTACCTCTCGGGTGCCTGAGGTTACCCACCATATCTGCGGAGTGGCCAATGGAATGTCAAATCATATTGAATCTTTAGGTTCTCAACAAATTTTCAGTAATCGTTTGCGGTTCTGGAATCACTTCCAGTTCTACCATACTTCCACTACCGTTTTCTGAAAAAATCAATTTTACTTAAAACTGTGGCGAGTCTAGAACAATATCACTATTGATCTTCTAGATGGTAGAAAGTCAACCCTCGTCATAGCCTGGGTCAACCCACAAACAGCCATTACAGAAACATGCCTTGAGTTATCCAGGTCTGGTTTTAAGCATAAGCCGGACAACTCCCCGTACCTTAACATCGTTAAGATACTAACTGTTCTATATCCAATATAGAAACAGAGGCACTGATTTAATTGAACCAGATTCAAATCATGCAGCTGTCTCCAGTGCATGTCAACTAAATGGAGAGAGGCTGATCAGCGTTACTCAACTTAGGAATGCTTCCAATTATGAGTAACCCGAAAGAGAAGCAAGTTCTCTTAATCATTACTATTAACTGAATACCACAAGTATCTACATCTTCGATCACCTTGAAAAATCCCGATACTTGCAACACCTGGTTCTCTACTTTATTCATATACCTATAACTTCTTCAAAATTCGGACCTTGCGTTTCTACGAAACACCTGTCTAAAAACTAGAGAAGTCATAAGTAAACCGAATATAGTACGAGGACCAACCCCTCTGTCCTAATGGACACTGGACAACATACAATACTCTGTATAAGTCCCCTGAGTTCAATAACTCAAACCCTGTGTGTCGTAGGTTGAAAACTGTACTTATGGTTAAGAAGAATTACACTGCTGTTTAATGCTCCTTACCTAACCATCAACTGATACAGGTAAATGTCATCGACATAATTTCAAAAAGGTATATCTCACTTTATAAAAATATACGTACAGATATATCAATTTGAAATTGGTGCATTAGAACGGATATTCAAACCAAATATTTGCCATGCGGCAAACAGCCCAGGCGATTTCCTCAAATATCACCAATTACAACGAATTCCGATATAATGAAGACGATCACCTAATTCCCAATAGCTTACTCCCACTCATCATCTGTAAAACCATACAGATGTGAGAATCATACCTGGTAAATATATACCCTGGAGCAAGTGTCTAATTGGGAAATCAGTTTTCTTTTAATAGTACACAGTGAAACTGAAACATTAAAATGTTTCGATGGGGTATCCGGGTATTCCTAGTAATGCCTTTTCCATTATCAGATTCACAACCGTAACCGTATATTTCTTTTCCACCTCTCCAAATCCCTTTATATGTCTTTAGTCGTTACCTTCTGTACACCCCTTTAGGCCAAATGGTTTTCTTCCTTCCCTACCTTTCGGCACCAGCCTATGGTTTGGAAGAAGACTATCCAATAAGCATAATGGGTGTACTGTTCTAATCCTAGGAACACTCGCAATGCGAGAGAAGGTGAAGATAAAAGACAACCGAATAAACCTTATTCCTATTTCTCCTGAACCAGAATCCATCCCCGAACTGGAACAAGTTCCTTTCGAGTTCGTATATAACCATACGATGGAGTATCCAATAAACTGTGGATCTTCGTAGTGATACGGAGTGTTCTGGAGAAATACAAAGGTGAAGTGGGAGTGGTAATGAAATACTTGGTTTGGTCGTGAATAGTAGTCGCAATTTACTTTGCCCTCTTTCTAATCCCTTTATTTGTCTTTACATAATACCTTCTGTACACCATCGTTAGGCTAATTGGTTTTCTTCATTCCCTACCGGTCGGCACCTGCCTATGGTTTGGAAGAAGACTATCCAATTTGCGTAATAGGTGTACTATCCCCTAATCTAAGGGGCACCCGCAACCTGAGAGAAGGTAAAAGGAAAAGACAACTGAATAGTCCTATTCGTTTTCTCCAGAACCAGAAACCATCCTCGAATCTGGAACAAGTTCTTTCGAGTTCGTACATAACCATACGATGGTTTTATCCAATGGAAGTGGATGTTCGTAGTAATACGGGATGTCCTGGAGAAAAGGGTAAAAGTAGGAGTGGCAATGAGGTACGCAACTCTGACAATCCAAAAGCCAGTGTTTAAGAAGGTTCGGTTAATTTTGGTCACTGAGTCATAGTCTAAGGTCGGGTCAAAGGTCGCTGCCAAAGAGAGAGAGAAAAGAAACACTCAGCGTGTACTCTAACCTAGATCAGAATGGTTATCAATTTATCTAATCAGGAAACCTCCCACTATACCGTCAAATTCTCCTCCAAACCTGAAAGAAGAATTAGTCGGGATCACCCGAGGAGTAAACCAACTCATCAGTGGGAATCGGGATCCAACTATCATCGCATGATAACGTGACGGAATCCGCTCACGTTATCACACTCTAGAAGGTATGCGCATATCTGGCAAGTTTCAGTTTCTTTAGAAACTCCCGATGTGATTTTTACCCCATGCTCTTATGACCTTGACGAAGGTCAACAAATCATAAGTCACATGTCATGTTCTACCCGTCATTGTCCAGGTTAATTTGAACCCACTCGTACAAGCCCTTGACGAAGGTCAACAAGGCTATATGACTGTCCCAAACCAACGCATCTATCTATGCAGCAGAAAGGTAACAAGCAGCTACCATTCACTATGCCTTGACGAAGGTCAACAAACATAGCATGAATACTACGTGCTACCCGTCTGAAATGACGGAGGGCTACGAATGGTTTTTGGCGAAAAACCTTTAACGTAATGAACTTGATATCGTTGAAGGAACCGGATAGCTTTTTATAAAAATATAGTGGCGAAAACCTTTGCTAAAGAGGTCACTCCCGGTAAAGGGATCTCGGCTCTTTCCCCGTAGAATGAGGTGCAGGATATTCCAACTGAATACCACGATGCAAAGCAAAAGTAATCGACTATAGTGAAGTTATTGCCCTGACGCAAACTTCTGTCCAAGGGGTCACTCCCGGTGAAAGGATCTCGGCCCTTGCCTCGTCGACT
The DNA here is from genome assembly GCA_030015575.1 of Agapanthus africanus. Lineage (NCBI taxonomy): Eukaryota > Viridiplantae > Streptophyta > Magnoliopsida > Asparagales > Amaryllidaceae > Agapanthus > Agapanthus africanus. The sequence continues at coordinate 76,096,033 of JASDDO010000028.1, forward strand.
GAGGTGCTGGATATTCATAACCGAATACCACTGTGCAAAACAAAAGAGAACGCCCTTGCAATAATAGCTTTTTGAAAAATGTTCCAACAACATCAGATTATGTTTATTTAGTTTGCATTGATCCGAATCAATGCAGTCCCATCAATTGATCACACCAATAAAGAACGAAAATAATGATGTACGTATATACCATCCGCATTAGCCACCGGGTCCCGTCATTACCCGTTAGGTTACTTAACTAACGACAGAGCGGGGACTGGTCTAGCGCGGATGCAAAACATATACAACATCTACTAGTATATATATCAATATATAATATTCGCTTAAGGCGTGATAAAATGCAACATCACAGAAATGTAATAAGTATCACAGAACAATACAGATATCTGGGATCCCCGGGTTTCATAGAGCCGCTACTGAAACTCGACGTTCCCCTGGTCGTGTAGATAGCCTGTGCAATGAAATCCTAGACCCCTACGGGTGCGGCAAGTTACCCGCCAAAACCTGAAGCGAGGCAGCCCCCTTCAGCAACGTGAATGGACCACCCAACACTTCACGGAATCCGGTAACTTGTGCACCCCTCCTTGGGTCAACCTGTACCCCCTACGAGTGCGGCGAATAGCCCGCCAATTCTAGAGTGAAGCCCCCTCCGTCTCAACGCCATGAGATGCGGGCCCGTTGCCCTCTAGAACCCGGCTATCCGTGCACCCCACCTTGGGGTAATCCTAGTACAGAAAGTAAAATATACATACAACGGGTACATCGACCTCACCCCGGTCGTGCTCCAAAAGAATAATATACAAACAGGCAGTGACGGCAGTCCACATGTCGGACGCTCGCCCTGCAATATCAAATGTACATAATACAACCAAAACTGTACTACCATTGCATCCAGGCTATCCCCCACGACCAATCCGCAACATCACAGCACAACACAGAACATCAACGTGAATGTCACGTTCGCAAATCCGTCTAAAAGGGCTATAGCAGTTAGACAGGATTTACCGATCAAATGACATTCACGGCCGCAGATATAATGTAAATACTGTGAACTAACATGTTTAAAATTTTCGATCGATCAAATTTACTGAAGTGGGCCCCAAGCACTACTGTAGCATTCAAAGAAAATCTAGGCCCAAACAGAACATTCCAAAACCCCAATTTCCCTGTACAAAGACCACTGTGCAAAAATGGTGCAGTGAAGGCACTGTGCTGCGGCGGAACCGCGGCCGGAACAGGGGTTTGGCCGCGGTTGCGCGGTCGTGTTACAGTGTAACACTACCATTTTTTCACAGAAGTCTTAAAATTTTCTGCATGTCTTTCTGCAATGTACCGAAAAAATTTTCGAGCCAAAAATAATTCGACAGAAAACTGATGTTTTGAAATCGCGGTTTTGGGATTTTTGTTCGATCGAAAATGTACACAAATTAGACCAAGCAAGAGTAGGTTAATGGCGTGGCTCTGATACCAGTGTAAGTGCACGGCGGCGCCCCGGCCGTCAATCCGAGGCCAAAATGCGGAAACGATAATTTACTTTAACTTTTGAAACAGCACCACCGCGCACAAAAATTCCGGATCGGGCCATTAATCTAATCCTAACTAAGTAGAGAAGGGGGTAGAGAGATATACCGAGCGATCCGTGTCCTTCGGTCTTCTCGTCGTCGTCCCGATCTCCCCGTGGAATCTCCGGTCTTCATCTCCCCGTCTGAAGAGCACCACATCGCCGGGTTCTTTTACGGGCTCCCACCTCTGGACCGAGGCAACTTGGGCACGAAGTTGGCGAGCCGACGTGCCCAAGAATTGCTATAGAATAAGTGTAGTGCTATGTCTCATTGGGGTTTGAGGAAGTTGCCATTTGGTGGAGGAAATGAGATATATACATTTGGAGATGAAGCTATGGGATTTTTGTGAAGCCAAAAGAACAATTTTTCCTTCCCAAAAAATTGGGACAACCCCTCCTCTTGCTTGGCCGGCCAATGATCAAGGAGAGAATGAGAGGAGAGTGAGAGGCCAAGTGAAAATGGGTGAGCCCAATAATCAAGAGAGAGAAAGGGTTATCATTATCAAAAGAAATGATCACTAGCTTAATCCAACACTCCATCAACAATCATGAAAACCATGTCCCCACAAAAGTCAAGCAATGATGAAGTCAAGAAGTCAAATGATGGTGCAACCATCATGAAGCAACAATATGCAAAAACCACCCTCCACAATGCCAATTTGCACATTTGCAAATAAGCCCTCCTCCACCAATTTTCAGCCAAGGAAAGATACAAAGGAAAATGGCCGAAACGGAATGCAAACTGGCAACTTCAGAAAACTGATCCCGTAATAAATTACAGGAAAATCCTGCGTCTGTATATACATACCCGCATTTGTATTCCGACCGAATACAAATACAACGAGACAAAATCTACACTGTACAATACTAGGATCCGGCTTAAACCAAAGCCCGCTAGTATTATCCGTCCAATCATGATCCGTTCAATACCGCACGTATCTGATCGAACCCTGACATTTGTCCATACGGCCTCTACAGCGTTTCGCCCGAAACTTGAGAAAACGGTCTGTGGGGGACTCTAAAGACTCGTCAATACTTTGGTTGTGGATTTAACCACTAGCACGTCAGAGGTATTAGCCTATACATAACGGGCTACCAGGTATTGACCAAAAGGGACGTCAATGAGCGAACTCATCCTAACACCCTACTGAGCCTGTCAGTGACAATATCCGTATAGTCCGGTCCGTTCGTCTATGAGCATCGCATGGCGGGCCTAGGGGGTTGGTAAAAGTCAGACCCCCAAAAGCGGTACAAGTCGTGTCGGAGTGTAGCCCAGAACACCGTGAGATACTACTAGAATACCGACCAGTAAATCTCCTGCCTTGGCTAAGGACTTCATGTAATGGTTCTCCTAGACACAGCGCGACCTCACCCCCAATACCGGGAGAGACGAACCCGTACATATCCGCTCACTGCCTCCATGTGGCTCGGGACTGGACCCAACTAAAACCTGTTTGCACGTCTCCTTTGAGCGTGGTAGGGTAGTAATCAAAGTACAATAGGAACTCACACGAGACAAATGACGATCTCAGGTCGATGAACTAACCTGTACACATGTCACCAAGGAACTGCTATCCGACGTCAGGTATAAGACCAACTAGCATGTTCCCGGCGAGTCTTGTCCGGTGTACTCATAACCCAATGAGCACCTGTATACATCTTAGGTGAACCAACTGACACCAGTGGCTTGTGAGACCGGCCACCGCCCCTCGTCGGGGTCTCGACTGTATACACTAGTCTACTCTGGAGTATCGATGTCCTGTCTCGAAACTCCTACGACTAGGGAAACTCCCACGTATATGATCGCCCTCATACTGTTGGCTGTCAAGCAAGAATCCTAAGGGCTCTATCAACACGCAATAGTGACCTGTAAGGTCACCTACAACAGTACACGATGAAAAAGGTAAACCAGATAGCATACTATCATCTTGAGTAAGACTGTCCTATCGGGATAGGTCCTCCATCAATCATTGCAATCACGTGCCTGTGATCCAATAATTGACTCTGAGGGCACTATCTCCAACAGAATTGCCCCAATAAAAGAATATTACATACAAATGAATTTTACATGAATGAAAAAGAAAAACTCTCATCTCACATAAAACCACTGGCTATTCAGAACACGACGATCCAATATAACATATCACATCAACATATAATATCTCATATCATCAACGTAAGCAAGTATGCATATCCCGATTGTCGTTGATGTATAGCAACGAAGCCGGCGATACACCACATACTACGCTTACGGTCACAGAAAAGAAAGTGTAAAATTACAACAGTTGGAATCCGCAACCTCCTTAGACATCGTATGCCTAAGCAAATGAATTCCTTAGACATCGCATGCCTAACAATTATAAACCCCGCATTTTAGTCTCATTATCGGAAACTCTTTTCAATATAAAGTCGGACAATTCAACAAGATTCCCGACATCCTGATCGAATGCTCGTCGCAAACTTTAGTAGACGGCCTTACCCCCGATGCCGTCGACGAAGTGCACTAAGACGGAACACCGCTGCCGCGAGGACCCGAACGGATGCTTTTGGCGACGGGGTTCTCCTACAGTCACTTGGTCAGGGCTATAGGGCATAGCCATCTATTAAGTTTACCCGGCGAGTATCCGCGTACGCTACGTGATTGCGACGGACTTTTGATCACATCAAAATTCCGTGGCAACCGATCAATTGAGACTGAACTGCTAGATTTATAACATTCAAATTAGTTATCTCATAACTACTTGTGGATTCCAAATATTGTATCACTTTCCAGATAAATAGACAATGTTAAACTTTTCGATCGAATAATCAAACACCCAAGTTTTCCCAAATGGTTCTCAACACTTGAAATTAGTTTAAAAACATCCATCACATGCCACAGTACCAATGGTCCAGCCGTAGAAGGGTCAAGCCAACGCCTCACATGTGGCACGCCGTACTGCCGCAAACCCTAAGGTTCATGTTAGTTATATGTATGCCATAGAGGCCATTACTGTACATTGGATGTATATTGTAGTGGATGCTGGGACATATATAGGTAGGACTTTCTTGCTCGACATGATAGTACGCTATCTGGTTGCTCTTTATCTTAACATGTATACTTTCTGTCTCTATGTTACATGTTGATAAAGCCCTTAGGATGTGTACTCGACTTCCAGGACTATGATGTAGATCATACTAGTGGGGCCTGGGTAGTCTATGAGTACATCCTTCAATGTTCCTAGTTGTGGGAATATCGAGACGGGGCATCGATATTCCAGAGTAGACTAGCGTATATCTTCTCGACCCATGTGATGTGCGATGGATGATCCCATATCCATTGGTGTTTGACATCAGAGATGGTATGCGGGTGCTCAGTGGAAACTGGGTACACTGAACGGACTCGCCGAGAACTCCCAGATGGTATTATATCTCACGTCAGATTGCAGTTCTCTGGTGACACTGGTGCAGCTTAGTCTGTTGACCCGAGATCGTCATAGAGTCTTGTGTGTCTCCCACTGTGCTTTGATTTCCACCATACCACGGCTCTACTGAGTCGTGCAAACAGGTGGTTTTTGGGTACAGTCCCGATTCACATGGAGGCAATGAGCGATAGGAGGGAATTCGTCTCTCCCGGTATTGGGGGTTGATGTTGCGCTATCCACGACTGGCCATAATAGGAAATCCCTGGCCAGGGTTGCTGTGATATACTGGTAAGAGTTATCAGTAGTTTCACGAATGTTATGGACCCTACTTCGGCATGACTTATCAAGCTATTGGGGTCTGACGTTTACCACCCCTAGGCGAGATATGCGACATATCAGACGAACAGACCGGACTGTACGGTAAGTGTTACTGGTTGGATTCACAGGAGTGTGAGCGGGCTTGCTCGTCGATCTTCTGATTGCTCAATACCCGGGTGGCCGTTACATTTAGCAGACCGCTTGCGGCTTGTGGGTGTTTGATATGATCATCATCTGCTGCCGGCGTATTGACGAGTCTTTAGAGTCCTACACAGAGGTTTCCTGGCTCAAGCGAAACGAAATAGGAGCGCATATGAGATATGTGCGGGGCCGAGAATAATGCGTGTATGTGATACCGTATTCTATTCTCGCGATGAATGTATCGAATGGTTGTATGCGATATAACCTAGTTATCGAATCAAGGATTGATTCGATAAGCCGATACATTGGATACTAGTCGGTTATATACGACATGACCGGATCATTGAATCAAGTGTTGATTTAATGATTTAATGTATAATTATATATTTGATATATTACTTTCCATTAACTAGTATTGGTTCACTTTAAATGGATTTTCTCACTTGAAGTTCACTTGAAATGCACATTGTATATGTGATATATTTTTGTGCATAAGATTGTATCATGTTTGATGATACATGCTAGCTTGGGTTTGTGTAAAGAATTAAACCATGGTTAGTTAGTGGTTAGGGTTTCATTTGATTTACTTATTCATTTATCTATCTATCTATTTATTTATTATGGAAATGATAAAAAGAAAATGGTGGCTTTCTTTGTTTGTTGTTGAAGCTTCATGAAGTTTTGACTAAGTGACCATTTTGTCTTCATGCTTAACCCTAACCATCCAAACTAACCATGGTTCTTTCTCTACACTTGACCATGGTTGAAATATGATAAGTATTCATTTTATTTTCTTTTTAAAAAAAAACAACTTATCATATTATCTTCTCCTTCTTTAACATGAAGAAAGCTTGCCTTCATCAATGGCCACTTGTGAAAATGAGTGAGAAATCCAAATCTAAAGTGAACCCACTTCCTATTTCTTCATCCTCTACCTCTTGCCAAGTAGTATAGGGTGTTTTCTTCACAAGTTTCATGACTTGGTGAAGTTGGAGCTTGATCTTGTGATGCCTCGACGTAGATCATCTTCGGCATCGAAGCCGACGACCAAGCCCGCCCATTTCTCCGATGAAGCCGATGCTAGAGTCATGGATTCGATTTGGATAGCGAGGGGACTTCATCACGGAGCCATGGAGATGGAGGACCGGATCTACAAAGGTTGTAGCCCCTTCCCTTTAGCTATAAATTCGTTTACTCGCATTGCATCGCCTCATTATCTAGTTAACGATCCGTATTAGGGTTTGTAGGCACATGAAAATTTAAATTGGCCATGTTTGATCACTTGTGAGACCTCTAGTGTGTGCCTAGGAACCCTACAGTGGTATCAGAGCCTAGCTAGAGCCTTAGGCGATGCGTTGACAGAGTTAGAAGTCCGATCGAACCGAAACCCTAATTCAAACTTGCTCTCTGTACATTTTCTGAAATCGTGGATTTTTTAGAATTAAAAATATGCAGAAAACCCAGCAGGAGATTCTAAGAATTACTGAGAAGCCCGTACTCCTGAGTCCATCAAAGTGCGGCGGAACCGCGGCATTAGCATGCTAATGCGGCGGTTCCGCGGCCCTTTAGTCTCCTCTTGCATTGAATTTTTCACAGTAATTCTTAATTTGCAGTGCTGGTTTTCCTGGGAATTTTTAAATCTGACTCAAGAGTTGAGTTTTCTGGGTTGTATTGGGGACTCGGTGTTTCGTTCGGATTATCAAACTTTGTCTGTGTTTTTCCGGATATTTTTTTTTGGAATATGTTAAAAAGTTCGACTGGATATAAATACCCATTTTTTCCCTTGCCGGGAAATTTCCAATTGTTGGACTTTTCCGTAGTTTAATGATGTTCCAAGTAGTGCAAGTAACACGATGGTCCCTCTAGAAGACAACAAAGCTTAACTCGATTATGTGACCGTCTTGAACTGCCCTTTGAACCTTAGGGTTTGGGGCAGTACGGCGTGCCACATGTGAGGCGTTGGCTTAACCCTTCTACGGCTGGACCGTTGGTACTGAGGCATGAAGTGAATGTCTTTGAACTTATTTCATGTGTTGAGCTGTTTCGGGAAAACTTGGGTGTTCGATTTTTCGATCGGAAAGTTTAACATTTTCTATTTATCCGGAATGTGATACAATAATTGGAATTCACAAAGAGTTATGAGATAACTGAATGAATGTTATAAACATAGCAGTTTAGTCTCACTTGATCGGTTGCCACGGAATTTTGATATGATCAAAAGTCCGTCGCAATCACGTAGGGTACGCGGATACTCGCCGGGTAAACTTAATAGACAGCCTCTCCCCATAGCCCCGACCAAGTGACTGTAGGAGAACCCCGTCGCCGAAAGCATCCGTTCGGGTGCTCGCGGTAGCGGTGTTCCGCCTTAGTGCACTTCGTCGACGGTATCGGGGGTGCGGCCGCCTACTAAAGTTTGCGACGAGCATTCGATCTGAATGTCGGGAATCCTGTTGAATTGCCCGACTTTATATTGAAAAGTGTTTTCGATTTTGAGACTAAAATGCGGGGTTTATAATTGTTAGGCATGTGATGTCTAAGTATTTCATTTGATTAGGCATGCGATGTCTAAAGAGATTGCGGATTCTAACTGTTGTAGTTTTACACTTTCTTTTCTGTGACCGTAAGTGTAATATATGATATCGCCGGTTTCGTTGCTATATGTCAACGACAATTGGGATGCACATATTTACTTACGTTGATGACATGTGATGTTATGTGTTGCTGGATATGTTATATTGGATCGTCGTGTTTGAATAGCCGGGTTTTTTTTATGTGAGATGAGTGTTTTTCATTTTCATTCATGTAAAAACTTGTATGTAATATTCTTTTATTGGGACACTTCCAGGTTGCGGAAGATGTCACCATTTGTATATTATTTACTTTTCTGCACTAGGATAGACCCAAGGAGGAGGGCACAAGTAACCGGGTTCTAAGGGTCCAGTGGGAGACCAACTCGAGGAGTCGAGTCCGGGTCTCCTAACCCTAGAATTGGTAGGGTTGCTTGCCGCTCTCGTAGGGGTCTAGGGGTGTGGGATTGGCTATTCATCACGACCGTGGAATCCGTGTTTTATACTGGCTCGTATTGAAAACACGGACGTCCTAATATATCCAATATTTCATATGATATTTTCTGCTGCGTTATCTGTGATGTGATCATGTGATGTGTTCAGATAGATATAGTATATAGTATATATGATATATTATATAGACGTTGCTTATGTTTTACACCCGTGCTAGCCCTGCCTCGCTCTGCCGTTAGTTACCTAACCCAACGGTGCAGATGGGACATCGAGGCGAATGCGGATGGCATAAGCGTACGTTATATTTATCTGTGATGTTTAGGTGGACTTAAATGACGGGACATTCATTAATGAGATTAATGAAAGAAAATAAACCTAATTGATGTTGTGGAATCGAATTTCAAAATAAAACAGGTAGCTACAGTTCTTGCTTTGCATCGCGGTGTTCATTATAGAACATCCTGCACCTTATACGATGAGGAAAGGACCGAGATCCCTTCACCGGGAGTGACTCCTTTAGCAATAACTGGCAGATGCTACAACCCTCGGTTTGTCTTTTGATCGCTTCTATAGCTTCTGCTTTGCACAGTGATATATATGATATATCCCGCACCTCATTCGATTTAAAAACCATTTGATTCCGCAACGAGATCAAGTTCAAAGCGTTAAAGGTTTTCATAAAAACCATTCGCAACCCTCCGTCATTTTAGGAAGTAGAGTACTTAGTATTCGTGCTGTGCTTGTTGACCTTAGTTAAGGCACAGTGTACGGTAGCTAAGTGATGTCTTCCTACACCGCATATGATGCGATTAGTTAGGACAGTCGCGTAACTTTGTTGACCTTAGTTAAGGGTCATGTGGGTGGGTCTAATTAATCATGAAATGACGGGTAGAACTTGACTAGTACTTATGATTTGTTGACCATAGTTAAGGTCATAAGTGCTAGGGGTAAAAATCTTTATCGGGAGTTTCAAGTGTTGAAATTTGCAATGAGATTGCATACCTTCTATGTGATAGTTGGATCCCGATACCCACTGCGAGTAATTGTTACTCCTGGGAGAGTTTTGCACTTTACAATTAGCCGATCAAGTAGGTGTCTAGAAAGGTGTCAACGGGGTTACGCCTCTGGGAAAATGAGGTTTACTGTAATTAGGTCCGTGCGAAAGCACGGGGAACCTCCCTCAAAGTACCGACACTGGCCTGGCTGAAAGATTGGCGAACTTGTAGAGTGTAATTAATCCCGGCTAGTCTTTCCTTTTAAGATTTGAAGGAAGATTTGATAAAAATAGTGGGAGCCATCCTGATTAGATAAAATATATAACCAATCTAATCTTGCAAGAGCGCACGCAGAGTGTTTTCTTCTCTCTCTCTCCAGGTAGCGACCATATCACGCCTTAATCAAGATAATAATATGGATGTATTGACCGAACCCGCTTGTTATACTGTGTTGGGGAACGTTGGTCCCGCTCCAACTTATAATTGTTATAAGACCGAGCAGGAATTAGGGGAATACCAGAATTCCTATGCCGCCCAAACGAAGAAAGTGCATATGATGCATCTCCTTCGGGTGTGTTCATTATACAGAACTGTTTTCTCAGTATCCTCTGCATCCTGGGTATTTGATACTAGATCAGGATCCCAGATATGTAATCATGTTACATAGGGCTACAAAAAGGTAGAAAACTGAGAACGGGTGATAAGTTTCATGAGACAGAAAACGGGGCAAGTGTTGCAGCCAAGTCTGTTGGGCACTGTCACCCTGTATTACCAATACATTGATTCTGAACAAATGCTATTAGATACCGAACCTGATATACAAAATCATATCTATCTCTTTATTAGTAAAGAAATGATAAAATTTTGTATTGATGGATAATGTTTTGAACATTTCCTATATCAAAAGTTGATCGGTTCAGGCACGTTATCTAAAAGCATTGACGTTCTAAATCAAACTACAGTTCCTAGTATATAGAACACACACAAGAGGAAGAGTTCAGAAATGAACGAATCATTCTTGAGGCATTGTAGACTAGGTCACATCAATGCGACCCGACTGGCTGAAGTTACATTTTAGATGCATATTTAAATCAGTTTGAATTTACATCTTGTGAAACTTGCCAGTCATGTCACAGAGATTAGATGACCATAGCCCTGTTTGTTGGAAACAGAGAAAGAGTTAATGAACTCTTGGGACTGATACATGATGATGTATGTAAGGTCTCCTGTCTACACATGCCAGGACCGGTTCTTTATACTTCATTACGTTCTCTGAAAATCTCTCAAGATTCAGACATATGTTCCTGTTGAAACATAGGCCCGAATCTTTTGAGATATTCACAGAATATAAGTTAGAAGTAGAGAACCAATAACCGAGTATGAGTTTTATGTCCTATGATAAGATCAGGGAGGAGAATACTTGTGCATGGAATCCTTGGACTATTCTAAAGGAAAATGAGATTCTCTCTCAGCATCACTCCTCCGAATACACCATAGCACGATGGTATATCAGGGCAGAGCAATTGCACCCTATTCGATATGGTGCGCTCTATGATGAGTAATACTGAGTTACCTGTTTCCTTTTGGGGTTGTGCACTTGATAAGCTGCATACCTATTGAATTAGGTTCGAATCAAATCAGTGCCTACCACTCCATATGAGATATGGTGTGGGAAGAGCCTATCTCTTAAGTAAGTTAAGATTTAGGATTGTTCGGCCTATGTCTAAAGCAAAATCCGGACAAGATCGAGGCAAGGACAGTTCTGTAGAACTGGAAAGGTTCCAGCTGTACAAAACTGCTAATGATTTGACAGAACCAAAGGATTCAATAGTTTCCGACGAACCTCAGCCTCTCCACCGATCTGGTAGGGTTCCTCATCCGCCTGAGAGATACCTCGGTTTCTCGATGACAGTGGGAGCGAGGATTGCATCATGAGATGATGACCCAACTAGATTCGAGCAGGCCATCGAGAGTGGGGTCTCTGTAAGAATGGCTGGATGCTTAGCGATCTGAGATGGAATCCATGTACACCAACAAAGTATGGACTTTGGTTGCTATATCTGAAGGGTTAAATCCCCATCAGGAGCAAGTATATCTTGAGAAGATTACTTGGTGTAGATGGAAAGGTTGAGACTTTCAAAGCTAGACTTGTTAAAGTTTTTCGTCATCGACCAGACGTGGATAATGATGAAACCTTTTCCAGTGGCTATGCTTAAGTCCATCCGGATCCTACTTTCCACGGCTACATACCATGACTACGATATCTGGTGGTTGGGTGCCATGACTACTTTTCTAAATAATGATTTAGAAGAGAACGTCTATAAGAACACAGCCAGAGGGCTTCGTAAACAGTGGGAGCAGCGGAAACGTGTGCAAGATTGCTTTACAGAATAAAGCAGGCATCGCGGAGTTGGAACGTCTGTTTTGATGTAATAGTCAAAATGTTTGACTTCATTAAAATAGTAGATGAACCTTGTATATACAAAAAGGTAGTAGAGAGTAAGGTGGTCATCCTCGTATTGTACATGGACAACATACTCTTGATAAGAAAAGAGTTTCCTATGCTACGCACGGTCAATCTCCGCTTATTACATGGATTCTCCATATAGGATAAAGATGATACCTCCTAAATCCTGAGATTTGGGTCTATGTGATAGATCTAAATGGATGTTAAGGATTCTCACTAGTTGTAGTGAGATGGTATCAATTGATCCTGGGGAGAATCACTGGAAGTGTTCCAGGGTGATAAGGACGACTGAATGTCAGTCACAGGCATTGTCTTTACCCTCAGTAAAAAGACGGTATGTTGGAAGAGTTCCAAGCTAGATACCGTGGCAAACTAGACGATAAAGGCTGGTAACATCGCTATTTAAGATATTACCAAAGAGGCAGTTTGGGTGTATATTGGTTCATAAGATGAACTAGGTTCCTACCATTGTGTGACAATGGAAGTGTGGCTTTGGCCCTGGAACCCTGGTCCCATCAGTGACCCAGACATATTCTGAGGCAGCATCACCTGATCATGGAGATAGTTGATCTCCAGGGTGATCATGGTTAGGAGAGTAGACTCAGAGGACAACACGGCGGATCCACTCACGAAGGCCTTTTCCCAAAGAGAGACTTTTAGGGGATGGTTGAGTATTAGATACTACAACTACTGCTACAGATGGCCCTAGTACAAGTGGGAGATTGTTAGTTATATGTATGCCCTAGAGGCCATTACTATACATTGGATGTATATTGTAGTGGATGCTGGGACATATATAGGTAGGACTGTCTTGCTCGACATGATAGTACGCTATCTGGTTGCTCTTTATCTTAACATGTATACTTTCTGTCTCTCTGTTACATGTTGATAAAGCCCTTAGGATGTGTACTCGACTTCCAGGACTATGATGTAGATCATACTAGTGGGGCCTGGGTAGTCCATGAGTACATCCTTCAATGTTCCTAGTCGTGGGAATATCGAGACGGGGCATCGATATTCCAGAGTAGACTAGCGTATATCTTCTCGACCCATGTGATGGGCGATGGATGATCCCATATCCATTGGTGTTTGACATCAGAGATGGTATGCAGGTGCTCAGTGGAGACTGGGTACATTGAACGGACTCGCCGAGAACTCCCAGATGGTATTATATCTCACGTCAGATGGCAGTTCTCTGGTGACACTGGTGCAGCTTAGTCTGTTGACCCGAGATCGTCATAGAGTCTTGTGTGTCTCCCACTGTGCTTTGATTTCCACCCTACCACGGCTCTACCGAGTCGTGCAAACAGGTGGTTTTTGGGTACAGTCCCGATTCACATGGAGGCAATGAGCGATAGGAGGGAATTCGTCTCTCCCGGTATTGGGGGTTGATGTTGCGCTATGCATGATTGGCCATAACAGGAAATCCCTGGCCAGGGTTGCTGTGATATACTGGTAAGAGTTATCAGTAGTTTCACGAATGTTATGGACCCTACGTCGGCATGACTTATCAAGCTATTGGGGTCTGACGTTTACCACCCCTAGGCGAGATATGCGACATATCAGACGAACAGACCGGACTGTACGGTAAGTGTTACTGGTTGGATTCACAGGAGTGTGAGCGGGCTTGCTCGTCGATCTTCTGATCGCTCAATACCCGGGTGGCCGTTACGTTTAGCAGACCGCTTGCGGCTTGTTGTTGTTTGATATGATCATCATCTGCTGCCGGCGTATTGACGAGTCTTTAGAGTCCTACACAGAGGTTTTCTGGCTCAAGCGAAACGAAATAGGAGCGCATATGAGATATGTGCGGGGCCGAGAATAATGCGTGTATGTGATACCGTATTCTATTCTCGCGATGAATGTATCGAATGGTTGTATGCGATATAACCTAGTTATCGAATCAAGGATTGATTCGATAAGCCGATACATTGGATACTAGTCGGTTATATACGACATGACCGGATCATTGAATCAAGTGTTGATTTAATGATTTAATGTATAATTATATATTTGATATATTACTTTGCATTAACTAGTATTGGTTCACTTTAAATGGATTTTCTCACTTGAAGTTCACTTGAAATGCACATTGTATATGTGATATATTTTTGTGCATAAGATTGTATCATGTTTGATGATACATGCTAGCTTGGGTTTGTGTAAAGAATTAAACCATGGTTAGTTAGTGGTTAGGGTTTCATTTGATTTACTTATTCATTTATCTATCTATTTATTTATTTATTATGGAAATGATAAAAAGAAAATGGTGGCTTTCTTTGTTTGTTGTTGAAGCTTCATGAAGCTTTGACTAAGTGACCATTTTGTCTTCATGCTTAACCCTAACCATCCAAACTAACCATGGTTCTTTCTCTACACTTGACCATGGTTGAAATATGATAAGTATTCATTTTATTTTCTTTTTAAAAAAAAACAACTTATCATATTATCTTCTTCTTCTTCTTCTCCTTCTTCAACATGAAGAAAGCTTGCCTTCATCAATGGCAACTTGTGAAAATGAGTGAGAAATCCAAATCTAAAGTGAACCCACTTCCTATTTCTTCATCCTCTACCTCTTGCCAAGTAGTATAGGGTGTTTTCTTCACAAGTTTCATGACTTGGTGAAGTTGGAGCTTGATCTTGTGATGCCTCGACGTAGATCATCTTCGGCATCGAAGCCGACGACCAAGCCCGCCCATTTCTCCGATGAAGCCGATGCTAGAGTCATGGATTCGATTTGGACAGCGAGGGGACTTCATCACGGAGCCATAGAGATGGAGGACCGGATCTACAAAGGTTGTAGCCCCTTCCCTTTAGCTATAAATTCGTTTACTCGCATTGCATCGCCTCATTATCTAGTTAACGATCCGTATTAGGGTTTGTAGGCACATGAAAATTTAAATTGGCCATGTTTGATAACTTGTGAGACCTCTAGTGTGTGCCTAGGAGCCCTACAGTTCAGAGGCAGTTCAAGACGGTCACATAATCGAGTTAAGCTTTGTTGTCTTCTAGAGGGTCCACCGTGTTACTTGCACAACTTAGAACGTTCTCAAACTACGAAAAAATCCAACACTTGGAAATTTTCCGGCAGGGGAAAAAGTGAGTTATGATATCCGGTCGAACTTTTTAACAGTTTCTAAAAATTACCCGGACAAACTAAATAAAGTTAAATTATCCGATCGAATCAACGAGTCCCCAATACAACCCTAAAAAACTCAACACTTGAGTGGAATTAAAAAATTCCCAGAAAAAAATGACAAGAAAGGACCTAAGAATAAATATCTGAAATTACAGGGACTAATTCAAAATTTTTGCCGCGGAACCTCGGCCAAACCAGGGGTTTGGCGGCGGTTCCGCGGCGGAATGAGCGAATTAGTGGTCCGTACCTCACAGTAATTCTTAGCTTTTCTTGCTTGTTTTTCTGAGCATTTTTAATTCATAAAAAATCACATTTTTGAAAATTGTCTAGAGAAGGGTTCGTATCGGGGTATCCGGGTTCGATCGGACATTAAATTTCGCTCAGACTTCGCCTAAACCTCTAGCTTGGCTCTGATACCACTGTAGGGTTGCTAGGCACACGCACAAGGGTCTACGAGGCATCAACCATGCCCGATTAAAATTTTAGCCGTGCCGAACAACCCAAAGCCGGATCTTTAAACTAGAGTTTATACGAAAACAAACATGTTAAACACTTTAATACTAAGTAAGAGGGATTACAACCTTTGTAGATCTGGTCCTTCACTTCTTAAGCTCCGTGTTGAGGTCCCTTCGCTGCGATCATCGTGTTCCGGACTCTCGAGAGGCTCCACGAAGAGAAAGATGCAGTCTTGCTTCCGATCTTCGATAACATAGATGATCTACCTTGAAGTTTCATTAACACAAGCTAACACTCACTAAATGAAGTGAACACCCTCATCTAAATGGCAAGAATAGATGAGGATGATGAAGTAGGATTTTTGCTCTAATTTGTTTTCTATTTCTTACTCACTTTCATCCCAAATATCAAAGCATGAAAGCTTTGCAAAGGAGGAAGAAGAAGAAGAATGAATAATGAATTATTGCTTTGTGATGAATAATGAAAAGATGATAATGATGAATTATGCAACCATGGTTAACTAAACCATTGTAGAGATTTAACTAGGGCTAGGGTTTGGGTTGGGTTAAAGGTGAGTCACTTGAAAATATCAAGCATAATATCTTTTCCATGACAAAAGAAAAGTTTCTAGAAGCTACTAGAAGGCATTAACCCAAATCAAACCCTAATCTTGTTTAATCTCTACTAAACATGTTGCATTAGTTATCATATCATGTTACAATATTATATATCACATATATAATATTTATTGTAACAAAAGAAAATAATACAATTAACATATATCGCATATATATCAATATATTACCCGAGTGAGAAAAAGAATGTTTTAGTGAGCTAATATTAGTTAATGTAATTTAATATATCATATATATTATTATACATTAAATTATCGAATCAACACTTGATCCGACAATCCGGTTATATCGCATATAACCGACTAATATCTCATTTACCGATTCATCGAATCAACACTTGATCCGATGAGCCGGCTGATATCAAATATCGCGAGAATAGAATACGGTATCTCATATCGCATTATCCTCGGTCCCGCACATATCACATATGTGCCCCTACTCCGTTTTGCCTGAGTCAAGAAACCTCTGTGTAGGACTCTAAAGAATCGTCAATACACCGGCAGTGGGTAATGATCATATCAAACACCCACAAGCTGTAAGCGGTCAGCTAAACGTAACAGCCACCCAGGTATTGAGCGCTCAGAAGATCAACAAGCAAGCCTGTACATTCTCCTGTGAGTCCAATCAGTAACACTCCCGTACAGTCCGGTCTCGTCGTCTGATATGTCGCATATCTCGTCTAGGGGTGGTAAATGTCAGACCCCAGTAGCTCGATAAGTCGTGTTGATATGAGGTCTATAACAGTAAAAGAAACTACTGATAACACTTACCAGTAAATCTCAGCAACCCTGGCCAGGGATTTCCAGTTATAGCCAATCGAACACAGCGCAACATCAACTCCCTATACCGGGAGAGATGAATCCCCTCCTATCGCTCATTGCCTCCATGTGATTCGGGACTGTACCCAAAAGCCACCTTTTTGCATGCCCTCTTGGACGTGGTATGATGGAAATCAAAGCACAGTGGGAATCACACAAGACTCTATGACGATCTCGGGTCAACAGACTACTTTGTATCAGTGTCACCAGAGAACTGCTATCTGACGTGAGGTATAATACCATCTGGGAGTTCTCGGCGAGTTCGTCCAGTGTACCCAGTTTTCACTGAGCACCCGTACACCATCCTTGATGTCAAACACCGATGGATATGGGATCATCCATCGCCTATCATATGGGTCAAGATGCGTATACGCTAGTCTACTCTGGTGTATCGATGCCCTGTCTCGATACACCTTCGAATAGGAACAGTTATAGGATGTACTCGTCGACTACCGTGGCCCCACTAGTATGATCTCATCATAGTCCCAGTAGTCGAGTATATATCCTAAGGGCTTTATCAACATGTAACATAGAGACAATTAAAGTACACATTAAGATAAAGTACAACCAGATAGCATACTATCATGTCGAGCAAGAAAGTCCTCCCTATATATGTCCAAGCATCCATTACAATATACATCGTATGTACAGTAATGGCCTCTAGGGCACACATATAACTAACAGTCGGAACGATGGAAAGGAGGGGGGTGATTTAGGAAGTATAACAGTTAAAGGTTCAGGAGGATGAATTGGAAAATCCGACACATCAAACAAAACTGGTTCATCCTCAATACTCTCCTCAATACTATCCTCATAATTCTCCTCAAAAGTTATCTCATCCATGCAATTATCATCAAAATCAAGAAGCATATGAAGTTCGGGAGAAACATTTAATGACTCGGGATGATGAATTGGAGAGAAAATTTCAGTCAAATCTACGGGTTCATCATCCAAAATATTCCCTGCGTCAATATCCTTAATCAAGTGAAAAACAATTTTTTCAGACACCTCATCAAAAGCATGGATATTTATCAATTCAGGTTCTAGATTGGAGGTGTAAAGTTTGAAAGGATTGGTGATAGTTTCACTCGAAAGGGACCCTTCACAATCTGGCAAATCAAGCACTACAAAGTCACACAACTCATTAAACATTTTATTTTCAACTGGTGAATCATTTGGGACACTTGATAGACATTCAAAACCGGAGTTATGGGATTCAATTGGTGATGGGTAGGTTTGATCTGGAAGGGTGCACAGCTCACTCTCTCCACTCAAATTCTCACTCTGTCCAACCGCCTCATCATACATTGGAAAATTTGGAGCTAGTTGGAAACTAGCTACCGGGTCACTAGGTTGCATAAGGGCGGCAATGGACGCATCCAAATTCCTCATTTGTCGGTTTGTTGCTGCAATGTACACTTCCAACGACTGTTCTAGACTAGACATGGGTTGTGAAGGGGTTTCAGTAAAAGATTCAAAATTGTTTAGATACGTGAAACTCCTAAATGGTTGTGTAGAAGCAATGTCTAGGGAAGGTGTGAAAGTCGGGTAGGAATGGTAGGAATTGAATGGTTGGACAGAAGTAAGATCAACATTTGGATAAAAAGGTGAATGGACTTGTTGATCCCAAGAACTGGAAGTGTTGAAAGGTGTGAAAGATCGGTTACGAGATTGTTCAATATGTTCAGCGATAGACATGGGTTTCGGAGTTACAACAGGACTCGAAAAAGGGGTATCAACGTAAGAAGGTGGTGAAGGTTGAAATGGTTGATACAAAGTGGATTGTGGATTCGAATTGTTTCTCCTAAACGCTTCTATTTGATCTTTCAAAGAAATTTTGGGCATGGAAAGGTCGTCCGTAATTCGACCAAAACAATTCGTGTAGGAAGCAATGTTTGGATGAGGGTACTAAAGTTCGGCAAGAGTTTTGTGAAGTGGGGTACCCATGATGTAAGAAGGAGAAGAAAAAGAATGTGGGTGCAAGTGGGGTGCACGGATTTCTCAGTGACAAAATTGGTAAGTCTTTGTAAAAAATTTTCCTTTTTTTTGTGTTTTTTTATGTGGAGCTTTTTGCAAAAAAATATTTTCGATAAAAGGCTTAGACACACGTTCAATCAATCACAAATGCACAATCAAGCCTAGATATAGGGTCACCTAGGTCAGCTAGACAGCTCCTAACTGTTCCAAAAGGCAAGAAGTTAGGACCTCAAACCGCCTCTTCACCGCTAATTGTGGCCAGGTAAGCACAAGTAGAGAAAGGAGAGATTCGCTCATGAATCACCGTGAGACGGGCTTTTTAAAGTTACTTTCCACTACCTGTCTAGCCTAGGCACCACAAAGTCAGGTTAGAATCAACGGTCGATGCCTACAACTATTCCTTTGTCCTATTGAGCGCGAAGTCCTTAGGGCTGAGTCTAATCTTGTTTTTATTTAATTGATGGTCAATGCAATATGCCTTATGTGATTTTTGGGGTCCTGGGAAGGGTGATGAAATCCCCACCCAATCTGGATTGGTGTTCAAGCCCCTTAAAGTCAATTTAAAATATGCAAAGTAGTAAACACAATCACTTGCAAAAAAAAAAAAAAAAATTAGCGCGGCGCAAAGAATCCTGCACAAGATCAAGTTATTGGAGAAGGGGAGAAATTTTTTTTTTGGCGCAAAGAATCCTGCAGGCAAATTTTACAGAGGAGATATCAGGGGTTTCAGAATAAGAAGAAAAGAAGCTTACAGAGGAGATTCCACCAGCTGACGTCACCTAGGGGCCGCGGATTCGCGGTAGGAATGGGCTTTTCACGGCGGAAACGCAGTGGGATGTGAGGTTCAGTTCCCGAGACTTCTTCTGTTCCTCTGTTATAATTTTCCTCTGTTGTTCAGATCTACTATTTTCTGTTTTGCTCTCTGGATTTTTCAGATCTGAACTTGTTCTTCGATCCTGCACAATTCAAACGAAAATACCCTTCACAAAATAACAAGATGATAAATTTTTATATTTTTTTTATTTTTCAGTTTTTATGATTTTTCAATTTTATATTAACCCGAAATTGCAAAAAGAAAATACTACGCCATCCCCGGCAACGGCGCCATTTGATTGATGTTATAGATGTTGTGATCAAAGAATTAATTACCGCAATCAAGAACGACGTCGCTTGGTAGCTAGCCGGTGAGTACGGGTCGGTCCACAGGGATTTTGTGTATTCTCAATTTGTTCTAACGAGTTAATTCCAAACGGTGTTGGATTGGATTATCATTAAAAACTAAAATGAGTTTATTAGGATTAAAATCTTGCTAGGGTTAGGTTTAGGTTAAGTTTGGAAAGTCAATATTCCTCACCGCTTTCTATGCCCTAATTAAGATCTATGAGGTGTTATGGTAATAATTAATAAAGTGGATTAGTACCATCGGGAAGAAACTAGGGTTCTTCCTCTAGGTTCTTGTCCTTCCTTTCTTAATTCTTACCCTAACCTCCATGGAAAACATGCACAACCTGTCTTTTAAACTACGGTATCACCGCTACCTCATGGGATAGGGTGCCGTAGTGAGCGGTGTGTGTATGTATGCATGGAGTCTTATAAAAATATGTGATGGGTAAGAAAGGGGTGAGAGATTTTCATCTCTCAAACCTCTCCTATTCCTAACCCTAACAAGTGAGGAACTACTCACTCATTAGGGAATTTATTAAAAGAAACATTTTTTATCTACGGCAAATAATTAAAAGTCCTCAACTAATTAACTAGGGCAGATAATAAAAATTCTATACTATGGCAGAGAAGAAATTACCTAGGGAATGGAAATGAAAAAATTACTTATATTTGATGCTCTCTTCATACATAGAATTCTGAATTTTTGATCAATGAAAAGAGGCATACCCCAAAGAGAGGTTTAGCATTTCTATTTATAGAGCATAGAAACCCTAGGGTTACAATCGATTCACATCCGCATTTACAAATATACCCTAAGAAGACTAGTCAACGCACCGCACACCGTCACAAAATTTGCACCGACACGGGCTCCTCATAGCCACGGAACCGCGGCCAAAACCCATGTTTGGCCACGGATCCACGGCCATATAGTGGGCTTGTTGGTTGATTTCTTTTGGTCTTGGTCTGGTTGCATTTGGATACTTGTTTCTTCACTTGGTTTCTCAGATTGTCTTCTAGTTTTTTTCCAGATTTCCACAGTGAATAATGTCGTGGACTTTACCGTTTGCTTCGTGTCGAAGTCTTGAAGCTTGCGCTGCCTTTTTGCTTTGTGAAATTGTCCATTGATCTTTGTTTATTCTTCAAACTGTAGGCATGATCAAGATTCTTCCATTTGTTGGTCGTAATTTCACTTTTGTGTCGTCTTTTCATCATTTTCACTGTTTTGTTCCGAGAACCTGTAACCTGCAACTATGTAGCAGACATGGATCAAAAGCACCTGTTTATTTGTAAAATGAATGAGAATGGGGAATATAATAATGCAAAATTATGATATGAACAACTACTAAGATTGTACCTAAGTTATGTGGGATATGTTTTAGGTATAAGGGAAAAGATATATATAGGTATGTCAATTGTTTACCGCCGGAAGACGCGACTGGGACGTTGGGACGTCTGGCCTGAATTTTGGGGGCAGATGCTATTTGGTTTTATCCATCCACCTCTCCGAAGATGCCAAATTAATTTATGGCACCATATATCGAAGGTTTAAACTGATGCGGCCGTTGTAGCAGATTTTATCAGATTCCCCCTCGTTGTGAGGGGTTTTTGATTGTGGGGACGCTCTTCCCTTCATGCGCAAGCCCTTGCAGTTAATTATGTTACTGCGTTGCGATAGCCACTTTCTCCTGCTCCAGAAGGTCATTTCGTGTCGTGTGTGTTTGTTTTATTTTTGGTTGCCCGTGGATTGTATACGGAGACTAGTTTGTGTTGTCGCCCGTAGGGCGGGGATTAGTCCAAATCCGTATTTTCTTAGATTTGGGTTTGGTTTGATTTAAGGATCATTAATCTTGTTTGAAATTAAGATCAACTAAAATGTTTGATAAGGATACATTAATCTGATATTGGACTAAGATCTACTTAACGGTGGTTCAGGATCACTTTTATTCCAACGAAAGAGCATTTGGGTTCTATCTTTTTAGTTTAGGGACATTACGGTCCATTGGGTTTAAGGACATCATAGTCCATGTTTAAGGACATCATAGTCCATAGAGTTTTGGGTTTAAGAACATCATAGTTCATGGAGTTTAGTTTAGGGACGTTACGGTCCATTGGGTGTAAGGACATCATAGTCCATGTTTAAGGGCATCATAGTCCATAAAGATTAGTTTAAGGACATTACAGTCCATAGTTAGTTTAAGGACATTACGGTCCATTGAATTGTTGGTTGTTGGGACCCGCCACCTCTCTGAAAATGTTGAAGAATTACGACGACATATATCAGAGGTGTGGGGAGATATACTCTTAAACCAATGTCGGTTGGGAGATCTGTAGTCGGGTTTGGGACTAAGATCAATTAGAGAAATTGTGAGCACATAGGCTTGGTTAATCTGAATTAGGGACTTATGGTCAACTTGGGCTCAGTCCATTCAATCTTGAATAAAGTGTTGAACATTTGTTTGGGCTCAGTCCCTTTTTATGTGCAACAATGCTAAGCATTGATATGGGCTCTGACTCTCACCCTATTTCTTTGTGTTTTTTGATAGAGTGTTAAACACTTTTTGTGGCTTTGGGCTCTATGGGCAGAGTGCTTTATATTAGACAGCGCTCATGTGGGGGGCACGTGGGGCGCTTGGCGCTGGGCGCCAACCAATGAGTGCAGAGCACTCTTTATTTCAGCAGTGCCCACGTGAGGGGCACGTGGGGCGCTTGGCGCTGGGCGCCAACAAATGAGCGCGGAGCACTCTTTATTTCAGCAGCACCCACGTGAGGGGCACGTGGGGCGCTTGGCGCCTACCAATGAGTGCAGAGCACTCTTTATTTCAGCAGTGTCCACGTGAGGGGTACGTGGGGCGCTTGGCGCTGGACGCCAACCAATGAGTGCAGAACACTCTTTATTTCAGCAGTGCCCGAGTGAGGGGAACGTGGGGCTCTTGGCGCTGGGCACCAATCAATGAGTGCAGAGCACTCTTTACTTCATCAGTGCTTACGTGAGGGGCACGTGGGGCGCTTGGCGCTATTTCCTTCTTTATGCATTTTTCTGAAGAGTTCAATTCTTTGTTCTCCTTTGGATCTTCAATCCCCAAGAACAAATTTATCCCTACGAGAATTAAATTCTCATTTGTGGGAGACTTGTCTCATGAATCTCAGATCGAAGGAAAGAACTATGTTCTTTTATAAGGGTTAAATCTTCGGGTATGCAGATGAGATACTGTGATCTCTATTTACCTTGAAGAAAGTTCTTCTTCTTTCTTCTCTCTTCAAGCTTTTTTTTGCTTACTCTTCTTTTTGAATTTAAAGTTTATGGGGGGGGGGGGTTTCTTCTGTGCAAGACTTGAAGTCTTGGGTCTTTTATATAATGGAGGCCGATTTTTTGATTCAGTTGAGGAAATCTCTCATCGAGAGGTTTCTTAATTGATTTGGGGAATTTACCGACCGTTGGATCTTTGATCCAAGGACTTCTATTTTACAGAAGACATTTTTCTTGTTTTTTAACAAGATTGGGAAAATATTTCCCATACAGAACTTATTCTGTATCTTGATGATTTTTAATCACTATTGGATTTTTGATCCAATGGTGCTCTGATTTATAGAGCACAATCTTTCTTGTTTAGAAAGATTTGAGGAGTATTTCCTCAATCAGAATTTAATTCTGTATCTTGGTGATTTTTAATCACCATTGGATCTTTGATCTAACGGTGTTCTGATTTTCAGAGCACAATCTTTCTTGTTTATAAAGATTTGAGGAGTATTTCCTCAATCAGAATTTAATTCTGTGCTCTGATGATTGATCATCTCTGTTGGATCTTTGATCCAAGGGTGGAGAACTTTTAGTTCTGGCGTTGGCGCTCTCGTGCTTTGCACGTGAAACGCTGCCTCAGAGTGTTTAACTCTTGGCGCTACCGCTCTCGTTCCTTGCGCGTGAGGCGCTGGCTCTCTCGTGCCTTGCACGTGAGGCGCTGCCTCAGAGTTTTTAACTCTTGGCACTGGCGCTCTCGTGCCTTCCACGTGAGGCGCTACCTCGGAGTTTTTAACTCCGGGCGCTGGCGCTCTTGTGGTTTGCACGTGAGGCGCTGCCTTAGAGTTTTTAACTCTTGGCGCTGGCGCTCTCGTGCCTTGCACGTGAGGCGCTGCCTCCGAGTTTTTAACTCTGGGCGCTGGCGCTCTCGTGCTTTACACGTGAGGCGCTACCTCAGTTCAAATTTTGAACAGAGCCTTGCTAACTTATTGGGGGGGAACAAATGCTCCCCACCGTTGCGCTCACGTGGCTCACACGTGAGTGCAGCGGTGGCAACCTTTCCACCGTTTGTTCATCTTGGAAGTTGGATCGTCTTCCAGCGCCTATAAGTAAGGCCTTTAGCCCTTGAGATGACTTCTGTTCATCTTCTTTCTTTCTAGTTTCTGAAAATTTAATTCTCCCTTTAGAGCTCAGATCTCTGCCCAAGGAAATTCCTTTTAGAGTTAGAACCCTGTCCAAATTTGGTAAGGATCGAATCTATTAACAGAGCTTTGCTCTTCTCAGATCATAGATCTTAAAATGGATTTTTAGGGTTACTTAACCCATTAGTTAGAACAATGTTCATCCTTATGAAGAACTCTTAGAGTTCATTTTGTAGATCTAAAAGATCTTAGAGTTTTTACTCTGTAAAAAACTTTGCTTTTTTAGGGCTCTGATGGATTACTCCATCGTTTTCACAGAGCATGGCTCTTTGAAATTTTTGGGGAATTTTTATTCCCCTAATAATTTGAGTTGACAGATGTAATTTCTGTTGCAGAGCACTGCTCTCGAGGGAGTTTAACTCCTTGGCCCAATGAGTCTCTCATTAAATGTGAATCCTTTTAGGATTTCCTCTTTAATGAGTGACTGTCTCATCAATGATGAGCAATGAGTGACTGTCTCATCAATGATGAGCCATCACCTTGATTTTGTGGGTCCCCTTTGGTCCCTTTCCACTGCATTACAGTGTGGTACAAATTTAAAGCACCAAGTGTCAGAATTTGGAATGTAGCACTGACAGCTAACCCTCATTCCTTTTCGCACAGGTACTATGTCTTTCGACACTTCTTTTCCATTTGCTCTCCTTGAGAGTGCATATGCCGACGCGCCCGTAGATCGGGAAGTTTTTGCACTGATTAAAGATCACGACCCGGAGCAGAAGTCTCTTCATTCATGGGGGTTATGGTACAACCAAATTATCCGGGGTCAGCACAGCTTCTCTTGTGCGACGCCTTCAGAGCCGATTTCAGCCATTCACTACGCCGACTCACCCCAAGTGAACTATGCCGTAGAGGAGGTCAACTGGATTTCGGAGGGTCGCCTTCAGCCCTCTATAGCCTCAATACCCGTGCAGCCTGTTCATATCATAATTTTGCATTATTATATTCCCCATTCTTATTCATTTTACAAATAAACAGGTGCTTTTGATCCATGTCTGCTACATAGTTGCAGGTTACAGGTTCTCGGAACAAAACAGTGAAAATGATGAAAAGACGTTATAAAAGTGAGACTACAACCAACAAATGGAAGAATCTTGATCATTCCTACAGTTTGAGAGATAATGAAGATCAATGAACAAGTTCACAAGTACAAAGGCAGTGCAAGGTTCAAGACTTCGACATGAAGCAAACGGTAAAGTCCACGACATTATTCACTGTGGAAATCTGGAAGAAATCTAGAAGACAATCTGAGAAATCAAGTGAAGAAACAAGAAGCAAAATGCAACCAGAAGCAGCCCTAAAAAGTACAGCCCAAGACACCACTATATGGCCGCGGATCCGCGGCCAAACATAGGTTTTGGCCGCGGTTCCGCGGCCATGATGAGCCGTGTCGGTGCAATTTTCGTGACGGTGGATGGCGTGCGTTGACTAGGATTCTTTAGGGTATATTTGTAAATGTAGATGTGAATCGAGTGTAATCCTAGGGTTTCTATGATCTATAAATAGAAACCCTAAACCTCTTTTTTGAGGTATGCCTCTTCTTGTGCCTCATTGTATTTATCAAAATTCAGAATTCAATTCCTGTAAATGATTGAAGAGAGCATCAAATAAAAATTAGAGTAAGTTTTCTTTTTACTGCCCTAGTTAATTTTCTTTCTGCCCTAGTATAACTTTTATTATCTGCCCTAATTAACTTTTATTATCTGCCCTAGTTAAGTAGTTTAGAACATGTTTTTCAATTCCCTAATGAGTGAGTAGTTCCTCACTTGTTAGGGTTAGGAATAGGGAAGGTTTGAGGGATGAAGATCTCTCACCCCTTTCTTGCCCATCACATATTAATTCATAGGACTCCATGCATACATACACACACCGCTCCTTATGGCACCCTATTCCACGAGGCAGCGGTGATACCATAGTATAAAAGACCGGTTGTATATGTTTTCCATGGAGGTTAGGGTAAGAATTAAGAAAGGAAGGACAAGAACCTAGAGGAAGAAATATCATTTCTTCCCGATGGTACTAATCCATTTTATTAATTATTACCATATCACCTCATAGATCTTAAATAGGGCATAGAAAGCGGTGAGGAATATTGACTTTCCAAACTTAACCTAAACCTAACCCTAGCAAGATTTTAATCCTAATAAACTCATTTCAGTTTTTAGCGATAATCATTCCGACAACAATCGGAATTAACTCGTTAGAACAAATTGAGAATACACAAAATCCCTGTGGACCGACCCGTACTCACCGGCTAGCTACCAAGCAACGCCGTTCTTGATTGCGGTAATTAATTCTTTGATCACAAAACATCTCATACAATCAAATGGCGCCGTTGCCGAGGATGGCGTGTTATTTTCTTTTTGTAATTTCGGGTTAATATAAAAATTGAAAAATCATAAAAACTGAAAAATATAAAAATATAAAAAAAATTATCATCTTGTTATTCTTTGAAGGGTTTTCTTTTGAATTGTGCAGGATCGAAGAACGAATTCAGATCTGGAAAATTCCAGAGAGCGAAACAGAAAACAGAAGATCTGAACAAGTAGAGGATAATCCGAACAGAAAACAGAAAAGATTTGGGGATCTGAACCAATGAGTTGACCGCGGAACCGCGGTCAAAGGCTACATTTAGCCGCGGAACTGCGGCGCCATGCTGACGTCAGTAAGCAAAAACTCCTCTGTAAGCTCCTTTTTCTTCTCTGTAACCCCATTATCTCCTTTGTAAAAATTTTATGCAGGGTTCTTTGCGCCAAAAACTTCTCCCCTTCTCCAATAACTTGATCTTGTGCAGGATTCTTTGCGCCGCGCTAAAAAAAATTGTTTGCAAGTGTTTGATTGTGTTTACTGTTTTGCAAATCTAAATTGATTTTAAGGGGCTTGGACAACAATTCAGATTGGGTGGGGATTTCATTACCCTTCTCAGGACCCCAAAAATCACATAAAGTATATTGCATTGACCATCAAGTTAATTAAAAAAGATTAGACTCAGCCCTAAGGACTTCGCGCTCAATAGGACAAAGGAATAGTTGTAGGCATCGACCGTTGATCTAAACCAGACTTTGTGGTGCCTAGGCTAGACAAGTTGGGGAAAGGTAACTTTAAAAGGCCCGTCTCACGGTGATTCGTGAGCGGATCCCTCCTTTCTCTACTTGTGCTTACCTGGCCACAATTGGCGGTGAAAAGGCGGTTTGAGCTCCTCACATCTTGCCCTTTGGAACAGTTAGGAGCTGTCTAGCTGACCTAGGTGATCCTAGATCTAGGCTTGATTATGCATTTGTGATTGATTGAACGTGTGTCTAAGCCTTTTATTGAAAATCTTTTTGCAAAAACTCCTAATGTAAAAAAAACACAAAAAGGAAAAATTTTTACAAAAACTTGCCACTTGTCGCTAAGAAATCCATTGCACCCCACTTGCACCCACATTCTTTTTCTTCTCCTTTTTACATCATGGGTACCCCACCTCCTAAAACACTTGCCGAACTTTGGTACCCTCATCCAAACATTGCTTCCTATGCGAATTGTTTTGGTCGAATTACGGACGACCCCTCCATGCCCAAAATTTCTTTGAAAGATCGAATAGAAGCGTCTAGGAGAAATAGTTCGACTCCACAATCCACTTTGTATCAACCATTTCAACTTTCACCACCTTCTTATGTTGATACTACTCTTTCGAGTCCTGTTGTAACTCCGAAACCTATGTCTATTGCTGAACATATTGAACAATCTCGTAACCGATCTTTCACTCCTTTCAACACTTCCAGTTCTTGGGATCAACAAGTCCATTCACCTTTTTATCCAAATGTTGATCCTATTTCTGTCCAACCATTCAATTCCTACCCGACTTTCACACCTTCCCTAGACATTGTTTCTACACAGCCATTTGGGAGTTTCTAGAATCCAAACAATTTTGAATCTTTTACTGAAACCCCTTCACAACCCATGTCTAGTCTGGAACAGTCGTTGGAAGCTTATATTGTAGCGACAAACCAACAGATGAGGAATTTGGATGCGTCCATTGCCGCCCTTAATTCATCAAGACAACCTAGTGACCCGGTAGCTAGTTTCCAACTAGCTCCAAAAATTCCAATGTATGATGAGGCGGTTGGACAGAGTGAGAATTTGAGTGATGAGAGTGAGTTCTACACACTTCCAAATCAAACCTACCCATCCTCAATTGAATCCCACAACTCCAGTTTTTAAACAAGTGTCCCAAATGATTCACCAGTTAAAAATAAAACGTTTAATGAGTTGTGTGACTTTGTAGTGCTTGATTTGCCAGATTGTGAAGGGTCCCTTTCGAGTGAAACCATCACCAATCCTTTCGACCTCTACACCTCCAATCTAGAACCTGAATTGATAAATATCCATGCTTTTGATGAGGTGTCCGAAAAAATTGATTTTCACTTGATTGAGAATATTGACATAGGGAATATTTTGGATGATGAACCCGCAGATTTGAATGAATTTTTCTCTCCAATTCATCATCCCGAGTCATTAAATGTTTCTCCCGAACTTCATATGCGTCTTGATTTTGATGATAATTGCATGGATGGGATAACTTTTGAGGAGAATTATGAGGATAGTATTGAGGAGAGTATTGAGGATAGTATTGAGGATGAACCAGTTTTGTTTGATGAGTCGGATTTTCCAATTCATCCTCCTGAATCTTTAACTGTTATACTTCCTAAATCACCCCTTCATCCTTTCCATTATTCTGACCACGTAAGAAATCATGCAGGAGGACTGTGAGCTTGAAAAATTTCTGTTCGATCACAACAGTTTTAACGCCACTAGTGCGTTCCTCCTTGAATCTGACACAGTTTGCACAACCGATAATGATTACGAGTGTTTCACTTTTTCAAACGATTTTGAAGACTCATTACCCGAGTTTGAGTCCTTTGAATTTTCGGATGAGTCAGTTGAACCATCTGACTCGGTTGCTTACAGTGATTTCGAACCATTGATGGAATCTTTCGAGTTCGAGACATTCTCACCAATTTTACCACCTCAAAAACTCGAACTCAAGCTGTTGCCTTCTCTTCTTAAATACGCTTACTTAGGTGAGAATGAGACCCTTCCTAAATCACTCTCCTTCGTCCTTTCCATCGTTTCGACCGCGTAAGAATCCGTCGCGCTTCCATTTTCAATGGATGGTTTACCAAGTTCAATGTACCCATGTTTTCTTGCGAATCTTGAGGGATTTGACCCCATTTCTCGACGGGTTGATAAATTAGCACAATCGCTTTTAATACATCGGTTATCACAATTTGTGGTAATTTATTCACTCAATTTACACCCTCAAGTTCGTACTACACTTCTTTCTCTCTTCCGCCATTCTTCTCCGAATATACTGAGACCATATTCCACCATTCTTCCCATACGGTCTCTTGTGTTTCTCAACTCCTTTCTCTACACTCCATTCTTCCACCAACCCCATCATTATAACGATAAAATTTTTGAATGGTTGGTGCTAACCTTTGGCCTGTGTAAGGCCTTATACAGTTTGATTTTTCTCCTCCCTAACTCTGAACTTTAACGCTTAAAACAGTGGAAACACTATCTCACTTAAATTTGGGCGGGGGGGATTTTTGTATATATGTTTTGTTTTTCTTTCAACAATAAAAAAATATAAAAAAATAAACAGGGGAATACCGGCCATTTTGACCCTCTTGGTGTAGCATGACAGTGAGGACACTGTCAAGTTTAAGTTTGGGGGTGTGCTCGGTAAGCTTTCTTCCTTCGCATTCATATGTATATTTTTGCATTTGCATACTTATTTTAAAACCCATAAAAATTGAAAAATTTTAAAAATTATAAAAATTGAAACATTTAATTTTGGTTATAATTGACTTGAATTTGACAAAAAGGTTAACTAGTTAGGAACAACTAGATCTTAGACTTAGTAAATTAAAAACCCTAAAAATAACCTTTCTTAAAATTTAACGATAGAAAGTATATGTCTTTGTAGTTTATTTAGAAATAGGCAAATTTCGAGTTCACTTCTTGGGCTAAGTTAAAACAAGAGAAAAGTATTGATATTTTTATTAAAGTATAAGTCTGAAAAATAATCTCTAAGCTTAAGTCTAAATTATGAAAATATATACCCTACAACTTGCACAAACACGAACCTTGAAATTTGGAATAGTAGAGGAGACCTTGAAATGCTCTTGTCTACAATCCTTAGTATGAAGGAAAATAAAATAAAAATACAAGTGTGAATAAAGAGATAAAAAAATGAACACTGGTTTTGTAATTACTTAAGGCTGCAAAAATAGAAAAATATATAGCGATGGTGCCTTATCACCTAGTGCCTTAGACCAACTGGTTTGGGAGTCACTGCTAAAGCCTTAGGTATTGCAAGACAAGGAATTACGCCTTAATGCGCGAACACAATTTGTAATTGGTCGTTAGTACCTCAAGAAGTATTAACGGTCGCATGAAAGATGTGTGAGCAATTTCATTTAAAAATTCACCAACTAAACGTACTTTAGACGATGGACAAGAGTATAAGAGCTTGAATTGAATTTCCAAGTGTAGGGGTGATACATACACACATGTAAGGGTATGTGATTGGGGTTTAGATGAGAGATAGGAATGAAAAATAGGACTTGTATCTTTAGTAAAGATGATAAAAATTCCTAAGTTGTGATAGAACCCTAGAAGGAGAACTTAAAAGATGCTAAAAGCTAAGTAAGTCTACAGAATATATATAATCTTAAGTTAAATGATAGGGAAGCGTGAAAAATACGGGTGGATAATTTCTGAGTCGAAGATAATAGAGTTCTTGTTAGAAAACCGAATTGGAGGATAAAACTCAATAGGCCAAATTGATAGGATTTTGTGGGTAGTATCCGCTGAAAACCCTCAGGAGACAACACTCCTCCTACTAGGGACACCTAGAGATTTAACGGCTTGTTGCACGAGCTCAGTGCAATCGCGTTTCCCTGCGAAAGTGAGGCTAGGTCTTTTTCAAGAATAAAACTAGGTTTGCTCGAGGACGAGCAAAAGATAAGTTTGGGAGTATTTGTTCATATCATAATTTTGCATTATTATATTCCCCATCCTTATTCATTTTACAAATAAACAGGTGCTTTTGATCCATGTCTGCTACATAGTTGCAGGTTACAGGTTCTCAGAACAAAACAGTGAAAATGATGAAAAGACGTTATAAAAGTGAGACTACAACCAACAAATGGAAGAATCTTGATCATGCCTACAGTTTGAGAGACAATGAAGATCAATGAACAAGTTCACATGTACAAGGCAGTGCAAGGTTCAAAACTTCGACACGAAGCAAACGGTAAAGTCCACGACATTATTCACTGTGGAAATCTGGAAGAAATCTAGAAGACAATCTGAGAAACCAAGTGAAGAAACAAGAAGCAAAATGCAACCAGAAGTAGCCCTAAAAAGTACAACCCAAGACACCACTATATGGCTGCGGATCCGCGGCCATGATGAGCCGTGTCAGTGCAATTTTCGTGACGGTGGATGGCGTGCGTTGACTAGGCTTCTTTAGGGTATATTTGTAAATGCAGATGTGAATCGAGTGTAACCCTAGGGTTTCTATGATCTATAAATAGAAACCCTAAACCTCTTTTTTGAGGTATGCCTCTTCTTATGCCTCATTGTATTTATCAAAATTCAGAATTCAATTCTTGTAAATGATTGAAGAGAGTATCAAATAAAAATTAGAGTAAGTTTTCTTTTTATTGCCCTAGTTAATTTTTCTTTCTACCCTAGTATAACTTTTATTATCTGCCCTAATTAACTTTTATTATCTGCCCTAGTTAATTAGTTTAGAACATGTTTTTCAATTCCCTAATGAGTGAGTAGTTCCTCACTTGTTAGGGTTAGGAATAGGGAAGGTTTGAGAGATGAAGATCTCTCACCCCTTTCTTGCCCATCACATATTAATTCATAGGACTCCATGCATACATACACACACCGCTCCCTACGGCACCCTATCCCACGAGGTAGCGGTGATACCATAGTATAAAAGACCGGTTGTATATGTTTTCTATGGAGGTTAGGGTAAGAATTAAGAAAGGAAGGACAAGAACCTAGAGGAAGAAACATCGTTTCTTCCCGATGGTACTAATCCACTTTATTAATTATTACCATAACACTTCATAGATCTTAAATAGGGTATAGAAAGCGGTGAGGAATGTTAACTTTCCAAACTTAACCAAAACCTAACCCTAGCAAGATTTTAATCCTAATAAACTCATTTCAGTTTTTAGCGATAATCAATCCGACAACAATCGGAATTAACTCGTTAGAACAAATTGAGAATACACAAAATCCCTGTGGACTGACCCGTACTCACCGGCTAGCTACCAAGCGACGCCGTTCTTGATTGCGGTAATTAATTCTTTGATCACAAAACATCTCATACAATCACAGCCGCCGATGGCTTTAGATATTCTGGGGTGGCGCATATGTCAGGTCGAGTCGCGCCCTTGGGGATAGGTGTATATGATCGGCTTGACTCCTCGCCATTCAGCCGGATACCTACAGTGGGCTCGGTACATCTTATCGGCCAAGAAGTCGCTGCTGCTGAAGCTCGGGTTGTACCCCGCTTTCTATGCGTCTCTTTTCCAGTATTCGGCGCCTCCTGTGTGGTGGGTTAAGGCTTTCCTGGATCAATGGAACATCCCGACTCATACCTTTCTCTTATCGGATCGGGATGTTTCAATTTCCCTGGAGGAGTCTGCGGAAATCTCGGGCCTACCCGTTAGAGGGGAACATTACGAGGAAATACTTCCCCCTGACGAATACATCTTCGCCACCAAATCAGTGGTGATGGGTCTGACTCCAGAGAATGCTATTCAACATTGATTCTTGAGCTTAATCAAGGTGTTGAATATTTACGAGAGCCCGTTTCTCGAGTCTGGAGGGCACGGAGTCAGCTTCGCGGATTTCATCACCCGCTTTCTTCGTCCGGAAGTCTTATCAAAACAAGCCGCAAAATTCGCCAAGCTTGACGATCCCTTTAGTTTTGGTTTAGACAACCAGCTGACAGTGGAAGTGGATCAAAGGAATTTCTTCATCGCAGACACTCCGGTCGTCCCCTTTGCAGATCTCGCAGCTTTAGACGTCGATGAGGAGACGTTATTTTTAGGGTTCCTCGGCCTATGGTTAATCTGGTTTGTGCTCCCAATGCACCCTCGCTACATGAGGCCATCCGTCTTCTACCCAGCTCATCGAATGGTTGCTGGGAAGCGAGTGGCCGTCGGGATTGCTGGGCTGGCTCACCTATATCATGGCCTGAGTTTAGCGGCAGATACCACTCAGCCGGAGATACAGCCTGTTCATCTTCCACTGCACTATTTCACATCGTGGATCGAGCTGCATGTGCCTGGCGCTTTTGGAGTCCACAAACGGCCCCACTTCTATGACAGCTATAATTTCCCCCGAGTGATGTTTCTAATTGTGTCTTCTGCTTCAGATCCATCACGGCGAGAGGCTCGGGGTCTGGTCCTTCGCCCGCATATGGTCGGGGATAGCATGACCTTCGTCGATAAGGTCTTAACTATCGGCAAGGAATCCAGTAAAACGGTGCAGCCGCTGCGCGATACCTTCAAAGACGGGGCTCATACATTGAAGGCTTGGGAGATTCTGCATTTATATTCAATCAGGCCGGACTTTTTAGTGTTCAGGTAGAACGGCTCGGCGCTGTTCATGAGGTACAACCCGCACCGTTTTGCTCAACAGTCGAGTTACGATCAGGGTGTCCCGCTTGAGACTTTCTTAGCTAAGTCGGTTGCTACGGAAGAGGGTATCCGCAGCGCGCTGCACCATTTCATACGGCTAAACACCGGGTCCAACTTTTTTATCAGTGAGCCGAGCTGCGTTCCGAAAGCCTCGAACGCATATGTGGCGTGGTACCAGCATGCAGCGGGTGCTGTTATTAGGGAAGAAAGGCGGTTACTGCTCGATCGCAAGGGTGCTGTCCCCGCTGGTAATCCAGCCGTCCCCTTAAAGCACTAGACCACTGTTGGTCCTTCCTAAGAGAAGCTGTTGCAGTTGCGGTCCCGCGCACCTTTCTTGAGAAGCCGCTACCCCGTGTTCCTATAGAAACGGTAGCTGCCGCGTCCCCAGAGCCTGGCGTGGGTATGAAGATCGGGACTCGTCGCCCAAAAATGCCTGTCAAGCGTAAGCTCGTGTCATCGGCCGCCGGCGTTCGCTCACAGAAAAAGAAGAAGTCGCTCTTTTCTGCTGATGTTGTACTCGGCCAGGAGCCCTAGGCTCCCTACAACGTTAGCCCCATAGTACTAACGATGGCTTGTTCATCGCGCCTGCAGATGTTACTGATCTCCAGGCTGCCCTTGTGGCTTCTAAGAGATTGGCTCGAGATGAAGCGGCACCAATCACTATCGCGAAGTCATGTATACTTCAATTACATTCTTCCACGGCTATCTTTTTTTTATTATGCTTCTACTGACGCTTTCTTCTTTAACAGGTATTTCTGCGAAGAGGCTCTCGCGGCTTCTATCAAAACGTTCGAAGAGGAAGAGAGGCTCCGCGCTTCCTTGGGCCTTGGTATAATTCAGTTCATTATGCCTTTATCCATTTTTTTCTTTATTCATGCTCTGACCCTCATTTTCATCTTGTTGCAGGGACTACCATAACTCGGGTTATTCCAAGTGCAGTGCCACTCCCGAGTGGTGACGCAACAAGTCTGTTAGAGCCGGCTACCACTTCCACGGTTATCCCCAAGCCACCGTGGGAGGCTTCGCTAAAGCAGCCAATGATGGACGCCGTAACGGTGTTGGAGGCAGAGCTCGATTCAGACAACGGCGTCCCCATGTCGGAAGTTTTGAGGATTTCAGTTCTCACGGCCCAGACCGAAAGGAAACAGAGGAGGCATGCAGTGAAGGAACGTGATGTCGCCTTGGCTGTAGGTGCAGGCTCAAGTAACATGCCGTCTGTTGATGTTCCTTTGGCGGATGTTCCAGCTGCCCTGTCCATGGTCCATAGACAGGATGTGCGTGCGGCTAGGGAAGAAACCGAAAAGCTGCACCAAGGTAACATAACGCTGAGTCTTTTACTAGAACCCGATCTTCGAATTTTGACATATGTATTTTCTGCAGGTCCAAGTCTTGGCGATGGGATGATGGGTGAAACGATGGCGATCACAGAGCCCGAAGTGGCCACTCTCTATCGGGAGTCTGGGATTGCCCAAACCACTGCTCTTTTCCCGTGTGGCTCCCTGGTATCGGCCGGCGTCGCAAGTGTCACGACGGCCTTCGTCGAATCAGGGGATGAAGCCATGGGCGCAGAAACTACTCCTCTAAGGGAGAGCGAAGAAGCCGCTAAGCCTGGTGATGCTTCCGTCGCGGTTTTGGTTGATGACCCATTAGGTAAGTCTTGAGTCACCGTTCTCTTTTTATTTCTCAATCCCGTTCAGCTTCTTCTGACGATATTTTGTTTGTAGGTGCAGTGAATGCTGAGATTGTGCCATCTGAAGCACCTCCGGTCGTCGCCATAACGGTTTTTGTTCCCTCGCCTTCTCCTATGTCCTCCGAAATGCTGGAAGGTATAGGTTTGCGATTTATTTAGTTTAACTGTGGACACCATCTTCCTTGTATTGACAGTATATTATCGTAACTCTGCAGGAGTCATTTTCGACCATCTATACCAGGTGTTGAACCCGCATTTCTCCTTCCAGTCGAAAGTCATTCCGCCTGCTGGTATTGGTTAATATATTCTTTAGCTAATGTTTCTCTCTTTCTTTATGAACAGCTGTATCATTGCTAAGTCTTCTTTACATTGATCGCAACATCACGGATCGGAGGAGGGGATGGGAGAATATCCACGCCTCCGGTACTCCCAATTTTGTCACCTGTCACAGCCGGTATAGTAGACTCCATTGCTTGTGTATTTTCTTTACTTCCCGAATCGACATTTGACCATAATTTGTTTTGCAGCAATCGCACTGGCTCTAGCTCCCTTTGAGTCTCACATCCCAATGCCGGCAGGGCCCTTTGCTAAACACCCATCTTCCAGGGGCGCTGCGACTAGCCTGCGAATGTTGAGCGAATTCGTCGAGGATCTTGATTCCGAGGCCCTCACATTCATTGCAGATTTTGCTGCTGAGGTTAATCCTATGCTGGCGATGCTCGTGAACTTCCATGACAAAGGTGTCGTTGAGTCTTGGGTTAATTACTGCAGAAAGATCGAGGCTTGCCTGCATGAGATTGAGCTCAAGCATCCCGCTCCTGAAGTATCAGCTTTGAACTCCCAGCGGGCTGCGTGGGTCGAGAGTAGTGTTCCTTTCATCCACCATTTTGAACAAGAGGCGACCCTGAGGCGAAAGGAACATGAAGTAGCTTCAAGCGAATCTGCCCGGTTGCGCGCCCAGGTTGAAGTGAATGCTGCGTAGTTGAAAGCTGTCTTTGACAATCTCCAGCGATGCATTTCGGATGGGTTGACGCTGCGACGGGCGCTTGACTCTACGGATCGGGTCATGCGGGACTGTGAAGCTGTCATGATGGGAACCAATGAAAAGCTTTTGTCTTGTTTGCGATAGTGGGCCCGAGTCGAAGCGAAGTTGGCCGCGGCGGCCGATTGCGAGAAAAGATTGAGAGGAGTGCGCGAGCAGCTGGCTGATTTGTTGAAAACGCCTCCTCCTCAATAACCGTCTTTGTACCCCTCTTTTTTTACTGTAAACTTGCGGTTTATGAATAACATTTATTCATTTTGATTCCTTTGTGAAATGTATTTTGTATTCATTTGGATTCATGAATAAAAGAAATATTTCATTTCGTGTTAGTGCTTCCTTTTCTTTGCTATGTCATTGGCATGTTATTTTAGCAAATGTGGCCCATAGATGGTAGAAAACGGTCCATCTTGATTTCCTTATAGGGTCGCGATGGCTTAGGAAACAGGTTCAGGTTTGCTGCCTAAGACTTTTCAACTTTATGAGCCGTGAGGGTCTCATAAAGACTTTTCTCCCTACGAGTCGAGAGGATGTTGTAGGTGTAATTTCTCCTTAGGGGTCGTAAGGACTCCTAAGTGCGTTTTCTCTTGAGAGTCTTAAGGATCTCACAAGAGAATTTTCTTTCTGCACAGGGACACTAATTTCCCGCCGGTCGAGACGAATCGAGAGATTCTCGCAGAGACACTGATTTCCTTACGGGTCGACGCAAATCGAGAGGTTCTCACCAAGGACGATGATTTCCCTGAATTGAGAGGTTTTTTCGTAAGGACACTGATTTCCCTGGGGTCGAGACGAATCGAGAGATTCTTGCAAAGACACTGATTTCCTTGCAGGTCGACGTGAATCGAGAGGTTCTCGCCAAGGACGCTGATTTCCTTGAATTGAGAGGTTTTTGCCAAGGACACTGATTTCCCTGGGGTCGAGACGAATCGAGAGATTCCTTCAAAGACACTGATTTCCTTACGGGTCGACGTGAATCGAGAGGTTCTCGCCAAGGATGCCGATTTCCCTGAATCGAGAGGTTTTTGCCAAGGACACTGATTTTCCTGGAGGTTGAGACGAATCGAGAGATTCCTGCAAAGACACTGATTTCCTTGCAGATCGACGCGAATCGAGAGGTTCTTAGGTTGACTTGATTCCAAGATGGAGCATTGATCCGGCAGGGAGGTCATTGGGTTTCTGAGACGGAGCATTGATCCGGTAGGGAGGTCATTGGGTTTCCGAGACGGAGTATTGATCCGGCGGGGAGGTTATTGGCTGACTTGTTTCCGAGACGAAGCGTTGTTCTGACGGGGAGGTCATTGGCTGACTTGTTTCCGAGATGGAGCGTTGTTCCGGCGGGGAGGTCATTGACTGACTCGTTTCCGAGACGGAGCGTTGTTCCGGCGGGGAGGTTATTGGCTAATTTGTTTTCGAGATGGTGCGTTGTTCCGGTGAGGAGGTCATTGGCTGATTTGTTTCCGAGACGGAGCGTTGTTCCGGCAGGAAGGTCATTGGCTGACTTGTTTCCTAGACGGAGCGTTGTTCCGGCGGGGAGGTCATTGGCTGACTTGTTTCCGCTTCTTGCGGTGCCAAGGATTGGATTTGACCTGCTCCGC
Source organism: Agapanthus africanus (assembly GCA_030015575.1). Taxonomy (NCBI): domain Eukaryota; kingdom Viridiplantae; phylum Streptophyta; class Magnoliopsida; order Asparagales; family Amaryllidaceae; genus Agapanthus; species Agapanthus africanus. Next base: position 76,134,608 of record JASDDO010000028.1, read on the forward strand.
TTTCTGCGGTGTTGGGGTTGACTCTAGGTTGTCTGTAAACCATAGAGTTCTGGAACTAGGGACTTTGCCATGGCTCCAATTGGCGACGTCGCGTCCGTATCCTGCTGGAATGAGGAGAAACGCCGTTGCCGATCTCTAGGTTGTAGATTTGGCCTTCGCGATTTGGAACTAGGGACTTTGCCATGGCTCCGCTTTGTTGACGTCACATCTGCATCCGGTTGGAGTGAGAAAAATGCCATTGTTGATCTTTAGGCTATAGATGTTTCTATTGAGATCTGACTCTCCGTTTAAAAGAGCCCGGTGGGGAAATGTAGTTCCCTTTTCGTTTATGCCCATGGATTGTATATAGGGGTCACTATGGATTTACCTACAGGGTAAAAGTTTCATTTTATTTTTTTTTATTTTCTTTCCGCGATGCTCTATCATTTCAGCTTCTTATATCGCGAAAGTCGCGATTACCCAATCATTTCGGCTGTTTTTCACGATGCCCAACCATTTCGGCTATTTTTCTTTTTACTCGCTGCTTTTTATTGCGAGTTGCCCAATCATTTCGGTTATTTTTATATGTATTTTTGGCTCGCTGTTTTTTTGTTGCGAGTATAGACTTGAGATCTGATATCCATCTTAGCATCAGTATCGCTGCGACTGGAATATTGCCAGAAGCGAATCATCATTTGCCTATGTCAATTCGAACAAAGGTGGCTTAGCAAACAGGGTTAGGATTCTGTCAACTAAGGCTTTTGACTTCATTAGCCGTAAGGGTCTCATAAAGGTGTTTCTCCCTACGAGTCGAGAGGATCTCGTAGGTACGTTTTCTCCTTAGGGGTCGTGAGGACTCCTAAGTGCGTTTTCCTTTGAGAGTCGTAAGGATCTCACAAGAGCGTTTTCTCCTTGCAAGTCGAGAGGACCTACAAGTATGTTCACCAAATAGGGGATTTTCACACCATTGGTGGAACTGGGTGAGGGAACACTTATTTATGCCCGTGGATTGTATACAAGGGTAAATATTGACCGCCTGTAGGGCAGTTTGGGGAATATGATGGCTTAAGAACAGGTTCAGGTCCTTATATCTTAAGACTTTTGAATCCTGTAAGCCGTGAAGGTCTCATAGGGGGGTCATTCTCCTTACAAGTCGTGAGGATCTCGTAAGTGCAATTTCTCTTTAAGGATCGTGAGGATTCCTAAGTGTTTTACTCCCTTGTGAGTCGTAAGGATCTCACACGGGTATTTTCTCCTTACATGGTCGAGAGGACCCTGCAAGCGTACAGGAAATTTTTTACGAGTCTGCGCCCTTTTGGGTTTTCACAAACTCGCCGGTAGCCCTGCTGTTTTTACTCACGGAGCCCTTTCGGGTTTTCATCCATGCCCATTTCGCTTATGGACGTACCTTTTTTTAACCGCACTAGCCTAAGGATACTGCAGTTCGTAGTAGTTTAAGGACGTTATGGTCCGTAGTTAGTTTAAGGATATTTCGGTCCGTAGTTAGTTTAAGGACGTTTCGGTCCGCTGTTTATTCTACATGCACGTGTATTTGTTACGTGAAGGGATACATGACGATGATATGGAATACACCCAGTTAGGGTGTGATTTGATGGGTTTCGTTCAGCGGCGTGTCAATCCCCTCGTCTGACGGTTCCAAGGATATTTTGCACCGATTCTGCCCCCAGCTCCTCTACGTTATCTTCTCATGCCAAGTGAGCTTTTTCGTCATTTACTGACGAGTGAGAGATCATGTTACAACTTGCCACATAATCCTCGGGTTCTTTTGATAAGTCATCTTCCCCATCTCCACTCTCAAAGATATGGTTGAGAAACTCTTGGAGTGTGATCGGGGTTCGAGCCTTTTGGTTATATTCTTCCAGTGCGTCAATATGCCTTTGCAGGTCCGTGCGTTTGTCGTCAGGCCACGCGGGCTTCTCGGCCTTCTTCTTTTTCTTCGAAGACTTTGACGGCTAGGCCTGGGTATTTTTCCCATCGCTACCAACTCTCGGCGTCGGGCGTGGTTTCAGCATTCCCTCAATGACCTCAGGTTCCAGCGGAATTTTCCACCTGATCGCGGGGCATGCTTGAAGATCCTTCAGCATTTTTTTTGTTTTGGCTGAAAGGACAACTTCCCACTGAGCTTCTTCTACAAATGAACATGATGCCCCCAGCGTGTCTACCCTTTCAAGAGTGTGCTGTTATGGTGGATTTACCTTTCAGTTTTCAGACATTGCGAACTTGCCCTGTTGGTACTGGTCTTCAACCAAGTTTTTAAAGATGTAGCAATCTTCGATTGGGTGGCCCACTATTCGGTGGTAGGGACAGTAATTGGTATTGTTGACGTCGTCCGGTTGCAGTGGGCATCTCGGATCCGGCAGAGTGATGAGCCCGTTGCGCACCGCTAGTTCGAACAGTCTCTTTGTTTTATCCCGGGGAAACGAGTAAGGACGTCTCAACTTCTCATCGAGGGATAGCGGCTTGTTTCTTTGGCGAACAACCGGTCTTGGGCCACTCGGTTGTTGTTGAGCATTGGCGACGAAAGTTGCTTTCACTTTGCCCTTTTCATTCTAAGGATCCGTTTTCTAAGAATACGGTCTATGGCCCATCTGGTCCATTTGGGCCAGCTTTTCGATCAAGGCCTGGAAGGTGGTCGGCTTGAAAAACATCATGAATTGGGATATAGTCGCCTGCGGATCGAGGGTTCCCACGAACATGCCCACAGCAGGAGCTTCTTCTATGCGCTGTTCGCATTTTGACTACAGGTTCCGCCACCGAATCGCATACTGAACCCATGTCTCTCCTGGCTTCACTCGGGCATTGATCAATGCCGTGATCGGGGTGCATTCGCTGGCACTTGCGAAACGCTGAGTAAATAGCAACTCCATTTCTGTGAACGTTTTGATGGAGTCATTCGGAAGCTCCGAGTACCATTTAAAGGCCGTCTCCGCCAAGCCGCCGACGAACTGGCGAAGTAACAATTTATCGTCACCTCCAGTATTGCCGCATAGAGCCCTGAACTGAGCGACGTGCTGATGGGGGTCGTCTATCCCCTTATACACGTGAAATTTAGGGATCGTATATCCTGGCGGGTACTTAATTTGATCGTACTAGCTTGGATAGGGTCACCCAGTTCTGACGACTTGGCTAGTAGCTTCACTTGCCTGATGAGCCCGTATTTGTTAAGCTATGTAGTCATCAAGTGCAGCTTTCGAGATCGTCTCCTCCCTGGCTATTGATAATGCCGGAAGAGGGTTTAATGTCTCCTCTCTTTCGTCTTCAATGATTATTGGGGGATCTTCGGTTGGAGGGTCCGGCTGGATCATCATGCCCACCATATCTTGGAATAGAAGCGTCATTTGTTTTATGTTAGCCGCTTATTCCGCGGCTTCTTTATCTTTCTTTTCGAGCATTCTTCGGAGGAACTCGACATCGGTTTCCTGTTCTTGGCGTTGCTCCGACGACGCTTCCGGGCTTTCTTTCTGCCCAGTAAGTGCGGCCATCTTTGTCAGCATCTCCTGGAATTTCTGTTGTTGCTCTTGAGCCTTTGTTGCGGACCGCGTAAGTGGTCGATGACCCCCAGAAGCACGGCTTTCCTCTTTTTCGGAAGTCATGTAGATGGTGTGCACTATCATGCCCCCAGACTTGGGGCGTTTGGGTTCAATGCCCTTGAGATTTGTCGTAGGCACGGGGCTCTTCTTTGGCCTTCTCCTTTTATGGACGGTCGAGGTTGAGGGGGCTGTCACAGACGATACTTTCTGTGGTACGATGGCGGGATGATTCTCCTCTTGCCGGACCTTCAATTTCTTTGATCGGCGGGAGTAGTCTTTGTCGATTACAGTGTCTTGGACTCTTCGCCAGACCCTGTGGATTTTGGAGGGCGGCCGCTGAGGGGGCTGCTCCGGCTTCGCCTTTGTGATGTTTTCAGCAGGCGGAGGAGACCTTTTTAGTACGGCAATTGGAGAGTTCTTACGCACCCTCCTGAGCGGCTCAAAGCTGTTTCCAGTTGGAACAACAATATCAACTTCCACCATTGGAGCTGGTGGGGTAAGTCCAGAAGGGGAACTGCCCCCAGCTCTCCTCACTCGGTACTAGTGACGACGTCGAGCATGTCGTGTGGCAGGGATCACCTCTATTGTCGAAGTAGCTTCGTCATGCCCCCTGCTTTGAGGAGAGGCTGTTATTGGCACTAGCCTGTCAAAGACTGACATCCGCTGGGAAGGAATGGTCAACCTGTCGAAGGCCGACTTTCGAGTAGGGGAAGTAGTTTGGACGACTTCACCTGCAGCAGGAGTTGGGGTAACCTTCTCCGGTATTGCGAGCCTCTTCGCGGGCCCATTTGAGCTTAGGCTCAGCCTGTCGAAGACTGAAGCAGTAGACTTGGACGACCCGTTGAGAGGGGCCGTGGTAGTTGCAAGCCGATCAAAGAGTGACTTCTTTAGAGCTTCCTGTGATGACACTGGAGCGTTGAAGCTTACTGGCGGGAGCATGGTCCCGAAGAACAATCCAGTGGTGGCCTGTATCATTTGTTCCACCGGCATTGCGATGATGGAGGCCACTTGAGGCCTGTAAGTTCTCCAGACAGGGCGGAGCAGGAGTTGTTGTTGCAGTTGGTGTAGCTAGAAACCATTGATGTTCACTTCTTCTTTCCGCACAGGAGCAAGACACCAAATCTTAGTACTTCGAATCTAAGGGCAACCATAGCAAACCGCGATTTTGTTCGCCAAACACGACACATGAAGTGTGGAGTGGAAAGAGGAAAAGGTCCCACCGGCATGCCAGAATCTGTTTACCCCCGAAAGATGCGACCAGGATGTTGGGACGTCTGGCCTGAATTTTGGGGGCAGATGCTATTTGGTTTTATCCATCCACCTATCCGAAGATGCCAAGTTAATTTATGGCACCATGTATCGAAGGTTTAAACAGATGCCGCCGTTGTAGCAGACTTCGTCAGATTCTCCCTCGTTGTGAGGGGTTTTTGATTGTGGGGACGCTCTTCCCTGCAGGCGCAAGCCCCTGCAGTTAATTACGTTACCGCATAGCGATAACCACTTTCTCCTGCTCCAGAAGGTCACTTCGTGTCGTGTGTGTTTGTTTTATTTTTGGTTGCCCGTGGATTGTATACGGAGACTAATTTGTGTTGTCGCCCGTAGGGCGCGGATTAGTCCAAATCCGTATTTTCTTACATTTGGGTTTGGTTTGATTTAAGGATCGTTAATCTCGTTTGAAATTAAGATCAACTTAAATGTTTGTTAAGGATATATTAATCCGATATTGGACTAAGATCTACTTAACGGTGGTTCAGGATCACTTTTATTCCAACGAAAGAGCATTTGGGTTCTATCGTTTTAGTTTAGGGACATTACGGTCCATTGGGTTTAAGAACATCATAGTCCATGTTTAAGGATATCATAGTCTAAAGAGTTTTGGGTTTAAGGACATCATAGTCCATGGAGTTTAGTTCAGGGACGTTGTGGTCCATTGGGTTTAAGGACATCATAGTCCATGTTTAAGGACATCAAAGTCCATAAAGATTAGTTTAAGGACATTACGGTCCATAGTTAGTTTAGGAACATTATGGTCCATTGAATTGTTGGTTGTCGGGACCCGCCACCTCTCTGAAGACGTTGAAAAATTACGGCGACATATATCAGAGGTGTGGGGAGATGTACCCTTAAACCAATGTCGGTAGGGAGATTTATAGTCGGGTTGGGACTAAGACCAATTAGAGAAATTATGAGCACATGGGCTTAGTTGATCTGAATTAGGGACTATGGTCAACTTGGGCTCAGTCCACTGAGTCTTGAATAAAGTGTTGAACACTTGTTTGGGCTCAGTCCCTTTTTATGTGTAACAATGCTAAGCATTGATATGGGCTCTTACTCTCATCCTATTTCTTAATGTTTTTTTTATAGAGTGTTAAACACTCTTTGTGGCTTTGGGATCTATGGGCAGAGCGCTTTATATTAGACAGCGCCCATGTAGGGGGCATGTGGGGTGCTTGGCGCTGGGTGCCAACCAATGAGTGCAGAGCACTCATTATTTCAGCAGCGCCCACGTGGGGGGCACGTGGGGCACTGGGCGCCAACCAATGAGTGCAGAGCACTCTTTATTTCAGCAGCGCCTACGTGAGGGGCACGTAGGGCGCGTGGCGCCAACCAATGAGTGCAGAGCATTCTTTATTTTAGCAGCGCTCGCGTGAGGGGCACGTGGGGCGCTTGGCGCTGGGCGCCAACCAATGAGTGCAGAGCACTCTTTACTTCTGCAGCGCCCACGTGAGGGGCACGTGGGGCGCTTGGCGTTATTTCTTTCTTTATGCATTTTTCTGAAGAGTTCAATTCTTTGTTCTCCTCTGGATCTTCAATCCTCAAGAACAAATTTATCCCTACGAGAATTAAATTCTCATTTGTGGGAGACTTGTCTCATGGATCTCAGATCTAGGGAAAGAACCAAGTTCTTTTATAAGGTTTAAACCCTCGGGTATGCAGATGAGATACCGTGATCTCTCTTTACCTTAAAGAAAGTTCTTCTTTTTTCTTCTCTCTTCAAGCTTTTTTTGCTTGTTCTTCTTTTTGAACTTAAAGTTTAGGGGGGGTTCTTCTTTGCAAGACTTGAAGTCTTGGGTCCTTTATATATGGGAGGCTGATTTGTTGATTCAGTTGAGGAAATCTCTCATTGAGAGGTTTCTTAATTGATTTGGGTAATTTACCTACCGTTGGATCTTTGATCTAAGGACTTCTGTTTTACAGAAGACATTTTTCTTATTTTTTAACAAGATTGGAAAAATATTTTCCCATACAGAACTTATTCTGTATCTTGGTGATTTTTAATCACTATTGGATCTTTGATCCAATGGTGCTCTAATTTACAGAGCACAACCTTTCTTGTTTAGAAAGATTTGAGGAGTATTTCCTCAATCAGAATTTAATTCTGTATCTTGGTGATTTTTAATCACCATTGGATCTTTGATCCAACGGTGTTCTGATTTTCAGAGCACAATCTTTCTTGTTTAGAAAGATTTGAGGAGTATTTCCTCAATCAGAATTTAATTCTGTGCTCTGATGATTGATCATCTTCGTTGGATCTTTGATCCAAGGGTGGTGAACTTTTAGTTCTGGCGCTGGCGCTCTCGTGCTTTGCACATGAGGTGCTGCCTCAGAGTGTTTAACTCTTGGCGCTGGCGCTCTCGTGCCTTGCGCATGAGGCGCCGCCTCAGAGTTTTAAACTCTTAGCACTAGCACTCTCATTTCTTGCACGTGAGGCGCTGCCTCAAAGTTTTTAACTCTGGGCGCTGGCGCTCTCGTGCTTTGCACGTGAGGCGCTGCCTCAGAGATTTTAACTCTTGGCGCTGGCGCTCTCGTGCCTTGCAAGTGAGGCGCTGCCTCAGAGTTTTTAACTCTGTGCGTTGGCGCTCTCGTGCCTTGCGTGTGAGGCGCTGCCTCAGAGTTTTTAACTCTTGGCACTGGCGCTCTCATTTCTTGCACGTGAGGCGTTGCCTAAAAGTTTTAACTCTGGGCGCTGGCGCTCTCGTGCTTTGCACGTGAGGCGCTGCCTCAGAGATTTTAACTCTTGGCGCTGGCGCTCTCGTGCCTTGCAAGTGAGGCGCTGCCTCAGAGTTTTTAACTCTGTGCGTTGGCGCTCTCGTGCTTTGCACGTGAGGCACTGCCTCAGTTCAAATTTTGAATGGAGCCTTGCTCTCTTTTTGGGGGGGAACATCTATGAACTGAAAGAGAATTTGAAAGGGATGTTTTACCAGTAATAACTTGGCCGGTGGCTTCAGCTTCTTCCACGGTCATTGTGAAAGTCTGTCGCCTCGGCACATTCTTCCTTGCTGGAGGAGCATTCCTCTGTCCGTTCCTTGGTCCTTGAGGTGGGTTCCCTTGAGCTTGATGGAACTGACGAGGAGGAAGTGCAGTCGGTCCACGAGGAGGTGGAGCAGATAGTGCAAGTCTCGGAGCAGGTGCCTGGATAGCTGGGCGCTGCGGGAAAGTGATTTCTGTCCTGGGTGCAACATTTGGTTGTGTCTAGGAGAACAAGACCCAATATCATGAGTATCTGAGCCGCAGACTAAGTAAAGGTGATTGGCACGCCGGCAGTCTTTCATCAGATGTCCATCTCTCTTGCAGTATGTGCAAAAGGCTGAGCTAGGCCGATTGTTCTGTACTCCCGGTCTTCTTGGCAAAAATGGTGGCCTTGAAAAGAATCCTCCTGCCATCAGGTTGGCAGGGTGCTTCAACCCGGCAGACTGAGGTCTGCCCCTCACTTTACCACTGCCTCATATCGGCGGGCTGCATTCAGAGCCGATTCGTGGGTCGAGAAACCTCCTGTGGCTAATGTAGCCTGGATCTCCAGATCTAACCCTTGTTGAAATCGACGGCCTCTGATTTCATCTGTTGGTATCAGGTGTGCCGCAAATCTGTTAAAGTATTGCTGTGTAGTATGTGATATTTTAAAATCAAAATATTGAGATGTATCTTACCGACTGAGCATGGTAAACTCAGCATCGTACTCATCCACTGATTTTGTCCACATTGAACTCTGTTGTAAGTGGATGAACTGTTGTTCCATCTCGAATCTGGCAGTCTCGGGGAAGTACTTTGCGTCGAACATATCGCGAAAGGTCCTCCATTCGATTAGCTGGGTGAGACGGCTTTATTCCGCCTTCCACCAAACCCGTGCATTGTCCGTGAGCTGCAACTTTGCAACACGAACCCAAGCTATCTCTGGTACTTATGTTGCTGCCAGGTCATCTTCAATACTCTGAGTCCATTCCTCAGCTTCTAGAGGGCTCTCTTTTCCTGCGAATTGCTTGGGGTGCAAGGCCCTGAATTGCTTCACCCCAGGTGCTTCTGCCTCTGGTCGGTTCATTAACATAGTAATCTGCTGCTACTGTCCTTCCAGGAGGCTGCAGATCACCTCAAGCAAAACTGTCTGCTCATTGATCGGAGCAGCTATTTCAGGTGTAATTGGTAGGGGAGGTGGAGTGTTGTTCAAGTTGGTGCTGGTGTTGTTTGGGGAATCCATAATCTTGAAAGAAAAATTTGGGTTAGGACGGATTCAAAATATATGAAATGATAAGATTCAAGGAATAGGTATTGTAAGGAATGTTTTCAGTTGCTGGTTCTTGTGTTATATTGCTTAGGTTGTCCACGCAGAATAGATCTGCATGGGCCTCCAACAAAACCTGTCACGCCCCGCTTTCCAGTCTACGGGCAGAGGACGCGACGGTCACGCAATGTATTTACTCAGAAGTAAACACGCTAAGCGTATCTAAGCAATATAAAATGAATTATACACAAGAGACAAGATGTAAATAAACATCAACTTTATTTATTAAACATTCTTTTAACAATACAACTGAAATGAAAATACATGGAATAAAAGCAATGCCTAAACAATGGCATAACAAAAATGAAAATGAAAGGTAATGTACAAGTGAATCTAAAACTCCGGGTCTTCAGTAAACTGATCCAAATCCTTGCTGCTGGGCTCGATCTCCAGTGAGTCCGAATCACCTGACGACATTCCAAAGAAGAAAGAAGAGAATGTCGTCAGCGAACAAATCGCTCGGTAAGTCCCAAGGGTAAGTAGAGACAGAATAGACAGAGAGAGAATGTAACTTTTAAAGTTGTATGATATTGTTACGCTGTTGTTTGTAGCTTAGTACAGAAGAGGCCAGTGTATACGAGAGAAGTCTCACTATCCCGGAGACTAAGGTATACAGAGTACAAGGATCCGTTCAGCCACGGTACGACGGCAATGGAGATTCAGGTTTGGTGTCTTATGGTTGCAGTCTCGTGCCACTTCTAACACCTTCCGTACCAATCTACCCCTTATAAACCCCACCATATCTTGATTGTATTGTATTGTCTTGTAAATTGTATAGATGGATGACTTGCTGAAACCATGATATCAGTAATGGAACGGATATAATGGAAGAACATATAAATGGAATATATCCATAGTTCGGTTCAGTCAATACAGATTGATATAGATTGAATAGATAGATTCATATTGAATCATGTTGTACTGTAGTTTGTACTTGAATCACATTCAAGTTCAGACTGATTAGGTTGAGACTCAGTCTGAGTCAGACACTTTTAAAAGAACATGAAATCCTGATTGTTTTGGTGTTATCGGTAACTGCTGCACATGAACGGCAGGATTTGTGTTTTTTTCAATAACAATTACCGTGTTGATAACATCGTTTGTTAGATTGTCTACCTTAAATAGGCAAGCACCCATATCTCCGGCTCCCTGAGGCTCTAGAGACTGGTCCGGCTTAAACATATGTTTACTATAGTCCTTATTGTAATTTAGTATAACTTGAGGGGGTTTAATGTAAAAATAGTTTTGGTATAATTTCAAAATACACCTCAAGCATTTAATTATCATCTTTAGAGTGTTCATTGATTTATATTTTATAAATGTGACATTTCTAGTGAGTAAAACCTAATTTCATAATATATGGTATTTATTTTTAATATGGATATTGTTTTGAATTATCATGGTAGTTTCATGTAATATTTGACTTCTTTCCTTGAGTTTTGGAAACATGTAATATTATATATATATTTAAAATAGGTATTTTGGTAATATTTATATATACATATTTAATGAAAATAGTTTTATTTATTTTCTTGTAAAAATCTCATTTTTCTAAAGAAAAATGTATAAAAATTCCATCGAGACCGAATGCTCCTTGCGGAGGTCTACATCTCACTCTACTGAGTCCGAGAATGTGCGATAACCCGCACCATCCCGAACGGGATTCCCCAAAATGGGTTGTAGAGCTATAATTGCATGGAAATGTTTAATACATCTTTTTATAGAAAATGGTTTTGTAAGTTTAGGGTATTTATTTGTAAAGTCGTATTTTCCCGTATTCTGTTGTCCCAAAATTCATCATGCTATGATAGAGATGTGTGTTGTGATAAGGTAGGTCATTACCTCATGAACTATCTAAAAGTATAGTAAGGAAATAAGTTATGATGTCGAAACTAAAGTATGTGGTATTTTTCCGAAAAAAGTGCGATAAAAGTTATAAAAACGATTCTTTTGATGTAAAAATTGTTTAATATATTTTGTTAATGTTTAATGATCATGATATGAGAGTTTGGTATTATTGTGTTTAAGAAAAATAGAAATTTTAAGGAAAAACTGAATCGGAAGTCGGATTAACTCCGCTTCCGTCGGGTTTTTAGTTTTGAAAGTTTTTAGAATGGAGAAAAGAAGAGAAATATGGACTTACTGGTTTGTTGGACTAGAGGAGAGAGAGAGGGTCCTAAAGAGAGGTTCGTGGCGTCGTTTCGTTGCCGGAAACTCCTCGTATCGTCTCCAGAACTTCGTCGGAGCTTCGCCCTTTGCTAACTCCACTTGCACAATATAAAGACTTGGGAATTCTTGAGAGTTTTGGCAGGGATTTATGAGTGAGTAGGGGTATGAAATGGAGTGGTATTTATAGAAAACATTAGGGTTTAGGGTGTTTAAAGAATGCATTGAAATATGCATTAAAATTGGATTAAATGGGCATTTTATTGCTCTCTGGAAATATTCAGAGTAAACAAGCAATTTGGGGTTAGTGGGGTTAGCTGAAAGGGTGCAAGGGCAAAGTTTGGGAGCATTTGGGATGGTTCTACTCGATGGTGCCAGTTTTTTCTATGGGTTTCGCCGGCCAAATTCCGGCGGGTAGGCTTGGTTCTTTGGCCATGTGTCCCTGTCGTCTGGTCTACCCTCGTGCACATATTTGATTAGGCCGTGTCTCTTCAGTTTACGTGTAGTGCATGTGTAGACTCTTGGGTTCTAAAAAGATTAAAAGAAATTAAAACAAAACGATAATATGGCTGATGGGATTTGAACTCTGGTGCTTTGTCTCAGCATTGCAAGGCTTTACCAGTGAGCTACAAGCTCTTTCTTGCTGTTCTAATTCAAAAAAAATTCTTATAGCATTCACAGGAAATGTAAATACCCCAATTGTACATTAACTTTTAAACTGTTTTATGTACACAAGAATTAGAGTTGTTACAACTATAGACTCTCGGGTGGATTGTCTTTGACTTGAGAGGACCGATGAGGAGGCTCGATCCGTGTACGATCCGAGGAGCCTATGACGAGGAGGAGGACGGCAAGAAGACCTAAAGGACATGGTTCTGTGAGGTATAACTTTCTATCCAAGTAGTTAACCTCATACAGTTTTGCTAGTTAGGGTTTAGTATCGATCTTGGAGTTCAAGTCGGTGTTGCGAAGCCCGAAAAAATCGTTTTTGCGTATTTCGCCTCCTGCGAACCCGCGGGGTGCGCGACATCGACTTACAGTGGTATTAGAGCCTACAAAACCTTAACTAACAATTTAGACAATGTGTAAAACCACGAAACCGAAATAACTCCAAAACATCGAAATCAAAATTCAAGTTTCTGTCAAATTTTTCGGAGGCTCTAAATTTTTTTTAAACAATTACAGAGTGCTCCTTTTCTTATGAATGAACACAGAATAAAAACGAGTCAATTCCACCTCACCTTGGCATGCTAAACTCTCAAAATGACCAGCCTTACGGTTTAGTAGTGGGGAATTAGGTTCAGTTTTGTTCTGTGTTCTTGTCACTTGGATTTAGGGTTTCAGGTGGTGTTTGATTTTGCCAAGTTTGCATATACTGTTATCTTTCTGTTGTGGCAATACAGAGTATTTCGAAGTTGCAGTTTTAACGTCGTTTAACATGTTTCAATTGTTATATGTGTTCGTAAACTTCCGCTAATTGCTATATGTCGGTTAGTTGGAGGTTGCACATATCTGTTGTGTTTTGTGTATATGGAATATTGGATCATCGATGATGAATAGCCGGGGGATGTGAGAAGAGAGTTTTCTTTCTTTCATTCGATATAATTGTAAAGTGATGTAATATTATTTTGCGGGACACATCCGGGTTAAGGTTGTAGCCGCCATTGTATTATTTCTTTTACTGTTTTTTGCTCCTAGGATAGACCTAAGGTGGGGTGCACAAACTACCGGGTTCTTGAAGTGCCGAGTGGCCTACTCATTTTACTGACGGGGGCTACTTCACTTCGGGAATTTGGCGGGTAGTTTGCCGCAGCCGTAGGGGTCTAGGGTGGGGTTTGGGTATTCATCACGATCGTAGAATCTGTCTTTAGTTACAGGCTTAAACGAAACGCGGAATTCCTAGTATATCCAATATGTTCATCTATGATCTGGAATGCCTATTATTGCGTGAGACGAATGGATATATTATATATGTTATATAATAGACGTTGCTTATGTTTTGCACCCGCACTAGTCCAGCCCCCGTTCTGGCGTTAGTTAAGTAACCTAACGGTATTAGACGGGGCCCAGTGGCGAATACGGATGACATAAGCGTACGTGGTATTTTCGTTTCTTTCTGCAATGGTAGGTGTAAATGATAGGAATGCATTATATGATTAATGCAAAGCAAACAAACCAAAGCTGAATCGTTGGAACAATTTCAAAACCACTCGGTTTTTTCAAAAAAGTAAACTTTTAAATGCAGAGCCTAAGCCACTCCTTTAAAAGGTATCAGGTTCCTTCGATTATATCAAGTTCACTACATTCACTGTTTCGCCAAAACCATTCGTAGCCCTCCATCATTTCATTTGGGTATTCAGTAGTATTCAAGCTATATATTTTGACTTTCGCCAAGGCATAGTGATTGGTAGCTACTGAATATTCATCTGTAGCATAGATAGACGCGTTGGTTTAGAACAGTCGTACTACTATTTTGGCCTTCGTCAAGGGTATGTACGGGTGGGTTCAAATTAACCTGGACAATGAAGGGTAGAATTTGACCTGCGACTTATGATATGTTGGCCTTCGTCAAGGTCATAAGAGCTTGGGGCAAAAATCCACATCGGGAGTTTCTAAAGAAACTGAAACTTGCTAGTGTTGCATACCATTTGGAGTGTGATAATTTTGGTAGGATTCCTTGAGGATTATCTCACAATGATATTTGGATCCCTATCCTACTGGGAGTATCCGCTACTCCTCGGGAGATTTTTCACTAAACGATCAACGCTATAAACTAAGTAGGTGTCTAGAACGGTGTTAGCAGGGCTACGCCTCCAGGAAAAAGAGATTATGTAATTAAGGAACTTCACGAAAGCGTTGGAAAAGCTCCCTCGAAATACCAACACCAGCCTGGCCGAAAGGTTAAGCAAGAATTATAAGAGTGAGATTAATCCTGACTAATTCTTCTTTTATGGTTTGAGGAAGGATTCAAGATACAGTGGGAGCCATCCTGTTTAGATAAACTAAAAACCAATCTAAACTTGCAAGAGCATCATGCTGAGTGTTTCCTCTTCTCTCTCTTAATTGCAGAGACCAGGTGACCAGACTTAGGTTACAACTAGATAATAAATTGACTGAGCCAGACTATATTGATTGGCAAAGGTTTATCCAGATGTCCATTATCTATGACAAGCTGGGCCACCTCCTTACTACTAAAGCCCCCGCCGTCCCAGGTCCAGTTTCCACCGTCGCAGATGTTGATATCCGTAAGACAAGGGAAAAAGACTGTGCGAATGCCAAGTGCCTTGTGTTGGCCTCAATGGATAGTGAAAACCATAGGCAGCACGAGAAGATGGACTTAGCTTCTATCTTCCTCCATAACAAAGATTTATATGGAGAGCAATCTCGTATCACAAGATATGAGAGCTCGAAAGAATTGCTTCAAGCGAGATTGGCTGTCGGGTCATCTATAGAGGACCATATCCCTACAATGATCAGCTATATTAAAGAGCTCACGGACCTAGGGACCACGTTGGAGAACGAGTTATGTACTAACTTAATTCTACAGTCCCTCCCTTCTACTTACGCCCTGAAGGAAACCAGGGAGACACCCGTTATACTTATTGGGGAATCTTCCTCTTCTAGATCCAAGGTGAAAGCCAAGGGAGAGAAGAAGAAGTCCTCCACTAAGCCTATAGGCGGTGTCAGTAAGATAGAAAGAAAGGGCAGGGCAAAAGTTTCAGGACTAACAGTAGGGAAGGAGGGTTGTTCATATTGTCATGGGAAAGGGCATTGGTAGAAGGAATGCAGGGCTTGGAAAGCAAAAATCCAGGATCCGAAGCACGTTGTGGTTTCGGCTTCAGATGTGTTTGTGATTGAAAACTGTATGTCGATTAAATCTACTTCCTGGGTACTAGATACCGGATCAGGATCTTATATCTGTAATTCATTACATGCTTTAAGAAACCGTAGAGTTATCAGGGCAGGTGATATGACTCTCAGGGTTGCTAACGGAATGAGCATAGACGCTGTATCCGTAGGGGAATATCACCTAGAATTGACAAGTGGGCATATATTGGTTTTACGTAACTGTTTGTGTGTACCTAGTCTAACTTGTAATATCATATCTGTATCTTTACTTTCTAAATAAGGATATGATTTTATATTTGTAAGCGATGTAGTCCACATCCACCTAAATCATGGTTTGATTAGGTCAGGTACACTAGATAATGGTATATACGTATTAAATCAAGCTCAGGTTTTCAACGTCCAGAACACACTTAAAAGAAAGTCTCCAGAATTAAATTAGGCTTTCTTATGACATTGTAGACTGGGTCACATCAATGAAACACGGTTGACGAAGTTACATAGAAAGGGATATTTGGATCTGTTCGAATATCATTCTTATGCAACCTGTCAATCTTGTCTCAAAGGAAAGATGACAAAGACTCCGTTCACTAGACATGGAGTAAGAGCGAGCGAGCTTTTGGGACTCATACACAGTGACGTGTGTGGTCCAATGTCTACACATGCAAGAAGTGGTTATTCATATTTCATTACTTTTACGGATGATTTCTCTAGGTATGGACATGCCTTCTTGATGAAACATAAATCCGAGGCCTTTGAGAAATTCCGAGAATATAAGAATGAAATGGAAAAACAAACCAGCAAAAGTATCAAGACACTGAGATCTGATCGAGGTGGTGAATACTTAAGTGTTGATTTCCTGGATTACTTAAAAGAGAATGGAATTCTCTCTCAGCTTACTCCTCCATACACATCTCAACACAACGGTGTATCGGAAAGGCGGAATAGAACCCTATTGGATATGGTACGTTCCATGATGAGTAACGCTGAGTTACCGCGATCCTTCTGGGGTTATGCACTAGAATCAGCTGCATATCTTTTGAACAAGGTTCCTACCAAGATTGTGCCTACCACATCATATCAGATGTGGAGCGGGAAGAAACCCTATTTTCAGTATATGAAGATATGGGGATGTCTACATTTTGTAAAAAAACAGCATGCGGACAAGCTCGAGGCACGCTCAGTACTGTGTAAGTTTGCGGGATACCCAAAGAACTCCAGGGGGTATCTTTTCTATTACACAGAGGAACAAAAGGACTTTGTTTCTCGTCATGCCCACTTTTTCGAAAATCAATTTTTAGAAAAAGAAACTAGTGGGAGCGCAATAGAAGTGGAAGAAATTCCAGAACCATAAGCTATTACCGAAAGCATGGTAGAACTAGAGGCTTCGAAAGAACAGGACATCCCCGTGCCACTCCGCAGGACTAGTAGGCAGTCTCATCTGCCCGAGAGATACTACGGTTTTCTCATAGACGGGGATAGAAAGGATTGCATCATTGACAATGATGAGCCATCTAGCTTCCAACAAGCCATTCAGAGCGGTGACTCGGTAAAATGGCTGGATGCAATGCGGACCGAGATGGAGTTCATGTACACCAACAAAGTATGGACTTTGGACATTACTTCAGAATGGGTAAAACCCGTAGGCTGCAAATGGATCTTCAGAAAGAAGATTGGTGTAGATGCATAGGTTGAAACCTATAAGGCTAGACTTGTTGCAAAATGTTTTCGTCAAAATGCTGGTTTGGACTATGATTAAACCTTTTCTCCAGTGGCTATACTCAAATCCATTTGGATCCTTCTTGCCATTGCTGCTTTCCACAATTATGAGATTTGGCAGATGGACGTAAAGACCGCTTTTCTAAATGGTAATTTGGAAGAATGCGTCTATATGGATCAGCCAGAGGGTTTCATTCAGAGTGGGAGCAGCGGGAAAGTTTTCAAGTTGCTTAAATCCATTTATTGATTAAAGCAGGAACCGTAGAGTTAGAACATCTGTTTTAATGAGACGGTCAAAGAATTCGACTTTATCAAAAATTCAGATGAACCATGCATCTATAGTAAGATTGTAGCAAGAACTATGGTATTCCACGTCTTGTACGTGGATGCCATTCTCTTGACAGGAAATAACATTCCTATGCTACAATCAGTCAAATGATTCTTGTTACAGAGGTTCTCTATGAAAGACCTGGGTGATGCCTCCTACATTCTGGGATCTAGATCTATCGTGATAGATCTAAGAGGATGTTGAGACTTTTGCAGTCCAGGTACATCGACACCATACAAAAGAGATTTAGTATGGAAGATCCAAAGCGCAGTAGTCTACCGGCTTGTCACGAAATCACCCTCTCCAAAGAGATGTCTCCCAAGACTGATTTGGAAAGGGCTCGTATGACGATTATACCCTACGCTTCTACGGTAGGCTCTATAATGTATGCGATGTTGTGTACCAGACCAGATGTTGCTTACGCACTTAGTGTGGTAAGCCGGTATCAGTCAAACCCAGGGGAGAACTACTGGATAGCAATAAAAAACATTCTCAAGTACCTGAGAAGGACTAAGGAGACGTTCTTGGTGTATAGCGGAAAAGACCTCCAGATCGAGGCCTTTCTTGACTCCAGCTTTCAGAGTGACAAGGATGACTCCAAGTCCACGTCGAGTTATGTCTTTACCCTCAATGGAGGGGCGGTCTGTTGGAAGAGCTCCAAGCAGGACACCGTTGCTGACTCGACGATGGAAGCGGAGTATATCGCTGCTTGTGACGCCGTGAAAGAAACAGACTGGATGAGGAAGTTCCTAACAGAACTTCAGGTGGTTCTGTCCATTGTAGATCCAATACCTCTGTATTGTGACAATAACGGCGCTTTAGCTTTAGCGAAGAAACCCAGGTCCCATCAGAAGTCTAGACATATCTTGAGGCGGTACCACCTGATCAGGGAGATCGTTGATCGCCGGGAGATCGAGGTGCGGAAAGTTGATTCGGAGAACAACACTGCAGATCCATTCACAAAGGCCATCCCTCAGACACAGTTCAGGAGGCTGTTCGAGATGATAGGTTCGCGATATGCCAATACACGGCCTTAGTGAAAATGGGAGATTGTTAGTGATATATGCTCTAGAGGCCATTATTGTATCATATTGGTTTGTATATTACATATTGGAAGGTTGGGATATACACGGATATAGTAACAGTCTTGCTCGAAATGGTAGTATGCTACCTGGTTTTTTTCTACCTCAATATGTGCATGTGTTTCTTTTAACATATCGCTTATACATATTAGTAGAGCCCTTAAGATCTTTGCTTGATTACCAGCGTTGTGATGACAGTCACACTAGTGAGAGCTGGGTAGTCTATAAGCACATCCTTATACAGGTCCCTATTCATAGGATTATCGAGACGGGGTATCGATACTCCAGAGTAGAGTAGTGTATATGTTTCTTATCCCAGCAGGGGAGATGGTCTGTCCCACAGCTATTAGTATGCCGTACTGGAGATAGTATGCAGGTGCTCATTAGATTATGAGTACACTGGACAGGACTCGTAGGGAGATGCTGGTGGGTATTATACCTATAGTCGTGTGGCAGTTCCCAGGTGACATGAGTACAGCTTAGTTTTTCGACTTGACACTGCTACTTCGTTTCGAGTGTGTTTCCACTCTTCTTAGATTACTACCCTACCACGGCTCAAAGGAGTCATGAAAACAGGTAGTAGTTGGGTGCAGTCCCGAAGCACTTGGAAGCAGTGATGGTTAGATAGGATTCGACTCTCTCGCTATTGGGGGTTGATATCGCGCTGTGTTCGGAAAGCCATTACACAAAGTCCCGGGCCAGGGCAAGCGAGATTTACTGGTAGGTACTCCAGTAGTTTCTCAGGGTGTTTTGGGCTACACTCCGATACGAATTATTACGCTATTAGGGGTCTGATAGCTACCACCCCTTAGGCCCGATATGCAATACTCTTAGACGAACAGACCGGACTGTACGGAGATTGTCACAGATAGGCTCAGTAGGAGTTCGGATGAGTTTGCTCATCGGCCTTCTTATCGACAGATACCTGGGTAGCCGTTACGTGCAGCTAGAACCGCTGACGGCTTGTGGTTAAACCCATTGCCGGCGTAGTGTCGAGTCTTTAGAGTCCCACACAGAGGGTTTCCCTGCATCGGGCAAAAGATGTATAGGCCGTATGGTTTTACGGCAGGGCTTCGATCACATACGTGTACTTGTGCACGTATGATGTTCGGGCGGATAATACTAGTGGGCTTTGGTTTAAGCCGTATCCTGATATTATATTGATGGATTATTTTCGTCTCTTTGTATTCGTATTTTTTGGAATACGGATATGGGTATGTATATACGGATGAAGGGTATTCTTGTAATTTGATCAAGTATACTTCTAGAAGAAGACACCTCATTTCTATTATAACCATTTAGGTTAAATACTTAATGAGGTGGAGGATGAGGTGTTATTTGACAAAGGATGAAGTATGGCTACTTGGTGACTCATGGATGACTATTGAGGCAAGGTGGCACTTATATATTTTGTGGGATATTTTTTGAGATATTTTATGGTGAATTATTCGCCTCAAAGTCATCACAAGACTTAGCCATCTTCATTCATTCATCTCTTGAACACTCTCTCTCCTCCAAACCTCTTTCTTCTTCCTCTAACCCTAAATGTCTCATGTGTTGAGAAACCTAGGGTATTTAGAGACAAACTAATCCATCTTCACTCTCTACATCATCTAGGACATCTAGTTTAGCGAACTAGGTGCCTTAGTTACCTCGGATTTGAGTTTGGAGCTCGGACTATAGACTCTCGGGTGGATCGTCTTTGACTTGAGAGGACCGACGAGGTGGCCTGATCCGTGTACGATCCGAGGAGCCTATGACGAGGAGGAGGACAGCAAGAAGACCCGAAGGACATGGTTCTGTGAGGTATAACTTTCTATCCGAGTAGTTAACCTCATACAGTTTTGCTAGCTAGGGTTTAGTATCGATCCTGGAGTTCAAGTCGGTGTTGTGAAGCCCGTAAAAATCATTTTTTGCGTATTCCGCCTCCCCGTGAACCCACGGTGTGCGCGACATCGACTTATAGAGACCCGTCTGACCAAGATGACCAGCTGGGCGACCTTTTCGCAATGTTTCTTGGAGAAGTTCTTTCCGCAATCTGCTAGGGAGGAAATGGAAGAGAAGTTCATTAGCTTGAAGAAAAATAGCGGATCCGTTGATACTGATGCTGCTGAATGACCCCCGACTCAGTCGATTTGCAGGGCCCTTAGTTGCCAACGAGGCAGATAGAGCAAGGCGGTTTATGCGTAACTTGGATGTGGAGATTCAGAGACATATCATATCATTGGGATTGACCACTTTCTCCCAAATTCTCAAGGCGGTTAGGGAACAACAGAGCTTAACAGTAAGAGTAAAAGGTACTCAATAGCAAGCAGTTGTAGTGCAGAAGACTCCGTATGTGCCAACCAGAGTTCCTGGACGTAGAGGCATTCCAGTAAAAAATACGAGAGATAGTACCTATGAAAAGGCCTTTTGTATCAGATCAGAAAAGACTCTGATTTGTGACTTCTGCCGTCCACGCGGCCACACGCAGAAAGAGTGTCGAAAGAGGCTTGGACTTTGTTTATTTTGTGGATCGGCTAACCATACCATTGGCACGTGTCCTTCGAAACTACGATTGAGGGACGATGTACAAAAACCACCGCAGAAGCAGACTTATGGGCAGAAGCAGATTACTCAGAGGCCTAATCAGGGACGAACCTTCACCTTGACGGCCGAGGAGGCCAAACCTGTTAGTTATATGTATGCCCTAGAGTCCATTATTGTATAATGATGTATATTATAGTGGATGCTTGGATATATATAGAGAGGACTTTCTTGCTCGACATGATAGTATGCTATCTGGTTGCTCTTTGTCTTAACATGTAGACTTGTATTATGATACTGTCTTGCTCTCACATGTTGATAAAGCCCTTAGGATGTGTACTTGACTACTAGGACTATGATGGAGATCATACTAGTGGGGCCAGGGTAGTCCATAAGTACATTCTTTAATTGTTCCTAGCCGAGGGTGTATCGAGATAGGGCATCGATATTCCAGAGTAGACTAGCGTATACGCTTCTTGACCCATATGATGGGCGATGGATGATCCCACATCCATTGGAGTTTGACATCAAAGATGGTATACGGGTGCTCAGTGGAGACTGGGTACACTGAACGGACTCGCTAAGAACTCCTAGCTGGTATTATACCTATCGTCAGATAGCAGTTCTCTGATGACACTGGTACATGTTAGTCTGTAGACCCGAGATCGTCATAGAGTCTTATGTGATTCCCACTGTGCTTTGATTTCCACCGTAGCAACTGCAGAATGTTATATGAGATGTAACATGAACACTGGACAAACATGAACCCAATTGGCTGGATTTCACCCGACGAGATGGCTTAAAAATCCGGCCTGGTCGGCCCCTAGTAGTTTTCTTGGGTTCGTTTTTGTTCGGTGTTCTGGTATCTGGGTTTTGGTGTTTTAGGTGTTGCTTGTTTTTGCTGAAATTGCATGAGGTTGTATTCCCATCTCTCTCAGCGAAGGGACTACTACACGGAGCTATTGAAGTGAAGGACCGGTCTATAAAGATTGTATTCCTTGTTCACTTAGATGTAAAGATGTACGGAGGAGTAAGCTGAGAGAGAATCTTATTCTCTTTTAAATAATTCAGGAACTCCATGCCCAAGTATTCTTTTCTTCGATGTGATTGAGGAGGAGAATATTTGGGCATGATGTTCTTGGATTATTTAAAAGAGAATAAGATTCTCTCTCAGGTTACTCCTCCGTACACATCACAGAATATCAGCAGCAGAAAAACACATATGAAATATTGGATATACTAGGAATTCCGTATTTTAAATTAAGCCAGTAAAAAATATGGATTCCACGGTCGCGATAAATAGCCAAACCCACATCCCTAGACCCCTACGAGAGCGGCAAGCAACCCTACCAATTATAGAGTTAGGAGACCCGGTCTCGACTCCTCGAGATGGTCTCCCATTGGACTCTAGAACCCGGTTACTTGTGCTCTCCTCCTTGGGTCTATCCTAATGCGGAAAAGTAAATAATATATATCAATGGTGACATCATCCTCAACTCGGAAGTGCTCCAATAAAAGAATATTACATACAAGTTTTTATATGAATGAAAATGAAAAACTCTCATCTCACATAAAAAACCCCGGCTATTCAAAACACGACGATCCAATATAACATATCACTAGCTGGGCAACAAAAACCATGGGAAATGAAACCATGGTTTTGACTTTAGTCAACACAAAAGAAGTGTGTAGAAAGTCAACCATGATTTTATTCCCATTTTGCTTTTCTCAATAATCAAAATATATAAATATGTTACCATGTGAGTCTTGCATTGCTATCACCAATGTATCATCAACCATGACACATGTATGCATACATGCGTGCATTCATATCAATATATACATATACTCATGCATGCATCATAAAGAAAATGAGATATAAATGAAGCTTTTCTTTTATTTGTGTGTTGTATATTGAAAACTGTGTGTTTATTTAGTCAGTATATCCTGTTATTAAGTGTACCAGAACCAATCAACTCTTGATTTAGTTTAATATTCATAACATTATACTGCAATACAAAATGATATCCTTCATTGTCTAACAAAGGAACGGATGTTATATTACAAAGCATGCTAGGTACAAAATAACATGGGTTCAAAACCAATATACAACTCGACGGCAACCCTAGATGATACTCTTCCACTGAAACTGCATGTACATTGGAACCATTTCCAATTCGGAGAGTGTGATCACCAGTCTTCAAAACTCTGCTATTTCTTAAGCCCTGTACAGAATTGCAAATATGATAACCCAAACCGGTATCTAATACCCAGGAAGCAGAGTTTATAGAAAAATAGTTTTCAGTCACAAACACACCTGAAGCTAAAGTATCACCCTGCTTCTTTTTGTTGAGATCAGCAATATACACGACATAATTCCGCTTCCAATGCCCCGTCTTCTTGCAATAGAAACATTCTCCATTTCCCGACTTCTCAACCTTAGAATAAAGTTAGAATTACGACTACGAAACACTCCGAATTGCTTTTACAGAAAGTTAACATCTCATGCAATTTCAGCAAAAACAAGTAACAACTGAAACACCAAAACCCAGAGACCAGAACACCGAACAAAAATGAACCCAAGAAAACTACCGGGGGCCGTCCAGGCCGGATTTTTAAGCCATCTCGCCGGGTGAAATCCGGCCAATTGGGTTCATGTTTGTCCAGTGTTCATGTTACATTTCATATAACATTCTGTAGTTGCTTAAAAAAATTTTAGATGACTTAAATATTACGACAGAAACTAAGTTTTTGTTTCGACTATTTCGGTTTCGTAATTCTACAAATATCGTCTAATTCTCTAGCCTGTCGTGCTAAGCATTCCTACAGTGGTATCAGAGCCAGGCTAGAGAATTAGACGATATTTGTAGAATTACGAAACCAAAACAACTCCGAAACACTCGAAACAAAAACCTAGTTTCTGTCGAAATTTTTAAGTCGTCTAAAATTTTTTTTAAGCAACTACAAAATGTTATATGAGATGTAACATGAACACTGGACAAACATGAACCCAATTGGCCGGATTTCACCCGGCGAGATGGCTTAAAAGTCTGTCCTGGCCGGCCCCCAGTAGTTTTCTTGGGTTCATTTTTGTTCGGTGTTCTGGTCTCTGGGTTTTGGTGTTTCAGGTGTTGCTTGTTTTTGCTGAAATTGCATGAGATGTTAACTTTCTGTAAAGGTAATTCAGAGTGTTTCGTAGTCGTAATTCTAACTTTATTTCGGGTTATTTAGACGGCGTTAAAAAGTTCGAACGAATATCAATAACCCAATTTTTCCCTCGATGGAAATTTTCCAAAATTTGGATTTTTTCCAAGTTTAAAACATTCAAAAATCATGGAAGTAATTTGATGGACCCTCTAGAAGAACGAAACCCTAACTCGATTCTATGACCGTCAGAACCGCCGCCAAACCCTAGAGTTTGCGGTAGTTCCGCGGTACCATAGGTGAGGCAAGGGTTGGCCCTTCTACGATTGGTCCATAGTACTGTGGCATGTTCTGAGTATTATTAAACTGTGCTCAAGTGTTGAGTTCTTTGGGAAATTTTGGGTGTTTGTTGATTCAATCGAAATGTTTAACATCGTCTAGCTATCTGTGAAATGTGATACAATATTTGGAATTCATATTGTTAGGCATGAAATCCAAAGTATGTGATATTTCGGGTTTATGATGTCTAAGGTGGTTGTGGATTCCAAATGTTGTAGTTTGACATTTTCTTTTCTGCGACCGTAAGTGTAATATGTGGTTTATCGCCGGTTTCGTTGCTATATGTCAACGAAAATTGGGATACGCATATTTACCTACGTTGATGACATGTGATGTTATGTGTTGCTGGGATATGTTATATTGGATCGTCGTGTTTTGAATAGCCGGGGGTTTTATGTGAGATGAGAGTTTTTCATTTTCATTAATGTAAAAACTTGTATGTAATATTTTTTTATTGGGACACTTTCGGGTTGAGGATGATATCACCATTATTGTATATTATTTACTTTTCCGCATTAGGATAGACCCAAGGAGGGGAGCACAAGTAACCGGGTTCTAGGGTCCAGTGGGAGACCATCTCGAGGAGTCGAGACCGGGTCTCCTAACTCTAGAATTGGTAGGGTTGCTTGCCGCTTTCATAGGGGTCTAGGGATGTGGGTTTGGCTATTCATCTCAACCATGGAATACGTGTTTTATACTGGCTTAATTTAAAACACAGAATTCCTAGTATATCCAATATTTCATATGTTATCTTCTACTACTGATATTCTGTGATGTGATCACTTTATATGCGTGAGACGAATGCTTTATTATTATATATATGATATATAATAAACGTTGCTTATGTTTTGCACCCGCGCTAGTCTCGTCCTACTACGTCGTTAGTTAAGTAACCTAACGGTGCATAACAGGACACTGTGGCGAATGCGGATGGCATAAGCGTACATTGTATTTTCGTTTCTTCTGTGATGCTTAGGAAGCATAAATGATAGGACTTCATTGTTGGATATAATGCCCTCAGAGTCAATTATTGGATCACAGGCACGTGATAGCAATGATTGAGGGAGGATCTATGCCGGTAGGACAGTTTTACTCAAGATGATAGTATGCTATCTGGTTTATCTTTATCATCGTGTACTGCTTTAGGTGACCTTACAGGTCGCTATTACACGTTGATAGAGCCCCTAGGATTCTTGCTTGACTGCCGGCAGTATGATGGCGATCATATACGTGGGAGCTGGGGTCTATAAGCACATCCTTAAAAGGTCCCTAGTCGTGGGAGTTTCGAGACAGGGCATCGATACTCCAGAGTAAACTAGTGTATACAGTCGAGACCTCGACGAGGGGCGGTGGCCGGTCTCATAAGCCACTGGTGTCAGTTGGTTCACCTAAGATATATACAGGTGCTCATTGGGTTATGAGTACACCGGACATGACTCGCTGGGAATATGCTAGTTGGTATTATACCTAGCGTCAGATAGCAGTTCCGTGGTGACATGTGTACAGGTTAGTTCATCGACCTGAGATCGTCATTTGTCTCGTGTGAGTTCCCACTGTACTTTGATTACTACCCTACCACGGCTAAAAGGAGTCGTGCAAACAGGTTTTAGTTGGGTACAGTCCCGAGCCACATGGAGTCGGTGAGCAGATCTGCAGGGGTTCGTCTCTCCCGGTATTGGGGGTGAGGTCGCGCTGTGTCTAGGAGAGCCATTACACAAAGTTCTTGGCCAAGGCAGAAGATTTACTGGTATGTATTCCAGTAGTATCTCAGGGTGTTCTGGGCTACACTCCGACACGACTTGTACCACTATTGGGGGTCTGACTTTTACCAACCCCCTAGGCCCGCCATGCGATGCTCATAAACGAATGGACCGGACTGTACGGATATTGTCACTGACAGGCTCAGTAGGGTGTCAGCATGAGTTCGCTCATCGGCGTCCCTTTTGGTCAATACCTGGTAGCCCGTTACGTATGGCTAATACCTCTAACGTGCTAGTGGTTAAATCCACAGCCAAAGTATTGACGAGTTTTTAGAGTCCCCCACAGACAGTTTCTCAAGTTTCGGGCGAAACGCTGTAGAGGCCGTATGGATATACGGCAGGGTTCGATCATATACGTGCGGTATTGCACGGATCATGATCGGACGGATAATACTAGCGGGTTTTGGTTTAAGCCGGATCCTAATATTGTACAGTGTAGATTTTGTCTCTTTGCATTTGTATTCGGTCGGAATACAAATGCGGGTATGTATATACAGTCGCGGAGTTTTCCTATAATTTATTACGGGATCAGTTTTTGGAGTTGCCAGTTTGCATTCCGTTTCGGCCATATTTCCTTTGTTCCTTCATGGCCGGATTTTTGTGATGGAGGGGATTATTTGCAAATGTGCAAATTAGCATTGTGGAGGGGGTTATTTGTAAATGGAGGGTTCTGTAAGCCCGCGGGGGCGCCCCGGCCGTCGATCCGACGCCGGAAACGCGGAAAACAAAAACTTTGCGAACTTTGCAAAACGGCACCACCGCGGACTTTTTACCCGGATCGGGCCATTAACCTAGCTAGCTAGCAAAAAGAAAAGAGTAGAGATGCTATACCAAACGATCCGTGTCCTTCGGTCTTCGTCTCCGCTCCGATCTCCCGCGGAATCTCCGTCACCTCCTCGCTCGTCGGAAAGGGCACCACGTAGCCGGAATCTTTTACGGGCTCCCGCCTCTTGACCGAGGCAACTCGGGCGCGAAGTTGGCCAGCCGACGCGTCCAAGGCTTGCTATAGAAATAGTGTAGAAGTCATGTCTCACTTGGGGTTTAGAAGGTTGCCATTTTGGAGGAATTTTGCACAAGAGTTTTCATGGAAGCTTGATGAGAAATTGGAGCTTGCAAATAAAAAAATCAATGGAGCATGCTCAAGATGAGCTCGGCCAAAAGCAACAGATATTGTGCTCTCTGAAAATGAAGAATATGGTATAAACAATTAAGCTCATTCACCTTATAAGAAATTAATCCCTCACCTAAAGAAAACCTCCAGCACACTCACAAAGGGAGGGGCCCACCTAATAAAACATCAAGCAACATTTTCACTCAATTAAACCTCTCTCCTCACTGCAGGAACAGTGGCCGGCCCCAATTAAAAACAAGAGGGAAAAAAAAATGCATGAACCAATTAATCTTACATCAAGAAAGCAAATCAATCCCTAATCCATATCTAATCTCATAATGGCAATGGAATGACCAAAAGGGAATCTCATGATGATAAGGAAACACATAAGCAAGAAACCCCTCCACTAAATGTTAATTGCAAATGTGCAAATAACACCCTCCATCGGAAAGTCCGGCCGAGAAGGAATAAAAGAAAACCGGCCGGAACGGAATGCAAACCGGCAACCCCAGAAAACCGATCCCGTAATAAATTACAGGAAAACCCCGCTACTGCAAATACATGCCCGCATTTGTATTCGCACTGAACACAAATGCAAAGAGACAAAACTACACTATCTAATACTAGTATCCGGCTTAAGCCAAAGCCGGCTAGTAAAAACCGTCCGATCACGATCCGTGCAATACCGCACGTATCTGATCGAACCCTGCCATATCTCCATACGGCCTCTACAGCGTTTCGCCCGAAACTTGAGTAACTGTCTGTGTGGTGGACTCTAAAGACTCGTCAATACTATGGCTGTGGATTTAACCACTAGCACGTCAGAGGTATAAGCCAATACGTGACGGGCCACCAGGTATTGACCAAAAGGGACGTCGATGAGCGAACTCATCCTGACACCCTACTGAGCCTGTCAGTGACAATATCCGTACAGTCCGGTCCGTTCGTCTATGAGCATCGCATGGCGGGCCTAGGGGGTTGGTAAAAGTCAGACCCCCAAAAGCGGTACAAGTCGTGTCGGAGTGTAGCCCAGAACACCCTGAGATACTACTGGAATACCTACCAGCAAATCTCCTGCCTTGGCCAAGGACTTTTCATGTTCTGGCTCTCCTAGACACAGCACGACCTCACCCCCAATACCGGGAGAGACGAACCCCTGCAGATCCGCTCACTGCCTCCATGTGGCTCGGGACTGTACCCAACTAAAACCTGTTTGCACGACTCCTTTGAGCCGTGGTAGGGTAGTAATCAAAGTACAGTGGGAACTCACACGAGACAAATGACGATCCCAGGTCGATGAACTAACCTGTACACATGTCACCTGGGAACTGCTATCTGACGTCTGGTATATGCCCAACTAGCAGGTTCCCGGTGAGTCCTGTCCGGTGTACTCATAACCCAATGAGCACCTGTATACATCTTAGGTGAACCAACTGACACCAGTGGCTTGTGAGACCGGCCACCGCCCCTCGTCGGGGTCTCGACTGTATACACTAGTCTACTGTGGAGAATCGATGCCCTGTCTCGAATCTCCCACGACTAGGGACCTTTTAAGGATGTGCTTGTAGACCCCAGCTCCCACTTATATGATCGCCCTCATACTGCTGGATGTCAAGCAAAAATCCTAGGGGCTTTATCAACGTGTAATAGCGACTCGTAAGGTCACCTAAAGCAGTACACGATGATAAAGATAAACCAGATAGCATACTATCATCTCGAGTAAGACTGTCCTACCGGGATAGGTCCTCCCCTCAATCATTGCAATCACGTGCCTGTGACCCAATAATTGACTCTGAGGGCACTATCTCCAAAAATCTCCCACTTGCACTCGAGGCTAATTATTGCGATGTCGCATACTCACAGCCCGTGTGATACCGAACATCCAACTCCTCTACTAGTCAGTCTCACAAAGCTCGTTTGCGAAACTATTGCGTTCGAGGAATAGCCTCAGTGATTGGATCCGCTTTGATGTTTCTTTCTATGTCTCTCTATATCTTATGTTCGCAGAGAAAACTATCTCCCGAAATGAGCAATACATGTCCTAGAATGTCTGGATGTCTGATGGGACCTAGCTCATAAGTGAACTCCAAATCCAAACTTCTTAGACTGTATCGTCAACTGAACTTAATCAGTATCCTGCGCCATGCCTTCCCTCAGTATCCACCCGGACCACCTGTCCAAAATACTGCCCCTCGTCAGAGGGAAAAACTATAACTCTGACAGCTACTCTTCCATCCAAGTCACCTTGGAAGCCTGGAATGATAACCGTCTCCTAAAGAAGACTGCCGTTATCATATCCCTAGAACATTCACTTATGTTCTAAAACTGCTTCCGACTGTTTCTCCAGGATTGGATCAATATCAACTTATTGCACCTACTGCAAGAACAACATCTGGTGTGGTACTTGACATCTCATGATTGACTCAATTGCCTAAGCAAGTGATCTGTCAATCATGCGTATCCCTCTCCCCTTTAGTCTGTAAGACACCTTTAGAGAGGGTGACTCCATTACCTGCAGGTACACTACCGTGCCAGGAGTCGTCCATTCTAAATACTCATAGAATGCGGTCAAAGTACCCAGATTGGGAAACCACCCAAATCTAGATCTAAAACCATAGATCTAGTAACCAGAATGTCTGATATAATATCCAAGTCCTATGTGGAGAAACTACTGTGTGACGACCAAAGTATAACCGATCGTAGTATAGGAATATCACTTCCTACTCTGTGTATGTCATCAAATACCAGGACATCACACCCTACTACCTTCTTAACAGATCCATCCCCTATTCTGATGAAGTCAAACCTATGACTGTCACATCAGAAATAGATGATCTATCTCCGCTATATCTGCTTTAGTCTATAAATAGACATAAGCCTGATGTCCACCAATGCTTCCGCTGCTCCCACTGACTACGACAACCCTCTGGCAGAGTCATATAGGCGTACACTTCTGAAGCTAGTTTAGAATGACGCTATACTCATCCTCCTGCCGGGTTTCACAGTCTGGAACAACAGCAATGGCAAGTTTGGGTAAACAAGAACCTCCCTGCCACCGTCCTTGAGCATACCGAAGTACCTCTCGAGTGCCTGAGGTTACCCACCATATCTGCGGAGTGGCTAATGGAATGTCAAACCAGATTGAATCTTTAGGTTCTTATCAAATCTTCAGTAATCGTTTGCGGTTCTGGAATCACTTCCAGTTCTATCATACTCCCACTACTGTTTTCTGAAAAAATCCACTTTTAATAAAACTGTGGCGAGTCTAGAACAATATCACTATTGATCTTCCAGATGGTAGAAAGTCAACCCTCGTCATAGCCCGGGTCAACCCACAAACAGCCATTACAGAAACGTGCCTTGAGTTGTCCAGAGTCTGGTTTTAAGCATAAGCCGGACAACTCCCCGTATCTTAACAATATCAAGATATGAACTGTTCTATATCCAAGAAACAGAGGCACTGATTTAATTGAACCAGATTCAAATCATGCAGCTGTCTCCAGTGCATGTCAAGTAAATGGAAGAGAGGCCGATCAGCGTTACTCAACTTAGGAGTACTTCCAATTATGAGTAACCTGAAAGAGAAGCTAGTTCTCTTAATCATTACTATCAACTGAATACCATACACAAGTATCTACATCTTCGATCACCTTGAAGAATCCCGATACTTGCGATACTTGGTTCTCTACTTTACTCTTATACCTATAACTCCTCAAAACTTAGACCCTGTGTTTCTACGAAACACATGTCTAAGAACTAGAGAAGTTAAAAGTAAACAGAATATAGTACGAGGACCAACCCCTCTGTCCTAATGGACACTGGACAATATACAATACTCTGTATAAGTCCGCTGAGTCTAACAACTCGTTCACTGTGTGTCGTAGGTTGAAAACTGTACTTTTGGTTAAGAAGAATTACACCGTTGTTCAATGCTCCTTACCTAACCATCCACTGGTATAGGTAAATGTCGTAGACATAATTTCAAAAAGGTATATCTCACTCTATAAAAATAGACGTACAGATATATCAATTTGAAATTGGTGCACAACAACGGATATTCAAAACCAAATATTTGCCGACCGGCAAACAACCTAGGTGGCTTCCTCAAATATCACCAATTCCAACGAATCCCGATATAATGAGGATGGTCACCTAATTCCCAATAACTTACTCCTCTTCATCATCTGTAAAACCATACAGATGTGAGACTCATACCTGGTAAATACATACCCTGGAGTAAGTATCTAATCGGGAAATCAGTTTTCATTTAACAGTACACAGTGGAACTGAAACATTGAAATGTTTCAATGGGGTATGCTGGTATTCCTAGTAATGCCTCTTCCATTATCCAGATTCACAACTATAACCGTATAATTCTTTGCCATCTTTCCAAATCCCTTTATATGTCTTTAGTCATTACCTTCTGTACACCCCTTTAGGCCAAATGGTTTTCTTCCTTCCCTACCGTTCGGCACCAGCCTATGGTTTGGAAGAAGACTATCCAAAAAGCATAATGGGTGTACTGTCCTAGTCCTAGGAGCACTCGCAATGCGAGAGAAGGTGAGGATAAAAGACAACCGAATGTACTTAATTCATAGGTGATTTAGGATTGACAAAGAAGTACATGGTTTGGTCGTGAATAGCAGTCGCATTTTACTTTGCCCTCTTACTAATCCCTTGCTTTGTCTGAACTTAATACCTTCTGTACACCGTTTAGGCTAATTGGTTTTCTTCATTCCCTACCGGTCGGCACCAGCCTAAGGTTTCGAAGAAGACTATCCAATTTGCGTAATAGGTGTACTACTCCTAAACCAAGGAGTACTCGCAACCTGAGAGAAGGTAAAAGGAAAAGACAACTGAATAGTCCTATTCGTTTTCTCCAGAACCGGAAACCATCCTCGAAGTCCTTCGAGTTCGTATATAACCATACGATGGTTTTGTCCAATGGAAGTGGACGTTCGTAGTAATACGGGGTGTCCCGGAGAAAAGGGTAAAAGTAGGAGTGGCAAAGAGGTCTGCAACTCTGACAATCCAAAAGCCAGTGTTAAGTAGGTTCGGTCAACTTGGTCACTGAGTCATAGTCTAGGGTCGGGTCAATGGTCGCTGCCAGAGAGAGAGAAAAGAAACACTCAGCGTGCACTCTAACCTAGATCAGAATGGTTACCAATTTATCTAATCTGGAAACCTCCCACTGTAACGTCAAATTCTTCTCCAAACCTGAAAGAAGAATTAGCCGGGATAACCCGAGGAGTAAACCAACTCATCAGTGGGAATCGGGATCCAACTCTCATCGCATGATAACGTGACGGAATCCGCTCACGTTATCACACTCCAGAAGGTATGCGCATATCTGGCAAGTTTCAGTACTTTTGAAACTCCCGATGTGGATTTCTGCCCCATGCTCTTATGACCTTGACTTTGGCCAACATATCATAAGTCACATGTCAAGTTCTACCCGTCATTTTCCTGGTTAATTTGAACCCACCCGTACATACCCTTGACTTTGGCCAAAATGGCAGTACGACTGTCCCAAACCAACGCATCTATCTATGCTGCATATGAATACCCAACAGCTACCAAACACTGTGCCTTGACTTTGGCCAACATACACAGCTTGAATACTATTGACCATCCATATGAAACGACGGAGGGCTACGAATGGTTTCTGGCGAAAACCTTTAACGTAATGAACTCGATATCGTCGAAGGAACTGATAGCTTTTTAGAAAAATATAGTGACGAAAACCTTTGCTAAAGAGGTCACTCCCGGTGAAGGGATCTCGGCTCTTTCCCCGTAGAATGAGGTGCAGGATATTCCAACTGAATACCACGGTGCAAAGCAAAAGCAATCGGCTATAGTGAAGTTAATGCCCTGACGTAAACTTTTGTCCAAGGGGTCACTCCCGGTGAAGGGATCTCGGCCCTTGCCTCGTCGACTGAGGAGCAGGATATTCCAAATGAATACCACTGTGCAAAACAAAAGAGAACGCCCTTGCAATAACAGCTTTTTGAAAAAGTGTTCCAACAACATCAGATTAGGTTTGTTTATCTTGCATTGATCCGAATCAATGCAGTCCCATCAATTGATCACACCACAAAGAACGAAAATATACTGACGTACGTATATGCCATCCGCATTCGCCACTGGGTCCCGTCATCACCCGTTAGGTTAGCTAACTAACGACAGAGCGGGGACTGGACTAGCGCGGATGAAAAACATATACAACATCTACTAATATATATACCAATATATAGTATTTCGCTCAAGGCGTGATAAAAAGCAACACAGAAATGTATAGCAACACAGATCAATACAGATATCTGGGATCCCCGGGTTTCACAGAGCCGCTGCTGAAACCCGACGTTCCCCTGGTCGTGTGGATAGCCTGTGCAATGAAATCCTAGACCCCTACGGGCGCGGCAAGTCACCCGCCAAAACCTGAAGCGAGGCAGCCCCCTTCAACGACGTGAATGGACCACCCAGCACTTCACGGAATCCGGTAACTTGGGCACCCCTCCTGGGTCAACCCTATACCCCCTACGAGTGCGGCGAATAGCCCGCCAATTCTAGAGTGAAGCCCCCTCCGTCTCAATGCCATGAGATGCGGGCTTGTTGCCCTCTAGAATCCGGCTATCCGTGCACCCCTCCGCGGGGTAATCCTAGTACAGAAAGTAAAATATACATACAACGGGTACATCGACCGCAACCAGGTCGTGCCCCAAAATAATAATACAAACAGGCAGTGACGGCAGTCCACATGTCGGACGCTCGCCCCGCAATATCAAATGTACATAATACAACAAAACTGTACTACCACTGCAACCAGGCTATCCCCCACGACCGATCCGCAACAACACAGTACAATCACAGAACATCAACGTGAAAGTCACGTTCGCAAATCCGTCTAACCGGGCTATAGCAGTTAGACGGGATTTACCGATCAAGTGACATTCACGGTCGCAGATATAATGTAAAAACTGTGAACTAGCATGTTTAAAATATCCGATCGAACAAATTTATCAAAGTGGGCCCCACACACTACTGTAGCACTTACAGAAAATCTGGGCCCAAAGAAAATATCCCAAATACCCTATTTTCAACACATAAGCTTACTGGGAAAATATGGTGCCACGATTCCTCTTTTCCGCCGCGCAAGCGCGGCCAAACCAGGGGTTTGGCCGCGCTTCCGCGGTCGAAGTGAGGAATCAGTGGATCGTATTTTCCCAGAATTCTTATAATTTGTTGTACATGTCTCTGCAATCACCAGAAAAATTTTAGGAGCTCAAAAAATTTTAACAGAGAACACATGTGCACAAAAATACGGTTTTCGGGTTTTTGTTCGATCGAGTTCTAAACGCGCTAGAGCAAGCTAGGGAAGGTTAACGGCGTGGCTCTGATACCATTGTAAGCCCGCGGGGGCGCCCCGGCCGTCGATCCGACGCCGGAAACGCGGAAAACAAAAACTTTGCGAACTTTGCAAAACGGCACCACCGCGGACTTTTTACCCGGATCGGGCCATTAACCTAGCTAGCTAGCAAAAAGAAAAGAGTAGAGATGCTATACCAAACGATCCGTGTCCTTCGGTCTTCGTCTCCGCTCCGATCTCCCGCGGAATCTCCGTCACCTCCTCGCTCGTCGGAAAGGGCACCACGTAGCCGGAATCTTTTACGGGCTCCCGCCTCTTGACCGAGGCAACTCGGGCGCGAAGTTGGCCAGCCGACGCGTCCAAGGCTTGCTATAGAAATAGTGTAGAAGTCATGTCTCACTTGGGGTTTAGAAGGTTGCCATTTTGGAGGAATTTTGCACAAGAGTTTTCATGGAAGCTTGATGAGAAATTGGAGCTTGCAAATAAAAAAATCAATGGAGCATGCTCAAGATGAGCTCGGCCAAAAGCAACAGATATTGTGCTCTCTGAAAATGAAGAATATGGTATAAACAATTAAGCTCATTCACCTTATAAGAAATTAATCCCTCACCTAAAGAAAACCTCCAGCACACTCACAAAGGGAGGGGCCCACCTAATAAAACATCAAGCAACATTTTCACTCAATTAAACCTCTCTCCTCACTGCAGGAACAGTGGCCGGCCCCAATTAAAAACAAGAGGGAAAAAAAAAATGCATGAACCAATTAATCTTACATCAAGAAAGCAAATTAATCCCTAATCCATATCTAATCTCATAATGGCAATGGAATGACCAAAAGGGAATCTCATGATGATAAGGAAACACATAAGCAAGAAACCCCTCCACTAAATGTTAATTGCAAATGTGCAAATAACACCCTCCATCGGAAAGTCCGGCCGAGAAGGAATAAAAGAAAACCGGCCGGAACGGAATGCAAACCGGCAACCCCAGAAAACCGATCCCGTAATAAATTACAGGAAAACCCCGCTACTGCAAATACATGCCCGCATTTGTATTCGCACTGAATACAAATGCAAAGAGACAAAACTACACTATCTAATACTAGTATCCGGCTTAAGCCAAAGCCGGCTAGTAAAAACCGTCCGATCACGATCCGTGCAATACCGCACGTATCTGATCGAACCCTGCCATATCTCCATACGGCCTCTACAGCGTTTCGCCCGAAACTTGAGTAACTGTCTGTGTGGTGGACTCTAAAGACTCGTCAATACTATGGCTGTGGATTTAACCACTAGCACGTCAGAGGTATAAGCCAATACGTGACGGGCCACCAGGTATTGACCAAAAGGGACGTCGATGAGCGAACTCATCCTGACACCCTACTGAGCCTGTCAGTGACAATATCCGTACAGTCCGGTCCGTTCGTCTATGAGCATCGCATGGCGGGCCTAGGGGGTTGGTAAAAGTCAGACCCCCAAAAGCGGTACAAGTCGTGTCGGAGTGTAGCCCAAAACACCCTGAGATACTACTGGAATACCTACCAGCAAATCTCCTGCCTTGGCCAAGGACTTTTCATGTTCTGGCTCTCCTAGACACAGCACGACCTCACCCCCAATACCGGGAGAGACGAACCCCTGCAGATCCGCTCACTGCCTCCATGTGGCTCGGGACTGTACCCAACTAAAACCTGTTTGCACGACTCCTTTGAGCCGTGGTAGGGTAGTAATCAAAGTACAGTGGGAACTCACACGAGACAAATGACGATCCCAGGTCGATGAACTAACCTGTACACATGTCACCTGGGAACTGCTATCTGACGTCTGGTATATGCCCAACTAGCAGGTTCCCGGCGAGTCCTGTCCGGTGTACTCATAACCCAATGAGCACCTGTATACATCTTAGGTGAACCAACTGACACCAGTGGCTTGTGAGACCGGCCACCGCCCCTCGTCGGGGTCTCGACTGTATACACTAGTCTACTGTGGAGAATCGATGCCCTGTCTCGAATCTCCCACGACTAGGGACCTTTTAAGGATGTGCTTGTAGACCCCAGCTCCCACTTATATGATCGCCCTCATACTGCTGGATGTCAAGCAAAAATCCTAGGGGCTTTATCAACGTGTAATAGCGACTCGTAAGGTCACCTAAAGCAGTACACGATGATAAAGATAAACCAGATAGCATACTATCATCTCGAGTAAGACTGTCCTACCGGGATAGGTCCTCCCCTCAATCATTGCAATCACGTGCCTGTGACCCAATAATTGACTCTGAGGGCACTATCTCCAACAGGTTCATGATAGTTCAAAGCATCTTTTGATTCTTTTTCCATCATGGTGTGCATTTATTGGGAAAGGATAGTGAATGGATTGATTAGGAAATGGTTGTGACTAAATTTCATTATTATCATCTCATCTTTTTCTTATGCTCACCCCCTTTCCTTGTGCTCACCCCCTTGATTCCCATTTGCCTATATATTGGCCGGCCACTTCTTGAGAGGAAAAAAAATTTGATTTGGTGAGGGAAAATCATTCATCTCATATTTGGCTTGCTACAAAATTCCTCACCTCTCTCAAAAATTTATTTTCTTCTCCACATCTAAACATGTCAACTTCATACCCGCTTAAGACAAGTGATTCTATACCTAGCCTACAGCATTCTTGGACACGTCGGCTTACCAATTTCGTGTCCGAGTTGCCTCGGTCCAAAGGTGGGAGCCCGAAAAAGAAATCGGCGATGTGGTGCCCTTTCCGACGAGGAGATGAAGACCGGAGATTCCGCGAGGAGATCGGGATGGAGGCCGAAGACCGAAGGACACGGATCGCTCGGTATAGCATTCTACCATTTTCTAGTTTGCTAGCATTAGGTTAATGGCCCGATCTGGGTTTTTAGTACGCGGTAGCGCCGGTTTCAAAGTTTAAAGAAAAGTTTCGTTTCCGCATTTTGGCATCAGACAGACGGCCGGGACGCTACCGTGCACTTACATTGGTATCAGAGCCACGCCATTAATCTAGTCTAGCTTGCTCTAACGTGTTTACAAGTTCGATCAAACGAATTTTCCAAAAACCCCGTTTCCATGTCAAGTTTCTGTCGAATTTTTCCAGTGCTCTAAAAATTATTTGGTACATTGTAAAAATACGTGCAGGGTTTTTTATGCATTCTGTGAAAATTTGGTAGCTCGATAGCACTGTTCCACCGCGGAACCGCGGCCAAACCCACGCATTGGCCGCGGTTCCGCCGCAATTTAAACTGTTCACAGCACCAAATTTTTACAGTGGGCTTCTGACATGGAAATAGGGTTTTCGGTATGTTCTGTTTGGGTCCAGATTTATTTTGAGTGCTACAGTTGTGCTTGGGGCCCACTTCGGGAAATTTAGTCGATCGAAAATTTTAAACACGTTAGTTCACAGTATTTACATTATATCTGCGACCGTGAATGTCACTCGATCGGTAAATCCAGTCTTATCTGCTATAGCCCTTTTAGACGGATTTGCGAACGTGACATTCACGTTGATGTTCTGTGTTGTGCTGTGATGTTGCGGATTGTCGTGGTGGATAGTCTGGATGCAATGTAAGTACAGTTTTGGTATTATGTACATTTGATATTGCGGGGCGAGCGTCCGACATGTGGACTGCCGTCACTGCCTGTTTGTATATTATTCTTTTGGGGCACGACCGGGCTGAGGTCGATGTACCCGTTGTATATTTTACTTTCTGTACTAGGATTACCCTAAGGAGGGGTGCACGGGTAGCCGGGTTCTAGAGGGTAACGGGCCCGCATCTCATGGAGTTGAAATGGAGGGGGCTTTACTCTAAAATTGGCGGGCTATTCGCCGCACTCGTAGGGGGTATAGGTTGACCCAAGGAGGGGTGCTCAAGTTACCAGATTTCGTGAAGTGCTGGGTGGTCCATTCACGTTGCTGAAGGGGGCTGCCTCGCTTCAGGTCTTGGCGGGTAACTTGCCACACCCGTAGGGGTCTAGGATTTCATTGCACAGGCTATCCACATGACCAGGGGAACGTCGAGTTTCAGTAGTGGCTTTATGAAACCCGGGGATCCCAGATACCTGTATTGTTCTGTGATGCTTATTACATTTCTGTGATATTGCATTTTATCACGCCTTGAGCGATTATTATATATTGATATATATACTAATAGATGTTGTATATGTTTTGCATCTGCGCTAGTTCAGTCCCCGCTCTGTCGTTAGTTAAGTAACCTAATGGGTGATGACGGGATCCAGTGGCGAATGCGGATGGCATATACGTACATCATTATTTTCGTTCTTTATTGGTGTGATCAATTGATGGGACTGTGTTGATTCGTATCAATGCAAGCTAAACAAACCTATTCTGATGTTGTTGGAACATTTTTCAAAAGGCTGTTATTGCAAGGACGTTCTCTTTTGTTTTGCACAGTGGTATTCGGTTATGAATATCCAGCACCTCAGTCGATGAGGCAAGGGCAGAGATCCCTTCACCGGGAGTGACCCCTTGGACAGAAGTTTGCGTCATGGCAATAACTTCACTATAATCGATTACTTTTGCTTTGCATCGTGGTATTCAGTTGGAATATCCTGTACCTCATTCTACGGGGAAAGAGCCGAGATCCCTTCACCGGGAGTGACCTCTTTAGCAAAGGTTTTCGCCACTATATTTTTATAAAAAGCTATCCAGTTCCTTCAACGATATCAAGTTCATTACGTTAAAGGTTTTTCGCCAAAAACCATTCGTAGCCCTCCGTCATTTCAGAAAGGTAGCACTTAGTATTCATGCTATGTATGTTGGCCTACGTCAAGGCATAGTGTATGGTAGCTACTTGTTACTTTTCTGTTGCATAGATAGATGCGTTAGTTTGGGACAGTCGTACTACTATTTTGGCCTACGTCAAGGGTATGTACAGGTGGGTTCAAATTAACCTAGATAATGATGGGTAGAACTTGACATGTGACTTATGATATGTTGGCCTACGTCAAGGTCATAAGAGCATGGGGCAAAAATCACATCGGGAGTTTCTAAAGAAACTGAAACTTGCCAGATATGCGCATACCTTCTGGAGTGTGATAACGTGAGTGGATTCCATCACGTTATCATGCGATGATAGTTGGATCCCGATTCCCACTAATGAGTTGGTTTACTCCTCGGATGATCCCGACTACTTCTTCTTTCAGGTTTGGAGGAGAATTTGACGTTACAGTGGGAGGTTTCTTGATTAGATAAAGTGATAACCATTCTGATTTAGGTTAGAGTGCACACTGAGTGTTTCTTTTCTCTCTCTCTCTGGCAGCGACCATGGCCTGACCCTTGACTATGACTCAGTGACCAAAATTAACCGAACCTTCTTAAACATTGGCTTTTAGATTGTCCGAGTAGCATACCTCATTGCCACTCCTACTTTTACTCTTTTTTCTCCAGAACACCCCGTATTACTACGAATGTCCACTTCCATTGGATAAAACCATTGTATGGTTATATACGAACTCGAAAGAATTTATTCGAGGATGGTTTCTGGTTCTGGAGAAAACGAATAGGACTATTCAGTTGTCTTTTCCTTTTACCTTCTCTCAGGTTGCGAGTGCTCCTTGGATTAGGACAGTACACCTATTACGCTTATTGGATAGTCTTCTTCCAAACCATAGGCATGTGCCAAATGGTAGGGAATGAAGAAAACCAATTAGCCTAATGATGGTGTATAGAAGGTATTAAGTAAAGACAAATAAAGGGATTAGTAAGAGGGCAAAGTAAATTGCGATTGCTATTCACGACCAAACTAAGTATTTCATCGCCACTCTTACTTCACCTTCGTATTTCTCCAGAACACTCC
This sequence comes from Agapanthus africanus, assembly GCA_030015575.1. NCBI lineage: Eukaryota > Viridiplantae > Streptophyta > Magnoliopsida > Asparagales > Amaryllidaceae > Agapanthus > Agapanthus africanus. Next base: position 76,174,905 of record JASDDO010000028.1, read on the forward strand.
GTATCACTACGAAGATCTACAGTTTATTGGATACTCCATCGTATGGTTATATACGAACTCGAAAGGAACTTGTTCCAGTTCGGGGATGGATTCTGGTTCAGGAGAAATAGGAATAAGGTTTATTCGGTTGTCTTTTATCTTTACCTTCTCTCGGGTTGCGAGTGCTCCTAGGATTAAAACAGTACACCCATTATGCTTATTGGATAGTCTTCTTCCAAACCATAGGCTAGTGTCGAATGGTAGGGAAGGAAGAAAGCTATTTAGCCTAAGAGGGTGTACAGAAGGTAATGACTAAAGACATATAAAGGGATTTGGAGAGATGGCAAAGAAATATACGGTTACAGTTGTGAATCTGGATAATGGAAGAGGCATTACTAGGAATACCCGGATACCCCTTCGGAACATATTCATGTTTCAGTTTCACTGTGTACTGTTAAAAGAAAACTGATTTCCCAATTAGACACTTGCTCCAGGGTATGTATTTACCAGGTATGATTCTCATATCTGTATGGTTTTACAGATGATGAGTGGGAGTAAGTTATTGGGAATTAGGTGATCATCCTCATTATATTGGAATTCGTTGTAATTGGTGATATTTGAGGAAACCACCCAGGTTGTTTGCCAGACGGTAAATATTTGGTTTTGAATATCTGCTGTTATGCACCAATTTCAAATTGATATATCTGTACGTCTATTTTTATAGAGTGAGATATAACTTTTTGAAATTATGTCGATCACATTTACCTATATCAGTGGATGGTTTGGTAAGGAGCATTAAACAGCGGTGTAATTCTTCTTCACCATAAGTACAGTTTTCAACCTACGACACACAGGGATTGAGTTATTAGACTCAGAGGACTTATACAGAGGATTGTATATTATCCAGTGTCCATTAGGACAGAGGGGTTGGTCCTCGTACTGTATTCGGTTTACTTATGACTTCTCTAGTTTTTAGACAAGTGTTTCGTAGAAACGCAAGGTCCAAGTTTTGAGAAGTTATAGGTATTTGAATAAAGTAGAGAACCAGGTGTTGCAAGTATCGGGATTCTTCAAGGTGATCGAAGATGTAGATACTTATGTATGGTATTCAGTTGATAGTAATGATTAAGAGAACTTGCTTCTCTTTCAGGTTACTCATAATTGGAAGTACTCCTAAGTTGAGTAATGCTGATCGGCCTCTCTCCATTTAGTTGACATGCACTGGAGACAGCTGCATGATTTGAATCTGGTTCAATTAAATCAGTTCCTCTGTTTTTGTATTGGATATAGAACAGTTCATATCTTGACATTGTTAAGGTACGGGGAGTTGTCCAGCTTATGCTTAAAACCAGACACTGGACAACTCAAGGCACGTTTCTGTAATGGCTCTTTGTGGGTTGACCCAGGCTATGACGAGGGTTAACTTTCTACCATCTGGAAGATCAATAGTGATATTGTTCTTGACTCGCCACAGTTTTAATAAAATAGATTTTTTCAGAAAACAGTAGTGGGAGTATGGTAGAACTGGAAGTGATTCCAGAACCGCAAACGATTACTGAAAATTTAATAAGAACCTGAAGATTCAATCTGACTTGACATTCCATTAGCCACTCCGCAGACATGATGGGTAACCTCAGGCACTCGAGAGGTACTCCGATAGCCTCAAGGACGGTGACAGGGAGGTTCTTGTTTACCCAGGCTTGCCATTGCTGTTGTTCCAGACTATGAGACCCGGCAGGAGGATGAGTATAGCGTCGTTCTGAACTGGCTTTAGAAGCGTACGAGTATATGACTCTGCCAGAGGGTTGTCGTAGTCAGTGGGAGCAACGGAAGTATTGGTGGACAAGTGGCTTATGTCTATTAAGAGACTAAAGCAGATGTAGCGGAGATAGATCATCTATTTCTGATGTGACAGTCATAGGTTTGACTTCATCAGAATAGGGGATGGATCTGTTAAGAAGATAGTAGGGTGTGATGTCTTGGTATTTGGATGACATACACAGAGTAGGAAGTGAAGTTCCTATACTACGATCGGTTATACTTTGGTTGTCACACAGTAGTTTCTCTACATAAGGCTTGGATATTATATCAGATATTCTGGTTACTAGATCTATGGTTTTAGATCTAGATTTGGGTAGTTTCCCAATCAGGGTACTTAGACAGCATTCTAAAAGTATTTAGAATGGACGACTACAGGCATGGTAGTATACCTGCAGGTGATGGAGTCACCCTCTCTAAAGGTGTCTTACAGACTAAAGGGGAGAGGGATGTACATAATTGACAGATCACTTGCTTAGGCAATTGAGTCAATCATGAGATGTCAAGTACCACACCAGATGTTGTTTTGCACGGGATGCAATAAGTTGATATTGATCCAATCCTGGAGAAACATTCGGAAGCAGTTTTAGAACATAAGTGGATGTTTTAGGGATATGATAACGACAGCCTCATTGAGGAGACAGTTATCATTCCAGGCTTCCAAGGTGACCTGGATGACAGAGAGACTGTCAGAGTTATAGTTTTCCCTTTGACGAGGGGCAGTGTTTTGGACAGGTGGTCCAAGCGGATACTGAGGGAGGCATGGTGCAGGATACTGATTGGTTTCAGTTGACGATACAGTCTAAGAAGTTTGGATTTGGAGTTCATTTATGAACTAGGTCCATCAGATATCTAGACATATTCTAAGACAGGTATTGCTCATTTCGGGAGATGGCTTTCTCCGCGAACTTAAGAAAAAGAGAGACATAGAAAGAAACATCAGGGCGGATCCACTCACTGAGGCTATTCCTCGAACGCAATAGTTCCGCAAACGGGGTTTGTGAGACTGATTAGTAGAAGAGTTGGGTGTTCGGTATCACACAGGCTGTGAGTATGCGACATCGCAATAATTAGCTTTGAGTGCAAGTGGGAGATTGTTGAATATAGTGCCCTCAGAGTCAATTATTGGATCACAAGCACGTGATTGCAATGATTGAGGGATGACCTATGCCGGTAGGACAGTCTTACTCAAGATGATAGTATACTATCTGGTTTATCTTTATCATCGTGTACTGCTTTAGGTGACCTTACAGGTCGCTATTACACGTTGATAGAGCCCCTAGGATTCTTGCTTCACTGCCAGCAGTATGATGGAGATCATATACGTGGGAGCTGGGGTCTATAAGCACATCCTTAAAAGGTCCCTAGTCGTGGGAGTTTCGAGACAGGGCATCGATACTCCAGAGTAGACTAGTGTATACAGTCGAGAACCCGACGAGGGGCGGTGGCCAGTCTCACAAGCCACTGGTGTCAGTTGGTTCACCTAAGATGTATACAGGTGCTCATTGGGTTATGAGTACACCGGACAGGACTCGCTGGGAACATGCTAGTTGGTATTATACCTAGCGTCAGATAGCAGTTCCCTGGTGACATGTGTACAGGTTAGTTCATCGACCTGAGATCGTCATTTGTCTCGTGTGAGTTCCCACTGTACTTTGATTACTACCCTACCACGGCTCAAAGGAGTCGTGCAAACAGGTTTTAGTTGGGTACAGTCCCGAGCCACATGGAGGCGGTGAGCGGATCTGCAGGGGTTCGTCTCTCCCGGTATTGGGGTGAGGTCGCGCTGTATCTAGGAGAGCCATTACACGAAGTCCTTGGCCAAGGCAGAAGATTTACTGGTAGGTATTCCAGTAGTATCTCAGGGTGTTCTGGGCTACACTCCGACACGACTTGTACCGCTATTGGGGGTCTGACTTTTACCAACCCCCTAGGCCCGCCATGCGATGCTCATAGACGAACGTACCGGACTGTACGGATATTGTCACTGACAGGCTCAGTAGGGTGTCAGCATGAGTTCGCTCATCGGCGTCCCTTTTGATCAATACCTGGTAGCCCGTTACGTATGGCTAATACCTCTGACGTGCTAGTGGTTAAATTCACAGCCAAAGTATTGACGAGTCTTTAGGGTCCCCTACAGACAGTTTCTCAGGTTTCAGGCGAAACGCTGTAGAGGCTGTATGGATATATGGCAGGGTCCGATCATATACGTGCGGTATTGCACGGATCATGATCGGACGGATAATACTAGCGGGCTTTGGTTTAAGCCGGATCCTAGTATTGTACAGTGTAGATTTTGTCTCTTTGCATTTGTATTCGGTCGGAATACAAATGCGGGTATGTATATACAGTCGCGGGGTTTTCCTGTAATTTATTACGGGATCAGTTTTTGGAGTTACCAGTTTGCATTCCGTTTCGGCCATATTTCCTTTGTTCCTTCATGGCCGGATTTTTGTGATGGAGGGGTTTATTTGCAAATGTGCAAATTAGCATTGTGGAGGGGGTTATTTGTAAATGGAGGGTTCATGATAGTTCAAAGCATCTTTTGATTCTTTTTCCATCATGGTGTGCATTTATTGGGAAAGGATAGTGAATGGATTGATTAGGAAATGGTTGTGACTAAATTTCATTATTATCATCTCATCTTTTTCTTATGCTCACCCCCTTTCCTTGTGCTCACCCTCTTGATTCCCATTTGCCTATATATTGGCCGGCCACTTCTTGAGAGGAAAAACAAATTTGATTTGGTGAGGGAAAATCATTCATCTCATATTTGGCTTGCTACAAAATTCCTCACCTCTCTCAAAAGTTTATTTTCTACTCCACATCTAAACATGGCAACTTTATACCCACTTGAGACAAGTGATTCTACACCTAACCTACAGCATTCTTGGACACGTCGGCTTGCTAACTTCGTGTCCAAGTTGCCTCGGTCCAGAGGTGGGAGCCCGAAAAAGGAATCGGCGATGTGGTGCCTTTTCCGACGAGGAGATGAAGACCGGAGATTCCGCGAGGAGATCGGGATGGAGGCCGAAGACCGAAGGACACGGATCGCTCGGTATAGCATTCTACCATTTTCTAGTTTGCTAGCATTAGGTTAATGGCCCGATCCGGATTTTTAGTACGCGGTAGCGCCGGTTTCAAAGTTTAAAGAAAAGTTTCGTTTCCGCATTTTGGTCTCGGACAGACGGCCGGGGCGCTACCGTGCACTTACATTCATTAATGAGATTAATGAAAGAAAAGAAACCTAAAAGATGTTGTAGAATCAAATTCTCAAAAAGGGTAGCTCTAGTTTTAGCTTTGCATAGCGGTATTTCTTTTAGAATATCCAGCACCTCATTCGATGAGGAAAGAGCCGAGATCCCTTCACCGGGAGTGACCTCTTTAGCGAAACTAGCAGATGCTACAACCCACTCAGTTTTGTCTTTTAATTGCTTCTTTTAGTTCTTGCTTTGCATAGTGGTATTTGTGAAATATCCTGCACCTTATTTGATAAGGAAAGAGCCGAGATCCTGTCACCGGGAGTGACCTATTTAGTAAAACTAGGAAAAAGCCTCAAAAACACTCCTTTTCAAAAATCGCTTGTTTCTACAACGATATCAAGTTCATTACGTAAGAGGTTTTCTTAAAAATCTGTCGTATCCCTACGTCATTACAGATAAAAATTATTTAGTATTCGTGCTACGTTTGTTGACTATGTTAAGGCGTAGTGTGCGGTGGCTAATTAGTGCTTATCTGCTAAAGCATGAGATGCGATTGGATTAGGGTAGTCGTACGACTTTGTTGACTATATTAAGGGTCGTACGGGTGTGTTTAATTCAATCAGGAAATGATGGGTTGAACTTGGCTAGCGCTTATTATTTGTTGACTATGTTAAGGTCATAAGTTGCTAGGGGCAAAATATTATCAGGAATTTCAAGTGTTGAAATTTGCAATGAGATTGCATACCTTCTATGAGATAGTTGGATCCCGATACCCACTGAGAGTAAGAGTTACTCCTGAGAGAGTTTTACACATCAATTAGTCGATCAAGTAGGTGTCTAGAAAGGTGTTAACGTGGTTACGCCCCTGGGAAAACGAGGTTTATTTTAATTAGGTCCGTGCGAAAGCATGGGGAACCTCCCTCAAAGTACCGACACCGACCTGGCCGAAAGATTGGTGAATTTGTAGGGTGTAATTAATCCCGGCTAGTCTTACCTTTTAGGCTTATGACTTGTTGCAAAAGGTTTTCGTCAACGACCAGGTGTGGATTATGATGAAACCTTTTCTTCAGTGGCTATGCTTAAGTCCATCCGGATCCTACTTGCCATCGCTGCATACCATGACTACGAAATCTGGCAAATGAATGTTAAGACCGCCTTTCTAAATGGTGATTTAGAAGAGAGCGTGTACATGACTCAGCCAGAGGGGTTCGAGGATAGTGGGAGCAGCAGAAAGGTGTGCAAGCTACTTAAATCAATCTACGGGTTGAAACAGGTATCGCGGAGTTGGAACATCTGTTTTGATGTAGTAGTCAAAGAGTTTGACTTCATAAAAAACGTAGATGAACCTTGTATATACAAGAAGGTGGCAGAGAGTAAGGTTGTCTTCCTCGTTTTATACGTGAATGACATACTCTTGATAGGAAATGATGTTCCTATGCTGCAATCGGTCAAGCTCTTCTTATCACAAACATTCTCAATGAAAGATTTAGGTGATGCCTCCTACATCTTGGGGATTAAGATCTATAGAAATAGATCTAAACAGATACTGGGATTGTCCCAATCCAGGTACATAGACACTACACTAAAGAGGTTTAGTATGGAAGATTCCAAGCGTGAGAATTTACCCACGATCACAGGACTCACTCTCTCCAAAGAGATGTCTCCCAAGACTGATTTGGAGAGAGCTCGCATGCAAGGGATACCCTATACTTCGACAGTAGGCTCTATCATGTACGTGATGTTATGTACCAGACCCGATGTAGTATACTCACTAAGTGTAGTGAGTAGGTATCAAGCAGATCCAGGAGAGAATCACTGGACAGCTGTGAAGAACATTCTCAAGTACTTGAGAAGGACTAAAGAGATGTTCTTGGTGTATGGTAACAGAGAACTCTAAGTGGATTCCTTTACCGATTCGAGCTTCCAGAGTGATAAGGAAGACTCTAAGTCGGTCTCGGGATTTGTCTTTACCCTCAATGGAGGGGTGGTTTGTTGGAAGAGTTCTAAGCAAGAAACCGTGGAAGACTCGACGATGGAGGCTGAATACATCGCTGCCAACGATGCTGCCAAAGAGGTTGTCTGGAGGAAGAAGTACATAAATGAACTTGGTGTGGTTCCGTCCATCGAGCATCCAATACCTTTGTATTGTGATAATAATGGAGCTGTGGCTTTGGCCAAGAAACCCAGGTCCCATCAGCAATCCAGGCATATTCTGAGGCGGTATCACCTGATCCGGAAGATAGTTGATCGCTGGGAGATCGAGATCAGGAGAGTTGACATGAAGAATAACATGGCGGATCCACTCACAAAGGCCATACCCCAGATACAATTTGAGAGACTCTTCGGGATGTTGGGTATGAGATACTACAACAACTGGCCTTAGTGCAAGTGGGAGCTTATTAGTTATATGTATGCCCTAGATGCCATTATTGTACATATGATGTATATTATAGTGGATGCTTGGATATATATAGAGAGGACTTTCTTGCTCGACATGATAGTATGCTATCTGGTTTCTCTTTGTCTTAACATGTAGACTTGTATTGTGATACTGTCTTGCTCTCACATGTTGATAAAACCCTTAGGATGTATACTTGACTACTAGGACTATGATGGAGATCATACTAATGGGGCCAGGGTAGTCCACAGGTACATCCTTTGACTGTACCTAGTCAAGAGTGTATCGAGATAGGGCATCGATATTCCATAGTAGACTAGCGTATATGCTTTTTGACCCATATGATGGGCGATGGATGATCCCACATCCAATGGTGTTTGACATCAAAGATGGTATACAGGTGCTCAGTGGAGACTGGGTACACTGAACGGACTCGCTGAGAACACCTAGCTGGTATTATACCTATCGTCAGATAGCAGTTCTCTGGTGACACCGGTACAGGTTAGTCTGTAGACCCGAGATCTGTTGGATATAGTGCCCTCAGAGTCAATTATTGGATCGCAGGCATGTGATTGCAATGATTGCGGAGGACCTATACCGATAGGACAGTCTTACTCGAGATGATAGTATGCTATCTGGTTTGCCTTTATCAGTCGTGTACAGGTTCAGGTGACTGATCACTGTTACACTTTGATAGAGCCCTTAGGATCTTACTTTACTACCAACAGTATGATGGCGATCATATACGTGAGAGTTGGGTGGTTTATTAGCATATCCTTAATTGTGGTCCCTAGTCGTGGGAGTTTCGAGACAGGGCATCGATACTCCGGAGTAGACTAGTGTATAAAGTCGAGACCCCGACGAGGGGCGGTGGCCGGTCTCACAAGCCACTGGTGTCAGTTGGATCACCTAAGATGTATACAGGTGCTCATTGGGTTATGAGTACACCGGACAAGACTCACCGGGAATCTGCTAGTTGGTATTATACATATCGTCAGATAGAAGTTCCCTGGTGACATGTGTACAGGTTAGTTCATCGACCTGAGGTCGTCATTTGTCTCGTGTGAGTTCCCACTGTGCTTTGATTTCTACCCTACCACGGCTCAAAAGAGTCGTGCAAACAGGTAGTTTTTGGGTACAGTCCCGAGCCACATGGAGGCACGTGAGCGGATCGGCAGGGGATTCGTCTCTCCCGGTATTGGGGGTGAGATCGTGCTGTGTCTAGGAGAGCCATTACACAAAGCCCACGGCCGTGGCAGGAGATTTACTGGTAGGTACTCCAGTAGTATCTCAGGGTGTTATTAGGCTACCCTCCGACACGACTTATACTGCTATTGGGGGTCTGACGTTACAAGTCCCCTAGGCAGATATGCGATACTCATAGACGAACGGACCGGACTGTATATACATTGTCACTGTTAGGCTCAGTAGGGTTTCCGGATGAGTTCGCTCATCGGCATCCCTTGAGGTCAGTCCATGGGCAGCCGTTACGCACAGCTAGTGCCGCTGACGGCTTGTGGTTAAACCCACTGCCAGGGTACTGACGAGTCATTAGAGTCCCCCACAGACAGTTTCCCAAGTTCGGGCGAAACGTTGTAGAGGCCGTATGGTTTTATGGCAGGGTTCGGAAAATGCACGTGCGTTTACGCACGTGTCATATTTCGGGCAGATAATACTGGTAGGCTTTGGTTTAAGCCGGATCCGAGTATTATATTGTGTAGATATAATATCTTTGTCTCAGTTGCATTTGTATTTGGTCGTAATACAAATGCGGGTATATTTATACAGTTACGGGGTTGTCCTGAAATTCGTTTCAGGATCACTTTTGGAAGTTGCCAGTTTCCAGTTTTCTATCGCCCGTCTTTTAACATTCGGTTAAAGACGGATTTATCTTTTCTTTGGATGAGTGTGGAAGGTTCTAGAAGTTTCTGGAAGAAGGTGACTAGGATGATGACTAGGATGGTGTGTCATTAGTGCACTGATTATTGCATTAAATGATTTGGTGACTAGTTAAGGTGATTCATTGATTTCATTAATGTGTTCATACTTGGTGTCTTATGACTCATCCTCTTCATTATTGCTATGGTCACTCTCCCCTCTCCTACACTCACCCCCACCTCCTTATAAGTGTGGCCGGCCCCCTCCTCTCTCTCACACTTGATTGATTCATTTGGTTAAAAGATTATGATAGTTTTGGAGTGTATGAAAATTTCATAGCTCATTTCATTCCATCACCCGAATTAATTGGCAACTTCATTAACCGTTCGTCCATGGCTTTGGACGAAGCAAGACAAAGTGTTCTACTCATTCTCTACATCAATCTTGGTCGTCTCTTTTAGCAAACTTGACGACCGAGTTGCCTCGAGTCAGAGGCGGGAGCCCGTTTAAAGAATCGTTGACGTGGTGCCACCTGGACAAGCAGATCGGAGATCGACGAGATCGGAGCAGCCGCAACGGATCGTGGGATGATGGTTAAAGAACGAAGGACTCGGATCGTTCGGTATAACCGTTCTACTCTCTTTACAGTTTGTTAGTTTAGCAATAATGGCAGATCCGGGTTATAGTATACGATAACGCCAGTTAAAAGTTTTTGTTCCGCATTTGGCGTCTGTTAGACGGCTGGGGCGCTACCGTAGACTTACAGTGGTATCAGAGCCTCACCATTATGCTTTACTAACTTGAGCTAACACATTTAAAACATCGATCGAGCTGAATATCGAAAACCACAAAATTCAAGTTCACAGTTTCTGTTGATTTTTAAAGGGTTCCAAAAATTATTTTAAATATCACAGAAATCTGTGCAGGGTTTTCTAAGCACACCGTACAAATTTGGTCACGTGACCTTACAAGACAGCCGCGGAATCGCGGTCAAACCTAGGGTTTGACCGCGCATCCGCGGCCATTCTGTGTAATCATTGGCCCAAATTTGCATGGTGGATTCTTCTCTCGAAATTGGGGTTTTTGGTATATATCTTTTGGGCCCAGATTTTGTTACTGTACAGCAGGTATACGTGGGGCCCACTTCATGATATTTAGTCGATCGAAATTTAAACATGTTAGTTTACAGTACTTATATTATATCTCCGACCGGGAATGTCATTTGATCGGTAAACCGCGTCTGATTGCTATAGTTCTTTTAGACGGGTTTGCGAACGTGACATTCGCGTTGATGTTCTGTGTTGTGCTGTGATGTTGCGGATTTGTCATGGTGGATAGCAGTGTGCAATGGTAGTGCAGTTTGGATTTATTTGTACATTTGATATTGCGGGGCGAGTGTCCAACATGTGGACTGCCGTCACTGCCTGTTGTATAATATTCTTTTGGGGCACGACCAGGTTGAGGTCGATGTACCTGTTGTACTATTTTTCATTTCTGTACTAGGTTTACCCCGCGACAGAGTGCACGGATATCCAGGTTCTGGAGGGCAACGGGTCTGCATCTCATGGCTTTGAGAGGCAGAGGGGCCTTACTCTAGAATTGGCAGACTATTCGCCACACTCGTAGGGGGTTCAAGTTGACCCAAGGAGGGATGCTCAATTTACCGGATTCCGTGAAGTGCCGGGTGTTCCATTCACTATGCTGTAGGGGACTACCTCGCTTCAGGTTTTGGCGGGTAACTTGCCGCACTCGTAGGGGTCTAGGTTTCATTGCACAGGCTATCCACACGACCAGGGGAACGTCGGCTTTCAGCAGCGGCTCTGTGAAACTCGGGGATCCCAGATTATCTGTATTGTTCTGTGATGCTTATTACTTTTCTGTAATGTTGCATATTATCACACCTGAAACGATTATTGTATATTGGTATATATACTATTAGATGTTGTATATGTTTTGCACCCGCGCTAGTCCAGTCCCCGCTCTGTCGTTAGTTAAGTAACCTAACGGATGATGACGGGACCCAGTGACAAATGCGGATGGCATATACGTACATTTTATTTTTCGTTCTTTTCTGGTGTGATTCATGATGGGACTGCGTTGATTCTGATCAATGCAAAGGAAAACAAACCTATTTGGACGTTGTTGGAACAATTTTAAAAGGTGTTATTACAAAGACGTTTCCTTTTGTTTTGCATAGCGGTATTCCGTTGGAATATCCTGCACCTCATTCGACGAGGCAAGGGCCGATATCCCTTCACCGGGAATGACCCCTTCGGCAGAAGTTTGCGTCAGGGTAATAACTTCACTATAGTCGATTACAAGTTGCTTTGCATCGTGGTATTCAGTTGGAATATCCTGCACCTCATTCCACGAGGAAAGAACCGAGATCGCTTTACCGGGAGTGACCTCTTTAGCAAAGGTTTTCGCCACTATATTTTTATAAAAAGCTATCAGGTTCCTTCAGCGATATCAAGTTCACTACGTTAAAGGTTTTTCGCCAAAAACCAGTCGTAGCCCTCCGTCATTTCTTTTGGGTATTCAGTAGTATTCAAGCTTTGTATTTTGACCAACGCCAAGGCATAGTGTTTAGTAGCTGCTGGATATTCATTTGTTGCATAGATAGATGAGTTGGTTTGGGACAGTCGTTCTGCCATTTTGGCCAACGTCAAGGGCATGTGCGGGTGGGTTCAAATTGACAAGATAGTGACGGATAGAACTTGGCATGTGACTTATGATATTTTGACCAACGCCAAGGTCATAAGAGCATGGGGCAAAAATCATATCGGGAGTTTCTAAAGAAACTGAAACTTGCCAAGTATGCGCATACCTTCTGGAGTGTGAGTAACGTGAGTGGATTCCGTCACGTTATCATACAATGAGAGTTGGATCCCGATTCCCACTGATGAGTTGGTTTACTCTTCGTGTGATCCCGATTGATTCTTCTTTCAGGTTTCGAGGAGAATTTGACAAGACGGTGGGAGGTTTCCGGATTAGATAAAGTGATAACAATTCTGATCTAGGTTAGAGTGCACGCAGAGTGTTTCTTTTCTCTCTCTCTTTGGCAGCGACCTTTGACCGACCCTAGACTATGACTCAGTGACCAAGTTGACCGAACCTTCTTAAAATTCTGGCTTTTGGATTGTCCGAATTGCATAAGTCATTGCCGCTCCTTCTTTTACCCTTTGTATTTCTCAGAACACCCCGTATTAGTACGGACATCCACTTCCATTGGATAGATCCATCGTATGGTTATATACGAACTCGAAGGGACTTCTTCGAGGATAGATCCATGTTCAGGAGAAATAGAATTGGTTTATTCAGTTGTCTTTTATTATCACCTTCTCTCAGGTTGCGAGGGCTCCTTGGTTTAGGAGAGTACACCTATTACGCTTATTGGATAGTCTTATTCCAAACCATAGGCAGGTGCCGAAAGGTGGGGAATAAAAAAAACCAATTAGCCTAAGTAGGGTGTACAGAAGATAATATGTAAAGACAAAATAAAGGGATTAGAAAGAGGGCAAAGTAAATTGCTACTGTTATCATTCACGACCAAACCGCGTAATTCATCGCCACTCCTATTTCACCATTAAAAGAATAAGGTATTATTCAATTGTCTTTTATCATCACATTCTCTCAAGATGTGAGTACTCCTAGGTTGAGGAGGGTATGCTTACTGGATAGTCTTCTTCCAAACCATAGGCTGGTGCCGAACGGTAGGGAAGGAAGAAAACCATTTAGCTTAACGATGGTGTACAGAAGGTAACGACTAAAGACAAATAAAGGGATTTGGAAAGATGGCAAAGAAATATACGGTTGAAGTCATGAATTGGATTATGGAAGAGGCATTACTAGGAATATCAGGATACCCCTACTAAACATTTTCATGTTTCAGTGCATTGTTAAAGGAAAACTGTTTTCCCGATTAGATACTTACTCCAAGGGTATGTATTTACCAGGTTTCGTTCTCATATCTATATGGTTTTACAGATGATGAGTGGGAGTAAGTTATTGGAAATTAGGTGATCATTCTCATTATATCGGAATTCGTTGTAATTGGTGATATTTGAGGAAATCGCCAGGGTACAGTTTTCAACCTACAACGCACAGGTTTTGAGTTATTTAACTCAGCGGACTTATACAGAGTATTATATGTTGTCCAGTGTCCATCAGGACAAAGGGGTAGGTTCTCGTACAATGTTCTGTTTACTTATGACTTCTCTAGTTTTTAGATAAGTGTTTCGTAGAAATACAAGGTCTAAGTTTTGAGAAGTTGTGGGTATAAGAATAAAGTAGAGAACCATGTGTCACAAGTATCGGCATTCTTCAAAGAGATCGAAGATGTAGATTCTTGTGATTGATATTCAGATAATAGTAATGGTTTTGAGAAACTTGTTTCTCTTTCAGGTTACTCATAATTGGATGGATTCCTAAGTTGAGTAATGCTGATTAGCCTCTTTCCATTAAGTTTATATGCACTGGAGACAGCTGCATGATTGAATCTGGTTCCAATTAAATAAGTGCCAAAGTTTCTATATTGAATATAGAATGGTTCATATCTTAACGAAGTTAAGGTACGGTGAGTTGTCCAGCTTATGCTTAAAACCAGACTCTGGATAACTCAAGGCACGTTTCTGTAATAGCAGTTTGTGGGTTGACACTGGCTATGACGAGGGTTGATTTTCTACCATCTGGAAGATCAATAGTGATATTGTTCTTGACTCACCACAGTTTTAGTAAAATGGATTTTTTTAGAAAACAGTAGTGGGAGTATGGTAGGACTGGAAGTGATTCCAGAACCGCAAACGATTATGGAAAGTTTAATAGGACCTATATATTCAATCAGGTTTGACATTCCATTAGCCACTCCGCAGATATGGTGGGTAACCTCTGACACCCGAGAGGTACTCCGGTAGCCTCAAGGACGGTGACATGGAGATTCTTGTTTACCCAGACTTGACACTACTGTTGTTCCAGACTATGAGATCCGGCAGGAGGATAAGTATAGCGTCGTTCTAAACTAGCTTTAGAAGTGCACGTATATATTATTCTGCCAGAGGGTTGTTGTGGTCAGTAGGAGCAGCGGAAGCATAGTGGGCAAGTAGCTTAGGTCTATTTATAGACTTGAGCAGATATAGCGGAGATAGATCATCTATTTTGATGTGACAGTAATGGGTTTGACTTCATCAGAATAGGGGATGGATCTGTTAAGAAGCTAGTAGGGTGTGATGTCATGGTATCTGGATGACATACACAGAGTAGGAAGTAAAATTCCTATACTACGATCGGTTGTACTGTGGTCGTCACACAGTTGTTTCTCCAGACAGGATATGGATATAATATCAGACATTCTAGTTCCTGGATCTATGGTTTTAGATCTGGATTTGGGTAGTTTCCCAATGTGGGTACTTTGACAGTATTCTAATGGTTTTTAGAATAGTTGACTCCTGGTATGGTGGTGTACCTGCAGGTGAAGGAGTCACCCTCTCTAAAGGTGTCGTATAGACTAAAAGGGAGAGGGCTGTGCATGATTGGCAGATCACTTGCTTAGGCAATTGAGTCAATCATGAGATGTCAAGTACCACACCAAATGTTGTTTTTGCACTAGATGCAATAAGTTTGTATTAATCCAATTCTGGAGAAACATAAGGAAGCAGTTTTAGAACATAAGTGGATGTTCTACGGATTTGATGACGGCAGCCTCCTTCGGGAGACGATTATCATTCCAGGCTTCAAAAGTGACATGGATGACAGAGAGATTGTCAGAGTTATAGTTTTCCCTCTGATGAGGGACAGTATTATGGACAGGTGGTCCAAGAGGATACTGTGGGTGGCATGGTGCCGGATACTGATTAGGTTCAGTGATCGATACAGTCTAAGAAGTTTGGATTTGGAGTTCATTTATGAACTAGTCCCATCAGATATCCAGACATATTCTAAGACAGGTATTACTCAATTCGGGAGATGGCTTTCTCCGCGAACTTGAGATTAAGAGAAATATAGAAAGAAACATCTGGGCAGATCCACTCACTGAGGATATTTCTCGAACACAATAGTTTTACAAACGGGCTTTGTGAAACTGATTAGTAGAGGAGTTGGATGTTCGGTTTCACACGGGCTGTGAGTAGTCGGCATCGCAATAATTAGCCTTAAGTGCAAGTGGGAGATTGTTGGATATAGTGCCCTCAGAGTCAATTATTGGATCGCAGGCACGTGATTGCAATGATTGCGGAGGACCTATACCGGTAGGACAGTCTTACTCGAGATGATAGTATGCTATCTGGTTTGCCTTTATCAGTCGTGTACAGGTTCAGGTGAATGATCACTGTTACACTTTGATAGAGCCCTTAGGATCTTGCTTTACTACCAACAGTATGATGGCGATCATATACGTGAGAGTTGGGTGGTTTATTAGCATATCCTTAATTGTGGTCCCTAGTCGTGAGAGTTTCGAGACAGGGCATCGATACTCCGGAGTAGACTAGTGTATATAGTCGAGACCCCGACGAGGGGCGGTGGCCGGTCTCACAAGCCACTGGTGTCAGTTGGATCACCTAAGATGTATACAGGTGCTCATTGGGTTATGAGTACACCGGACAGGACTCGCCGGGAATCTGCTAGTTGGTATTATACATATCGTCAGATAGCAGTTCCCTGGTGACATGTGTACAGGTTAGTTCATCGACCTGAGGTCGTCATTTGTCTCGTGTGAGTTCCCACTGTGCTTTGATTTCTACCCTACCACGGCTCAAAAGAGTCGTGCAAACAGATAGTTTTTAGGTACAGTCCCGAGCCACATGGAGGCACGTGAGCGGATCGGCAGGGGATTCGTCTCTCCCGGTATTGGGGGTGAGATCGTGCTGTGTCTAGGAGAACCATTACACAAAGCCCACGGCCGTGGCAGGAGATTTACTGGTAGGTACTCCAGTAGTATCTCAGGGTGTTATTAGGCTACCCTCCGACACGGCTTATACTGCTATTGGGGGTCTGACGTTACTAGTCCCCTAGGCAGATATGCGATACTCATAGACGAACGGACCGGACTGTATATACATTGTCACTGTTAGGCTCAGTAGGGTTTCCGGATGAGTTCGCTCATCGGCATCCCTTGAGGTCAGTCCATGGGCAGCCGTTACGCACAGCTAGTGCCGCTGACGGCTTGTAGTTAAACCCACTGCCAGGGTACTGACGAGTCATTAGAGTCCCCCACAGACAGTTTCCCAAGTTCGGGCGAAACGTTGTAGAGGCCGTATGGTTTTATGGCAGGGTTCAGAAAATGCACGTGCGTTTACGCACGTGTCATATTTCGGGCAGATAATATTGGTGGGCTTTGGTTTAAGCCGGATCCGAGTATTATATTATGTAGATATAATATCTTTGTCTCAGTTGCATTTGTATTCGGTCGTAATACAAATGCGGGTATATTTATACAGTTACGGGGTTGTCCTGAAATTCGTTTCAGGATCACTTTTGGAAGTTGCCAGTTTCCAGTTTTCTATCGCCCGTCTTTTAACATTCGGTTAAAGACGGATTTATCTTTTCTTTGGATGAGTGTAGAAGGTTCTAGAAGTTTCTAGAAGAAGGTGACTAGGATGATGACTAGGATGGTGTGTCATTAGTGCATTGATTATTGCATTAAATGATTTGGTGACTAGTTAAGGTGATTCATTGATTTCATTAATGTGTTCATACTTGGTGTCTTATGACTCATCCTCTTCATTATTGCTATGGTCACTCTCCCCTCTCCTACACTCACCCCCACCTCCTTATAAGTGTGGCCGGCCCCCTCCTCTCTCTCACACTTGATTGATTCATTTGGTTAAAAGATTATGATAGTTTTGGGCTGTATGGAAATTTCATAGCTCATTTCATTCCATCACCCGAATTAATTGGCAACTTCTTTAACCGTTCGTCCATGGCTTTGGACGAAGCGAGACAAAGTGTTCTACTCATTCTCTACATCAATCTTTGTCGTCTCTTTTAGCAAACTTGACGACCGAGTTGCCTCGAGTCAGAGGCGGGAGCCCGTTTAAAGAATCGTTGACGTGGTGCCACCTGGACAAGCAGATCGGAGATTGACGAGATCGGAGCAGCCGCAACGGATCGTGGGATGATGGTTAAAGAACGAAGGACTCGGATCGTTCGGTATAACCTTTCTACCCTCTTTAGAGTTTTTTAATTTAGCAATAATGGCAGATCCGGATTATAGTATACGATAGCGCCAGTTAAAAGTTTTTGTTCCTCATTTGGCGTCTGTTAGACGGCTGGGGCGCTACCGTAGACTTACAAGATCGTCATAGAGTCTTGTGTGATTCCCACTGTGCTTTGATTTCCACCTTACCATGTTCAAGAGAACGTACAAAACGGTGGCTTTTGGGTACAGTCCCGAATCACATGGAGACAATAAGCGATAGGAGGGGATTCGTCTCTCCCGGTATTGGGGGTTGATGTTGCGCTGTGCTCGATTGGCTATAACAGGAATTCCCTGGCCAGAGCTGATACGGAGATTTACTGGTAACTGTTATCAGTAGTTTCACGATCCGTTATGAGCTTCATATCGGCACGACTTATCGGTTACTGGGGTCTGACGTTTACCACCCCTAGACTAGATATGTGACATATCATACGAAGAGACCGGACTGTACGGTAGTGTTACTAACAGGCTTTACAGGAGTAAGAGCATACTTGCTTGTTGATTTTCTGATCGCTTAATACCCGGGCAGCCGTTACGTCCAGCTAGTACTGCTGACGGCTTGTGAGTGCCTGATATGATCATCACCTATTGCCGGCGTATTGATGAGTCTTTAGAGTCCTACACAGAGGTTTACTGGCTCAGGCAAAACGAAGTAGATGCACATATGTGATATGTGCGGGACCGAGATTAATACAAGTATATGATACCATATTCTATTCTCGCGATTTATGATATCGGTCGATTATATGAGATATAACCGGATTATCGAATCAAGTGTTGATTCGATAAGTTGATACAAATAATATTAGTCGGTCATATGAGATATAGCCGGATTATTAAATCAAGTGTTGATTTAATGATTTAATGTATAATTATATATTTGATATATTAATTTAAATTAACTAATATTAGCTCACTTAAGAATTTCTTTATCTCACTTATGCATTTGATATATATATATGTGATATATATTGATTGTGTTTCTTTTTGTGTCATGCTTGATGCCACATGCTACATGGGTGTATGAGACTCACACCATACTCATGATAATGTAAGGTTTATTTATTAAAGTAAATCCAAATTAGTTGAAAATTAGTCACATGGATGAAGCTTGTGGAAGATTGTAGATCCATTGACTTAGTCCACTAGTTTTGTCCTACCTTAGATATTTATTAACTTAACCATTATCTAAACCCATGGTAAAGTCTCTACATGAGTTGTATGAGATATTTTCTCACCCATGGTTGCCATAACATTATTGGCTTCATCTTCTTCTTGATCAAGAGAGAGCTCTCTAGCTTTTGGAGAGGTGAAGAAAACTAGTGAGAAAAAGGTTTCTAAAGTGAGTAAAAATCATACTTCATCATCCTCTACTAGATTAGCCATTTAGTTTAGGGTGTTAGCTTCACTAATCCCTAATTAGTGAAGAGGTAGCTTGGGTTAGTGTCTCCTCGACGTAGATCATTTTCGGCCTCGAAGACTTCGTGCAAGCTTGTTCCTTTCATCTTGTGGAGCTATTCAAGAGTCCAGAGGATCACTACTTGGAGCGAAAGGACTACTACATGGAGCTATTGAAGTGAAAGACCGGTCTACAAAGGTTGTATTCCATATTCACTTAGATGTAAAGTTTTTTACATGTTGTATTGTCTAATTCTCTAGTTAAGATTCTAGGGTTAGGGTTGTTCAGCATGGCAAATTTTTGAAAATGGCATGGACGATGCCTCCTGAAACCTTGATGTCGTGCTAGGCATTCATACAAAACCTTCAGACAATGTTGTTCTAGGTATCCTACTAGTTTATAATTTTCCCGCATTGGCATTATTCGATTCTGGTGCATCCCATTACTTTATGCCGTCCAAGATTATTAGTACACACTCTATCTCACACACGGCCCTCTCTAGCTGTTGGGATATACACACTGGGAATGGGATAATTATATCTAGTAGTGAGTGCAGGGGGTGCTCGATTGTTATTTATGGACGGGAGTTATTCGCGGATTTCTTGGTGATTGATACTGGCAGCTATGATTGTTCCCCCAATATTTGAACGTAACTGAAGAGCTAAGCTCTGTTAAAATTTAATGAGGCAGTGCCTCACGTGCTCTCCATAAGGGCGCCAGCGCCAACCCCTTAGGGTTGAATTCTATGATGGCGTCGCATGTGAAGCTCACGTGGGTGCCAATGTGCAAAGCACAGGAGCGCCTATCATATGTAAGAATTAAATTCTTAAGTGGCACCCACGTGCAAAACACGTGAGCGCCGGCGCCCAAGTTAAAATTAAGTAGAATTATATTCTACATGGGGATATTTTCCTAAAAACTGGGATACTCTTTCTGTTAAACAAAGCTGTTGGATCAAAAATCCAATGGAGATGATAAATCATCAAAATATAGAATTAAATTCTATTAGGACAAATCTTTCTAAGTGAGAAAGATATCCTCGGTTGGATTAAGAATCCAATGATAGAATAAAATTCTATTTTTGGGAAATTATTTCCCTAATCTTGTTAAAAACAAGAAAACATTTTCTGTAAAACAGAAATTCTTTGATCAAAGATCCAACGGTAGGTAAAATTCCGTAAATAAATTTTGAAACCAATTAAATAAATTAGAATCTCTTAATGAGCCATTTTCTCAAAACTAATTAACAATTTGCCTCCATTATATAAAGGACCCGAGACTTCAAGTCTCATATAGAGAGAACCCCTCATAAGCTTCTGCAACAATACAGAAGGCTTAAAAACAACAGAGAATTTAATTCTCAATAAAGAAGAAGATCTTTGTCCTCTCAAACCCTAGGTAAAGAAACTACAGAGAGCAAAACATCTCCTTTACCTATCATAGCATATCTAAGGTTTAACCCTTCTCAAGAATTTAGTTTTTTCTCTGGATCATAGATCCATAAGACAGGTCTCCCTCAAGTTGAGAATTTAATTCTCATCGGGAAGATCTTGTTCCTGAGAACCAAAGATTCAGAAAATAACTAGATTAAAAAGAAAAAAAGGAAAAGAACCTATCCTATGGGAATTTAATTACTCGGAAAATAGGGTTTAACCCTAAAAAAACTTAGTTCTTAAAGAAAACATGATCCTAGATCTTCAAAACAAAGATCTTGGTGATCATTAATAGTCAAAATGTCATTTACAGATATTCAATCTCTAAAAAAAAGGAACTTAGCACCTCACGTGCTTCCCATGTGGGCGCCCCCAACAGCGCCTCACGTGAAAAACACGCGGGCGCCCAAAGCAGAAGGCCAGCGCCTCACGTGAAATACACACGAGCGCTGAATAAAAGTGCTTAGCACTTCATATACAGCCAAAATGGTTGAGTGCTTAGCACTGATTAGGCAACGCCCAGTACCTCACGTGCTTTTCACATGGACGCCATACAAAAGTGCTTAGCACTTCATATACAGCCAAAACGGCTGAGTGCTTAGTACTGATTGGGCAGCACCCAGCGCCTCACGTAGACGCCATACAAAAGTGCTTAGCACTTCATATACAGCCAAAATGGCTGAGTGCCTAACACTGATTGGGCAATGCCCAGTGCCTCACGTGCTCTTCAAGTGGACGCCATACAAAAGTGCTTAGCACTTCATATACAGTCAAAATAACTGAGTGCTTAGTATTGATTGGGCAGCGTCTATAACTGAAAGCTTCACATGATACCCATGTGAGCGCCAGATCTTCAAACAAACGCTTAGCACATTTGCATAAAAAGGAGGGTTAAACAAATAGAGCCCAAATAAGTGCTTACCACTTTTGAACAAAAAAAGAGACTGAGCAGACTAAGCCCAAATTGGCTAAGTATCTTGCAGTTGAGCCCAAATGCTCTGTTGTTGGACCTTAATAAAATTTAAAGATCCTGAAAATATTGCTAATATGACCTTAGTCTCAAATAAGACTAATGTCTCCTTTGTTAAAATAAATTGGCCCCAAATGCTCATATGTTTAAGTTGATCTTGATCTCAAACTAGATTAACGGTCCTTAAACCAAAAAAATATGTTTGAACTAAAGGAAAATATAACTTAAGTTCAAAATCCCAAATATACAGATTTGGACTAATCCGCGCCCTACGGGCGACGACATAAACTAGTCCCCGTATACAATCCACGGGCAACCTTAATAAACAAAATAACACACGACACGAAATGAAATGCTGGAGAAGGAGAAAGTGGTTATCGCAACGCGATAACGTAATTAACTGCAGGGGCTTGCGCCTGCAGGGAAGAGCGTCCCCATAATCAAAAACCTCTCACAAATAAGGGTGAATCTGATGAAGTCTGCTACAACGGTTGCACCTGTCCAAACCTCTGATATACAGTGCCATAAATCAACTTGGTATCTTCGGAGAGGTGGATGAATAAGTCCAAATAGTATCTGCTCCCAAATTCAAGCGAGACGTCCCAACGTCTCGGTCCGGTCTTTCGGCAGTGAACAGATTCTGACACGCTCGGTGAGACTTTTTCCTCTTTCCACTCCACACTTCGTGTGTCATGTTTCGCGAACAAAATCACGGTTCGCTATGGTTTCCCTTGGATTCGAAGTACTAAAATTTGTGATTACTAGAACCGTGACAGGTTTTGTTGCAGACTCACGCCCCGCTTTCCAGTGTACGGAGACGGAGACGTGGCAAGCATGCGGCGTATTTACACAGAAATAAATGCGTTAAGCGTAAATAAGCAATATATAAGATGCATAAGAAATGACAAGAGATATAAAATGAACAACAACTTTTATTAACATTCATCTTTACAATACAATACTTTGAAAAGGAAAGTACAATGATATAAAGCAATGCCTAAACAGTGGCATATGAAATGAAAGTAAGTACAAGGAAGCTAGAAATCCGGCTGCTTGGTGAACTGGTCAACGTCCTTCTGGCTAGGCTCGATCTCGAGAGAGTCCGGTCCTCCTGACGAACATTCCAAAGGAAGAAAAGATAGAAATGTCGTCAGTGAACTAGCGCTCGGTAAGTCCCAAAAGGAAGAAAGGAATATAGCAAGGATTGAGAATTGAACTGTTAAGGTGTACAGGAGATTTCTATTCTAACGTAGTTGTTTGTAGCTTGGTACAGAAGGTATTAGTGTATACGAAATAAGTCCATCTTTCCCTGTGGACTATGGTAACATGTAGTACAATGCCCCGTCAAAACCTATGGGACAACGGCACGAGAGTTCATGTAGGTGTCTTTTAGTGATCATCTAGTGCCACTTTTAATACATTTCATACCAATCTACCCTTTTAACCCCATAATGTATTATTTTAGATTATATTGCTTGCTGAGACCATGGATACAAGTTGTTCAAGTGGTCAGATTCAGGTTTTAAGCTTGTTGTCATGTCAAGTTATAGTCATGGTTCGGTCAAGTCAAATCTTGTATTCAGGTTTGATATTCAGGTTTAGGTTCAAGTATGCATGTTAGAGTTTGGATTCATGTTTGAATTGGATTCTGGTTTGAGTTGAATTCATGTTTGATTTAGACTCAGACTTGAGTCAGACACTTATAACTGATTTGGATCCTGAATTAGGTTTTGGAGTTATCGGTAACTGCTGCACATGGATGGCAGGATTTGTGTCTTTTTCCAAGACAATTACCATTGATAACACCGTTAAGTTTTTTACCTTAAATAGGCAAGCACTCACTTTCTCCGGCTCCCTGAGGCTCAAGAGAATTGATCCCGCTTAAACCCATATTTACTAAAGTTCTTAACAGTGTTTTATATAGCTCGACGGGGTTTTATGAAAAATATTTTTAATATATAGTTTTAAAATAATCTCAAGAAGTTATTTATATTATTTAGGGTTTTTATGGATATGAATTTTAAGGGTTTGAAGTATTTTAGTGATAATTACCTTAACTTGAATAGTTCATGGTATTTTACTGTAAAACTTGACTTTCATTGGCATCTTGATGGTATTTTGATGAAACTTGTAATTCTTTCCTTTAAAAAATATAAGGTTATTTTATTTTGAAAATATATGGATTTTATAATATTTATATAATTATTAAAAATTAATTTTATTATTAAATAGAAAATTGCGTTTTTCTTAAAAAAATCATATTTAAACCTTTTGAGACCGAATACTCCGTGAGGAGGTCTGCATCTCGCTCTACTAGCCCAAAAATGTGCGACAATCCACACCATCTAATAGCGAGTCTCCTAAAAAGGGTTGTAGAGACTTATTTGTAAAGGAATTTTAAAATACAATTCCAAAGAAAACCGTTTTTATAGTAGATTACATTTTAATGAAATATTGTGTTCGTTACTAAAAATATCTTGAAGAGTATCGTGCTATGGAAACCATGTGTGCATGTGAGAGGTAGGTCATTACCCCGTGATGTTTTATAAAGGTATGATTAATCAAAACAATTAAATATGGTAGATACAAAGTTAATGATATTTTAATGTAAAAGTTGATTTAAAGTGATGTTTCATGATATTTTTGTGTGAAAGTTTGTTCTAACCATTAGTTATATGATTACAAACATGGTGTAAGAATATGGATGAAAAATATGTAAAAAAAAGTGAACTTTTTAGGGTTTAGAATAAAATATCGGTATTAACTCCACTTACCGACATGTTTTGAAAAAGAGAACTTTTTAAGAAGAAAGAGAGGGATAGGGAGGGACTTAATAGTTAGAAAGATGAAGAGAAGGTAGGAGTAGGAAGGGTTGTCGTCGGGGCGTCGTGAGGTGCCGGAACTTGCTTTGATCCTTTCCGGAACTTAATTTCTTGCTAACTCCACTTGTACTCTTCTTATACTTAGAAAACTTTGATAATTTTGGCTATAATTTTCATAATGAGAAAGGGTTAGGGTATGGGGTAGTATTTATAGTGTGGAATTAGGGTTTTGGAATTAAAAAGATGAATTTAAATGCATTAAAAAGACGATAAATGGGGAAATGAGAGGTCTCTGTTTGATTGCAGAGTAATCAAATAGTGCAGGAGAGTTAGAGGTAGGCCAAGAGACTTGTGTGCAAAGCCTGGGGCTTATTGCCCGCGATTGGACCGTCGGTACCGGCCCTAGGGGCATTTTCGCCGGTCGATTTGTATAGGGGGGCGGTGGATTTTGGACACGTGTACATCTCTGTATTTAAACCCTTTTCCACATGTTTATTTTTTCAAACTTTTCATTTTTATGTGCATTGCACGTGTAAACTTTTGGGCTTCCAAAATGTTTAAAAGAAAAATTAGAAAAATATAATGTGTCAAATGGGGTTCAAACACAGGGGCTACGTCACAGCAGTGCAGAGGCTTTACCAGTGAGCTACAAGTTGTTTCTTGTTATTTTTAAATAAAAATTAACTTTTAAATTGTACTCAGGCTTGTAAACTCCTTTCTGTACATTAAACTGAAAAATTTTCTTACAGTAAATTCAGAGTCGTTACACCTAAACAGGTGCCTGTCATAACGGCTCCTTCAACTCCAATCTCCCATAAAAGAATGAGGCTAGAGAAAACTCTACCGCCCGCGGCAAACTCCAAAGGCGATAGAGCTAAACGCCCCAATGCAGGGGGCATAACAATACATATGGTCTACATGGTTTCGAGAAAAGAAGAAAGTCGTGCTTCGGTGAATCACCGACCGCAAACTCGGTCGCTGACAAAAGTTCAGGAGCAACAACAAAAGCTCCAGGAACTGCTGACCAAAATGGCAGTATTTACCGGACAGGAAGAAAGTCCGGATAAAGAAGATGAACAGCGCCAAGAGCGGGAGACCGATACAGAGTTTCTGTGAAGGGTGCTCGAGAGAAAAGACAAGGAAGCCGCTGAGCAAGTTGTTAACATAAAGCAGATGGTTCTCTTGTTCCAAGACATCGTTGGAATAATGATCCAGCCAGAACCCCCGGCCGAAGATCAACCGATAATCGTCGAGGATGACAGAGTGGAAATATCAAATCTTCCTCCGGCCTTATTGACAGCCAAGGAGGAAACGATCTCCAAGGTCGCCCTTGATGATTATATTGCTCAACAAATAAGAGCTCATCAAGCTAATGAAGCCGCTGGCCAAATCGTCAGAACCTGGAGACCATGTTCAGGCTGGTATGATCAAATCAAGTATCCGGGGTATACGATCCCCAAGTTCAATGTATACAAAAGGACGGGCAACCCTCATCAACACGTCGCGCAATTCAGAGCTCTGTGCGGCAACACAGGAGGAGACGACAAATTGTTGCTTCGCCAGTTCATTGGCAGCCTATCAGAAACGGCCTTCGAATGGTACTCGGAGCTCCCAAATGACTCCATGAAAACATTCGCAGAGATGGAACTGCTGTTTACACAACGTTTCGGCAGCGTGAGCGAACGTACTCCGATCACGGCATTAATCAATGCCAGTGTAAAGCCGGGAGAAACATGGGTCCAATACGCGATCCGGTGGCGGAACCTATGGTCAAAGTGTGAAGAGCGCATTGAAGAGTCTCCTGCCGTGGGCATATTCATCGGGACCCTTGATCCTCAAACGACTGTGTCCCAGTTCATGACATCCTTCAAACCAACAACCTTTCAGGCTCTGATAGATAAACTAGCTCAAATGGACCAGATGGGCCACGGGCCTTCCTCCTCAAATAAGGACCCTTAAAATAGCAAGGGTAAAGAGAAAGCGACGTTTGTTGCCAATACACAACAACAGTCGAGTGGCCCAAAACCAACCGCTCGCCAAAACACTGCGCTTCTGCGCCCATCCTTAGAGGAAAGACTAGGACGCGCTTAATCGTTTCCCCGCGACAAGACGAGGAGACTGTTCGAATTGGAAATGTGTAATAAACTCATCACATTTCCAGACCCGTGACGTCCACCACAACTTGGCGACGTCAACAACCCTAATTACTGCTCCTATCACAGAATGATGAGCCATCCAATTGAAAATTGGTACGTCTTCAAGAACTGGATTGAAGACCAATATCAACAGAGAAAATTTGCGTTGTTTGATAACTGGAAGGTAAACCCACCCCAGAAGCACACTCCCAAAAAGGTGGATGTGCATGGGGTATCATGCTCACTCGTAGAAGAAACTCCATAGGTAGTCGTTCTTTCAGCAAAAACTAAAAGAATGCTGAAAGATCTACAGGCATGTCCAGCAGTCAAGTGGAAAAGCCTACTTTAACCCGAAATAATCGAAGGGATGTTGAAAGCTCGTCCCGCATCGAAAATTGTTGATGAGGGGAAAAACCCCTAAGTCAAGCCTTCGAAATCTTTGGAGAAAAAGAAGAAAACCAAGAAGCCCGTGCAGCCTGCCGAATATGATGACAAGCGCACAAATCTACAAAAATATATGGACACGTTGGAGGAGTACAACCAGAAGGCGTTGACACCGGTCACGCTCGAAGAGTTCCTTAAGTATATTCTTAAGGACGAAAATAATGACTACGATGAGAAAAAAGACCCATCAAAAGACACCAAAGACCATGTAGCAAGTTGCCACATGGTCTCCCATTCATCATTATATAACGAAGAAGCTCCTTCAGCGTCAGAAAACAACGCAGAGGAACTGGGGGAAGAATCGGTGCTAAAATCCCCGAAACTGCCAGAAGACCCGATCGATAGACTGTTAAACGAAGCCTTTAAAAAAAGCAAAGTTGACCGAGAACGCAAGACAGCCATATATGAAAAGGCTAAGCATGAGCGTCAGGGCAAAGAAGTTGTAGCAAGGATGAGTCGTAAAGTACTCCAACCAAATCAAAGCACACATGCTACAAATAAAAGCATGATCAAAATAGAGAAGCGGTTGGCTAAAGCCCTGTCAATAGGGATGAAACTGTCACCTCTCGTAAGGAACACTTCCGGGGTTATATGCTCCGATGGAGAAGATGTATGCCCAAACTAATGACTATATCATCGGAGGGTCACCCACCCCACCGAGGAATGCAGTACCTTCAAGAAATGGTGGCAAGGATATGTTGCCTATCAAAACACTTTAAGAGAATGAAATGCGAAGCTCGTGCTCTTCAACGGCAAAATAGTATCACAAACACGCATGAAGAAACGACTGGCAACTGTCATATGGTTGGTACCAGTTCGGAAGGGGAATAACCCCTAGTTCTTACTTTCGGGAGCGATTTTGAGGACGAAATACCTCTCAGCCCTCTCTTCAAAGACTCCGCCTCAGAAAAAAAGAGGAGGATAAGAACTGCAAGAATATTCAGCTGCGTAACCGCACATTGCCTGAGAAGAATCTTGGAACTACAAACAAAGGTTCAAACAAAAAGGACAAAGGGAAAAGAAAATCCCCGAGGAGATCGCCCTCGATGAGGAAGCAGTCAAAGAGCTCGCGGCAAAAGATCCGCCTAGAAAAAACAAGGTGGATTACAACATCCTCATAAATGAGCATATTGGATGCTCTCCTCCTGTCCAAAAAGGCACGAGATTCCCTGATCAAGGCATTACAAGAGCCCGATCAGTTCCAAGCTTTCTTTGCAGAAGAGAAGATGAAAGATGAACTCGCAGAGGTCCACACGACTGATATTACATTCAGCGATGAAGATCTCCTCCTCGGTACGTGCGAACATAATCACCCGTTATATGTCACCGGATATTGCCACAATATCAAGATAGGGAAAATTCTTGTCGACAACGGATCCTCCGTTAACCTGCTCAATATAAGAGTGCTGAAAGAGATTTGCATGAACGTTCAGCACCTCGCTCGAGATAAAATTACCATCTTCGGGTTCGACTCACAATCGTCACGAATGTTTGGGTCCGTAATACTGACGCTATGCTTCGGGCTGCTTGTCACCGATATCAAATTTCATGTCATTGATGCCAAGACTTGCTATAACGCTCTGCTCGGCAGGCCTTGGTTACACGAGTGCAACGTCATCCCTTCTACACAACATCAGTGTATGAAGTATTTCAATGATGGCTCGGAGTACACCGTCACAGGAGAGTTAAACCCATTCTCGGTAAACGAAGTTCGGAAATATGAAGACACAAAGTACTTCCTACCAGATTTTGAAGATACGGAAATGTGTCATAAGCCGGAGTATAAACAGAAGTCCGTCGACATTATCCCGATCTTTGGGAGCGATACCGAGAAAGATGAAGAAATAGTCTCCTCGGGGCAACCCCAGAAAGAAAACAATAAGCCCGGATCATCTACTCCTATTTTGGTCTTTGGCAGCGACTCTAAGGACGAGGCCAACACAGTGTTCTTCGTCCGCCCGTCGATGCAAACTTTTGCCGGAACAGATCAGAGTCTACAAATTGCAATGGCTCCACCTCGGCATTACGAGGAACTTGATGCGCTCCAAACACACAGCGTAGAAGAACTGCAAACTTTCCACGTACCTCCCAGAAGAAGAGATGAAAAAGAGATCCTCTTCTACCATCTATGGAAAATAAATTAGAAAAAGAAGTCTGGCATGGTGTCGATCTTGTACTCGACAGGCTTCAACCAATCCGTCTGCCAAGATACTACGTGGAGGAATTGAAAGCCTGTTAAGATGCCAAGGTGTACCCCTCGAACAAACTGTTCGACAAGCCCAATTCTACAAAAAAAATTGGGATATTCCCGGGACTCATCAAAAGACGCCCAACGGGAAAATAGAGACAACCGGGCTCGGATATGTTCGTTCCAAAAAATTGGAGCAGATCTACAGTTGCCAAGTCGTAAACAGTTTAAGTGAAGCGGAAGTCGCTCTTCCAAATAGCCGTGACATAAAATCGGAGCAAGCTCTTGTTCTAAAAACGTTGAGTCCGTCGCTGGAAGAACAAATTAACAAGCTAATAAAAGAAACTTATCAAACGAGCCGGGACAACCATAGCTGCGAAATGGCCATTTATTACAGTTGCCACGTCATATACAGCTTAAGCGAAGCAGAAGACGCTCTTCCAAATAGCCGTGACATCAAATCGGAGCAAGCTCTTGTTCTAAAAACGTTGAGTCCGTCGCTTGAAAAACAAATTGACAAGCTAATAAAATAAACTTGTCAAACGAGCCGGGACAACCACAGCTGCGAAATGGCCATTTATGAAAAGGCCAAGACGCAACGTGTTAGCCAAAAATCTGCGGAGATAGTAGACCGTAATGCTCTTCATCCTCGGCCCACTATATGTTCTTGCGAGAAGGGAAAATCTCGAAATAAAGGCAAAAACAGGGACAAAAGCGCAAGCAACGATCAAAAACAATAAAGCGGACCCAAGACGCCATGCAGTCAAGAAAAACTCGATTGGAGCCCGTCCTTTATAAAGAAGATGAGTCGGGAATACTCTTTCCCTTAAGACAAGATAAGAAAAATATTCAACCTTGTCATGAAGCACCAAATAATGACGCTTACGAAGTCTCGGTAGTCCGAACAAATAAACGAGGTCCATCGGATTATTGCTCCTATCACCGAGTAATAGGTCACCCCTTTGAAGACTGCTTCACCTTCAAAGACTGGGTAGAAGACCAGTATTGACAAGGTGGGTTTATGTTATCTGACAGCTGGAGGGTAACCCCGCCATAAAAGCATGAGCCGAAAAGAACCTACAACATCAGGTTAGGACTAGCTCAACATCAAAAAGGGAAACAAACTCGTACCTGCTATATAATAACACTCTCAAAAGAGGAAGGGTACGAGACTATGAATGAGCTCTACAGGTGCTTCGCAAATGAAGACGAGGACGAGCTAATCTCAGAGTTTCCACCAGCACCAAAAGAGCTGGAAGATGGGATAAACACTACGGTAAACAACCTAAGAAAAATTGACTTAGGGACGGAAAATAATCCGAGACCAACGTTCGTCAGTGAACTGCTATCTAAAAAATAGGTGACCATGTTAAAGGACATGCTCATGTAGTTTAAAGACTGCTTCACCTGGAACTACTCTGAAATGCCGGGTCTAGATCCAAAGGTGGCAGTACATAAACTGGCTATATCGCCGGGAATAAAGCCAATGAAACAGGCACCAAGAAGGATGAGACTCAAACTTGAGATGAGCATCAACAATGAAGTCAGGAAACTAATCGACTCTGGCTTCATCCAAGAAGTTCAATATACCGACTGGATCTCTAACATCATTCCAATAATGAAGAAAAATGGGACGGTGCGCATCTGCGTGGACTTTCGAGACCTCAACAAAACTTGCCCGAAGGATGACTTCCCAGTACCTGTTACCGAGCTGATGATCGATAACACATCTACCTATGAGGTCTTCTCCTTCATGGATGGATTTTCAGGATATAACCAAATAAAAATGTATCCAGAAGACCAAAAGCATACCGCCTTCCGAACCCCATTGGACATATTCTGCTATAAAATGATGCCCTTCGGTTTGAAGAACGTCGGTGCTACCTACCAAAGGGCCATGACAAAGATCTTCGATGACCTCATACATGAGATCGTCGAATGCTACATCGACGACCTTGTGGTAAAAAGAAAATCTCACGAGGAACATTGGGAACATCTAAAAATAGTGTTCCGACGTCTTCGGAAATATAATCTGAAGATGAGTCCTTTAAAATGCGCGTTTGGAGTCTCCTCAGGCAAATTCCTAGGATTTATCATACGTCACCGGGGTATCGAAATCGATCCATCAAAGATGAAGGCGATTATGGAAATGCCCACACCAAGAACCCTCAAACAACTCCGGTCTCTCCAAGGAAAGCTCGCATATATCCGGCGGTTCATAGCTAAGCTCTCCGGAAAATACCGTCCCTACAGTCATTTGACAAAAAAGGGACCCCATTCATCTGGGATCAAAAGTACCAAAATGCACTAGAAGAAATCAAGCAATACCAGCAAAATCCGCCGGTATTGACCGCTCCGGTTAAGAAAGAACCCCTTATCTTATATACAACAGCCCTTGAGGATTCTCTAGGCGCATTGTGGGTACAAGAGAATGATCAGAGAAAGGAGAAAGCTCTATACTATTTGAGTTAGGTTCTCCTGGGGGCAGAAAACAACTATTCCCCCATCGAAAAACATTGCCTGGCACTGATCCTCGCAATAACAAAGCTCAAACATCACGCTTTAGCATAAGAAGTCCATCTCATATCGAAGGTGGATCCTCTCAAATATCTAATGTCAAGGGCTATACTAACAAGAAGGCTTGCCAAATGGGCCCTCCTCCTGATGGAGTTCTCGATAACGTATCGTCCCCTTAAAGCAGTGAAAGGGCAGGCCATTGCCGACTTTCTTGCGGAGCATCCGATACAACTCCCCTTTAAATTGTGAATTGCCAGACGAACATGCGTTCGATACAATCGAAGAAGAAAATGATTCCCAATGGGAACTCTACTTCGATGGAGTATATTCCATGAAGCGGTGAAAGCAAAACACCCCCATAATTAAAGCCGGGGTGGACCTTATCTTCGTGACTCCGCAAGGAAGGATATTGCGTTACACCCTCTCTTTAACAGAGCCAAGGACTAATTGTTAGTTATATGTATGCCCTAGAGGCCATTACTATACATGGGATGTATATTGTAGTGGATGCTTGGACATATATAGGGAGGACTTTCTTGCTCGATATGATAGTACGCTATCTGGTTGCACTTTATCTTAACATGTATACTTATTGTCTCTCTCTCTCTCTCACATGTTGATAAAGCCCTTAGGATGTGTACTTGACTACCAGGACTATAATGGAGATCATACTAGTGGGGCCAAGGGTAGTCCACAAGTACACCCTATAATTGTTCCTAGTCGTGGGAGTATCGAGATAGGGCATCGATACTCCAGAGTAGACTAGCGTATACGCTTCTTGACCCATGAGATGGGCGATGGATGATCTCATATCCATTGGTGTTTGACATCAGAGAAGGTATACGGGTGCTTAGTGGAGCTTGGGTATACTGAACGGACTCACCGAGAACTCCTAGATGGTATTATACCTATCGTCGGATAGCAGTTCTCTGGTGACACTGGTACAGGTTAGTCTGTAGACCCGAGATCGTCATAGAGTCTTGTGTGATTCCCATTGTGCTTTGATTTCCACCATACTACGGTTAAAAGATCGTTCAAGAAGGTGGTTTTTAGGTACAGTCCCGAGTCATATGGAGGCAATGAGCGATAGGAGGGGTTTCGTCTCTCCCGGTATTGGGAGTTGATGTTGTGCTATACTCGATTGACCATAACAGGAAATCCCTGGCCAGGGTTGCTGAGATTTACTGGTAAGTGTTATCAGTAGTTTCTCCAACCGTTATGGACCTTGCAACGGCATGACTTATCAGGCTATTGGGGTCTGACGTTATACCACCCCAGGCTGAGATATGCGACATATCAGACGAAGAGACCGGACTGTACGGTAGTGTTACTGATTGGATTCGCAGGAGTAAGAGCAGGCTTGCTTGTTGATCTTCTGATCACTCAATACCCAGGTGGCCGTTACGTTTAGCAGACCGCTTGCGGCTTGTGGGTGTTTGATATGATCATCACCTACTACCGGCATATTGATGAGTCATTAGAGTCCTACACAGAGATTTCCTGGTTCATGCGAAACGGAGTAGGAGCACATATGTGATATGTACGGGACCGAGATTAATACGAGTATGTGATACCACATTCTATTCTCGCGATATGTGACATTCGTAGGTTATATGTGATATAGCCAAGTTATCGGATCAAGTGTTAATTCGATAAGTTGTTACATTTAATATTAGTCGGTCATATGTGATATAGCCAGATTATTAAATCAAGAGTTGATTTAATAATTTAATGTAGAATTATATATTTGATATATTAAATTACACTAACTAATATTAGCTCACTTAAGTATTCATTTTTCTCACTTATGATACATTGATATATATGTGATATATGTTAAATGTATTGTTTTCTTTTTGCACAAAATATATATGTGATATATATTGTTGTGTCATGCTAGGTTACACATGCAACATGTATGTATGAGACTTATACCATGCTAGGGTTAAGTTAGGGTTTATATTTATTTCAAGAAAATTCAAAATTGTGGAGATATTTGTCATGGTTCAAACCTTGTAGAAGCTTGTAGTCTTCATTGACTTAGTCCACTCTTTTGTCTTACTTAAGATATTTTCTAACCTAACTATTAACCTTACACCATGGTTAACTCTCTACATGAGTTAGTGTATGACACTAACTCACCCTTAGTTGCATTTTTAACCTCATGAGTTCATTCTCTCTTCTTCACTCTTCATCTTCTTCATGAGCTCAAAAGCTTTCTAGGGTTTTGAGATGTGAAGAAATATTGTGAGAAAAATAAATCTAAACTGAGCCCACTTTCTACTTCATCATCCTCTACTATTATCCATTTAGTTTAGGTTGTTTGCTTCACTAATTTCACACATTAGTGAAAAGGTAGCATGAGCTCGAGTCTCCTCGACGTAGATCATCTTCGGCTTCGAAAGCATTAAGCAAGCTTGTTCGTTTCTTCATGTGAACCCTTACTAGAGTCCGGGTCTTCACAACTTGCAGCGAAGGGACTACGGCATGGAGGTTTAGAAGTGAAGGACTGGTCTACAAAGGTTGTATTCTCTCATTCACTTAGATGTAAAGTGTTTACATGTTATATCGTCGGATTTTCTAGTAACGATTCTAGGGTTAGGGTTAGCTAATATGGAAAAAATTTAAAAATGGCATGGACGATACCTCCCGAAACCTTGCTTCCATGCTAGACAACCCTGCACTAATAATAAAGCTGAATATGAAGCTTTGATAGCAGGTCTAAAGATCGCTATTGACATGGGAATCATAGACCTCCTCATATATGGCGACTCCCAGCTGATCATTATGCAAGTAAATGGTGACTATCAGACATGCAAGCTAGAACTGATAAAGTATGGTGAAAGAGTGCAGCAACTGCTGACACAAATCCCTGCCTATACTTTGGAAAGTATACCATGTGCGGAAAACAACAGATGCATTGGCCAAACTGGCTAAGGAATTGGCCGATGAAAATCTTAATGACGTAAGGATCGTTGTGCAAAGACGCATGGTTCTCACTCCAACAGATATATCTTTGGAAGACCTAATAGAGCCATCCGAAAGACAAGAAACGACCTAACAAGTAGTCCTTCAAATAGAGGACGAAGAAAAGGTCAAGGATTGGAGGGGAGTCTTAATAAAATACTTCAAATCCCAACAAACGCCCGAAAATGCGTCGTTTAGACATCAGCTCATGAAACAAGCTATGTCTTTCGCCTTCGTCAATGATACTCTATATAAGAGATCGTTCGATTGTCTATGGCTAAGATGCCTGGGGCTGGAGGAAGCAAAGAAAGTCGTCCAAGAAATACATGACGGACTCTGCGGTTCTCACCAAACTGGACCAAAGATGAAGCTGAAGATAAAAAGAATGGGTTACTACTGGCCCACAATGATTGAGGACTGCCTCGAATATGCGAAACAGTGTCACTCGTGCCAAATGCACGAGGACTTCATCCATCAACATCCAAATCCTCTACATCCGATAGTGGCTAGCTGGCCGTTCGAAATGTAGGGAACCGATATAATTGGCCCCATTGAATCGGCGTACATCGATTTATATTGGCAACGACCGATTACTTCTCTAAGTACGCAGAAGCAGTACCACTAAGGGAGGTGAAGACAGAGAATATCCTCCATTTCTTCAGAACCCATGTCATTTATCGGTTCGGCACTCCGGGACGGGTAATCTCGGATAATAGGCCAGCTTATAGAAGTCATAAAATCAGCTGCTTTGCTTAGTAACTTAAAATAGATTGGAGATACTCTTCAGTCTATAATTCTCGGGCCAACGGTCTAGCTGAAGTTTTCAACAAGACCTTGATAAAGATTATAAAAAGGACGGTGTCCAGAAATAAAAAAGACTGGCACGAAAGGTTGCATGAAGCTCTCTAGGTGTACCTAACAACGTTCAAGACAGCCATGAAAACAACACCGTACGCATTGGTGTTCAGCATAGAAGCGGTGCTCCCATTAGAGATAGAACTCCCCTCTCTACGAGTAGCGGTTCGATACGAGCTGACGAATGAAGAAAATGCTCATCTTCGGCTTGAGGAGCTCGACGTCCTCGACGAAACTCGCCTTATAGCACAGCAAAATCTGAAGGCTTATAAGGCAAGGATGACACGGTCATATGAAAAACTGACCAAGACAAGAACATTCCGCCAGGGCGAACTCGTGCTAGTCATCAAAAGATCAATGATCCCTAATCGTGCAAAACGGGGGAAGTTCGAGCCGAACTATGAAGGCCCGTACATCATAGAAAAAGTCTACCAAGGTGGATCCTACCTGCTGATGGATATGCATAGAGAAAGACCTTTTCGGCTGATAAACGACCGATTCCTCAAAAAATACTACGCTTGAGAGTCACGACTTAGGTCGACGATAGATGACGACGCTTATGTCCGCTCGCTCTTTTCCTGAGTCAAAACCCTGAAAGTAGTATCCAAAATCTCTATCGCCTCAAAAATGGCGATAATGGACTGAAACGTCCTTAAACTAATACTCGTCTAAAAAATGGCGATATTGGACTGAGAAGTCCCTAAACTAACAATCCGCTTCAAACATGTCGATATTGGACCGAAACATTCTTAAACTAATACTGGACCGAAACACCTTTGTTCCCCCAATATTTAAACATAAAAGAGCTAAGCTCTGTTAAATTTTGTTGAGGCAGCGCTACACGTGCCCCTCACGAGGGCACCAACGCCAACCTCTTAGGATTAAATCCTATGATGGCAACGCACGTGAAGGTCATGCGGGCGCCAATGTGCAAAGCACGGGAGCGCCTATCATAAATAAGAATTAAATTCTTATGTGACGTCTACGTGCACAACACGTGAGCGCTAGCGACCAAGTATATATCAGTAGAATTAAATTCTACATGAGTATATTTCCCTAAAAAAATTGGGATACTCTCTGTTAAACAGAGCCGTTGGATCAAAGATCTAATGGTAATGATAAATTATCAAACGATAGAATTAAATTCTATTCTGAGGAATATTTGTTCTCAATCTTTATAAACAAAAAAGATTGTTCTCTGTAAAACAGAGAGGACTCGGACTAAAAATCCAATGGTAATTAAAAATCACCATTTGACAGAATAAATTCTGAATATGGGAAAATATTTCCCCAATCTTGTTAAAAACAAGAAAACATATTCTGTAAAACAAAAATCCTTGGATCAAAAATCTAACGGTGGGTAAAATTCCCCAAACAAATTTTGAGACCAATTAAATCAATTAGAATCTCTCAATGAGAGATTTTCTCAAAACTAGTTAATAATTTGCCTCCACTATATAAAGGACCCGAGACTTCAAGTCTCATATAGAGGGAACCCCCCATAAGCTTCTAAAAAATACAAAAAGCTTTTAAAACAACAGAGAATTTAATTCTCAATAAAAGAAGAAGACTTTCCTCCTCAAAATCTTAGGTAAAGAAAACATAGAAATCAAAATATCTCTTTTTACCTATCTAAGGGTTTAACCCTTCTCAAAGAACTTAATTTTTTCTCTGGATCAGAGATCCACAAGACAAGTCTCCCACAAGTTGAGAATTTAATTCTCATCGGGAAGATCTTGTTCTTGAGAATCAAAGATTTAGAAAAGAACTAGGTTAAAAAAAGAACATATGTTCTGGAAATTTAATTCCTCAGAAATTAGGGTTTAACCCTATATAAAGAACTTAGTTCTTAGAAAAGAAGAACTTAGTTCTCCAATGAAGAAAAAACGATCCAAGGTTTTCAAAATAGAGATCTTGATGATCATTAATGGCCAAAAATGGAATTAACAGAGATTTTATCTCCAAAAATGAAAAGAGGTTAGCGCCTCACGTGTTTCCCATGTGGGGACCCTCCCAACAGTGCCTAGCGCCTCACGTGAAAGCACGCGGGCGCCTAATGCAGAAGGCCAACGCCTCTTATGAAATACACGTGAGTATTGAATAAAAGTGCTTAGAACTTCATATACAGCCAAAACGGCTGAGTGCTTAGCACTGATTGGGCAGCGCCCAGCGCTTGACGTGCTCCTTATGTGGGCGCCACACAAAAATGCTTAGCACTTCATATACATCCAAAACCGCTGAGTGCTTAGCACCGATTGGGCAGCGCCCGGCGCCTTACGTGCTCCTTACGTGGGCGCCACACAAAAGTTCTTAGCACTTCATATATACCCAAAACGACTGAATGCTTAGCACTGATTGGACAGCGCCCAGCGCCGCACGTGCTCTTCACGTGGACGCCATATAAAAAGTGCTTAGCACTATATATATAACTGAGTGCTTAGCACCAATTGGGTATCGCCCATAACTGAAGGCTCCACATGATACCCATGTGAGCGCCAGAGCGTCAAACAAGTGCTTAGCACTTTTGCATAAAAAGGGGGCCTGAACAAATAGAGCCCAAATAAGTGCTTACCACTTTTGAACAAAAAACGACTGAGTAGACTAAGCCCAAATTGGATAAATCTCTTACAACTGAGCCCAAATGTTTTGGATCTTAATAAAATTTAATGATCCTTAAAATATTGCTAAGTTGATCTTAGTCTCAAATATGACTAATGTATCTTTAGTGAAAAAAATAAATTGGGCCAAATGCTCATTTGTTTAAGTTGACCTTAATCACAAACTAGATTAACGGTCCTTAAACCAAACAAAATATTTTTGAACTAAAACAAAAATATAACTTAAGTTCAAAATCCCAAATATAAAATATACGGATTTAGACTAATCCGCGCCCTATGGGAGACGACATAAACTAGTCTTCGTATACAATCCACGGGCAACCAAAATAAACAAAAATACACATAACACAAAGTGAACTGCTGGAGTAGGAGAAAGTGGTTATCGCAACGCGCGATAACGTAATTAACTGCAAGGGCTTGCGCCTACAGGGAAGAGCGTCCCTAGAATTACAAACCCCTCACAAATGAGGGGGAATCTGATAAAATCTGCTACAACGGTTTTATCTATCCAAACCTTCGATATATGGTGTCATAAATCAACTTGGTATCTTCAGAGAGGTGGATGGAGAAGTCCAAATAGTATCTGCCCCGAAATTCAGGCCAGACGTTCTAAACGTCTCAGTCCGGTCTTTCGGCAGTAAACAGATTCTGGCACGCCCTGTGGGATCTTTTCCTCTTTCCACTCCACACTTCATGTGTCATGCTTCGCGAACAAAATCGCGATTCACTATGGTTGCCCTTGGATTCGAGGTACTAAAACTTGGTGTCTTGCTCCTGTGTAGAAAATCAATGGCTCTCAATTACACTTCATGCAATAACAACTCCCGCTCCATCCCAACTAGAGGAGTGACCTACGGGCCCAACGCAGCCTCTATTTTCTCAATGCCGGTGGGGCAGGTCACACAAGCCACTACTGGATTGTTCT
Organism: Agapanthus africanus; assembly: GCA_030015575.1. NCBI lineage: Eukaryota > Viridiplantae > Streptophyta > Magnoliopsida > Asparagales > Amaryllidaceae > Agapanthus > Agapanthus africanus. The sequence continues at coordinate 76,213,645 of JASDDO010000028.1, forward strand.
TCGGGACTATGCTTGTTCACACCATATTATTGCATTATTATATTCCCCATTCTTATTCTTTTTATAAATAAACAGGTGCTTTTGATGTTTGTCTGCTACATATTACAGATTACAGGTTCTTGGACAGAAAACAGTGCAAACGATGTAAAAACGATGAAAATGTGGACTTTAACCAACAAACAGAGAATCTTGATCAAGCCTACATAAGGAACAATTCACAAAACAAGATTCAAGACATCGACCCAAAGCGAACGGTTAAAAATCCATTGCAAATTGTTCACTGAAGATCTGGAACCAACCTAGAAGCCCAAATGGAAAGGGACATGTAGAAACAGCAAGAAAATAAAGCCCAAAAGCATCACAAAAAATTAGACAAGCCAAGTCCACTATTGGGCCGCGGAACCGCGGCCCAACCCCTACTAAAGCCGCGGTTCCGCGGCCATCAAGCGCAATCAGGAGCTGAAAATTTTACCTAAACTTGATGCGACGTTGACTGGTCTTTATAGGGCTATTTTTGTAATTGTAGACATGCGGATCAAAATGTAACCTAGGGTTTCTATTTCCTATAAATAGAACTCTAAAGATTGTAAACCTTATGCTTCCCTTCATTAATAAATTTTAGAATTTTTTTTAGAGAGCATCGGTGCCTCTTTTCAAATCATGAATCCAGATCTGACAACCCTGCGTTGATGTTTGGAGAGAGCCAACTGTAAGTAGTTTTATTTAATTGTTCTAGTTTAGATTTTAATTCCTTGTCTTAGATGTTAGCTTTGGGAAGGGCTTTTGAGAGATGAGATCTCTCATTCCTTTCTTACCCATCACATAGAATCTATAGGACTCCATGCATACACGCACACACTGCGCCCTACGGCACCCTATCCCTCGAGATAGCGGTGATACCGTAGTATAAAGGCTCAGTTGCGCGCGTTTTCCATGGAGGTTAGGGTAAGGATCTCTAAAGGAAGGACAAGAACCTAGAGGAAGGAACACCTTCCCGAATGGATCTAATCCCCTTTATTGATAATTACCATAACTCCTCTTAGATCCTAATCTGGGTATAGAAAGCGTTGAGATTTATTTACATTTCCAAACCATTCCTAAACCTAACCCTAACAAGAATAGATCTAGATAATTGCCCTAGGTTTATTAGATTTTTAGATTTAATAACAACTCCGAACACCCTTCGGAATTAATTCGTAAGAACGAATCGGAGATTCACAAAATCCCTGTGGACCGACCCGTACTCACCGGCTAGCTGCAAAGCGACGCCGTTCTTGATTGCGGTTACAAATATTTTTGATCTATCTTTTAGAAAGCGCAAGCACGCTAAATCACTCAATCAAATGGCGCCGTTGCCGGGGAACGAACCCGGGTCACCCGCGTGACAGGCGGGAATACTCACCACTATACTACAACTGTCACTTAATCAAATGGCGCCGTTGCCGGGGATGGCGTAGAATCTTCTTTTCGCAATTTCGGGTTAATCAAAATTTAAAAAAATCATAAAAATCTGAAAAATCAAAAAAAATATATAAATATATATAATCTGTTATTTTTGGAAGGGATACTTTGTTGTTTAAATTTTGCAGGATATACAAAATCGAATATGGAAATTTCCAGAAAGCAAACCAGAAAACGAGATATCGAAACTGAAGGGGAATTAAATAACAGAACAGAGCAATTTTTCTGGAGACCTAATTCCACCACCAAGCCGCGTTTCCGAGGCCAAAACCCACCTTAGGCCGCGAAAACGCGGCCGTTTTGTCGAATCATCGCACTAAAAAAATTTGGGGATCTGAGCCATCAAGAAGACCGCGGAACCGCGGTGTTAGAGCTATATTGCCGCGGAAGGCCGGCGATCTGGTGGCATCTTCTTCTGAAAAAATTTCTGTAAGATTTTCTGTTCCTCCTCTACAATTTTTGAAATATATTTTCTGGAAAATGCCTGCAGGATTTGTTGCGCTTTAAAAATATTTGTCCTTCCAAATAACAATCTTGTGCAGGATTTTTGGGCCCCGCTTGAACTAAATTGATTGCAAGAAATATTTTGTTGTTGCATATCTTTTTTCTCTAAAATCTTTTTGCAACAAATTTTTCCAAATAAAGAGAAAAAGAATAAAAATAAAAAGGATAAATTTTATTAGAAACTTGCAAAATTTTTGGCCTCAAATAGATCCTTGCACAACAAACCTTCTTTCTTTTCCCCTTCTTCTAACATGGGTACCCCACATAAGAAATCATTAGCCGAACTTTGGTATCCCGAACCTAATTTTGCGTCGTATGTCAATTTGTTCGGTCAATTTAAAGACGATCCTTCCTTGCTAAAAATTTCGTTGAAAGATCAAATAGAGGCGTCTAGGAGAAATAGTTTGACTTTTCAACCCACAATGTGTCAACCGAGTCAACCATTACCACCTACATATGTTGATACCACTTCTTCAAGTCCTTCTGTCACTCCTAGGCCGATATCCATTGCTGAGCATATTGCTCAATCTCGCAGTCGATCTTTCACCCCTCTCCACTCATCCAGTTCTAGGGATCAACACGACTATTCACCTTTTTATCCATATGTTGATCCTACCCCTGTCCAATCACCCACTTCCTACCAGTCATACCCGACTTTCCCACCTTCACTAGACACTGTTTCTACACAGCCATTAGAGAGTTTCACATATCCAACCAATTTTGAATCTTTTACCGAAACCCCCCTCACCACCCAAGTCTAGTTTGGAAGAGTCGTTGGAGGCTTATATTGCTGCAACAAACAAAATGGTGAGGAATGTGGAAGCGTCCATGGCCGCCCTTATGCAACCGAATGAACCGGTAGCTCATGTCCCGCTAGCTCCAAATTTTTCAATGTATGAGGCGGCAGTTGGACAGAGTGAGAATAAGAAAGGATTTTCAAATCAAACCTACCCTTACCCAACTAAAGCCCACAACTCCTGTTTTCCATCGATTGCCCTAAATAGTTCACCTGTTGAAAATAAAAACGAGTTGTGTGATTTTGTAGTGTTTGATTTGCCAAATTGTGAGGAACCCCTTTCGAGTGAAACCGCACCTAATCCTTTCGATCTTTACACCTCCCATCTAGAACCTAAATTGATAGATATCCATGCTTTTGATGAGGTGTCTAAGAAAGTTGATTTTCACTTGATTGAGGATATAGACGCCGGGAATATTTCGGATGATGAACCTGTCGATTTAATTGAGATTTTATGTTTAAATCATCATCCCGAGTTATTAAAGGTTTCTCCCGAATCTAATATGCGTCTTGAATTTGATGATAATGGCATGGATGAGTTAAATATTAAGGATAGTATTGAGGAGAGTCTTGAGGATAATATTGAGGTTGAATCATTTTTGTTTGATGTGTCTGATTTTCCAATTCATCCTCCTGAACCTTTGACTGTTATATCACCCTCCCTCCTTCCCATCGTTCCGACCCCGCTTGAAGACTGTGAGCTTGAAAGATTTTCCTTTGAATCCGATACTGTTCTCACAGATGATAACACTTACGAGTGTTTCACTTTTTCGGACGATGTTGATGACTCACCGCCCGAGTTTGAGTCCTTTACATTTTCAGATGAGCCATCAGACTCGGTTGATTATAGTAGTTTCGAACCATTAATGGAATCTTTCAAGTTCGAAACAGTTTACTACGGTGAGAAAGATACTATCCCTAATTCACTCCCTTTCGTCTCTCCTATTGTCCCGACCGTACAAATGACCGTTACGTTTTCATCTCCGATACCAAGTTCGGCGTACCCATGTTTTCTTGCGAATCTTGAGGGATTTGATCCCATTTCTTGACGAGTAGATAGGTTAGCGCAATCGCTTATAACATATCGGTCATCACATATTGCGCTAATTTATTCACTCAATTTACACCCTCAAGATCGTACTCCACTTCCTTCTTCTTTCCGCCCTTCTTTCCCCCCACCGAGACCATATTCTACCATTCTTCTTTCCACACGGTCTCGCGTGTTTCTCATTTTCTTGCACCAACTATACCATTACCACGATAAGATTTTTGAATGATTGGTGCTAACCTTTGGCTTATGTAAGGCCAAGCTTAAGTTTGGGGGGAACCTTTGTATATATGTATATATATTTTTGTTTTCTTTTTCTATAAAAAAAATTAAAAAAAAAAAGTTCAAAACATTAAAAATATAAAAAAAAAATTATAAATAAATAAACAGGGGAGTGCCGGTATTTTGACCTTCTTGGTTTAGCATGACAGTGAGGACACTGTCAAGTTCAAGTTTGGGGGTATGCTCGGTACGTCTTCTTCCTTCGCATTCATTTGTACATATTTTTGCATTTGCATACTTATTTTAAAACCCATAAAAATTGAAAAATTTAAAAAAAATTATAAAAATTAATGTATTCAATTTTGGCCTTATTTGACTCGAGTTTGACAAATAGGTTAACTGGCTAGGAATAACTAGATCTTAGACTTAGTAAATTACAAACCCTAAAGATAACATTTCTTAAAGTTTAACGGTAGAAAGTATATGCCTTGTAGTTTATTTAGAAATAGGCAAATTTTGGGTTCACTTCTTGGGCTAAGTCAAAATGAGGGAAGAGTATTGATGTTCTTATTAAATTATAAGTTTGAAAAATAGTTCCTAGCTTAAGTCTAGATTCTGAAAACGTATACCCTACAATTTGCACAATCACGAACCTTGAAACTTGGAATAATAGAAGAGACCTTGAAATGCTCTTGTCTAAAGTCCTTAGTACGAAGAAAATAAAAGAAAAAAAATGTGAATAAAGAATAAAAAAAAATGGACACTGGTTTTTGTGATTACTTAAGGCTGTAAAAATAGAAAAATATTTAGCGAGGGTGCTTCATCACCTAGTGCCTTAGACCAACTGGTTTGGGAGTCACTGCTAAAAGCCTTGGGTGTTGCAAGACTAGGAATTACGCTTAAATATGCAAACACATTTTGTAATCGGTCGTTGGTACCTCAAGAAGTATTAACGGTCACATGAAGGATGTGTAAGCAAAATTCATTTAAAAATTCTCCAATTAATAAGTGCTTTGGACAATGGACGAGAGTACGATTGCTTGATTTGAATTTCCAAGTGTAGGGGTGATATTTACACACACGTGGAGATATGTGATTAGAGTTTAGATAAGAGAAAGGAATGAAGAATAAAACTTGTATCTTTAGTAGGGTTGATAGAAATTCCTAAGTGGAGATGGAACTTTAGAAGGAAAACTTAAGAGATGCCGAAAGCTAAGTAGGTCTACATAACATATATAATTTTAAGTTAAATAATGAGGAAGTGTGAAGAATATGAGTGGATAATTTGAAAGTAGAAGATAATAGAATTCCTTGTTAGAAAACCTAATTGGAAAACAAAAGTCAATGGGCCGAGTTGATAGGATTTTATCGGTGTAATCCGCTGAAAACCCTCAGGAGATAACACTCCTCCTACTAGGGACACCTAGAGGTTTAACGGCTTGTTGCACGTGCTCAGTGCAATCACGTTTCCCTGCGAAAGTGTGGTTAGGATTTTAGTGAATAAAAATAAGTTTGCTCGAGGACGAGCAAAAGATAAGTTTGGGGGTATTTGTTCACACCATATTATTGCATTATTATATTCCCCATTCTTATTCTTTTTATAAATAAACAGGTGCTTTTGATGCATGTCTGCTACATGTTACAGGTTACAGGTTCTTGGACAGAAAACAGTGCAAACGATGTAAAAACGATGAAAATGTGGACTTTAACCAACAAACAGAGAATCTTGATCAAGCCTACATAAGGAACAATTCACAAAACAAGATTCAAGACATCGACTCAAAGCGAACGGTTAAAAATCCATTGCAAATTGTTCACTGAAGATCTGGAACCAACCTAGAAGCCCAAATGGAAAAGGACATGTAGAAACAGCAAGAAAATAAAGCCCAAAAGCATCACAAAAAATTAGACAAGCCAAGTCCACTATTGGGCCGCGGAACCGCGGCCCAACCCCTACCAAAGCCGCGGTTCCGCGGCCATCAAGCGCAATCAGGAGCTGAAAATTTTACCTAAACTTGATGCGACGTTGACTGGTCTTTATAGGGCTATTTTTGTAATTGTAGACATGCGGATCAAAATGTAACCTAGGGTTTCTATTTCCTATAAATAGAACTCTAAAGATTGTAAACCTTATGCCTCCCTTCATTAATAAATTTTAGAATTTTTTTTGGAGAGCATCGGTGCCTTTTTTCAAATCATGAATCCAGATCTGACAACCCTGCGTTGATGTTTGGAGAGAGCCAACTGTAAGTAGTTTTATTTAATTTTTCTAGTTTAGATTTTAATTTCTTGCCTTAGATATTAGCTTTGGGAAGGGCTTTTGAGAGATGAGATCTCTCATCCCTTTCTTACCCATCACATAGAATCTATAGGACTCCATGCATACACGCACACACTGCGCCCTACGGCACCCTATCCCTCGAGGTAGCGGTGATACCGTAGTATAAAGGCTCAGTTGCGCGCGTTTTCCATGGAGGTTAGGGTAAGGATCTCTAAAGGAAGGACAAGAACCTAGAGGAAGGAACACCTTCCTGAATGGATCTAATCCCCTTTATTGATAATTACCATAACTCCTCTTAGATCCTAATCTGGGTATAGAAAGCGTTGAGATTTATTTACATTTCCAAACCATTCCTAAACCTAACCCAAACAAGAATAGATCTAGACAATTGCCCTAGGTTAATTAGATTTTTAGATTTAATAACAACTCCGAACACCCTTCGGAATTAACTCGTAAGAACGAATCGGAGATTCACAAAATCCCTGTGGACCGACCCGTACTCACCGGCTAGCTGCAAAGCGACGCCGTTCTTGATTGCGGTTACAAATATTTTTGATCTATCTTTTAGAAAGCGCAAGCACGCTAAATCACTCAATCAATGCTCCCACCTATAAGTTTTGGTGCCTCAGCACCGCAAGGAGAAGCTCCTTAAAGGTCGGTTTTCGATCGACTGGCAACCATAACGGCCCCTCTCAATGGGCCGTCCAAATCTGGCATCTCAGTTTTCAACAGGCTGAGTAAGAACCCAAACGGGCCCACAAAGAGGCTCGTGATACCTGAAATGGTTACCCCAAAATGGATAGCCCTCCCAACTCCTGCTACAGGCGAAGCCGTCAAAAGTGCTTCCCCCATCAGATGGTCTATCTTCGAAAGACTAACCGGTCCTCCTCAAACTTTAACAAGGACATCGGTCTTCAACAGGCTGACACTGATCGAAGCTCCTCAGCAAAACCGGGGGCATAATAAAGCCACTTCTAAAACTGAAGTGGTCCCCTCTGCGAGGCACGCTCGACGTCGCCAGTGGCGCCGAGTGAGAGAAGCTGGGGGAAACTCCCCCTTTGGATTCACCCCCACCAGCTCCAATGGTGAAAGTCGACGCTGTTGTTCTAACCGAGAACAGTCTTGATCCGCTTAAGAGGGTGCATAAAAACTCTCCAACAGCGATGCTAAAGAAATCACCCCTGCCTGCAGAAGTTACAGTGTAGGAAAAGCAGGAGCAGCCTTACCAGCGGCTCTCCTCTCAAATTCATAGGGTTTGGAAATTCGGGACTCTGTGATTGACCAGAACTACTCTCGTCGACCGAAGAAATTGAAGGCTCGAAAAGAAAAGAACTACTCCTCCGCCATACATCGGAGGACTTCTCCTAAGTAGGTACCTGTCATAACGGCTTCTTCAACTCCAATCTCTCATAAAAGAACAAAACTGGAGAAAACTCTACCGTCCGCGGAAAATTCTAAAGGCGATAGACCTAAACGCCTCAATGCAAGGGGCATAACAATACATACGGTCTACATGGCTTCAGGAAAAGAAGAGAGCCATGCTTCAGTAAGACACCGACCGCAAACTCGGTCGCTGACTAAGACTCAGGAGCAACAACAAAAGATCCAAGAAATGCTAACCAAAATGGCGGCACTTGCCGGACAGAAAGAAAGTCTGGACAAAGATGCTAAATAGCACCAAGAGCAGGAGACCGATACAGAGTTCCTGCGAAGGGTGCTCGAGAGAAAAGTCAAAGAAGCCGCCGAACAAGCTGCTAATATAAAGCAGATGACTCTCTTGTTCCAAGACATGTTTGGAATGATAATCCAGCCAGAACCCCCGGCCAAAGATCCGCCGATAATCATCGACGATGATAAAGGGGAAACATCAAACCCTCCTTCGGCCTTATCGGCAGCCAAGGAGGAAACAATCTCTAAGGCCACCCTTGATGATTACATTGCGCAACAAATAAGAGCCTATCAAGCTAGTGAAGTCGCTGGCCAAGTTGTCAGAACTGAACGACCATATCCAGGCTGGTATGATCAAATCAAATACCCGCCGGGATATACGATCCCCAAGTTCCATGTATACAAAGGGACATGCAACCCTCACCAGCACGTCGTGCAGTTCAGAGCTCTGTGCGGCAACACGAGAGGTGATGACAAACTGTTGCTTCGCCAGTTCGTTGGCAGCTTGTCAGAAACGGCCTTCAAATGGTACTCGGAGCTCCCAAACAACACCGTGAAAACATTCGCAGAGATGGAACTGCTATTCACACAGCGTTTCACCAGCGCGAGCGAACGTACTCCAATCACGGCATTAATCAATGCCAGGATAAAGCCGAGAGAAACCTGGGTCCAATACGCGATCCGGTGGCGGAACCTGTGGTCTAAATGCAAACAGCGCATTGACGAATCCCCTGCCGTGGGCATGTTCATCGAGACCCTTGATCCTCAAACAACTGTGTCCCATTTCATGACATTATTCAAACCAACAACTTTTAAGGCTCTGATAGATAAACTGGCCCAAATGGACCGGATGGGCCACATGCCTTCCTCCTCAAATAAGGACCCTCGAAATAACAAAGGTAAAAGGAAAGCGGCCTTTATTGTCATACTCAACAACAATCGAGTGGCCCAAAACCGGCTGCTTGCCAAAACAACGCGCGTCTGTGCCCATCCTTGTAGGAAAGACTAGGACGTACTTACTCGTTTCCCCAAGACAAGACGAGGAGACTGTTTGAATTGGCAATGCGTAATAAACTCATTACATTGCTAGACCCGCGGTGTCCACCACAACCCGGCGACGTCAACAATCCTAACTACTGCTCCTATCACAGAATGGTGAGCCATCCAATTGAGGATTGTTATGTCTTCAAGAACTGGGTCGAAGACCAGTATCAACAGGGGAAATTCGCGCTGTCTGATAATTGGAAGGTAAACCCACCCCAGAAGAACACTCCCAAAAAGGTGGATATGCAAGAGGCATCATGCTCACTCATCGAAAAAACTCCACGGAAAGTCGTTCTTTCAGCGAAAACTAAAAGAATGCTGAAGGATCTACAAGCATGTCAGGCAGTCAGGTGGAAAAGCTCACTTGAACTCGAAATCATCGAAGGGATACTAAAATCTCGTCCCGCACCGAAAATTGTTGACGAAGGGAAAACCCCCTAAGTCGAGCCTTCAAAGTCTTCGAAGAAAAAGAAGAAGACGAAGAAGCCTGTGCAGCCTGCCGAGTATGACGACAAGCACACAGATCTACAAAAATACATTGACGCACTCGAAGAGTACAACCAGAAGGCGCGGACACCGATCACGCTCGAAGAGTTCCTCAAGTATATTCTTGAGGGTGAAGACAGTGACAATGATAAGGAAAATGACTCATCAGAAGAAACCGAAAACTATGTAGCAAGTTGTTGTTGGCTATAGTGCCCTCAAGTCAATTATTGTACTCGCAGGCATGCGATTGTGATAATTGAGGGAGGACCAGTATGGAAAGAATAGTCTTACTCAAAATGATAGTATGCTATCTGGTTTGTCTCTATCATCATATACATGCATTATGTGGTATTACTGATCACTATTACATGTTGATAGAGCCTATAGGATTCTTGTTTCACTGCCAACATTATGATGGCGATCATATACGTAGGAGCTGGGTGGTCTATAAGCACATCCTTAAATGTCTCTAGTCGAGGGAGTATTGAGATTGGGCATCGATACTCCAGAGTGGACTAGTGTATACTTATCGAGATCCTGACGAGGGGCGGTAGCCGGTCTCACAAGCCATTGGTGTTAGTTAGTCACCTAAGATAGTATACATGTGCTCATTGGGTTATGAGTACACTGGACGGACTCGCCGGAAACATGCTAGTTGGTATCATACCTATTGTCAGATAGCAGTTCCCAGGTGACATGTGTACAGGTTAGTCTATCGACCTGAGATTGTCATTTGTTTCGTGTGAGTTCCCACTGTGCTTTGATTACTACCCTACCACGGCTCAAAGGAGTCGTGCAAACAGGTTTTAGTTTGATACAGTCCCGAGCCACATGGAGGAAATAAGCGGATCATCGGGGATTCGTCTTTCCCGGTATTGGGGGTTGATGTCGCACGGTGCACGGGTGGCCATCACCAGAAATCCTTGGCTAAGGTAGTCGAGAATTAATGATTTGGATCAGTAGTTTCTCAGTTGGTGATGGGCTTCATACCGACACGAAATATCGCGTTATTAAGGGTCTGACTTTATCTACCCCCTAGACCCGATATGCGATACTCTTAGACGAACAGACCAGACTGTACGGAGATTGTCACTGATAGGCTCAGTAGGGGTTTGAATGAGTTTGCTCATCGGCCTTCCTTTCGCTCAATACCTGGGTAGCCATTACGTACAGCTAGTGCCGCTGACGTGCTTGTGCTTAAACCTACTGCTAGCGTATTGACGAGTCTTTAGAGTCCCACACAGAGGGTTTTCACTGTTCAGGCGATATGATGTAGATGATGTATGTTGGTATATACAGGTGTCCGATTAAATAAGTGTACGGGTTACACAGATTTTTATCGGACGGTTGATAATACTAGCGGCTTAGGATTGAGCCGGATTATTAAATCAAGTTTTGATTTAATAATTTATATATATGTGTGTGTGTGTGTGTGTGTGTGTATTCTAGTATTATTGTTCACTATTCATTTTCTCTCTTGGCTATTCGTATTTTTATACGAATATGCGTATATGTATTTCGATATGTATACCGGGTTGTATTCCCTATTTATACGGAATATCTTATAGAAGATTGACACCTCATTATATGATTTTCCTTTTTAGAAAATTATTAGGAAATAAGGTGGAGAAGTGAGGTGGCATGAGCATGTTGACATATGTAGAGAGGTATGGCTCTTCATTGTTTATTGCTAAATAAGATGAGATATGTTTCATGGTTCAAAAGACTTAGCCATTCCTTCTACATAATACACACACACTCACATTCATTCATACACACTCTCTTGGAGACTTAGTTTTTTCTTGAGTTGCTCATGCCATAGTTTTCCTTACTTCCTCTTTCTTCTCCTTTGATTGCTCATTTGAGCATGAGGTATGAGATTAAAAGATAGTAAGATATTCCTACACCCCACACTCCATTGCTAGAAATCTTAGAGCATCGGTTGCTTCGCTAGGCGAAGCTGGAGCCTGCATCGTCTCCCTCGGGTGGATCATCATCGACGAAGGAAGACCGGTGACCAAGTTCTGTTCAGGACACCTCAAGGAGCTTGGGAAGTTGGTAGAAGACCGAAAGACTTGGTTCATTTGGTATAACCATCTCTATCTCGGTAGTTTAGCTCTTGTTAGTTAGCCAGTAAAGGTTTGTGGCGATCTTGACGGATTCGTTAGCGCCAAAATTTTTAAATGCCAGTTTTTGCTCCGCACCAGCCACGGTAGAAGGCCAGGGCGCTATCTTAACCCAACATGGTATCAGAGCCACCCCATAAACCATTACTAAATAGTTTGCACAAAGTTAAAATCTCGATCAACCCATTTTTCCGAATCATTTTTCCAAGATGCTTTGCTTGCTTCCGTTTTTCAAAGTTGTTCAAAAAATTTTTTCAAAGGATCTTAAAAATATGTGCAGGAAAAATTAGATCACCTGAAGAAATTTGGGCACGTGACCCCACCAAATGGCCGTGGAACTGCCGCATTATATGCACATCGGCCGCGGTTCCACAGGAATTTTGTTAGTGTGATATGCTCTAGAGGCCATTATTGTATAGTACTAGTTTGTATATTACATTTTGGAAGCTTAAGATATATACACAGATTTGTGACAGACTTGCTCGATATAGTAGTATGCTACTTGGTTAGTATCTATCATAATATGTGTATGCGTTTCTTTTAACATATCGCTAATACATATTGATAGAGCCCTTAGGATCTTTGCTTGACTACCAGCGTGTAAGTGCACGGCGGCGCCCCGGCCGTCAATCCGACGCCGGAATGCGGAAACGGTGATAAACTTAAATTTTGCGGACTTTGCAAACCGGCACCACCGCGCACTAAACTCCGGATCGAACCATTAACTAGTCTACGCTACTAAAAAGAAAGGGAAGAGATGTATACCGACGATCCAAGTCCTCCGGTCTTCATCTCCACTCCGATCTCCTCGCGGGATCTCCGTCCTTCTCCTCCTCGTCGCCTCCTCGCCGGAAAGGGCACCACATCGCCTTCGTCTTTTACGGGCTCCCGCCTCAATACCGAGGCAACTCGAGCATGAAGCCGGCAACTCGACATGCTCAAGATATGCTGTAGAATGTAGTGTAGAAGATGCTTGTCTCTTTGGGGTTATGTTGTTGCCAATGAGGATGATGGAGGAAACAAGGATTAGAAAAATGGTGCTTGCATTTTTCTAGCATGAAAACTAGATCAAGAAAGAAAACTCTCATGAATGAAGCTCTCTCTTCTTCTTCTCACTACTCAACCATGAAAAAACTTTCTTCTTGTGAGAATGAGAATGGTGGAGGAATGAACACATATTGCAAAGGGAGGTGAGTGTAGGAGCATAAGAAAGGTGACCATATCCAAGGGACAAAGAAACATGCACCATGCTTGCACTTTATCAAACCATACCCTCATCAAATCACAAGTCAAAGCAAGTTATGGTGCAAAGAAAAGAAAGCTATCATAATCAATATATATTCAATAAAACCCCTCCACAAATGTAATTTGCAAAACTGCAAATTACCCCCTCCATCGGAAAAGTCCGGCCGGGAAAGAACAAAGGAAAACCGGCCGGAACGGAATGCAAACTGGCAACTCCAGAAAACTGGTCCCGTAATAAATTACAGGAAAACCCCAATACTGTGCATACACACCCGCATCTGTATTCCGTCCGGATACAAATGCAAAGAGACAAAATCTACACTGTACTAAACTAGGACCGGCTTAAACCAAAGCCGGCTAGTATTATCCGTTCGATCCTGATCCGTGCAATACCGCACGTATCTGATCGAACCCTGCCATAATCCTATACGGCTACTAGTACAAACCGTCCGATCCTGATCCGTGCAATACCGCACGTATCTGATCGGACCCTGCCATATCTCCATACGGCCTCTACAGCGTTTCGCCCGAAACTTGAGTAACTGAAAGTGTGGTGGACTCTAAAGACTCGTCAATACTATGGCTGTGGATTTAACCACTAGCACGTCAGAGGTATAAGCCAATACGTAACGGGCCACCAGCTATTGACCAAAAGGGACGTCGATGAGCGAACTCATCCTGACACCCTACTGAGCCTGTCAGTGACAATATCCGTGCAGTCCGGTCCGTTCGTCTATGAGCATCGCATGGCGGGCCTAGGGGGTTGGTAAAAGTCAGACCCCCAAAAGCGGTACAAGTCGTGTCGGAGTGTAGCCCAGAACATCCTGAGATACTACTGGAATACCTACCAGTAAATCTCCTTGCCTTGGCCAAGGACTTTGTGTAATGGCTCTCCTAGACACAGCACGACCTCACCCCCAATACCGGGAGAGACGAACCCCTGAAGATACGCTCACTGCCTCCATGTGGCTCGGGACTGTACCCAACTAAAACCTGTTTGCACGACTCCTTTGAGCCGTGGTAGGGTAGTAATCAAAGTACAGTGGGAACTCACACGAGACAAATGACGATCCCCAGGTCGATGAACTAACCTGCACACATGTCACCAGGGAACTGCCATCTGACGTCTGGTATATGACCAACTAGCATGTTCCCGGCGAGTCCTGTCCGGTGTACTCATAACCCAATGAGCACCTGTATACATCTTAGGTGATCCAACTGACACCAGTGGCTTGTGAGACCGGCCACCGCCCCTCGTCGGGGTCTCGACTGTATACACTAGTCTACTAATGGAGTATCGATGCCCGGTCTCGAAACTCCCACGACTAGGGACCTTTTAAGGATATGCTTGTAGACCCCCAGCTCCCACTTATATGATCGCCCTCATACTGCTGGTGGTCAAGCAAGAATCCTAGGGGCTCTATCAACGTGTAATAGCGACGTGTCATGTCACCTAAAGCAGTACACGATGATAAAGGTAAACCAGATAGCATACTATCATCTCGAGTAAGACTGTCCTACCGGGATAGGTCCTCCCTCAATCATTACAATCACGTACCTGTGACCTAATAATTGACTCTGAGGGCACTATCTCCAACAATCTCCCACTTGCACTCAAGGCTAATTATTGCGATGTCGCATACTCACAGCCCGTGTGATACCGAACATCCAACTCCTCTACTAGTCAGTCTCACAAAGCTCGTTTGCGGAACTATTGCGTTCGAGGAATAGCCTCAGTGAGTGGATCCGCTTAGTAGTTTCTTTCTATGTCTCTCTATATCTCAAGTTCGCGGAGAAACCCATCTCCCGAAATGAGCAATACCTGTCTTAGAATGTGTCTGGATGTCTGATGGGACATAGCTCATAAATGAACTCCAAATCCAAACTTCTTAGACTGTATCGTTAACTGAACTTAATCAGTATCCTGCGCCATGCCTCCCTCAGTATTGCCTTGGATCACCTGTCCAAAATACTGCCCCTCGTCAGAGGGGAAAACTATAACTCTGACAACCTCCTTGTCGTCCATGTCACCTTGGAAGCCTGGAATGATAACCGTCTCCTGAATGAGGCTGTCGTTATCATATCCCTAGAACATCCACTTATGTTCTAAAACTGCTTCCGACTGTTTCTCCAGGATTGGATTAATGTCAACTTATTGCATCTAGTGCAAGAACAACATCTGGTGTGGTACTTGACATCTCATGATTGACTCAATTGCCTAAGCAAGTGATCTGCCAATCATGCACGTCCCTCTCCCCTTTAGTCTGTAAGACACCTTTAGAGAGGGTGACTCCATTACCTGCAGGTACACTACCGTGCCAGGAGTCGTCCATCCTAAATACTCTTAGAATGCTGTCAAGTACCCTGATTGGGAAACCACCCAAATCTAGATCTAAAACCATAGATCTAGTAACCAGTATGTCTGATATAAAATCCATTTCCTTTGTGGAGAAACAACTGTGTGACGACCAAAGTATAACCGATCGTAGTATAGGAGTTTCCTTTCCTACTCTGTGTATATCATCCAAATGCCAGGATATCACACCCTACTACCTTCTCAACAGATCCATCCCCTATTCTGATGAAGTCAAACCCATGACTGTCACGTCAGAAATAGATGATCTATCTCCGCTACGTCTGCTTTAGTCTATAAATAGACATAAGCTACCTGTCCACCAATGCTTCCGCTGCTCCCACTGACTACGACAACCCTCTGGCAGAGTCATATAGACGTACACTTCTAAAACTAGTTTAGAATGACGCTATAGTCATCCTCCCGCCGGGTCTCGCAGCCTGGAACAACAGCAATGGTAATTGTGGGTAAACAAGAACTTCCCTGTCACCGTCCTTGAGGCTACCGTAGTACCTCTCGGGTGCCTGAAGTTACCCACCATATCTGCGGAGTGGCCAATGGAATGTCAATCCAGATTGAATCTTTAGGTTCCTTATCAAATCTTCAGTAATCGTTTGTGGTTCTGGAATCACTTCCAGTTCTACCATACTCCCACTACTGTTTTCTGAAAAAATCCATTTTTAATAAAACTGTGGCGAGTCTAGAACAATATCGCTATTGTTCATCCAGATGGTAGAAAATCAACCCTCGTCATAGCCTGGGTCAACCCACAAACAGCCATTACAGAAACGTGCCTTGAGTTGTCCAGTGTCTGGTTTTAATCATAAACCGGACAACTCCCCGTACCTTAACATCGTTAAGATATGAACTGTTCTATATCCAATATAGAAACAGAGGCACTGATTTAATTGAACCAGATTCACATCATGCAGCTGTCTCCAGTGCATGTCAACTAAATGGAAAGAGGCCGATCAGCGTTACTCAACTTAGGAATACTTCCAATTATGAGTAACCTGAAAGAGAAGCAAGATCTCTTTATCATTACTATCAACTGAATACCATACACAAGTATCTACATCTTCGATCTCTTTGAAGAATCCCGATACTTGCTATACCTGGTTCTCTACTCTATTCAAATACCTATAACTCCTCAAAACTTAGACCCTGTGTTTCCACGAAACACCGGTCTAAAAATTAGAGGAGTCATAAGTAAACCGAATATAGTACGAGGACCATCCCCTCTGTCCTGATGGACCCTGGACAACATACAATACTCTGTATAAGTCCCTTGAGTCTGATAACTCATTCACTGCGTGCCGTAGGTTGAAAACTGTACTTATGGTTAAGAAGAATTACACCGCTGTTTAATGCTCCTTACCTAACCATCCACTGATATAGGTAAATGTCGTAGACATAATTTCAGAAAGGTATATCTCACTCTATGAAAATAGACGTACAGATATATCAATTTGAAATTGGTGCATAACAGCGGATATTCAAAACCAAATATTTGCCGACCGGCAAACAGGCCAGGTGATTTCCTCAAATATCACCGATTACAACGAATCCCGATATAATGAGGATAATCACCCAATTCCCAATAACCTACTCCCACTCATCATCTGTAAAACCATACAGATGTGAGAATCATACCTGGTAAATACATACCCTGGAGTAAGTGTCTAATTGGGAAATCAGTTTTCTTTTAATAGTACACAGTGAAACTGAAACATTGAAATGTTTCGTTGGGGTATCCTGGTATTCCTAGTAATGCCTCTTCCAGATTCACGACTGTAACCGTATAGTTCTTTGCCACCTCTCCAAATCCCTTCATATGTCTTTAGTCTTTACCTTCTGTACACCCCTTAAGCCAAATGGTTTTCTTCCTTCCCTACCGTTCGGCACCAGCCTATAGTTTGGAAGAAGACTATCCAATAAGCATAATGGGTGTACTGTCCCAATCCTAGGAACACTCGCAATGAGAGAGGGTGAAGATAAAAGACACCTGAATGTACTTTATTCCTATTTCTCCTGAACCAGGATCCATCCCCGAACTGGAACAAGTTCCATTCGAGTTCGTATATAACCATACGATGGAGTATCCAAATAAACTGTGGATCTTCGTAGTGATACGGAGTGTCCTGGAGAAATACAAAGGTGATGTGGGAGTGGTAAGGAAATATTTGGTTTGGTCGTGAATATCTGTTGCAATTTACTTTGCCCTCTTACTAATCCCTTGCTTTGTCTGAACTTAATACCTTCTGCACACCATCGTTATGCTAATTGGTTTTCTTCATTCCCTACCGGTCGGCACCAGCCTAAGGTTTGGAAGAAGACAATCCAATTTGCATAATAGGTGTGCTACCCCTAAACCAAGGAGTACTCGTAACCTGAGAGAGGGTAGAAGGAAAAGACAACTGAATAATCCTATCCGTTTTCTCCAGAACCGGAAACCATCCTCGAATCCCTTCGAGTTCGTATCTAACCATACGATGGTTTTGTCCAATGGAAGTGGACGTTCGTAGTAATACGGGGTGTCCTGGAGAAAAGGGTAAAAGTAGGAGTGGCAATGAGGTCTGCAACTATGACAATCCAAAAGCCAGTGTTTAAGAAGGTTCGGTCAACTTGGTCACTGAGTCAAAGTCTTAGGGTCGGGTCAAATGGTCGCTGCCAGGGAGAGAGAGAAAAGAAACACTCAGCGTGCACTCTAACCTAGATCAGAATGGTTACCAATTTATCTAATCTGGAATCCTCCCACTGTACCTCAAATTCTTCTCCAAACCTAAAAGAAGAATTAGTCGGGGTTACCCGAGGAGTATACCAACTCATCAGTGGGAATCGGGATCCAACTCTCATCGCATGACAACGTGACGGAATCCGCTCACGGTATCACACTCCAGAAGGTATGCGCATATCTGGCAAGTTTCAGTACTTTTGAAACTCCCGATGTGATTTCTGCCCCATGCTCTTATGACCTTGACTTTGGCCAACATATCATAAGTCACATGTCAAGTTCTACCCGTCATTCTCCAGGTTAATTTGAATCCACCCGTACATACCCTTGACTTTGGCCAAAATGGCAGCACGACTGTCCCAAACCAACGCATCTATCTATGCTGCATATGAATACCCCAATAGCTACCAATCACTGTGCCTTGACTTTGGCCAACATACACAGCTTGAATACTATTGACCACCCATATGAAACGACGGAGGGCTACGAATGGTTTCTGGCGAAAACCTTTAACGTAAAGAACTTGATATCGTTGAAGGAACGGATAGCTTTTTAGAAAATATAGTGACGAAAACCTTTACTAAAGAGGTCACTCCCGGTGAAGGGATCTCGGCTCTTTCCCCGTAGAATGAGGTGCAGGATATTCCAAATGAATACCACGGTGCAAAGCAAAAGTAATCGGCTATAGTGAAGTTAATGCCCTGACGCAAACTTTTTGTCCAAGGGGTCACTCCCGGTGAAGGGATCTCGGCCCTTGCCTCGTCGACTGAGGAGCAGGATATTCTAAATGAATACCACGATGCAAAACAAAAGTAAACGTCCTTGCAATAACAGCTTTTTGAAAAAGTGTTCCAACAACATCAGCTTAGGTTTGTTTTTAACTTTGCATTGATCCGAATCAATGCAGTCCCATCAATTGATCACACCAAAAAGAACGAAAATATACTGATGTACGTATATGCCATCCGCATTCGCCACTGGGTCCCGTCATTACCCGTTAGGTTAGCTAACTAACGACAGAGCGGGGACTGGACTAGCGCGGATGTAAAACATATACAACATCTACTAATATATATACCAATATATTATATTCGCTCAAGGCGTGAATAAAATGCAACATCACAGAAATGTACAGCATCACAGAACAATACAGATATCTGGGATCCCCGGGTTTCACAGAGCCACTACTGAAAACCGACGTTCCCCTGGTCATGTGGATAGCCTGTGCAATGAAATCCTAGACCCCTACGGGCGCGGCAAGTCACCCGCCAAAACCTGAAGCGAGGCAGCCCCCTTCAGCGCCGTGAATGGACCACCCAGCACTTCACGGAATCCGGTAACTTGGGCACCCCTCCTGGGTCAACCTGTACCCCCTACGAGTGCGTCGAATAGCCCGCCAATCCTGGAGTGAAGCCCCTTCCGTCCCAATGCCATGAGATGCGGGCTTGTTGCCCTCTAGAACCCGGCTATCCGTGCACCCCTCCGCGGGGTAACCCTAGTACAGAAAGTAAAATATACATACACCGGGTACATCGACTGCAACCAGGTCGTGCCCCAAAATAATAATACAAACAGGCAGTGACGGCAGTCCACATGTCGGACGCTCGCCCCGCAATATCAAATGTACATAATACAACAAAACTGTACTAGCATTGCATCCAGGCTATCCCCCACGACCGATCCGCAACATCACAGCATAAACATAGAACATCAACGTGAAAGTCACGTTCGCAAATCCGTCTAACCGGGCTATAGCAGTTAGACCGGATTTACCGATCGAGTGACATTCACGGTCGCAGATATAATGTAAATACTGTGAAATAATGTGTTTGAAATATCCGATCGATCAAAAATTAACAAGTGGGCCCTCAAACAAAACTGTAGCACTCACAGAAACCCTGGGCCCAATTTTAATATTCCAAAACCCATATTTTAAGCCCATAAGGCCTCTGAAAAAATTTGGTGATGTGATGTGAATAGTGCGCGGCGGAAGGGCTGTGCGAGGTGGGATTTCGCGGCGGATCCGCGCTCCAAATGTGGAGTTACATCGTCAAATTTTTACAGAACCCTTATATTTCCCAGTACATCAATATTTTACAACCAGAAAAATTTTTCGAGACCAAAAATTTTCAACAGAAACTGATTCGAACTAAAATGCAGTTTTGGAACATTCGATCGATCGAAACAGAAAAACACATTACACCAAGCTAGACTATGTTAATGGCGAGGCTCTGATACCACTGTAAGTGCACGGCGGCGCCCCGGCCGTCAATCCGACGCCGGAATGCGGAAACGGTGATAAACTTAAATTTTGCGGACTTTGCAAACCGGCACCACCGCGCACTAAACTCCGGATCGAACCATTAACTAGTCTACGCTACTAAAAAGAAAGGGAAGAGATGTATACCGACGATCCAAGTCCTCCGGTCTTCATCTCCACTCCGATCTCCTCGCGGGATCTCCGTCCTTCTCCTCCTCGTCGCCTCCTCGCCGGAAAGGGCACCACATCGCCTTCGTCTTTTACGGGCTCCCGCCTCAATACCGAGGCAACTCGAGCATGAAGCCGGCAACTCGACATGCTCAAGATATGCTGTAGAATGTAGTGTAGAAGATGCTTGTCTCTTTGGGGTTATGTTGTTGCCAATGAGGATGATGGAGGAAACAAGGATTAGAAAAATGGTGCTTGCATTTTTCTAGCATGAAAACTAGATCAAGAAAGAAAACTCTCATGAATGAAGCTCTCTCTTCTTCTTCTCACTACTCAACCATGAAAAAACTTTCTTCTTGTGAGAATGAGAATGGTGGAGGAATGAACACATATTGCAAAGGGAGGTGAGTGTAGGAGCATAAGAAAGGTGACCATATCCAAGGGACAAAGAAACATGCACCATGCTTGCACTTTATCAAACCATACCCTCATCAAATCACAAGTCAAAGCAAGTTATGGTGCAAAGAAAAGAAAGCTATCATAATCAATATATATTCAATAAAACCCCTCCACAAATGTAATTTGCAAAACTGCAAATTACCCCCTCCATCGGAAAAGTCCGGCCGGGAAAGAACAAAGGAAAACCGGCCGGAACGGAATGCAAACTGGCAACTCCAGAAAACTGGTCCCGTAATAAATTACAGGAAAACCCCAATACTGTGCATACACACCCGCATCTGTATTCCGTCCGGATACAAATGCAAAGAGACAAAATCTACACTGTACTAAACTAGGACCGGCTTAAACCAAAGCCGGCTAGTATTATCCGTTCGATCCTGATCCGTGCAATACCGCACGTATCTGATCGAACCCTGCCATAATCCTATACGGCTACTAGTACAAACCGTCCGATCCTGATCCGTGCAATACCGCACGTATCTGATCGGACCCTGCCATATCTCCATACGGCCTCTACAGCGTTTCGCCCGAAACTTGAGTAACTGAAAGTGTGGTGGACTCTAAAGACTCGTCAATACTATGGCTGTGGATTTAACCACTAGCACGTCAGAGGTATAAGCCAATACGTAACGGGCCACCAGCTATTGACCAAAAGGGACGTCGATGAGCGAACTCATCCTGACACCCTACTGAGCCTGTCAGTGACAATATCCGTGCAGTCCGGTCCGTTCGTCTATGAGCATCGCATGGCGGGCCTAGGGGGTTGGTAAAAGTCAGACCCCCAAAAGCGGTACAAGTCGTGTCGGAGTGTAGCCCAGAACATCCTGAGATACTACTGGAATACCTACCAGTAAATCTCCTTGCCTTGGCCAAGGACTTTGTGTAATGGCTCTCCTAGACACAGCACGACCTCACCCCCAATACCGGGAGAGACGAACCCCTGAAGATACGCTCACTGCCTCCATGTGGCTCGGGACTGTACCCAACTAAAACCTGTTTGCACGACTCCTTTGAGCCGTGGTAGGGTAGTAATCAAAGTACAGTGGGAACTCACACGAGACAAATGACGATCCCCAGGTCGATGAACTAACCTGCACACATGTCACCAGGGAACTGCCATCTGACGTCTGGTATATGACCAACTAGCATGTTCCCGGCGAGTCCTGTCCGGTGTACTCATAACCCAATGAGCACCTGTATACATCTTAGGTGATCCAACTGACACCAGTGGCTTGTGAGACCGGCCACCGCCCCTCGTCGGGGTCTCGACTGTATACACTAGTCTACTAATGGAGTATCGATGCCCGGTCTCGAAACTCCCACGACTAGGGACCTTTTAAGGATATGCTTGTAGACCCCCAGCTCCCACTTATATGATCGCCCTCATACTGCTGGTGGTCAAGCAAGAATCCTAGGGGCTCTATCAACGTGTAATAGCGACGTGTCATGTCACCTAAAGCAGTACACGATGATAAAGGTAAACCAGATAGCATACTATCATCTCGAGTAAGACTGTCCTACCGGGATAGGTCCTCCCTCAATCATTACAATCACGTACCTGTGACCTAATAATTGACTCTGAGGGCACTATCTCCAACACAGCGTTGTGATGGCAGTCACACCAGTGGGGGCTGGGTAGTCTACAAGCACATCCTTATACAGGTCCCTAGTCGTAGGATTATCGAGACAGGGCATCGATACTCCAGAGTAGACTAGTGTATACGCTTCTCATCGCAGCAGGGGAGATGGTCTATCCCATAACCATCAGTACGCCGTACTGTAGATAGTATGCAGGTGCTCATTGGATTATGAGTTACACTGGACAGACTCGTGGGGAACTGCAGGTTGGTACTATACCTATCGTCAGGTAGCAGTTCCCAGATGACATGAGTACAACTTAGTCTGTTGACTTGACATTGCTACTACGCCTTAAGTGTGTTCCCACTGTTCTTAGATTGCTACCCTACCATGGTTCTATTGAGTCGTGCAAACAGGCAGTAGTTGGGTGCAGTCCCGAAGCACTTGGAGGCAGTGGCGGTTAGATAGGATTCGTCTCTCCCGGTATTGGGGGTTGATGTCGCGCTGTGTTCGGAACGCCATTACACAATGTCCCTGGCCAGGGCAAGCGAGATTTACTAGTAGGTACTCCAGTAGTTTCTCAGGGTGTTTTGGACTGTACTCCGACACGACTTGTACCGCTATTAGGGGTCTAACGTTTACCGTCCCTTAGGCCCGATATACGATACTCTTAGACGAACAAACCGGACTGTACGGAGATTGTCACAGACAGGCTCAGTAGGAGTTTAGATGAGCTTGCTCGTCGACCTTCTTATCGATAGATACCTGGGTAGCCGTTACGTATAGCTATTGCCGCTGACGTGCTTATGATTAAACCCACTGCCAGAGTACTATCGAGTCTTTAGAGTCCCACACAGAGGGTTTCCCAGCTTCGGGCGAAACGATGTAGAGGTCGTATGGTTTTACGACAGGGTTCGATCACATACGTGTACTTGTACGGATGTGGTGTTCGAGCAGACAATACTGGTGGGCTTTGGTTTAAGCCGGATCCCAGTATTTAATTATTAGATTAGCTTCGTCTTATTGTATTCGTGTTTTTCGGAACACGAATGCGGGTATGTATATACGGATGAGAGGGGGTATAGAAGGAGACACCTCATTAGGGTTTTGACCATTGACTTGGTCAAAACAAATATGAGGTGGAGAAAAGGTTTTATTATTTTTGGTAAATGATAATTTAGTGGCATGGCTACTTGGGTTGACCTTTTGACTTGGTTGGACTTTTTGACTTTAGATATTTTAATGAGATATTTTTATGACTTAGATATTTTTGTTAAAATATTATTTTCATGCCATGCTTATTGTCATATCAATGAGCCATCCCATTTATCAATTATCATTTTCAAAAATACATTCTCTTTCCTCAAGCTTGCTCTCTCCTCTTCATCTCAAACCCTAGTGTATCATGTGTTGATAATCAAGGGTTAGTGAGACTAAGCTACTCTAAATCACACTCTACACACTCTAGGTTACTTAGTTTAGCACACCAAGTGATCTAGTTGCCTCAACTTGGAAGTTTAGCCCGAGGTTGGAACTCTCGGGTAGATCTTCTACTACTTCGAGAAGCCGACGAGGAGGTGCTTTCCATTTCCACTCCAAGGAGCTCGCGAGGAGAAGGAGGACAGCGGGAACCCAAGAAGGACTTGGAACTTTAGGTATAATCTTTTTACATAGTAGATAATACCTCTAGTTAGTTTGTTAGTTATGGTTTAGCTAAGATCATGGAGTTCAAGTCGATGTTACCTTGTTTGTAAAAATCGTTTTTTACCCGTTCCGCCTCCCCGCAAACCCGTGAGGTGAGTAACGTCGACTTATAGTGGTATCAGAGACGACTAAACCATAGCTAACAGTTTAAACGAAAAGTAAAACTACGAAACCGAAATAACCCGAAAACATCGAAGCGTAGATTCAAGCTTCTGTCGATTTTTCACGAGACTCTAAAAATTATTTTAGCAACTGCAGAGTACTCATTGAACTGTAAAATGAACACGGAACAAAAATGAGACATTTCTACCCAAACTGGGCCGGCCACAATGCCCAAAAATCCGGCGAGCTCGGTTCAATTTTAGGGAAATGCTTCGTGTTTTGGTCTGTAGCTTTGTGACTTGGATCTAAGGCTTCAGGAGTTGTTTATTTTTGCCAATTTTGATTTTACTATAAATTCTTTACTGTGGCAAATACCGGGTGTTTCGAAGTCGCAGTTTAATGTCGTTTAATGTTTCAAGTTCTGATAAATGTGTTTGTAAACTTCCGCTAATTGCTATATGTCGGTTAGTTGGGGGTTGCACATTTCTGTGATGATTATATTGGTTTGTGTATATGAACTTGTTGGATCGTCGTGATGGATAGCCGGGGATGTGAGATGAGTGTTTTATCTTTCATTCGATATAAAATTTGTAAAGTGATGTAATATTATTTTTGCGGGGCACATTCAGGTTGAGGTTGTAGCCACCGTTGTATTATTTCTTTTACTGTTTTTGCTCCTAGGATAGACCCAAGGAGTGGTGCACAAACTACCGGGTACTTTGAAGTGACCAGTGGCCTACTTACTTTGTTGAGGGAGGTTGCTTCACTTCGGGTATTTGGCGGGTAGTTTGCCGCACCCGTAGGGGTCTAGGGTGGGGTTTGGCTATTCATCATGACCGTGGAATCCGTCTTTCATTACAGACTCAAACGAAACGCAGATTCCTAGTATATCCAATGTGTTCATATGTGATCTGGAATGCCTATCATTGCGTCTGACGAATGTATATATCTATATATGATATCTAGTAGACGTTGCTTATGTTTTGCATCCACGCTAGTCCAGCCTCCGCTCTGTCGTTAGTTAAGTAACCTAACGGGTGATGACGGGGCCCCGTGGCGAATGCGGATGGTATAAGCGTACGTTGTATTTTCGTTGTTTTCTGCAATGGTAGGATTAATTGATGGGACTGCATTATATTAATCCAAAGAAAACAAACCAAAGTTGAATCGTTGGAACAATTTCAAAACCACTCGGTTTTTTTCAAAATAACAAAACTTTTAAAACGCGAAGTTTAAACCACTCCTTTTAAAAGCTATCAGGTTCCTTTGATTATATCAAGTTCACTACGTTCACGGTTTTGCCAAAACTATTCGTAGCCCTCCGTCATTTCAGTTAGATATTCAGTAGTATTCAAGCTATGTATTTTGACCTTCGCCAAGACATATTGATTGGTAGCTGCTGAATATTTATCTGTAGTATAGATAGATGCGTTAGTTTGGGACAGTCGTACTGCTATTTTGGCCTTCGTCAAGGGTATGTACGGATGGGTTCAAATTAACCTGGATAATGACGGGTAGAACTTGACATGTGACTTATGATATGCTAGTCTTCGTCAAGGTCATAAGAGCATGGGGCAAAAATCCACATCGGGAGTTTCTAAAGAAACTGAAACTTGCTAGTGTTGCATACCATTTGGAGTGTGATAATTTTGGTAGGATTCCTTCAAATTTATCACATGATGATATTTGGATCCCGATCCTACTGTGAGTATATGCTACTCATCTGGAGATTTTTTCACTTAACGATCAATACTATAAACCAAGTAGGTGTCTAGAAAGGTGTTAGCGGGGCTACGCCCCCAGGGAAAAGAGGTTATTTAATTAAGGAATTTCGCGAAAGCGTCGTAAAACCTCCCTCGAAGTACCGACACTGGCCTGGTTGAACGGTTAAGCAAGAATTGTACGGTGATATTAATCCTGACTAATTCTTCTTTTATGGTTTGAGGAAGGATTCGAGAAACAGTGGGAGCCATCCTGTTTAGATAAACTAAAAACCATTCTAAACTTGCAAGAGCATCATGCTAAAGTGTTTCTTCTCTCTCTCCTAATTGAAGCGACCAAACATGACGGGCCTTAAGTTACTATTAGATAAAAATATATTGACAGGGCCAAACTATAAAGATTGGTTCAGGAATGTCAAGATGGCAATCACTTATGACAAATTAGGGTATCTCCTTACTACTAAAGCCCCCGCCGATCCAGGTCCAGAATCCAGTGTCGCGGATAAGAAAATCTGTAAGACCTGGGAGATTGACTGCGCGAAGGCCAAGTGCCTCGTGCTTGCCTCAATGGATAATGAACATCAGAGGCGGTACGAGAATATGGATTTAGAATCCATATTCCTCCATACCAAGGAATTATATGGAGAGCAATCTCGTATCGCAAGATACGAGACCTCGAAGAAACTATTTCAAGCGAGGTTAGCAATCGAATCATCTGTAGGGGAACACGTCCTTAAGATGATTGGCTATATTGAAGAGCTCGCGGACCTCGGGACCACGTTAGAGAATGAGCTGTATACAGACTTGATTCTTCAGTCCCTTTCTTCCACCTACGCCCAGTTTATCTTGAATTTTAATATTCAAGGTAAAGAAGTTGAACTTCCGGAACTCCTCAACATGTTGAGGAGTGCAGAGAGTACCCTGCAGAAAGCCAGGGAAACACCCACTCTGTTGGTTGGTGGAGCTTCCTCTTCTGGATCCAAGGCGAAAGCCAAAAGAAAGAAGAAGAAGAAGGCCCCCACCAAATCGAGAGGCGGTGTTAGTAAGGTGGAAGCAAAGGGAAAGGCAAAATTGGCAGGGACGAAAGTAGGAAAGGAAGAATTCTTCTACTGTCATAAGAATGGCCATTGGAAGAATGATTGCTGGGCTTGGAAGGTCAAGAACCAGGACCCGAAGCAAGTTGTGGCTTCAGGTTCAGGTGTGTTTGTAATTGAAAATTATCTGTCGATCAACTCTACTTCCTGGGTATTGGATACCGGATCAGGGTCTCATATCTGCAATTCTTTGCAGGCATTGAGAAGCCGTGGGGTTCTAAAGACCGGTGATATGACCCTCAGGGTTGCTAACGGAGCGAGCGTGGATGCTGTGTTCGTAGGGGAATATCATATTGGATTGACGAGTGGACATATTTTGGTTTTGTGCAACTGTTTTTGTGTACCTAATTTGACTTGTAATATCATTTCAGTATCTTTGTTATCAAAAGAAGGTTATGATTTTACATTTGTAAGCGATATCGTAAACATCCACCTTAATCATAGTCTGATTGGGTCAGGTACTCTAAACAACGGTATATATGTATTAAACCAACTACAAATTTTCAATGTCCAGAACACACATAAAAGACAGACTCATGCTTTCTTATGGCATTGTAAACTAGGTCACATCAACGAAACAAGGTTGACCAAGTTACATAAAGAAGGATATTTGGATCCGTTCGAATATCAATCTTATGCAACTTGTCAATTATGTCTCAAAGGAAAGATGACAAAGACTCCGTTCACTGGACGCGAAGTAAGAGCGAGCGAGCTCTTGGGACTAATACACAGCGATGTGTGTGGTCCAATGTCTACACATGCAAGAAGTGGTTATTCCTATTTCATTAGTTTTATGGATGATTTCTCTAGGTATGGACATATTTTCTTGATGAAATATAAATCCGAGGCCTTTGAGAAATTCCGAGAATATAAGAATGAAGTGGAAAAACAAACCGGCAAAACTATCAAGACACTGAGATCTGATCGAGGTGGTGAATACTTGGGTGCCGAGTTCCTGGATTACCTAAAAGAGAATGTAATTCTCTCTCAGCTTACACCTCTATACACACCACAACACAACGGTGTATCGGAGAGACGAAACCGAACCCTATTGGATATGGTACGTTCCATGATGAGTAACGCTGAGTTACCGCGATCATTCTGGGGCTATGCACTAGAATCAGCTGCATATCTTTTGAACAAGGTTCCTACCAAGACCGTGCCTACCACACCATATTAGATGTGGTGTGGGAAGAAACCCTATCTTCAGTATCTGAAGATATGGGGATGTCCAGCTTTTGTTAAAAAGCATCATGCGGACAAACTCAAGGCATGTTCAGTATTGTGTACATTTGTGGGATACCCAAAGAACTCCAGAGGGTATTTTTTCTATTACGCAGAGGAACAAAAGGTTTTTGTTTCTCGTCACGCCCACTTTCTGGAACATCAGTTTTTAGAAAAGGAAACAAGTGGGAGCGCAATAGAACTGGAAGAAATTCCAGAACCACAAGCTATTACTGAAAGCTTGGTGGAACAAGAAGTTTCAAAAGAACATGACATTCCCGCACCACTCCGCAGGAGTAGTAGGCTGTCTTATCCACCTGAGAGATACTACGGTTTTCTCGTAGATGGGGATAGAGATGATTGCATCATTGATAATGATGAGCCGACTAACTTCCAGCAAACCATTTAGAGCACTGACTCAATAAAATGGTTGGATGCAATGTGGACCGAGATGGAGTCCATATACACCAACAAAGTATGGACTTTGGACATTGCTCCAGAAGGGGTAAAACCCGTAGGCTGCAAGTGGATCTTCAGAAAGAAGATTGGTGTAGATGGACAGGTTGAAAGCTATAAGGCTAGACTTGTTGCAAAAGGATTTCGTCAAAGACCTGGTTTGGACTATGAAGAAACCTTTTCTCCAGTGGCTATGCTCAAATCCATTCAGATCCTTCTTGCCATTGCTGCCTTCCACGATTATGAGATTTGGTAGATGGACGTAAAGACCACTTTTCTAAATGGACATTTGGAAGAGTGCGTCTATATGGACCATCCAGAGGGTTTCATTCAGAGTGGGAGCAGCGGGAAAGTGTGCAAGTTGCTTAAGTCCATTTATGGAATAAAGCAGGCATCGCAGATTTGGAACATCTTTTTTGATGAGACAGTCAAAAAATTTGACTTTATCAAAATCCATATGAGCCATGCATTTATAGTAAGATTGTAGCACGAACTGTTGTATTTCTCGTCTTGTACGTGGATGGCATTCTCTTGATAGGAAATGACATTCCTATACTACAATCTGTCAAAGGGTTCTTGTCACACAGGTTCTCCATAAAAGACCTAGGTGATGCCTCGACACCATACTAAATTTTGGGGATCTAGATCTACCGTGATAGATCTAAGAGTATGTTGGGACTTTCGTAGTCCAGGTACATCGACACCATACTAAAAAGATTCAGCATGGAAGATTCTAAGCGCGGTAATTTACCGGCTTGTCACGAAATCACCCTCTCCAAAGAGATATCTCCCAAGACTGATTTGGAAAGGGATCGCATATCTATTATACCCTACACTTCTGCGGTAGGCTCTATAATGTATGCGATGTTATGTACCAGACCAGATGTTGCTTACGCACTGAGCGTGGTAAGCCGGTATCAGTCAAACCCTGGGGAGAAGTACTGGACAGCAGTAAAGAACATTCTCAAGTACCTGAGAAGGACTAAAGATATGTTCTTGGTTTACGGCAGAAAAGACCTCCAGATCGAAGCCTTTGCTGACTCCAGCTTTCAGAGTGACAAGGATGACTCCAAGTCCATGTCAGGTTATGTCTTTACCATCAATGGAGGGGCGGTCTGCTAGAAGATTTCTAAGCAAGACACCGTTGCTGACTCGACGATGGAAGTAGAGTATATCGCAGCTTCTGATGCCGCAAAAGAAGCAATCTGGATGAGGAAGTTCTTAACAGAATATCAGGTGGTTCCATCCATTATTGATCCAATACCTCTGTATTGTGACAACAACGGGGCTATAGCTTTAGCAAAGGAACCCAGGTCCCATAAAAAGTCCAGACACATCTTGAGGCGGTATCACCTGATCAGGGAGATCATGGATCGCCGGGAGATCGAGGTTCGGAGAGATGTTACAAAGGAAAATACTGCAGATCCATTCACAAAGGCCATCCCTCAGACGCAATTCGAGAGGCTATTCGAGATGATAGGTCTGCGATACGCCAGCATATGGCCTTAGTGCAAGTGGGAGATTGTTAATGTGATATGCCGTAGAGGCCATTATTGTATATTACTAGTTTGTATATTACCATTTGGAAGCTTGGGATATATACACGGATTTATGACAGTCTTGCTCGATATAGTAGTATGCTACTTGGTTTGTATCTATCTTAATATGTGTATGTGTTTCTTTTAACATATCGCTAATACATATTGATAGAGCCCTTAGGATCTTTGCTTGACTACCAGCGTTGTGATGGCGGTCACACTAGTAGGAGCTGGGTAGTCTACAAGCACATTCTTATACAGGTCCCTAGCCATAGGATTATCGAGACAGGGCATCGATACTCCAGAGTAGACTAGTGTATACGCTTCTCATCCCAGCAGGGGAGATGGTCTGTCCCACAACCATCAGTACGTCGTACTGGAGATAGTATGCAGGTGCTCATTGGGTTATGAGTTACACTGGACGGACTCATGAGGAACTGCAGGTTGGTACTATACCTATCGTCGGGTAGCAGTTCCCAGGTGACATGAGTACATCTTAGTCCGTTGACTTGACACTGCTATTTCGCCTCAAGTGTGTTTCCATTGTTCTTAGATTGCTATCCTACCACGGCTCTATTGAGTCGTGCAAACAGGTAGTAGTTGGGTGCAGTCCCGAAGCACTTGGAGACAGTGGCGGTTAGATAGGATTCGCCTCTTCTGGTATTGGGGGTTGATGTCGCGCTGTGTTCGGAATGCCATTACACAAAGTCTCTAGCCAGGGCAAGCGAGATTTACTGGTAGGTACTCCAGTAGTTTCTCAGGGCCTTTTGCACTGTGTTCCGACACGACTTATACCGCTATTAGGGGTCTGACATTTACCGCCCCCTAGGCTTGATATGTGATACTCTTAGACGAACAGACCGGACTGTACGGAGATTGTCACAAACAGGCTCAGTAGGAGTTTGGATGAGCTTGCTCGTCCACCTTCTTATCGACAGATACCTGGGGTAGCCATTACGTACAGCTAGTGCCGCTGACGTGCTTGTGGTTAAACCCACTGCCAGAGTACTGTCGAGTCTTTAAAGTCCCACACAGAGGGTTTCCCAGCTTCTGGCGAAACGATGTAGAGGTCGTATGGTTTTACGAAAGGGTTCGATCACATACGTGTACTTGTACACGTGTGGTGTTCGAGCGGACAATACTAGTGGGCTTTGGTTTAATCCGGATCCTAGTATTTGATTATTGGATTAGCGTCGTCTCATTGTATTCGTGTTTTTTGGAACACGAATGCGGGTATGTATATACGGATGAGAGGGGGTATAGAAGGAGACACCTCATTAGGGTTTTGACCATTGACTTGGTCAAAACAAATATGAGGTGGAGAAAAGGTTTTATTATTTTTGGTAAATGATAATTTAGTGGAATGCCTACTTGGGTTGACCTTTTGACTTGGTTGGACTTTTTGACTTTAGATATTTTGATGAGATATTTTTGTGACCTAGATATTTTTGTTAAAATATTATTTTCATGCCATGCTAATTGTCATATCAAGGAGCCATCCCATTTATCAATTATCATTATCAAAAATACATTCTCTTTCCTCAAACTTGCTCTCTCCTTCTTCCTCTCAAACCCTAGTGTATCATGTGTTGATAATCAAGGGTTAGTGAGACTAAGCCACTCTAAATCGCATTCTACACACTCTAGGTTACTTAGTTTAGCACACCAAGTGATCTAGTTGCCTCAACTTGGAGGTTTAGCTCAAAGTTGAAACTCTCGGGTGGATCTTCTACTATTTCGAGAAGCCGACGAGGAGGTGCTTTCCATTTCCACTCCAAGGAGCTCGCGAGGAGAAGAAGGACAGCGGGAACCCAAAAAGGAATTGGAACTTTAGTTATAATTTTCTTACATAGTAGATAATACCTCTAGTTAGTTTGTTAGTTATGGTTTAGCTAAGATCATGGAGTTCAAGTCGATATTACCTTGTTTGTAAAAATCATTTTTTACCTGTTCCGCCTCCCCGCAAACCCGTGGGGTGAGTAACGTCGACTTACACATTTGTGGCCATGGTGCACCATATTTCTTCTGGCACTCTATTTCATAGAATTATGATTTTTAGTTTATATGGTTTTGGCCCAGATTTGTTTGAGTGCAGTTTTGCATTTGGGGCCTATATGGAAAAGTTTAGTAGATCGAAATTTTAATTGTGTATTTATCGGTACATGTTTTAGCATCTGCGACCGTGAATGTCATTGAGCGGTATAACCGGACTAATTGATATATGTTCTATTAGACGGGTTTTCGAACATGGCATTCATGTTGATATTCTGTGTTTGTACTGATATTGTGGTTGGATTGTCGTGGTGGATAGCCAGTGGTACAATGGTAGTAGTACAGTTCAGATTCATTTGTATATTTGTTATTGCGGGGCGAGCGTCCGACATGTGGACTGTCGTCTCTGCTAGATTGTATATTCTTTTATTGGGGCACGACCGGGTTGAGGTCGGTATCGCCATTGTATATATACTTTTCTTTTCTGTACTAGGATTACCCTACGGTTGAGTGCACGAATAGCCAGGTTCTAGAGGGCTACAAACCAGCATCTCATGGCGTTGAGACGAAGATGGCCTTACTCTAGAATTGACGGGCTATTCGCCACACTCGTAGGGGGTATAGGATGACCTACGGAGGGGTGCTCAAGTTACCGGATTCTGTGAAGTGCTGGGTGGCCCATTCACTTTGTTGATTAGGGTTGCCTCACTTCTGTGATTGACGGGTAACTTGCTGCACTCGTAGGGGTCCAGGGTTTTCATTGCACGGGCTATCCACACGACTGGTGTGTTATGTGTCCGAGATCGGGGAACTGAGTTGAATGTCGGGTCTCCATTTGCGACTCAAATGAAACCCGAGGCTCTAAGATTATCCACCATTCTGTGTTGCTTGCTGAGATTCTGTGATGTTTCTTATATCATGTCTGGGACGAATGTTATATATATTTATATATATACAAGTAGATGTTGTATATGTTTTGCACCCGTGCTAGTCCAGCCCCCACTCTGCCGTTAGTTAACTAACCTAACGGTGCATGACGAGGCCCCGTGGCGAATGCGGATGGCATATACGTACATTGTATTTTCGTTCTTTTTGGTGTGATATGGATTAATTGATGAAACTGCATTAATTCTGATTAATGCAAGGAAAACAAACCTATATGATGTTGTTGGAACCAAATTTTAAAAACTGACATTACAGACGTTTCCTTTTGCTTTGAACAGTGGTATTCGGTTATGAATATCTAGCACCTCATTCGACGAGGCAACAGCCGAGATCCCCTTACCGAGAGTGAACTCTTGGGCAAAAGTTTACGTCATTATACTAACTTTACTATAATCGATTCTTTTGCTTCGCATCGTGGTATTCAGTTAGGAATATCCTGCACCTCATTCGATGAGGAAAGAGCCGAGATCCCTTCACAGGGAGTGACCTCTTTAGCAAAAGTTTTTGCCACTATATATTTGTAAAACCACTCGAGTTCCTTCAACGATATCAAGTTCATTATGTTAAAGCTTTTTTGCCAAAAACAAGTCGTAGCCCTCCGTCATTTCAGATTAGTATTGCTAAGTATTCGTTCTACGTTTGTCGTTGCTACTCGCTGAGACGTAGTGTGCGGTAGCTCTGTAATACTTTTCCGCTGCATAGATAATGCGATTGGTTAGGACGGTCGTATGACTTTGTTGATTATTCGTCAAGGCTCATATGGGTGGGTCTAATTCAATCTTGGATAATGACGGGTTGAATTTGACTAGGACCTTTTGATTTGTTGATTATTCGTCAAGGTCGCTTGGGTCCTAGGGGAAAAACCACATCAGGAGTTTCAAACATACAGGAAACTTGCTAGGCATGCGCATACCTTCTGGAGTGTGGTGACTTGAGTGGCTTCCATCAAGTTATCATAGGATGATAGTTGGATCCCGATTCCCACTGATGAGTAGGTGTTACTCCTCGGGTGATTTTAGATGATCCCGATTAATTCTCCTTTTTGGGTTTAAATGAGAATTCGAGAAAATACTGGGAGCCATCCTGATTAGATAAAGTGATTAACCAATCTGATCTAAATTAGAGTGAACGCTGAGTGTTTCTTTTCTCTCTCTCTTTGGCAGCGACTATGGTCTGACCCTAAACTAAAACTCATGACCCACGTTAACCGAACCTTCTTAAAACACTTTGACTTTTGGATTGTCATATAGTTGTATATATCATTGCCACTTCTACATCCCCTTTGCATTTCTTCAGAACACCCCGTATCACTACAAAGATCCACATTTCTTAGATATTCAATCATATAGTTACATACGAACTCGAAGAAACTTGTTTCAGTTCGATGATGGATTCTGGTTCTGGAGAAATTAGGATTATTCGGTTGTCTTTTCTCTTTACCATCTCTCAGGTTGTGAGAGCTCCTAGCATTAGGAGAGTACACCTATTGCGCTTATTGGACAGTCTTTTTCCAAACCATAGGTAAGTGCCAAAAGGTAGGGAAGGAAGAAAACTAATTAGCCTGAGTGTAACGACTCTGTTTATAATGTACAAAATTTGTTTAAAGTTAATGTACTAAATGGAGTATTTGCAACCCTGTGTATGCTATAAGTATTTAAATTATTTTAGAACAGCAAGAAAGCACTTATAGCTCATTAGTAAAGCCTTGCACTGTTGTGACGTAGCCCATGTGTTCAAATCACTCCAGCCACATATTATTTTTAATGATTTTTCTTTTAAACTTTTTGGAAACCCAAAATTTTACACGTGCAATACACGTAAAAATGAAAAGTCATTAAAATCAAACATGTGAAAAATGTTATATGCACTGAACATGACACGTGGCAGAAATCCAAAACCCCGACCCTCTTGATCGGCCGGCGACAATTGCTTTGGGGCCGGCGCCGCCGGTTCCCCCCGTCGCTAATGCCCTCAATTTTTGCCCTAACACCTTTTGGCCTCTCCCCACTGCTCCTCTTCTGTTTGATTTTCCTGCACATTAACAGAGAATTAAAATGAGCTTTAAAAACAAATTTTAATGCATTTTAATTCTCATTTTAATACCCTAAACCCTAATTCTATCCTATAAATACCACCCCCACACTCTATCCCTCTCTATTCTGAAATCCATTGTCAAAACTCTCAAAGTTTTCCAAGTCCAAAAAGTTATACAAATAGAGTTAGCCCAAAGTCAAGTTTCGGCGACGATTCGGGACAAATCCGGCGACACCACGATTCCACGAAAAAACAACTTGTTCCTATACCTCTTCTCTCTTCTCCAAACCCATAAGTTCCCTCTCCTCTCCTCTCTTCTATTCTAAAACAATCTCATATTAAAACTCGTCGGAAGCGGAGTTATTCCAATTTCCGATTCTAATTTCTTTAAAAACCCAACTTTTTCTTAACAACAAATCAACCACCTCTTAATATCTTATTTAGCAACCATAAAACAATATTTAGAACAAGTTTCAATTCAAAATAAAATCCTATGCAACTTGTATTACACTTTTTCGTTTAAATACCACAAAGTTTACCTACGACATTAATTCATCATATTGCTCATATTACCTTTAGAAAACTCACGAGGTAATGGCCTACCTCATCATAACACTCATCATAACATAGCACGATGGTTTGAAAACAATATTTTTTGTGGCTAAGGCGAATTTTACAGTTAAATACCATAAACTATCAAATCCGTATTTCTTTTAATTGTTTTAATCAAATTCCATACAATTATGTCCTTACAACCCATTTTGAGAAATCCGATTTGGTTGGTGTGGGTTATCGCACATCCATCGGACTAGTAGGGCGAGATGCAGACCTCCTCGCGGAGTATACGATCTCGATCGAATTTATATTACAATTTTTAAGAAAATATGATTTCTATTTAATAAATAAATTTATTTTCTAATATTTATATATAATATTATCAACCTATCTATTTTAAATATACATAAAAATATCCATGATTTCTAAACAAAGGAATCCCAAATTTCATGAAACTGCCATCACAAACCAATACAAGTCATTTTACATGAAAATACCATATATTATCCAATTTAGGTTTATATCCACTAGAATATCTCATCTTATAAAAATTATATCTATGAAAACCTTAAAGACGATAAATAAATACTTGAGATTTATTTTGAAAATATATCAAAACTATTTTCATAAAACCCCCCTCAAGTTATATTAATTTACAATAAGGACCTTAGTAAATATAGGTTAAGCGAGACCAATTCTCTTGAGCCTCAGGGAGCCGGAGAATGTGTGATTGCCTATTTAAGGTAGACAACTAAAACGGGGTTATCAATACGGTAATTGTCTTGGAAAAGGACACAAATTCTGTCGTCCATGTGTAGCAGTTACCGATAACTCCAGAACTTAATTCAGGACTTCAATTTTGTTTAAGTGTCTGACTGAGACAGAGTCTCAGTTTAATCCGAATACAATCCATGCTTTATATAATTCCATTACAACATAAATCCATCTATATCAACATGACTTGATTTGACCGAACCATGGATAGACATTGACTTTTCTACATGACTATTCGTTTATATCCTTATCTGTTTACATGAATAATAGATATCATGGTTTCGGCAAGTCTTATATCTACAAATCATTACATAACAATACAATAAACAGTACGGGGTTTAAAAGGGGTAGATTGGTACGAAATGTGTTAAAAGAGGAATGATGATGGTCACTTTAATACACCTAACCTGAATATCCGTTGTTGTTATTCTGTGGCTTAACGGTTCCTTGTGCTCCGTATACCTTAGTCCACGGAATAGTTGGACTCCTCTCGTATACACTGGTATATTCTGTACCAAGCTACAAATAACAGCGATAACATAACAAACATACATTACATCAGTTATACTCTCTATCTGTCTATTCTATTTCTATCTCTCTTTGGGACTTACCGAGCGATTGTTCGCTGACGACATTCCTTTTCTATTCTTTCTTTGGAATGTTGTCAGGAGGACCCGACTCACTGGGGATCGAGCCCAGCTCAGAAGACTTGGAGCAGTTCATCGAGGACCCCGAGCTTTAGTTCACTTGTATATACTTTACTTTCAGTTCATGTCATTATTTAGGCATTGTTTTCCACATTGTATTTACTTTTCAGTTGTATTGTAAAAAATGTTAAATAAATAAAAAGTTGTTGTTCTTTTACATCTGATGTCTTTCTTGTGCACATTTACATTATATTGCTTGTTTACGCTTAGCATGTTTACTTTTGAGTAAATACGTCGTGGACCAGTCACGTCTCTTTATCTGTACAGCGAGATGCGGGGCGTGACACTGAGTGTGGTGTATAGAAGGTAATAAGTAAAAACATATAAAGAGATTAGAGTGAGGGAAAAGAAAATTACGACTGGTATCATTCACGATGAAGCCACGTATATCCTTACCACTCCAACTTTCCCTTTGCATTTCTCCAGAACACTCCGTATCACTACGAAGATCCATATTGCTTGGATGTGCCATCATATTACATACGAACTTGAAGAAACTTGTTTCAGTTCGAGAATGGACTCTGGTTCTGGAGAATACAAGTTGCATAGCATGGAATTTTAAATTGAAACTTGTTCTCAATGTTGGTTTATGATTGCTAAACAATATATAAATAAATGTTTGATTTATTATTAAGAAAAGTTGGGTTTTTTAACAAATTTAGAATCGGATGTCGGATTAATTTCACTTCCGACGAGTTTTGAAAAGAGAACTTTTTAGAATAGGAAAAGAGGATAGGAAAGGGGACTTACTGAATTAGTGTAGAGAGGAGAGGTATATGAAGGTTTTGAGAGCTTCGTGGAGTCGTAGGATCACCGGAATCTTCCCGAGTCGTCGTCGGAACTTAACCTTGGCTAACT
Source organism: Agapanthus africanus (assembly GCA_030015575.1). Classification (NCBI taxonomy): domain Eukaryota; kingdom Viridiplantae; phylum Streptophyta; class Magnoliopsida; order Asparagales; family Amaryllidaceae; genus Agapanthus; species Agapanthus africanus. Next base: position 76,251,782 of record JASDDO010000028.1, read on the forward strand.
CCACTTGTACAACTTATTTAACTTGGAAAAATTTAAGAGTTTTAACAATGAATTTCAGAATAGAGAGGGCTAGGTATGGGGTGGTATTTATAGGATAGAATAAAGGTTTAGGAAATTAAAAATGAGAATTAAAATGCATTAAAATATTGGTTTAATGGTGATTTTTAATCCTCTGTTAATTTGCAGGAAAAACAAACAGAAAAGGAGTAGTGGGGGAAAGGGAAAAGTCACTTATGCAAAGTTTGGGGGTATTTGGTACGGGGGAGCCCGGCGGCGCCGGCCCAGAGGCTTATCTCGCCGACCATTAGTGGGGGTTGGGTGTTCGGATTGGTGCCACGTGTTGGGGTATGTTCATATAATAATTTCCACATGTTTGATTTTTGAGACTTTTCATTTTTACGTATATTGCACGTGTAAACTTTTGGACTTCTAAAAAGTTTAAAAGAAAAATCATTAAAAATAATGTAGCTGGGGGTATTTGAACACTGGGGCTACGTCACCGCAGTGCAAGGATTTACCAGTAAGCTACAAGTGTTTTCTTGCTGTTCTAAAACAAATTAAATTTTTAACTTGTGCTTAGGCTAAGGTTTCCTTTCTGTACTTTACAAAAATTTTGTACAGAAAGTTTAGGGTTAAGTTTTACCCTCCTTATAAAAAATTTCGTTCTCGAAATTTATAGAATGAAGTTGTAAGGGATTCAAGAAAAATTTGGTGATAGTGATGGTGAAAGAAATACTAGTAGTTCATGAAAACTAACGAGATGATGCAAGGGTTTGAAAAGATTGAAGGGAATTACCAATGTTACCTTGGTCTATAGCCTCGGCTTCTACTGCCGCTAATGTGTAAGCCTGACGCCGGGGTACGTTCCTCCTAGTTGGAGGCACATTCCTCTGCCCTCAAAACATGTTCCTCGGTACTTGATGGAATTGGCGAGTAGGCTGTGCAGGAGGTCCACGTGGAGGTGGAGCTGGGAGAGCAAGACGAGGTGCAGGAGCATGATAGCTGGCCGCTGCGAGAAGTTGATGTGTGCTGGAACTGGGTTGCGTCTATGAGGACATGTCTCAATATCGTGAGTGGATGCGCCACAAACTAAGCACATGCCGTTTGCGCAACTGCAGTCTTTCAACGGGTGTCCATCCCTCTTGCAGTAGTAGAAAAAATCTGGACTTGGGAGGTTAAATGTTACGTCCGGTCTCCTGGGTGCAAAAGTTTGTATAGAAGGGTCTCCTCCTGCCATCTAGGTGGCAGGGCACTTCACACAGGCGAATTGAGGTCTGCCCTTCTTCTTCACTACTGCCTCGTATCGACGGGCAGCCTTCAGAGCAAAGTCGTGAGTTGGGAAATCCCCTGTAGCTAGAGAAGCTTGGATCTCCTAGTCTAACCCTTGCTGAAATCGTCTGGCCCTGATCTTAGCAGTCGGTGTCGGTATGAGATGTGCCGCGAACTTGCTCAACATAGTGAACTCAGTATCATACTCATCCACAGATTTGCTCCACATAGAGCCTTGTTGTAGGTGGATGAATTGTTGCTCCATATCAAATTGGGCAGTCTCGGGAAAATACTTCACGTCGAACATGTCGCGAAAAGTCTTCCGTTCGATCAGTTGGGTAAGACGGCTTTCTTCCGCCTTCTACCATACTCGGGTGTTATCGGTAAGTTGCAACTTCGCAACCTTTACCTAAGCAATGTCTAGCACTTGTACTGCTGTCAGATCATCTTCGATCGACTGAGCCCATTCCTCATCTTCCAAGGGGCTTTCTTTCCCAGAGAATTGCTTAGGATGCAGTGCCCGGAATTGCTTCACTCCAGATGCTTCCGCTTCTGAACGGTTCGGTAGGATAGTGGTCTGCTGTTGTTGTCCCTCCAAGAAGCTCTTGATTGCCTCAAGCAAAACCGCCTGCTCGTTGATTGGAGCTGCTACGGTAGGTGTAAGTGGAAAAGGTGGTGGTGTTGTGTTGCCATTCACGTTGGTGCTAGTATTGTTCGGAGAATCCATAACCTTGAAATAAAATAGGGTTAGGATATATTCAAGGAATAGGAAATATAAACAATGTTTTAGTTGCTGATTCTTGTGATATATTGCTTAGGTTTTCATGCAGAATTGGCCTGCATGGGCCACCAACAAAACCTGTCACACCCCGCTTCCCGGTGTACGGGTAAGGAGACGTGACTAGGCCCACGACTTATTTACTCAGAAGTAAACACGCTAAGCGTAAATAAGCAATATAATAAATGTACACAAGAAAGACATGAGATGTAAATGAACATCAACTTTTTATTGATTAAACATTCTTTACAATACAACTGGAAAGTAAATAAAATACTGGAAAGCGATGCCTAAACAATGGCATGAACTGAAAGTAAAAGTATATACAAGTGAACTAGAGCTCGAGGTCCTCAATAAACTGCTCCAAGTCTTCTGAGCTGGGCTTGATCTCCGGAGAGTCAGGTCATCCTGACAACATTCCAAAGAAAGAATAGAAAAGGAATGTCGTCAGCGAACAATCGCTCGATAAGTCCTAAGAGGTAGAGAAGAATAGACAGAGAATAGAACATGTAAAGTATAAAAAGTTATATTTGCTATACTAACGTAGTTGTTTGTAGCTTGGTATAGAAGATATTAGTGTTTACGAGAGGAGTCTATCTATCCCGTGGACTAAAGTAACCCATAGTTCAAGGCTCCGTCAAACCCCACGGAACAACGGCAATGGATGTTTAGTTACGTCTTTTAATGACCATCTCGTGCCACTTTTAACACATTCCGTACCAGTCTACCCCTTTAAAACCCCGTAATGTTTATTGTATTGTTTATAGTATTGCCGAAACCATGATATCAATTGTTCATGTAAACGGATAAGGATGTAAACGGATAGTCATGTAATCAAGTCAATATATATCCCTGGTTCGGTCCAGTCGAGTCATGTTGATATTTGATAGTATTCTGGTATTCATGTTCAAGTTCCAGTATATATAGATTCATGATGTATTGGAGTTATATTTGAATTGTATATAGATTGGAATTGTATTCAGATTAGACTGAGACTCTGTCTGAGTCAGACACTTAAACAGAATTGGATTCCTGAATTAGGTTTTAAAAATATCGGTAACTGCTGCATATGGACGGCAGGATTTGTGACTTTTTCCAATCCAATAACCATTGATAATCCCGTTTTAGTTTTCTAGCTTTCAAGTACCCACTTTCTCTGGCTCCCTGAGGCTCAAGAGAATTGGTCCCGCTTAAACCTATATTTACTAGGGTCCTTGTTGTAAATTAATAAACTTGAGTGGGTTTTATGAAAAATAGTTTTGGTAAACTTTCAAACTAAACCTCAAGCATTTATTTATTGTATTTAGGGTTTTCATGGATGTAATTTTTTTAAAAGTGAGGTATTCTAGTGAATAAATACCTAGCTTGAATAGTATATGGTATTTTAGTATAAATTGACTTGTATAGATTGTTATTGGTATTTTCATGAAATTTGGGATTCTTGTGTTTAGAAAACATGGAATTTATTATAAATATAAAATACTTGTTTTGATAATATATATATATATATATATATTAAAAATAGAATTTATTTAATAAATAGAAAATCATGTTTTCTTAAAAAATTGTATTAAAAATTCCATCGAGATCGGATGCTCCGTAAGGAGGTCTGCATCTCGTTTTACTAGTTCCGAGAATGTGCGATAATCTGCACCATCCAAATCGGGTTCCCCAAAATGGGTTGTAGAGATTTAATTGCAAGGAATTTAATTAAAACAATTTAAATAATACGGTTTTTAATAGTTTAGGGTATTTTAATGTAAAATTGTATTTGTCCCACAAAATATTGTTAGCCATCGTGCTATATCAAGATGTGTGCTGTGATAAGGTAGGTCATTACCTCGTGAGATTTTTCTAAAAGTAATATGAGCAATTATAATAAAAGAATGTCGTAGGTAAACTTTGTGGTATTTAACTGTAAAAATATAATACAAGTTGCATAGCATGGTATTTTAAATTGAAACTTTTTCTCAATGTTGGTTTATGATTGCTAAACAATATATAAAGAGATTGTTGATTTGTTATTAAGAAAAGTTAGGGTTTTTTTAACAAATTTGGAATCGGATGTCGGATTAACTCCACTTCCGACGAGTTTTGAAAAGAGAACTTTTTAGAATAGGAAGAGAGGATAGGAGAGGGGACTTACTGGATTAGTGTAGATAGGAGAGGTATAAGAAGGTTTTGAAAGCTTCGTGGAGTCGTGGGATAGCCGGAATCTTCCCGAATCATCGCCGGAACTTGACCTTGGCTAACTCCACTTGTACAACTTATATGACTTAGAAAAATTTGAGAGTTTTGATAATGGATTTCAGAATAGAAAGGGCTAGGTATGGGGTGGTATTTATAGGATAGAATTAGGGTTTAGAGAATTAAAAATGAGAATTAAAATGCATTAAAACATTGGTTTAATGGTGATTTTTAATTCTTTGTTAATTTGCAGGAAAAACAAAAAGAAGAGGAGTAGTGGGGGAGGGGAAGAGACACTTGTGCAAAGTTTGGGGGTATTTGGTATGGGGGGTCCCGGCGGCGCCGGCCCAGAAGCTTATCTCGCTGGCCATTGGTGGGGGTTGGGTGCTCGAATTGGTGCCACGTGTTGGGGTTTGTTCATATAATAATTTCCACATGTTTGATTTATGAGACTTTTCATTTTTACGTATATTGCACATATAAACTTTTGGGTTTCCAAAAAGTTTAAAAGAAAAATCATTACAAATAATATGTGGCTGGGGGATTTGAACACAAGGACTACGTCACAGCAGTACAAGGCTTTACCAGTGAGCTACAAGTGCTTTCTTGCTGCTCTACAACAAATCAAATTTATAATTTATGCTCAAGCTAAGGTATTTCTTTCTGTACTTTACAAAAATTTTGTACAAAAAGTTTAGGGTTGTTACACGAAGGGTAGGGAAGAAAGAAAACCAATTAGTCTAAGTATGGTGTACAAAAGGTAATAAGTAAAGACATATAAAGCAATTGGAGTAAGGGCAAGGATGTATACGGTTACTGTCATGAATCTGGACAGTGGAAGAAGCATTACTAGGAATACCTGGCCACCCCTTCGAAACATTTTCATGTTTCAGTTTTTCTGTGCAGTGTTAAGTGAAAACTATTTTCCTAATTTGATTCTAACTCCAGGGTATGTATTTAGCAGATTTGATTCTCACATCTGTATGGCGTTACAGATGCTGAGTAGGAGTAAGATATTAGGAATTGGGTGATTAGATCCTCTATATATCGGAATTCTTTGTAATTAGTGATATTTGAGGAAATCACCTGGGTTTTGTCTGACGGCAAATATTTGGTTTTGAATATCCATCGTTATGCACCAATTTCAAACTGATATATCTGTACGTTTATTTTATAAAGTGAGATATAACTTTTTTAAATTATGTCTATGACATTTACCTATATCAGTTGATGGTCAGGTAAGGTGCATTCAACAGCGGTGTAATTCTTCTTAACCATAGTACAGTTTTCAATCTACGACGCACAGGATTTGAGTTATTAAACTCAGTGGATTTATACAAAGTAATGTATGTTGTCCGATGTCCTTTAGGACAAAGGGGTTGGTACTCGTACTATATTCTGTATACTCATGACTTCTCTAGTTTTAGACAAGTATTTCGTTGAAATACAAGGTCCAGATTTTGAGAAGATATATGTATAAGAATAAAGTAGAGAACCATATGTTGCAAGTATCAGGATTCTTCAAGGTGATCGAAGATGTAGATACTTATGTTTGGTATTCCGTTGTAAGTAATAGTTTTGAAAACTTGCTTCTCTCCCAGGTTACTCATGCGTGGGTGCGCTCCTTCATGAGTAATGTGCAGGGTTGTCTAGCATGGCAACAAGATTTCGGGAGGTATCATCCATGCCAATTTCAAAAATTTGCCGTTCTAGCTTACCCTAACCTTAGAATCGTTACTAGAAAATCCGACGAAACGAAATGTAAACACTTTACATCTAAGTGAATGAGGGAATACAATCTTTGTAGACCGGTCCTTCACTTCTAAAGCTCCATGTTGTAGTCCATTCGCTGCGAATGGTGAACTCCCGAACTCTAGAGAGGGTTCACTTGAAGAAAAGAACAACCTTGCTCAATGTCTTCGAGGCCGAAGATGATCTACGTCGAGGAGACTCGAGCTCATGCTACCTCTTTACTAATTGGTGAAATTAGTGAAGCAAACACCCTAAACTAAATGGCTAATAGTAGAGGATGATGAAGTAGGAAGTGGGCTCACTTTAGATTTATTTTTCTCACAAGCTTTCATCATTTAGAAAAAACTAGCAAGCTTTTTCTCTTGGGGAAGAAGAAGAAGTGATGAAGAGATGAATGAACTCATGAGGTTAGAAATGCAACCATGGTGAGTGTATGTCATGCACTAACCATTGTAAAGACTAAACCATAGCTATGAGTTAAGGGGTTTGGTTAAAAAATATCTTAAGCTAGACAAACAAGTGGACTAAGTCAATGTTCTACTAGCTTCTCCAAGCTCATCCATGACTAATTCCAAATGTTTGAATTACTTAAAACAAATAAAACCATAACTTTAACCTAGCATGGTGTGAGTCTCCTACTTATATGTTGCATGTGTAACCTAGCATGACACAACAATATATATCACATATATGTTTTGTGTGCAAAAAAAACAATACATTTAACATATATCACATATATATCAATGTATAATAAGTGAGAAAAATGAATACTTAAGTGAGCTAATATTAGTTAATCTAATGTAATATATCAAATATATAATTATACATTAAATTATTAAATCAACTCTTGATTTAATAATCCGGCTATATCACATATAACCGAATAATATCAAATGTAATAACTTATCGAATCAACACTTGATCCGATAACTTGGCTATATCACATATAATCAACGAATGTCATATATCGCGAGAATAGAATGCGGTATCACATACTCGCATTAATCTCGGTTCCGCACATATCACATATGTGCTCCAACTCCGTTTCGCATGAACCAGGAAATCTCTGTGTAGGACTCTAAAGACTCATCAATACGCCGGCAGTAGGTGATGATCATATCAAACACCCACAAGCCGCAAGCGGTCTGCTAACATAACGCCCACCCGGATATTGAGCGATCAGAATATCAACAAGCAAGCCTGCTCATACTCCTGCGAATCCAATCAGTAACACTACTGTACAGTCCGGTCTCTTCGTCTGATATGTCGCATATCTCAGCCTGGGGATGGTATAACGTCAGACCCCAATAGCCTGATAAGTCATGCCGATGCAAGGTCCATAACGGTTCGAGAAACTACTGATAACACTTACCAGTAGATCTCAGCAACCCTGGTCAGGGATTTCCTGCTATGGCCAATCGAGCATAGCGCAACATCAACTCCCAATACAGGGAGAGACGAAGCCCCTCCTATCGCTCATTGCCTCCATGTGACTCGGGACTGTACCTAAAAACCACCTTTTTGCACGATCTCTTGACCGTGGTATGGTGGAAATTAAAGCACAGTGGGAATCACATAAGATTCTATGACGATCTCAGGTCTACAGACTAACCTGTACTAGTGTCACAAGAGAACTGCTATCCTACGATAGGTATAATACCATCTAAGAGTTCTCGGCAAGTCCGTTCAATGTACCCAGTCTCTACTGAGCACCCGTATACCTTCTCTGATGTCAAATACCAATGGATATGGGATCATCAATCGCCCATCATATAGGTCAAGAAGCGTATACGCTAGTCTACTCTGGAGTATCGATGCCCTGTCTTGATACTCTCTCGACTAGGAACAATTATAGGGTGTACTTGTGGACTACCCTTGGCCCCACTAGTATGATCTCCATCATAGTCCTGGTAGTCAAGTACACATCCTAAGGGCTTTATCAACATGTGAGAGCAAGACAGCATCACTTATACAAGTCAACATGTTAAGACAAAAAGCAACCAGATAGCATACTATCATACCGAGCAAGAAAGTCCTCCCTATATATATCCAAGCATCCACTACAATATTCATCACATGTACAGTAGTGGCCTCTAGGGCATACATATAACTAACAATCTCCCACTTGCACTAAGGCCATCTGTTGTAGTATCCTATACCCAACAATATAGCAGTGGTTGTAGTATCCCATACTCAACCATTCTAAAATCTCTCAAATAGTATTTGGGGAAGCAGGCCTTGGTGAGTGGATCCGCCGTGTTATCTTTCGTGTTAACTCTCCTGACCTTGATCCCTTGGAGATCAACCATCTCCTTGATCAGGTGATACTTGCCTCAGAATATGTCTAGAACGCTGATAGGACCTGCGTTCCTAGGCCAAAACCATAACTCCATTATTGTCACAATAACAGTTATTAGACACTCAATGGTAGAAACCTTGTTCATCTCATGAACAAGAAATGCCCAGACAGCCACTTTGGCAGCATCATTGGTAGCAATGTATTCAGCCTTTATCGTATAGTATGTCTCGGTATCTAGCTTGGAACTCTTCCAACATACCGTACCTTTACTGAGGGTAAAGACAATGCCTGTGACTGACTTTCAATCGACCTTATCACTCTGGAAGCTCGAACCAAGAACATTCTTATAGTGCTTCTCAAGTACTTAATAATGTCCTCCACAACTGTCCAGTGATTCTCCCAAGATCCGATTGATTCCTGATCACTACTCCTAGTGAGTCATCTACATCTGTTCTGGTACATAACATCGCATACTCTGATAGAGCCTACTGCCGAACCATAGGTTATCCCTTGCACGCGAGCTCTCTCCAAATCCGTCTTGGAAGACGCCTTTTTGGAGAGAGTGATCCATGAGTAAGTGGGCGAGCCACTGCGCTTAGAATTGTCCATACTAAACCCCTTTAGTATGGTGTTAATGTACCTGGATTTGGGACATTCTCAATATCCACATAGATCTATTATCATAGATTATAATCCACAAGATGTAGTAGGTATCATGCAGATCTTCCATGGAGAATCCTTATGATAAGAGGAGCTTGACCGAGTGTAGCATAAGAAACCATTTTCTATCAAGAGTATGTCATCTATGTACAATACGTGGAACCTTCTTGTATATAGAAGGTTCGTCTACCTTTTTGATGAAGTCAAACTCTTTGACTGCCACATCAAAACAGATGTTCCAACTCCGCGATGCGTGCATTGATCCTAATGGACTTAAGCATAGCTTTGAAAGTCTCAACTTTTCCATCTACACCAAGAATCTTCTCAAGATACATTTGCTCCCAATGGGTTTTACCCCTTCAGGTGCAACATTTAAAGTCATACTTTGTTGGTGTACATGGATTCCATCTTTGATCGCATAGCATCCATCCATTTCACAGAGTCCCCACTTGTGACGGCCTGCCTGAACCTAGTTGGGCCATCATCTACCATGATGCAATCCTCACTCCTACTGTCATCGAGAAGACCGTAGTATCTTTTAAGTGGATGATGAACCCTACCAGATTCACGGAGAGGCTGAGGTTCGTTGGAGACTATTGAATCCTTTGGTTTCCCCAAATCATCAGCTGTTAGTTTGTCTAGCTGGAACACCTTCCAGTTCTACCTCATGACCATAAATTTCTTCACAAGAAATTCCTTTTCTAAAAAGGTGGCATGCTGAGAAACAAAACACCTTTTGCTCCTCATATTAGTAGAAGATATTCCCTCACAAATGTTTGGGATATCCTAACAAACTTATACAGAACTGACATTGCCTCGAGCTTTTCCGGATTCTATCTTTCAACATAGGCCAGACAACTCCATATCTTAACTCATTTAAAATATGGTCTCTTCCCATTCCATATCTCATATGTAGTGGTAGGCCCTGATTTGGATGGAACCCCATTCAATAGGTATGCAGCTTCTCAAGTGCATAACACCAAAAAAAACAGGCAACTCGCAATACTCATTATAGAGCGCGCCATATCTCATAGGGTGCGATACCTCCGTCCCAATACACTGTTGTGCTATGGTGTAATCGAAACAGTAAGCTAATGGAGAATCACATTCTCCTTTTAGAAACTCCAGGAACTCCATGCGCAAGTATTCTCTTTCTCGATCACATCGAAGGACTTAATACTTCTACCCTTCTGGTTCTTAACTTCAAGCTTATATTCCTTGAATTTCTCAAAAGTTTCAGGCTCGTGTTTCAACAAGAACACATGCCTGAATCTTGAGAGATAGTTAATGAATGTAATGAAGTACAAGAACCAACCCTGGCATTTGTAAACATCGAACCGTATACATCATCATGTATCCGTCCCAAGAGTTCAATAACTCTTTCTCTGTTTCCAGTAAACGGAGTATTGGTCACTTTACCTTTGTGACAAGACTGGCAAGTATCATAAGATGAAAATTCGAACAGATTCTCATATTCATCCTTATGTAACTTAGCTGGTCGTGTCGCATTGATATGACTTAGTCTACAATGCCACAAGAAGGATTCGTTCATTTCTGAACTACTCCTCTTGTGTGTGTTCTATATACTTTGAACTGTGATTTGATTTAGAACGTATATGCTATTATATAACGTGCCTGATCCAATCAACTCTTGATTCAGGAAAATGTTCACAACATTATCCTCTAATACAGAATTGCATCCTTCTTTAACTCATTAAAGAATCTGATATAATGTTGTATATCAGGTTCGGTATGTAATAACATTCGTTCATAATCAATGTATTAATACAAGGTGATATTTGCCAACTAATTTGGCTGCAACACTTGCACCATTCTCTACACTTAAAGATATATCACCCATTCTCAGTTCTCTACCTTTCTGTAGCCCATGTAACTCTTACATATGTGGGATCCTGATCTGGTATCTCATACTTAGGACGTAGAGGATACTGAGAAACAGTTCTTGGTAATGAACACACCCGAAAAAGATGCATCAACATGCGCTTTCTTCAATTGGGTGGCATGGGAGTTCGGATATTCCTCTATTTTCTGCTCGGATTTATAACAGTTATAAGATAGAGCGAAACCAACGTTCCCTAGCTCAGTATAATAAGTAGGTTCGGTCAATGCATCCATATTATTATCTTGATTAAGGCGTGGCATGGTCGCTACCAGGAGAGAGAGAGAGAAGAAAACACTCTGCGTGCGCTCTTGCAAGATTAGATTGGTTATTATTTTATCTAATCAAGATGGCTCCCACTGTTTTAGTCAAATCTTCCTTCAAACCCTAAAAGGTAAGACTAGCCGGGATTAATTACACCGTGCAAGTTCGCCAATCTTTCGGCCAGGCCAATGTCGATACTTTGAGGGAGGTTCCCCGTGCTTTCGCACGGACCTAACTAAAATAAACCTCATTTTCCCACGGGCATAACCCCGTTAACACCTTTCTAGACACCTACTTTATCGGCTAATTGTAATGTGTAAAACTCTCCCAAGAGTAACTCTTACTCGCAGTGGGTATCGGGATCCAACTATCTCATAGAAAGTATGCAATCTCATTACAAATTTCAACACTTGAAATTCCCGATAATATTCTACCCCTATCGTCCTATGACCTTGACGGAGGTCAACAAACCATAGGCTGCTAGTTAAGTTCTACCCGTACATTTCATGATTGAATTAAACCCACCCGCATGACCCTTGAAGGAGGTCAACAAGGCCGCACGACTACCCTAATCCAATCGCATTGTATGCAGCAGATAAGCACTAGTCAGCTACCGCACACTACGCCTTGACGGAGGTCAACAAACGTAGCACGAATATTAAGTAGTACTTATCTGAAATGACAGAGGGCTACGACAGGTTTTTAAGAAAACCCTTTGCGTAATGAACTTGATATTGTTGTATAATCGAGTGATTTTGAAAAAGAGTATATTTTAGGCTTTTACTAGTTTTGCTAAAGAGGTCACTCCCGGTGAAGAGATCTCGGGTCTTTCTTTATCGAATAAGGTGCAGGATATTTCACAAATACCACTATGCAAAACAAAAACTATAGAAGCAATCAAAGACAAACCGAGTGGGTTGTAGCATCTGCTAGTTTCGCTAAAGAGGTCACTCCCGGTGAAGGGATCTCGGCTCTTTCCTTATCGAATAAGGTGCTGGATATTCTACAAGGAATACCGCTATGCAAAGCAAGAACTAGAGCTACCAGTTTTTAAAACAAGTTTCTATAATATCTTTAGGTTTCTTTTATTTCATTAATCTCATTAATGAAGTCCCATTTATTATGCTTCCTAAGTATCACATATGAAACAAAAGCAGTAATATTAATTATATCTCATATATATAATATAGGCATTTGTCTCAGAACATATCAAGTGATCACATCACAGAATATTAGCAGCAGAAGAATCGCATATGAAATATTGGATATACTAGGAACTCCGTGTTTTATTTAAGCCAGTAAAAACGCGGGTTCCACGGTCGCGATGAATAGCTAAACCCACATCCCTAGACCCCTACGAGAGCGGCAAAAACCCTTCCAATTCTAGAGTTAGGAGACGCGGTCTCGACTCCTCGAGATGGCCTCCCACTGTACCCTAGAACCCGGTTACTTGTGCTCCCCGCCTCCTAATGCGGAAAAGTAAATAATATACATCAACGGTGACACCATCCTCAACCCGGAAGTGCCCCAATAAAAGAATATTACATACAAGCTTTTACATGAATGAAAATGAAAAACTCTCATCTCACATAAAAAACCCCGGCTATTCAGAACACAACGATCCAATATAACATATCACAGCAACACATAACATCACATGTCATCAACGTAAGTAAATATGCGTATCCCAGTTTTCGTTGACATATAGCACCGAAACCGGCGATACACCACATATTACACTTACGGTCGCAGAAAAAAAAGTGAAGAACTACAACAGTTGGAATCCGCAACCACCTTAGATATCATAAACCCAACACATCATATAATGAATTCCTTGGACATCACATGCTTAACAATTATAAACCTTGCATTTTAGTCTCGATATTGAAAACTCTTTCCAATAACCTGTCGGGTAATTCAATAAGATTCCCGATAAACTGATCGAATGCTCGTCGTAAACTTTAGTAGACGGACACACCCCCACCCCCGATGCCGTCGACGAAGTGCACTAAGGCGGAACACCGCGGCCACGAGCACCTGAACGGATTCTTTTGGCGATGGGGTTCTTCTAGAGTCACTTAGTCGGGGCTATAAGGTATGGCTATCTATTAAGCTTACCCGACGAGTATCCGCATACACTACGTAATTGCGATGAACTTTTGATCCACATCAAAATTCCATGGAAACCGATTAAATGAGACTAAACTGCTAGATTTATAAAATTCAAACAAGTTATCTCATAACTAATTATGTAGATCCAAATATTGTATCACAATCACAGATAGCTAGACGAAGTTAAACTTTTCGATCGAATAAACAAACACCCAAAATTTCCCAACAAGCTCAACACTTGAGCGGAGTCTAAAAAAGCATCCAGAACATGCCACAACACCCATGAACCAGCCGTAGAAGGGTCAACCAATGCCTCACCTGTGGCAACGCTGAACTACTAGAAACCCTAGGGTTTGATGGCGGTTGTGATGGTCACTGAATCGAGTTAGGGTTTCATTCTTCTAGAAGGTCCACAGAATAACCTGCTTGATTTTCTGAATATTTTAAACTAAGAACGAGTTAGGGTTTCGTTCTTCTAGAGGGTCCACAGAATAACCTGCATGATTTTCTGAATATTTTAAACTAAAGAAAAATCCAACACTTGGAAAATTTCCAGCGGGGGAAAAGTTGGTTTATTGATATCCGTTCGAACCTTTTAACATCGTCTAAATAACCCGAATACATGTTAGAATTACGATTACGAAACACTCTGAATTACCTTTGCAAAAAGTTAATATCACATGAAAATTTAGAAAAAACAAACAACACCTGAAACACCAAAACCCAGAGAGTGGAACACAGTGCAAATTTGAACCCAAGACTCCTTCACAAAACCGAGCACACCGGTTTTAAGGTGCATCTGGCCGGCCAAAAACCATCGAGAGGGGTTCAATTTTGTACTGTGTTCATGTTGCATCATATACAACATTCTGCAGTTGTTTAAAAAAATTTTAGAGCCCTTTAAAAATTCGACAGAAACTAAATCATCGTATCGGGTGTTTCAGAGTAGTTTCGGTTTCATAATCCTAGCCAACATCGTCTAATTTTCTAGCATGGCTCTGATACCACCGCAGGGTTGTCTAGCATGGCAGCAAGGTTTCGGGAGGTATCGTCCATACCAATTTCAAAAATTTGCCGTTCTAGCTAACCCTAACCCTAGAATCGTTACTAGAAAATACAACGAAACGAAATGTAAACACTTTACATCTAAGTGAATGAGGGAATACTGTAAGTCCGTGTTGCCCATCCCGGTGCTTACGGGGAGGCGGAAAACATAATAAAAATCGGATTTTTATGACTTAGGCAACATGGACTAAGCTTGTGAGGATCTTTGCTAAACTAAAACTAGCTAAAGTAAACTAACAACTAACAAAGTTGTAGAAAGGTTATACCTTTGGTCTTTAGTCCTTCTCTCCTTGCTCCTAGGTATGGTAGAAAAGGATCACCTTGCTTGTCTTCTCCCGTCAAAGAAGGATCCACCCGAAAGCCACCACCTTTAGCTTCAACTCCAAGCTAGGAGTAACTAGAGTGCAAGAAATGCTAAGACTTGAACCCTAGAAGTGAGTAGAGAAGATCAAGAGAGGGTTTTTCTCAAGCTATTTGTTTCTCAACACATGAGAGGGAGAGAGCTTGAGGGAGAGGATGAGCAAGAGAGAGAAATAGAATGAGAGAATGAATTATTTGTGAGCCTTTCTCACTAATATGTGTGTATAATTTTTAATTGAATAATTAGCTAGATAATTATCATGGTAAATCATGACATGACCATTATCATTTCAAATTGCAAAGATCAAAAAGCATCTTCCAAAAGAAATTATGATGGTCAAAGTGTCAACCTTGGTCAACAAGTCAAAGAAGTCAAAAGGTCAACAACCACAACCATGGATAATTATTAAACTAATTACTAATTAACAATAACACACACATAAATATTAGGGTTAATAAAATGACAACAACCATTAACCCTAATCAAGGTCCTCTCCCTCAATCTCAAGCAACTGTGCATACGCACCCGCATTCGTGATCCGAGGAACACGAACACAATGAGAAAAACCAATCTCTAATCATATACTAGGATCTGGCTTAAACCAAAGCCCGCTAGTATAAACTGTCCGGACAGCAAACGTGCACAAGTGCGCGGATGCGAACGAACCCTGTCGCAAAACCATGCGACCTCTACTCGTTTTGCCTAAAGGCGAATAGCTCTCTGTGTGGGACTCTAAAGACTCGACACTACGCTGGCAGTGGGTTTAACCACAGACCGCAAGCGGCACTAGCTGTACGTAACGGTCCCCAGGTAGATGTCGATAAGAAGACTGACGAGGTGAACCCCATCTGCACTCCTACTGAGCCTGTATGTGACAGTCTCCGTACAGTCCGGTCTGTTCGTCTGATACATCGCATGGCGGGCCTAGGGGGGCGGTGAACGTCAGTCCCCTAATAGCGGTACAAGTCGTGTCGGAGTGTAGCCCAGAACACCCTGAGATAACACTGGAAACCTACCAGTATATCTCGCTTGCCCTGGCCAGGGACTACTCGTGTAATGGCTCTCCTGGACACAGCGCGATGTCAACCCCCAATACCGGGAGAGACGAATCCTGTCTAACCGTCACTGCCTCCAAGTGCTTCGGGACTGCACCCAAAAACTACCTGTTTGCACGACTCCTCTGAGCCGTGGTAGGGTAGTAATCAAAGTGCAGTGGGAACACACTCGAGGCGAAGTGACAGTGTCAAGTCAGCGGACTAAGCTGTACTCATGTCACCTGGGAACTGATAACTGACGATAGGTATATTACCAACCAACAGTTCCCGACGAGTCCTGTCCAGTGTACTCGTAACCTAACGAGCACCCGCATACTATCCCAAGTACGACGTACTAACGGCTGTGGGACAGACCGTCTCCCACACTGGGATGAGAAGCGCATACGCTAGTCTACTCCGGAGTATCGATGCCCTGTCTCGATAGTCCAACGACCAGGGACCTGTATAAGGATGTGCTTATAGATTACCCAGCTCCCACGAGTGCGAGCGCCATCACAACGCTGGTAATCAAGCAAAGATCCTAAGGGCTCTACTAATATGTATACCAGCAATATGCTAAAAGAAACACATGCACATATTAAAGCAGAGACAAACCAAGTAGCATACTACCATTTCGAGCAAGATTGTATATACAACTGTGAATATCCCAAGCTTCCATTAAGTAATATACAAGCTAGTATGATACAGTAATGGCCTCTAGGGCATATACACTAACAATCTCCTACTTGCACTAAGGCCATGTACTGGCGTATCGAAGACCTATCATCTCGATCAGCCGCTCGAACTGAGTCTGGGGCAAGGCCTTGGTGAATGGATCTGCTGTGTTATCCTCTGATGCAACTCTCCGGACCTCGATCTCCTGGCGATCCACGATCTCCCTGATCAGGTGATACCGCCTTAAGATGTGTCTGGATTTCTGATGGGACCTGGGTTCCTTCGCTAAAGCTATAGCCCCGTTGTTGTCGCAATACAGAGGTATTGGGTCAACAATGGACGGAACCACCTGAAGTTCTTTCAAGAACTTCCTCATCCAGACAGCTTCTTTTGCGGCATCAGATGCAGCGATGTATTCTGCTTCCATAGTCGAGTCAGCAACGGTTTCCTGTTTGGAGCTCTTCCAACACACCGCCCCTCCATTGAGGGTAAAGACAAAACCCGACATGGACTTGGAATCATCCTTGTCACTCTGGAAGCTGGAGTCAGCAAAGGCCTCAACCTGCAGGTCTTTTCCGCCATACACCAAGAACATCTCCTTAGTCCTTCTCAGGTACTTGAGAATGTTCTTTACTGCTATCCAATGTTTCTCCCCTGGGTTTGACTGATACCTGCTTACCACACTCAGTGCATAAGCCACATCTGGTCTGGTACATAACATCGCATACATTATAGAGCCTACCGCAGAAGCGTAGGGTATAATAGACATGCGATCCCTCTCCAAATCAGTCTTGGGAGACATCTCTTTGGAGAGGGTGATCCCGTGACAAGCCGGTAGATTACCGCGCTTGGAATCTTCCATACTGAATCTCTTCAGTATGGTGTCGATGTACCTGGACTGCGAGAGTCCTAATATCCTCTTGGATCTGTCACGGTAGATCCGGATACCCAGAATGTAGGAGGCATCACCCAGGTCTTTCATGGAGAACCTGTGTGACAAGAACCCCTTGACAGATTGTAGCATAGGAATGTCATTTCCTATTAAGAGAATGTCATCCACGTATAAAACGAGGAATACTACAGTTCTCGCTACAAATCTACAATAGATGCATGGTTCATCTGGATTTTTGATAAAGCCAAATTCTTTGACCGTCTCATCAAAACAGATGTTCCAACTCCGCGATGCCTGCTTGAGCCCATAAATGGACTTGAGCAACTTGCACACCTTTCCGCTGCTCCCACCCTGAATGAAACCCTCTGGCTGGTCCATATAGACACACTCCTCTAAATGACCATTTAGAAAAGCTGTCTTTACGTCCATCTGCCAAATCTCATAATCGTGGAAAGCAGCGATGGCAAGAAGGATCCGAATGGATTTCAGCATAGCTACTGGAGAAAAGGTTTCGTCATAGTCCAAACCAGGTCGCTGACGAAAACCCTTTGCTACCAGTCTAGCTTTATAGGTCTCAACCTGTCCATCTACACCAATCTTCCTTTTGAAGATCCACTTGCATCCTACGGGTTTTACCCCGTCTGGAGCAATGTCCAACGTCCATACTTTGTTGGTGTACATGGACTCCATCTCGGTCCGCATTGCATCCAGCCATTTTACCGAGTCGACGCTCTGAATGGCTTGCTGGAAGCTAGTAGGCTCATCACAATCTAGGATGCAGTCTTCTCTATCCCCGTCAATGAGAAAACCGTAGTATCTCTCGGGCGGATGAGACTGCCTACTACTCCTGCGGAGTGGCATAGGAATGTCCTGTTCTTTTGAACCTTCTGGTTCCACTAAACTTTCAGTAATAGTTTGTGGTTCTGGAATTTCTTCCAGTTCTATTGCGCTCCCACTTATTTCTTTTTCTATGAACTGATGTTCTAGAAAGTGGGCATGGCGAGAAACAAGGACTTTTTGTTCCTCTTCGTAATAGAAGTAATATCCCTTGGAGTTCTTTGGATATCCCACAAACTTGCACTGTACTGAGCGTGCCTCGAGCTTGTCCGCATGCTGCTTTTTTACAAAAGCTGGACATCCCCATGTCTTAATGTGATTAAGATAGGGTTTCTTCCCACTCCATAACTCATATGGTGTGGTAGGCACAGTCTTAGTGGGAACACGGTTCAAAAGATATGCAGCTGTTTCTAGCGCATACCCCCAGAACGATCGCGGTAACTCAGCGTTACTCATCATGGACCGTACCATATCCAATAGGGTTCGGTTCCGTCTCTCCGATACACCGTTATGTTGCGGAGTGTATGGAGGAGTAAGCTGAGAGAGAATTCCATTCTCTTTTAAATAGTTCAGGAATTCGGCACTTAAGTATTCTCCTCCTCGATCCGATCTTAGGATCTTGATACTTATGCCTGTTTGTTTTTCTACTTCATTCTTATATTCCTGGAATTTTTCAAAAGCCTCGGATTTATGTTTCATTAAGAAGACATAACCGTACCTTGAAAAATCATCCGTAAAGGTAATGAAGTAAGAATAACCGCTTCGCGCATGTGTAGACATTGGACCGCACACGTCGCTGTGTACGAGTCCCAAGAGCTCGCTCGCTCTTTCTCCGTGTCCAGAAAACGGAGCCTTTGTCATCTTTCCTTTGAGACAGGATTGACAAGTTGCATACGATTGATATTCGAACGAATCTAAGTATCCTTCAGTATGTAACTTAGTCAATCTTCTCTCATTGATGTGACCCAGTCTACAATGCCATAAGAAAGTTTTATTAATTTCTGGAGACTTTCTTTTGTGTGTATTCTGGATATTGAAAACCTGTGGTTGGTTTAAAACGTAAATACCGTTGTTCAATGTACCTGACCCAATCAACACTTGATTAAGGTGAATGTTCACTACATTACTTACAAATGCAAATTCATAACCTTCTTTAGATAATAAAGATACAGAAATGATATTACAGGTTGCATTTGGTACATAATAACAACTACGCAAAACCAAAAAGTGTCCATCTGATAATCCCAGGTGATAGTCCCCCACGGCCTCAGCATCCATGCTAGCACCGTTCGCAACTCTGAGGGTCATGTCACCTGCCTTCAAAACTCTACGCTTTCTCAATGCCTGCAAAGAATTACAGATATGAGATCCTGATCCGGTATCCAATACCCAGGAATTAGAGTTTATTGATAGACAATTTTCAATAACATACACACCTGAAGCTGAAGCTGCAACTCGCTTCAAATCCTGTGTTCTGGCTTTCCAAGCCTTGCAATCTTGTTTCCAGTGGCCACTTTTGTGACAATAGAAGCATTCTTCCTTCCCCACCAGCTTCCCCGCTACCTTTGTTGCTTTACCCTTTCCCTTCGTATCCACTTTACCGACACCGCCTCTTGGTTTGGCGGGGGCTTTCTTCTTCTTGCCCTTGGCTTTCGCCCTGGACCTAGAAGAGGAAGATCCTCCTACAAACAAAGTGGATGTCTCCCTACCCTTCTGTAGGGTGCCCTCAGCAGTCCTCAACATGTTCAGAAGTTCGGCAAGTTCAACCTCCTTTCCTTGCATGTTGAAGTTGAGAATGAACTGGGCGTAAGTGGAAGGAAGGGACTGGAGAATCAGATCAGTATAGAGTTCATTCTCCAACGTGGTCCCGAGGTCCGCGAGCTCCTCTATGTAGCCAATCATCTTAAGCACGTGGTCCGCTACCGATGATCCGACGGCCAACCTTGCCGAAAAGAGCTTCTTCGACACTTCGTATCTTGCGATACGAGACTGCTCTCCATACAGTTCTTTTGTATGGAGAAATATGGACTCTAGGTCCATATTCTCGTGCCTCCTCTGATGGTCATTGTCCATCGAGGCTAGTACGAGGCATTTGGCCCTCGCGCAATCTATCTCCCATGTCTTACGGATTTCTACATCCGCGACGCTGGAGGTGGGACCTGGGACGGGGGGAGCTTTGGTGGTAAGTATATACCCCAGCTTGTCATAAGTGATAGCCATCTTGACATTCCTGAGCCAATCTTTGTAGTTTGGCCCTGTCAATATGTTTTTATCTAATAGTAACTTAAGTCCGGTCATCTTGAATGGTCGCTGCAATTAGGAGAGAGAAAAGAAACACTTTAGCATGATGCTCTTGCAAGTTTAGAGTGGTTTTTAGTTTGTCTAAACTGGATGGCTCCCACTGTCTCTCGAATCCCTTCTCAAACCATAAAGAAAAGGATTAGCCGGGATCATTCTCACCGTACAATACTTGCTTAACCGTTCAGCCAGGCCAGTGTCGGTACTTCGAGGGAGGTTTTCCAACGCTTTCGCGAAGTTCCTTAATTAAGTAACCTCTTTTCCCTGTGGGCGTAGCCCCGCTAACACCTTTCTAGGCACCTACTAGGTTTATAGCATTGATCGTTAAGTGAGAGTTTTCCCGAGGAGTAGCATATACTCACAGTAGGATCGGGATCCAAATATCATCGCGTGATAAAACCGAAGGAATCCTACCAGAATCATCACACTCCAAATGGTATGCAAATCTAGCAAGTTTCAGTACTTATGAAACTCCCGATGTGGATTTTTGCCCCATGCTCTTATGACCTTGACTTTGGCCAAAATATCATAAGTCACATGTCAAGTTCTACCCGTCATTCTCCTGGTTAATTTGGACCCACCCGTACCTACCCTTGGCTTTGGCCAAAATGGCAGCACGACTGTCCCAAACCAACGCATCTATCTATGCTGCACATGAATACCCAAACGCTACCAATCACTATGCCTTGACTTTGGCCAAAATACATAGCTTGAATACTTTTGACCATTCATGTGGAATGACGGAGGGCTACGAATGGTTTTGGCGAAACCGTGAACGTAGTGAACTTGATATAATCGATGGAACGAGATAGCTTTTAAAAGGAGTGGTTCAAGCTCCGCGTTTAAAAGTTTAGTTTTTGAAAAAGAACCGAGTGGTTTTCAAAATGTTCCAATCGACTTTTACTTGGTTTATTTCTTGCATTAGTTCTTTTAATGCGTCCCATCATTTAATCCTACCATTGCAGAAAACAACCAAAATATGACGTACGCTTATGCCATTCGCATTCGCCACGGGGCCCCGTCATCACCCGTTAGGTTACTTAACTAACGACAGAGCGGGGGCTGGGCTAGCGCGGCTGTAAAACATAAGCAACGCCTAAATAGTTATTATATATAAATATATAGCAATGATAGACATTACAGATCACAGATGAATACATTGGATATACTAGGAATCCGCAATGCGTTCGAGCCTGCAACGCAAAGCGGATTACACGGTCGCGGTGAATAGCCAATACCCCACCCAAGACCCCTACGGGTGCGGCAAACTACCCGCCAAGCACCCGAAGCGAAGCAACCTCCCTCACCACCGTGAGTAGGCCACTCGGCGCTTCGAGATACCCGGTAGTTTGTGCACCCCCTCCATGGGTCTATCCTAGGAGCAAAAACAGTAAAAAGAATTATACAATGACGGCTACAACCCCGACCCGGTTGTGCGGCCATACAAAGAATATTATTACATCAATTTACATGTTACAAATGAATGAAAGAAAATAACACTCATCTCACATCCAACCCGGCTATTCACCCGCGACAATCCAATCCATTCATATCCACAAACCAACAATCACAGATCACAGAGATGTATAACCCCGACTAATCGTCTTATAGCGATTAGCCGACGTTCAATACATGCAAGCATTACAGATATAACCGATGTAGTTAAAGTGTAGTGAAGTTCCGAAAAATACGGATTTATAGGCCCCCAAAAGTAAATTTTAGTTCTGGAAAATCTGGGCATATATTATATATCCTAAAAATCCTAAAACCAACTCAGAAACAATCTGCACCAAAAACGATACAGAGAGTTGACAAGACGGCCGCGCTTCCGCGGCAAGAGCTTCCTTATGCCGCGGAAGCGCGGTCCTCTTGGCTCCTCTCTGGTTCGTATTTGGTGGTGTTTCACACAAAACCCTGAGACAATTTTACAAGTATACAGTTTTTCATTTTAACCAGGAAAAAATTTAACAGAAAGTTGGATTTTGAAAAAGTTTGGTTTTAGGGTTTTTTCGGTTTCGAAACTTCGTTACACTTAACTACTTAGCTAGTTTGAGTTTAGTTAGGCTCTGATACCACTGTAAGTCCGTGTTGCCCATCCCGGTGCTTACGGGGAGGCGGAAAACATAATAAAAATCGGATTTTTATGACTTAGGCAACATGGACTAAGCTTGTGAGGATCTTTGCTAAACTAAAACTAGCTAAAGTAAACTAACAACTAACAAAGTTGTAGAAAGGTTATACCTTTGGTCTTTAGTCCTTCTCTCCTTGCTCCTAGGTATGGTAGAAAAGGATCACCTTGCTTGTCTTCTCCCGTCAAAGAAGGATCCACCCGAAAGCCACCACCTTTAGCTTCAACTCCAAGCTAGGAGTAACTAGAGTGCAAGAAATGCTAAGACTTGAACCCTAGAAGTGAGTAGAGAAGATCAAGAGAGGGTTTTTCTCAAGCTATTTGTTTCTCAACACATGAGAGGGAGAGAGCTTGAGGGAGAGGATGAGCAAGAGAGAGAAATAGAATGAGAGAATGAATTATTTGTGAGCCTTTCTCACTAATATGTGTGTATAATTTTTAATTGAATAATTAGCTAGATAATTATCATGGTAAATCATGACATGACCATTATCATTTCAAATTGCAAAGATCAAAAAGCATCTTCCAAAAGAAATTATGATGGTCAAAGTGTCAACCTTGGTCAACAAGTCAAAGAAGTCAAAAGGTCAACAACCACAACCATGGATAATTATTAAACTAATTACTAATTAACAATAACACACACATAAATATTAGGGTTAATAAAATGACAACAACCATTAACCCTAATCAAGGTCCTCTCCCTCAATCTCAAGCAACTGTGCATACGCACCCGCATTCGTGATCCGAGGAACACGAACACAATGAGAAAAACCAATCTCTAATCATATACTAGGATCTGGCTTAAACCAAAGCCCGCTAGTATAAACTGTCCGGACAGCAAACGTGCACAAGTGCGCGGATGCGAACGAACCCTGTCGCAAAACCATGCGACCTCTACTCGTTTTGCCTAAAGGCGAATAGCTCTCTGTGTGGGACTCTAAAGACTCGACACTACGCTGGCAGTGGGTTTAACCACAGACCGCAAGCGGCACTAGCTGTACGTAACGGTCCCCAGGTAGATGTCGATAAGAAGACTGACGAGGTGAACCCCATCTGCACTCCTACTGAGCCTGTATGTGACAGTCTCCGTACAGTCCGGTCTGTTCGTCTGATACATCGCATGGCGGGCCTAGGGGGGCGGTGAACGTCAGTCCCCTAATAGCGGTACAAGTCGTGTCGGAGTGTAGCCCAGAACACCCTGAGATAACACTGGAAACCTACCAGTATATCTCGCTTGCCCTGGCCAGGGACTACTCGTGTAATGGCTCTCCTGGACACAGCGCGATGTCAACCCCCAATACCGGGAGAGACGAATCCTGTCTAACCGTCACTGCCTCCAAGTGCTTCGGGACTGCACCCAAAAACTACCTGTTTGCACGACTCCTCTGAGCCGTGGTAGGGTAGTAATCAAAGTGCAGTGGGAACACACTCGAGGCGAAGTGACAGTGTCAAGTCAGCGGACTAAGCTGTACTCATGTCACCTGGGAACTGATAACTGACGATAGGTATATTACCAACCAACAGTTCCCGACGAGTCCTGTCCAGTGTACTCGTAACCTAACGAGCACCCGCATACTATCCCAAGTACGACGTACTAACGGCTGTGGGACAGACCGTCTCCCACACTGGGATGAGAAGCGCATACGCTAGTCTACTCCGGAGTATCGATGCCCTGTCTCGATAGTCCAACGACCAGGGACCTGTATAAGGATGTGCTTATAGATTACCCAGCTCCCACGAGTGCGAGCGCCATCACAACGCTGGTAATCAAGCAAAGATCCTAAGGGCTCTACTAATATGTATACCAGCAATATGCTAAAAGAAACACATGCACATATTAAAGCAGAGACAAACCAAGTAGCATACTACCATTTCGAGCAAGATTGTATATACAACTGTGAATATCCCAAGCTTCCATTAAGTAATATACAAGCTAGTATGATACAGTAATGGCCTCTAGGGCATATACACTAACAAATACAACCTTTGTAGACCGGTCCTTCACTTCTAAAGCTCCATATTGTAGTCCTTTCGCTGCGAATGGTGAACTCCCGGACTCTAGAGAGGGTTCACTTGAAGAAAAGAACAATCTTGCTCAATGTCTTCGAGGCCGAAGATGATCTATGTCGAGGAGACTCGAGCTCATGCTACCTCTTCATTAATTAGTGAAATTAGTGAAGCAAATACCCTAAACTAAATGGCTAATAGTAAAGGATGATGAAGTAGGAAGTGGGCTAACTTTAGATTTATTTTTCTCACAGTGTTTCATCACTTAGAAAAAACTAGCAAGCTTTTTCTCTTGAGGAAGAAGAAGAAGTGATGAAGAGATGAATGAACTCATGGGGTTAGAAATGCAACCATGGTGAGTGTATGTCATGCACTAACCATTGTAAAGACTAAACCATAGCTATGATTTAAGGGGTTAGGTTAAAAAATATCTTAAGCTAGACAAATAAGTGGACTAAGTCAATGTTCAACTAACTTCTCCAAGCTCATCCATGACTAATTCCAAATGTTTGAATTACATAAAACAAATAAAACCCTAACTTTAACCTAGCGTGGTGTGAGTCTCATACTTACATGTTGCATGCGTAAGCTAGCATGACACAACAATATATATCACATATATATTTTGTGTGCAAAAAGAAAACAATACATTTAACATATATCACATATATATCAATGTATCATAAGTGAGAAAAATGAATACTTAAGTGAGCTAATATTAGTTAATCTAATGTAATATATCAAATATATAATTATATATTAAATTATTAAATCACACTTGATTTAATAATCCGGCTATATCACATATAACCGACTAATATCAAATGTAACAACTTATCGAATCAGCACTTGATCTGATAACTTTGCTATATCACATATAACCGACGAATGTCATATATCGCGAGAATAGAATGCGGTATCACATACTCGCATTAATCTCAGTTCCGCACATATCACATATGTGCTCCTACTCCGTTTCGCATGAACCAGGAAACCTCTGTGTAGGACTCTAAAGACTCGTCAATACACCGGCAGTAGGTGATGATCATATCAAACACCCACAAGCCGCAAGCGGTCTGCTAAACGTAACGGCCACCCGGGTATTGAGTGATCAGAAGATCAACAAGAAAGCCTGCTCATACTCCTGCGAATCCAATCAGTAACACTACCGTACAGTCCCGTCTCTTCATCTGATATGTCGCATATCTCAGCTTGGGGGTGGTATAACGTCAGACCCCAATAGTCTGATAAGTCATGCCGATGTAAGGTCCATAACGATTCGAGAAACTATTGATAACACTTACTAGTAGATCTTAGCAACCCTGTCCAGGAATTTCCTGTTATGGCCAATCGAGCATAGCGCAACATCAACTCCCAATACCGGGAGAGAAGAAACCCCTCCTATCGCTCATTGCCTCCATGTGATTCGGGACTATACCCAAAAACCATCTTTTTGCACGATCTCTTGACCATGGTATGGTGGAAATCAAAGCACAGTGGGAATCACACAAGACTCTATGACGATCTCGGGTTTACAGACTAATCTGTACCAGTGTCGCCAGAGAACTGCTATCCGACGATAGGTATAATACCATCTAGGAGTTCTCGGCAAGTCCGTTCAATGTACACAGTCTCTACTAAGCACCCGTATACCTTCTTTGATGTCAAACACCAATGGATATGGGATCATCCATCGCCCATCATATGGGTCAAGAAGCGTATACGCTAGTCTATTTTGGAGTATCGATGCCCTTTCTCGATACTCCCTCGACTAGGAACAATTATAGGGCGTACTTGTGGACTACCCTTGGCCCTACTAGTATGATCTCCATCATAGTCCTGGTAGTCAAGTACACATCCTAAGGGCTTTATCAACATGTGAGAGCAAGACAGTATCACTTATACAAGTCAACATGTTAAAACAAAGAGCAACCAGATAGCATACTATCATATCGAGCAAGAAAGTCCTCCCTATATATGTCCAAGCATCCACTACAATATACATCCCATGTACAGTAATGGCCTCAAGGGCATACATATAACTAACATAATGCTGCTTGACCTCCTTCCATCTATTTTATATGCACTGGAAACGACTGCATATATTTTGAATCTGGTTCCAATTAAATTAGTGCCTTTGTTTCTATATTGGATATATAGAATGGATTCATATCTTAACGATATTAAGGTATATGGAGTTGTCTGGCTTATGCTTAAAAACAGAATCTGGATAAACTCTAGGCACGTTTCAGTAATGGCAATTTGTGGGTTATCCCGGACTTTGACGAGGGTTAACATTCTACCATCTGGAAGATCGATAGTTATATTGTTCATGACTCGCCACGGTTTTAGTAAAATGAATTCCTTTCAGAAAAGATTAGTGGGAGTATGGAAGAACTGGAATTGATTCCAGAACCACAAACGATTGCTAAAAATTTAGTAGAACCTAAACATTCAATTGGATTCGATATTCCATTAGCCACTCCGTAGATTTCGTGGGTAACCTCAGACACACGAGAGATACTTCGGTCTCCTCACAGACGGTGACAGGGAGGTTTTTGATTACCCAAACTTGCCACTGCTGCTATTCTAGACTATGAGATCTGGCAGGAGGATGAGTATAACGTCGTTCTAAATTAGTTTTAGAAGTCCACATGTATATGACTCTGCCAGAAGGTTGTTATAGTCAGTGGGAGCAGCGGAAGCATAGTGGGCAAGTAGCTTATGTCTATTTATAGACTAAAGCAAGTATAGCGGAGATAGATCGTCTAGTTTTGATGTGACAGTCATAGAGTTTGATTTCATCAGAACAACAAATGGAATTGGTAAGAAGGTAGTAGGGAGTGATGTCCTGATATTTAGATGACATGCTCTTTATAGGAAGTGATATTCCTATAGTACGATCGGTTATACCATGGTTGTCATAAGGTGTTTCTCCACATAAGATCTGGATAAAATATCAGGGATTCTGGTAACTAGATCTAGATTTGGGAAGTGTCCCAATTTGGGTACTTGATACTATTCCAAAGGGTTTTAGAATGGACGACTCTTGGCGTGGTTGTATACCCACAGGTGATGGAGTCACCCTCTCTAAAGAGATGTTTTCTAAACTGATGAGGAGAAGGATTTGCATGATTGGCATATCACTTGCTTAGGCAATTGAGTCAATCATAAGATGTCAAGTACCACACCAGATATTATTTTTACACTGGCTGCAATAAACATATATTAATCCAATCCTGGAGAAACGTTGGGAAGCAGTTATGAACATAAGTGGATGTTCTTGGTATATGATAACGGCAGCCTCCTTCGGGAGGCGGTTATCATTTTAGGCTCTAAGGTGACCTGGATGACAGAGTGGCTGTCTGAGTTATAGTTTTCCCTCTTTTGAGGGACGGTATGTTGGAAGGGTGGTCCAAGCGGATACTGTGGAAGGCATGGCACATGATACTGATTAAATTTAGTGGATGATACAATCTAAGAAGCTTGTTGGATTTGGAGTTCATTTGTGAACTGGGTCCCATCAGATATCCAGACAGATTCTAAGACAGGTATTGCTCATTTCGGGAGATAGTATTTCTCCGCGAAGTTGAGATATAGAGAGATAAAGATAGAAACACTGGAGCGGATCCACTCACTAAGGCTATTTCTCGAACGCAATAGTTTCGCAAACGGGCTTTGCGAGACTGATTAATAGAGAAATTGGGTGTTCGGTATCACACGGGCTGTGAGTATGCGACACCTCAATAATTGGCCTTATGTGCAAGTGGGAGATTGTTGGATATAGTGCCCTCAATTCAATTATTGTGATCACAGACACGCGATTGTGATGATTGAGGGAGGACCTGTATGGGTAGAACAATCTTACTTAAAATGATAGTATGCTATCCGGTTTGTCTCTATCATCATGTACATGCATTATATGATATTACAGATCACTATTACATATTGATAAAGCCCATAAGATTCTTCCTTGACTACCAGCATTATGATGGCGATCATATACGTAGGAGCTGGGTGGTTTATAATCACATCCTTAAATGTCCCTAGTCGATGGAGTATCAAGACTGGGCATCGATACTCCGGAGTAGACTAGTGTATACTTACCGAGACCCTGACGATGGGCGATGGCCGGTCTCACAAGCCATTGGTGTCAGTTATTCACCTAAGATAGTATACAGGTGCTCATTGGGTTATGAGTACACTAGACAGACTCGTCGGGAGCATACTAGTTGATATTATACCTATTGTCAGATAACAGTTCCCAGGTGACATGTGTACAGGTTAATCTGTCGACCTGAGATCGTCATTTGTCTCGTGTGAGTTCCCACTGTGCTTTGATTACTATCCTACCACGGCTCAAAGGAGTTGTGCAAACAGGTTTTAGTTGGGTACAGTCCCGAGCCACATGGAGGCAGTGAGCGGATTTCGGGGATTCGTCTCTCCCGGTATTGGGGGTTGATGTCGCGCGGTGCACGGGTGGCCATCACCATAAATCCTTGGCCAAGGTAGTCGAGAATTAATGATTTGGATCAGTAGTTTCTCAGTTAGTGATAGGCTTCATACCGACAAGAAATATCGCGTTATTAGAAGTCTGACTTTATCCACCCCTAGACTCGATATGCGATACTCTTAGACGAACAGACAGGACAGTACGGAGATTGTCACTGATAGGCTCAGCAAGTGTTCGGACGAGTTTGCTTGTCGTCCTTCCTTTCGCTCAATACCTGGGTAGCCGTTACGTACAGATAGTGCCGCTGACATGCTTATGGTTAAACCCACTGCCAACGTATTGACGAGTCTTTAGAGTCACACACAGAGGGTTTTTACGGTTCAGGCGATATGATGTATATGACGTATGTTAGTACATGCAGGTGTCCGATTAAATATGTGTACAGGCTACACAGACTTTTGTCGGACGGTTGATAATACTAGCGGCTTAGGATTGGGCCGGATTATTAAATCAAGTTTTAATTTAATAATTTATATATATATATATATATATATATGTATGTATTCTAGTATTATTGTTAACTATTCATTTTCTCTCTTAGCTATTCGTATTTTTATACGAATATACGTATATGTATTTCGATACGTATACCGGGTTGTATTCTGTATTTATACGGAATATTTTCTAGAAGATTGATACCTCATTATATGATTTTCCATTTTAGAAAATCATTAGGAAATGAGGTGGAGAGGTGAGGTGGCATGAGCATGTTGAGATATGTAGAGAGGTATAGCTCTTCATTGTTTATTGCTAAATGAGATGAGATATTTTTCATGGTCAGCCATTCCTTCTACATAATATACACACACTCACATTCATTCATACACACTCTCTTGAAGACTTAATTTTTTCTTGAGTTGCTCATGCCATAGTTTTCCTCACCTCCTCTTTCTTCTTCTTTGATTGCTCATTTGAGCATGAGGTATGAGAGAAAAAGATAGTGAGATATTCCTACACTCCACACTCCATTGCTAGCAACCTTGGAGTATCGGTTGCTTCGCTAAATGAAGCTAGAGCTTGCATCGTCTCCCTCGGGTGGATCATTATCGACGAAGGAAGACCGGCGACCAAATTCAATTCAGGACACCTCAAGGAGCTTGGGAAGATGGTAGAAGACCGAAGGACTTGGTTCATTCGGTATAACCATCTCTATCTCAGTAGTTTAGCTCTTGTTAGTTAGCTAGTAAAGGTTTATGGTTCGATCTTGACGGATTCGTTAGCGCAAAAATTTTTAAACGCCGGTTTTTACTCCGCACTGGCTACGGTAGATAGCCAGGGCGCTATCGTAACCCAACAGTTGCCATATGGACTCTCATTCATCGTTATATGACGAAGAAGCTCTCTCGGCATCAGAAAACAATGTAGAGGAACTGTGGGCAGAATCGGCGCTAAAATCCCCAGAACTGCCAGAAGACCCGATCGATAGGCTGTTAAACGAAGCCTTTCAAAAAAGCAAAGTTGTCCGAGAACTCAAGACAGCCATATACGAAAAGGTTAAGCGTCAGCGTCAGGATAAAGAAGTTGTGGTGAGAACGAGTCGTAAATTACTCCAACCAAACCGAAGAACACCTGCTACAAATAAGAGCAGGATCAAAATAGAGAAGCGGTTCGCTAAAACCCTATCAATGGGGATGAAGCTGCCACCTCTCGTAAGGATCACTCCCGGGGTCATATGCTTCGATGGAGATGTTGCATGTCCAAACTACTGCCTATATCATCGGAGGGTCACCCATCCCACCGAGAAATGCAGTGCCTTCAAGAAGTTGTGGCAATGATGCGTTGCCCATCAAAAACACTTTAAAAGGATGAAGCGCGAAGCTCGTACTCATTAACGGCAAAAAGTGTGACAAATGCGCATAAAGAAATGACTGGCAACTGTCATATCGTTGGTACCAATCCGGAAGGGGGAAACTCCAAGGTCTTACCTTCGGGAGCGATTTTGAGGACGAAATACCCCTCGGTCCTCTCTTCAAAGACTCTACCTCTGAAAAAGAAGAGGAGGAGAAGAACTGCGAGAATATTCAGCAGCATAATTGCACGCTGCCTGAGAAGAACCTCAAACCTATAAATAAGAGTTCGAACAAACATGATAAGAGGAAAAGGAAAATCTCTGAGGAAATTGACCTCGATGAAAAAGCAATCAAAGAGCTCGCAGTAAGGGACCTGCTTAAGAAAAATAAGGTGGATTACAACATCTTAGCACATCTAAGAAAATACCCTTGCAATTGAGCATATTGGATGCTCTCCTCCTGTCCAAAGAGGCATGAGATTCCCTGATCAAGGCATTACAAGAGCCCGATCAGTTCCAAGTTTTCTTCACAGAAGAGAAGATGAAGGATGAACTGGCAGAAGTCTACACAGCTGAGGTGATGAAGATCTCCTCCTCGATATGTGCGAGCACAATCGCCCATTATACGTCACCGGGTACTGCCACGATATCAAGATAGGAAAAATCCTTATCGACAACGGATCCTCCATTAACCTTCTCAACGTAAGAGTGCTGAAGGAGATTTACATGAACGTTCAGCATCTCGCCCGAGATAAAATTACCATCTTCGGGTTCGATTCACAGTCGTCATGGATGCTTGGGTCTGTAATACTGACGTTGTGCTTTGGGCTGCTCGTCACTGACATCAAATTTCATGTCATTGACTCTAAAACTTGCTACAACGCTTTGCTCGGCAGGCCTTGGTTACACGAGTACAACGTCATCTCTTCTACACAACATCAGTATATGAAGTATTTCAAGGATGGCTCAGAGTACACTATTATGGGAGAGCTTAACCCATTCTCGATAAACAAAGTCCGAAAATATAAAGACGTAAAGAACTTCCTACCAGACTTTAAGGATACTGAAAGGTGCCATAAACTGGAGAATAAACAGAAGTCCGCCGCCACTATCCCAATCTTTAGGAGCGACACCGAGGAAGATAAAGAAATAGTATACTCGGGGCAACCCCAAAAAGAAAACAATAAGCCCAGACAATCTACTCCTATCCCGGTCTTTGGCAGTGACTCGGAGGATAAGGCAAATGCAGTGTTCTCCGTCCGCCCGTCAATGCAAACTTTTGCCAGGACAGATCAGAGTCTACAAATTACAATGGCCCCGCCTCAGCATTATAAGGAACTTGATGCGCTCCATACACACAGCGTATAAGAACTGCAAACTTTCTACGTACCTTCCAGGCGAAGAGGTGAAAAAGCGATCCTCTTTTTACCAATCTACGAAAAATAAAATAGAGAAAGAAGTCTGGCATGGTGCCGATTTTGCACTCGATAGACTTCAACCAATCCGTCTGCTAAGATACTATGCGGAGGGATTGAAAAGGCTTTTAAGATGCCAAGGTGTACCACTCGAACAAACTGTTCGACAAGCTCAATTCTACAAAAAACATTTGGGATATTCCCGGGACTCAGCGAAAAATGCCCAACGGGAAGATGGAGACAACCGGTCTCGGAAATGTTCGTTCCAAGAAATGGGAGCAGATCTACAGTTGCCACGTCGTAAACAGCTCCAGTGAAGCGTAAGACGCTCTTCTAAATACCCGTAACGTCAAATCAAAGTGAGATCCCGCTCTAAAAACGTTAAGTCCGCCGTTGGAAGAACAAATTGAAAGGTTAATAAAGGAAGCTTGTCAAACGAGCCGAGACAATCACAGCCGCGAAATGGCCATTTATGAAAAGGCCAGGATGCAGTGTCTCAGTCAGCAATCTGCGGAGAAGGTAGACTTTAATGCTCTTCATCTCCGGCCCACTGTATGTTCTCGTAAAAGGGGAAAATCCCGAAATACAGGCAAAAACAGGGCGAAGAACGCAAACAACGTTCGAAAACAACAAAGAGGATCCAAGTCGCCATGCAATCGAGAAAAACTCAATTGGAGCCCGTCTTTTATAAAGAAGATGGGTCGGGAATACTCTTTCCCTCAAGACAAGACAAGGAAAATATTCAACGTTGTCATGAAGCACCAAATGATGACACTTCCGGAGTCTCGGCATCCTGAACAAATAAACGAGGTCCATTATCCGGATTATTGCTCCTATCACTGAGTAATAAGCCACCCTCTTGAAGACTGCTTCATCTTCAAAGACTGGGTAGAAGACCAGTATCGACAAAACAGGTTCGCTCTATCTGACGGCTGGAGGGTAACCCTGGCACAAAAGCACGAGCCTAAAAGGACCTATACCGTCAATATAAGACCAGCTCAATATCAAATAGGGAAGCGAACTCGTACTTGTCATATGACAACACTCTCAAAAGAAGGAGGGCACGAGACTATGAATGACCTCTATAGGTGCTTCGCAAATGAAGAAGAGGACGAGATAATCTCAGAGTTTCCACCAGAACCAAAAGAGCTGGAAGATGGGATACACACCATGGCGGACAGCCTAAGAAAAATTGACTTAGAGACGGAAAATGATCCGAGACCAACGTTCGTCAGTGAACTGCTATTTGAAAAACAAGTGGCCAGGTTAAAAGATGTGCTCATGCAATATAAAGATTGCTTTGCCTGGAACTACTCTGAAATGCCGGGTCTAGATCCAAAAGTGGCAGTACATAAACTGGCCGTATCACCAGACATAAAGCCAGTCAAGCAGGCGCCAAGAAGAATGCGACTCAAACTTAAGATGGGCATCAATGCTGAGGTCAAGAAACTAATCGACTCCGGCTTCATCTAAGAAGTTCAATATCCCGATTGGATCGCTAATATTGTTCCAGTGATGAAGAAAAATGGGACAGTGCGTATCTGCGTGGACTTTCGGGATCTCAACAAAGCTTGCCCGAAGGATGACTTCCTTGTGCCTGTTACTGAGTTGATGATCGATAAAACGTCTACCGATGAGGTCTTCTCCTTCATAGATGGATCTTCAAGATACAACCAAATAAAAATGCATCCTGAAGACCAAAAGTATACAGCCATCCAAACCCTATTGGGTATATTCTGCTATAAAGTAATGCCTTTCGGTTTGAAGAACGCCGTCGCTACCTACCAAAGGGCCATGACAAAGATCTTCGATGACCTCATCCATGAGGTTGTCGAATGCTACATCGACGACCTTATGGTAAAGAGCAAATCTTACGAGGAACATTGGGAATATCTAAAAATAGTGTTTCGACGTCTTCGAAAGTATAATCTGAAGATAAATCCTCTAAAACGCGCGTTTGGGTCTCCTCAGGCAAATTCCTAGGATTCATCATACGTCACCGGGGTATCGAAATCGATCCTTCATAGATCAAGACGATTATGGAAATGCCCATGCCAAAGACCCTCAAACAACTACGGTCTCTCCAAGAAAAGCTCGTATATATCCGGCGGTTCATAACCAACCTCTCCGGAAAATGTCGTCTCTACAGTCATTTGATGAAGAAGGGGACCCCGTTCGTCTGGGATCAAAAATGCTAAAACGCACAGGACGAAATCAAGATGCAAAATCCGTCGGTAGTGACCGCTCCGGTTAAGGGAAAACCCCTTATCCTATATACAACGGCCCTTAAAGGTTCTCTATGCATACTATGGGCACAAGAGAACGATCAAGGAAAGGAGAGGGCTCTGTACTATTTGAGTCGAATTTTCCTGGGAAAGAAAACAACTATTTCCCCCATCGAAAAGCATTGCCTGTCACTGATCTTCGCAATAACGAAGCTCAGACATTACGCCTTGGCATATGAGGTCCACCTCATATCAAAAATGGTCCTCTCAAATATCTAATGTCAAGGGTCATACTAACAGGAAGGCTTGCCAAATGGGCCCTCCTCCTGATGGAATTCTCGATAACGTATCGTCTTCTCAAAGCAGTGAAGGGACAGGCCATTGCCGACTTTCTTGCGGAGTATCCGATACCGGCTGACTGCCCCTTAAATTGCGAGTTGCCAGATGAACATGCGTTCAATACAACCGAAGAAGAAAATGATTCCCAATGGGAACTCAGCTTCGACGGAGCATCTTCCGTGAAGAGGCGAAAGCAAAACACCCCTATAATCAAAGCCGGGATGGGCCTTATCTTCGTGACTCCGCAAAGAGGGATATTGCGTTATGCCCTCTCCTTAACAGAGACAAGGACTAATAACGAAGCTGAATACGAAGGTTTGATAGCAGGTCTAGAGATCGCTATCGACATGGGAATCAAAGACCTCTTCATACATATAGTCTCCTAGCTGATCATTAGCCAGGTAAATGGCGACTATCAGACGTATAAGCCAGAGCTGATAAAGTATGGTGAAAGAGTGCAGAAATTGCTGACACAAATTCCCTCCTACACCCTGGAGGGTATACCGCGTGCAGAAAACAGTAAGGCGGATGCATTGGCCAAATTGGCTAAGGAACTGGCCGATGAAGACCTTGATGACCTAAGGATCATTATGCAAAGCTGCAGGGTTCTCGCGCCAACAGATATATCTTCGGAAGACTTAATAGAGCCATCCAAAAGACAAGAAACGACCGAACAAGTAGCCCTTCAAATAGAGGATGAAAAAAGGTCAAAGATTGGAGGGAAGTCTTCATAGACTACTTCAAATCCCAACGAACGCCCGAAAATGCGTCGTTTAGACATCGGCTCATGAAACGAGCTGTCTTTCGCATTCGTCAATGAAACTCTATATAAGAGATCGTTTGAGTGCTTATGGCTAACATGCCTGGAGCCAGAGGATGCAAAGTAAGTCATCTAAGAAACTCATGACGGGCTCTGCGGTTCTCATCAGGCTAGACTAAAGATGAAGGTGAAGATAAAAAGAATGGGTTACTATTGGCCCACAATAATTCAGGAATGCATCGAATATGCGAAGCAGTGTCACTCGTGCCAAATTCACAGGGACTTCATTCATCAACATCCAAATACGCTACACCCAACAGTAGCTAGTTGGCCGTTCGAAATGTGTGGAACCGATATAATTGGCCCCATTGAACCAGTATCGTCCAAAGGACATCGGTTCATACTGGCAACAACCGACTACTTTTCTAAGTAGGCAGAAGCAGTACCATTAAGAGAGGTGAAGACGAAGAATATCCTCCATTTCTTCAGAACCCATGTCGTCTATCGTTTTGGCACTCCGCGATGAATTATCTCGAATAATGGGCCAGCTTATAGAAGTCATAAAATCAGCCGCTTCGTACAACAACATAAAATAGATTGGAGATACTCTTCAGTCTATAATTCTCGGGCCAACGGTCTAGCTGAAGCTTTCGACAAGACCTTGATAAAAATTATAAACAAGACGGTGTCCAGAAACAAAAAGGACTGGCACGAAAGGTTGCATGAAGCTCTCTAGACGTACCGAACAATGTTCAAGACGGCCACAAATACAACACCGTATGCATTGGTGTTCGGCACGGAAGCAGTGCTTCTATTGGAAATAGAACTCCTCTCTCTACGAGTAGTGGTTCGATACGAGCTAACAGATGAAGAAAATACTCATCTTCATCTTGAGGAGCTCGATGCCCTTGACGAAACTCGCCTTATAGCACAGCAAAATCTGGAGGCTTATAAGGCAAGAATGACACGGTCATACAAAAAACTGATTAGGCCGAGAACATTCCGCCAAGGTGAACTCGTGTTAGTCATCAAAAGACCAATGATCCCCAATCATGCAAAACGGAGGAAGTTTGAGCCGAACTATGAAGTCCCGTACATCATAGACAAAATCTACTAAGGTGAAACCTACCTGCTTATGGATATGCATGGCGAAAGACCCTTCCGGCCAATAAACGGACAATTCCTCAAAAAAATTTATACTTGACGAGTCACGACTTAGGTCAATGATAGATGACGGCGCTTGTGTCCGCTCGCTATCTTCCTGAATCAGAACTCTTAGAATGGTATCCAAAAAGCCTCGTCACCTCAAACATGGCGATAATGGACCGAAACGTCTCTAAACTAATGTTGGACAGAGATGTCCCTAAACTAATGTCGGACCGAGATGTTCCTAAACTAACAATGGACCGAGATGTCCTTAAACTAACAATGGACCAAAATGTCCTAAAACTAACATCCGTCTCCAAGATGGGAATGCTGGACCGAGAAGTTCCTAAACTAAAAATCCGCCTCAAACATGGCGACGACGGACCGAGATGTCCCTAAACTAACAATGGACCGAGAAGTCCCTAACTAAAAATTCACCTCAAGCATGGCGACGACAGACCGAGATGTCCCTAAACTAATGTCGGACCGAGATGTCCCTAAACTAACAATGAACCAAAACGTCCCTAAACTAATACTGGACCGAAATGTCCTTAAACTAACATCCGTCCCCAAGATAGGAATGCTGGACCGAGAAGTCCCTAAACTAAAAATCCGCTTCAAACGTGGTGACGACGGACCGAGATGTCCTTAAACTAACAACGGACCGAGATGTCCTTAAACTAACAATGGACCGAGATGTTCCTAAACTAACGTACGTCCCCAAGATGGGAATGCTGGACCGAAAAGTCCTTCAAACTAAAAATTTTCCTCAAACATGGCGATAATGGACCGAAATGTCCCTAAAATAGCGCATCACATCAAATACGGCGATATGCTTCCTTGAGATCTATATTGCAATCTAAATCCTAGCGGCAAAGGTTGTAATTCAAGTACCGCTGGCTGCACAGCTACTCCGGCAATGAAGCCACCCCCAAACAGGTGGGTCACCCATGATGAAACCATTCTCGAGAGTTTCACCGCATTTAAAAAAAGTTATGTCCACAAGCGAAATGGGCACGGACGAAAACCCGAAAGGGCACCGTGAGTAAAA
This sequence comes from Agapanthus africanus, assembly GCA_030015575.1. Taxonomy (NCBI): domain Eukaryota; kingdom Viridiplantae; phylum Streptophyta; class Magnoliopsida; order Asparagales; family Amaryllidaceae; genus Agapanthus; species Agapanthus africanus. The sequence continues at coordinate 76,289,541 of JASDDO010000028.1, forward strand.
ACAGCAGGACCGCCGGCGAGCTTGTGAAAATCCGAAAGGACGCCGTGAGTAAAAACAGCAGGACCGCCGGCGAGCTTGTGAAAACCCGAAAGGGCGCAATCTCGTTTATATAAAAAAAAGTATGTCCACAAGTGAACGGGCACAGACGAAAACTCGAAAGGGCACCGTGAGTAAAAACAGCAGGACTGCCGGCGAGTTTGTGAAAACCCGAAAGGGCGCAATCTCGTTTATATAAAAAAAAATGTATGTTCACAGGCGAAATGGGCATGGATGAAATCCCGAAAGGGAGTCGTGAGTAAAAACAGCAAGACTGCTGGCGAGTTGTGGAAGCCCGAAAAGGGCGCAAACTCGTAAAAAAAATTCATGTGCACTTGCAAGGTCCTCTCGACCTTATGAGGAGAAAATACTTGCGTGAGATCCTTACGACTCACAAAAGAGCAACAACTTAGGAATCCCCACGATTCGTATGGAGAAATTACACTTGCGAGATCCTGACAACTCGTAAAGAGCATTCCCCCTATGAGACTCTCACAGCTCGTAATATTCAAAAGCCTTAAGATACAGGGATCTAAACCCGTTCTTAAACCATCATATTCCCTTAATATTGCCCTACAGGCGGTCATATATTGACCCTTGTATACAATCCACGAGCATAAATAAATACTCTCCCACCAAGTTCCACCAATGGTGAGAAATGTCCTCATATGGTGAACGACACTTGTAAGTCCTCTCGACTTATAAGGAGAAAACACTCTTGGAAAATCCTTACGACTTACAAGAGAAAACGCACTTAGGAATCCCCACGATTCCTAAGGATAAAATACACCTACGAGATCCTCATGACTCATAGGGAGAAATACCTGTATGAGACCCTTATGGCTCATAAAGTCAAAAGCCTTAGTCGTCAGGATCCTAACCCTGTCTACTAAGCCATCTTTGTTCAAATCGACAAAGACTAATGATGATTCACTCTTGGCAACATTCCAGTTACAGCGATGCTGATGCCTAAATAGGTGTCAAACTCTAAGTCCCCTCACGGTAAATGATAATTCGCTCCTGGCAATATTCCAGTGGTAGCGATACTGATACCATGATTGGTATCAAATTTAAAATCCCCAACTCAAAAAAAGGGCTGAAATGATAGGGAAACTCAAAATAAAAAGCAACGAGTAAAAACGAAAACAGCCGAAATGATTGGGCACCACAATAAATAGCCGAAATGATTGGACAATCGCGACTTTCGCGACGTAAAAAGATGAAAAGATAGAGCATCACGGGAAGAAATAAAAGAATAATAAAAAAATTGAAACTTTCTGCTCTGCAAGTATGTCCATATTGACTCTTGTATACGATCTATGGGCACAAATGAAAGAAAGGGAACCGTATTTTCCCACCAGGCTCGGCCAAAAGGAGAGCTAGATCTTGATGGCAATATCTACAGCCTAAAGATCGACTCGATGTGCTTCTCATGACAACAGGGTGCACACGCGACGTCAACAAAGACCCAAGGGTCAAAGCAAATAAAAGGAGTAATGGCAAAATCCTAGCTCCAAGTCTTGACGGTACATATACAAATTAGAGTCTATTCCGGCGTTTTTTCTCATTCCAGCAGGATGCAAACGCAACGTCGTCATCAAAAAAGAAAGACCCAAGGGTCAAAGCAAAAAAAATGGAGTAATGGCAAAATCCTAGCTTCAAGTCTGGAAGGTTCATATACAACTTAGAGACTATCCCGGCGTTTCTTCTCTTTCCAGCAGGATGCAAACACAACGTCATCACAAAAAAAAAAAGAAAGACCTAAGGGTCAAAGCAAAAAAAATGGAGTAATGGCAAAATCCTAGCTCCAAGTCTTGACGGTACATATATAACCTAGAGACTATTCCGGCATTCCCTCCTCATTTCAGCGGGATGCAGACACAACTATCAAATGAAATTCGAGCAATGGCATGTTCCTAGCTCCAGACTTCAATTGCAATACATATAGCATAGAGGTCCTACAGATGTCTACCCTATTTCAGCAAAGAATCGGCTGAACATCGTCAAAACAAAAATGAAGTGACAGCATATTCCCAGTTTCGGGTCTTGACGGCAACTCATATAAAGCCAAAAAGACTATTGGAGATCATCCCACCCCAGAAGGGTGCGGTTATGGCTCATCGGAGCTTCAAATTGAGCCTAACCTCAGGTAAAAAGCGTCATGGAAAATTTCTAACGCTTGCTCTTCTGACGGTAATATGACCTAAGGAGATTACTTGAAGACGTCTTGTCCAGTCCCCGAAGGGATCAGAGACAAGTCAGTCGCGGGGCTACTCGAACAGTGACTTAAAGACTGCATATCGAGGGATACATCAGCCAATACGACGGTACCATGGACTAAAACCCTAGTACCACAAACCTAACGGACCTCTGTCGTAAAAAGAATGGGGGTTATCTACATACAACGTTAGGACAAGTTTGCCTGTAAACCCAAGGGAGGTAAACTAAAGATACTTCGAAATGAGTACGTAAACTAGAAACTCCGAAATGAGTGAATAAACTACAAATTCCGAAATGAGTACATAAACTAGAGACTCCATAACGAGTGAATAAACTACAAACTCCGAAATGAGTACATAAACTAGAGACTTCGAACAAGAAACAGAAAGGTGCAACTCATAGGTCTCGAGGCTCAGAACTACATTTCTTAAGAATTAAGATCTGAGTTAATGATAGATGACGATACTTGTGTCCGCTTGCTATCTTCTTAGATCAAAATTCAAAATAAAAAAATTGCATGACATGCCAGCCCGAAACCAGAGGTATGCTATGCAATACAGTGAGGACAGCATTTGATTCGCACCTGTTTAAGCACTCACTTGCAAATACACGCGTACTTGAATGAAGATAGCGTTGGAAGAATGTCGATTTATATACACGTGTGGAGGGTCAGTGCATGACACGAGCACACCAGTGACGTTAGCACTTTTAAAAAAAACCCTAAGGGTAAAAGTACATGCGCAGATGCAAGATGCATATATAAATATGTGTTGTGGATAAAACATTCAACAATAAAGAAACACATTTAAAAAAATACTTCATTCTGCAGGAAACAGATCACCGAACACAGGATCAAAAGTACAAGGGTTTACAAAACTATGAATAAGGTTTTCTAAAGCCCTCTCAGCCTTCTCCACCATGTCAAAGCGACGATCTTCGCGAGGAGTCACTCCCCATTGGTCAGCACCGTGCCTATCAGCAAAGACAGACATGATAGCCTGCTGAGCCCGTGTCTGGCTTAGCAACTAAACAGAGCGATCTTTTAGAGGCTGGGTAATCAAATCTGCCTCATGAAAGCACTCGATTTTGTCCTCCGCTCCGTCGAGCATCGCCGGAGTCATCTTCGCCGGATAAGGAGGAATGTCAGCAAGCACGGACAGGAAGATCATCCGGAGCCAAATGGAGCTGATAGGAAGAGGAGATCCCCTACAAGTCAGAAGCGCATACATCACCGTGTCACATTGGTCATCTGTGAGAATGGGATCCACCAATCGTGCAGCAAAACGAGGAATAATTCGCTCAATAGGCACCTCCCATGGTTGCCGACGAGGATGGGGACGATTGCAAGACATAACTCTTGATCTGTTTTTAAAAAATGGTTCTTTCCTTATGAAGAAGAAGAAGATCATTGCTTCAGAATATAAAGAGAAACATCTAAATTTAGGCATAGATAATGTTGTGCATGGTGGAACTATTTCCAAGGCCTGACAAAAAAAGCATGGGAAAAGAATGAGTTGACTCATGGAAATCAGAGCAAGAAGGTGAAACGATTCTCTCAGCAGCGCCCCACATGCATGACACATGAGCACCGGCGTTGATTCTTATCAGGATTAGAACCTGTAGCAGTGCCCCACGCGCATGACATATGAGCATTGGCGTAAAGAAAAAAGGGAGCTTTGTCATTCATACTTCGAAGATATTTATACATTGGTGATAAGGATGATAAAAAAAGAAACAAATATCATTCAAAATGTTTACAATGGCAGAACGCTAAACTCTGGACATGAATTCTCAAACTCAAAAGCAAGCTTAAGCAATGCACGTTCAGCCTCATCAACTATCTTCTTGTGCATCTTCTCTCGGATGCAAGCGTCAGGTTCATCACTGATGTCCTCCATCCTCTGATATGCTGATACTATCGTTTTCTGTTGAAAGACGCGGTGCAAGATGACGACGAGATTATCTCTCCGTTTCTTTGAAATCAACCCCATCAAGTACACTGAATGTACCTTATCCTCGGCGTCATCAAGCGCTTGGAGTGACATAACTTCAGAACGCCTGGGTATAGCTTCCCAGATCGACCTAATAACGATCTTTAAAAGAGCAGAACGGCAGGGGAGCAATCGATCGTTGTAATCGTCGAAGCGATGCACCACCTCAGTGCATTGGGCATCAGTAAACTCCTGGGCTTGACAGCGACCTTGGATGCGAATCTCCTCATAAGAGATAATCTCTTCAAGATCATACAAATTAGAAACCACAGTACCTGAAAATAAAAACCAATGGAGAGTTAGCAATAAAAATACTAAAATCATTACAGTCTAAAGGAAAATCGATGGCCCCCACAAAATCAAGAGTTTAACTCTAATCGGAGGAAGTTGTATGGGCAGAGATCTAAGCTCTGAGATAAGAATTAAATTCTCAAAAAGAAAGAAACTTCAAGAAGATGATGAGACGACAGTCATCTCAAGGGAAAAAGGCCCTATTTATAGGATGTGAAGGGAAAGTTCAACTCCTTAAAAGATCAAACGGTGGAAAAAGTGATATCGTTGCACTCATGTGTGAGCCACGTGAGAACAACAGTGGATGGCATTTATTCCCCCAATATTTAAACATAATAAAAAGAGCTAAGCTCTGTTATATTTTGTTGAGGCAGCGCCTCACGTGCCCCTTACGAGGGCGCTAGCACCAGCGCCAACCCCTTAGGATTAAATCCCAGGGTGGCGCCGCACGTGAAGCTCACGTGGGCGCCAATGTGCAAAATACAGAAGGGCCTATCATAAATAAGAATTAAATTCTTAAGTGACGCTTACGTGCACAACACGTGAGCACCAGCGCCCAAATTTATATCAGTGGAATTAAATTCTACATGAGGATGTTTCCCTATAAAAATTGGGGCACTCTCTGTTAAACAGAGCCGTTGGATCAAAGATCTAATGGTGATGATAAATCATCAAACAATAGAATTAAATTCTATTCTGAGGAATATTTGTCCTCAATCTTTACAAACAAAAAAGATCGTTCTCTGTAAAACAGAGAGCTCTTGGATTAAAAATCCAGTGGTGATTAAAAATCACCGTTTGACAGAATAAATTCTATATATGTATTTTCCCAATCTTGTTAAAAACAAGAAAACATATTCTGTAAAACAGAAATCCTTGGATCAAAAATCCAACAGTGGGTAAAATTCCCCAAACAAATTTTGAAACCAATTAAATCAATTGGAATCTCTCTGTCACGCCCCACTTCCCAGAGTACGCTAAGATAAGCACGTGACATAGCCAACCATGCTACCTGTAGATAGGAAATATCCTTCTACAGTCACATTACGGCTGTAGAGATATCAAGAACAAAAATAAACTATCTAATACATGTCCATAAGCCAGAATAAAACGAGTCAAGAATAAAATAATGGGGAAGCAAAAGATCCAATACAAGAATAAAATGGAATGTACGTCCCATAATGCGGGCTCACATCAGGAATGAAAATACCGAAAGTAAAAATGAACTAACTACTAACAAGTCCTCACTGCTCAGCCTGCTGACTGAAATACTCCTGCTCGGCCTGCAACAAAGGAAAAGAATCTGGGCCATGTAAAACCCAGACGTCAGTGCGTCATAATATCAAGCAATACTATAAACAGGGGTAACAAGACATGCAGGTATGAGCATGAACGGTAAAACAGGTAAAACAACAATATAAATAAGACAGTGAAGGGTAGCGTGCAGTGAGTGATCTAAACGGGTCTACTGTGTTAACTACTCTCAAGTCTTTGAAATCAATTTGATGAATTATCAATGTAACCCAATAGTATCCCGTGCATACCCGGGACCACGGTCAAGATTCTCGGGCTGGAACCGAGACATGCCGCTAGGCACTAAAACAGGAAATATGTATAGATGAATGATGTCAGCAGCATCATCCCAAGGCTGGCCTAGCCTTTAAAACTGATCAGTATAAGCAAGCGAACTGTCGAGTTACAAGTCAGGTTTCATCATTGATTTCCCCATACCCCCAAGTTATACGTTTAAGTCAGGTATTAATAATCTGAAGCTAATGCCAACACAGGATCAAGCAGGTACAGGTTTGTCTGGATAGACAACAGGAAATGTCCGTAGGGACAACATGTCAAGGCTGTTGGCATTAGTAACAAGATCAGGTAACAGGTCAAGATATGGTACATTAGGTCAAGTCAAGTCAAGTAGTGTAAATAAATCCAATCATTTCAAGAAGTGCACGGTATCAAGTCGTATCAAGTAGTAGGTGTATCAAGTCATGTCAGGGGTGCACAAAATGTCACGTGGGTGCTCATAATCAAACTAAAATAAGCATGGGTATACAAAACAAGTATGGGGTACTAATGGAACAATAAAAATGGAACATTGTGATGTGGTATGCAAATAGGTACAGATTAAAGCATATGGATGCACAGTTATCGATTTGGGTTAAGGTTATAGTTCCAACATTAATTAAAATACACTTTATCAAATATGGAATGTTAAAATCTCATTATTATGTATTAAATGATATAGGGATGCAATTGTATATATAATAGGCTAAATGGATGCAAACGGGTGTCCGAAAGGTTATAAACTATTAAAATGGTACTATGGGTTATGCAACCAAGCACTATGTGATATAAATATGGACATGGGTACAATGTATTGTAATCTAATATGCAACATGATATGTTTCAAGTTCTAGATCTAAAATGATATAAATGGAATATCGAAATGTTAAAATAGAACATGTGGCATTAGATTTAATCTACAGGTTTAATATGCATTTAAATAAGTATGCAATAAATAAAATAGCATGTAGCAAGTTTTACTTGCCTAGACGTATCAAGAAACGGAGTGTACGGAACGTCTCACGTCGGCGGAAAAAGTCACAACGCGCGCACGGTACACGGAACGGATCCAAACAACGCACAAGGTGATCACACGAGTCAGGTATGCTCGCTGGGTCATCGGGATCGTCGACGTCGTCACGGCTCCGGCGATCTACAGAGATTTAAAGAATACAGAAAAGAAAAAATAAAAGAAAGAAAGAATAGAAAGAAGAAAAAGAGAAGAAGGGAAGAATGAGAGAGAGAGAGCTCACTGTGGATTGGTGCACTGGGGTTCCAGGGGATTGAGGAGATGAGGGAGTGGTGTAGGGTTCACCGGCGATGAGCGGCGATCGAGATGGAGGTTAGGGTTTCGGTTAGGGTTTGGGTTACTGGGTTTTCTTTGCAGGGTTTCTTGATGGGTTGAGGGTTGTGTGAGGGAAGAAGACAGAGGAGGATGGAGAAAAGAAGAAGATGGTGATAGGATGAGGTGGTCGGCGGTGAAGAGAAGGCGATGGTGATGGGTGCTGTAGTTGTCGTGGGTGTGCAGGTGAAGGCTTGGAGGGAAAAGAAGAAGAGGAAGATGGAGACGAGGAAGAGGAGGTTCGGTTGAGGGAGAAGAGACGATGAAGATAGGGTTAGGGTTTCGAGGAGAGAGGCTTGGGGACGGTGGGTTGGCGAGGAGGGAGATGAGCTTGGGTTTTTAAAAGAAATGAAGGAGATATGAAGAAGGGAGGTGACGGGATGCAAGGGGCGGTGACGAAATTCGAGAAGTGCACAGTAATCGCGATATGAGAGAGAGAGAGAGAGTGCGAGAGGAGAGAGAAAGAGAGAGCCGCGCTGGGAGAGAGAAAGAGAAGAGGAAAGGAAAGAGAGAGAGATTGAGTGGGGCCCGGCGCTATGAAAAGGAAAGATTTGATTGGCTCGAAGGTGGGGCCAGAGGAAAAGAGAGAGCTGGGGAAAGGCTGGGGTTAGTTTGAGAAAAGATTTAAAAATTTTGAAAAGGATTTTAATTTGTTAAACGAATTTATGAGAACTGTAAAAATATATTCGACTGGGTTTTAAAAATTTTAAATAAATGAATTTTGGCGGAATACGAAAATATTTCAAAACGCGCCCGGGTCGGGTCCAAAATTTCAGATTTTAAATACGAAAAATAAATGCGACTTCCAAATTTAAAATGAAAGATTAGGTAAAGAAAATGCATACCCCCAAGAACAGACGCACGTACGTGTGCGTACCTATTCAAACACGTCCGTCTTACTGAACAGAACGAGAACAAGATGCATGGACGCTTCCACAGGGTTAGGGGTATCATGCAGGCTATGAAATACAATTTTAATTTATTATACATGACCTAAAATGTTATATGATAAAATGTGCGATGTCAGATGAAAAGTCAATATGCAGTATACATGAGATGCACGTGTCTATTTAACAAGCCACGGTAGTCTATAAATATGAATCAACCAGTTCAAGCAAGCGGGTCGGGTCGAATGCAATGAAAAATGTAAAATTACTATTCGCACCCAAACACGATAAATAAATAAAATGCCACAGATATATAAATACAGGAACTGGAATTGGTATAAATGAACTCGGTTGTTACATTATACCCAACTACAAAAAGAATTTCGTCCTCGAAATTCCAAGAACAAGAAAGGATAAACAAACAACAAACTACAAGAATAGATGTGGAAACTTCTGCCGGATTTCATCTTCTCGTTCCCAAGTTGATTCTCCATGTGAGCGGTTTCCCCAAGAAACAAGTACAAGAGAGATAACCCTGTTCTTAAGAACCTTTTCTCTTCGATCCACAATCGACATCAGTCGCTCCTCAAAAGTCAAATCTTCACGTACAGTCAGCTCTGAATGATCCAACACATGTGTTTCATCTCGAACATATTTACGGAGTTGAGATACATGAAACATGTCGTGAACATTCGCCAAGGATTGCAGTAACGCCAATCGATACGCCACTTCTCCAACACGCTCCAAAATGTCAAAAGGTCCAACGAATCGAGGACTAAGCTTTCCTCGACTTCCGAAACGAATCACCCCTCTAGTCGGTGATATCTTCAAGAATACCAAATCACCAACGGCGAACTCTAGAGGTCTTCTCGACGTATCTGCCCAACTCTTTTGTCGGTCTTATGCTGCTTTCATATGATTTCGGATAGTGTTAACCTTCTCAACTGTTTGCACGACCAAATCCGGTCCCAACAATCTTCGTTCTCCAATATCGTCCCAACAAACAGGTGAACGACACTTGCGACCATACAATGCTTCGAATGGAGCCATCTGAATAGTCGCCCGAAAACTGTTGTTGTAAGAAAACTCCACCAAATGTAGATGATCCTCCCATGAACCCTTGAAGTCTAACATGCAAGCTCTCAACATGTCTTCAAGAGTTTGGATCGTTCTCTCCGATTGGCCATCTGTCTGAGGATGATAAGCTGTGCTAAACTTCAATCGAGTCCCCAAACTTTCCTGTAAGCTCCTCCAAAAATGTGATAAGAAACGAGTGTCACGGTCGGACACGATGCTCACCGGTACTCCATGCAATCTTACAATCTCCTGCATGTACCGTTCTGCCAAAGTTTCTATTGATTGACCAACTCAAAAAGGTATAAAATGAGCTACCTTGGTAAATCGATCAACAATCACCCAAACTGCATTGTTGCCCTTTGGACTCCGCGGTAAAGCCGTCACGAAATCCATGGTTATATGTTCCCACTTCCACTGAGGAATTGGAAGTGGTTGCAATAAACCAGCAACCCTTTGATGTTCAGCCTTAACTTGCTGACACACCAAACACTTTGCTACAAAGCGGGCAATCTCTCGTTTCATGCCTTCCCACCAGAAATGTTATCGTATATCTCGGTACATCTTCGTGCCTCCTGGATGTACGGAATATGCTGAACTGTGCACCATCTTCATAAGTTCTTCGCGAATATCTCCCTTTGGCACACACAAACGGCTACCATAACGCAACGAACCATCTTCATGAATCAGTAAGTCCGTTCGAAGTCCAGCTTCAACCTGTTCTCAAAACTTTTGCAATCTAGGGTCCTGCAAGTGTGCTGCTTTAATATTCTCGATCAACGACGACTGTACTTGCAGCTGCATCAACTGTCCCAAAGAATGCGGTAGCACAACCTCCAAATCGAATCTTCGAAAGTCTTCAATAAATTCCTTCTGTGCAGTCAACATCTGAATTGCTGGCAACCGACTAAGCGCATCCGGCACAACATTAACTTTCCACGGATGGTATTTAAGATCAAGATCGTAATCAGCCATCAGCTCCAACCATCTACGCTGCCTCATATTAAGCTCTTTCTGCGTGAACACATACTTTAAGATTTTGTGATCGGTGAAAACCTCGACCCTTTCGCCCAATAAGTAGTGTCTCCAAATCTTCAAAGCAAAAATCACAGCTGCTAGCTCCAAGTCATGGGTCGGGTAATTCTTCTCATGGGTCTTCAACTGTCTCGATGCGTACGCTATAAACTTCCCATGCTACATCAAAACACATCCCAATCCTTTCCCAGATGCGTCGCTGTGAATCACTAATCCTCCGGAATTGTTTGGCACGGTCAGAATAGGAGCGGTTATCAACCTCTGTTTCAACGCCTCAAAAGCTGACACACATTTATCCGTCCACACAAATGGTACTTCTTTGCGCGTAAGCTTGGTCAAAGGCTCCTCCAGACGAGCAAAGTTCTCCACGAACCTTCTGTAATACCCGGCAAGTCCAAGAAAGCTTCTTATCTCCGCAACATTCTTCGGAATCGGCCAATCTCGAACTGCTGTAATCTTTTCAGGATCAACGGCGATTCCATTTCCAGACACGACATGCCCCAAAAACTTCACTTCTTCAAGCCAAAACTCGCACTTGCTCATCTTTGCATATAATCTTTCTTGTCTCAACGTCTGCAGTGCGATCTTTAAGTGTTCTGCATGCTCATCAATACTCTTCAAGTAGACCAGAATATCATCAATGAACACCACTATAAACTGGTCCAAGAATGGTGAAAAGATTCGGTTCATCAAATCCATAAATATTGTCGGTGCATTCGTTATTCCGAAGGGCATCACTAAATACTCGTAGTGTCCATACCGAGTTCGGAACGCAGTCTTGCAAATATCTTCCGTTTTAACTCGGACTTGATGATATCCGGATCGCAAATCCAGCTTCGAGAATACCCTCGTGCCACTAAGCTGCTCAAACAATTCGCCAATGCGAGAGATCGGGTATTTGTTCTTAATAGTCACCCGGTTTAATTCTTGATAATCGATGCACATCCTCCTTGTGCCATCTTTCTTCTTGACTAGAAGAACTGGAGCTCCCCAAGGCGAGTTACTGCTGCGAATCCAACCCTTCTCAAGTAATTTAATAACCTGCTTCTTGACTTCTTCCAACTCTACTGGTGCCATTGGATAGTACGCTTTAGAGACTGGCGCTGCACCAGGAACAAGATCAATCGCGAACTCCACGTCTCGCTTCGGCGGTAAACCTGATATGTCCTCGAACACGTCTATGAAATCTCGAACAACAGCTAGCTCTTCATCCTTATCAACCTCCATCGACGAAAGAACATTAGTTGTCGGCCTAGCCCTAAACTCGACTGGCCCGACAGAACTGCTTCTTCCAGTAAAGATAAATTCTGGATGTCCGGGAAGCTGGAAAATTACTTTCTTTGCCCTACAATCAATGTGAGCGTGGAAAGTACCAAGAAAATCCATTCCCAAGACGACCTCATAGCTGCCTGTATCAATCACCAAGAAATCTGCAAAAATCTCCCGTCCGCAAACAACAACTGCACAATCCTTACATTCTCTACTAGATATGATCTTCCCATTCCCAGTGTGTATGTCCCAACAACTAGACAGGGTCGTGCAAGCAATCGAGTGTGTAGCAATAAACTTGGATGACATAAAACAATGGGATGCACCAGAATCGAATAACGCTAATGCGGGAAAACCATGAACAAGTAGAATACCTGAAACAACTTCTCCTGAAGCCTTAGCTTCCTCAGCCGTCAGGGTAAATGCTCAAGCTTGATTGGGTCCCTGAGTCAGCTGCTTCTATCCATGAAACGGTTTCGGCGGTGGCTTCAGAACATCATCTTTCGTGTGAAGCTTTGACAGCCAAGCGTTGATAGTATGATCTGCCGATCCACAAACCAAACAGAGTCCTCGCATCCTTCGACAAGCTCTTTGCACATGTCCGGGTAAATGGCAGTAGTTACAAATCACGCTCCTTCTTTGATCAACGACAACATGCTTCTTCATAGGTGTTACGCCATGTCAATTCACTGGAATACCTCTGCGTCCATGCGCTTGGTTCGGTGCAAATGCCGGCTTCCGTACTGTAACTGCTGGCTGCTGTGTACTCCCAGTCTTCATTGATAGGCTCTGCTGCTCTCGGGCCGCTGTAAGTACTTCTGAGAAAGTGGTCAAACCCAGGGAAACAATCTGCCTCTGGATGTCCACATCCAAACTGCGCATGAACCTCCTTGCCCTATCAGCATCTTTGGCAACCAAAGGTCCAGCGAATCTACTGAGCCGCGTCCACTCAGCTGCTTGTACATCCACAGGTGTGCCGTTCTGCTTCAAACTGATGAACTTTTCTTCCATTTCCTCCCGTGCAGTCTGCGGGAAGAACTTCTCCAAGAAACTCCTTGAAAAATCTGCCCAACTGATCGGCTTGGGCAAGCGGGTCTCTTCCACAAGCCACCATTCACGGGCGTAGTCCACCAATTGGATGCATACCACATCCACCCTCTTATCCTCTGGGATCTGTGCCACAACGAGTAAATTCTCTGTGTCAACCAGCCACTGCTCCGCTGGCAACGGCTCCTCCAGGCCAGTAAAGACAGACGGACCCAGTCTCCTGAAATCCGCCACGGTACCCACACGATCAACTGGTCTGGCCACAACATTGTTCACGAACTGCTGAACGGTCCGCAAACCTTCCTGAAAAGCTTCAGCTTGCTGCTGGTTCAGTTCGGTCTGTCGTTTTTGGTTCTCCAACATCCCACCGATTATTCCAAGCATAGCGGCTTCGTCAACACGCCTTTGGTGCGTTTTCATATTCTTGTCTGTCATGTTCCTGAAATCAAAGCACTAAAAGGATTAGCATGATAACAGGTTCAAAATATAGATCAAGGATATGAATCAAGGCTAGAACTCCAAGTTACTTAAATAGAGTACTGCATTGTAACCATGCCGCGGTATCATAGCTACAATCACATAACTCCACCCAAGTCGCCTAAGTTCTAGAGATAACCAAAAGGAAACCAGGTTTCGAGTCGAGATGCAAAAGAGGTTTGCATATCGTAAAAGTAGGATCAGGAGGAAGTTAAGATTCAAAATGGTAAGACGGTAAAGTGGCAGGACATGTTTCCTAATCACGAGTATTCTGATTCGTGTATTGGGTCCAATACCCAATTACAAAAATAATCAAAACCCAATTAACTTAAATCCTATGGCTCTGATACCAAAGAAATCATGTCACGCCCCGCTTCCCAGAGTATGCTAAGATAGGCACGTGACATAGCCAACCATGCTACCTGTAGATAGGAAATATCCTTCCACAGTCACATTACGGCTGTAGAGATATCAAGAACAAAAATAAACTATCTAATACATGTCCATAAGCCAGAATAAAACGAGTCAAGAATAAAATAATGCGGAAGAAAAAGATCCAATACAAGAATAAACCGGAATGTATGTCCCATAATGCGGGCTCACATCAAGAATGAAAATACCGAAAGTAAAAATGAACTAACTACTAACAAGTCCTCACTGCTCAGCCTGCTGACTGAAATACTCCTGCTCGGCCTGCAGCAAAGGTAAAGAATCTGGGCCACGCAAAACCCAGACGTCGGTGCATCATAACATCAAGCAATACTATAAACAGGGGTAACAAGACATGCAGGTATGAGCATGAACAGTAAAACAGGTAAAACAACAATATAAATAAGACAGTGAAGGGTAGCGTGCAGTGAGTAATCTAAACCGGTCTACTGTGTTAACTACTCTCAAGTCTTTGAAATCAATTTGATGAATCATCGATGTAACCCAATAGTATCCCGTGCATACCCGGGACCACGGTCAAGATTCTCGGGCTGGAACCGAGACATGCTGCTAGGCACTAAAACAGGAAATATGTATAGATGAATGATGTCAGCAGCATCATCCCAAGGCTGGCCTAGCCTCTAAAACTGATCAGTATAAGCAAGCGAACTGTCGAGTTACAAGTCAGGTTTCATCATTGATTTCCCCATACCCCCAAGTTATATGTTTAAATCAGGTATTAATAATCTGAAGCTAATGCCAACACAGGATCAAGCAAGTACAGGTTTGTCTGGATAGACAACAGGAAATGTCCGTAGGGACAACATGTCAAGGTTGTTGGCATTAGTAACAAGATCAGGTAACAGGTCAAGATATGGTACATCAGGTCAGGCCAAGTAGTGTAAATAAATCCAATCATGTCAAGAAGTGCACGGTATCAAGTCGTATCAAGTAGTAGGTGTATCAAGTCATGTCAGGGGTGTACAAAATGTCACGTGGGGGCTCATAATCAAACTAAAATAAGCATGGGTATACAAAACAAGTATGGGGTACTAATGGAACAATAAAAATGGAACATTGTGATGTAGTATGCAAATAGGTACAGATTAAAGCATATGGATGCACAGTTATCGATTTGGGTTAAGGTTATAGTTCCAACATTAATTAAAATACACTTTATCAAATATGGAATGTTAAAATCTCATTATTATGTATTAAATGATCTAGGGATGCAATTGTATATATAATAGGCTAAATGGATGCAAACGGGTGTCTGAAAGGTTATAAACTATTAAAATGGTACTATGGGTTATGCAACCAAGCACTATGTGATATAAATATGGACGTGGGTACAATGTATTGTAATCTAATATGCAACATGATATGTTTCAAGTTCTAGATCTAAAATGATATAAATGGAACATCGAAATATTAAAATAGAACATGTGGCATTAAATTTAATCTACAGGTTTAATATGCATTTAAATAAGTATGTAATAAATAAAATAGCATGTAGAAAGTTTTACTTGCCTAGACGGATCAAGAAACAGAGTGTACGGAACGTCTCACGTCGGCGGAAAAAGTCGCGATGCGCGCACGGTATACGGAACGGATCCAAACAACGCACAAAGTGATCACACGAGTCAGGTATGCTCGCTTGGTCGTCGGGATCGTCGACGTCGTCACGGCTCCGACGATCTACAGAGATTTAAAGAATACAGAAAAGAAAAAAATAAAAGAAAAAATAAAAGAAAGAAAGAATAGAAAGAAGAAAAAGAGAAGAAGGGAAGAATGAGAGAGAGAGCTCACTGTGGATTGGTGCACTGGGGTTCCAGGGCATTGAGGAGATGAGGGAGTGGTGTAGGGTTCACCGGCGATGAGCAGCGATCGAGATGGAGGTTAGGGTTTCGGTTAGGGTTTCGGTTACTTGGTTTTCTTTGCGGGGTTTCTTGACGGGTTGAGGGTTGTGTGAGAGAAGAAGACAGAGGAGAGGGGAGAAAAGAAGAAGATGGTGATGGAATGAGGTAGTCGGCGGTGAAGAGAAGGCGATGGTGATGGGTGCTGTGGTTGTCATGGGTGTGCAGGTGAAGGCTTGGAGGGAAAAGAAGAAGTGGAAGATGGAGACGAGGAGGAGGAGGTTCAGTTGAGGGAGAAGAGGCGATGAAGATAGGGTTAGGGTTTCGAGGAGAGAGGCTTGGCGACGGTGGGTTGGCGAAGAGTGAGATGAGCTCGAGTTTTTAAAAAAAAAGGAAGAAGGAGATATGAAGAAGGGAGGTGACGGGATGCAAGGGGTGGTGACGAGATTCGAGAAGTGCACAGTAATCGCGATATGAGAGAGAGAGAGTGCGAGAGGAGAGAGAAAGAGAGAGCCTCGCTGGGAGAAAGAAAGAGAAGAGGAAAGGAAAGAGAGAGAGAGAGATTGAGTGGGGCCCGGCGCTATGAAAAGGAAAGATTTGATTGGCTCGAAGGTGGGGCCAGAGGAAAAGAGAGAGCTGGGGAAAGGCTGGGGTTAGTTTAAGAAAAGATTTAAAATTTTTGAAAAAGATTTTAATTTGTTAAATGAATTTATGAGAACTGTAAAAATATATTCGACTAGGTTTTAAAATTTTTAAATAAATGAATTTTGGCGGAATACGAAAATATTTCAAAACGCACCCGGATCAGGTCCAAAATTTCAGATTTTAAATACGAAAAATAAATGCGACTTCCAAATTTTAAAATGAAAGATTAGATAACGAAAATGCATATCCCCAAGAACAGACGCACGTACGTGCGCGTAGCTATTCAAACACGTCCGTCTTACTGAACGGAACGAGAACAAGCTTCATGGACGCTTCCACAGGGTTAGGGGTATCATGCAGGCTATGAAATGCAATTTTAATTTATTATACATGATCTAAAATGTTATATGATAAAATGTACGATGTCAGATGAAAAGTCAATATGCAGTATACATGAGATGCACGTGTCTATTTAACAAGCCAGGGTAGTCTATAAATATGAATCAACCAGTTCAAGCAAGCGGGTCAGGTCGAATGCAATGAAAAATGTAAAATTACTATTCGCACCCAAACACGATAAATAAATAAAATGCCACAGATATATAAATACGGGAACTGGAATTGGTATAAAAGAACTCGGTTGTTACACTCTCAATGAGAGATTTTCTCAAAACTAATTAACAATTTGCCTCCACTATATAAAGGACCTGAGATTTCAAGTCTCATATAGAGGGAACCCCCCATATGCCTCTGAAAAATACAGAAAGCTTTCAAAACAATAGAGAATTTAATTCTCAATAAAAGAAGAAAACTTTCCTCCTCAAAACTCTAGGTAAAAAAAAACACCGAGATCAAAATATCTCTTTTTACCTATCTAAGGGTTCAACCCTTCTCAAAATACTTAGTTCTTTATCTGGATCAGAGATCCACAGGACAAGTCTCTCATAAGTTAAGAATTTAATTCTCATCGGAAAGATCTTATTCTTGAGTATCAAAGATTCAGAAAAGAACTAGGTTAAAAAAGAAAGAAAAGAAAGAAAAAGAACATATGTTCTGAGAATTTAATTCCTCAGAAATTAGGGTTTAACCCTACATAAAAAACTTAGTTCTTAGAAAAGAAGAACTTAGTTCTCCAATGAAGAAAAAATGATCGAAGGTCTTCAAAATAGAGATCTTGATGATCATTATTGGCCAAAAGTGACATTAACAAAGATTTAATCCCTAAAAAAGAAAAAAGTTTAGCGCCTCACGTGTTTCCCACGTGGACGCCTTCCCAACAGCGCCTAGCGCCTCATATGAAAAGCATGCAGGCGTCCAAAGCAGAGGGCCGGCGCCTCGCATGAAATACATATGAGCGCTGAATAAAAGTGCTTAGCACTTAATATACAGCCAAAACGGCTGAGTGCTTAGCACTGATTGGGCAGCGCCCAATGCTTGGGGCACCCCACAAAAGTGCTTAGTACTTCAAATACAGCCAAAACGGCTGAGTGCTTAGCACTAATTAGGCAGTGCCTAGCGCCAAACGTGCTCCTCATGTGGGCGCCACACTAAAGTGCTTAGCACTTCATATACAGCCAAAATGGCTGAGTGCTTAGCACTAATTGGGCAGCGCCCAGCACCGCACGTGCTTTTCACGTGGACGCCATATAAAAAGTGCTTAGCACTATATATATATATATATATATATATAACTCAGTGCTTAGCACCAATTAGGCATCACCCATAACTGAAGGCTTCATATGATACCCATTTGAGTGCCAGAGCGTTAAATAAGTGCTTAGCACTTTTGCATAAAAAGGGGCTGAACAATCAGAGCCCAAATAAGTGCTTAGCACTTTTGAACAAAAAAAAGACTGAGTGGACTAAGCCCAAATTGGCTAAGTGTCTTGCAACTGAGCCCAAATGCTTTGGATATTAATAAAATTTAATGATCCTTAAAATATTGCTAAGTTGATCTTAGTCTCAAATAGGACTAATGTATCCTTAGTTAAAAAATAATAATTAGGCCTAAATGCTCATATGTTTAAATTGATCTTAATCTCAAAATAGATTAACGGTCCTTAAACCAAACAAAATATTTTTGAACTAAAGGAAAAATATAACTTAAGTTCAAAATCCCAAATCTAAAATATATGGATTTGGACTAATCCGCACCCTACGGGCAACGACATAAACTAGTCTTCGATATACAATCCACGGACAACCAAAATAAAAAAAAATACACACAACATGATGTGAACTGCTGGAGCAGGAGAAAGTGGTTATCGTAATGCGATAACGTAATTAAATGCAGGGGCTTGCACCTGCAGGGAAGAGCGTCCACACAATCAAAAACCCCTCACTAATGAGGGGGAATCTGATAAAATCTGTTACAACGGTCGTATCTGTTCAAACCTCCTATATATGGTGCCATAAATCAACTTGGTATCTTCGGAGAGGTGGATGGAGAAGTCCAAATAGCATCTGCCCCTAAATTCAGGCCAAACGTCCCAAACGCCTCGGTCCGGTCTTTCGGCGGTGAACAGTCCTTAAACTAACAATGGACCGAAATGTCCTTAAACTAAAATTCGTCCCCAAAATGGGAATGTTGGACCGAAATATTCTTAAACTAATATTCGTCCCCAAAATGGGAACATTGAACCGAAATGTTCTTAAACTAAAAATGGACCGAAACGTCCTTAAACTAATGTTGGACCAAGAAGTCCCTAAACTAATACCGGACTGAAATGTCCCTAAACTAGTGTGTCGCCTCAACACGGCGCGTCATCCCAAATACGGCGATTATGGACCGAAACATCCCTAAACTAGTGCGTCACCTCAAACACGGTGCGTCGCTTCAAAAATGGCGATAATGGACCAGAGCGTTCCTAAACTAGCGCATCGCCCTAAATACGGCGATATGCTCCCTTAAAATTTATATTGCAATCGAAGTCCTAATAATGAAGGTTGTAATTCAAGTCCTATTGGCTAGACAGCTTTTCCTACGATGAACCCACCCCCAAATCCCACCGGCAAACAGATGAGTCACCTGCGATGAAACTACTTTCGAGAGTGTCACCGTTCGCAAAAAAAAGTACGTCCACAAGCGAAATGGGTATGGATGAAAACCCGAAAGGACGTCATGAGTAAAAACAGCAGGGCTACCGGCGAGCTTGTGAAAACCTGGAATGGCGCAAACTCATTAAAAATAAAAATATAAAAACAAAACTAAAAAAAGAAAAGGAAAAAAACAAAAACAAAAAAAACGATATGCCCACAAGAGAAATTGGAACGGATGAAAACCCGAAAGGACGCCGTGAGTAAATACAACAGAGCTGCTGGTGAGCTTGTGAAAACCCGGAAGGGCGCAATCTCGTAAAAAAATAAAAATAAAAAACAAAAAATAATAAAATACACTTGCAGGGTCCTTTCGATCTTGTGAGGAAAAAATACCTACGTAAGATCCTTACGAATCATAAAAGAGCAACACGCTTAGAAATTCACACGATTTTTAAGGAGAAAATACACTTACGAGATCCTCATGACTCGTAAGGAGAATTCCCTCCTATGAGATCCTCACGGCTCATAAAATTCAAAAGCCTTAGGCGACAGATCTAAACCTGTTTCCTAAGCCATCGTTGCCCTACAAGCGGTCCGATATTGACCCTTGTATACAATTCATGGGCACAAATAAATATTCTCCTACCAAGTTCCACCAATGACGAGAAATGTCCCCATATAGTGAACGACACATGTAAGTCCTCTCGACTTGTAAGGAGAAAACACTCTTGGAAGATCCTTATGATTTATAAGAGAAAACGCACTTAGGAATCTTCACGATTCCTAAGGAGAAAATACACCTAAGAGATCCTTACGACTCAAAGGGAGAAATAATTTTATAAGACCCTTACGGCTCATGATGTCGAAAGCCTTAGTCGACAGGATCCTAACCCTGTCTACTGAGCTATCTTTATTCAAATCGATAAAGACAAATGATGATTCGCTTCTGAAAATATTCCAGTTGTAGCGATACTGATGCCATAATGGGTATCAAGACCAAGTCCCCAACTCGCGATAAAAGTCAGCGAGCAAGAAATATGCATAAACAGCTGAAATGTTTGGGCAACTCACAATAAAAGTAGCGAGTAAAAATAAAAAAATATATATAACCGAAATGATTGGACACCGTGATAAATAACCAAAATGATTGGACAATCGCGACTTTCGCGACATAAAAACTGAAAAGATAGAGTATCGCGGAAAGAAATTTAAAAAAATGAAAATGAAACCTTTCTGCCCTGCAAGTATGTCCATACTGACTCTTGTATATGATCCATGGGCACAAATAAAGGAAAAGAGACCATATTCTCCCACCACGCTTCATCAAAAAGAGAACCAAGTCTTGACGGTTCATATACAACCTATAGACTATCCAGGGGTTCCTTCTCATTCCGAAAGAATGCAGACGCAATGTCACCATCAAACAAGAAAGACCTAAGGGTCGAAACAAAAATGGAGTAATGGCAAAATCCTAGCTCCAAGTCTTGACGATACATATACAACCTTGAGACTATCCCAGCATTCCTTCTCATTCCAATAGGATGCAGACGCAATGTCATCATCAAAAAAAGAAAGACCAAGGGTCAAAGCAAAAAAGTGGAGTAATAGAAAAATCCTAGCACCAAGTCTTGACGGTACATACATAATCTAAAGACTGTCCCAGCATTCACCTCATTACCGCAGGGTGCGGATGCAACTATCAAATGAAATTGGAGCAATGGCATATTCCGAGCTTCGGACTTCAATTGCAATACATACAGTATAGAGGTCCTACAGATATCTACTCTATTTCAGCAAAGAATTGACGCAATATCGTCAAAGCAAAAAAACAAAGTGACGGTATATTCGCGGCTTCGGGTCTTGACGGCAACTCATATAAAGCCTAAATACCATTGGAGATCATCCCATCCCAGAAGGGTGCGGTTATGATTCATCAGGGCTCCAAATTGAGCCTAACCTCAGGTAAAATGCGTCATGGCAAATTCTTAATGCTTAATCTTCTGACGGTAATATGTTCTTGTTCCCGCTAAATTTTTTGGCTAAGAGCTATTTGTTCCCTTATAAAAAAAAGAGATATAAGAAAGAGGAAAAAAATTCCCATAGTTTGGCATCACGTGTTAAACACGTGAGCGCTTATATGTAAAGCATATAAGCGCTGAAAGCAAATAAAAAAAATGGTAAACATGCCTCACGTATTAAATACGTGAGCGCTCATATGCTTTAACCAAAGGCCAAACAGGCCTCACATGTTAAACACGTGAGCGTTCATATTCAAAGCATATGAGCGCTGAAAATAAACAGGCTAAAATCCATATTAGGGTCACGTGTTAAACACGTGAGTTCCCTTACCGCACTCTTTTGGCAGCACTCACATGCAAAGCATGTGAGCGCAGCAATTTAAATAGAATTGAATTCTATATAGAATTAAATTCTATTTTTAGGAAATATTTTCCCTGATCTTTCTAATATGAAAAGATCTTTCTCTAACAGAGAATCTTGGATTTAAAATCCAATTATGATAAAATATCACCAATTAAATCATCAATAGAATTAAATTTTATGTGGGAAATATTTCCCTGATCTTCCTAAAATAAGAGATCTTCTTTGTTAAATAGAATTAAATTTTATGGTTAGAAAAATATTTCCTAATCTTGTTAAGCTAACAAGATATTCATATGATAGAATAAAATTCTATCTTAGGAAAACATTTTCTAATCTTGTTAAACCAACAAGATATTCATATGATAGAATAAAATTCTATTTTAGGAAAATACTTTCTAATCTTGTTAAACTAACAAGATATTCATATAATAGAATAAAATCATAATCTTGTTAAAAAAACAAGATATTCATATGATAGAATAAAATTCTATTTTAGGAAAATATTTCCTAATCTTGTTAAACTAACAAGATATTCATATGATAGAATAAAATTCTAATCTTATTAAACTAACAAGATATTCATATAATAGAATAAAATTCTAATCTTGTTAAACTAATAAGATATTCATATGATAGAATAAAATTCTATCTTAGAAAAACTTTTCCTAATCTTGTTAAACAAATAAAAAATCTTCTCTGTTAAATAGAGAGCTTTTGGATTAAAAATCCAACGGTGAATAAAATTCACCAATTGATCTAAAAGATCATTTTTGATTGAATATGAAATCAATCATGATCTCTCAATGAGAGATTTTCTTAACAAATTGATTTTTTCTCTTCTCCTATAAATAAGAGTAAGGAGATTAAATATAAAAAAGAGAGACCCTTCATAAGCTTCTGTAAAAAATACAGAAGCCTCTCCAATAGCTTCGACAAAAAAAAAAGAACAGAGAATTTAATTCTCAAAGAAGAAGATCTTTCTCTTCAAAACCCTAGGTAAATAAAAATGAAGAGATCAAAATATCTTCTTTACCTATCATATCACATCTAAAGGTTTAACCCTTTTAAAAGAAATTACTTCTTTCTCTGGATCTGAGATCCACAAGACAAGTCTTGCACAAGTTTAGAATTTAATTCTCATCGGGAAGATCTTCTTTTTGAGAATCAAATATTCAGAAAAGAACAAATTTAAACAGAAAGAAGATGGAGTCCATAATACTCCAGGAACTTAGTTCCTTCAAATCAAGAAATTAGTTCTTTAAAAACCCGATCCAAGGTCCTCAAAATAGTGATCTTGATGATCATTAATGGTCAAAATACCATTAACGGAGGTTTAACCTCTTTGAAAATATGAACAGAAAAATATGGATAAAAGAACATGGAGAATATGGAGTCCATAATACTTCAGGAACTTAGTTCCTTTAAATCAAGAACTTAGTTTTTTAAGAACATGATCCCAGATCCTCAAAATAGTGATGTTGGTGATCGTTAATGGTCAAAATACCATCAAAAGAGATTTAAGTTCTCTAAAAATATCAACAGAGATTAAATCTCCAAAAAGAACTCAGCGCCTTACTTGAAAAGCACGTGAGCATCCAAGGCCAAGTTATATAGCGCCTTATGTGAAACACACGTGAGTGCCTGAAAACGTTTGTGCTTAGCACTAGTGCAGCGCTAAAACTCAGCACCTCACATGAGCGCCCAAAAGAAGCCAAAACCTCAGCGCCTCACGTGAAACACACGTGGGTGCCACAAAAGGCTAGTGCTTAGCACTATTATAACGCCTCACGTGAAATACATATGAGCGCTATATGCAACTGAGTGCTTAGCACTGGTAGGTAGTACAGAAACCCAGTCTTAGCCTAAATTGGCTAAGTTTCCTGAGGTTAAACCTCTTTGATTCTTCAAGCGCACCCATATGCTCATGATTTCCAAATCGATCTTAATCTCAAACATGACTAATGATCTCTCATTGATGATATCCAAAATGATATTCATCCCATATCTCCTAAGGTAATCTTAGTCTCAAATAAAGCTAATGATTCTTAGATGATCCACCATGATCTTTCCCTCAAACATAGGATTTGGTTCAAGGGTATATCTCATCACACCTTTGATATATGTTGTTGTAATTCCTCAACGTCTTCAGTGAGGTGACGGGTCCCGACAACCAATAACTCATTTCCCG
Organism: Agapanthus africanus; assembly: GCA_030015575.1. Lineage (NCBI taxonomy): Eukaryota > Viridiplantae > Streptophyta > Magnoliopsida > Asparagales > Amaryllidaceae > Agapanthus > Agapanthus africanus. The sequence continues at coordinate 76,313,318 of JASDDO010000028.1, forward strand.
TCCTAACTTGATATAAAATTTCATCAAGACGGGGAATGATACATCCCACATTGATGCACTTCCAAAATGACGTGCACGTCTCAAATTAGGTCACACCCCAAATTGAGTGCATCCCATGTAACCATCGTTCACTTTGCCATATAACAAATACACGTGCGCGCAAGATGAATGTTGGACCAAAATGTCCTTAAACTAACATTCGTCCCCAAAACGGGAATGTTGGACCGAAATATCCTTAAACTAGTATTCGTCCCCAAAACGGGAATGTTGGACCGAAATGTCCTTAAACTAACACTCGTCCCTGAAATGGGATTGTTGGACCGAAACGTTCTTAAACTAATATTCACCCCAAATACGGCGATAATGGACCGAAACGTCCTTAAACTAATATTCGCTCCAAACATAGCGATATTGGACCGTGATGTCCTTAAACTAATATAATTGAGCTCATATGTTCACTTGTTTCTAAGTTGATTTTAGTCTCAAATATGACTAACGATTCTTAGATCAAACTCAAATATCTTATGAACGGATAGACCTCACGAATATGAGAAATGTGTCCTAAGTTCATTCCCGTTGGTAAACCAAGCTACCAACGTGGACCCAATCAAGCAAATCCTTGACCCAAATCTCAAATATACCGATTTGGACTAATTCGTGCCCTACGGGCGATGACATAAATTAGTCTCCGTATACAATCCACGGGCAACCCAAAATAAAACAAACACGACACGAAGTGAACCACCGGAGAAGGAGTAAGTGGTTATCACAACGCGATAACGTAATTAACTGCAGAGGCTTGCGCCTACATGGAAGAGCATCCCCACAATCAAAAAAACCCTCACAAATGAGGGGGGATCTGATAAAGTCTGCTACAACGGTCGCATCTCTCCAAACCTCCGATATATGGTGTCATAAATTAATTTAGTATTTTCGGAGAGGTGGATGGATATGTCCAAATAGTATTTCCCCCCAAATTCAGGCGAGACGTCCCGACGTCTGGGTCTCTGTTTTTCGGCGGTGAACAGATTCCGGCACGCCCGGTGAGACCTCTTTCTCTTTCCATTCCACATTTCATGTGTCGTGTTTTTCCACGATCAAATAATCGTGGTATATATGTTTGTATTTACCCTTGGGTGATGAGATACTGAAGCTCGACATTTCATCTCTATGCAGAATGACGTTTGCTTCCACCCACAACAACCCAAGCTCTGTCACATCTGGTGGAATCAAATATGGGCCACTTACAGTCTCAAATCTCTGCAATCCAGCTCTTTAAGAAATCAATGTGCTTATCTTTGAATCTATGCTCCCATCTCCCACCCTCGGTATCTCAACACCGAAGGAGGAAGCCCAGAAGAAGTTCGTCTTCCACAGGCTGGCTCTTCAAGCTTCTGCTTTGCCAATGGAATCGGTCTCTAAACAACTACCTTCCAAAGGTCAAGGTCGACGCGGGAGGCAGAATACTCAAGCTCTAAAAGAAAATAGGGGTAGGCTCAGCAAAATCCTGAGGCTAATCAAATTCTGGTGGCAAGACATCACCGACGTCGATATCGGCGTCAAATAAAACAAGCTCGGGGCAGTTCTCCATATGGTCCTATTTCAACCCAAGTGGTGAATGTTGTTGTTCCAACCGGGAACAGTTTCGAACTATTGCGACAGACAAAATTCTCCGACCGCAATATTGAAGAAATCTCCGCGGCCCATGAAGATCCCACGAGAGCAGAAACCGGTTCGCTCCCTAAAAAAATTTTCCTCATCTATATATAAAGTGTGGAAGCAGGTGAAAGACTCAATCATCAACTACGGCTCTTCCCCTGAACGTCAGCCAAATTCTAAAAAATCCCCTTTGAAATACAAGGGGACTCATCCCAAGACGGATCCTGATATAATGGTTCCTCCTAAAGCAGCTTCTCATAAAAAAGAGAGGCCTGATAAAGCCCAAGTGCCCGAGACAAACTCCGAGGGTCAAAGCTCCAAATGCCCCAAGCCTGGAGGCATAGTAGTTCATACAGTCTACATGGTGAACTCCAAAGATGAATGCCACACTTATACTAGTCACAAACCGCATACTCGGTGCCTGACAAAGGCTCAACTGCAACGTGAAAAGCTGCAGGAAATACTTGCTCAGGCGGAAACACTCTCTAATCCATCGCCTAAGGAAAATCCCGAGGACACCCCAGAAGAAAGAGTATGGAAGGAGTCGGATATTAATTTTCTAAAGCGCGCTCTCAAAAAGAGAGATGAAGAAGTGTAACACCCTAGTGCATTTATACCATATTCGATTTGAGTATTTCCTAATCTTGTGACTGTTTCTTGATTATTATTTGTTTTGGGTGAGGATAGTGCTTTGGTATCTATTGTTATATCCGACCCGACCCGCATGCATGAACCCATTATGGTTCAAAATTACGTTATATCTTTGCTCATACAGAGGATCCGTACACATTTAGATTTGATATATACATGTATCATATTTTAGTATCTACATATATTTTCAAATAATACAAATTATAGTCAAATAATATTTTTAATATCTAGCATGACCTGTATCATACCCCATACCCTATTTTTGCATCCAGATATCGTGTTCATGTCCAGTTTGATGTAACGGATTCGTTTGGACCGCTAGGTGAATTTTATGTATATCCGTTCTTGGGGGTATGCATTTTATTTAACCGGATATCTTATTATGGTTTTGGCTTATACATATATTATTCGTATTTTAAAACTAGATTTTTATAAGAGGCCCGGGTTTTTTCGGAGTATTTTTGTATTAGCTGTTTAAACCCAGAATATATATATTATATAATATTTTATAAATCCTAATCTAATTCAAAATACACCTAATATATTATATAATATATTTTAACTAATATATTTAACTAAATAATATATTCTCACTCTTTCTCTCTCTCTACTCACTCCCTCTCTCCCCCCTGTATATATAAAATATATAACCTAATATATATTTTTACAACTCCCTCTCTCCTTCTTCTTTCCTTCTTCCTCCTCGCCATGAAACCCACGCCCGAACCCTAGCATCACCTTGCCGTCGTCGTCAACCTCCCAACCTTGTCACCACCACCTCAACCTCCTACCCTTTTCTTCCTTTCCCCGAGCAACTTCACAACCACAACCACAACCCCTGCAAACTCCCCGAGAACCCACGAACCCAGTACCCGAGAAATCGACTTCATCGCCTCTACCACCGATCACCTCACCACCTCGTCACCGTCACCCTCATTCCCGCCTTCACCTTCTTCTTCCCTCCTCTCTTCTCCCCGAGCACCTGCAACCTAAGAACCCGACCTCGACCTCAACCTGCACCTCTCACCGCCCATAGCCCCAACGTCACACCACCTCGTCGACCTCAACCCGACGTCGCCAGCATCACCCCACCACCACCTACACCTCCTCTTCCTTCTATAACCCTAAGAATCCCGAGCACCCCTTTCTTGCACACCCCGAGCAACTTAAGAAACCCCTCTGCCCTTTAACGTTGACTGATGCCCATCGTCGCCGTCGTCACCTCCTCACCTCCCATGTCCCCTGAGCCCAGAGCTCGATCGCCGACAGCCTCACTCTCCTTCTCTCTTCTCTTCTTCTTTCTTTCTTTTCTTTCTTTCTCTTTTCTGTATTTTCTGGTTTTTGGCCACCTCGCTGAAGTCGCATACGTCGCCGACGATCCAGAGGAACCATACCATCACCACAGTACCACCACAACACCACAATCATAACATCACCACTTCCATCCTTGACCATACCACCACCAGATCACGACCGTGCCACCACCAGACCATGCACCAGATCACGACCAGACCATGCACCGTACCCAGACCATGCCATGACCATGTCATGCACCGTACCCAGACCATGCCATGACCGTGCCATGCCATGCCTGCTTCGTGCTCAGCTCATGCCACTTGTGTGCTACCATTTCATCAGTCCCGTGTCACCGTAAGGCCCAGCACTGTGTCATGCCACTTCACGCACCGTGTCGTGTCGTCTCGTGTCGCACCAAGCCGCCTGCACATCGACCGTTGTTTCCGAAGCAAGTTTATCTTGTTACATGCTATGTTACTATATTTATATCCATATGAATAAAAATAATACATGTATTTTAATTATGCATCCAATATTATAGTTTTACCGTTTTTCGATATTCGTTCATATCCCTACTGTCAATTGCATATCTAGTTGTATGCCGGAACATCATTATATCATGTTAGTGCGACATATTATCTAGCTTACATCATATATAGTCATGGATATATATAGGTTTGTCACGCCCCGCTTCCCGATGTACGGGGAGGGGACGCGGCGAGGCCCGCTACGTATTTACTAAGAAGTAAACACGCTAAGCGTATCTAAGCAATATAAAGTAAATGTACACAAGAAAAATGACAATAGATGTAATTGAACAACAACTTTATTAATTAAAAATTCTTTTACAGGTACAACTGGAAATGTAAATACAAGTCTGGAATCCAATGCCTAAATAATAGCATAACTGAAATGAAAAGTATGTACAAGTGACTATGGCTCGGGGTCTTCAGTGTACTGCTCCAATTGCTCCTGGCTGGTCTCGATCTCTAGTGCGTCCGATCCACCTGACAACATTCTAAAGAAGAATAAAAATAGGAATGTCATCGCGAACAATCGCTTGGTAAGTCCCAAAGAAAGGGAGAAGTGGAATAGACAGAAAGAGAGTATAACTAGTAATTTTTTATTATAATGTTAACGCGGTTGTTTGTAGCTTAGTACAGAATATGCCAGTGTTTACGAGAGGAGTCTAACTTATACCGTGGACTTTGGTAACCCGTAGTACAAGGCTCCGTCGAAAATACCACGGAACAACGGCATGGATGTAATTATGTCTTTAGTGACCACCTCGTGCCACCTTTAACATGTTCCGTACCAGTCTACCCCTTTATAAACCTCATAATGTTTATTGTATTGATTGTATTTATTATATTGAATGTACTGATTATTTTGTATTGTCTTGTAGTAAATGGAAGACTTACCGAAACCATAATATCAGTAAATAGAATGGATGTAAATGGATAGTCATGTAAACAGAATATATCCAAGGTTCGGTTCGATCATGTTCATATTGTTATGGATTGTATTCTGGTATAGATTGATTCATGTTGTAAATGGAGTTATACTTGAATTGAATTCAAGTCAGATTGATTGTATATTTGCCCATGACTCGAAATGAGTCAGACTTTTAGACAAAATTGAAGTCCTGATTGTTTTGGAGTTATCGGTAACTGTTGCACATGGATGGGAGAATTTATGTTTTTTTCCAAGACAAATATCGTATTGATAACACCGTTTATTAGATTGTCTACCTTAGATAGGCAAGCACCCACATTCTCCGGCTCCCTGAGGCTCAAAAGAACCGGTCCAGCTTAAACCTATATTTACTAAGGTCCTTATTGTAATTTAGTATAACTTGAGGGGGTTTTATTATATATTCAAAATACACCTCAAGTAATTAATTATCGTCTTTATGGTTTTTATTGAAATACTGGAATTTGTATTGAATTTGGATGGTAGTTTCATGTAATGGTGATTCTTTTGATTTAGGAAATATGGAATATTTATATAATGTATTTAAAATAGATCTTTTGATAATATTCTTATATATATATATATATATATATATATATTTAAAAATAAATTTTATTTTTTTAGAAATCTCATTTTCTTAAAAATAGCATTAAAAATTCCATCGAGATCGAATGCTCCTTACGGAGGTCTTCATCTCACTCTATTAGGCCCGAGGATGTGCGATAACCCGCACCATCCCGATTGGGGTTCCCCAAAATGGGTTGTAGAGACGTATTTACAAGGAATTAGATAACACTCTTTTTAAAGAAATGGTTTTATAAGTTTAGGGTATTTATTCGTAAAAGCGTATTATCCCATAATCTAGAATTCCAAAGTTCATCGTGCTATACCCAATATGTGTGTTGTGATGAGGTAGGTCCTTACCTCATGAGTCTTCTAAAGGTAATACGGTAAAAATTGGATAACAATATTGTTTGTAAACATGGTGGTATTTTACTGTAAAAGTGATATAAAAGTTGCAGAAAAGATTCTTTGAGATGAAACTTGTGCTAATAGGTTTATTTATGTTTGTTAAACATTATATGAGAGTATGGTATTTTATTGTTTAAGGAAAGTGGAATTTTTAAGAAAAACGAATCGGAAGTTGGATTAACTCCGCTTCCGAAGGGTTTTGAAAAATAAAAGTTTTAGAATAGTAGAAGAGGTTAGAAGAGGGGACTTACTGGCTACAAGGATAGAGGAGAGAAGGGGGAAGGTTTGTAAAGTGTCAGGGCGTCGTTTCGTCGCCGGAACTTCGTCCTTTGCTAACTCCACTTGCACAACTTCTTGGACTTGAGAATTTTTAAGAGTTTTGGCACTTGATTTCAGAATGAGGAGTGCCAAAGGGTAAGGTTGTATTTATAGGGTAGGATTAGGGTTTAGGGTATGAATTTGAGAATTAAAATGTATTAAATCATGGAGTAATGCTCAATTTTAATTCTCTGAAAAATGTGCAGAGAAAATAAACAGCATGAGAGAAGTGGGATAGGCCAAGGGGTGCTCGGGTGAAAAGATGGGGAGAATCCCCTACGGACGGCCCGGCGGTACCGATCCCCAACGCAAGCGTCGCTGGTCGATCCCCGGTGGGGGTGCTTGGATCTTTGGCCACGTGTTGGTGTTGCTTGGTTTTCTTCAGTGTACATGTTTGTTTATTCTGTAACTTATCATCTTACGTGTAGTGTACGTGTAAACCCTTAGGCTTCTAAAATATTAAAAGAAAATCAATTAAAAATATGTGTGGCTGGGTGTATTCAATCACAGGGGCTACGTCACAGCAGTGCAAGGCTTTACCAATGAGCTACAAGTGTTTTCTTATTGTTCAAAAGCAAATCAAATTTATATCTTGTGCTCAGGCTTAGGTATTCCTTTCTGTATTTTGGAAAAAATTTGTACAGAAAGTGTAGGGTTGTTACACGGTTATTATAGATAGACACATATGCATCCTGATATTCGTCATGCTTACTATGTTCAAATATTCGCTACAGTTTTATATTTGGTATCTGTTTGATATATAGACATCACATGACATGTTCACGACCCACTACTTGACTCATTACTTGGATCCAGTTACTAATACCAACAATCCTGACTTGTTGTCCTGACGGACGTTACTTGTTGTCTGCATAGACGAAAACCTGTACCTGCTTTATCTTGTGTTGGTATTATAGCAATACCTGACTTGAACACTAACCTGGAGGTAAAGGGGAAATTAAGAATGTAACCGAAACGTAACTCAAAAGACTATTATTACACATTTGCCGTTTTTCTAGGCATTATGGAATATCCTGTTTGCCGTTTTTCCGGGCATTACGAAATATCATGTTTGCCATTTTTCTGGGTGTTATGGAATAATTAAATGTTTGCCGTTTTTCGGGCGTTACGGAATATCCTGTTTGTCGTTTTTCCGGGCGTTACGGAATAATCCTGTTACCGTAGTCCCGTAGGGAATGAACGGGATATAGACTGATGAGTTACGATGGGAATTACATTAATTGATTTTAAAGACTTTTAATATAGATAACCTAGAAGCCCAGTTTTAGGTTACACATCATATGCACACAAGTACCTCACTGTTTATATGTTGTTGATTTATATTCATGTTTACATATCTTGTTACATCCTGATTATTACTGCTATTTTGGTATTATGATGCACTGACATCTGGGTTTTGCATGGCCCAGTTCCTCTATCTTTATCGCAGGCTGAACAAGAGTACTTTAACCGTAAAGCCGAACAGTGAGGAATTATAATTAGAGATGTTTAGTTTGGTTATTTTTTCCGCAGTTTCATTCTTGATGTGAGCCCATATTGGGACAATTTTTAGATGTTGTTTATTGGTTTTGATTCGTTTCCGCTTATACATTTTTCTTGACTCTATTTATTGTGACAAATGGACATGTACTAGATATCTTTTATATTTTTCTGTTCTTGATATTCTATAGACAACCATAATATGACTGTGGAGGGATGTTTCCTAGCCATATGTAGCATGGTTGGCTCTGTCACGTGCCGTAGTTTGCGCATTCTGGGAAGCGGGGCATGACAAGAAGCGGCAAAAATGTCCACTAAAATGAACCAGATGGCCCTTCTGATCCATAATATGGCTGGAATGATGGTCCATTCGGAACCTCTAGCAGATGAAACGCCTGTAGTCACTTTTAAAGACAAGGGTGACATTTTAAAGCCTCTGCGAGCCTCATCAACGGCTGAGGAGAAAATGATCCCAAAGTAAAACTGGACGCATATATCGCTTAGCAAATCAAAGCTCATTATGTCAGTGAAGCCGCAAATAGGTCAATCAAGACTGGTCGACCGTATCCGGCGTGCTACGATCAAATACAGTACCTGACAGAATATATACTTCTGACGTTCCACATATACAAAGGAACCGGGAACTCTCGCCAGCACATCGTACAATTTAAATCCATGTGCGGCAATACTGGAGAAAATGATATACTTCTCCTTCAACAGTTCGTCAGCAGTCTGGCAGGCATTGCGTTCGAATGGTATGCAGAACCCCCAAATGACTCCGTGAATACCTTTGACGAGATGGAGATACTCTTCTGTCAGAGATTCGCTACTGTGAATAAACGCACTACCATAACGACGTTGGTTAATGAAAAAGTTAGACCGAATGAGACCTGGGTTCAATATGCTACCCGATGGCGAAATCTCTGGTCAAAATGCGACTAACGCATCAACGAAACTGCAGCCGTGGGATTGTTCATAGCCACCCTTGACCAAAATTCAAAGGCGTTCCCATATATGTCTCTTTTCAAGCCGACGACCTTCCAAGAACTCATGGATAAAATGGCTCGATTGGATCAGATGGGTCAAGACTCTTTCTCATCCGATGAAGATGTATGAAAAGCAAAAGCAATGTGGCGTTTGTCGCCAACGCTCAACAAAAAATGAGCGGCTCCGAAGCAATCTGTCGCCAAAACAGCGACAACACGAGTTCCACCCTTCGAAAGATTAGGGCGCGAATACTCGCTCCCTCGGGATATATGCATCCAGATGGTCCTTTTTTCAAAAAACAGGACGGATGTTAAGGGACCTGCAAACGGGTCCTACAATCAAGTGGAATATCCCTCTTAAACAAAAAAAAACTATGGGAGGGATGTGAAATCCATGTCCCACTCCGAATCAGACGATGAGGGGAAAACCCCCTAAATCAAGTTCATTCTTTCAAGGAAGAGAAAGACTCGGCAGAAGGAATGACATGATATCTCGTTTCTTCGTATATGAAGAAGATGCTCCATCGGTATCAGAAAGAGACATTGATGAGCAGGGGGCAGGTGCCGTGTAAAATGCCCGATATTTCCCGCAAAATAACCCGATTGCTGCAATGGTAATATAAGCAGTCCAAGAGGGTGAAGATATCCTAAAGCATGAAGTGTCCATGCATACAAAGGACAGGCAGCAGCGTCTCGGCCAGTAAGCGTTGAAAGGGATGAGTTATGCAACTTTCTGACCAAATGGTAAAAATGGACCGAAACGTCCCTAAACTAGTGTGTTGCCTCAAACATGGCGCATCGCCCCAAATACGGCGATATCCTCCCTTGAGATCTATATTGCAATCGAACTCTCAACGGCGAGAGTTGCAACTCAAGTCCTGCCGGCTACACAGCTACTCCAGCGATGAAGCCACCCCCAAGTCCCACCGGCAAACAGATGGGTCACCTGCGGTGAAACTACTTTCGAGAGTTCCATCATTCACAAAAAAACGGTATGTCCACGAGTGAAATGGGCACGGATGAAAACCCGAAAGGGCGCCATGAGTAAAAACAGCAGGATTGCCGGCAAGTTTGTGAAAACCCGAAAGGGCGCAATCTTATTTTAAAAAATTTTAAAAAGGAGCAAAAGAAAAATGGTATGTCCACAAGCAAAATGGGCACGGATGCAAACCCGAAAGGGTGCCGTGAGTAAAAACAGTAGAACTGCCGGCGAGTTTGTGAAAACCCGAAAAGAACGCAAACTCGTAAAATAAAAAATTCGTGTGCACTAGCAAGGTCCTCTCGACCTTGTGAAGAGAAAATACCTGCATGAGATCCTTACAACTCACAAAGGAGCAACACATTTAGGAATCCCCACGATTCCTATGGAGAAATTACACTTGCGAGATACTCATGACTCGTAAGAAGAATTCCCCCTGTGAGACCTTCACGGCTCATAAGATTCAAAAGCCTTAAGCTACAGGGATCTAAACCTGTTCTTAAGCCGTCATATTCCCCTAATGTTGCCCTACATGCGGTCCTATATTGACTCTTGTATACAATCCACGGGCATAAATAAATATATCCCCCACCAAGTTTCACCAATAGCAAGAAATGTCCCCGTATGGTGAACAACACTTGTAAGTCCTCTTGACTTATAAGAAGAAAATACTTTTGTAAGATCTTTACGACTTACAAAGGAAAATATCACTTAGGAATCCCCATGATTCCTAAAGAGAAAACACTCCTACAAGATCCTCTCGACTCATAGGGAGAAATACCTTTATGAGATCTTTACGGCTCATAAAATCAAAAAGCCTTAGTCGACAGGATCCTAACCCTGTTTGCTAATCCACCTTTGTTCAAATCAGCAAAGGCAAATGATGAGTCGCTCCTGGAAATATTCCAGTCATAGCGATGATGATGCCTAAAAAGGTATCAAACTTCAAGTCCTCTCACGGCAAATGATGATTCGCTACTGAAAATATTCCAGTCGTAGTGATACAGATGGCAAAATTGGTATCAGGACCCAAGTCCCCGACTTGCGAACAAATCAGCGAGCAAAAAAAATGCATATGAAATAGCCTAAATGATGGGGAAACTCGCAATAAAAATCGACGAGCAAAAAATATATGCATATGAAACAGCCGAAATGTTTAGGCAACTCGCAATAAAAAATAGCGAGTAAAAAATTGATATAGCCGAAATGATTGGGGACCGTGATAAATAGCCGAAATGATTGGGCAATCGCAACTTTCGCGATATAAAAACTGAAAAGATAGAGCATCGCGGAAAGAAATAAAAAAATGAAAATGAAACTTTTCTGTCCTGCAGGTAGGTCCACACCGACCACTGCATACAATCCATGGGCACAAATGAAAGAAAAAGTACCATATTTTCCCGCCAGGCTCCGTCAAAGGGAGAGCCAGATCTTAATGGCAACATGTACAGCCTAGAGGTCATCCCGACGTTCTTCTCATTTCGACAGGACGCAGATGCAACGTCAATAAATCTCCAAGGAGCCAAAACAAAAAAGGAGTGATGGCAAAATCCTAACTCCGTCTCGACATGCTTCTCATGCCAGCAGAATGCAGACGCAACGTTAATAAGGACCCAAGGGCCAAATCAAAGTGGAGCGATGGTATATTCCTAGCTCCAGATCTTGACGGCGACATCTATAGCTTAGAGATCGACTCGACGTGCTTCTCATGCCAGCAGGGTGCATATGCGACGTCAACAAAGACTTAAGGGTCGAATAAAAAAGGAGTGATGTCAAAATCCTAACTACAGCTCGACGTGCTTCTCATGCCAGCAAAATACAGACACAATGTCATCAAAGACCCAAGGGTCGAACAAAAAAGGAGTAATGGAAAAATCCCAGCTTCAGCTCGACGTTCCATCTCGGTGCAGACGCGACGTCAACAAAGGCTCCAAGGAGCCAAATCAAAAAAGGGTGATGGAAAAATCCTAAGTCCAGCTCGACGTGCTTTTCATGCCAGCAGGATGTAGACGCAATGTCATCAAAGACCCAAGGGTCAAACAAAAAAGGAGTAATGGCAAAATCCCAGCTCCAGCTCTACGTTCCTTCTCGGTGCAGATGCGATGTCAACAAAGGCTCCAAGAAGCCAAATCAAAAACGAGTGACGGCAAAATCCTAACTCCAGCTCAATGTGCTTCTCATGCCAGCAAGATGCAGATGCAACGTCAACAAAGACCTAAGGGTCAAATCAAAGTGGAGCGATAGCATATTCCTAGCTCCAGATCTTGATGGCGACATCTACAGCCTAGAGATCGACTCGACGTGTTTCTCATGCCAGCAAGGTGCGGACGCGACGTTAACAAAGACCTAAGGGTCGAACAAAAGAAGAGTGACAGCATATCCCAAGCTTTAGATCTCGATGGCAATACTTACAGCATAGAGGTCATACAGATGTCTACCCTACTACAGCAAAGAATCGGCTCGACATCGTCAAAGCAACAACGAAGTGACGGCATATTCCTGATTTCGGGTCTTGACGGCAATATATACAAAGCCTAAAGACTATTAGAGATAGTTCCACCCCAGAAGGGTACGGTTATAACTCATCGGGGCTCCAAATTGAGCCCAACCTCAAGTAAAATGCGTCATGGCAAAAACCTAACGCTTGTTCTTCCAACGGTAATATGACCTAAGAATATCATTTGAAGACGTTTTGTCCAGCCTCTGAAGGGATCAGAGACACGACAGTCGCGGGGCTACTCGAACAGCGGCTTAAAGACTGCATATCGAGGAATATATCAGCCAACGCGATGGTACCACGTACGAAAACCCTGGTACCATAAACCTAACGAACCCCTATTTAAAAAGGGGGTTATCTATATTTCACGTTAGGATATGCCTGCGAGATCCTCTCGACTCGTCTCGACTCGTAGGGAAAACATCTTTATGAGACTATCACGGCTCATGAAGGTGAAAAGGCTTAGGCGACGGGGATATCAACATGTTTCCAAAGCACTGTGGCCCTACAAGTAGGTCCAAATTGATTCTTGTATACTATCTACGGGCCACATTCTCCAAAGTCGCATACCGATGAAGAGAAGAAACCACTTACGAGTCCTCTCAACTCGTAAGGGGAAAATTCTCTTGTGAGATCCTTACGACTCTCAAGAGAAAACACACTTAGGAGTTCTCACGACTTCTAAGGAGAAAGACACCTACGAGATCCTCTCAACTCGTAGGGAGAAAAGTCTTTATGAGACCCTCATGGCTCATAAAGTTGAAAAGCCTTAGGTGACAGATCTAAAACCTGTTTTTTAAGCCATCGCTGCCCTATAAGGAGGTCGAAATTGACTCTTGTATACTATCCACGGGCCACATTCACCAATAAAGTAAAAATGCTCTTACAGGTCCTCACGACTCGTAAGGAGAAAATACCGAAGTGAGATTCTTACGAATCACGAAGGTGATGAACACTTAGAAATCCTCACGATTTCTAGGGAGAATACGCACCTATGAGATCCTCACGACTCATAAGGAGAAAAACTTTCTTAAGACTCTTACGACTCATGAAGATAAAAAAGTCTTAGGCTACAAGGATCCTAAATTTGTTTCCTAAACCATCAATTCTATGTCCATGCATAACTCTGCACTACTTCACCCACGTACATACTTATGTAGGCAAAGTAGTGGGGGCATTTGTTCCCGCCCAATTTTTTGGCTAAGAGCTATTTGTTCGCTTATAAAAAAAGGAGAGAAGATAGAGGGAAAAAATTCCCACAGTTTGGCATCACGTGTTAAACACGTGAACGCTTATATGTAAAGCATATAAGAGCTGGAAGCAAATAACAAAAAGGGCAAACAGGCCTCGCGTGTTAAATACGTGAGCGCTCATATGCAAAGCATATGAGCGCTAAGCATAAATAACCAAAAGCCAAATAGGGCGCACGTGTTAAACATGTGAGCGCTCATATGCAAAGCATATGAGCGCTGATTGGTGTCCAAAAATTGTAAGTTTACCGTAATCAGAAACGGCGTCGCTTTGCAGCTAGCCGGTGAGTACGGGTCGATCCACAGAGATGGGTAAATTTCTTTAATATGTTTTAACGAGTTGATTCAAGGTGTTGTTTTGGTTGGTTTATGAAAATCTAGATCTATCAATCAATTAAATTAATCTAATTTAAAGTCTTGCTAGGGTTAGGCTTAGGGGAAGTTTTGGAGATTTACGTTTTCCCCACCGCTTTCAATGCCTTCTTTTTTAGATCTATTAGATGTTACGGTAATTATCAATAAAGTGAATCCAAATCTTTTGGGAAGATGTTTCTTCATCTAGATTTGTATCCTTCCTTTGTTGATAATTACCCTAACCCCCATGGAAAACGCGCGCAACCGGCCTTTTATACTACGGTTCACCGTTACCTCGAGGGGTAGGGTGCCGTAGGGAGCAGTTGTGCGCGTATGCAAGGAGTTCTAATTCATTAGGTGAATGTGGCATTGAAAGGGGTGAGAGATCTCATCTCTCAACTCTTTCCCTAAGGCTAACCCTAACAAGCGAGGAGATTACTCGCTCATTAGGGGATGAGAAAACATTTTAATTAAAAGAACAGAAATAAAATTACTTACTAATTCGATGGATCCCTCCAAGCAAGAAGACAGAATAGATCTGAATATAACTCCTAGAAATTCTGAATTTTATTTATTGAAAAGAGGCATAGGTTTTTACAGATCTGGAAATACAATTTATAGGAAAACATAAAAACTAGGGTTACAGACTCTCGTAGACATGAAATTACAGATTTGCCCTCGAAAGATCCTAACATCTGCACCGACTCAACAGCACAGAAAAATTGCACCGACACGGGCCTTATATGGCCGCGGAACCGCGGCGCCAGGCTGGGTTTGACCGCGGTTCCGCGGCCAAAGAATGGAGTTGGGCCCTGAACTTTTTGTACTTGGTTCAGAGGTTCTTGGGCTCTTTATTTTTATATGTATTTTCTCTGTTGGGCTTCTTATTCTCCTCCAGATGTTTCAGTGAATACTTGTAGCGATCTTTTAACCGTTCACTTGACATTTTGGACCTTGCACTGTTCTTCGACTAGGCTTGACTAGGATCCGTCTACTTGTTCGTCAAAGGTCCCTTTTCTGTATCAGCTTTCGTCTTTTTCACTGTATCCGCATCCAAGCCCTGTATCCTGTAACATGTATCAAAAGTGCGTCAAGAGTACCTGTTTATTTATAAAAAGAATAAGAATAGGGGAATGAATAATACAATATTATAGTCTGAACAAATACCCCCAAACTTACCTTTTGCTCGTCCTCGAGCAAACTTATTTTTTATTCACTAAAATCCTAACCACACTTTCGCAGGGAAACGCGATTGCACTGAGCTCGTGCAACAAGCCGTTAAACCTCTAGGTGTCCCTAGCAGGAGGAGTGTTGTCTCCTGAGGGTTTTCAGCAGATTACACCCACAAAATCCTATCAATTCGACCTATTAACTTTAGTTCTCCATTTAGGTTTTCTAACAAGGCATTCTATTATCATCAACCTGCAAATTATCCACCCATATTCTTCACATTTCCTCATTATTTAACTTAAGATTATATATGTTATGTAGACCTACTTAGCTTTCAGCATCTCTTAAGTCTTCCTTCTAGGATTTCATCTCCACTTAGGAATTTCTATCAACTCTATTAAAGTTATAAGTTCTATCTTTCATTCCTTTCTCTTATCTAAATTCCAATCACATACCCCACGTGTGTGTATAGATCACCCCTACACTTGGAAATTCAAATCAAGCAATCGTACTCTCGTCCATTGTCCCAAGCACTTATTAATTCGTGAATTTTGAATTTCGCTTACACATCCTTCATGCGACTGTTAATACTTCTTGAGGTACCAACAACCGATTACAAGATGCGTTAGCACTTTAAAGCGTACTTCCTAGTTTTTTTTTTTGCAACACCCAAGGCTTTAGCAGTGACTCCCAAACCAGTTGGTCTAAGGCACTAGGTGATAAGGCACCCTTGCTAAATATTTTTCTATTTTTTACAGCCTTAAGTAATCACAAAAACCAGTGTCCATTTTTTTTTATTCACTTTTTTTTTCTTTCATTTTCATTGTACTAAGGACTTTAGACAAGAGCATTTCAAGGTCTCTTCTACTATTCCAAGTTTCAAGGTGCGTGATTGTGCATGTTGTAGGGTATACGTTTTCAGAATCTAGACTTAAGCTAGGAACTATTTTTCAAACTTATACTCTAATAAGAACATCAATACTCTTCTCTCATTTTGACTTAGCCCAAGAAGTGAACCCAAAATTTGCCTATTTCTAAATAAACTACAAGGCATATACTCTCTACCATTAAACTTTAAGGAAGCTTATCTTTAGGGTTTTTAATTTACTAAGTCTAAGATCTAGTTGTTCCTAGCCAGTTAACCTATTTTTCAAACTCAAGTCAATTAGCCAAAATTGAATACATTAATTTTTATAATTTTTGAAATTTTTCAATTTTTTTATGGGTTTTCACGTAAGTATGCAAATGCAAAAATATGTACAAATGAATGCGAAGGAAGAAGACGTACCGAGCATACCCCCAAACTTGAACTTGACAGTGTCCTCACTGTCATACTAAACCAAGAGGGTCAAAATGTCGGCACACCCCTGTTTATTTATTTACAATTTTTTTTATTGTTAAGAAAAACACAGAATATATACAAAAAGGCCCTCCCCCAAACTTCATTTAAACTATGTTAGACATTACTGCCAAACTTTGCCTAGACCAAACGTCAACACCAACCAGTTGAAAATTTTATCAGTAAAGAGTATTGGTTGGTGGAAGAATAAGTTGTAGCGATCTGCAAAGAATTAGGAAAGGTAGAAGTAGAGGTATGGAAGGTGTGGAGGTAAATATACAGGCGATGGTGATACATCAAAACGAGAATGTAACTGATCAGCAATCAGTGGAATGTTGGCATTCTCGTAGCTTAATAAAAGAAATGGGGGTATTTCAACTTCTAAAGGAGGTTGACTCACCACAATATCCCCAAGATGTTCCTGTGGGTCCTCTATTGACTCGGCATCATCCATCAATTGTATATGATATTCAATTATGAGGGAACTTATCTCCTCGATGTCCGCCGTAGTCCAATCGAAAACTTGCCGCCTATCTTGTAAGACCATTAAGAGGGCGTTCTCTTGCTCGAGGGCTAGAGAGGCCGATATGATAATGGGAAAGGTCTCATTCTCACCTATATAAGCAAATCTAAGGTGAGACGGCAAGGGCGTGAGTTCGAGTTTCGGAGGTGAAAAAATCATTGCGGAATCTACCTCGAACTCAAAGGACTCCAACACAGGTTCGAAATCACTGCAAACAACCGATTCGGATGGCTCGACTGACTCATCCAAAAATTCAAACGACTCATATTCGGGCTGTGAGTCGTCATCATCCAAAAAAGTGAAACATTCATAATCAACATCGGTTGTGTCAACGGTGGTAAGCTCAAGGAGGGACGCACTAGTGGCGTCAAAACTGTTTTCATTAAACAAGAATCTTTCAAGCTCGCAGTCCTCCTGCGTGATTTCGTGAATAGAGCAAACTTCTCGTGTACTAGTTTTAGGCACGGGGGGCAGACTTCCCATCTTATAAATATTGAACTCACTAGACATTTTCCCAATGGATAGAGTCATGGAGCCATTGCGACAGTTTATTACAGCATTGGAAGTGGCCAAAAATGGTCGACCTAGGATCACCGGAATTTGGTTTCTTGGGTTAGCAACAGGTTGTGTATCCATAACAATAAAATCAACGGGGAATATGAACTCCCCGACTTTGATCAACACATCCTCTAGTTGACCCCTTGGATGGGTGATTGATCGATCAGCCATTTGGAGAGTACAACGAGTGGGTTTCAACTCTCCAACCCCTAATTGTTCGTACACGGAGTAGGGATTCAGGTTAACACTAGACCCAAGATCTAAAAGTGCTCGATTAATTTTCTTATCCCCAATTGTGATGGAAATCGTAGGACAGCCGGGGTCCTTTCGTTTTTGGGGTAAGGTTTGATGGTGGTTAATAGCATTGCTCACTGCACTAGCCACTAGCACTTTCTTGGGTACTTGAGAAGCTTTTCTCTTTGAGGTGCATAAGCCCTTTAAGATTTTCGCGTATGAAGGGACTTGTTGGATTGCATCAAAGAGAGGTATATTTATGCTAACCTGCTTAAACAACTCCACAATCTTCTCCACTTGTGCAGTTGGTTTATTAGGACTCAACCTGTTTGGAAATGGTGCATTTTGAAAATTAGTTGAGTCAAATGTCTGTGGAGTAGACTGTGGATTAAGAACGGTTCCCGGTGTAGATGTGTTCGTGTTGTGAGAAATGGGTCCGTTCGAAGTAGAAGACGTAGAGCCGCGTGAAGGGTGGAGAATAGGCTCTAAAGAGAAAGGTGAAGAAGAAAGTGAAGAAAATGAAGAAGGGGAAGGTGACGATGGAGAAGAAGAAGAAGAACCACCGGCGGGGATGTCATCACTAGTTCCCACATTATTTTGCAACACTCTTCCGGATCTCAACGTGGTCACCGCATTCACATTGTGATTGTGATATGCGTTTTGTGGGTGACCGGGATTTGGCAATGGTTGAGATGGAAGCTTTCCCTTTTCTCTCTCGCTCAACGCAGCAGTTAATTGTGCAATTTGTGCCTCAATAGATTTGATACTTTGATCGTGTGAGGCATTGTTATTCATTAAAGATTGAACATAACCTTCAAATCTTGCTGCGGATTCTGTAGATTGCTTGAGAAATGCTTCTAGACTTTTCTCGAGCGAGATAACCTTATCATCATTAGGTTGAACCAAATTGTTCGTTTGATTTGCATAAGGTTGTTGTTGGAAAGGTTGCTGGTTTTGAGTTTGTAAAGGTGCTTGTTGTTGTTGTGGAGGAGGAGGTCTTTGAAAATTATTATTTCCTTGGACTTGTTGATTTTGGTTCCAAGCGAAATTTGGGTGACTCCTCCACCCCTGATTGTATGTCGAAGAGTACGGATCATTTCTTTGTCGTTGCTGGAATGCAGCATTGACTTGATCCTGTCCTTGAATAGGTGCATTATAAGGACACTCTTCGGTTAGATGCGATGGATTCGCACAACAAGCACAAACAGTTCGTGTGGGTAGAGTAGGGGCAGGAGAAGACGATGAGATTTTGGTCTCAATAGCTTCTAGCTTTTTCATAAGTGAGGCCGTCTCGGCCTTCATAGCAATCGACATATCTATTTGATGTATGCCTGCCCTAGATTGACCAACAGAAGAAGATGCTGTGGTCTTAGTACTCTCCCACTGAATTGTTTGCTCACTAAGATCCTCAAGAAACTGCCATGCTTCGTCACTAGACTTGGAGAGAAAATGACCTTGACATATTGTTTCTAGCAACTGCTTCGTTGCTGCGTTCAATCCCTTGTATAATGTTTGGCAAAGTTGCCAACTTTCGATCCCATGATGAGGGCATTGAACAAGTAGGTCTTTAAATCTCTCGAAACACTTCCAAAATGGTTCGGAAGGAAGCTGTGAAAATTATATAATCTCGTTACGGATTCTAGCAGTTTTGTGATGAGGATAGAACTTTTTCAGAAAAGCTCTTACAAACTCGTCCCAATTTCTAATGGAATGTGATGCGGTGCTGTATAGCCACTTCTCGGCTAGGTCACATAAGGTAAAAGGAATGACCCTTAGCCTTATCGCGTCATCACTTAATTGGGTTGTTTTCATCATGGCGCAAACGTTTTGGAATTTATTAATAAAAATATACGCATCTTCAGATTCCAGACCATGAAATTTTGGCAGCATATTGATGAAATGTGGTTTTATTTCAAAATTATCCCCATTTGCCGGTGGGGGTGAAAGACATGTGGGTAAAGAAGTGCGGATGGGGTAGAAGAGATCCTGGAGCGCAACTCGTGCGGGCGCTACAACAGGCGGTAGATTCGGGTTATTCGCACCTAACGGAGGTGGAATCATTCCCGTCGGTAAGGTATCATTGGGGTTGATTCCCGACATACCTTCGAAAGAATTTGAGGGTGGAGGTAAGGAAATGGAGGGAATTTCGACGAAGGGTTCGTCGAAGGGTTCGTCGGTCGGTACCAACGAAACACGGACTAATCGGGCGTTAGTATCCCTAGTCCAAAGTGACTTACACTAAAGGAGTAGTGTAGTCAGAAAAAAAGGAAAAAACAGAATGTGGGGGTAAGATAACGTCAATGGAGGGAAGTAGTGGAAGTGAGTAACAAGATTTCTTTAGCGAAAAGTTGCAAGTTTTGAAAAGATTTTTCCCTTTTTTTTATTTATGTGAGAGTTTTGCAAAGAAGTTTTTGAAAAGGGACTCGTGACACAAATGTATCAACCACACATGCACAATCAGGCCTAGATCTAGGGTCACCTAGGTCTGCTAGACAGCTCCTAACTAGGGCTAGAAATAGGACCTCAAACCGCCTCTTCACGGACAAGTACGGCCAGGTAAGTGGGAAGGAACCACCACTACAGTGGGACTAATTAATAACCACTAGCCTAGACACCGCAATGTCGGTTAGGATAAACGGTCGATGTCTATACTAGTCCTTTTCCTATTGAGCTCGATGTCCTTAGGTCTGAGTCTAGTCTTTTTTAATTAATTGTGGTCGATGCAAAATGCTTTAGGTGTTTTCTGGGGTCCTGGGAAGGGTGATGAAATCCCCACCCAATCTGAGTTTGGTCAATTAGCCCCTTAAGGTCCGGTTAAATTATACAAAACAATAAAATTTCACTTGCAATCAATTTTTAGCGCGGCGCAAAGAAACCTGCAGAAATCTGTTATTTAGAAGGGGGAGAAAGACTTTTTAGCGCAAAAAACCCTGCAGAAAATTTTTACAGAAAGATATATGGTAGGTTGCAGAGGGGAGGATGAGAAAACAAACCAGCAAATTTTCAGGTGCTGACGTGGCCAAGGCGCGGCGGAACCGCGGTCTGGGACCCCCTTTTGCGGCGGAAACGCGGCTGAGTAGTGGGATCGGGCTCTGGAAAAAATTCTGATGTTCTGTACTTGCAATTCTTCTCTGTTCTTATGTACCAAATTCTGTTTTGCCCTCTGTAAAATTCCAGATCCGCGATTCGTCGCTGTTCCTGCAAGATTCAAAAGATACACCCTTCAAACAGATCAAAAATTGATAATTTTTGTATTTTTTATATTTTCAGATTTTTATAATTTCTTTTAAAATTTATATCAACCCAAAAATTCACAAAAAGAAATATTACGCCATCCCCGGCAACGGCGCCATTTGATTGGTGTCCAAAAATTGTAAGTTTACCGTAATCAGAAACGGCGTCGCTTTGCAGCTAGCCGGTGAGTACGGGTCGATCCACAGAGATGGGTAAATTTCTTTAATATGTTTTAACGAGTTGATTCAAGGTGTTGTTTTGGTTGGTTTATGAAAATCTAGATCTATCAATCAATTAAATTAATCTAATTTAAAGTCTTGCTAGGGTTAGGCTTAGGGGAAGTTTTGGAGATTTACGTTTTCCCCACCGCTTTCAATGCCTTCTTTTTTAGATCTATTAGATGTTACGGTAATTATCAATAAAGTGAATCCAAATCTTTTGGGAAGATGTTTCTTCATCTAGATTTGTATCCTTCCTTTGTTGATAATTACCATAACCCCCATGGAAAACGCGCGCAACCGGCCCTTTATACTACGGTTCACCGTTACCTCGAGGGGTAGGGTGCCGTAAGGAGCAGTTGTGCGCGTATGCAAGGAGTTCTAATTCATTAGGTGAATGTGGCATTGAAAGGGGTGAGAGATCTCATCTCTCAACTCTTTCCCTAAGGCTAACCCTAACAAGCGAGGAGATTACTCGCTCATTAGGGGATGAGAAAACATTTTAATTAAAGGAACAGAAATAAAATTACTTACTAATTCGATGGCTCCCTCCAAGCAAGAAGACAGAATAGATCTGAATATAACTCCCAGAAATTCTGAATTTTATTTATTGAAAAGAGGCATAGGTTTTTACAGATCTGGAAATACAATTTATAGGAAAACATAAAAACTAGGGTTACAGACTCTCGTAGACATGAAATTACAGATTTGCCCTCGAAAGATCCTAACATCTGCACCGACTCAACAGCACAGAAAAATTGCACCGACACGGGCCTTATATGGCCGCGGAACCGCGGCGCCAGGCTGGGTTTGGCCGCGGTTCCGCGGCCAAAGAATGGAGTTGGGCCCTGAACTTTTTGTACTTGGTTCAGAGGCTCTTGGGCTCTTTATTTTTATATGTATTTTCTCTGTTGGGCTTCTTATTCTCCTCCAGATGTTTCAGTGAATACTTGTAGCGATCTTTTAACCGTTCACTTGACATTTTGGACCTTGCACTGTTCTTCGACTAGGTTTGACTAAGATCCGTCTACTTGTTCGTCAAAGGTCCCTTTTCTGTATCAGCTTTCGTCTTTTTCACTGTATTCGCATCCAAGCCCTGTATCCTGTAACATGTATCAAAAGTGCGTCAAGAGTACCTGTTTATTTATAAAAAGAATAAGAATAGGGGAATGAATAATACAATATTATAGTCTGAACAAGCGCTGAAAATAAACAGGCTAAAACCCACACTAGGGGTCACGTGTTAAACACGCGAGTTCCCTTACCGCATTCTTTTGGCAGTGCTCACATGCAAAGCATGTGAGCGCCGCTATTTAAATAGAATTGAATTCTATATAGAATTAAATTCTATTTTTGGGAAATATTTTGCCTGATCTTTCTAATATGGAAAGATCTTTCTCTAACAGAGAATCTTGGATTTAAAATCCAATTGTGATAAAATATCACCAATTAAACCATCTAATAGAATTAAATTCCATGTGAGAAATATTTCCCCGATCTTCCTAAAATAAGAGAGATATTTTCTGTTAAACAGAACTAAATTTTATGGTTAGGAAAATATTTCCTTATCTTGTTAAACTAACAAAATATTCATATGATAGAATAAAATTCCATCTTAGAAAAATATTTTCTAATCTTGTTAAACTAACAAGATATTCATATGATAGAATAAAATTCTATTTTAGGAAAATATTTCCTAATCTTGTTAAACTAACATGATAATCATATGATATAATATAATCCTAATCTTGTTAAATTAACAAGATACTCAAATGATAGAATAAAATTCTATTTTAGGAAAATATTTCCTAATCTTGTTAAACTAACAAGATATTCATATGATAGAATAAAATTCTAATCTTGTTAAACTAATAAGATATTCATATAATAGAATAAAATTCTAATCTTGTTAAACTAACAAGATATTCATATGATAGAATAAAATTCTATCTTAGGAAAATATTTTCTAATCTTGTTAAACAAACAAGAAATCTTTTCTGTTAAACAGAGAGCTTTTGGATTAAAAATCCAACGGTGAATAAAATTCACCAATTAATCTAAAAGATCATTTTTGATTGATTATGAAATCAATCATGATCTCTCAATGAAAGATTTTCTTAACAAATTGATTTTTTCTTTTCTCCTATAAATAGGAGTAAGGAGATTAAATCTAAAAAAAGAGATACCCCCTCATAAGCTTCTGTAAAATATATAGAAGCCTCTCTAAAAGCTTAGACAAAAAAAAAAGAACAGAGAATTTAATACTCAAAGAAGAAGATCTTCTTCCTCAAAACCCTAGGTAAAGAAAAAATAGAGATCAAAATATCTCCTTTACCTATCATATCACATCTAAGGGTTTAACACTTTTAAAAGAACTTAATTCTTTCTCTGGATCTGAGATCCACAAGACAAGTCTTCCACAAGTTGAGAATTTAATTCTTATCGGGAAGATCTTGTTCTTGAGAATCAAACATTCAAGGAAGAACAAATTTAAACAGAAAGAAGATGGAGTTCATAATACTCCAGAAACTTAGTTCTTTCAAATCAAGAACTTAGTTCTTCAAAACCCCGATCCAAGATCCTCACAATAGTGATCTTGATGATCGTTAATAGTCAAAATACCATTAACAGAGGTTTAACCTCTCTGAAAACATGAACAGAAAAATATGGATAAAAGAACACGGAGAATATGGAGTCCATAATACTCTAGGAACTTACCTTCAAATCAAGAACTTAGTTTTTTAAGAACATGATCCCAGATACTCAAAATAGTGATGTTGGTGATCGTTAATAGTCAAAATACTATCAACAGAGATTTAAGTTCTCTAAAAATATCAACAAAGATTAAATCTCCAAAAAGAACTCGGTGCCTCACATGAAAAGCACGTGAGCACCCAAGGCCAAGTTATATAACGCCTCACGTAAAACACACGTGAGCGCCTAAAAAAGTTAGTGCTTAGCACCAGTGCAGCGCCAAAACTCAGCGCCTCACGTGAAATACACGTGAGCGCCAAACTTCGGCGTCTCACGTGAAACACACGTGAATGCCACAAAAGGCTAGTGCTTAGCACTATTATAGCACCTCACGTGAAACATATGTGAGCGCTATATGTAACTAAGTGTTTAGCACTGCTAGGTAGTACAGAAACCCGGTCTTAGCCCAAATTAGCTAAGTTTCCTGAGGTTAAATCTCTTTGATTTTTCAAGAGATCCCATATGCTCGTGATTTCCAAATTAATTTTAGTCTTAAACATGACTAATGATCTTTCATTGATAATATCCAAAATGATATTCATCCCATATCTCCTAAGGTAATCTTATTCTCAAATAAGGCTAATGATTCTTAGATGATCCACCATGATCTTTCCCTCAAATATGGGATTTGGTTAAAGGGTACATCTCTTCACACCTCTGATATATGTCATTGTAATTCCTCAACGTCTTCAGAGAGGTGGCAGGTCCCGACAACCAACAACTCCTTTCCCGTCCCAACTTGATATAAAATTTCATCAAGACAAGGAATGATATATCCCATATTGATGCACATCCAAATTGACGTGCACACCTCAAATTGGGCCGCACCCTAAATTAAGCGCATCCCATATCACCATCGTTCACTTTGCCTCGTAACAAATACACGTGCGCGCAAGATGAATGTTGGACCGAAATGTCCTTAAACTAACATTCGTCCCCAAAACGAGAATGTTGGACCGAAATGTCCGTAAACTAACACTCATCCCCAAAACGGGAATGTTGGACCGAAATGTCCTTAAACTAATACTCATCCCCAAAACGGGAATGTTGGACCGAAATGTTGTTAAAATAATACTCGTCTCCAAAATGGGAATGTTGGATCGAAACGTCCTTAAACTAATATTCTCCCCAAACACGGCGATAATGGACCGAAACGTCCTTTAACTAATATTCGCTCCTAACATGGCGATGTTGGACCGTGATGTCCTTAAACTAATATAATTGAGCACATATGTTCACTTGTTTCTAAGTTGATTTTAGTCTCAAATATGATTAACGATCCTTAGATCAAACTCAAATATCTTCTGAATGGATAGACCTCACAAATGTGAAAAATACGTCCTAAGTTTATTCCCGTTGGCAAACCAAGCTACCAACGTAGATCCCGTCAAGCAAATACTTGACTCAAACCCAAATATCAAATATACGGATTTAGACTAATCCGCGCCGTACGGGCGACGACATAAATTAGTCTCCGTATACAATTCACGGGCAACCCAAAATAAAACAAACACAGCACGACACGAAGTAAACCACCGGAGAAGGAGAAAGTGGTTATCTGCAAGGGCTTGCGCCTACAGGGAAGAGCGTCCCCACAATAAAAAAACCTCACAAATGAGTGGGAATCTGATAAAGTCTGCAACAACGGTTGCATCTCTCCAAACCTCCGATATATGGTGCCATAAATCAACTTAGTATCATCGAAGAGGTGGATGGATATGTCCAAATAGTATCTGCCCCCAAATTCAGGCGAGACGTTCCGACGTCTCGGTCTCTGTTTTTCGGCGGTGAACAGACCTAAGGGGATTACTTGAAGACGTCTTGTCCAGCCCCCGAAGGGATCAAAGACACGACAGTCACGGGGCTACTCGAACAGCGGCTTAAAGATTGCATATCGAGGAACACATCAGCTAATGCGACAATACCACGGACTAATACCCTAGTACCATAAACCTAACGGACCCTGTAGTAAAGAATGGGGATTATCTACATACAACGTTAGGACAAGTTTGCCTGTAAACCCAAGGGAGGTAAACTAAAAACACTCCGAAATGAGTACATAAACTACAAACTTCGAAATGAGTACATAAACTAAAGACTCCGAAATGAGTGAATAAACTACAAACTCCGAAATGATTACATAAACTACTTCGCGCTATATCAAGACATCAAACACAGAGGAGTGCATGCAAAAGAAAAGAATATATATTCTTTATTCATAAATCGAAATGTTTGAAAGATACAATTTATATATAAAAAAGGAGGATACAATTCTAGTCTTTAAGAGGGCAGTGCTTTCAATAAAGTGGCAACCCGTTCACTCTTTTGTCGCAGATACTTCTCACACTCCACTATTGCGGCCGGCATTGCTTCGACTTGAGCTCGTTGTTGCAAGCACGAAGAAAGCTTCTCATAAATTTCCTACTTAGCAATTTCGCAGTCTCGCATTCCTCGCTCAGTAGAGTCAAGGTTCTGCCTCAGCGCCACTCCTTCAGAAATGTATTGTTGAAGATTTTCAAAGATAACTTGGAGTTGCGCAGCATTCGCTTTGACCTGGGCACACAATTGGCTTGATTCGCCGAAAGCCGTCTCATACTCCTTCTGCTTCAAGACTAGCTTCTGCTCGAAGTATTGAATGGAAGCGGCACTTTACTCGATCCATGCGACCAGTTGAGCCTTCAAGCATAATGCCTCAGGCATAAGAATTTTATGCTCGATCTCATAGAGGCAAGCCTCAATTCGCTTACAGTAGTCAACCCAGATACCGACGAAATCTTCATTGTAGAAAGTCCCAAAGTTGCCAGCATGGAATTGACTTCGTCCGCAAAGTCTGCAGCAGAAGTGAGAGCTTCGACATTAAGGTCTTCAATAAATTCACTTAGAATTCGCCTGCTATTTGCTATACCTCTAGATGACTGACGTTTAGCGAAGGGCCCCGCAGGCATAGAAATACGAGACTCAAAAGGAGCCAAAGTCGGTGTAGCTGCTACGGAACAAGACACACACAAGAAAGGGTCATATTCAAGCCTAAAATAAAAAATGAGGAATGAGATCTAACCTACCAATAGTTGAAACGGGCAAATCAGGGAGCGTAAAGGGCCCAACTATTTCTTCATCATCTCCTTTGAATTGTAAGACTGTGGTCAATACGGGAAAGCCTATTAAAAAAGGTATTACTTATGGAAAGATGAAATAAGAAAGGAAAGATATATTGACCAATGCCAGAAGGAGGGACAGATCCTGATTGGGAAGCAAAGTGTGAGGTTAACATTTGGCATAAGCGGTCGAAAAGCACTCCTACAGGATTGCAACAATATAAGGTAAAGAAATTAATCCAAGAAGTAATATCAATACTGAAACAAGAAAATAAAAGATCTTTACCTTCTGTCGCGGAACCCGAGAGAACTCGGGAGGGTGCAAAAGAGATAGGTGGAACAGCGACAGCCATGGTGACGGTTGACGGGGATTCTTCAATGCCAGGGTTTACCGCACCTATGTTCGAAATAAAGGAAATATTAGCAAATGTGTCTAGCAGGACTGAGAACCTAAAAGTGATAACACGAGGAATACCTGACGGGGCAGAAACCATAACGATATCTGGAGCGTCATCAGTTATGACAGGTTTTTTGATTTCCGGGAAGATGGACTCAACGTCTGCACCTTCGTCTCCCGAGTCAATGAGGGTCATCCTTACACTAGCGTCACTCGCGGATATCGGGGATCCACAAGGAGAAGAAGTGGCAGCTGGAACAATCTCAGATTCGAAATGAAGGCTCGGCATCCCAGAATCCCCAGACGCTGGCACCTCACCCGCAGCGCTGACACCTGAACTCGGTCCTGCTATACCACTTAAAGGGAAATGTGTTATAATTCAAGAAAAACGGCTGTGAAAAGAAACCTAGAAAATAAATAAGTCCTACTAGGTTTCATTAAGATATCGTGCACTGTCTTACCTTAAAGCAACCGCTCAGCCTCTTCACTGCACGCGCAATCTGCCTATGAGCGGTTGATAAGGCAGAAAGAATGTCCTCCATGGGAACATCAGGGGGTCGTATATCACTCGAACCCGCACATGTAGCCAAGCTAGCCTGACGGTCCCTTACTACGTGCTTCCGACACTTCCTCTCGGCTTTAGCCGTGCATAGAGATCTCTTCAGAACCACAGACAGGGGAACGTCGTTATCCGAATCAAGCTCAGCCTCCGGATCAGCTACAATGTCCGTCATCGGTTTCTTTAGTGACGCTTTCCGTAGCGGTCTTAAGGTGACCTCAACGTGGTAGCCGGTAGCTCTAAAGGCTCCATAGGTGCCATCGAGGGAGGGATATCCTCCGCACTCGGAATAACACAAGTTGTAGTAGTTCCTGTAATAAAAAAAAGAGGAGTCAGGGTGTGAATAAAATGAGCTAAATATGTAAATTCAAAGGTGTCACAAAACAAATCATATCGAGGCCTATAGAAGCACGAAATCTCTCCTCTTCCTCGAATGTTTTAAGGGACACCAAAAGAGCCTCTTCAGTGGAGATGCCTGTTAAGAAAAAAGCGTTAATAAAACGCGATAAACCCTAAAATATACAAAAGAGTATAAATGAGATATACCTGACGCCGCAAGAAAAGCAAACGCTGCTAGCTCGCAGGCTAATCTCTCAGAAGCCTCAATAACAGCTTGAAGATTAGTTGCGGCATTCTCATCAGTAGAAGCTTCAAACAGATTGTCGTTGGTGCCGTATTCGGACAAGCTTTCACTATAAGGAGCATGAGGCTCCTGACCAAATACAATGTTAGCCGAAAATAGGGACTTTTTCTTCTTCTAAGAACCGGCAGCAGCACTTGATAGTAGAAGCTTGTACTTTACAGGCTTCTTGGGACTGCGAGTCCCGATTTCCGAGCCAATACCCGACTCAGGGGACGCCGCAGCCATCACGTTGCCAGGAGCACTCACATCCGGTCATGACTTAGCCATCAACACTATCGGAAAGGATCGCGGAACTACAACCGCATCGCTCTCTCTCAAAGAAGGACGGACAACTGCCCATCGCTTCAGCAGAACCACATGATTGCTGGCCGGGACAGAATCCTTATGATCAAGAAGCATCCGCCTTTCTTCCTTGATAACGGCACCCGTTGTATGCTGATACCAGGCAATGTAAGCATTGGAGGCTTTCGGGATATGACTCGGCTCAGCAATCAGAAAATGAGACCTCGTATTTAGCCGCATAAAATGGTGCGCCGCATTGCGAACACTCTCCTATGTAGCAACCGGATCGACAAGAAATGCTTCAAGGGGAACGCCTTGGTTATAGCCAGATTGCTGAGCAAAATGATGCGGGTTATACCTCATGAATAACACTGAGGCATTTTGCTTGAATACTAAGAAGCCTGGCCTGATGGAATACAAATGCGCGATCTTCCGGGCCCTCAAAGCAGAAGCTCCATCCTTAAAGATGTCACGCCCCGCTTCCCATTCTACGGTGAAAGGGACGCGACTGACCCGCTAAGTATTTACTCAGAAGCAAATACGCTAAGCGTAACTAAGCAATATAAAAGAAAATACACAAGAGGCAAGGTATAATAAAAACAGCAACTTTTATTTATTAACATTCTTGTGTACAATGCATGAAAAGGAAATACAACTGAAATAAAAATGATGCCTAAACAATGGCATGACAAGAAATGAAAAGTACTGAATGGAAAATGTACAATGAAACTAGAGCTAAGGTTCTTCAGCAAGCCGATCCAAGTCTTCTGCAAATGGCTCGATCTCTGTCGGGTCCAAACCACCTGACGACATTAAAAGAAAAAAGAAATAGAATGTCGTCAGCGAACAGATCGCTCGGTAAGTCCCAAAGATAAGGGAGAAGTAGAAAAGAAGAAAGAGAGAGAGAGTAGCTTTTAATGTTGTATTATATTATTTTAATGTTGTATTAATGCTGTTGTTTGTAGCTTGGTACAGAAGAATGCCAGTGTATACGAGAGGGGTCTCAGTATGCTAGAGACCAGGGCAAATGGAAGTACAAAGCTCCGTTATACAACCCGGAACAACGGCAATTGGATTCATGTTAGGTGTCTTAATCTTACCGTCTTATGCCACCTTTAACACCTTCCGTACCAATCTACCCCTTAAACCCCGTAGTGTTTTATTTGTATTGTTTTGTACTGTAAATTGTATTGAACGTATAATTGAAAGACTGACCGAAACCATGATATCAGTAAACGGATGTAACCGTAGAATCATGTAAATGGAATAACTGGAGAACCATGTAAATGGAATGTATATCCATGATTCGGTTCAGTCAAGTTGTATAGATTGATAATTGGATTCATGGATTCATTTTGAATTGTAATATTGAAAATTGTAGATTGTACTTGAATCATATTCAAGTCAAATATAATCAGACTCAAACCCGAGTCAGACAATTAGAAATATAAATCGAAGTCTTGATTAATTCTTACCTATAATTTGCTAGGGTCCTTAGGGAAATTTATAAAACTTGAGGGGTTTTATGTAAAATATACTTTTATATACTTTTCAAAATACTCCCTAAGCATTTATTATTCGTCTTTAGAATTGTAATGAGTATGGATTTTATATTGTGATATTTCTAGTGAAAATATCCTAGTTTTATAAAGGTATTTATCTGTAATATTGATTTATTTGAAATTCATGGTATTTTAGTGTAAATTTATTCTTGGGATTTTTAGAAAAGGTGGAATATTTATCTCATAACAAAATAGGTATTTTGATGATAAATATACATATATTTATAATAAAAATAATTTTAATATATATATTTTATATTCTAAAAATCTCATTTTCTTAAGATGTCGTATTTTAAATCTTTCGAGACCGAATGCTCCTTGCGGAGGTCTGAATCTCGCACTACTAAGTCAGAGGATGTGCGATAATCCGCACCATCCCGAACGGATTCCCCAAAGTGGGTTGTAGCGGCGCTTTGCAAAAATTGTAAAATACTAAATCCTTTAGAAAACGGTTTTATAAAGTAAATGGTATTTATTTGTAAAAATGTCGATTTTCCGTATTTTAGGTTCTATGGTTTCCTAAGTCAACTAGACTATTTCTAAATGGTCTAAACGACAAGTCGTGAGATGCCTCAAATCGCCTCTTCACCGCCAATTGTGGCCAGGTAAGTACAAGTGAAGAAAGGAGGGATCCGCTCACGAATCACCGTGAGACGGGCCTTTTAAAGTTACCTTTCTCACTTGCCTAGCCTAGACACCACAAAATTAGGTTTGGATAAACGATCGATGTCCACAACTTATCGTATTTTCATAATAAGATGTATTTATTTAAAAGTGTATCAACTCTAACTCTTTTAGAAATGGTTTTATTAAGTGTATGGTATTTAAATGTAAATGCTTGTTTTCTCGTATTCTAAAGTTTCAATGGTATCGTGTTAGGTTGTATGTAAGTGTGTGAGGAGATAGGTCGTTACCTCATGATCGACTTTAAATGTATAGCAAGTTTGATGGGTTAAATGAAGGATTGAAATAATGTGGTATTTAAGTGAAAAATACGATAATTTGAGAAAGCTATCATTTCATGTGATGAAACTTGTTCAAATTGTTTAAGTAGTGTTTAATAATCAACATAAGGAAGTTTAAGAATAATTGTATTAGTGAGAAGTGGAATTTTATAGAAAACCGAATCGGAAATCGGATTTGTTCCGATTCCGTCAGGTTTTGTAATTTCGTATTTTTCTTGAATAGGGAAGAGAGATAGAAAGGGACTTACGGGTTTTCGATTACACTAGAGAGTAAGAGGGATCTAGAGGGATCGTCGATGTTGCGTCGTCGCCGGTAGTTCCTAAGACGTTCGCCGGAAGTTCCGCCGGAATTTCGTTGGAGCTTCGCCTCGAGCTTGTTTTCAAAGTGCACGACTCTTGGAAAGTTTTTGAGAGAGTGGGCTCAGGATTTTGGGGTGAGAGGGTATAGGGTAGGGGGTGTATTTATAGGGTAGGCTAAGGGTAGAGTAGGTGAAGGGTTTTTAATAAAAAAATTTGTAAAATATGTGAAAAAAATCATTAAAATGGATTAATTAGGGTATAACTCACTCTCTGGAACCGATCTCATAATTTAGATGTGCGGAGGGGTTAGGAAGGCGAAAAGGCAGGACTTTCGTTTTGGGGACTCGGCCGCCCGGCCGAGTCCGGCCGGCGGCGCCGGCCCGAGTCGGCCGGTCCGTCGGCCGACTCGACCGATCCTGGCCGAGTCGAGACGTCGGGAGATGGGGGGTCTCCTGGGGTGCTCACTAGTGCATTTAGTTTCTATGTGTAGTGGGAGTTTTGGAAGTTATGGTGTGTGGACTGTTGGGCTTCCAAAGGATTTAGAACAAAATAATATTAAAAATTAATGTGGGGCAGGGGATTTGAAATCTGGTGGCTTGGTTCAGCAGTGCAAGGTGTTACCAATGAGCTACAAGTTCCTTCTTGTAATTATTGTGGGAAAATAAATACTTAAAAAGATATCAGTAACATTAAATACTCCAAGTATACTTTGAATTTAAATCAATTCTTTGTACATTAAAAATGGAGTTGTTACAAAAGACATCGTGAAGCGGCTAGACCGCTTTGGAGGATTCTTTACAAATGGTCAGAACCCTATCAACAAAGGTCATGCTATCTCCAACCATGCGTGGACGCAGGAGCAAGCGCCGAGCTTCTCGCTGTGTTGGGTCCGGAGAAGAAACGTCAACCAATTGCATGACCTGAGGAAAATTGTACCCTTTTATAAAATTTAGGTCTTTTGTGCACACCAAAGGAACCAAACACGTGCATCTCGATCCATGAGGTGAGGTAATGCAAAGGGAGATTTATGGGCTTCAAACTCGGCTGGGTGGTGCCGGCCGCTATACTTAGACCATGATACATGTAACACCCTAGTGCATTTATACGATATTTTATTTGGGCATTTTAGATCTTGCGACAGTTTTCTTGATTATTATTGTTTTTATATGCGGTAATGCATTTGGTAACTGTGGTTCGTATCCGACCTGGCCCGCATGCTTGAAACCCATTATGGTTCAAGATTACGTCATATATTTGCTAGTATAGAGAATCCATGCACATCTAAATTCTATACACAAACATGATATATTTGGTATTCGCATATCTTTTAAATAATACAACTTATAACCAAATAATATATTTTAATATCTAGCATGGCATGTTATCATACCCCATATCATATATGTACATCCATATATCGTGTTCATGTCCAGATTGATAAAACAGACTCGTTTGGATCGCTACATGTATTTACGTAGATCCTTACTTGGGGTATACATTTTTATTACGCGGATATCACATTATGTTTTTAGCTTGTACGTATATTCTCCATATTTTAAAATTAGATTTTTAGAAGAAATCCGAATAATATTCGGAGTATTTTGATATTAGATGTATAATCCAAATATATATATTATAATATTCCTTATATATTTCATTTCATAATATAATATATAGATATATAATTAAATAATAATTCTCTCTCTCTCTCTTATCGCGTGCTCTCTCTCTGTAACAACCCTAAACTTTCTATACATTTTTTTCAAAAATACAGAAAGGGGTATTTGAGCCTGAGCACAAGTTATAAGTTTGATTTGCTTTTGAACAGTAAAATGGAGCTTGTAGCTCATTGGTAAGACCTTACACTGCTGAACCAAAGCACTAGAGATCAAATCCCATCAGCCACATTATCTTTTTATTTTGATTTCTCTTAATCTTTTTAGAAGCCCAAGAGTCTACACGAGCATAACCCGTAAAACCAAAAGTCACACATAAAACAAACGAGTCTACTGAAATAGTCAAAGCGTCGGGGACACGTGGTGTTGAGGGGAGCTCTGACTCGGGTCGGCGGCACGGCTGACTCGGCCGGCGGTGCCGGGTCAACTCGGCCGAACTCAACATTTTCTTCAACTCTCTGCAACCTTTGGACTACCCTACTCCCCCTGCACTATTTAAAATCTCTGAAATTAAACAGAGAATTAAAATACCCCCTTTTAATCTTTTAAATGCAAAATTAAATACAATTTTTATCACACCCTTTCACTGCCCTAAACCCTAATTTTTCCTATAAATACCACACCTAAAATCACCCCTCCTCACTTCCAAATCCCTGCCCAAACTCTCAAGAAAATTCCATAGACTTTTGTGTGCAAGTGGAGTTAGCAAAAGGCGAAGCTCTGGCGAACTTCCGACGACGATCCGAGGAGTTTCCGGCGACGAAACGACGCATCGGTGTTTCCCCAATCTTCCTCTTCCTCTTCTCTTGACCCTAATCCTGTAAGTCCCCATTCTCTCTCTCTTTTGCTATTCTCAAATTCTTAATTCTTAAAACGTGTCGGAAGCGGAGTTATCCGACTTCCGATTCTCTTTTCTTTCAAAAATACAACATTTTCTTAATAACAAACCTACAACTTTTAATATATATTGTTTAATACTCATTAACTAAGACAATAGAACAAGTTTGACATTTAAAATGATAACCATAGCCAGTTTTATTTCAATTTTACATTAAAATACTTTTATATTTCATATCGACATGTTTATACCTTTTAACCATGCTAGCTTTAGAAAACTCACGAGGTAATGACCTACCTCCTCACAACACTCATATGTAACATAGCACGATAGAATTTGGGAACATAGTTTTTGGAAAAATACGATTTTACACATAACTACCTCCGACTTATAAAAACCTTTTTCTACAAGATGTGTATTTTTAACAAATTTTTGCAAATGCGCCTCTACAACCCATTTCGGGGAACCCATTCGGGATGGTGTAGATTATCGCACATTCTCGGGTTTAGTAGTGCGAGATGCAGACCTTCGCAAGGAGCATACGGTCTCGAAAGATTTAAAATACAATTTTCTTTAGAAAATATGATTTCTATTATAAATAAAACTTATATTTTTAATAAATAAATGTATATGTAATTAATATCAAAATATCTATTTCTAGTATTTATAATATTGCACATTTCCAAAATTCAAGAAAAACATCTCATTTACAAGAAAATACCATACAATTCCAATATTACAAATAAATACCATATATTATGAAATTATGTTTATTTCACTAGAAATGTCACATTGTTAAAATATACATCAATGAAAACTCTAAAGACGATAATAAAATACTTGAGGTGTGTTTTGAAAATTATACAAAATTATTTTTACATAAAACCCCCTCAAGTTATACTAAATTACAATAAGGACCCTAATAAGCATAGGTTTAAGCGGGACCAGTCTCCTGAGCCTCACGGAGCCGGAGATATGGATGCTTGCTTATTTAAGGTAGACAACTTAACAAACAGTGTTATCAACACGGTAATCGTCTTTGAAAAAGACATAAATCCTGCCGTCCATGTACAGCGGTTACCGATAACACCAAAACCTAATTCAGGATTCAATTTCTTTTCTAATTGTCTGACTCAGACTGAGTCTCGATATAATCAATCTGACTTGAATGAGATTTAAGTATATATAACAATTCAATATGAAACCATATTTCAATCTGTTCAATCTATCAATCTATACAACTTGACTAAACTGAGCCATGGATATACTTCCATCTGATTCTCCAGTTACATCCATTTACTGATATCATGGTTTCGACAAGTCATACATCTATGCAATCTATAATACAAGACAATACAATTTATAATACAATACAAACAATACAATCAAGACATCGCAGGGTTTAAGGGGTAGATTGGTACGGAAGGTGTTAGAAGTGGCACGAGACTGCAACCATTAAGACAGCTAATCTAAATTCAATTGTCGTTGTACCGTGTCTGAACGGTTCCTAGTATTCCGTCCACCATAGTCTCTGGTCTAATGAGACTCCTCTCGTATACATTGGTCTCTTCTGTACCAAACTACAAACAACAGCGTTAACACTAAATACAACAATATAACAATATAATACCACTTCAAAAGTTACACACACACACTCTCTCTCTCTCTGTCTATTCTACTTCTCCCTTATCTTTGGGACTTACCGAGCGATTGTTTGCTGACGACATTCCTTCTCTTTCTTCTTTGAAATATTGTCAGGTGGATCGGACCTTCGGGAGATCGAGCCTACCAGCGAGGACTTGGATCAGTTAGCCTTCGACCCGGAGCTCTAGTTACTTATACATTTTATTTCAGTACTTTTCATTTTTGTTATGCTACTGATTAGGCATTGCTTTTCATTCCATATATTTACTTTTCAGATGTATTGTAAAAACAATGTTAATAAATAAAATTGTTGTTCAATTATATCTATTGTCTCTGTCTCTTGTGCATTTTTACTTATATTGCTTAGATAAGCTCAGTGTGTTTACATCAGAGTAAATACGTAGCGGCCAGTCACGCCCTCTGTCCGTATACTGGGAAGCGGGGCGTGATAGATTTTGTTGGCGGCCCATGCAGGTCAGAGCTGTATGGAACCCTACCATATAGATCAGCACTGCGTGGACAACCTAAGCAATATAACACAAGAACCAGCAACTGAAAACATTCTTTACAATTCACATTCCTTGAATCTTATCATTTCATATACTTTGAATCTATCCTAAACCAAATTTTTCTTTCAAGGTCATGGATTCCCCAAACAACACTAGCACCAACTTCAACAACACTCCCCTGCCACTACTACTCACACCTATCGTCGCTGGTTCGATCAACGAGCAGACGGTTCTGCTTGAGGTAATCCAAAGCCTCAAGGACTGCAGCAGCAGACTGCTATATTATTGAACCGACCAGAAGCGGAAGCAACCGGTATAAAGCGCTCTGCCACTCAAATGGCTGGAGCAGCCTATCCTATACAACCTTCTAAACCCAAGAGATGGAAAGAAACAATTAACCAGTCAAGTCCAGAATTTTGCTTCTATTGCAAGAGGAATGGACATTTGGTGAAGGACTGTAGGCGCGCAAAAGGCATGTGCTTAGTTTGTGGTGCGTCCAATCACGGAATTAGAAACTGTCCTTATAGACGCAACCCAGCTCACACACACACACCAACTACCCGCAGCGGCCAGCTATCCAGGCTCTTGCACCTCGCCTTGCACTCCCTGTTTCATCACCTGCATAGCCTACTCGCCAATTCCATCAGGCTCTGAGGAATATGCCTCGAGGGCAGAGAAACATGCCCCAAAGACAGAGAAATGTGCCTCCAGCTAGGAGGAATGAACCACGGCGTCAGGCTTTCTTTTTAGCGGCTGAAGAAGTAGAGGCCATAGACCAAAGTAACCCTAGTAATTTCCTCAACTCTTTTCAAACCTTTCGCATTCTTTCGTTCTTTCACATATTTTTCATACACTACAAATAGTCCTATCACCAAACTTTCTTGAATCCGTTACACTTTCTTATTACAAATTTCGAGGACGAAATTTTTTAAGGAGGGTAGAATGTAACAACTCTAAACTTTCTGTACAATTTTTTCAAAAATACATAAAGGGGTATTTGAGCCAGAGCACAAGTTATAAGTTTGATTTGCTTTTGAACAGTAAGAAGGAGCTTGTAGCTCATTGGTAAGACCTTGCACTACTGAACCAAAGCACCAGAGTTCAAATCCCATCAGCCATATTATCTTTTTATTTTAATTTCTTTTAATCTTTTTAGAAGCCCAAGAGTCTACACGTGCATAACCCGTAAAACCAAGAGTCACACATAAAACAAACGAGTCCACTGAAGTAGTCAAAGCGTCGGGGACACGTGGCGTTGAGGGGAGCCCCGACTAGGCCGACTCGGGCCGGCAGCGCGGCTGACTCGGCCGGCGGCGCCGGGTCAACTCGGCCGAACT
The DNA here is from genome assembly GCA_030015575.1 of Agapanthus africanus. NCBI lineage: Eukaryota > Viridiplantae > Streptophyta > Magnoliopsida > Asparagales > Amaryllidaceae > Agapanthus > Agapanthus africanus. The sequence continues at coordinate 76,351,090 of JASDDO010000028.1, forward strand.
CAACATTTTCTTCAACTCCCTGCAATCTTTGGACTACCCCACTCCCCCTGCACTATTTAAAATCTCTGAAATTAAACAGAGAATTAAAACACCCCCTTTTAATTTTTTAAATGCAAAATTAAATACAATTTTTATCACACCCTTTCACTGCCCTAAACCCTAATTTTTCCTATAAATACCACACCTAAAATCACCCCTCCTCACTTCCAAATCCCTGCCCAAACTCTCAAGAAAATTCCATAAACTTTTGTGTGCAAGTGGAGTTAGCAAAGGACGAAGCTCCGGCGAACTTCCGACGACGATCCGAGGAGTTTCCGGCGACGAAACGATACACCGGTGCTGCCCCAATCTTCCTCTTCCTCTTCTCTTGACCCTAATCCTATAAGTCCCCCTTCTCTCTCTCTTTTGCTATTCTCAAATTCTAAATTCCTAAACGTGTCGGAAGCAGAGTTATCCGGCTTACGATTCTATTTTTTTTCTTCAAAAATACAACATTTTCTTAATAACAAACCTACAAATTTTGATATATATTGTTTAATACTTATTAACTGAGACAATAGAACAAGTTTGACATTTAAAATGATAATCATAGCCAATTTTATTTCAATTTTACATTAAAATACCTTTATATTTCATATCGACATGTTCATACCTTTTAACCATGCTAGCTTTAGAAAACTCACGACGTAATGACCTACCTCCTCACAACACTCATATGTAATATAGCACGATGGAATTTGGGAACATAGTTTTGGGAAAAATATGATTTTACACATAACTACCTCCGACTTATAAAAACCGTTTTCTACAAGATGTGTATTTTTAACAAATCTTTGCAAATGCGTCTATACAACCCATTTTGGGGAACCCATTCGAGATGGTGTGGATTATCGCACATCCTCGGACTTAGTATTGCGAGATGCAGATCGACGCAAAGAGCATACGGTCTCGAAAGATTTTAAATACAATTTTCTTTAGAAAATATGATTTCTATTATAAATAAAACTTATAATTTTAATAAATAAATATATATGTAATTAATATCAAAATATCTATTTCTAGTATTTATAATATTCCACATTTCCAAAATTCAAGAAAAATATCTCATTTACAAGAAAATACCATACAATTCCAATATTACAAATAAATACCATATATTATGAAATTAGGTTTATTTCACTAGAAATGTCACATTGATAAAATATACATCAATGAAAACTCTAAAGACGATAATAAAATACTTGAGGTGTATTTTGAAAATTATACAAAATTATTTTTACATAAAACTCCCTCAAGTTATACTAAATTACAATAAGGACCCTAGTAAGCATAGGTTTAAGCGGGACCAGTCTCTTGGGCCTCAGGGAGCCGGAGATATGGTTGCTTGCCTATTTAAGGTAGACAACTTAACAAACGGTGTTATCAACACGGTAATCGTCTTTGAAAAAGACATAAATCCTGCCGTCCATGTACAGCGGTTACCGATAACACCAAAACCTAATTCAGGATTCAATTTCTTTTCTAATTGTCTGACTCAGACTGAGTCTCAATATAATCAATCTGACTTGAATGAGATTTAAGTATATATAACAATTCAATATGAAACCATATATTCAATCTGTTCAATCTATCAATCTATACAACTTGACTGAACCGAACCATAGATATACTTCCATCTACACGATTCTCCAGTTACATCCATTTACTGATATCATGGTTTCGGCAAGTCATCCATCTATACAATCTATAATACAAGACAATACAATTTACAATACAATACAAATAATACAATCAAGATATCGCGGGGTTTAAGGGGTAGATTGGTACGGAAGGTGTTAGAAGTGGCACGAGACCGCAACCATTAAGACACATAATCTGAATTTAATTATCGTCGTACTGTGGCTGAACGGTTCCTTGTATTCCATCCACCGTAGTCTCTGGTCTAACGAGACTGCTCTCATATACACTGGCCTTGTCACGCTCCACTTCCCGGTATACGGCGAAGGGGACGGGACGAGACCGCTACGTATTTACTGTGAAGTAAATACGCTAAGCGTATCTAAGCAATATAAATATAAATGCACAAGAGACAAGATATAATAAAACAGCAACTTTATTTATTCACATTCTTTTTACAATACATGGAAAAGTAAATACATGGAATAAAGCGATGCCTAAACAGTGGCATAACAGAAATGTAATGTACTGAAAGGAAATGTGTACAATAAAACTAAAGCTCTGGGTCTTCAATGAAGCGGTCCAAGTCTTCTTTAGTGGACTCGATCTCCGGAGTGTCCAGATCACCTGACGACATTCAAAGAAGAAATAAAGAGAATGTCGTCAGCGAACAAATCACTCGGTAAGTCCCAAAGATAAGGGAGAAGTAGAATAGACAAAGAGTAAGAGAGAGATAGTAGCTTTTAAAGTTGTATTATATTGTTATAATGTTTTATTTAGTGTTAACGTTGTTGTTTGTAGCTTGGTACAGAAGGATACCAGTGTATACGAGAGGAGACTCTATATGCCAGAGACTAGAGGCAAATGGAAGTACAAGGCTCCGTCGATAATACTACGGAACAACGACATGGATGTAATTACGTCTTATGGTTACTGTCTCGTGCCACTTCTAACACCTTCCGTACCAATCTACCCCTTAAACCCCGTGATGTCTTGATTGTATTGTTGTATTGTAAATTGTATTGCCTTGTAATGTAGATTGTATAATTGGATAATTTGCCGAAACCATGATATCAGTACATGGATGTACTGGAGAATCATGGATGTAACTGGAGAATCATGTAAATGGAAGTATATCCATGGTTCGGTTCGGTCAATACAGATTGAATAGTTTGAACATATCGAATATATGTATTCATGTTGAATTGTAGTTTTGTAATTTCATACTTGAATCATATTCAAGTCAGATTATTAAGAAGAGACTCGGTCTGAGTCAGAACAATTAGAAAACAAATTGAAGTCCTGATTGTTTTGATGTTATCGGTAACCGCTGCACATGGGCGGTAGGATTTGTGTCTTTTTCAAAAATGATTACCGTGTTGATAACACCGTTGTAAAGTTGTCTACCTTAAATAGGCAAGCACCCACTTCTCCGGCTCCCCGAGGCTCGAGAGATTGGTCCCGCTTAAACCTATATTCACTAGGGTCCTTATTGTAATTTATAAAACTTGAGGGGTTTTATGTAAAAATACTTTGTATAATTTTCAAAATACACCCCAAGTGTTTATTTATTGTCTTTAGAGTTGTAATAAATGTAGATTTTATATTTGTGACATTTCTAGTGAGAATAACCTATTTTTCATAATACATGGTATTTAATTGTAATATTATGGATTTCATGGTATTTTAATGTAAAGAGATTCTTGTGATTTTGGAAAAGTTGAAGTATTTATATTATAAAAAAAATAGGTATTTTTTATATTTCATATATATATATATATATATATATATATATATATATATATATATTTATAAAAATAAATTTTAATATATATTATATTTCTAGAAATCTCATTTTCTTAAGATTTTGGTATTTTAAATCTCTCGAGACCGAATGCTCCTTGCGGAGGTCTGCATCTCGCATTACTAAACCCAGGGACGTGCGATAATCCGCACCATCCCAGTCGGGTTCCCCAAAATGGATTGTAGCGGTGCTTTGCAAAGATTTGTGTAAAATACTAAATCTTGTAAAAATGGTTTTATTAGTAAATGGTATTTATTTGAAATGTTGCGTTTTCCCGTATTCTAGGTTCCCGAAAGTATTTTGCTATGTTGCATATGAGTGTTGTGAGGAGGTAGGTCATTACCTCGTGATCTAACTTAAAGGTATCGCAAAATTGTGATGATTTACTGTCAAAATGAAACTACATGGTATTTTACTGAAAAAGAGCAATAAAAGTTACAAAATGATATAGATTGTCATGAAACTTGTTCAATATATTTGTTAATATTTAATGGTCAACATGTAAGAGTTTTGTGTAATTGTATTTAAGAAAATGTTGGATTTTGAGAAAGAACCGAATCGGAAATCGGATTTACTCTGATTCTGTCGGGTTTTAGAAATACGTGTTTTTAGAAAGAATAGGAAAGAACGAAAATAGGACTTATGGGTTTAGCTTAAAGAGGAGAGGGAGGGGGACAGGACGTAGCTTCCGGTGCATCGTTTCGTCGCCGGGATCTCCTAGGATTGTCGCCGGAAAAATCGCCGGAGCTTCGCCTTTCGCTTCTTCCAAAGTATACTAGGCTTCTAGGAAATTTCTTGAGAGTTTTGTTCAGAATTTTGGAGTGAGGGGGTAGTGTGTAGGGGTTGTATTTATAGGGTTAGGGTAGATGAAAGGTTTAATTGAAAAATGTGATAAATATAATAAAATGTAATAAAAATTGGGTTTAATGTGATTTTAAAGGGCTTTGTTACTGGTCTAGGTATTTAAACCATACAGGTGTGCAGGGGAGTCTAAGAGGCACAATTTATATGTTGGGGACTCGGCGGAATCGGCAACTCTGGCCGGCGGCGGCGGCCCGAGTCGGCCGGTCCGCCGACCGAGTTGGCCGATTTCGGCCGAGTCAGGCGGCCGGAATCCGTCCCGTCGGTTGGTGATCCCCCTGGCACAGTTAGAATTTTGGGTGGTGTTCATATCATAATATTACATTATTATATTCCCCAGTCCTAGTTATTTTATAAATAAACAAGTGCTTTTGATCCATGTCTGCTACTTAGTTGCAGATTACAGATTCTCGGGACAAAAACAGTGAAAAAGACAAAAGACGATACAAAAGTGAGACCACGACCAATAAAAGTTGGAATCTTGATCAAGCCTACACGAAGATCAGTTCACAAAGTACAAAGCAGTGCAAGGTTCAAGACTTTGTCACGAAGCAATGGTAAAAGTTCACTACAATTGTTCACTGTGGAGATCTGGAAGAAACCTAAAAGCCAATCTAAGAAAAGAACTGAAGAAAATTGAAGAAAACATGCACCAGAAAGTTACCAGAAATAAACAGAAGCACAAGCTCCTACCATGGCCGCGGAACCGCAGCCAAGGCATGCTATTGGCCGCAAAACCGCGGCCGTATGGGGCCCGTGGCGGTGCAAAATTCTAAAAGCGCGTCGGTGCGTTGAATAGGTCTTTTTCTTAGGGGGTATTTTTGTAATAGCAGATATGCGAGTCAATTGTAACCCTAGGGTTTCTATCCTCTATAAATAGAGACCCTAATTCTTGTATTAGGTTATGCCTCCTTTCATTAATAAAATTCAGAATTCTTTTTGGAGAGCATCAATTTGGAAGTTCTTAATTTATTTTCTGCCCTAGGTTAAATTTCTTATCTGCCCTAGTTCAATTTAATTCCTTGCCCTAATTAGATAGTTAGATCTTTTATTCTCTGCCCTAGACAAATGTTTTTCAATTCCCTAATGAACGAGTAGTCTTCTCGCTTGTTAGGGTTAGCTTTGGGGAAGGCTTTTGAGAGATGAGATATCTCATCCCTTTCTTGCCCATCACACTTTTTTAATAGGACTCCATGCATATATGCACACACCGCTCCCTGCGGCACCCTATCCCACGAGGTAGCGGTGATACCGTAGTATAAAGGCCCGGTTGAGCGTGTTTTCCATGGAGGTTGGGGTAAGGATGGATAAAGGAAGGACAAGAACCTAGAGGAAGAAACACCTTCCCGAATGGTTCTAATCCCCTTTATTAATAATTACCATAACACCTCATAGATCTTAATTTAGGTATAGAAAGCGGTGAGATTTATTTACATTTCCAAACCTACCATAAACCTAACCCTAGCAAGATTTAGATCTAGATAGATTTAGTTTTTAGATTTAATCAATAAGATCCGACACCCATCGGAATTAACTCGTAAGAGCGATTAGGAAATTCACAAAATCCCTGTGGACCGACCCGTACTCACCGGCTAGCTACCAAGCGACGCCGTTCTTGATTGCGGTTACTAAATTCTTTGATTCATCTTTTAAAAGCGCACACGCTAAATCATTCAATCAAATGGCGCCGTTGCCGGGGATGGCGTGTTATTTCCTTTTTGCAATTTCGGGTTAATCTAAAATTGAAAAATCATAAAAAACTGAAAAATAAAAAAATTTATAAAAATTTATCATCTTTGTATTTTGTGAAGGGGATTTTTGTGTGAATTTTGCAGGATATACAATCAAATTTAGATCTGGAAAAATCCAGAAATAAAAACAGAAAATCAAAGATCTGAAAAATAGGGGAAAATCAAAACAGAGAAGTAGAAAAAATCTCGGGACTCGAACAGATCAGGAGACCGCGGAACCACCGCTTGGAGTGCCTTCTGACCGCGGAATCGCGGCGTAGTGGCGACATCATCCTCTCAAAAAATTTCTGGGGACTTGAACCTTACTGAACAGCGTGGAAACGCGGCCCGAACCCCCATCTTACGGCGGAAACGCGGATGAAAGCTGACATCATCGCGAGGAAATCCCACTGTTTGTTCCCTTTATCTCTCCTCTGCCACCTAAAATATCTCCTCTGTAAATTTGCTTGCAGGATTCTTTGCGCTTTAAAAAAATCTCTCCCCCTTCCAATAATAAATCTTGTGCAGGATTCTTTGCGCCGCGCTTAAAATAAAAAAATTGATTGCAAGTGATTTTTTCTGTTTTGCATATCTTTAATCTGACTTTAAGGGGCTTGAGACCAATCCAGATTGGGTGGGGATTTCATCACCCTTCCCAGGACCCCAGAAATCACATAAGGCATATGCATTGATCATTATTAATTAAAAAATACTAGACTCGGCCCTAAGAACGTCGAGCTCAATAGGACAGAGGACTAGTGTAGGCATCGACCGTTGATCCTAATCTGACTTTGCGGTGTCTAGGAAAGTGTGTCTAAAGCGAGTGATTACTTAATTAGGGCCACTACTTGTAGTAGAGAGCCTCCCACTCACCTGGCACTTACCTGGCCGCAATTGGCGGTGAAGAGGTCCTATTTCTAGCCCTTTGGAACAGTTAGGAGCTGTCTAGCTAACCTAGGTGACCCTAGATCTAGGCCTGATTGTGCATTTGTGGTTGATTACATTTATATCAAAGCCCTTTATCGAAAAAATTTTAAAAAAAGTTCCAAATAAAAAGAAAAAAAGGGGAAATTTTTTTTTATAAAAACTTGCAAAATTTTGTCGCTAAGAAATCCGTGCACCCCACCTTCTTTCTCTTCTCCCTTCTTCCATCATGGGTACCCCACCTCAAAAATCTCTTGCCGAACTTTGATACCCTGAACCAAACTTTGCCTCTTACGCGAATTGTTTCGGTCGATTTAAGGACGGCCCCTCCATGCCCAAAATTTCTTTGAAAGATCGAATAGAAGCGTCTAGGAGAAACAGTTCGACTTTGCAATCCACTTTGTATCAACCGTGTCAACCTTCACCACCTTCGAACGTTGATACCATTTTTTCGAGTCCTGTTGTATCTCCTAAACCTATGTCTATTGCTGAGCATATTGAACAATCTCGTAGCCGATCTTTCACTCCTCTCCACACTTCGAGTTCTTTGGATCAACAAGTCCATTCACCTTTTTATCCAAATGTTGATCCTACTCTTGTCCAACCATTCAATTCCTACCAGTCCTACCCAACTTCCGCACCTTCCCTAGACATTGCTTCGACACAACCATTTGGGAGTTTCACGTATCCAAACAATTTCGAATCTTTTACCGAAACCCCTTCACAACCCATATCTAGTTTGGAACAGTCGTTGGAGGCGTACATTGCAGCGACAAACCAAATGCTAAGGAATGTGGATGCGTCCATAGCCGCCCTTATACAATCTAATGAACCGGTAGCTAGTTTCCAACTAGCTCCAAAAATTCCAATGTATGAGGAGGCGATTGGACAGAGTGAGAATTTGAGAGGAGAGAGTGAGTTTTACACCTTTCCAAATCAAACCCACCCATTACCCATTGAATTCAAAAACTCCAGTTTTCAAACAAGTGTCCAAAATGATGAGTTGTGTGACTTTGTAGTGCTTGATTTGCCAGATTGTGAAGGGTCCCTTTCGAGTGAAACCATCACTAATCCCTTTGATCTCTACACCTCCAATCTAGAACCTGAATTGATAAATATCCATGCTTTTGATGAGGTGTCTAAGAAAATTGATTTTCACTTGATTGAGGATATAGACGCCGGGAATATTTTGGATGATGAACCCGTTGATTTGACTGAACTTTTATCCCCGACTCATCATCCCGAGTCATTAAATGTTTCTCCCGAACCTCATATGCGTCTTGATTTTGATGATAATGGCATGGATAGGCTAAATTTTGAGGAGAATTATGAGGATAGTATTGAGGAGAGTATTGAGGATAATATTGAGGTTGAACCATTTCTGTTTAATGTGTCGGATTTTCCAATTCATCCTCTTGAACCTTTAACTAAATCACCCTCCCTCCTTTCCATCGTTCCGACCACGCAAAATATCACGCTTGAAGACTGTGAGCTTGAAAAATTTCTCTTTGAATCTGACACAGTTCTCACAGACGATAACGATTACGAGTGTTTCACATTTTCGGACGATGTTGAAAACTCACCTCCCGAGTTTGAGTCATTTACATTTTCAGATGAGTTAGTTGAACCATCAAACTCGGTTGCTTACACTCATTTCGAACCATTGATGGAATCCTTCAAGTTCGAGACAGTTTACTATGGTGAGAATAAGACTATCCCTAATTCACTCCCTTTCGTCCTTCCTATCGTTTCGACCACGCAAGACTCCGTCGCTTTTCTATTTTCAATGGAGGGTTTACCAAGTTCAATGTTCCCATGTTTTCTTGTGAATCTTAAGGGATTTGACCCCATTTCTCGACGGGTTGATAGATTAGCACAATCGCTTTTATCACATCGGTCATCACAAATTGTGCTAATTTATTCACTCGATTTACACCCTCAAGTTCGTGCTACACTTCTTTCTCTCTTCCGCCATTCTTCTCCTCCACCGAGACCATATTCCACTCTTCCTCCCATTCGGTCTCGTGTGCTTCTCATTTCTTTTCTCAACATTCCATTCTTTCACCAACCCTACCATTATCACGATAGAATTTTTGAATGGTTGGTGCTAACCTTTGGTCTGTGTAAGGCCTTATTTAATTTGGGAAGGGCCTTGTTGTATATATGTATATATATATTTTTTGTTTTCTTTTTCTATTAACAAAAAAAAATAAAAAAAATAAATTTTTTTTTTTATAAATAAATAAACAGGGGAGTGCCGACATTTTGACCCTCTTGGTGTAGCATGACAGTGAGGACACTGTCAAGGTTAAATTTTGGGGTATGCTCGGTAAGCCTTCTTCCTTCGCATTCATTTGTATATTTTTGCATTTGCATAATTATTTTTAAAACCCATAAAAATTGAAAATTTTCAAAAATTATAAAAATTAATGTATTCAATTTTGGCCATAATTGACTTGAATTTGACAAAAAGGTTAACTAGCTAGGAATAACTAGATCTAGACTTAGTAAATTAAAAACCTTAAAAGTAACCTTTCTTAAAATTTAACGGTAGAAAGTATATGTCTTTGTAGTTTATTTAGAAATAGGCAAATTTCGAGTTCACTTCTTGGGCTAAGTTAAAACAAGGAAAGAGTATTGATGTTTTTATTAAAGTATAAGTTTGAAAAATAATCCCTAAGCTTAAGTCTAGATTCTGAAAATATATACCCTACAATTTGCACAAACACGCATCTTGAAACTTGGAATAGTAGAAGGGGCCTTGAAATGCTCTTGTCTACAGTCCTTAGTACAAAAAAAAAATACAAGTGTGAATAAAGAGATAATAAAAAATGAACACTGGTTTTTGTGATTACTTAAGGCTGCAAAAATAGAAAAATATTTAGCGAGGGTGCTTCATCACCTGGTGCCTTATACCAACTGGTTTGGGAGTCACTGCTAAAAGCCTTAGGTGTTACAAGACTAGGAATTACGCTTTAATATGCAAACACATCTTGTAATCGGTTGTTGGTATCTCAAGAAGTATTAACGGTCGCATGAAGGATGTGTGAGCGCAATTCATCTAAAAATTCATCTAAAAATTCACCAATTAAGTAGTGTTTTGGACAACGGACAAGAGTATGATTGCTTGATTTGAATTTCCAAGTGTAGGGGTGATTTATATACACACGTAGGGATATGTGATTGGGGTTTAGATAAGAGATAGGAATGAAAAATAGGACTTATATCTTTAATAGAGATGATAAAAATTCCTAAGTTGAGATAGAACCCTAGAAGGAAAACTTAAAAAGATGTCGAAAGCTAAGTAAATTCACAAAAACATATATAATCTTAAATTAAATGATAAGGAAGCGTGAAGAATATGGGTGGATAATTTACGAGTCGAAGATAAAAGAGTTCTTGTTGGAAAACCTAATTGAAGAATAAAAGTCAATGGGCCTAATTGATAGGATTTTGTCGGTAGTAACCGCTGAAAACCCTCAGGAGAAAACACTCCTCCTACTAGGGATACCTAGAGGTTTAACGGCTTGTTGCACAAGCTCAGTGCAATCACGATTCCCTGCGAAAGTGAGGTTAGGTTTTTGTTGAGAATAAAAACTAGGTTTGCTCGAGGACGAGCAAAAGATAAGTTTGGGGGTATTTGTTCATATCATAATATTGCATTATTATATTCCCCAGTCCTAGTTATTTTACAAATAAACAGGTGCTTTTGACCCATGTCTGCTACTTAGTTGCAGGTCACAGATTCTCGGGACAAAAACAGTGAAAAAGACAAAAGACGATACAAAAGATAGACTACGACCAATAAACGTTGGAATCTTGATCAAGCCTACACGAAGATCAGTTCACAAAGTACAAGGCAGTGCAAGGTTCAAGACTTTGTCACGAAGTAATGGTAAAATTGTTCACTGTGGAGATCTGGAAGAAACCTAAAAGCCAATCTAAGAAAAGAACTGAAGAAAATTAAAGAAAACATGCACAAGAAAGTTACCAGAAAAAAACAGAAGCACAAGCTCCTACCATGGCCGCGGAACCGCGGCCAAGGCATGATATTGGCCACGGAACCGCGGCCGTGTGGGGCCCGTGGCGGTGCAAAATTCTAGAAGCGCGTCGGTGCGTTGAATAGGTCTTTTTCTTAGGGGGTATTTTTGTAATAGCAGATGTGCGAGTCAATTGTAACCCTAGGGTTTCTATCCTTTATAAATAGATACCCTAATTCTTGTATTAGGTTATGCCTCCTTTCATTAATAAAATTCAGAATTCTTTTTGGAGAGCATCAATTTGTAAGTTCTTAATTTATTTTCTGCCCTAGGTTAAATTTCTTATCTGCCCTAGTTCAATTTAATTTCTTGCCCTAGTTAGATAGTTAGATCTTTTATTCTCTGCCCTAGATAAATGTTTTTCAATTCCCTAATGAACGAGTAGTCTCCTCGCTTGTTAGGGTTAGCTTTGGGGAAGGCTTTTGAGAGATGAGATCTCTCATCCCTTTCTTGCCCATCACACTTTTTTAATAGGACTCCATGCAAATATGCACACACCGCTCCCTGCGGCACCCTATCCCACGAGGTAGCGGTGATACCGTAGTATAAAGGCCCGGTTGAGCGTATTTTCCATGGAGGTTAGGGTAAGGATGGATAAAGAAAGGACAAGAACATAGAGGAAGAAACACCTTCCCGAATGGTTCTAATCCCCTTTATTAATAATTACCATAACACCTCATAGATCTTAATTTGGGTATAGAAAGCGGTGAGATTTATTTACATTTCCAAATCTACCCTAAACCTAACCCTAGCAAGATTTAGATCTAGATAGATTTAGTTTTTAGATTTAATCAATAAGATCCAACACCCATCGGAATTAACTCGTAAGAGCGATTAGGAAATTCACAAAATCCCTGTGGACCGACCCGTACTCACCGGCTAGCTACCAAGCGACGCCGTTCTTGATTGCGGTTACTAAATTCTTTGATTCATCTTTTAAAAGCGCACACGCTAAATCATTCTATCAGGTGTAGTGGGGTTTTTGTGAGATATGCATATGTAAACTGTTGGTATTCTAAAAATTCAAAATAAAACAATATTAAAAATAATGTGGGGTGTGGGATTTGAACTCTGGTGGCTTGGTTCAGCAGTGCAAAGTCTTACCAATGAGCTACAAGCTCTTGATTGCTATTAAAAAGCAAAACAAACTTATATCTTGTGCTCATGTAAAAATACCCCTTTCTGTAATTTTGAAAAAATTGTACAGAAAGTTGTACAGAAAGTTTGGGGTTGTTACAGGCCTCTTCTGTACCAATACAAACAACAGCGTTAACACTAAATACAACATTATAATAATATAATACCACTTTAAAAGTTACTCTGTGTGTGTGTGTGTGTGTGTGTCTATTCTACTTCTCCCTAATCTTTAGGACTTACCAAGCGATTGTTCACTAACGACATTCCTTCTCTTTCTTCTTTGGACTGTTGTCAGGTGGAACGGACCTTCAGGAGATCAAGCCCACCAGTGAGAACTTGGATCAGCTATCCTTCGACCCGGAGCTCTAGTTACTTGTACATTTCATTTCAATACTTTCCATTTCTGTTATGCCACCGATTATGCATTGCTTTTCATTCCATGTATTTACTTTTCAGATGTATTGTAAAAAGAATGTTAATAAATAAAGTTGTTGTTCAATTATATCTATTCTCTCTGTCTCTTGTGCATTTTTACTTATATTGCTTAGATACGCTCAGCGTGTTTACTTCAGAGTAAAAACGTAGCAGCCAGTCGCGCCCTCTGCCCGTATACTGGAAAGCGGGACGTGACACTCTCTCTACCCCTCTGTGTGTCTCTCTATCTTAATATATATATATATATATATAATTAATTAATTAATTAACCTAATAAATTAAACAACACCTCTCTGTTCCTCCCCTTCCTTTTCCTTCGCCCACAAAGAAACTAACCTAAACCCTAGCCTCGCCTTCGCCAAACCCTCGTCACCGACCCCGACCTCATCACCTCACCACCCTCATCTCCTCTCCCTCACCACCTCGTCTCCTTCTTCTCCATCCCCGAGAACCTACACCCCCGACAACGCCAACCTAAGAACCCCGATGCCGCTCCCTCACCGTCGATCACCTCACCTCGTCGTCACCCTCATCACAACCTCCACCACCTACTCTTCCTTTTCCCCTCTCCATTCCCGAGCCCTGCACCCGACGACCCCAACCCTGCAGCAACCTCCCGCGACCCAACCTCATCACCGTAAAACCTCGCCGCCGACCATCGACCTCGTCGTCATCCTCCTCACCATCCTCACCTCCCTCTCCAACTCCCGACACCACCACCACCACGCTCGTCAAACCAGAACCCTCAACAGCAACCCAAGAAACCCACGGCCGACGCAGCTCCCTCGCCGTCGACAACAGCCCATCGTCGCCATCATCTCATCTCTGTTCTTGCCACCAGAGCCAATACAACAGCAAGCCCCATCCTTTCTCCTTTCTTCCTTCCTTCCTTCCTTTCTTTCTTTTCTTTCTTCCTTAATTTTCCCGGCCGTCTCGCCAGAGTCGCACGCGTCGCCGATGATCCAGACGATCCAGTCATCGTCGTCGTCCAGCCTAGTCATCACGTCAAGTCACTACTCAGCCAGGATCAGTCCTGCGCGTGAGTTTGCATCGCTACATTTATACGACATGGGACGTAGCATCCGTATCTCGACATGAGATCCGATCAGGAAAGTTTAACTTGCAACATGCTATGTACTATATCGATATCTATATGAATAAAAATAGTACATGTGTTTTATTATTCAGCAACTATTACCGATTTACAGTTTTACAGTATCCTTTCGTATCCGTACTGATAATAGCATATCTAATTGCATGCCAGAACATCATGATATCATTATACTACTATATGAGTACAACATGTTATCTAGTTTGCATCATACTTGGTAATGAATATATAATGGTTATTACAGATAGATACATGTGCATCCTGGTATCAATTGTGTTTACCGTGTTCCGGTATCGAGTACAATTTCATATTGGATATCTATTTGATACATATGCACCACATAACATGTGCACGACACACTACTTGACTTGTTAATTGATTTGGTTACTAATGCCGACAATCCTGACTTGTTGTCCTGACGAACGTAACTTGATGTCTACATAGACAAAATCTGTACCTGTTTGATTCAGTGTTGACATTAGATTCATATCATGAATACCTGACTTGAACACATAACCTGGGGAGTAAGGGGAAATCAATAATGAAACTGACTTGTAACTCAACAGTTCGATACTTATACTGATCAGTCTTTATGGGCTAGGCCAACCCCGGGATGATACTGCTGACATCATTCATCTGTATATGTTACCAGTTTACTGCCTAGCGACATGTCTCGGATGCAGCCCGAGAGTCTTGACCATGGTCCCGGGCACGCACGGGATACTATTGAGTTACATCGACGATTCCATTAAATTGATTTCAAAGTATTTTAAAATAGATAACCGAGAAGCACGGTTTTAGAATATACATCACACACCCATACATATACATATCTCACTGTTTCATATCTATGTTATTCATTTATATTCATGTTTACTTATATCGTTATATCCTGATTATCAATATTATTTTGATATTATGACGCACTGACGTCTGGGTTTTGTATGGCCCAGTTCCTCTACCTTTATCGCAGGCAGATCAAGAATATTTTAGCAAACAAGCCGAGCAATGAGGAGTTGAACGTGTATTTAAAGATGTTTAGTTTTGTTTATTTTCGCGGTTTTATTTCCTTGATGTGAGCCCATATTGGGACATGTTTCAGATGTTGTTTATTGGATCTTGATTCATTTCCGCTACATTTATTTCTTAACTCTATTTATTGTGGTAAATGGACATGTTCTAGATAAATTTTATATTTTACTGTTCTGGATATCATATAGACAGCCGTAATGTGACTATGGAGAAATGATTCCTAGCCACAGGTAGCATGGTTGGCTCTGTCACGTGCCGTAGCCTGCGCATCTTGGGAAGCAGGGTGTGACAATACAAGTGGGCCAGTCTTACAACCCCAACAGCCAGATGCGTCCCCGCCGCAACACGATGAGCCGGATAGAAAACAGATAGTCTCATGTAGCGAGGGTGCATTGGGAGTGCAAACCAGCTCAGCCACAAACCAATGAAGCCCATGAAAAATGTTTCCTCTTCAATATCCGGAGCGACAATCTGTGTAAAAGGGACGATAGGGGTGTCTGGAATAAAGAACTGCTTTAAGTCCGCATCTGCAGTCAACACTTTGTCCAAGCCAAACTCGAACGGATCATTAAGCTTAGCGAACTTCGCAGCCTTCTTCGATAAAACCTCCGGATGAAGGAAACGGGCAACAAAGTCCGTAAAGCCGACTCTATACCCCTCCCCCCCCCCAGACTCCAAAAACAAGCTCTCATAGATGTTTAACATTTTGATCAAACTCGGGAATTTGTGGAGAATAGCATTTTTCGGGGTAAGGCCTATGACTACCGATTCGGTGGCGAAGACATACTCGTTAGGACGAAGCATCTCCTCATAATGCTCCCCTTTAACGGGTAACCCGGAAATTTCTGCAAATTCTTCCAGCGAAATCGATACCTCACGATCCGACAAAAGAAACGTGTGGGTCATAATATTCCACTGTTCCAGGAAGGATTTAACCCACCACACATGAGGAGTGTGGTAATAGAAGAAAGACGCATAGACCGCTGGGTATAAACCAATTTTCAGCAGTAGAGATTTCTTGGCCGATAAAATGTAACGGGCCCATTGGAGATAACCAGCTGGATGTACAGAGGTCATTCCTATTGTGTAAACCTGACCCCAAGGACGTGCCTCTCCTTGACACATGCGATGCCTCAAAATATCTAGGTCCATCGACGGATGGACTGGTATCGACGCTATGGAAGGTTGTGTAAGTGCACGGCGGCGCCCCGGCCGTCAATCCGACGCTGGAATGCTGAAGCGATGATTTACTTTAACTTTTCAAACCGGCACCACCGCGCACTATAAACCCAGATCGTGCCATTAATCTAGTCCTAACTAACAAGAAAAAGGTTAGAGAGATATACCGAGCGATCTGTGTCCTTCGGTCTTCTCGTCGTCGTCCCGATCTCCCCGTGGAATCTCCGGTCTCCACCACGTCGCCGGAAGGGCACCACGTCGCCGGCTTCTTTTACGGGCTCCCAACTCTGGTCCGAGGCAACTCGGGCACGAAGTTGGCGAGTCGACGTGCCCAAGGTTTGCTGTAGAATAGTGTAGTGCTCTTTGTGTCTCTAGGGGTTTAGGGAGTTGCCATATGGTGGAGGAAATGATATGAGCTTATGGAGATGGAACTTGTGGGATTTTACAAAGCCAAAAGAGCAAAAAAAAACCACACCAGAAATTTGGACAGCCCCCTCCCTCTATGTGGCCGGCCATAAGCTCATGGTCAAGAGAAGAGAGAGTGAGAGAATGAGGGAGAGTGAGTATCAAAAGAATGAGAGTCTCTCATAATCCAAGAGAGAGAAAATGTGATGATGTAAAGAAATGATCACAAGACAAAACCAACACTCCACCAACCTCATCATCTCATCACAAAGTCAAGCTATCATGAACCATCATGAACAAAGGAAAGTCAAGGGTGGTAGAATCATCATGAAACAACAAGATGCAAATAACACCCTCCGCAAATGCTTATTTGCATAAATGCAAATAAGCCCTCCTCCACCAATCTTCAGCCAATGAAAGATACAAAGAAATATGGCTGAAACGGAAAACAAACTGGCAACTCCAAAAAACTGATCCCGTAATAAATTACAGGAAAACCCCGCTACTGTATATACATACCCGCATTTGTATTCCAACCGAATACAAATGCAATGAGACAAAATCTACACTATGCAATACTAGGATCCGGCTTAAACCAAAGCTCGCTAGTATTTACCGTCCGATCATGATCTGTGCAATACCGCACGTATCTGATCGAACCCTGCCATATCTCCATACGGCCTCTACAGCGTTTCACCCGAAAACTTGAGCAACTGAATGTGGGGGACTCTAAAGACTCGTCAATACTATGGCTGTGGATTTAACCACTAGCACGTCAGAGGTATTAGCCATACGTGACGGGCTACCAGCTATTGACCAAAAGGGACGTCGATGAGCGAACTCATCCTGACACCCTACTGAGCCTGTCAGTGACAATATCCGTACAGTCCGGTCCGTTCGTCTATGAGCATCGCATGGCGGGCCTAGGGGGTTGGTAAAAGTCAGACCCCCAAAAACGGTACAAGTCATGTCGGAGTGTAGCCCAGAACACCCTGAGATACTGCTGGAATACCTACCAGTAAATCTCCTGCCTTGGCCAAGGACTTTCATGTACTGGCTCTCCTAGATACAGCGCGACCTCACCCCCAATACCGGAGAGACGAACCCCTGAAGATCCGCTCACTGCCTCCATGTGGCTCGGGACTGTACCCAACTAAAACCTGTTTGCACGTCTCCTTTGAGTGTGGTAGGGTAGTAATCAAAGTACAGTGGGAACTCACACGAGACAAATGACGATCCTCAGGTCGATGAACTAACCGTACACATGTCACCAGGGAACTGCTATCTGACGTCAGGTATAAGACCAACTAGCATGTTCCCGGCGAGTCCTGTCCGGTGTACTCATTACCCAATGAGCACCTGTATACATCTTAGGTGAACCAACTGACAGCAGTGGCTTGTGAGACCGGCCACCGCCCCTCGTCGGGGTCTCGACTGTATACACTAGTCTACTCTGGAGTATCGATGCCCTGTCTCGAAACTCCCACGACTAGGGACCTTTTAAAGATGTGCTTATAGACTACCAGCTCCCACGTATATGATCGCCCTCATACTGCCGGCAGTCAAGAAAGAATCCTAGGGGCTCTACCAACGTGTAATAGTGACCTGTCAGATCACCTAAAGCAGTACACGATGATAAAGATAAACCAGATAGTATACTATCATCTTGAGTAAGACTGTCCTACCGAGATAGGTCCTCCCTCAATCATTGCAATCACGTGCCTGTGATCCAATAATTGACTCTGAGGGCACTATCTCCAACAGGTTGGAAACGACCTTCCACGGTCCAGTTGACCTCTTCCACAGCATAAGCGACCTGCGGAGGGTCAACATAATGAATTGATGGGATCGGTTCTGATGGCACCGTACAAGTAAAGCTGCGCCGACCCCGGATAATACAGCTATACCATGATCTCCATAGATGAAGAGATTTCTGCTTCGGATCGTAGTCCCGGATTAAAACGAAGACTTCACGATCAGTAGGTGCTTCGGCAAAAGCGCTCTCCGAACGGACATAAGGAAAAAAGAAATCGGAAGCCATAGTACCTGAAAAGAAAAGCCAATGGAGAGTCAGTGATTAGCATATTAAAATTCTGTAGTCTAAAGAAAAAACACTGGACCCCAAAAAATCAAGGTGATGGCTCATCAATGATTAAACATGCGCCCATTGTGAGAATCCAAAAGGATTCTTATTAAATAAATAGTCCCATTAAGTAGTGGAGTTAAAAACTCCAAATGTTCTCGAAAAACGTGCTCTGGAACAGATTCAAATCTGTAAAAAAGGGTATTAGAACACTATAAAAAAGGGAATAGGAAAGGGAATAAAATTCCCAAAAGTTTCAAAATTTCTCAAAGATCAGCTCTATAAGACAAAATGGAATTAAATTTCTCAGATAATGAGATTAAATCCCAGAAATCCCCCATGTTGGGAGACAGATGGGAAATATAATGGAATTGAATTTCAGAAAGCCTCAAAGATCAAGATCTATAATAGGGTAAAACCCTAAGAAGAGAACTAACGATTCTCAGGAATGCCCATTAATTTGAGACCCACGGTCTACTCAAAAAAGGGGGAAAGTTCTTTTTAAGATCTCTGAGAGATCATTTCAAAAAAAAGAGCCGAGCTCTGTTAATGGATTAAAAATCCAAAACAAAAAAGGAGGTTCTTTTAAGAGTTAAACTCTGTTCATAATCCTTTCCAATTTTTTTTGTGGCAGAGTTTAACTCTGATCAGAAAGAGTTCTGTGGGAAGAGATCTAAGTTCTAAGATGAGAATTAAATTCTCAAGGAAGAAGGAAACTTAAGAAAGATAATAAGACGACAATCATTTTAAGGGCCAAAGACCCTATTTATAGGATGTGAATGGACGATTCAACTCCCTAGAAGATCAAACGATGGTAAAAGTGACACTGTTGCACTCACGTGTGAGTCATGTGAGAACAACGGTGGGGGGCATTTGTTCCCCCAATATTTGAACGTAACTGAAGAGCTAAGCTCTATTAAAATTTAATGAGGCAGCGCCTCACGTGCTCTTCACGAGGGCGCCAGCGCCAACCCCTTAAGATTGAATCCTATGATGGCACCGCACATGAAGCTCACGTGGGAGCCAATGTGCAAAATACAGGAATGTCTATCATATGTAAGAATTAAATTCTTAAGTGGCACCCACGTGCACAACTCGTGAGCGCCGACGCCTAAGTTAAAATTAAGTAGAATTAGATTCTACATGGGGATATTTCCCTAAAAACTGGGATACTCTATCTGTTAAACAGAACCGTTGGATCAAAAATCCAATGGAGATGACAAATTATCAAAATATAGAATTAAATTCCATTAGGAGAAAATATCTCCCAAATCTTTCTAAGTGAGAAAGATATCCTCGGTTGGATCAAAAATCCAATGATAGAATAAAATTCTATTTTTGGGAAAATATTTCTCTAATCAAAACATATTCTGTAAAACAGAAGTTCTTGGATCAAAGATCCAACGGTGGGTAAAATTAATAAATTTTGAGACCAATTAAATCAATTGGAATCTCTTAATGAGAGATTTTCTCAAAACTAATTAGCAATTTGCCTCCACTATATAAAGGACCCGAGACTTCAAGTCTCATATAGAGAGAACCCCTATAAGCTTCTACAAAAATACAGAAGGCTCTAAAAACAACAGAGAATTTAATTCTCAATGAAGAAAAATATCTTTTTCCACTCAAACCCCAGGTAAAGAAACCACAGAGAGCAAAATATCTCCTTTACCTATCATAGCATATCTAAGGGTTTAACCCTTCTCAAGAACTTAGTTCTTTCTCTGGATTATAGATCCACAAGACAAGTCTCTCATAAGTTAAGAATTTAATTCTCATCGGGAAGATCTTGTTTCTGAGAATCAAAGATTCAGAAAAGAACCAGGTTAAAAAGAAAAGAAAAAAAAAAGAACCTATCCTATGGAAATTTAATTCCTTGGAAAATAGGGTTTAACCCTAAAAAAACTTAGTTCTTATAAAAGAACTTAGTTCTTAAAGAAAACCTGATCCCAGATCTTCAAAACAAAGATCTTGGTGATCATTAATAGTCAAAATGACATTAACAAAGATTCAATCTCTAAAAAGAAAAGAACTTAGCGCCTCACGTACTTCCCACATGGGTGCCCTCCCGATAGTGCCCAGCGCCTCACGTGAAAAACACGTGGGCGCCCAAAGCAGAAGGCCAGCGCCTCACGTGAACTACACGTGAGCGTTGAATAGCACTTCATATACAGCCAAAACTGCTGAGTGCTTGGCACTGATTAGGCAACGCCCAGTACCTCACGTGCTCTTCACGTGGACGCCATACAAAAGTGCTTAGCACTTCATATACAGCCAAAACGGCTGAGTGCTTAGCACTGATTGGGCAGTACCCAGCACCTCACGTGCTCCTCACGTGGACGCCATATAAAAGTGCTTAGCACTTCATATACAGCCAAATCAGCTGAGTGCCTAACACTGATTGGGCAGCGCCCAGTGCCTCACGTGCTCTTCAAGTGAACGCCATACAAAAGTGCTTAGCACTTCATATACAGTCAAAATAACTGAATGCTTAGCACTGATTGGGCAGCGCTCATAACTGAAAGATTCACATGATACCCATGTGAGTGCCAGAGCTTCAAACAAGCGCTTAGCACTTTTACAAAAAAAGAGGGGCTGCACAAACAGAGCCCAAATAAGTGCTTAGCACTTTTGAACAAAAAAAAGAGACTGAGCAGACTCAGCCCAAATTGGCTAAGTCTCTTGCAGTTGAGCCCAAATGCTCTGTTGTTAGACCTTAATAAAATTTAAGGATCCTGAAAATATTGCTAATATGACCTTTTAGTCTCAAATAAGACTAACGTCTCCTTAGTTAAAATAAATTGGGCCCAAATACTCATATGTTTAAGTTGATCTTGATCTCAAACTAGATTAACGGTCCTTAAACCAAACAAAATATGTTTGAACTAAAGGAAAATATAACTTAAGTTCAAAATTCCAAATATACGGATTTGGACTAATCCGCCTCTACGGGAGACGACATAAACTAGTCCCCGTATACAATCCACGGGCAACCTTAACAAATAAAATAACACACGACACGAAGTAAATTGCTGGAGAAGGAGAAAGTGGTTATCGCAACACGATAACGTAATTAACTGCAGCGGCTTGCACCTGCAAGGAAGAGCATCCCCATAATCAAAAACCCCTCACAAATGAGAAGGAATCCGATGAAGTCTACTACAACGGTCGCACCTGTCTGTCATGCCCCGCCTCCCAGTATACGGAGAAGTAGACGTGATAGGCCGCGACGAATATACTCAGAAGTAAACACGTTAAACGTAAATAAGCAATATAAATAAAAGCACAAGAATGACAAGAGATGTAATAACAATAGCAACTTTTATTAACATTCATAGTTACATTACAACTGCTTTTGAAAAGGAAAATACAATGATGGAAAGCAATGCCTAAACAATGGCATATGAACTGAAATAAGTACAAGCGAAAGCTAGAAGTCGTGCTGCTCGGTGATCTGCTCCAAGTACTCCTGGCTGGGCTCGGTCTCCTAAGAGTCGGGTCCTCCTGATGAACATTCCAAAGAAAGAAAGAAAAAGGAATGTCGGCGGCGAACTAGCGCTCGGTAAGTCTCAAAAGATAGAATAGAATAGACAAGTAAAGAGAATAGAACTGTTAAACTATCTGTTTTTTATGATAACGTAGTTTTTTATAGTTTAGTACAGAAGGTATCAGTGTATATGAGAGGAGTCAAACTTTCCCCGTGGACTATGGTAACCCATAGTACAAGGCCCCGTCAATTCCCATGGGATAACAGCAATGGATGTTTATCTACGTCTTTTAGTGTCCATCATCATGCCACTTTTAATACATTCCGTACCAGTCTACCCCGTTAAACCTCGTAATGTATATTATATAGATTATAGTTATCAGACTTGCCGAGACCATGGGTACAAGTTGTTCATGTAAACAGTTTCAGGATGTATCAAGTAGTCATGTAATGAAGTCAAATCATAGCCATGGTTCGGTCAAGTCAAGTCATGTTGCATGTTGATATTATTCTGGAATTCATGTTCAAGTTCAAGTATACATGTTGGATATATTGAATTCATGTTGAATTGGATTCAGGTTGAATTGGAATTATGATTGGATTCATGTTTGGATTGAATTCATATTAGACTGAGACTCAGATTGAGTCAGACTCTTAATAGATTTGGATTCTGAATTAGGTTTGGGTGTTATCGGTAACTGCTGCATATGGACGGCAGGATTTGTGTCTTTTCCAAGACAATTACCATTGATAACACTGTTTTAGTTTTCTACCTTAAATAGGCAAGCACTCACTTTTTCCGGCTCACTGAGGCTCAAGAGAAGTGATCCCGCTTTAACCCATATTTACTAAGGTTTTTAATGTAATTTTATATAACTCGAGAGGGTTTGAAAAATATTTTTATATACTTTCAAAATAAAGCTCGAGTATTTATTTATGTTATTTAGGGTTTTTATGGATGTGAATTTTAAAAGTGGGGTAAATTAGTGAATAGTAATTTAGCTTGAATAGTTCATTGTATTTTAGTGTAACTTGTCTTGTATTGATACTTGATGGTATTTTGGTGAAACTTATCATTCTTTTATTTTCTAGAAAATATGGAATTTTATTATATCTTGAAATTATGTGGTTTGTTAATATTTATATAATTATTAAAAATTAATTTTATTTATTAAGTAGAAAATCTCGTTTTTCTTAAAAATCGTATTACAATTCTTTCGAGATCGTATGCTCCGTGAATGTAACAACCTAGTTCATTTATACCAATTCAGTTCCCGTATTTATTTATCTGTAGTATTTTCTTGATTTATCATGTTTTGGGTGCGAATGGTATTTTACATTTTACTTTGCATTCGACCCAACCCGCTTGCTTGAACTTGTTGATTCATATTTATAGATTACCTTGACTTGTTGCATAGACACGTGCATCTCATGATTAGTACATAATGGCATTTCATCTAGCATCGCATATTTTACATATAACATTTTAGGTCATGTAAAATAAATTAAAATTGTATTTCATAGCCTGCATGATACCCCTAACCCCGTGGTAGCGTCCGCGCATCTTGTTCTTGTCCCGTTCAGTAAAACGGCACGTACGTGCATCCGTTCTTGGGGGTATGCATTTTCGTTACCAGAGCATTCGTTTTGAATTTTGAAAGTCGCATAAATTTTTCGTATTTTAAATCTAAAATTTTGGACCCGACCGGGATGCATTTTGGAATATGTTGTATTCCGCCTAATTTCAAACTTGTTTAATATCTAATATTTATATTTAATTTCGTTAACTGATAATTTTAACAGACAAATCTTTTTTATTTTAAAACGAAAATCCTTTTAAAATTTTAAATCTTTTCCTAACTAACCCCAGCCTCTCTCCTCGCTGGCCCGGCCCCACTTCTTTCTCTCTCTCTTTTCTTTCTCCCTTTCTTTCTCTTTCTCTCTCTTTTCTTTACCTCTCTCTCTCTTCCCCTCTTCCTTTCTCTCTCTCCCCATATACAACCAAATTTATCTCTCCTCACTATTCACCGCACCCTCTCTCTCTCCTCTCGATCTCCTCTCTCTCTCTCAGAATCTCTCGCTCTCCTCTCTCGCTTTTATTTTCTCTCTCCTATATATATTTAAATACAGCTCTCTCCTTCCTCTCTCATTTTTCTTTAAACCCACAACCGCGAACCCTAGCCATCGCCTGCCTCCACCTCATCGTCGCCCAAAGCCTCTGACGACGCCCTTCCCAACCTCGCCGCCTCCTCACTCTCATCGCCTTCACCTCCTATCTCATCTCACCGAGCCCTACACACATCCTGAAGCAGAACCGAGCCCTACACACCAATACACCGCCGACGAGGTTCGCCGGAGTGATCTCGTCGTCGCCCCTCGTCCCAAATCCGGTGCAACCCGGTGAGCATTTCTTCTTCCCTATTTCCTTCTTCCTTCTTTCTTTCTTTTCTTTCCTTCCTTCTCTGTATAGAAAAATGTTCTCTGTCTTTGTAGTTCGCTGGAAACTGGACGTGACGTCGACAATCCCGACGACCCAGCGAACATACTCGACTTGTGTGATCGCCTTTGTGCGTTGTTTGGAACCGTTCCGTGTACCGTGCGTGCGTCGCGACTTTTCGCCGATGTGAGACATTCCGTACACATCCGTTCTTAATCCGTCGAGGGAATTTAATCTTGCTACATGCTATTTAAATTATTATATACTTATTTAAATACATATTAAACCTGTTGTTTAAATCTAGTGCCCCATATTTCATTTTAACATTTCGATATTCCGTTTATATCATTTTAGATCTAAAACATGAAAACATATCTTGTTGCACATTAGATTACAATACACTGTACCCATATCAATATTTATATCACATAGTGCTTATTTGTACATCCCTTAGTACCATTTTATAGTTTATAACCTTTCGGACACCCGTTTGCATCCATCTCACCTAATATATATATAATTGCATCCTTAGATCATATTAGTGCATAATAATGTGATATTAATATCCCATGTTTAATAAAGTGCATCCTAATTAATATTGGAACTATAATCTTAACCCTAATCGATAACTGTGCGTCCATGTGTTTGAATTTATATCTATTTGCACACCACATCACACTATTCCATTTTATTGTTACATTGGTACCCCATACTTGTTTTTGTGTACCCATGCTTATTATAGTTTGATTATGAGTACCCACGTGACATTTGTGCAGCCCCTGATATGACTTGATACACTACTACTTGACACGACTTGATACCGTGCACTTCTTGACATGATTGGATCTATATACACTACCTGACATGACCTGATGTACCACAGCTTGACCTGTTACCTGATCTTGTTACTAATGCCAACAATCTTGACCTGTTGTCCCTACGGACATTTCCTGTTGTCTATTCAGACAAACCTGTACCTGCTTGATCCTGTGTTGGCATAAACTCCAGATTTATCAATACCTGACTTGAACACATAACCTGGGGGTATGGGGAAATCAATGATGAAACCTGACTTGTAACTCGACAGTTCGATACCTTTACTGATCAGTCTTACGGGCTAGGCCAGCCCGGGATGATGCTGCTGACATCATTCATCGTTACCTACTACCTTTTACTGCCTTGCGGCACGTCTCGGATTCAGCCCGAGAATCTTGACCGTGGTCCCGGGCATGCATGGGATACTATTGAGTTACATCGATAATTCATCAAATTGATTTCAAAGACTTGAGAGTAGATAACCCAGTAGACTAGTTTAGATTACTCACTGCACATCACCTGTGCCTTACCCTTCACTGTCACTATTTATATTACTGTTATACCTGTTTTACCGTTCATACTCATAACTGCATGTCTTGCTACCCCTGTTTATATTATTGCTTGATATTATGACGCACTGACGTCTGGGTTTTGCATGGCCCAGATTCTCTACCTTTGCTGCAGGCCGAGCAGGAGTTTTTCAGTGAGCAGGCCGAGCAGTGAGGACTTGTTAGTAGTTAGTTTATTTTTCCTTTCAGTATTTTCATTCCTGATGTGAGCCCGCATTATGGGACGTACATTCCAGTTTATTCCTGTATTGGATCGTTTTGCTTCCGCATTATTTTATTCTTGATTCATTTATTCTGGCTTATGGACATGTGTTAGATAGTTTATTATTGTTCTTGATATCTCTACAGCCATAATGTGACTGTGGAAGGATATTTCCCATCCACAGGTAGCATGGTTGGCTCTGTCACGTGCCTATCTTAGCGTACTCTGGGAAGCGGGGCGTGACAGGGTTTGTTTGGTATAAGAGACATAGGATCTAGGTTAATCGGGTTTGATTCTTTTGTAGTTGGGTATTGGACCCAATTCACGAATCAGAATACTTGTGATTAGGAAACATGTCCTACCACCTTACCGTATTACCATTTTTGAATCTTAACTTCCTCCTGATTCTACTTTGACGATATGCAAACCTCTTTTGCATCTCGACTCGAAACCTGGTTTTCCTATTGTTTATCTCTAGAACTTAGGCGACTTGGGTGGAGTTATGTAATTGTAGCTATGTATCGCAGTATGGTTACAATACGGTACTCTATTTAAGTAACTTGGAATTCTAGCCTTGCTTCATATCCTTGATCTATATTTTGAATCTGTTATCATACTAATCCTTTTGGTGTTTTAATTTCAGGAACATGGCAGAAAAGAATCTGAAAACGTACCAGAGGCGTGTTGACGAAGCCGCTTTGCTTGGAGTAATCCGTGGGATGCTGGAGAATCAAAAGCGGCAGACCGAGCTGAACCAGCAGCAAGCTGAAGCTTTTCAGGAAGGTTTGCGGACCGTCCAGCAGTCCGTGAACAATGTAGTAGCCAGACTAGTTGATCGTGTGGGTACCGTGGCGGATTTCAGGAGACTGAGTCCGTCTGTCTTTACTGGCCTGGAAGAGCCGTTGCCAGCGGAGTAGTGGCTGGTTGACATGGAGAATTTACTCGTTGTGGCACAGATCCCAGAGGATAAGAGAGTGGATATGGTACGCATCCAGTTGGTGGACTATGCCCGTGAATGGTGGCTTGTGGAAGAGACCCGCTTGCCCAAGCCGATCAGTTGGGCGGATTTTTCGAAGAGTTTCTTAGAGAAGTTCTTCCCGCAGACTGCACGGGAGGAAATGGAAGAAAAGTTTATCAGTTTGAAGCAGAATGGCGCACCTGTGGATGTACATGCAGCTGAGTGGACGCGGCTCAGTAAATTCGCTGGACCTTTGGTTGCCAACGATGCTGATAGGGCAAGGAGGTTCATGCGCAGTTTGGATGTGGACATCCAGAGGCAAATTGTATCCCTGGGTTTGACCACTTTCTCACAAGTACTTACAGCGGCTCGAGAGCAGCAGAGCCTATCTATGAAGACTGGGAGTACGCAGCATCCAGCAGTTACGGTACGGAAGCCGGCATTTGCACCGAACCGAGCGCATGTACGCAGATGTATTCCGGTGAACCGACGAGGAGTAACACCTGTGAAGAAGCATGTTGTCGTTAATCAAAGAAGGAGCGTGATTTGTGACTACTGCCATTTACCCGGACATGTGCAAAGAGATTGTCGAAGGATGCGGGGACTCTGTTTGGTTTGTGGATCGGCAGATCATACTATCAACGCTTGTCCGTCAAAGCTTCGCATGAAGGATGATGTTCAGAAGCTACCGCAGAAACCGTTTCAGGGATAGAAGCAGCTGACTCAGGGACCCAATCAAGCTCGAGCATTTACCCTGACGGCTGAGGAAGCTAAGGCTTCAGGAGAAGTTGTTTCAGGTATTCTACTTGTTCATGGTTTTCCCGCATTAGCGTTATTCGATTTTGGTGCATCCCATTGTTTTATGTCATCCAAGTTTATTGCTACACACTCGATTGCTTGCACGACCCTGTCTAGTTGCTGGGACATACACACTGGGAATGGGAAGATCATATCTAGTAGAGAATGTAGGGATTGTGCAGTTGTTGTTTGCGGACGGGAGCTGTTTGCAGATTTCTTGGTGATTGATACAGGCAGTTATGAAGTTGTCTTGGGAATGGATTTTCTCGGCACTTTCCACGCTCACATTAATTGTAGGGAAAAGAAAGTAATTTTCCAGATTCCCGGACATCCAGAGTTTATCTTTACTGGAGGAAGCAGTTCTGTCGGGCCAGTCGAGTTTAGGGCTAGGCCGACAACTAATGTTCTTTCGTCGATGGAAGTTGATAAAGAAGAAGCGCCAGCTATAGTTCGAGATTTCATGGACGTGTTCGAGGACATCTCGGGTTTACCGCCGAAACGAGATGTGGAGTTCGCGATTGATCTTTTTCCTGGTGCAGCGCCAATCTCTAAAGCGCACTATCCAATGGCACCAGTGGAGTTGGAAGAAATTAAGAAGCAGGTTGCCGAATTGCTTGAGAAGGGTTGGATTCGCAGCAGTAACTCACCTTGGGAAGCTCCAGTTCTTCTAGTCAAGAAGAAAGATGGCACAAGGAGGATGTGCATCGATTATCGAGAATTAAACCGGGTGACTATTAAGAACAAGTACCCGATCGCTCGCATTGGCGAATTATTTGAGCAGCTTAGTGGTGCAAGGGTATTCTCGAAGCTAGATTTGCGATCCGGATATCATCAGGTCCGAGTTAAATCAGAAGATATTTGCAAGACTGCGTTCCGAACTCAGTATGGACATTACGAGTATTTAGTGATGCCCTTCGGAGTAACGAATGCACCGGCGATATTTATAGATTTGATGAACCGAATCTTTTCACCATTCTTGGACCAGTTTATAGTGGTGTTCATTGATGATATTCTGGTCTACTCCAAGAGTATTGAAGAGCATGCAGAACACTTGAAGATCGCACTGCAGATTTTGAGGCAAGAAAAATTGTATGCAAAGATGAGCAAGTGCGAGTTTTGGCTTGAAGAAGTGAAGTTTTTGGGGCATGTCGTGTCTGAAGATGGAATCGCCGTAAATCCCGAAAAGATTGCAGCAGTTCGAGGTTAGCCGATTCCGAAGAACGTTGCGGAGATCAGAAGCTTCCTTGGACTTGCCGGGTATTACAGAAGGTTCGTGGAGAATTTTGCTCGTTTGGCTGAGCCTTTAACAAAGCTTATGTGCAAGGAGGTACCATTTGTGTGGACGGATAAGTGTGCGTCGGCTTTTGAGGTGTTGAAGCAGAGGTTGATAACCGCTCCTATTTTGACCGTATCAGATAGTTCCGGAGGATTGGTGATTCACAGCGCATCCGGAAAAGTATTGGGATGTGTTTTGATGCAACATGGGAAGGTTATAGCTTACGCGTCGAGATAGTTGAAGACCCATGAGAAGAATTACCCAACTCATGACTTGGAGCTAGCAGCTGTGATTTTCGCTTTGAAGATTTGGAGACACTATTTATTGGGCGAAAGGGTCGAAGTATTCACCGATCACAAAAACCTAAAGTACGTGTTCACACAGAAGGAGCTTAATATGAGGCAGCGCAGATGGTTGGAGCTGATGGCTGACTACGATCTTGATCTTACGTACCATCCGGGAAAAGTTAATGTTGTGCCGGATGCGCTTAGTCGGTTGCCAGCAATTCAGACATTGACTGCACAGAAGGAACTTATTGAAGACTTTCGAAGATTTGATTTGGAGATTGTGCTACCGCATTCTTCGGGACAGTTGATGCAGATGCAAGTACAGTCGTCGTTGATCGAGAATATTAAAGCAACGCAATTACAGGACCCTAGACTACAGACGTTTCGAGAACAGGTTGAGACTGGACTTCGAACGGACTTGTTGATTCATGAAGATGGTTCGTTGCGATATGGTAGCCGTTTGTGTGTGCCAAAGGGAGATATTCGCGAAGAAGTTATGAAGGAGGCGCACAGTTCAGCATATTCCGTACATCCAGGAGGCACGAAGATGTACCGAGATCTACGACAGCATTTCTGGTGGGAAGTCATGAAACGGGAGATGGCCCGCTTTGTGGCAAAGTGCTTGGTGTGTCAGCAAGTTAAGGCTGAACATTAAAGGGTTGCTGGTTTATTGCAACCACTTCCGATTCCTCAATGGAAGTGAGAACATATAACCATGGATTTCGTGACGGCTTTACCGTGGAGTCCAAAAGGTAACAATGCAGTTTGGGTGATTGTTGATCGATTGACCAAGGCAGCTCATTTCATACCATTTCGAGTTGGTCAATCAACGGAAACTTTGGCAGAGCGGTACATGCAAGAGATTGTAAGATTGCATGGAGTACCGGTGAGTATCGTGTCCGATCGTGACACCCGTTTCTTATCACATTTCTGGAGGATCTTACAGGAAAGTTTGGGGACTCGATTGAAGTTTAGCACAGCTTATCATCCTCAGACAGATGGCCAATCGGAGAGAACGATCCAAACTCTTAAAGACATGTTGAGAGCTTGCATGTTAGACTTCAAGGGATCATGGGAGGATCATCTACACTTGGTGGAGTTTTCATACAACAACAGTTTCCAGACGACTATTCAGATGGCTCCATTCAAAGCTTTATATGGTCGCAAGTGTCGTTCACATGTTTGTTGGGACGATGTTGGAGAACGAAGATTGTTGGGACCGAATTTGATCGTGCAAACAGTTAAGAAGGTCAACACTATCCGGAATCATATGAAAACAGAACAAGACCAACAAAAGAGTTGGGCAAATATATCGAGAAGACCTCTAGAGTTCGCCATTGGTGATTTGGTATTCTTGAAGATATCACCGACTAGAGGGGTGATTCGTTTCGGAAGTCGAGGAAAGCTTAGTCCTCGATTCGTTGGACCTTTTGAGATTTTGGAACGTGTTGGAGAAGTGGCATATCGATTGGCGTTACCGCAATCCTTGGTGAATGTTCATGACGTGTTTCACGTATCTCAACTTCGTAAATATGTTTGAGATGAAACTCATGTGTTGGATCATTCGGAGCTGACTGTACGTGAAGATTTGACTTTTAAGGAGCGACCGATGTCGATTGTGGATCGAAGAAAAAAGGTTCTTAAGAACAAGGTTATCCCTCTTGTACTTGTTTCTTGAGGAAATCGCTCACATGGAGAATCAACTTGGGAACGAGAAGATGAAATCCGGCAGAAGTTTCCACATCTATTCTTGTAGTTTGTTGATTGTTTATCCTTTCTTGTTCTTGGAATTTTGAGGACGAAATTCTTTTTGTAGTTGGGTATAATGTAACAACCTAGTTCATTTATACCAATTCAGTTCCCGTATTTATTTATCTGTGGTATTTTCTTGATTTATCATGTTTTGGGTGCGAATGGTATTTTACATTTTACTTTGCATTCGACCCGACCCGCTTGCTTGAACTTGTTGATTCATATTTATAGATTACCTTGACTTGTTACATAGACACGTGCATCTCATGGTTAGTACATACTGGCATTTCATCTAGCATCGCATATTTTACATCTAACATTTTAGGTCATGTAAAATAAATTAAAATTGTATTTCATAGCCTGCATGATACCCCTAACCCCATGGTAGCGTCCGCACATCTTGTTCTCGTCCCGTTCAGTGAAACGGACGTGTTTGGATAGCTACGCTCACGTACGTGCATCCGTTCTTGGGGGTATGCATTTTCATTACCAGAGCATTCGTTTTGAATTTTGAAATTCGCATAAATTTTACGTATTTTAAATCTGAAATTTTGGACCCGACCCGGGCGCGTTTTGGAATATGTTGTGTTCCGCCTAATTTCAAACTTGTTTAATATCTAATATTTATATTTAATTTCGTTAACTGATAATTTTAACAGACAAATCTTTTTTTATTTTAAATCGAAAATCCTTTTAAAATTTTAAATCTTTTCCTAACTAACCCCAGCCTCTCTCCTCGCTGGCCCGGCCCTACTTCTTTCTCTCTCTCTTTTCTTTCTCCCTTTCTTTCTCTTTCTCTCTCTTTTCTTTACCTCTCTCTCTCTCTCCTCCTCTCTTCCTTTCTCTCTCTCCCCATATACAACCAAATTTATCCCTCCTCACTATTCACCGCACCCTCTCTCTCTCCTCTCGATCTCCTCTCTCTCTCTCAGAATCTCTCTCTCTCTCTCAGAATCTCTCTCTCTCTCCTCTCGCTTTTATTTTCTCTCTCCCATATATATTTAAACACAGCTCTCTCCTTCCTCTCTCATTTTTCTTTAAACCCACAACTGTGAACCCTAGCCATCGCCTGCCTCCACCCCGCCGTCGCCCAAAGCCCCCGATGACGCCCTTCCCAACCTCGCCGCCTCCTCATGCTCATCGCCTTCACCTCCTCTCTCATCTCACCGAGCCCTGCACACACCCTGAAGCAGACCCGAGCCCTGCACACCAATACACCACCGACGGGGTTCGCCGGAGTGATCTCGTCGTCACCCCTCGTCCCAAATCCGGTGCAACCCAGTGAGCATTTCTTCTTCCCTATTTCCTTCTTCCTTCTTTCTTTCTTTTCTTTCCTTCCTTCTCTGTATAGAAAAATGTTCTCTGTCTTTGTAGTTCGCCGGAAACTGGACGTGACGTCGACGATCCCGACGACCCAGCGAACGTACCCGACTTGTGTGATCGCCTTTGTGCGTTGTTTGGAACCGTTCCATGTACCGTGCGCGCGTCGCGACTTTTCGCCGACGTGAGACGTTCCGTACATATCCGTTCTTGATCCGTCGAGGCAAGTTAATCTTGCTACATGCTATTTAAATTATTACATACTTATTTAAATACATATTAAACTTGTTGTTTAAATCTAGTGCCCCATATTTCATTTTAACATTTCGATATTCCGTTTATATCGTTTTAGATCTAGAACATGAAAACATATCTTGTTGCATATTAGATTACAATACACTGTACGCATATCCATATTTATATCACATAGTGCTTATTTGTACATCCCTTAGTACCATTTTATAGCTTATAACCTTTCAGACACCCGTTTGCATCATCTCACCTACTATATATATAATTGCATCCTTAGATTATATTAGTGCATAATAATGTGATATTAATATCCCTTGTTTAATAAAGTGCATCCTAATTAATATTGGAACTATAATCTTAACCCTAATCGATAATTGTGCGTCCATGTGTTTGAATTTATACCTATTTGCATACCACATCACACTATTCCATTTTATTGTTACATTGGTACCCCATACTTGTTTTTGTGTACCCATGCTTATTATAGTTTGATTATGAGCACCCACGTGACATTTGTGTACCCTCTGACATGACTTGATACACTACTACTTGACACGACTTGATACCGTGCATTTCTTGACATGATTGGATCTATATACACTACCTGACATGACCTGATATACCACAGCTTGACCTGTTACTTGATCTTGTTACTAATGCCAACAATCTTGACCTGTTGTCCCTACGGACATTTCCTGTTGTCTATTCAGACAAACCTGTACCTGCTTGATCCTGTGTTGGTATTAACTCCAGATTTATCAATAACTGACTTGAACACATAACCTGGGGGTATGGGGAAATCAATGATGAAACCTGACTTGTAACTCGACAGTTCGATACCTTTACAGATCAGTCTTACGGGCTAGGACAGCCCGGGATGATGCTGCTGACATCATTCATCGTTACCTACTACCTTTTACTGCCTTGCGGCATGTCTCGGATTCAGCCCGAGAATCTTAACCGTAGTCCCGGGCATGCACGGGATACTATTGAGTTACATCGATAATTCATCAAATTGATTTCAAAGACTTGAGAGTAGATAACCCAGTAGACTAGTTTAGATTACTCACTGCACATCACCTGTGCCTTACCCTTCACTGTCACTATTTATATTACTGTTATACCTGTTTTACCGTTCATACTCATAACTGCATGTCTTGCTACCCCTGTTTATATTATTGCTTGATATTATGACGCACTGACGTCTGGGTTTTGCATGGCCCAGATTCTCTACCTTTGCTGCAGGCCGAGCAGGAGTTTTTCAGTGAGCAGGCCGAGTAGTGAGGACTTGTTAGTAGTTAGTTTATTTTTCCTTTCAGTATTTCATTCCTGATGTGAGCCCGCATTATGGGACGTACATTCCAGTTTATTCCTGTATTAGATCTTTTGCTTCCGCATTATTTTATTCTTGACTCATTTATTCTGGCTTATGGACATGTGTTAGATAGTTTATTATTGTTCTTAATATCTCTACAGCCGTAATGTGACTGTGGAAGGATATTTTCCATCCACAGATAGCATGGTTGGCTCTGTCACGTGCCTATCTTAGCGTACTCTGGGATGAGGGGCGTGACAGTGAGGAAGTCTGCATCTCGCTCTACTAGTCCGAGGATGTGCGATAATCCGCACCATCCAATAGCGGGTTCTCCGAAATGGGTTATAGAGGCATAATTGCAAAGAGTTTGATAATACAATTCAAAGAAAACGGGTTTTTATAGTTCAAGGTATTTTGATGAAAAGTCGTATTTTGCCATAAAAGTCATGTCTCAAGTGAATCGTGCTATATCAATATGTGTATATGTAAGAGGTAGGCCATTACCTCGTGAAGTTTTCTAAAGGTATGCTAAGCAAAAGTTTAAAAGATAACGTATATAAACTTCATGGTATTTAAAAGTAAAATCTTAATTAAAGTTAATTAACATGGAGTTTTAGAGTGAAAGTTGTTTCTAAATCTTTATAATAGTGTTGCAAATATTGTGTAAAAGTTTATTGAACAATATGTAAATGAAAAGTGAGATTATGGAGTTTAGAAGATTTACATTGGTAATAACTCCACTTAACGATACTTTGTTTTGAAAAGAGAATCTAGCAAAGAGAGGGAGAAAATAGAAGGAACTTACAAGTTAGGAAGAGAGAGGAGAGGTAGAGGAAGATGTCGTATCCTTTGTGATGTCGTGGGGTTGCCCGAATCGTCTCTAATCCTTACCAGAATTTGACCTTAGGCTAACTCCACCTGTACTCTTCTTGGACTTGAGAATTTTTGATAATTTTGACTAGAGATTTCAGAATGAGGAGGGGCTAGGGTATGAGGTTGTATTTATAGGGTGAAATTAGGGTTTTGGAATTGAAAGATTGAATTAAAATGCATTTAAAATGAGATTAAAGATGAATTTTAATTCTTTGTTAAATTGCAAAGAAAAACAAACAGAACATAGGTAGTGGGGTAGGCCAAAGGGTGTTGTGTGCAAAGCACGGGGGCTTTTCTCCCCCGGAGCCCGTCGGCGCCGGCCGTAAGGCAAATATTGCTAGTCGTTGTGTGGGGGTAGGGTTCTGGATCTCTGCCACGTGTCCCTCTCTGTTCATACAACATTTTGCACATGTTAAATTTCTTTGACTTTTCATTTTTACATGTAGTGCACGTATAAACTTTTGGGCTTCCAAAAATTTAAAAGAAAAATCAGGAAAAATAATATGTGACTGATGGGATTCGAACACAGGGGCTACGTCGCAGCAGTACAAGACTTTACCAATGAGCTACAAGCTATTTCTTGCTATTCTTAAACATGTATAACTTTAAATTGTGCTCAGGCTTGCAAACTCCTTTCTGTACTTTAAGAAGAAAAATTTTGTACAGAAAATTTAAGGTCGTTACATTGTCTAAACCTCCAATATATGGTACCATAAATCAACTTGGTATCTTCGGAGAGGTGGATGGATAAGTCCAAATAGCATCTGCCCCCAAATTCAAGCGAGACGTCCCAACATCTCGATCCGATCTTTCGGTGAACAATTATGTTGTCTTGGGAATGGATTTTCTTGGCATTTTCCACGCTCACATCGATTGTAGGGCGAAGAAAGCGATTTTCCAGATTTCTGGACATCCGGAATTCATATTCTTAGGAGGTAACGAATCTGTCGGGCCAGTCAAATTTAGGGCTAGGCCGACAAGTGCCACTTTTTCGTCGATGGAAATAATTAAGGAAGAAGCACCAGCAGTGGTTCGGGATTTCATGGAAGTGTTCAAGGACATCTCGGGTTTACCATCAAAACGAGATGTGGAGTTCGCGATTAATCTTATTCCTGGAGCAGCGCCGATTTCAAAAGCTTATTATTCGATGGCACCAGTGGGACTTGAAGAAGTAAAGAGACAAGTTACCGAATTACTAAAAAAAGGGCTGGATTCGCAGCAGCGGTTCACCATGAGGAGCTCCAGTTCTTATAGTCAAGAAGAAAGACGGCACGCGGAGGATGCGCATCGATTATCGAAAGTTAAATCGGGTGACTATAAAGAATAAATACCCAATCCCTCGCATAGGAGAATTATTCGATCAACTCAGTGGCGTGGGAGTATTCCCGAAGTTGGATTTACGATCAGGGTATCATCAAGTTCAGGTGAAAGAAGAAGACATTTGCAAGATAGCGTTTAGAACTCGATATGGGTATTACGAGTATTTAGTGATGCCATTTGGAGTTACTAACGCACCGACGATATTTATGGACTTGATGAACCGAATCTTTTCGCCATTTCTAAATCAGTTCGTAGTGGTATTCATTGATGATATATTGGTCTATTCGAAGAGCAAAGAAGGGCATAAAGAACACTTGAGAATCAGACTACAGACGTTAAGACAAGAAAAGTTGTATGCTAAGATAAGCAAGTGCAAGTTTTGGCTCGAAGAAGTGAAATTCTTGGGTCACGCTGTATCTGGAGATGAAATTGCAGTTGACCCCGAAAAGATTGCAACTGTTCATGATTGGACAATCCCAAAAAATGAAGGGGAGATCAGAAGTTTTCTCGAACTTGCTGAATATTATAGAAGGTTTGTGGAGAATTTCGCTTGAATAGCTGAACCATTGACTAAGCTAACACGGAAGAAGATACCGTTCATATGGACTAAGAAGTGTGCGTCAGCTTTTGAAGCGCTGAAGCGAAGATTGACAACCGCTCCTATTCTAACAGTGCCAGATGGTTCCAGAAGACTGGTTATTCACAGCGACGCATCTGGAAAAGGATTGGGATGTGTCTTGATGCAGCATGGGAAGGCTATAGCTTACGTATCGAGACAATTGAAGACTCATAAGAAGAATTACCCAACTCATGACTTGGAGCTGGCGGTAGTGATCTTCGTGCTGAAGATTTGGAGACACTACTTATTGGGAGAAAGAGTAGAAGTGTTTACTAATCACAAGAACCTAAAGTACGTGTTCACACAGAAAGAGTTCAACATAAGACAGCGTAGATGGCTAGAGCTGATGGCTGACTATGACATTGATCTAAAGTACCATCCGGGGAAAGTTAATATAGTGTCGGATGCTCTAAGTCGGTTTTCAGTGATACGGACGTTGACTGCACAGAAGAAAATTATAACAGATTTTCAGAGATTTGATTTAGAGATCGTATTACCAGATTTTTTGGGACAATTGATATAGTTGCAAGTACAGTCATCTTTGATCGATAGCATTAAGACAGCACAGTCACACGATCCTAAATTGCAGAAATTTTGAGGACAAGTGAAGCGGGACTTCGGACTTATCCAAGAAAAAGTTCAAGGAAAAGTCCAAATAAGAGTTAAAGGCCTATCAGGACAATTGTCCCAGTAGGACTTAAGAATCCATAACCAATTCCTAGAGATAAGTGATTATGAAATAGTAAAGTTGATCAAGTAATATACCATAATACCCTTTATCTTTTCATCCAAATTTTAAAATGATGTTAATGATACGTCC
This sequence comes from Agapanthus africanus, assembly GCA_030015575.1. NCBI lineage: Eukaryota > Viridiplantae > Streptophyta > Magnoliopsida > Asparagales > Amaryllidaceae > Agapanthus > Agapanthus africanus. Next base: position 76,388,609 of record JASDDO010000028.1, read on the forward strand.
TTTTGATCATTTTACACTCAATAATTACTTATCTATCACTTTTCATACAAGATTATCCAAACTCCAAACAACTTATCTGTCATAATTACTTATAAGTGATTATTTCATTTTTTTCAAAAAATAATCACTTATAAGTGATTATGGCAAATAATCACTTAAAAATAAACTCATAACAGGCTCTTAGATGATCCTATTAATTAACAAAATAAAAGATAGAAAAAATGAAAAAAATCCTAATAGTCAAAATTGAGGATTGAAGATGTCCAACTCATCCTTCACAAAAGAGAAAAACAAGAAAATTAAAAGTCAACAATCATCTCTCTCGTAATCTCATTCATTATATATTTTCTCATGCTCAAAACCCCAAAAATATATATACTTTACAAATTTATACATAAATCATTATATCTTTGTTATTTTATACAACTCATAAATTTCTGGAATCTAATAGTATCACTGACCGTATTCATTTAATTTAAATTTAGAAAAACCATGGATATCTTTAGAAATTTGCAAGTAAAGTTCAGGATAAAATATAAAAAAATGATACATGTCCTTAGTTTCCGTGGTTTTCAAAACATACACACGAACGTGCAAAATACAGTCGAACCCCAAAAATTTCAAAACATACACACGCACGTGCAAAATACAGTCGAGCCACAAAAACCTCAAAAAGGGAAGTGGCCACAAATTAAGTAGAACCCCAAAACCTCCTGGGTGCGTGATGTGGTGTGCAAGGATGTGGTGTGCATAGGTTAAGGCTCATGGGCCAACGTAAAAAAACAAACACGTTAAACCTCCGATTAGTTTAGTAACGTCTATTAAATGTTGAAAGAAGTTATCCCGTTGTCCAAAACGCTGAGAAGATAGCAAGATCGATAGCAACAACTTCACGTGATAATGGCGGAAGTAAAGAGGAGAGGAGGAAAAGAAGGATAGGAAGTTAACGATAAAGAGGAGAAGGTTAGGGCGAAGGAGAGAAAAACTGCTCTCATCAATAAACTCAGCAAGCTAGTCCAGATTATAAGAATAAAAAATTAACAAAGGGAAGATCTCAATTATTGTTTATGCTATTATAAGTTGAATCAAGGGGGGTATATGACACTTCTGATTCAATTCGAATGGGAACACCCTAGAAGAAAAGTCCTTGATTGTTATTCTTTTTTGATGAAAAAGCTTGATTGTTAGGGATGCCCACATCACCCTCGGTAAATTCAAAAAAGAAATTAATATTTACTTGCAAAGTATAAAAAAGAAAAAAGAAAAAAGAAAAAATAAATAAAATACCTGCTGTCAATAATAATGGTTACAACTCTTTCAAATCAAAATTGTCAGCACATGATATTTTATCGACATATTCTTTTTCTACACTCGGAGTAAACTCCACGCAGGATATTGAGATTTTTATTGAATAAATAGAGAGTGATGATGCTTGATATCGGTGACTCCCCAGATCATGACACGTAGCAGATGACGTATCCCAGAGCTTACAAGAAATGATCAAGAACGTTACGTTGGAAGCACATCCCGGGCTTCTGGCCCGAGGATGTTCCCGACCTTCGGTGGCCTTCCAGACCACCCTCCAGCTCGCCTCCAAGCCGTCACAGAACCAGGATGCCTCGGCCTCCCGCTTGTTCCTGAGCCTCCTGCCGAGCTCATCTTCCTCGGTCTTACCGACCGACCCACAACACCGATCACAGGCGTCTCCGCCACGGCTCCGCGAATCTCGTCAGGCACGAGATATCCGCCGCTCATGATCCCGCGTTCCATGCCATCACGATCCCCCATTAACGAGCCTGTCTCGTCATTAATGGGGAATCCCGCCTATCACGCGGGCGTGACGCCAGGGGCATAACGGACGGCGTGAATCTCGCGCCCGCCTGCCCACGGCTGCCGCTATATAAACCCCTCTCTCAGACGACTCGGGTAAGCCAATTTTACTCCAATAGGCCGTTACTCTGCAAAAATATCCCGTCTAACTTGATCGTTGGAGGGTCCTTGGTGGCACAACCACCCCTGGACTTCTTTACAGGTAGCTCGGCCTCAACCACACAAAACCCATTGAGATCCACACGCTCCAGGAGGCAACCCTCTAACTCAATCTCAGCCGTCCATCAGCACTCGCAGCAGATCAACGGAAGATAATATATGAAGGAGAAACAGAGTCCATCAGTTGGCGCCGTCTGTGGGAAATTAGTTCCACTCAACGAAAGTTCATCTTCCGATCTCGACTTCATGGCAAGCGGTCACCGTGACGATCCAAGCACCAGCCGTCGTCCTCCCCGCAATGGAGACGAGGGAGAATCCCTTCCTCCCCCGAACGCCATTCACGCCCTATCCGCTCGGATAGATCGACTCGCGTCCGTCGTGGATGCACCCGTCCGTGTCCAAACGGCCGGGCAAGCTCCCCAGGTCACCGCTCCCCCACCTCAGGACCGGGACCCCTACAAAGAAAGAGAATACTCGCCCGCGTTGGCACGACCAATCATCGCCTTGCTGTCTCCGACAGCCGCAGGTCCTCCGGGCCGACATATTCAATGACCCGGTAGGCGCCACACAGCTTGACTCCGAGGTCTTACGCCAGAGCGCCTTGCCCCGAGCCTCATCGCGCACCTGTCCCTCTTGAGGAGGTTTCGGTCAGCTCACCTGCGTCCAGGCATGACCGACACCCCCTCCCTCGACAGGGTCGCGCACACGGGACTCGCCACGGCAGCTCGAAGACGACCTCGCCAGGGGACCTAAGAAACCTCATCGAACGGAATCGGGGCCATGGCCAGGCAGAGGTCTCCGGCAGAAGAAGCCAAAAATCAGAATATGCCGAGTCATCAGGATACCACGACCGACTCGACGCCCTCGAAAAGAAGATCGAAGGCATGCATCGGGAAAGTCGTCATTCGAGCGACGTGGCTAAGTATGTCGCCGACTAGCTCATGAAGCCCTTCACCAAAGAGATACTCGCCGTCCACGTCTCCTCCCGTAACAAGCCCCCGAAGGTCTCCCTCTTCGACAGGAAGTCTGACCCGAAGGATCATTTGGACGCGTTCACGGCCGGGATGAGTTTCCAGGACTGTTCCGACGCTGCACAATGTCGCGCTTTCCCCGCTACTCTCATCCGCTCCGAACGAGACTGGTTCCGAGGACTCACGCCGCGCTCGATCTCTACCTTCGATGAGCTGGCCACCCAATTCCTCGGCCGCTTCTTCACGAACTGACGGCAGAAGCGGACCGTCGACCATTTCTTCACCATAAAGAGCGGAGATAAAGAATCATTCAAAGGGTACGTCACCCGTTTCTACAACGCCCTCCTCAAGGTCCCAGAACACCGGGACGAGACGGTCATTACGGCCCTCAGGTCGGGTCTTAAGCACAATGAGTGGCTACGCTCCATTGCATTAGAGCAACCTAAGACCATGGCTGAGGTAAAGGCCTGGACCGAAAGTGAGATCCAGCTCGAGTCCGAGGTGAACGCCAATCTGCTCCGGACAAAACAAGTTGATCCGAAGAAAAAGGGCTGGGAAGAGAAAAAGAAGATTGAGCGGCCAAAGCCTTACTCCCCGAAATTTCAGGAGTACACCCCGCTCAACGTCTCCCAGATGGTAATGCTAGAGGAGGCTAAGGGCGACAGGTTCTTCAAACTCCCCCTAGTCTCTGACAAGGCAGCAAAGCGCACCGGGGCCCCCTACTGCGGCTTCCACAGGTCGCAGGACCGCTCCACTGAGAAATGCAAACAGCTCCGAGACTATATCGAGGAGCTAATCTGCTTGGGGCACCTGACAACGTACTTACGAGACAATTGGCAAACCGACCATGAGTAGGAGTAATTCCCCCTCCCGGCGAATTGACAATCGGCCAAATCATGGTCATGTCAACGGGGGGTACGACGAGGACCGACGAGACACGGTATCCCTCCCCGATCGAGGGACATATCGGCCACCCGAGGAAGAAGGACAAAGCAGCCGAGCCGATCATTTTTACCGACGGGACCTCCACGGTATTTCCCTGTCTCACAACGACCTGCTGGTGATCACAGCTCGGGTCTACCACTAAAAGGTGCAGAGGATACTGATCGACTCGGAAAGCTCGGTAGACATTCTCTTTTATGACTACTTCCTGCGTATGGGACTCACCCCGTCGGACCTAAGACCGACCGCCCACGTCCTGTCAGGGTTCACTAACCACTCCATCCTGGCGGAAGGGGTAATCACTCTATAATTTAATATCGGGGAGGCAGGCCGTATGCGCACCGTGCCTGTAGAATTTATCGTCGTGAGAATCCCATCGGCCTACAACGTCCTCCTCGGTCGCCCTATACTGAACTCCCTCCGGGCCCAGATATCGACATACCACCTGGCGATGAAATTCCCGCTCGACCAAGGTGGGATAGGTCGGGCCTACGGAGGACAACGAACAGCAAAGGTTTGCTTCACCGCAACATCCTCGTCTGAGCGGCCAAGCAACGATGTTGAGGGCGAGGGTGACATCAAGGGTTCTCTGGACACTCAAGATGAGTAAAAAGAGGTCCGAGGGACCTCGGTGGAGCTACTAACAGAGGTCCCCCTCGTAGAAGGGGACGACGAACGAACCGTTCAGATCGGGTCACTTTTGATAGGGACTCAGCGAGATGACCTGGTTCATTTCCTCAGAAACAACTCTAACGTATTTACCTGGACGCCTGCCGATATGCCTGGGATCGACCCCAAAATCATATCTCACAAGCTCGGGGTAGGCCCTACGGTCCGACCCATCAGGCAGAAAAAACGAAGCTTCGTCCCGGTCAAGCAAAAGACGATCGAGGACAAGGTAGATAGGCTCCTCGCCGCCAATTTCATTCGGAATGTGCCATACTCAGACTGGTTGGCGAACGTAGTCATGGTCAAAAAGTCAAGCGGGAAGTGGCGCATGTGCGTCGACTTCACCGACCTCAACAAGGCATGCCCGAAAGACAACTATCCCCTCTCTCGGATAGACCAGCTCGTCGACAGCTCGGCAGGCCACGAACTACTTAGCTTCATGGATGCTTTCTCCGGCTACAACCAGATCCGTATGAATCCGGCAGACGAGGAGCTCACCGCATTCACAACGGACCGGGGGGTATACTGCTACAAGGTGATGCCTTTCGGCCTCAAAAACGCCGGAGCTGCGTACCAACGCTTGGTCAATCGCATGTTCAAGCCGCAGATCGGCAGGAACATGGAAGTTTACGTCGACGACATGCTCGTCAAATCGATCTCATCGGATGAACACGCTAAGGATCTGGGCGAGGCCTTCGACGTCCTCCGCAAGTACAAGATGAAATTGAACCCCGCCAAGTGCGCATTCGGGGTCACCGGTGGAAAGTTCCTCAGTTTCATGATCACTCACCATGGGATTGAAGCTAACCTGGAGAAAATCAACGCCATCCTCAACATGGCCGCGCCTAATACTAACGTCGAAATCATGCGGCTGACAGGGCGGGTAGCCACTCTGACTCGTTTCATGTCGAGGTTTGGGGAGAAGTGCCTCCCGTTTTTCAAAGCTCTAAGGAAGATACCAAGATTCGAGTGGTCGGAGGAGTGCCAGACCACCTTTGAGCAATTAAAGAGGCACCTAGCAACTCCCCCACTGCTCACCTGGCCAGTTGAAGGGGACGAGCTATCACTATATCTGGCGGTATCCGATCAAGCTGCAGGCTCGGTACTCGTTCGAGAGGTCAAAGGAGTCTAGAAGCCGGTATACTATGTGAGCCACATCTTCAAGGACGCAGAAATGAGGTACCCAGCCATAGAGAAGATCATCTTGGCACTCATCGTGGCTTCAAGGAAACTATGACACTATTTCAATGCGCACACCATCCTCGTTCTTATCAAGTGGCCTTTGGGGGCCATCCTCGCCTCCCCCGAGTCCTCTGACCGCTTGGAGAAATGGAGGTGGGAGTTGTTCCAGTTCGACATAAAATACCGTCCGAGGCAGGCTATTAAAGCACAAGCCCTGGTCGATTTTATCGTTGAGTGCACCATCCCCAGCAAAGAGCCGAAGTTCACGCCGGCCCCCGCAGCTCAACCCTCAGTCGATGTGAAGCCCGACTCCATCTCTGATTGGATCCTCTATGTCGACGGGTCTTCAACCGAGGAAGGCTGTGGTGCCAGCCTCATCATTCGGGGCCCGAACGAGGCCGAAATGGAGTATTCTCTGAAGCTCGGGTTCAAAGCCTCAAATAACGCGGCGGAATACGAGGCCTTGCTGGCCAGACTGCGCATAGCCTTCGGACTGGGGCTGAAAACGATTCAGATCCGCAACAACTCCGCCTTAGTCGTTGGCCAGGTGACCGGCCGATTCGAAGAACGGGAGCCTCTGTTGGTGAAGTATCTGGCCAAGGTAAGAAGACTGCGGAAGCACTTCCACGAAGTCCGGGTGGAGTAGAACCCCAGACAGCTAAACGCCCAGGCCGACGCCTTGAGCAAGCTGGCTTCATCTTATACGACCAACAACAAGAGGAACATCCTCTTCGAGGTCTTACCGTGGCCCAGCATAGAAGATGGGGCAACGCCACTTCAAGTGTACACAGCCCGGGAAGAAGACTGGGACTGGAGAAAGCCCTTCGTGGAATTCTTAAGGGAAAGTACGCTCCTAAAAGATCGGGGAGAAGCCCGCCGTCTCCGAGCCAAAGCTCGCCATTTTGTCTGGAGCAATGAGAACCTCTACAAGAAGTCCTTCACTCAGCCCCTGCTCTGGTGCGTCGACCCCCACGAAGCCGACTACGTCCTCCGTGAGATCCACAAAGGGGTTGGTGGCGCACACCAAGGGACTCGCACCTTAATCCAGAAGGCATTGCTCCAGAGGTACTACTGATCGACAATTCATCAGGACGCCCAGAAACTCATCAGAAGATGCAAGAGCTGCCAACTCCATGGAAGCATACCTCGCCTTCCTACTACCGAGCTAACCACCCTAACCTCCCCGTGTCTGTTTGCCCAGTGGGGAATGGACATGATAGGCCAGTTCCCTACTGGTACGGGCGGGCATAAGTATGTCCTCGCCGCAGTGGACTACTTCACGAAGTGGATCGAGGCCATTCCCATCAGGAAACCGGATGCCACCACGACTATTAAGTTCCTGCAGAACAATGTAATACCCCGGTTTGGCATCCCGAGGTGTATCATCACCGACCATGGGACAAATTTCGAAAACGAAAGAGTTAAGGAATTCTGCAGCGAATATCGTATCCTCATGAAGTTTGCCGCGGTCACACATCTCCAATGCAACGGGCAAGCCGAGGTCGCTAATCGGGACGTCCTCCAAGGTCTTCGGACGGGTCTAGAAGGACGCCAAGGCAGTTGGGTCGAGGAATTACCCCGGGTCTTATGGGCCCTGCGCACGTCGAAGAAAACCCCCGCCGGGGAGACCCCTTTCAGCCTCTGCTGTGGTACCGAGGCAATGGTCCCAGCTGAGATCGGACTCCCTAGTCACTGGGTCGAGCATTTCGACGACGAAGCGAACACCTCAGGCCTCCGAACTAACCTGGACATCTTGTTAGAGAAACAAGTCCGGGCTCAGATCAGAGCTACCGCCTATCAACAGCAAATCGTCCGCTACTACAATGCGCGAGTCAAGCGTCGCTTCTTCAAGACCGGAGATTTAGTCCTAAGGCGGAACGAGTTCGTCGATCAAGGCAAGCTGCATAAAGTTTTCCCCAAAATGAGACGGTCCTTTCCTCGTCTCTGAGGTCTTTCCAGGGGGAGCCTACCGCTTACAAGACGCGGATGGTCGCAAATTTCCACGACCTTACAATACTGAGAAGCTCAAGCTGTACCTCTGAAAAGCTACGCATGTATATTTCTTCTTTCACAAAGGCGATGTAAAAACCTTTCTAAAGTTCTTTCTATTTAAATAATAAAAAGGGAACAATGGGGCGTCGCAAAAAAGAGAATTCTATTTATTCAAAAGGTATCACAGGCTCCTCAGCTTTACAGAAAAAGAAAAAGGAAAAATTTACAGCAGAGGGGGAATGGGATCGAGGAAATATTCCTGGTGATACTTAGAGTAGATTTCCGCTAGCCGGGCCCTAGCCTCTGCAGCCCGCTCCCGCCGATGCTGCACGCGAATCCGGGACGACACCGAAGCACCCGACGCTCCGCCCTCTGCGCCTTGGCTCGCAATGTACCTCTTTTTGAAGCACTCCAGAATGAGGGCCAAGGATCGTTCGTGCCTGGATTTCGAGATGAAGCCGAGTAGGAAGATCGTGCGCACCTTGTCGAGCGCCTCGTCCAACAGCTCTTCGGAGAAGGGGTTGTCTAACCCTGGGGACCTCCTCCAAATTGCGTAGATCAGCAACTGAAGCAGGGACGACCGCCGAGGAAGAAGCCGGCCGACGTGACCCTCGAGGCGCTGAACTACTCCCCGGTACCCACCCTCAGCCAGGGATTGGTCATACACGGAGATGTCATCGAAGGTGATGATTTCTTCGATCGAATACATGCGTCCAGTCATCTCAAAAGAAAGCGATGCCGAAGGAGTTGCTGTCTCCTTCCCTATTTATAACCTTATACAGGATCCTTAAAGACCCAGATTCGCGCGCGTGTGGATGCGAATCCTGGGATCCACCAAGATTGCTCCAGTACCGCGCCGCCACATGGCAAAACTGACGCGGTTCCCCGAAACGTTACGCCTCCCCCAAGCATTCCTGGCACGTGCCGCTTATGACGGTCGCTTCTCCCAATGTTCACGAACCAGGGAAGGTCGGACTGAACCTCCGGATCCTCCGAGCAGCTACCCTGCTCGGTCCATCCTTAGCAGGCCACTACTTGGGTTCTTCAACAAAGCAATGTAAATTCTTCTAAATTCTTTTTATTTAAACAACAAGAAGGACACGATATAGCATTGCAGAAAGAAGAATTTTATTCATTCAAAGGTATTGTAGGCTCCTCAGCCATACACAAAAAAAGAATAAATAAAAAAAAGAATACAGCAGCGGGGGGGAGGGGGTGCAAGAAGCATTCATCATGATACTCCGAGGAAATCGCCGCCGGCCGAGCTTTTGCCGCCTCGAACCTCTGCCTCTGATGCTGTCCGCGAACCCTCGTGGCCACGGACGGGCCAGGAAGCTCCTCGGGTGGGCACCCATCGGCGAGATACCTCAATTGGTAACACTCAAGGACGAGTTTCACCAAGCGATCCCGCCGACTCTTCGAGATCAGGCCGAGACGACATAGCGATCTTAGCTTGCCAACCGCCTTATCCTTCAGTTGTTCGGACAAGAGGTTGTGCAGCCCCAACGATGCCCTCCAGATCGAGTACATGAGCAACTGGAGAAGGGGCGATCGCCGGGGGAGCAGGCGGCCGATGTGATCCTCAACCCGCCGGATCACCGCCTGCACCGTCTCCTCGGTGCACAGCTGGTCATACAGGTATACATCCTCGAAATTTATGATCTCGGGGATGGTGAAGGGGAATTCGTCCATTCTCACGTTTTGGGGATGAAGAAAGAAGTGATCAATGCTCCCTCCATTTTATAGCCCCACGGCGCCCCCAAGAGTCCAACAGTCGCTCGTTTCTTCCGCTATAGTACCGCCACGCGGCAGATATCCTGTATTTCTCGGCGAAATCGGAACGTCGCGGCTCTTACGCTTCGCCTCCCCTGATGCATTCATAATACGTGTCGCCCGCGACGGTTACTCTTCCCGATGTTCACACACCGGGGAAGGTCGGACAGAACCTCACGAATCCACCGAGCAGCTACCCTACTCGGTCCATCCTTGGCTGGTAATTTCTTACCCACCGACGTCAAGGATCAAAGCCTTCACCAAGAGGCAACCGGGCAGCACCCTGCTCGGTCCATCCTTAGCAGGCTTCTCCATGCCCTCCCGCGCTAAGGATCAAAGCCCTCACCAAGAGACAACCGAGCAGCACCCTTCTCGGTCCATCCTTGGTTGGTAGTTCACTACCTACCGTCGCCAAGGATCAAAGTCCTCACCAAGAGGCGTCTAAGCAGCTACCCTGCTCGGTCCATCCTTGGCTGGTAATTTCTTACCCACCGACACCAGGGAACAAAAGCCCTCATCAAGTGGCCACCGAGCAGCTATCCTGCTCGGTCCATCCACGTCTAAGCGATCTCCACCTCGACTTCGGGGCCATGGAGATACCGACCTTTCACCGGTCTTCGTACACTTGGCAAATGGTCGATTTCAACTCTCAACTCGATGTGCGATTGCTAGACGAAAAACCGAATTAAGCACGAAAGCAGTACCGCGCAAATAAAAATGTTAACCACAAACAAAGGGAAAACGTGCAAGCAAAGAGACTACTGCAAAAAGATTTTTTATTCATAAAAAACCGAAAATCTTTACAGAGGTATTATAGGCTCCCCAGTTTTACAAAAACGCCCGGAGGCTTACAAAATTTTAGCGCAAAGAAATAAGGAGGCGAGGAAGCTCAGGCCTCGGGGCCGGGGAGAACATCAATGAGCTACGCTTTTACTGTGACAACCGAGGCGGCATCTTGAAGGTCGGCACCCACAGCGGGAGCCTCGGCGCCGGTGGCCGGGGCGACCGACTTATCCCCAACGCTCCCATCGGGGGCCACTCCCCCTGCAGCGTTTCCAGGGGCATCCCCCTGCGCGTCATCCCCGAAAGGGTGTTCACCGTCTTCTTCAAGGTAGCGACGAGCACCTTAGAATCTTCCAACCGGGCCTCGGCGGTTCGGGCGGCCTCTCAGCACCTGGCGATCTCCCGATCCCTGGCCACCACCTGGTCTTCAAGGGCGGTAACCCTCTCCATCGCCGCCTCCAGCTCCAGCCTTGAGCTCTCCTCCTGCGAGGAAAACTCGCCCGCGGCCCGCATCGCCGGGGCAATTTTCTCGTCCTCCATGTTCACGACGAGGGCGACGTGCTGGAGGACCTGAAAAAAATAAAGAGGGTTAAAAAGGAAAGGGGGGCTCCCAATCACGCGAAAAAAAATACTGAATGAAGAACCAGGTGGGGTGCGAACACTAACCTGCACGGCCTCTTGAGCTATGGCCGCCACTTAGGCCCGGAGGGTCCCCCGAGGGATTCTGCCCTCGGCCGACCTTTCCATCTCCGAAAGCAGGCTGTCGGCGATGGAAAGCCCCGAGGGCACCTCAAAGCGAAGTTCCCCATCGTCCACGAGGATTGGGGAAGCCGGGGAGCGGGGCGCCGTCCTATGAAACCACTTGAAGAGCGACGCAGGAGAACCAGTCTCGCCTCCCACCTCCGGAGCCCGGGGCTCTTGCTCCCAAGCACGCTTTCGGCTCGGCGCACGACTGGACTCTGGGGCCCGGGACGTGCTTGGGTGCTTGGATGGAGCGTCTGCCGGTGGAGCCGGAGCCGACGGCGGGCTAGAAGGGCCGGCGCCTCCAGCCTTCTTCCCCTTCTTCGTTTCGACCAGGGCTGCCCGAAATTTGCCTAGGTCCATGGGTTCTGCATAAGACAAAATACAGAGGAGTTAGCAATGCCAGAAAAGTAAAAGAATGCATAAGTCTAAACAGTCGCCTGAAAACTCCTAACTTACCCGTGAACTGGACGGGGCTGAGCCCGGGCCAACTAAGGGCCCGCTCAGACAGTAGCACATCAGCACGAGAGAGGGGCTCCTACTCCGACACCGCCACCGCGTCGGGATGATTCAATCGACTCACCCGCGGGCAGCCGACCCTGTGCCACTGGATGGGCACAGGCCAATCCTCACCCTCGGGCGGCCCAACAAACAAAAACTTCTTCTTCCATTTGTGAATGGAAGAAGGTACTACGATGACCCCCGACCAGGCAGCGTCCCCCCGTTGTTTTCTAAAAAAGATGTATACTCAGCTCGGCCGCCCCTGCGAGCGCCAGGGTGGTTTTTGTAGCAAAGAGAAGAAACGAGAAGGCTCCGGCTGAAAGGGATCGGACGCAATTTCAACCGGACTAGGAACCCAAGGAGAATCCTCCAAGAGTTCGGCACTAACTGGCCCGGGGCTAACCCAAAACAATTCAACGCCTCAATTACCTCGGGGGAGAAGGGCAGGCGCATCCCGGCTCAAAAGGCTTCCAGATACAAGGCAATCTCCTTGCCCCGTACCTGGTCTGCCTTCTCCCCCTCCTCGGCCAGACGAAGCGAATAGCCGGGAGGAATGTGGAAACGAGTCCGGATGGTGGCGAGCTCATCTGCATCCCTTAGCGTGGATGATGCGCCAAGAACACCCGTGACTTGCGCTCTGGGGACCGCCCCCGTCGCACAACCCCGGGAAACATGACTAACCCTAACTTCCCGGGAGGACTCCGACTCAGAAGAGGAAGAGGAAGAAGTAGAAGAGGAAGCTTCAGAAGACTCCCTAGACTCTACCCAGACTATTTCTATAGACTCCTCGGAAAAAGACATCTAACCTGATCGAAAGGATGTGTCCTCGGGAGAGAAAACACAATGGGTGCAACATGAGGAGAAGAGCGTCGGGCTAACACGACTAGGGACGAGGAAATTATGGAGAGGTACGGACTCTAATGGGAATCCCACCTCTATTTATAGCTGCCGGCGTACATATCCTACGGCTCCGATCGCCTCCCGCCAAAACAACGCTTCGTAACTAACGGCCAACAACGTTCCACCTGTTGCACTCATACAGGGCGCGTCCCATCGAGCGCGGGAACACCTGCGGCCCGTCTCGTCAGCCAACCAGCGCCAGACATGTGGACTGTCGATTCGACGAACATACGCACAAGCCGGCGCTTCCCCTTTAATGCGGGATCTCTCCCCTGATCCGCTGACGTCATCAAGAAAATACGACTGATTGCTCAGGAATACACACCGACGATATCTTCAAGTGAGATCTCACCCGGGTGACCGGTCAGACCACTCTTGACCCGACCCAAGAACGGATTGAGACGAGAGTGGGGGGCAAATAATGATGCTCGATATCGGTGACTCCCCAGATCATAACATGCGGCAGATGACGTGTCCCAGAGCTTACAAGAAATGATCAAGAACGTCACACCCCGGGCCTCCGGCCCGAGGATGCTCCCGACCTTCGGTGGCCTTTCAGACCGCCCTCCAGCTCGCCTCCGAGCCATCACAGAACCAGGGTGCCTCGGCTTCCCGCTTGTTCCCGAGCCTTCCGCCGAGCTCATCTTCCTCGATCTCACCGACCGACCCACAACATTGATCACAGGCGCCTCCGCCACGGCTCCGCGAATCTCGCCAGGCGCGAGATATCCGCCGCCCATAATCCCGCGTTCCACGCCATCACGATCCCCTATTAACGAGCCTGTCTCGTCATTAATGGGGAATCCCGCCTATCACGCGGGCGTGATGCCAGGAGCGTGATGGCCGGCGTGAATCTCGCGCCCGCCTGTCCATGGCTGCCGCTATATAAACCCCTCTCTCAGACGACTCAGATAAGCCAATTTTACTCAAATACCCCGTCACTCTGCCAAAATACCCCGTCACTCTGCCAAAATACCCCGTCTAACTAGATCGTCGGAGGATCCTCGGTGGCACAACCATCCCGGGACTTTTTTGCAGGTAGCTCGGCCTCAACCACACAAAACCCATTGAGATCCACACGCTCTCCAACTCAATCTCAGCCGTCCATCAGCGCTCGCAGCAGATCAACGAAGATAACATCTGAAGGAGAAACATAGATCCATCAGTGAGGCATGAGTTCAGCTATATATGGATAATAGAAAAAACTTTGCTCTATTTTACCGACAAATTTTCACTCTACGTGGGACACACAAGAGAAAAATCATAGTTTAGTTAAAAGGCAAAGAATCTGGGGGCTTATTTAGAAATCACAAACATACACGGGGCCACTTTAAAAAAATCTCTTTATCTTATTATTTCTAAACTCTTTGGGGGCATCGAGGCTAGGGCGAGGAACGGAAAGGAAGAAAGAAGAAGAAAGGGTTTAATTCCATTAAAATCCCAAACCAAAATCAACGCAAGGTACATCCTTTTTCTTCTTCCTCCTCAAATCACATCCTTTTTTATTTGTGTTGATCCGCAAAGCTGAACATAAAAATCTTACCTTTTTCTTTAAAAAACAACACCACATCCGCAACATTCAATTTTTAGGACATAGTGGCTGGGCATAAACGATCCCATTCCTACGATGTTGATGAAGAAACCAAGAGAAGAAAATCGGGCGGCAAGAGCCGGGCAAACGAAATCGTCTACCGTTACCTGTGTCCCAGCAAAAAAGCCGGAACTATCATTGGAAGAGGCGGCGAGACGGTCAGGCAATTGATGGCTTATACTGAAGCCAAGATTTTGATAGGTGACAGCATACCCGGCTGCGAATATCGAGCAGTGACGATTGTTAGCTCCGGCGATGAATCGGATTCTTCGGAAGAAGCTACGGGTGGTTATGTCTGCTCCGCGCAAGATGCTCTTGTCCGGGTGCATGAAAGACTTGTTGGGAGTGAGGGGATAGGTGATAGAGACATTGATATGGTTGAATCGCAGGCCGCGGCCCGGTTGCTTGCTTCGTCTGATCAAGTCGGGCATATAATTGGGAAAGGCGGGGAAACTGTTCATAGCATACGGAATGATACCGAGGCCAACATTCAAATTTTGAAGGACAAGCATCTCCCCCTTTGTGCTAGTAGGAGTGATGAACTTATTCAGGTAACTTCTACTAAATTTGCCGGTGGGGAAAATGTAGTTAAGGGTGCCTCGTATGCTAATAATTTACCTTCTTTGCACTTTGACTGAGAATGTATTATTTCGGCTTGTTTCGTGTTCAACCAAACACAAAAAAAGGTTCGAATCTGGAATCCTACAAGAAAGGTTATAAACAACCAAACAATTTGCATGTTCTATTGCTGCAAACCAAACAACTCTTAGTGAATATAAACATGTCAATGACCATCCATAGTTCAGTTCGGCCTTGGATAGCTTATAAGGAAACTTCAGCGTACACTAGATTTAGTGCCGGGAACATATCCTTTTGTACCCATGTTGAATTACTGAGTTAAAATTTCCCATTGGTTGCAAGTATGGAGTGTAGAATGAGCTGGTTCCACACAATTTATCCTTTATGATTTTCATTGTTCTCTCCCTATCACCTCTTATAATTGCTATCATGATGGTATCAGATTACGGGGAATGCATCAGCAGTAAAGAAAGCTCTATTACAAGTTTCTTCTCGCCTTTACAAAATCACATCTCGCATACAGAACCAGCAGGGTACAACACTTGATGCTTCATTTATGCTTGCTCAAAGTTCAATTACCTGCAAATATCTGTTTTAATATATTTTTGTGGATTAACTTTAGACTTAGATCCAATCTTGGTAGGAAGTCTGGAGATAGATGTTTGCCCATATAGAATACATGGATGCTAATTCTTGCTTTAATAAACACTCAAGTCATTCTCCATTGAAATGATTAAGCAAATAGTCTACTAGAATCAGTTTATGAAATTTATTAAACTATAATTGTTTTCATATATCTCAAGCAATGCACACTACGAAGCATGGACACTTCCAAAGGTGATGTGTCCGTGTCCGACATGACACTTGCATGATACATATCGGGTACCCCATGTACATATCAGACATGTCATATGCGTGTTTTCGTATATGGATCGTGTATGAGTCACTTGTAAAACAGCATGTTAGTTTGTGTTAAAACTTATAACTTGATTTTTGTCTAAACCCAGGCGAATTTCATACTTTATTTATCTATACATCTTTATAACTTGATATCGTTAAGTTAGATTCTAGGTCCTTGTTAGTATTAACTTATAGCGGTCCTTATAGCCTATTATATCCTTTTTTATGGACATTAATCTCTTCTTCAAAAGAAGATTTCTTTTCTTTTCTTTTCCAATAAGGTGGATTTCTTACCTTCATGTAACGTAAGTATCAATGTATGAATTTAGCTGTCTAGTCCTATATATATATATATATATATATATATATATATATATATAGTTTATTTATTTATTCTTATGGATGAATGTATATTATGGTAAAAGTTCTTGTAAGTAAATTACTCATTAAGTTTATTCATATGTTAACAATACTAATGGTGGTTGTAGTAGCAGTATTAGCAGTGCAACAATATCGGTTGTGTCGTCCATGTACTGATACATTTTATATTGATAAGGAGGTTTATCGTTTTACCCTAATATCGGCCGATATATCGGTATATCGTATTGGTTTAAATATCGTCGATATTGTGTTTATTTGAGAAAAAGATCAAGATTTATATCCTTTTGGGCTTCAAACCCATATCAAAATCCATTTAGAATTCAGAGACACAAACTAAAATATTCAAACCCGATCATATATTTCCATCTTGAGATTTTCTCATAAATTTTATATTTATAAAATTTATTAAAATAAATATGTATAATGCTTGGTTATAAAGTAGACCAATATGTCGAATCTGTATGGTGAAATTTCCAATATTGACATCCGATATGCCCGATATCGATACCCATATAGGTGATTCTGGTACCGATATGAACGTCCAATACGTAATTTGTATCGGCGATATATCGTCCGATACCGCTATCTGAAATAGAAAACACCCACCAATACGATTCCGACATCCGATATTTAAAACCTTGAGCATCAGTAAAATTAATTATTGTCGCACTTCCTCTCCATGTCCTACTACTTTACGAATCTTTTATGTTACCGTATCCTTCTCAGGTTGTATCCATGTCTATTGTCTATGTCATTGCCTCGTAGGATGCAGGTTATACATTTAAACAAATATATTGCACGATCGTTTTTTACCATCAAAGTATTTTAATGCAGTGGCTTCTTTGTATATTCTTTCACATTCTTTGTTTGTTGGTTTGGTTATTATTTTCTCATACACCAGGGAATGGGCTTCTACTTCCCAAATAGGTTTTACTATGATAGGTCAAATAGGAGTACCATCATCATCATTTATGTATTTTCCATATAACAAGTGATGCTAGCTTTTGACAAAGGTCAACAAAAAGATTCATGAACTTAAATGACCCATTATAACTTGCATCATCCTCTATTTCTGGTATATAGCATATTTCTGTATGATAAATTATGGACAAGAGAAGGGTTTGCCACACAACATAGTAGGCCAATGGGAAGGTAGGAAAGTTACCTTTTGGTTTTAGACTTTTAGCATATTAAACTCATGCAACGAGGAGCTACTCCCTTTCCAAGATCACAAAAGAGACTAGAAGAATGTGGATATATGATGGAGCTCAGTTTTAGGAACTTGTTAAGCCTAACACATGCACATATTTTGGTATGCTTTTGATTTTATTGCGATGAAAATTGAACTGCTTGCGGGGATGGGAATGGAGAATTTATAAGTCTGTTATTAATGTGCGTGTGCTCGCGTGCGTGTGTGAACACAACTTGAATAGCACACGCACGCGTGTGTGAACACAACTTGAATTGTTTGGTGGCGAAAACTGGAGAAGGGAATAGGGTGAATGCCTTCTGTCGCCCCTATGGAAGTTTCACGATTGCAATCTTTCCATCAGAAGGGTAGAGACACATATGGTTGCGTTGGCCCCTTTAAAAATGTGAAAACGATGACATCTATGCACATTTTTTCAAGTGTATGAAGTGTAGTTTTGCCGTCATCTGCACTGTCATGTTGGTACATGCTATCATCTTAAAATAGTGACCTGCTTAGGTTCTCCACTGAAAAGAAAGTTGGTCGTCTCTGTAATCCTTACATAATTTGAAGACAGCCTCTTTTATATCTCCTTACTGGAAACAAAACTCGTTATTAATAAAACCCCTGGAACATTTTTCTTATATTGGATCGTGTATGAACATTTTTCTTATATTGGATCGTGTATGATATATTAATATCTTTTGACAATCGAAAGAAATAAGAATTAGGTATGCTAACTTTGGATGCATAAAATAGAGCGAAGATTGAGCTTAGCCTTTTTTCTTGATTTATACATGCTCAAAGCAAAGTTCTCTATGTGCTATGCATCATTGTGATAGATTATGTGATGGAGATCCAGAAGATATTGGAATATACACAAGGAAATATATTATATCTCTGTTATCCTTATTATTTTGAGCTTTTATTCATTTAGGTCTCGTAAGATGGATTTCTTTATTATCTTATGATTCTGTTTATGTGTATTTTTAGTATTTTAATATTATTAATTATTAAGGAGGATAATTTTATATGTGTAAAAGGAAATTTAACTATATATGAGTGGATGGCCCTAAAATACATTGATTATGATGATTACTGAAAGTTTTGTGCATGAGATCTCACTTCGATAATTTGATTCTGATGCAATTTTTAATGTGATTTCCATCCATAAATGGTGTGATTCCTTCTCTTTTTATCAATATTTCCCCCTTGTGTTCTGCTAATAGAATCCTAATCAGCCTGTGTTGCTGACTTGCTGTCGATGAATCTTGCTAAACATTGATTCACAACCAGATTTTCCTGTGTTGCTCTCCTTGAATCAAGCTATCATTTCTATCAACTAAACCATATAAACCAGCTGTTAATCCTTTTTATAACTGCCAATACACTGTCAGGCTGGCCTTCTTTGAAGCCCAACTGATACCTGAAGCCTAGTCTAATCCTCATACATCAATCCTTCATCAAAAGAGTTCATATAATCCAAGCTATAATCCCATTTTTCCAATGAAAAAAATTAGATCTGTCCCAAACATGGAAGCAAACTCTTATTTTCTTTGCTAAGTAGTAAGTCCTATTTCAAATCCTCCAACCCTCGATAATTCTAATGTGGAGTGAGAGACGTCTCTATTTACACTATATTCGGTTTCTGAGAATACTTGGGGTGTATAAATGACAATATATACTGTAACTACATTTTTTGAACCACATTGGTTCCCCTCGGCATTTAGATGTATTGATGGTTTGCTAAATATGATATTTCACTTTCCGATCCACATCTCAAGTCTCTCTCTCTCTCTCTCTCTCTCTCTCTCTATATATATATATATATATATATATATATATATATATATATATATATATATATATATATATATGATCAGTTATGGCATATATCTCATTCTTGCCCTTTTGCTTTGGACATAGATGATACCGTCTATTGTTACTTGTGTGAAGAAAAAAGTGTAGGAAGTATAATCGGCAAAGGTGGTGAGATTGTAGAGCAGCTGAGGGCTGATAGTCAAAAGCAAAGATTATAATTGGTGAGTCTATACCAGGCTGTAAGGAGCGTGTTGCGACAATCATTAGCTCTAGCATCTTTGGGGATATGAGCGAACATGTTTGTCCTGCACAGGATGGTCTCTTCAGGTTGCATGAGAGACTTGTCGGAGATGGGCCACCAGGCGATGAAGACGTGGATTCAGGTGCACCACATGTTTCTGTTCGTTTACTTGTGCCATTTGATCATGTCGGACATATAATTGGGAAAGGTGGGCATATAATTCAAGACATCCGAAGTAATACCGAGGCTAACATTCACATTTTCAATGGTAGAGAACTTCCTCCATGTGCCAACCGTGATGATGAACTTCTCCAGGTGCAATGATTTTAAACTTGTTTTGAACATTATCTTGTTTCTCTTTTGCCTTTCTAATGCCTTTTTACTGCTGCTCCTTTTCGATACTGTATATCTTCATTTTTAATTGTTCTCAGTTAACTTATTGATGGACCTTTAGTTAACATAGAATCTTTCTGCTGTACCTCTTAAGGAGATATTGCTATTATCGTTATGAGCCGTGCTACCATAAATTGCTAAACCAGTAGCGATTTGGAACCATTGCTTCCAATTGGGGCACACTAGTATTGGAAAAATCACCGTTCCGACCTAACCCATTAAGAACTCAAGTTAATTGAGCATAAAGTTAGGTTCTTTTTTTTCAAACTGGAAATTTAGGACCCCAGTAAGTCCATATTATTGAATTTAAAGCAGAGTTACAAAAAACTTTACAATAGCTCCAGATAGGAGTAAACAAAAGACAGCAGCAGATTACTTGCTTACATCATAACAATATAGAGATTTAGGCATATACTCAGGAAGCTGAATATCTGGAGCAACCAGTTCTGAGATCTTTTCAGTACGATGATAAGAGTGAATGTCTTCAAAGTAATTAGCCACACCAGAATTATTATGATGCTGATACAGAGGCCTGAATATCTTTAGCAGAGACGTTTTTTGGCTCCAGCGAACGTAGAGTTTATGCGTAATCCTGAACCTTGGAGGGGATGATGACTGGTGAGTCTAGTTCATCTAATCTTCTGATTTTAGCTGGTATTGCAAATGCGGGATATGAGCAGCTAGTTTTAGATGCTTGAGCGTCTTTGGCCAGGAAATCTGCTTTAGAGGTTTTCTCCCTGAAATTGTGCAAGGTCTTTGCATTTGTTTGTTTCATCAGGAACTAAATGGTTCTCATGATGTATTGGTGAAACTAGGGAGTACTACATTTCCCCTTTACACTATTTGCTAACCATTTAGAGTTAGTATCAACCATGATTCCTTTAATTTGCAACAGGTAACATTGTAATAGACCAACAAGCTTGGCTTTCCCCTCAGCTTCTAGTATACTTCCTTTTCCATAATAAAATTTTGATGCAAATTTGATGTTTCCTTCATCAGCTCGTAGTACTGCTCCCCCCCTCTGAAATGTTTCTCTCATCTGGTTGACTGGAACCATCTACATTAAGTTTATATTGCTCTTTGAAAGGCTTGGCCTAATTAATAATGATGATTTTCTGAGATATATTGCTAAGTGATATCAACTCAGAAATTCCCGAATTTACCAAGTCAGGTCTGTGTTAAATTATTCTAGTAAATATTTAATTCTTCCTCAAGAACTTAAAAAGTTAAGAGATAGCAGAATGATTAATTATAAATATGTATTATCAAACATGCATACACACACAAACATACATACATACATATAGTGGCGTTCATGTTTCCGTTTTGCGTACCAAAATGTTCACACCAGTCATGGGTGATTGCCAACATGTGTCACCTCTTGCATTGGTGTTGGTTACCAGATGAATGCTCCCTTTGGTTCCAGAGTGGAAATTGCATTACATGTGCCTATTTCTTGTGCATGATATTAGTTTCAATCTTTCAGCTTGTTGTATCCTAAATCTTGGTGTGTCCTAGATCACTGGGCAAGCTCCAAATGTAATGAAGGCTTTGGTTCAAGTTTCATCTTACCTTCGTGGCAAGCCATCACGCTCACAGCGCCGTCTTCCCCTGTACAATTCTCACCCACACCTTCAGAATGGTCAGTAATTATGTACAAATCGTGGAGGATTGGATTG
This sequence comes from Agapanthus africanus, assembly GCA_030015575.1. Lineage (NCBI taxonomy): Eukaryota > Viridiplantae > Streptophyta > Magnoliopsida > Asparagales > Amaryllidaceae > Agapanthus > Agapanthus africanus. The sequence goes on from JASDDO010000028.1 coordinate 76,409,826, forward strand.
TTCTGACTTAACTAATTGTTCCTTGTATGTCTACATAGGTAGTGCTGCATATAGGGACAAAAGTTCCTCAAAGGTGTTTGTTTTAAGCTTGCTTTGTCCTTCTGCTAACATTTCACGGGTGATCGGGAAGGGTGGAAACATTATCAATAAAATCAGGCAGCAGTCTGGAGCAATTATCAAAGTAGATAGTTCAACTGAAGAAGATTGCATAATAGCAATTTCAGAGAAAGAGGCAAGCCGCATTTATTATTTTTTTCCAGGTTGTGTTGTCTTAATCTTTACATGGGTTGTCTGACTATTTTGTCTATTTTGACTCCAGTCTTCTGAAGATCTGGTTTCTTCAACCATCTACGCCGCAGTCAGACTGCAGCCTATATGCAGTGAGATGACCGTGACAAGATATGGGGAGCCCTTATACATAACCCGGTTAATTATACCCACATCTCAAATTGGTTGTCTAATTGGAAAAGGTGGATCTGTCATCAATGATATGCGGAGAGCTACACAAGCAAATATCCGAATAATGCCAAAAGAAAGCCTTTCCAAAGCTGCTCCTGAGGAGAGTGTAATTGTCCAGGTAATCTGTTGGTCTTTAATTGTCTGTTTCTTTATATGCTTCTTCAGGTATGCAGATAGACTGATTTGTCTCGTGTTTGACAGAAGACAGAATTCATCATGGTTGTTTTTATCACTGTGTTTTAGATCAGTGGAGAGCTTGCTGCTGCCAGAAATGCTTTGACACAAATATCAACACGATTGAAAGCAAAAACCTTTGGTCAGGAGAGTGCTTTGCCTCATAACATTGAATATGTTGGAACTCAGGTACCATCTTTTGTTAGTTAACGGTGAAAGGCATTGGGTGGTTCTCTCTGCAATTTTAAACATCTTAAACAACTTTCAATCTATTTAGTGTTATTATACACGAAATTTCTATTTTTGATTTTTTGAGTTTCCTATGCAGTAGTGCTTACGCAGATCTCATTATCTTTTCTAATCTACTAATTTGATTGCGTAATTTATCTCTGGGGGCGATTTCAGTCCTTACCATAGACAAACTTACAATTGCACATATTGCCTTTTTTATGAGTCAAGTCTATTTGCTATATCAATAAAAAAAATCCATTTACTATTAAAGAAAAATGCTGCTCTCATGTCTGTTCCTTGATTGCTTGCTACACCGGGAATAAGAAAGTGATTTTGAACCCACAAATAAATTCCCTTTTGACATCTATTAATTATAACTATGGGCTTGTCATTCTTCGTAGTCTGGCATGGTACTTCATATTTTGTTAGGGGCCTTCTTTTTTCCGAAATTTTGGAGTCAAAACACCGTTTAATTGGACGATAGAAACTTTGTGCTCCCATTGCCATATTTCTAACTTGTTCAAGTCTTTTTTTCTTGTATATGGAAACTGATCAGTCCATCCATTATTCCTACCTTATGTTTCCAAGTTATATTTTTGTTGGAAGCATCAACTTTATAGCGTCTCTTGTAGAAAGACCTTTTTTTTATGAAAAAAATCCCTTATACTGATTGGATGTATTGATCAGCTATGTTTATTAGGCCTATCATTATTGACCTCTGCCGTCTCTATTTAGAGAAACACCCGACATTAGATCTAATCATCTAATTGACTTCACATTTGTTGCCTTCTATGCTTATCAAGACAACTAAAATCTGTGAGGCCTTGAGCGACCTATTTGATCCCTTAACTTAATGGGCGTATAGGATTTGAATAGCATCAAAGATACATGATGCACTAAAATTTAATAGATTTATCCTGCCTTGGTGAAAATATAGCTGTTGCATACTTTCCAATGCCTATATCTCAAGCCACTATGCAAATGCTTTGTAATATTTTGCAACAATGTGCTTGATAACTATGCCAATTTCTTAAATCTCCAATACGTGTATATCATCTTTTATGTTAGGTAATTGGAACAGTGCCACCACCTTGTGCTTCGAGCTTCACAAATATATAGTTATTGGCCTCTATGCATTGTGTTCAAATACCATTTGCCTAGATATTGTGTACTGGCTCTTGCTTTGTTTTGATACTTGACTTTATTCAATTAGGCTTTTGATTTTGCGCTACTAGGACTTATGTTCATGTATAGCTAGTTATTTCCCCTTTCATTTGTATTTTCCCTTTTCCCTTTTATTTTTTATTTCCTGTTTTTCGCTGAAGTTGAAGCAAGCATTTAATGTTTAAGCTCTATGCATCATTCCATTGTGTTCATGAAGCAATTGCTCTGTCTTTCTTTCAGTTTGACCCTTGACAGTAGGCTAACTCAAATGGCGAATTTCCGAGGTATTTGGTAACACCATTAATGCTTTGTAGAATTTGAAGGTCAGTGAGCTTGTTTTATGCCATGTGTTTTTGTTTTTTTTTTTGCACGTTTCCAGAGTCTGAGTGAGCAAGGCACCAGCTTCGTTGGCAATGATAGCTTGCATTTTGTTATGCTAGGTCATAGTGCCTGTCACCAATATAGATGTGAAATGAGCAAGTTTTAACCATGTTCCCCGTTTTGTGTTCCATTTTGAAATGTCACGACCCAATTTGCAGATGCGGTTGGAGTTTGGATGCTCTTGACGAGCAAATGAGCATTTTTCGCCGAAGAAATCATAATAGTGCTTGGTCATTTGTGCACAGGTTGATTTCCTTGCACCTCAAGAATATTGAAGGGACTTTAATATCGCTGATACTTGACTAGCGTACTGAGATTATTATTAAAGCACTGTATAAGAAGTAATTAATTCACATATATGTATAACAATTGTTGCATGAAGAATATCTCCTTGAAAGAACGAAAGTTTCTAAACTAGTGAAATCCAGTTGTGACTTAGTTTAGTGGTTGGAAAATTCCTTCTATATCGGTTGATGACTTGTTTAGGTTCTGTCATTGCAAATGCTTCACTTTGGTTGGTAATCACCTATGTTTTTTTCTTGGCTAAACTTGCATCTGTTTCATACAACTGGTTGTAGTGAATTCTTATTTTATGTTTGCAGTGGTTTGTCTAGTCGTTTCTTCCCCCCTGAAATGATCCTTTTTATAAGCGATACCTTTTGATTATCATCGATTCAATCTTCATCTCAATTATGTGAAAATTTCCTTCACAGTAATTAATGTGGACAATATGGGACTGCAAATATATCATTATCATTATCTACAAAGTATCATTATAAAGATGCATTATGATCCCATTATTTAATTTTAACTTGACAAGTTCCTCTTCCTTGCCAGCTTCCTCCAGCTCTCTTAACCCTCCAACCTTCAGCTCAATTTCTTCAATCAACTCCTCTCTCAACAACTCTGCCCTTGCAGCTGCTTCTAGATCTTCTTGCTGCGCATTCAAACATATACATCATTGAAGTTAAATAAATCAAAACTAATCATATATATTCAATCAAGAGAAGTGATTGCTCCCTTCTTCGGCATGATTGAACCATGTGCAACAAGGTACATATATCGTGTACCTTATCGTAGTACCAATGCACCGTTCCATCTCCGCCGTCATAACTGTACCCCTCTCCATCATAGAAGGGATCCAAATTAAGACATCAGGGGCGTTATATCATATTGTTAGACACAACATTTATTACCTACATTTTGAAAGCTATTGGATGATTGGAGGGCTTACTTTCATGGCGCCGAAGAAACAACCACCCCAGCATGTAAACATGATGTATGCAGTATCTACCATGAGGAGGCCATGACAGGAAAAGATCGATTATCCAAAACAAACTTACAATTGATGTTTCAGAAATTAAGCAGAAAAGTGCTTGGAGCTATGAGGTTAGGGCTTGCACTTGCAAATATTTGCCACGCTGATTTCTTGACAATGTAATCTTTCTGACCGGTGACGTGCTCGATCATCACCACCCAATCCGGCAGTGCATTCACCCTCCATGAACAGCTTCGGGTCCTCTTCCCTAGATCAGTACTCTTCGTTCCACAGATAGATACAAGAAAATGGAATTAGTAATTAAATCGCTCAAGGAATAAAAATGGGGACATGATATGCATGACAATGATAAACGTTTTGATTACATGGAATCCAGCTATAGCACAGTCGCAAAGCCTCTTGACATTGAGCAAGAGGTTAAGCCTCTTGACATTGAGCAAGAGGTTCCGTCCTCAGGTCCTGATTTAATGACCAATTATTAAAAGAAAAAATAGATGAAGGGAGGTGAATATATAATAGAGAACATACTGTTATTGGAAATATTGAGTTAGGCTTCATTTTTGTTGGATGAAGAGCACCTTTGTGGGATTGCAGCTTGGGCATGGAGAACCCAACCATGATTGCCTTTGTCATTGATTTCAGGGCAAGGAAAGAAAAATGGGCTATCTCTACTAGTTTAGATATCCATTTTTAAGTTTCTAGTGCAGGTATCAGTGGCAAGGAGTGGATAAGGCCTTTGGTGATAATCCCCTTCCACACAGACCAATGGTGTCTAGTCTTTCTTGATCTCTTACCTTGGTATGAATTCATTATAGACAATGCCGTGTATAAAATGATACTCTTAGCGTAATTACAGATGATTTGACCTTTATAATCTAAAAATATAAAAAGCTAATGGATGTTTGACTTTTAAAGCTGAAACTGTTAAAAAAAAATAATGATGATGGTTGACTATCACAGCCGCCAAAATAAGAAATTTCTTTGGATACAGATGTATATATGTCCCATTTTACACTAATAATACACTTACTTTTATTGATGTCAATTGGGAATGATTCGGAGTAAAACCCAAAATTTATTGTACCTAGTAGATATAGTCCTGATCTGCTATCTTGGACGAGCCAACCTCTAGGATCGTTTTTTTCCTCCCATCTCGAGCTCTACTTGGATCCGTCTTCCAAAGGCCAATGAATGCGACCATAAATCATGTGATGTTATTCCATGCTAATGCATCGAGCATATAGGCTTGTGTTGAGCCCTCGAGGTTCTTCGCAGGAGGAACAATCAAGGCTAGCCGGCGGCAGACTGGACGGCCCAGGCAAAGGCCCAACTATGAGATATTGAGTTATTGGGCTCCATACATTTGGAAATCTTTGTTATCTCTCTCTCTCATCACTTATCCTGCATTCATCATTCCAGTAGCTAGGAAATGTTTGAAATGAAAGCCCTAAACTCCTTTGAATCGGGAGCTGCTTCGATTGATATAAATACATTTTTCTTGACTAGATGAGCCAAAAAAAAGGTTACATTTTTAGGACTCTTTGTTATTTCTCTTGACCAATTTTGGGCTCTGTGATTATCTTGGGTAGATGAGCCAAAAAAGGTTGCATTTTCAGGATTCTTTCTGATTATCTTGGGTGGATGAGCCAAAAAAAGTTTGAATTTTTTTTAGGATTCTTTGTCATTTTTCTTTGAGGGGAAAAGAAAGAAGGATATATGTAATGGATATCCTGTTAGTGGAATTAAGTAAAACTAAAGTATGAGAATGAACAGGCGCATAAGGAGCTTAGGCGAAATGGCTAATGCTCTAATACCACTTGAAACATCGAGTCAATGTGGCTGGTTTCAAATCTAGACCGTTTAATTCCGATTGAGGAGGGGGTGTTGACAATCAAATTGGAGCAAAGTGAGCTATATCGGCTCTGAATTGTCTTGGTAAAGGGATAATGTGATTTTGCCTGCCTCCTACCTATTCTTAGGAGCTCCAACTCACCACATAGGGAAGTCCTTTGAGAACCATGAAAAATGATGAAACAGTGTTCACAATAACTGATACCATTTTTATTGGACAAGGGTTGGAATGGTGATGACGATGTCATCATGATCATGATGATGCTGACATTGATGGCGATGATGTGAACCACCATATTATTTTCAGACCTTTCCTTGACTAAAATATATACACCCATAACCCCATAACAATTTAAGTCTGCCGTGATAGATATTTTCTGGTCAAGGTTCTAATTTTATGATCTAATGCAACAACCATGCAAGAATTTATAAGAGCAATGGTTATCTTAAAATATTTTGCAATGGGGCCTGAATCAAATGCGATCGGCTGTGAGTACATATTTAATGGACCTTGTTTACTTGTCTATATCATTTCCTGTTATGATGTATAATGAATTGGCTGCTTCAGATTTGTGACATGGTAACTGTTGCCTACTTGTTGAATCTCACATTGATTGTCCCAGAGCTTGACAAGAAATCATTTTGGGCCGACACAAGGTAGTTTAAATGGTATATAGTTTGCCATTTCATGCCTTTATCTATTATATTTTCATGGAAACCTATTTACATATTTTGGCAAATTGTTGCAGCAATTTTGGCGACATTTTCGACGTGAGACATTTCTTTGATTCTTTAAGGAGTGAAGTGCATATAATTAAGAGACTTCTAAAGAGGCTTTGCAGAAACATTTCGGATGACTCACTTAGGTTACCTCCAGTAATCTGGTCAACTGACAAATATTATTTGGGACAGGTATTAACTCATACTTTCTGTGCAGTTCAGTTCCAATGTAAAAAAGATTAGATGTACAAGGATGCTTAGGCTACAAAACAAGGCATAATTTCTAGTTTTTCAGATCAACTATTTGGTTAAAGCATGCTTCTTGTTTGAGAATTAGGAAGCGTTAAGGTTCCTATGTTGGTTTTACACTCAGACATTGATAGAAAATAACTATGAAATTGTAGGGTATGTATAGGTAGGTAATTCAATGCCTGATATATCCAAACCCTACTGTATTAATATTCTTTTAGGTGGGCTTGGATTCGGATTACAGTAGATTCGGATGTTGAAGCATACACTCATCCATCCATCCCTCCAGCCCCCTTTCAGTAATACATATCATTTAATTCGGTATTACAATACATGCATACACATACATACCTATGTGCCATATACGGATGCAATTTTGACCCAACCTGTGAACTTAAAGCTATGTAGTTTAGGTACTCCTTAATAGGTTCCAGTCACAAAATGGGTGATTTGTCTAGGAGGGTTCTATAGTTTGTAGTGGAGAATTCTCTATCCTAAAGTACATAAAACGCGTCGAGAAGTGAAATGCAAAGAAAATGAGAGAGAAGATAACTACAAGAAGAAAGAGATGATTAGAGAAGATATAATAGAGAAATGGATTTTAAATTATGACCCCTGCATCATATCTAATGACATAATTAGTTTTACTATGGCAAAAGTATAAGAGGAAACCTTGAAACTTGTAAGTGCTGTTAATTCTTCATCCAAACACCCATAAGTTTGTAAGAAGTTCTTCTATTATTTTTAGAGTTATAGGATTTGATCCATGCTGGACCAATACCCTCCCCTGAGAAAATAGGATTTCTCTCCTCTCCCCTTGAGTTGTGCGCTTTTAACTTGTGACCTCACCCCTTGTTAGAAATCTCATGTCCTACAAACTCTTCCACCGTGGGAGTTATAGTTTGTAATATTAACTTTAACTCTTTACCTTATTCAGTTAACCAAGTTTATCTTTCCACTTGGTCAGGATGTGGTCTACTGGCACTAATTCACCACATCCCATCAGTGGAAAATTCTTTCCCTTGGGTGAGAGTAGTATTAGGACGTACGTGTGACCTCTTGGAAAGTCATCATATCACGCCTTCTTTTAAGTATTCTCACAAGAAAACAAATGCTTCTAGTCAATCCTCTTTGAATAGGCAAACCAACTTAACCTTCCTCTTTAACCTATTGCCGTATGAATTGCAAGTTATTGTCATCGAAGCTATTTGTATTTTTATCTTGAAAAAAAGCAAAAATAAAGCATATTTTTATTAATTTTTAATCTAAGCCCGAATGGAAGAAATTTATCTTGCAAAAGCTCTTCTTGAAGCCAATTGTTTAAATTTATATATTTTTCTCCTATCTTATGGACCTGGTGCCTCTCTTGCTGCAGATCCTGCCATTATTCAACAAATTTAACATGATACATTTTAACAAGACAGATGCACGTCTTGCAAATAATGGTCTTCCTGCTGTGCTTCAGAAGCTTAGGTGACGCGTCAATTTTCAGGCATTAAAATTTGCTCCTCAAATTGAAGTATTAGGAAATAAATTGGTTGATATTCTGCGAGGAAAAGGACCTTATGTGGCATTACATTTGAGATGTGAGATGGACATGCTGACTTTCTCTGGTTGTACTCATGGTTGCTTAGAGGAAGAAGCAGAAGAGCTAAAGAGAATGAGGTCTGTGGCTGAACTCATGTTACTTTATTTCCAACGTAATGCATCCAAACTAGTTCTATTTCACATTATGTCAATTAGATCTATTGGATATTTAGTTGTTCTAATTTGCATGTTTTTTAAATACTAGATTGGCTTTTGATGCTTTATAGAGAAACAATGGTCAGTAAGAAAATAGTTCAAAGAGAAATATTACAATAAATGTCTATTGTCCTAGTTTTCTGGGAGACTTGTGCTCCATGTCTGTCCCCATTTTGATGGAATATGGCTGGATGATGATGATGATGATTGATGAATAATGTATATACTCTTTAAGTTGTAAAAACCACCAGATAACTTAAGGCTGTAGCATACCATGATCCAAATATCTACATGAGAAGGTTCTAGGTCTCCTCTATTTGTATTTTACATATCCATCTGGAGCTTGAGAAGTACATATCCATCTGGAGCTTGAGAAGTGTGGCACACAGAAAACTTCACATAGGGCGTCAATGCAAATAATAAATCATTATCACTTATGGATAGAGTCCTTGTAAAGTAACTGGTGACTAATGATTGAATTATGTCCCATGTAAAGTAACCGGTGGCAGGGTAAAGTTGAACATTGAATATTTCATTTCAAGGTGTTTCTTGCTTTATTTCAAGAAAGTTTTGGGCTATCAATTTATATCATGTGTATTAAACCTTAGTGTAACGCATGAAAGGAACAAAGAGATGCAATAAGATTTTCTTTTTCCCTTTGTCTATTCTTAGGTATAACTCTAGGTTTTAACTTGTAGTTCTTTAATCCTATTTAGTCTACTTGTTTATTTATTCAAGGCATAATTTATTTTCCCTTCGTTGTTTCTTAGTGCTTGAATAAGAGACATTATACCTCTTCATTACCTACTTTTGTAAGTGGGGTATCCATGCAGACCCAACATGCGCCTTAATACTGGATTACCTACTTTAGCTTGATTTGTTAGGATATATGTAGGAAATTCTGAGGGAAAGATACTTTATGACCCGTTTTTGTCTAAACGTAGTGCAACTTCTGTAAGGGTTCTCATTATTATATCCATGAAGCAATGTATCAGCAGTGAAGCTGTATCCTTTGTCTCCAAGATAGTTGGTTCTTTAAAACATGGTCGCTTGTTGGGTAGCACATCACTGCCCAATTACCAGCAATGAAGTTAAGCTGGATTGTGTTAGTTAAATGACTCTTCGTGAGTGGTATAGACTATATGTCTCTTCCTATAATGCTGAGAGATAAACTGCTAACAATGTCATGTCGTCATTAGCCATCTGAGAAAATTGAATCATGTTCAGATAGAAAGTAAAACATAACAATACACAGAACACTGTATGTTAACGACATTTTATTTTTTGGTGCATATGGAAAAAAGGTGTAGCAATAGATGCCGAACTCCATCCATTTCGGGCAATGTGGTTTTATTTCACATGTTAATGGAGATTAAAAATTTGATAAAATGTCATTCTCTCAACATCAAAGCTGAATCTACAGATGATAAATTCATTCTGTTGAAATTGTGAATTCTTAATGAAAACACAAATCATCATCCTGCCAGATATATTGATCTGATCAACTCATTGGGATAAACCTCCAGATGGCTGGTATAAGCTTAATGTTGGTGGCGTATGAACTTTCCATTCAGGATTATTAGGTGGTGTAGTAGACAATGTTGCAAAACACGTATTCGTTTTCTATTCGTTCGGCTAGCGGGTAACGTATAATCAGATTATACGGTGATTAATCGTTTTACGATGATTATGCGGCCATAAACAAATATACGTGCACACACAAATATTTATAAGAAAAATTTAGTCTTGCTTGCAACTATTAAATATTAAATATGCCCGTGGCATAATGGTAAGGCATCTGAATAAAATTAAACGAGGAAGATTGTTTGTTTGAGTTTCACCGGACATACAATATATTTTGTACGATATATATTATATAATTTGCGCACAAATAATCTATGAGGGCATATACAATATCTCACACACTTCATACAATTATAAATTACCATATAAATACACCACAACAAACCACGCAAAGAATATTAAATCAAAATGTTGATAGCATGATACATCTAAATAATAACACCACACAATGTGACATAAAAATAAGTCTCACAAAGATGCAATACCATATGGTCTACAAATAACTTTAAAAGTAACAAAATATCATAAAAAAATATTCTACTAATTGTACTCATCACCATCTTCATAATGCTCTTCTCCATCATCCAGCTCCTCTTCATAAATTGACATTTGACATGCCATTATTAACGGAGATTAAAAATAAAGCAGGTTTTTTTGTTCTCTATACCCAATGATTTCTTGCATGCTACGGTCTATGAGCATAGATAAAAACAAATTTTTTCCTGAAAAACCATCAATAAATGGCATGCTACGGGCAAAGAAAAAAATAAAAAATTTAGGGGAAACCCAAAAAATTACCACTGGAGGCTGTGATCGAAGATGAAGGTGAATCTGGAGGCTGCGATCCAGGTCGAAGGCTGGAGGTTGGAGACGTCAAGACTGGAGGATCGAGGTCGAAGGCTCGTCGAGATGGAGGATCGAGGATCGAGGAAGAAATCTGGGTGAGAAAAAAATGAGAGATCCCGGTTGCTTCAAGAAATGGATAGAAGTGGTGACGGTTTTTTTTCCAAAGCGGGTTTATGTTTTTTCATAACCGTTTAGACATTAAATGCCCGATTAACCGTTTTAAACCCATTATACGGTGTTTAATCGTTTTTGACCGGTTAATGGAGCAATTAATGCAATTTCTATGCGGTTAAGCACCGTTTACGATTATACGGCCGATCAATAGGCCGGATAGACCGTTTTTTCAACACTTAGTAGTACTAAGTTTACATGATGGTTCTGGTTTTTTTTCCTTCTTTCCCCTAACATAGTTCTGAGCTGATATTACATGCTGAAGTGAGGTCTATGTTCAATGGTCTTCTTCAATATTATCTTAAAGGTATCGATCACATACTGGTAGAGACTGATTCTATAACATTAACATATATTCTTAATGTAATATCAGAGGTTCCTTGGTCCCTTTTCATTTGATATGTACTATTAAGAAATTGTTGAGAGATGTAATGCCTTTGAATTGCACATGTTCAGAGAGAACAATGCTAATGCAAAGTTTCTGGTCAATGAAGTAGTCACTAAAAGATGTGGATTCACATTTAGGGAGTTGGTCCCTCCAAATTTAATTAAGTGTCTATTTGGAAGGAGTTGGTCCCTCCAAATTAGAAGCAAATAAGCCTGATTGTATCAATAAGATCACAAGTACTCCGGTATGCTTTCTTGTATCAATAATATATTTTAGGGCCAGTGGAGGTTCTAGATGATATTCCAGCCCAAAAAAGAATAAAAAATGTTATGCTGCAGAAAGTTGACTGGTTCTCTGTATCTAGCTCTGATTGTCGGCATCTTATGTAGCATTCTCTTCATTGTAAATCGAACATGGAGAAATCATTCAGGTATGCCTATCCATGGCGGCGAGAAAAAGAGATTATCTCTGAGTCGAAGAGATCACAAGGCCTGTGTCCTCTTACACCCGAAGAGACATCTTTAGTTCGACTTGTAAGACATTGCTAAGTGTAAAGAGATAGAGTATTTAAAGTTGAGGGAGTGATGGGCTTTTTACAGATATACATGGGCCTTTGATATAAGTGGGTTCCAACAGTAAGACTCAAGCCTTGTTGAGGTTTAACCCATCTTATATCTTATAATTATGTGTTTCTTTTGTTGTTTCCAATATGTGACTATCTTTAAAGTCCCATCATTTGGTTTTTACTTTCAACACTAAGTATAGCCGTTCCATATCAGTTGACACTTAATTTAATCTATTTCCCGCTGCAGCTAATCACCTGTATTTAATTTTTCAGGTAAGAAACGAGACACTACTTGTTCCTGAAGATCTGCGTCATTTTAATAACTGGTCTTCCCAAATGGCTGCAGTTGACTACATGGTATCATTGGCTAGCAACGTTTCAATTCCTACATACGATGGAAACATGGCAAAAGTTGTTGAAGGCCATCGGAGGTCTGGTTTGCTCATCTCCTCTGTCCCTTTTCGACCTTCCTGATCCTTGCACTTGGTGTCTAACATGTTCAATTCATTTTAAATTTGTTTAGGTATCTTGGCATCAAGGAAAGTATTGTTCTAGACCAAAGAAGAACAATAGAGCTTGTTGATATGTATGAAAATAAGACGCTTTCATGGGATATGTTTGAATCTGCAGTGCGAGAAGGCTGATGAGACAAGGGTTGGATAGCCAGATAGCCGAAGGGTGATCATGGACAAGCCTAAGGAGGAAGATTACTTTTACGTGAACCCGCACGAGTGCCTTCCCAACTCAGCAGCATGCCATGCTCCTGCATGACCATCTTTTCCCCAGTGAGTGCGCACGGGACTCGTTGCTTTGTTTGATTTGCCCGGTATATTACAGCCAAGTTTTCTAAATTATTATTGTCATTCTTTTACCTGGTGAGGAGCCATCCAGATTGGGTGGTCTCCGGCACATATTTTCTACAGTTGAGTAACTTCTTGTTCATATATTGGAAATATTTTTACAATCTCGCCTCACATATTATGATAATGCTCAAAAGATTAGTCAAAAACTATAAGAATCAACAGAAATAGCTCTACTAGCGTACAAGCTCCAACTTCACCTCTGAGCTCCTGCGGTGCATACAAACTGCAGGAGTTTTTTCTGATCGATTTGGAAGCGAAGTTAATTTATATATCAGACTGCTAGGAATTTAACCAGGAAAAAGAATTTGGTCTTATATGAACTGTAATTCTTTACAAGAATACTATAAAAAAATAGAATCAACTGGTATGAAATATTTATTTCCATGCTACATCTTGAACTTAAAACTAGTGAGCCAGAAGCCTTTTCTCAGGAATCAAGTATGTCTTCGCCCTTATAGCATCATCAAATCACTGGCACCATTGTTTTGTGAAACATATATGAGAACCTTATTCCCAGAATATAATTTCACCTTGCTCCCCTACCAATCCTAAGTCCTTGAGCCTTCTTTCTTGGTAGTACTCCAGCTCATCCAGTTCCAGCTCCCTTGCTTCAAAGATTTTATCAATATGCTGCAGTATTTTCTTCTCACCGACTCTTATACCGACTGCGATCTCAACTCTAGGGTCCAGATCTCCCTCTTCCATAAGTATTTCGTCCTGAAAGCCACATTATTTGTTATTCACGCATATGAAAGGAAAGAACTTGCAATGTAGTCGGAAACGTATTTATACAGTTGCGTAAGAAAGCAACGGAACTGACAATCTATGATGATAACATATGCAAGCAGCTATATCGAAGCAAACTATGATGTAAGGAATATAACCAAATAACAAAACAGAAACAAAAATTTACATGGTTTGGTTCACACAGAAATAACAAGTGATCATGCTCATCCCGCTTTCACTTTCAATATAGATACAAAGAAAATTCGAATGACAATCAGAAAAACTGTTGGGTGAACCAGAATTGATTAAATTAGAGATTGAAAGAAGGAGAAAAAAAAGGTTACCTCTTTGACGGTCGTGTGGTAAAGAGAAAGGGCAGTTTTACAGGCATTCCTAACCACACGACAAATCGTCTCTTCATTGGAACGACTGACAGGCAAGCCAAGGTGATTCCAAACCGAATTTCTGAATATAGATTCCAAGAGAAAGAGGTCTGTTCCCCCAAGAGCTACCAACCACAGATAAGGGAGCATGAATTGTGGAAGTGGACAACCTTGAACAACACAGCAAGCTCTTGTTCGGACCAGAAAATGGGGGAATCGGTGGAGGCTGGGAGGATGCGGAGGTACGGCCACCAAGAAGAGGATGCTCCCAAGGCCTTCTCTCGGAGTAGGAAGAGAGCGATGCACAACCAGTTGGGCTTCACACCTGCACATATACTTCCGATATCGGCCGCCGCCACCGTGTCGGAATTAATCCACAGACTCTTTGGAACTTCCAGAACTGTATCGTTCCGAGACATGTCCTTCTGAGCCACCAGTCCCAGGCCTTGTTCTAAAAAACCGGGCTTTGACGGAATTACTAGGCACGGCTCCCTTATCTACTGCCCACTTCCAGAACCCATCCACTGCCTCCACTGCATCCAATGATGAGGATGAGGATTGGCTTTCCACCACCACTTAAGGTGTTGTCAATGATCCAACTCTTCTTCCTCCTCTTCTTCTAATGCCGCCGCCGATATTTCTGATTCGAGAACCGGGGGATACAGACTGAAAAGAAAGGAGGGTTCTACCTCTCTTGGTTGGTTGAAACACAAGTAGTGAAGGGATTCGTATTGTGTGGAGGACTGAATTTGAGGCCATGGATGTAATGCTGCAGCAACCTCACCCCCACTTCTCTCAATGAACTTTTAATCGTCTTGTTGAATAACGGAAACACTTTTTTTTCTAACAACACATTATTCTTATTTTGGGTTTGGTTTGGAGCAAAAGCAGCGATGAACTATTGGGTTGTGAAAAGGTTTATGTGGGGAGGAGAAGGGTTTATCCTTTTAAGAGCAAGGATATGGTGGAGGCCCCACAAGTAAAATGAGGTTGAAATATTGCATCCAACTATTTTTACGAATTCTTTGGTTTTCTTTTTCAATACTAGTATAATTCACCTCAGATTATTAAATATTGGATGATTATTATTTGTGGGTTATTATTATGGGAAAATAATACGGTGTAGATATTCCTTATAGCTAGTTTTTATGAGCGTGTATTTTTAATCGATTAAAATTGATTTAATTCGGTGATGTGTATTTTTGTCAGGCTCCTTAAATATGGTTTGGCTCAATTTTTTGGGTTTGAATTTGAATTCTGAATGTTACTCCGAGTGGATTGAAATTGACCATATTATCTTTATTCTTATTTTGTCTTATTATGGTGATATGGACTCTCGAATGCTTGCTTTTAGTAAATGCCATTTCTCAATTTTTTTTTTGGATTTATTTCTTACAAATCTTTATCTTTATCTTTACTATTATAACCAAAACTCTATGGGTGATAACATCATTGTTACATCATTTTGTTATAAAAAAAATTCAAAAAATGGAGAAAAACTATGGCCACATGTTTCACCATAAGATTGTCCACATCATCTATAGAAAAAGACAAAAAACACATCCAACTCATCTCTTTCTCATACTTACCTTGGAAACCCAACTCTTCTCTCTCTCTCACATGCACAGTGATCAAACTCATCCCACCTCTTGCTCAGAAAAATACATCCAACTAAATTAAAGAAAAAATTCTCTTTCCCAGAACTTCCATATTTCTTAATTTCACGCAAGAAAATTCATATTTTCAAATTTCATCCTTAAAATTTCTATGTTAACCAAAAGAACCTATTTTATCTGTATTCCATCCAAATTTAACTAGGGTTAGATTGTGTCAATTAGAAGTTGAGTTATAAGCGTGTTTTCTCTTTCTTCCCCTTTAAAAATTATGAGATTTCTTTTGTTCAAAAAATAAATAAATCATTAGACCACTTCCTCTTCTTTCTTCATCATCAACCTCATTATAGGGTATCATATTTTTCACAAAATTTAAAACTTAAGATCATTTTTATTTTTGAAGTTGTCGAAATTAGTCAAAAAGAATCATAATCCAGTCTATATATCCACAATAAATGAATGTGAGAAGAGGAAAAACCCTAATTTTTTATGTAAGAAAAGCTCTGATCTGAAATTGAAAAGAAACCTTACTCTAATCCTAAATTGAAAAGGAAGAAAATGACTTTTAGGATAATTTGTCTTTTAATAGCCACTTAACGGTATGCTACCTAGAGTACTAGAATATTCATATAAGATCATTTGCAAAACTAAGGGGTGATATATAAACAACTTTAAGGTTTTAGGGATAAAATTTAGAAATATGATTTTTTAGGGTTGGAATTTAGAAATATGGAAGTTTTGGGGTGAGATATAAAAAACAATATATATAATTTATTTATTTTCTTAAAACATATTTTTTTATAAAAAATATATCATTTTCAATTTATAATATAAACGTGCATCACACGCGCAAAATGCCAGTGATGCGATAATAATATCATTGCCCAAAAGGCGAAAAGGTTTGGGTTATAATAGTCACTTCACACAAATAAAAGTTCATTGCTTTTATATTTTATTTTAATTAAGCTAAATTTTCATGATCTCCTCCACATGGTTCTCTAAATGATTTATCTTCTACTTCTAAAATTATAAGAAATTGCCTTGGACTATTATCTACTTCCACTACTACAGTCAGAATTGATGAATGTCACATAACTGAAAATTGCTTTTTTTACCCGGCGATTCTTGAGCGATTCCTGTAGCACCCGTCTTTCATTCGTGATCATTGAATGCAACTATCTACCATTCAATCCAATAAAAAGTGGACGGCACCAATCCTCTTCTATCTCAAAGGACCCGGTATTTTAAGAAGAAATTAAGAACAAAACCTTTTTTAACAATCTTATACTATGCACCCAACGTACTGATATAGATCCAAACACATTTCTCCGTCCAAACCACGACTAAACATTCACCAACCCGCAGCATATCATATCTCTTCTTTTCATTTCTTCCCCTTACACATGCATATTCTTCATTAATAACAAGGTATTTAAACACTTAATATACTATTTTTCTTTCATGGTCAATTTATTACTTGAAAGTAAATAGTAATCTTCTAATTATAATTTAAAGTGGATTACTGCATAAACTATTTATCCTCATATCATATTATTCAGGAGTCATTGTGTTTGGAAATAATTTCGTCTTTGGTTTTGAAATCAACCTTCCCGTGATCGAAGTCGCGGCCTTTTACACTAACTAGAAAGGAAATTGGTATCGAACACGGGGTAAGAAATAATTTCTTAGTTGTTCTTGCATTATTGGTGGAGTAATGGATTAGTTGTGCGTCGGGTCGGATATAAATGAGGTTTAGATCCATTTTCGTTTGCTTCGGGACGGAACCGCCTCCGCATCTTTTCTATCTCTCCTGTCCTGTCTCATCTTCATTTATTAATTCCCTTTCTTCTTCGACTAAAACCCTAACACTAGCCCTAATCCTAGAAATAATTTCGGGGAACACGGCCTCCGTTCCCCACTTGTTCTCCTCGAAACCCTTGATCCCTTATCCGTTCTTCCTAAAACCTTAGATCCCCTTACACCATGTACCTCTACAACCTGACCCTGCAGCAGGCGACGGGCGTCGTTTGCGCCATCAACGGCAACTTCGCCGGCGGAAAGTCCCAGGAGATGGTGGTGGCGCGGGGGAAGAGCCTGGACCTCCTGCGCCCCGACGAGTCCGGCAAGATCCAGACCGTCCACTCCGTCGACGTCTTCGGCGCCGTCCGGTCCCTGGCTCAGTTCCGCCTCACCGGATCCCAGAAGGACTACGTCGTCGTGGGCTCCGACTCCGGCCGCATCGTCATCCTCGAGTACCACAAGGACAAGAACTGCTTCGACAAGATCCACCAGGAGACCTTCGGCAAGTCTGGGTGCCGCCGCATCGTTCCCGGCCAGTACCTCGCCGTCGACCCCAAGGGCCGCGCCGTCATGATCGCCGCCTGCGAGAAGCAGAAGCTCGTCTACGTCCTCAACCGCGACACCGCCGCCCGCCTCACCATCTCCTCCCCCCTCGAGGCCCACAAGTCCCACACCGTCACCTACTCAATCACCGGCGTTGACTGCGGCTTCGACAACCCCATCTTCGCCGCCATCGAGCTGGACTACTCCGAGGCCGACATGGACTCTACTGGCCAGGCTGCCGCCGACGCCCAGAAGCATCTCACCTTCTACGAGCTCGACCTCGGGCTCAACCATGTCTCCCGGAAATGGACCGAGCCGATAGACAACGGGGCCAACATGCTCGTGACCGTCCCTGGCGGCGGCGACGGACCCAGTGGCGTGCTCGTCTGCGCCGAGAATTTCGTCATCTACAAGAACCAGGGGCACCCGGATGTCCGTGCGGTCGTCCCTCGGAGGGCCGACCTCCCTGCGGAGCGCGGCGTTCTGATAGTCTCCGCCGCCACGCATCGCCAGAAGTCCATCTTCTTCTTCCTCCTGCAGACCGAATACGGAGACATATTCAAGGCCACTCTGATCCATGAGGGCGACCGTGTCACCGAGCTCAAGATCAAGTACTTCGATACTATTCCGGTCACCTCTGCCATGTGCGTGCTCAAGACCGGTTACCTGTTTGCTGCGTCCGAGTTCGGGAACCATGGGCTGTACCAGTTTCAGGCAATTGGGGACGCGGACGATGTCGAGGCGTCTTCCGCTACGTTGATGGAGACCGAGGAGGGGTTTCAGCCGGTCTTCTTCCAGCCTCGGGGACTGAAGAACCTTGTGAGGATTGACCAGGTTGCAAGCCTCATGCCCATCATGGACATGAGGGTCATGAACCTTTTCGAGGAGGAGACACCTCAGATATTCACTCTCTGCGGCAGGGGGCCTCGCTCTTCCCTCCGTATCTTGAGACCCGGGCTCGCAATCAGCGAGATGGCTGTGGAGCGTCTCCCTGCTTTGCCCAATGCTGTGTGGACGGTGAAAAAAAACACCACTGACGAGTTTGATGCGTATATCGTGGTGTCGTTCCCGAATGCTACTCTGGTCCTGTCCATTGGCGAGACCGTGGAGGAAGTCAGTGACAGCGGGTTCCTCGACACGACCACGTCTCTTGCGGTTTCTCTACTCGGCGACGATTCTTTGATGCAGGTCCATCCGAATGGGATTAGACACATCCGTGAGGATGGCCGTATCAATGAGTGGAAGACGCCGGGCAAGAAGACCATCGTCAAGGTAGGCTCCAACAGGCTTCAGGTGGTGATTGCCCTCAGCGGAGGGGAGCTTATATACTTCGAGATGGACATGACTGGTCAGTTGATGGAGGTGGAGAAGCAGGAGATGCCTGGGGATGTGGCTTGCTTGGACATTGCGCCAGTTCCTGAGGGGAAGCAGAGATCTCGTTTCCTCGCGGTAGGTTCGTATGACAACACGATCCGAATCATGTCGCTGGATCCTGATGATTGCATGCAGGTGTTGAGCGTGCAGAGTGTGTCCTCACCTCCGGAATCACTTCTCTTGCTTGAGGTGCAGGCTTCAACCGGAGGAGAGGACGGTGCCGATCACCCTGCCAGCGTCTTTCTCAATGCTGGCCTGCAAAATGGGGTTCTTTTCAGAACCGTGGTGGATATGGTCACCGGCCAGCTATCTGATACTCGTTCGCGTTTCTTGGGTTTGAGAGCCCCCAAGCTCTTTTCAGCTACTGTTAGAGGCCGGCAGGCAATGCTATGCTTGTCAAGCCGTCCCTGGTTAGGGTATATACATCAGGGACATTTCCTGTTGACTCCTCTATCCTATGAAACACTCGAATTCGCTGCATCATTTTCCTCTGATCAGTGTGCGGAAGGAGTAGTTGCAGTCGCTGGAGATGCCTTGAGGGTCTTCACTATTGAACGGTTGGGGGAGACATTTAACGAGACAGTGATACCTTTACGTTACACTCCAAGGAAATTTGTCCTGCAGCCCAAGCGGAAGCTTCTAGTCATCATTGAGAGCGATCAAGGAGCATTCACTGCAGAAGAGCGAGAAGCTGCAAGGAAAGAATGCTTGGAAGCTGCTGGTATCGGGGAAAACGGAAATGCAAATAATAATGATGAACAGATGGAGAATGGAGACGAGGAGAAGGAGGATCCTCTTTCTGATGAGCAGTATGGTTACCCAAAGGCGGAATCGGATAAGTGGGCATCTTGCATCAGAGTTCTTGACCCACGGACGGGGACCACTACCTCATTGCTGGAGCTCCAGGACACTGAGGCTGCCTTTAGTGTATGCACTGTCAATTTTCATGATAGGGAGTATGGGACTCTACTTGCTGTTGGTACAGCTAAGGGGTTGCAATTCTGGCCAAAGAGGACTTTCACTGCTGGGTTTATTCACATATATAGGTTCGTGGAAGAAGGAAAATCCCTCGAGTTGCTGCACAAGACACAAGTAGAGGGCATTCCACTAGCATTGTGCCAGTTTCAGGGGAGGCTTCTCGTGGGGATTGGTCCAGTGCTTAGATTATATGATCTGGGGAAAAGGAGACTACTCAGGAAATGTGAGAACAAGCTCTTCCCAAATACTATCAACTCCATTCACACATACCGTGACAGAATTTATGTTGGCGACATCCAAGAGGTATGGCATTTATTCTCTGTATGCTTCTTTATTCAATATATTTTGTGTTCTTTAAGAAAGTTATATTTGTTGCAAAACTTGATTGTTACTTTGCTAGGGATACTATTTGATGACACAAGCAAATCCAGGATTTGCTCATAAAACTATTTTTCTGCTTGCTGTCTATCTTAAGATGTGCATTTCTTCCTTTTCGGGTAAAATTGTGTCTTGCATTATAATCCTTGAATATTCGGTAGACATGACTGCATTTCACGGATGTATAAAGTGCCAGGTCTTCTTTGACAAGATTATTGACTCACACATGTTAGAATATTAGAGTGCTTGCATTCGCAAACCATTTAACTCTGTATCTTGAAAATAGAATCAAATTAAGGTGAGCAACACACACGTGCATGTGCACATGCACTTTATATGTGTGTAGTTGAAATGAGGTTCTAAATGACGCAAGTCAGTTTTATGGTAGCCGGGGGGCTACCATGTGGGGTAGCGGATGTGCATGACGAGGTGAGACATGAAGGATACCGAATGCTTAACTGGATGAAAACAAACTATTAAAATCACATTCAAGTAACCCTTATTTTTCCCTTAAGAAGGGTTGATGGTTACAGTATCTATAGTCCTCCTAAAATCACATCCAAGTAACCTTATTTTCTTTGTTATGATATGCTTACCATGAATATAAGTTTAAATACTCTCTTATCTATAAATTTGTTTATATAATCTATAACTATGTTATCTATTTATCATACAAACTTATAAGATAATGTATGATAGCTAACGAGATATATACCCATGTTATATCCATCCGAACTTTGCTAAAACTAATTTTTAGTCAATTTGGATATTAAAAATTAATTGCTTTTGGAGACTTCAAATTTTTTGAATAAATAAACTAAATCTTCATTTATTAACACTTAGCATATAAAGTAAATGCCACATAGAGGAAGTGATAAATAGACATCATGTTCGATTTGAACTCTTTTGCCCTTTAGGTCGGTGGAAATTCAGAGTTCATGTTTGATTTGAACAACATATGGAGATGAGAATTTAGAAAGAGACGCACAAGGTAGTGGCATTAAATTAGTGAGCAGCGTAAGCAAGAGTAGGGATACTAAACTTGTATTTTATCAGCTCCATGAGCAGCACACTCTCCTTGGTCGTGTCGTACGGATCGGCATCCGCCTCATCCATCAGCAGTTTCAATCAGCCTATCGGCTTCGGTTCAGATGATCACCATCGCTTTCTCTAGGAGCACGTAATCCTTGGTTTGAATTTTTTAGCGGACTCCTGGAGGCCGCAAAGCGATATTGGTCGTCTGAACCGCATCCGATAGGCAAATTGAAACTGCTTATAGATGAGGCAAATGTTGATTCGTACGACACGACCGAGAGCGCGCAGCTTGCAGAACTGATAAAATGCAGGTTTGGTATCCGTGCTCTTGCTTGCGCTGCTTACTAATTAACGCAACTTCCTTGTGCGTGTTTCTAAATTGTCTTCTCTCCATATGCTGTTCAACTCAAACCTGATATCTGAATTTTTACCGACGTAAAGCGCAAAAGAGTGCGTTGTCTTCGACTAAAAAAGCTTTCTATATCACTTATCCCTTCCACTGTGTGGCATTTCCTTTATATGCTAAGTGTTAATAAATAAAGATTTAACTTATTTATTGAAAAAATTTGAAGTCTCCAAAGCAGTTAATTTTGGGAAAAGTGGGTCTAAATCCCTAGGTTTCGAAAGCAATAGGTTTTAAGTCCCTGAGCCAAAAATACTTATGAAAAACTCCATAAACTAAAAAATTTCTTTGTTTGAGTCCTTATAATACATTAACCAATATGTTATACTAATAATACTCTTTGAGATAAAGTACCACATTTGTCTTTTAAAGTACTATACCTTTTTTTAAACTGCTACAATTTTCTTTTAAACTGCCACATTTGTATTAAAATACTACATTTGACATGAAAATGTTACATTTATCTGTAAAACTGCTACAACTATTACATTTGACATGTTTTAAACTAAATGTAGCAGTTTAAAAGATAAATATTGTAGTTTAAAAGATAAATGTTGCAGTTTAAAATATAAGTAGAGTAATTTAAAAGGTAAATGCAGAACTTTATCTCAAAGGGCATTATTGGTATAACATAGTAAGGACTAAATAAAAGAATCTTTGAGTTTATGGAGTTTTTGACAAGTTTTTTTTTGTCTAGGGACTTAAGCCTATTGCTTTTGAAACCCAGTGATTTAGATCCATTTTCCCATTAATTTTTAATATCCAAATAGACAAAAAAACAATTTTAGCAAAGTTCAAATGGATATAACCAGAGCATAGTTTCGTACGAAACACGAAATGTATCTTACGAAATGATACGAAATTGGGACAATTCAATACGAATCATAAGTTTGTATTGTGCTATTAATTTATCGGCCGATACACATTTTGTATAGTATGAAACAGTACGATACGAAACATGAAACATACAATACACTATTTAACCATTAAAATGCATAGCGGATTGGATATTCGGGTTTAAATTCCTCTTGGTTATGTCAAATTATTAACCCGACAAGCTATTTAACCTTTAAAATGCATATTGATGAGAAAGAGGAGTTCGCTGAGAGTGAAAATGATGAAGATGAGAATGGAGTTATCTCTTGTTATTATAATGATAGCGAGTAATCAATTGGAGAAGATTGAATTTTTGTAGCGTCGGCTTTATTTGGTAGTGGTGTTTTGAAAATTTAGCTGTGATGTTTTAGTTATGAACTATAAAACTTTTAACCCTCATGTTTATGAATTATGACATATGGATAAATATTTTGGATTGTTTTGGTATTATTTGATTATCAAATGCATGAGTTTTGTGATTTATATGTATGCACACTTGGAATTCTGAAATTTGCTTTGGCCCTTTACGTGGCTCTATGTTGCTAGTTTGATTATTTTAAAATTATAATTGGTTCCATACATAATGACTTCGCAACGGGAGATTTTGTGTCTTACGATACGAAACACGATACGAGAAATAAGAAAATGAAACACGAAAAGTTTCACGATTTGACAACTTTGAACCGGGGTATATATCTCGTTAGTTATCATACATTATCTTACAAGTCTGCATGGTAAATAGATTATAGAGTTATAGATTTACATATAAGAGAGTATTTAAACTAATATTCATTGTATACAAATACAGTCATACACATTCAAAAGTTAAATGTATTATTTACGTTGTATTCTAATTTTTATCAGCTTATTAACTAGGAAATCTAATGTGAAGTCATTAATGGAGGCCTACTTGTGTCAAATAAAGCTTAAATGCGAAGTGAATCCTCAAATATATAACTCAATCAACTTCTAACCAACAAAACACATCTTACATCACGAACAGGGTTTAAATTTGACAGGAGTTAGAGACAATAGAAGTGTTTTAGCTAACTTACATCTTAAAGTTATGATGCTGAAAGGTCACTAATGAACCCTTTCTTCTATAATATGCTTTTATACATAGATTTCTTATATATGGCCATTTAACTATTATGTATTGGAATGTAGTGTGAACGTAAGTGTTTTAGCTAAATTATATCCTTTAGATAACATGTTGAAAGATCTATCAACACCACTGTCAATACCAAATGAGAATAGCTCAGTTGGTATGACACTCTCTTCCGATGAGAGTGCACAGCTCGATCCCCAAGAGGGGAAGTGGCCACAATTTTATGCTTTCGGGGCAAATCGTGGGTCCCCTTGGTGCATGTGCGACGTGTGCATGTGTATGCTGTGTGCGTCGGTGTGTTGTGTGCGTGAGTTAGGCTTATGGGCCGATTCAAAAAAACAAAACAAAACAAAAACAAAAACAAAACAAAAACAAAAACAAAAAAACACTGTTGTCTATGACATGCATTAATATTTAGAGTACTTCTGTATGTTTGCCTTACGAGTGCCAAATAACCCATGATGTGCTTTTATATTTAGAGTACTTTTTAGTGGGAAGGCACACTGCATTTAATAGGGAGACCCCCCCCCCCCCATGACTGCATGCTGCCTTCTGTTAATCTAAACTCCCTTTATAATACGGGTGCAAAAAAGGACCCATAAGTTCATAAAAAAGTTGATGATTTCTCATTATCCAGCTTAGTCAATGTGAACTGATGAGTGAATTTATTCTTTTGGGAAATCTTTAATAGTGATTTCTTGCTATTTTTTTTAAATTTGGAGTTCCATTTAAGCCATTGTTTCCAGCTCTTCTTAATACCAAATCTTTTTCTCTCTTCCCCTTGCCTTTTCATGTGTGCACCTATATATGCAACAACACATTTGTGGCATGTATTATCTACTTCTTATGCAGACACTTTTGTGTCCATTTTGCTAATTGCTTTAGCTGTTTGGGCATAATTGCAGTCATTCCATTATTGCAAGTACAGACGGGATGAGAACCAATTGTATATATTCGCGGACGATTCTGTTCCGAGGTGGTTAACAGCATCGTATCATATTGATTTTGACACAATGGCTGGGGCAGACAAGTTTGGAAATGTTTACTTTGTACGGCTGCCACAGGATGTCTCAGATGAGATCGAAGAAGACCCAACGGGTGGCAAGATTAAGTGGGAGCAAGGCAAGTTGAATGGCGCTCCCAACAAGATGGAGGAGATTGTTCAGTTCCATGTCGGGGATGTCGTCACGTCCTTGCAGAAGGCCTCGTTGATACCTGGCGGCGGTGAGTGCATCATTTATGGAACCGTTATGGGCAGTTTAGGGGCATTACTTGCATTCACCTCCAGAGAAGATGTTGATTTCTTTGCTCACTTGGAGATGCACATGAGGCAGGAACATCCACCTTTATGCGGCAGGGATCACATGGCTTACCGATCTGCCTATTTTCCAGTCAAGGTATGTCCCTTTTGATTCTGTTTCAACTTTCTATTGCTTCAGGTAGGTATTAAGCTCTAAATTCAATTGTTACGGCCTCAATTCAAATTGAGCAAGAATTAATAGATGCCATCATAATCAACTTTCAGTGCTATGCACAATAAGCCAAGAACTTACACTTTGATTTGCCAACTGTTCTGGTATGAATAATTAACTATTTTCATTAGATATCTCTTCTATTCTACAATCCGACCGCATGATTTCTTCATGAAAATGGGAATTAGTAGATGATTCATTTGTTTAATTACCGGCAGGGGTGGAGCCTAAGGGGAGTGGGCCGAGGCCCAGGCCCCCCAAAAGGCTCTGAAGATTTTCATTTATATGCTTAATTAGTTCTAAGCTTCTCTTCTAAGCATGCTTAAATAGCTCTGGAATTATCTATAAAATACTATATATGCTCTTTTAATTATACTGTTACTTTTATTAAATTTCAAATTACTATATTTGCTCTTGTAATTATATCAATTCTCTAAATGTGCTTCATTAGACGAGTGAACATTTATTTATAAGGAATAATATAATTGATTAGTCAAAAGATTAGCCTCATCTCAAAATTACATTCACTACATACCAATTTTAGCTCCTTCAAGTTAGAAGGTTTTTGTGTCTTCTAACCTTTTGTGATCATATGGACTCTATGAAATCTTTTGACCATAATAATCCATTAAGATTTTGTTAATATAAACTTCATTATCTTACCAAAACAAGTAAATAATAGCCTTAAAAGCTTATTACAAATTATTATAATAGGTTAACTTAACTAGCATGCAATCTAAGTTCAATTAAATTAAATCATTTTTGAACGAAATCTCATTATGACACCATTATGAATACACACGCACGCAAGCGCGCGCACACATGTGTGTTAAATGGGTTTAATAGAAATACCTTTTTCACTGTATGAATACTTTTTTATAAGTGAACAAATATTGTTTTTATGAATATTCTTGCCCCCCCCCCCCCCTCCCCCAAGGATACAGTTTCTGGCTCTGTCCCTGATTACCAGTAAAAAGAATTTCCCTTCTTTTGAAACTACCTTCAGTTTACAAGACCTTCGAGAGGTCAGTGAAGTCCATAGGCCCAGCAACTAATCTGTTGTAAAATGGGTCCCATTAATAGAGCTCTATGCTAAAAATTGGACCTTCCAGTGCATTTACTCCAGTAAATATTAGAATTGGAGAGCATCCAATGCTGAAGACCAAAAAATGAAGTTGTTATATGCAGTAGTTGCCTATAAACAAAAAAATGGAACATTGCTCTAATGACTGAGTGAACAAAAGGAAAATACAGAACAATGCATATGATATCAGCAATAGGAACGGACAAAATATGCTGCATTTTACCCTGCCTACACCTCCTCATACTGTATATGTAATAGCGATAAAGTGAGAACTGAGAACAAACTGTTTACGGAGATATCTAAAGATTAAACAATGAAAGAGGAATGGTTTATGATGGTCCTCATGGGTATGGATTCATACAAGGTTGATAACTACGGCGACAATATGTGCGCCTTCATTTTTGTTTTGTTTTTATTTTATGTTGAAACAGGTTTTCTTTAAATATGGGCAATGAGTTAGCAGCGGCAATTTCTATCTTATGGTAGTGGTGCGATTAACACTTGTATTAATTAATATGCATCTGCTCTGTTTGTAGGATGTAATCGATGGCGATCTATGCGAGCAATTCCCAACCCTCCCTCCTGATTTGCAGAGGAAGATTGCTGATGAATTGGATCGAACTCCGGGGGAGATTCTCAAGAAATTAGAAGATGCTAGAAATAAGATCATTTGATCGCCGCATTTTCCAAGCAATATGTAACCGTAACCAGTGATATCCTTTT
Source organism: Agapanthus africanus (assembly GCA_030015575.1). Classification (NCBI taxonomy): domain Eukaryota; kingdom Viridiplantae; phylum Streptophyta; class Magnoliopsida; order Asparagales; family Amaryllidaceae; genus Agapanthus; species Agapanthus africanus. Next base: position 76,436,990 of record JASDDO010000028.1, read on the forward strand.
TGAGGTGAACTGTAATTCCTGTCAATGGGTTGCTAATCAGATAAAAATGCATCCACCATGGGGAGGGATGTCACTGTGGCTAGCACACTTCTAGGCTACCTATCTACTGATTCGTGCTTTTCCTTTTTGCGAGCTATGAATTTAGGATATGTATCTATTTGTTTTGTAACAGTTGGATGAGAATCGTAAGTTCGAGTCTCGATGAGTTGTAATCTGCCTTGTCATACGGGTAAAATTTCGTCTGATGTTCTGGTGTTGTGCTCTTATTGTGTGTTCCTATATCATGGGATCATGTATTACCCTTTCATTTATAATTTGAAATTTATGTTCAAGCTCAAGAGGGTGACCTTTATCATCATGGGGTTTCTGTCCCAGGAGCTCGATAACTTTTCTTCTCCAATTATGGGTATCGGGTCCATTCAAAGGTAATCCTGCAACCAAGAATAACTGAAGCAGAGTCTCATCTATCTATCAATCTATAGAATCTATAAGAAAGCCATATGAGGGAATATTTCTCCATCTAGTTTAAAAATTGTTATCTATCTGTCATTTATTTTATACTCTCATTGCATTTGGGTCATAGAAATGTGGAAAAGTTGTTATCTATTCTTTATTTATTTAATTCTCTTATTGCATTTGGATCATGGAATTTTTTATTTTTTGAGGAATCATGAAATTTTTTCATCGACTCCTAACTCAATATTTATCACTTTTTTATTTTATACAGTTTGGTTATATGATGGAAAAATTCTAATCGATCCCTTTCTTTAAAATCTCTTTAATTTTTCTTTCACTAATGAGGTATTATTGGCAAAATGTTCACAAATTTTATGATTTTTGAGTGATATTACATGCAAAATATTGAAAAATTGGGAAAAAATATAGAAAAGTTTTCGGAGTTAAAAATTTTGCAATTTTCGTTTGAAATTGCAAAGGAAGATACAGAAAAACAAAAGAAAACAGAAAATTTTAACAGTTTTGAAATATTCGCTTTTTTCTATGTAAAATATAAAAATTTGAAGGAAACAAAATATGAGATATCTGAAAAGTTGCAATTTTCGTGTCTTAGCATGTATAATATTGGAAAATGAAAGAAGTCAGGAAATTTTGAGATTTTTGAGAATTTTGCAATTCTTTTGTGTTATAGCATGTAAAATACAAAAAATGGAAAATATTAAAACTTATGAGAAACTTGTGAAAATTTCATGATTTTTGTTTGCTATTGAAGATTTTTAAAATTTTTGTGGTTTTTATAATAATCAAATACTGAAAACCTAAAGAATTGAGAAAATTTTGAGATTTTTAAAAATTTCATTATTTCATATGTTACTACGTGTAAAATAATGGAAATTTAAAGGAAACAAAAAATTTTAAGAATTTTTATAACTCCGTAATTTTTTTTGTTGTCGGGGTTTCCTATTCATCCGAATTATCAATCATCCGGACCAGATTTTTTTGTTCTGGTAGTTTATTAATAGCAATCAGCGAGATTTTCTTATTTTACATCACATAACTTTTTGTTACCTTCATACTCGGAAGTTCTTCAAAAGTATGAGCAAGCAAAATATCAGAAAACAAAAATAAACCAGAAAATTTGAAGGTTTTTGAAATTTTATAATTAATGCTTCTGCAGAGCATGTAAAATATGGAAAAAAGGGAAAACAATTTTTTTTGTTGTTGAGGTTTTTGATAATTTTACGATTTTCATTTGCTATATAACGCAAAATATTGAAAAAATACAAAATTTTCATTAAGATTTCTGAATTTTTTGTGACATTCGTTTGCTATATAGCAAACAAAATGTTGAAATATAAAACAAAAAAGAAAATTTTGGGATTTTTAAAAATATTGCAATTTCCATTCTCTATATAGAAATCAAAATAATAAAAAACCGAAGAAAACTGAAATTTTGGTGTGCCAAGGATGTAAGATATCGAAAAACTGAATAAAACAACAAATATTGAGATTTTTGATAATTTCGCAATATCCTTCCGCCGTAACATGAAAAATAGCGAAAATATGAAAAATAGGAAATTTTTGATTTTGAAAAAATTCATGATTTTCATATACTATAGCACGTAAAATACTGAAAATCAGAAGAAAAAAACGGAAAAATTTAGGTTTTTTTTACAATATTGCTATTTTCGTGTCGTATATAACAAGCAAATTATCAAAAAACCGACAAGCACATAATATTTTGAAGTTTTTGAAAATTTAGCTATTTTTTGAAGTGATAAAATTTAGCGATTTTTTGTGCTAAGCAAGCAAAATGTAAAAAATTGAAGAACACTGAATATCTTGAGATTTTTGAAAATTTTGTGATTTTCATGTGTCATAAAATGCAAAATAGTGAAAAACCGAAAAAACAGAAAAGTTTGATATTTTTGAAAATTATGCAATTTTCGAGTGGCAGTGTACAAAATATTATAAATTTTAAAAAAACAAATAATTTTGGACTTTTTGTAAATTTCGTAATTCTCATGTACTATTGAATGTAAATTATTTAAAAACTGAAGAAAACTAAAAAATTTGAGATTTTTGAAATTTCATAATTTTCATGTGCTAGAAAAGAAAGGAATAAAATGGAAAATTTTGTGATTTTCGTGTGCTATTAATGAAAAATATTGAAAAACCGAAAACAACAGAAAATTTTATTTTTGAAATTTTTATGGTTTTCTTTTGTTATAGCAAGCAAAATATTGGAAAATCAAAGAAAACATAAATTTTGCGATTTTTAAAATTTTACCATATTGTTTGCTATGCAAAATATTAAAAAATTTAAATAATTTTTTTTTTGGCTTTTTACATTTTTTTATTCTCATGTGTTATAAAATATTGAGAAACCGAATAAAAAAGGAAATTTTGGGATTTTTAAAAATATCGTAAATTTCATGTGGTATAACAAGCAAAATATTGAAAAAAGAAAAAGCACTTAAAACTTTGAAAATTTCGCTGTTTTGGTGTGATAAGGTTGTAAGATATTGAAATGTAAGATATTGAAAAATCGTAGAAAGCTGAATTTTAAAAGATTTTTTAAATTTCGCGATTGAAGCAAAATTTTGAAAAATTGAATTAAACAGAAAAAGAAGAACTCCAGAGCATTTCTTGAACTTAGATGTGCCCATATTAATGGAACGGGTGATTCGTTATTTCTTTTATATTGTTGAAAATTATGCAATTTTTGTGTAGCAGCGTGAAAAATATTGTAAATTTGAAGAAACCAATTTTTTGGACTGTTTGTAAATTTCGTTATTGTTATGTACTATAGAATGCAAAATATTAAAGAACCGAAGAAAACAAAAACTTTGTGACTTTTGAAATTTTGATATTTTAAAACTTTTTGTTATTTTCGTATGCTATAAAATCATGAAAAATATTGAAAACCCGAGAAAAACGATTTTTCTTTGAAATTCTTCATAATTTTCTTATGTTGTAACAAGCAAAATATTGTAAAACCAAAGAAAATAGAAATTATGCGATTTTTAAAATTTAGCGATATATATTAAAAAATATTAAAAAAAAAGAATATGTACATTTTGGATTCTCGTGTCTTATAACAAGCAAAATATTGAAATACCAGAGCAAAAAGTAAATTTTGAGATTTTAAAATTTTCATAATTTTCTTATGCTATATCAAGAAAAAAAATTAAAAAGCTGACAAAAAATACCAAAATATTTGGGTTTTTTTTTGAAATAGGGTGATTTTAAATTTATATTATTAAAACAGGGTAGTAAATTTTTTTTTTATGAAAATAGGGTGGTTTGTGGGGCCCACAGAATTAAATTTTTTTTTATAAAGAGGGCGGGCCCCGCCCTCTCCTTTACAAAGAAGAGGGCGGGTTCTCTCTGAGAACCCGCCCTCTTCAAAATGAGGGGAGGGCGGGTTCTAGGAACCCGCCCTCCCCTATAATAGGTAGGAACCCGCCCTCTAAACCGGGGAGGGGGATGGGGTCCACCAAACCGTTTTATTTTCATAAAAAAAATTTTAACAACCCTATTTTAATAATATAAATTTAAAACTATCCTATTTCAAAAAAAAACCCAAAACATTTGCAGTTTAATATTTCCTATATTTTACATATAAAGTTTATAAATATAAAATATTACAATTTATAAATTATATAACAGTAAACTTTGAAAATTGATATTTTTCTTAACTTTTAACTTTGTACACGCACATTTCACGGATCCCTGCCTAGTCCGTAATACAATGCTGATCCCATTTGTTAAGGAATTTTGATGACAGGCAACCGCATCTTATATATGGGCTATTCTACATTTGACATCCCCAGTGAAAGGGTGAGTTTATTTGGATCTTTTTTCTTCATGAAAATGGAAAAATTATCCCTTACGTCGGCTGTACACGTCGGTGGCAAGAGAGTAGAAATAAAAATACGGTCCCACATGCTGTTTAAGGTTATCCGAAATCCCATCTGTCCCGGTGTATTACACCCGGCGTAGGGAATAAGTTCCGGCTTACGGAAAAAGTTCTCTTGAAAATGACCTTCTCCATTACTACAATAGTTTAGTGTTAAATAAGGATTTAATTAGGATTACAATAATTATAAATCTGAGTTAAATTTGGCTAAGTTAGGTTACAAATTTAGAGAAATATCTGACAAATTTCAAATTTGTTTCTTTTAAAAAGAAAAATGGATAAGATTAAGAAGGCCCTAACCAGATTAACAATTCATTAAAATTATGAAATAAAAGAAATTACAAGATAAAAATAAAAAGATAAAAGATTTAACATGTGAATCTCATAAGAATTTACTTTTCAATAAAGGTAAATAATATTAGACAACTTAAGAGATTCAGAAATACTCTCTGTCTCTTTGTAGATGATATATATTTTCTTTTTGAAATGCTTGTCCAAAACTTTAGGTGCATATTGATTTTATGAAGGACAATCATATATGATGATTTTTTTCTCTTTTAAAAACCCTGACATATCTTTCAACCCAAATACACTAACAAAACCCCGTGACAAACATATCCCAAATATTTATAATTTTCTTGTTAACTCGTTTTATTCTCCACTTAGTCCATAATGAGAACATTGAACCAGGCTATCTTTTGATTTTCCATAAATGTCTTTTATTAGCCCATATATAGATTGTAAATCCCCAGTTTCCGTATATATATTTTCCGTATTTTTCCAATTTATTTTTACTATTTTTTTCATATATATATATATATATATATATATATATATTTTATATATTTATTATTTTATTTTAATTTCTTAATCTAAACCCTAAACTACCCAAACCCAACTTAACCTGCTACCACCTTTCTTCTTCCTCTTCGCTCCTTTTCTTTTCCCGCTCCTTTTTCCAACGTTCCCACCTCGACTCACGCCCACCTCCGCGACGACCGCGCCCACCATGCCAACGACCTCCCCGAGATCCCTTCCCTCAAATCCTCACTGGCTCCCCTCTCTCCCTCTCGCCAACGTCTCTGCGAGACCCGCTCAACCCACGACTGAGATCTCCCTTAACTAACCCCGAGATCTCGGCGCCGGCCTTTCCTCTCCCCTCAACGTTTCCTGCCCTATCTCTTTCCCTCTCACTCTCTTCTTTCCCCTCTACAACCCCATCTCCTCTCTTTACCCACTGCCACCCAAAAATCTGCGCACCACCGACCCCTGCCATCGCCTCCTTCACCGACGAGCCTCTACCGCTGCCGGCCAACCAACACCGCCGATCACGCCTTCATCACCACCATCTTCATCTCCTCCTCCCTCAACCACACCTGTCACGACCCGAATGAGGCATGCGACCGGCAGTTAAAACACGTGGCATCTAAAAACGTCGATGTGGTCCAAGTAAGCCGAAACCCAGAATCTAAACCCTTTTTGAAAATATTGAAGGTGGAGTTTTGAAATAGTTATCAGATGAGACCAGTTTAAAATAAACATGTAAGTCGAACGAAGTATGTTTGAAAAAAAACATCTATGACATTTTGAAATTCTACAGCACCTCATTTGTAAATTTTGATTAAAACCCGATATAAACATAACAATATAAATAGCATCCCAACGGGAGCCAGCTTCCACGCCCAAACTGCGGAGCAACCAAGCAAACAATATACGATGCACTATGGCGAGAAAAAGAAAAGCGAAACAAAATTAACAAGTATAAAAGAGTCGACTCCAACGAGCACAGCGCCCACAAAACACACAATTCTAAGTCTCGCTTCTAAGTCCATAATATATAAGTTCTAAGTCGATGGCGTCTTACTAGATACAAGAAAATATGAATATACAAGTGTGAGTACGATACAACAGTAACCCACCTACTAAATCAATCACCGAAAGGAATGTGTGCCTCAAGCCGCTGATAATCCAAGCGGTAAACCTGCAAGAAATTTTGACACAACGGGGGTGAGTTGCCAACTCAGTGAATAAAAGTACATCACAAGGTAGAAATCGAAATGCACAACGATATCTAGATCATAAGTATAGTACTATCAAATCCTGTACTGATATAATATATGATATGCATATGAATCATAAATGAAACTCTATCTATCACATGAATCCAAAATGGAAGATATCATATGCAAATGACCTGTATCTAAGTATAACCCATAAGTAGTCGAAAATATATAAGTAAAACATCTTCTTTAAATTAGCCGCGGAATACATATGTCACGGCATAAAGGCAGACGTGATAGTATGAAATATAATAAGTATCTTAATTAAGATATACGTCCTGTTTTAATGAAGAGTGTTAAGAGGTTTACAATTTAAAAGATCCCAGTGTCATATCAGACACGTCAAATAATGAGGTTATAGCTCGATTTTGAAATCCTTTTTATATGCAATAACCCGTAAAAAGATATGCAGGTACTATCTCCCGGATCAGTCCTGGTCGGCTATAATAACTCATAACATAACTGTATACCTCATAAGATAGCAACATATCAACATCTGGATGTCCAGCGTCGACACCCGAAATCAGAAATCTCTCGTGTCCATCACTGACACGCAAATCCTCAAATCTCCCGTGTCCATCACCGACACGCAAATACAGATATCGTCGACACCATCTCAACAGATGATCGCCACCCGATATCTTTGGCCCCGGTCGGTATCCCCTGGATATCCGCCGTGCCCAAATCTAGCCCCGGTCAGTATCCCCTGGATATCTGTCGTACTCATCTTTATCTCCGGTATCAAGTGTCCTCGCTAGGCTCCTCGCCTTAAATGCGGCTATCCTGCCCCTCGGTCTCGATTGGGTTCACCATCTATCCGACTGTATACTCCCCCACTCAGTCTGGATAACGTAGTAATCCGTAACCGTATAGCCCCCCCCACTCGGTTCGGAGTAAAGCAAAACATAAAAACGACTCATGGTGGACATCAACTCATCATATCTAAAGATAACAAGTAAAGAATAAGAATAATCTCATAGATCCTTTTGATGATATATTATATATTTACACATATAACAACGTCCCATACCACTGGTATATACCATCAAAATAAAACATCTTGAAAACTCATAAGAATCAAGTACGAATATCCATGTTACTGATATTCACAATAATTCAGCAGGTAATGATGGTATTGTACGTAAATATAGATATGCAGGCAACAAACGTATCAATTTTTCTGTGTCATGGCAATACTAATGATGTGTGGTGTAGAATACGCGTTTGTGCTCGTGCAGCATAGCAATCGTTAGTATTTGTGCAATTTTTCTAAAAGTGTATATAACATACTCGTATCGATATCTACATACGCACCACGTAGTATAACAGTCTTACAGTGACATGGCAATACCAATGAGGTGTAGTGTACACATGCGTATGTGCTTGTGCAACATAATATTCATTGGTAGTTGTGCAGTGTTCTATCATTGTGTTCGTATCACGGAAACGTATAACATCGATAAATACGTCGTGAACATGTAAAGTAAATCTAAGCGTAACTATTATATATAACTACCTGCTATGAGCTATACCATTATCTTTGAAAATGGAACGAAACGTTGGTTTTGAAATAAGGAAGCCGCCTTAGGTTAAAATAGATATTCGTTTTGGAAATTGGTATCGCATCCTTATCAGTTATCATTAAAAAGGGAAACGAATCATTAGGTTTTAAAGGAGTATAGCTCACTCAAGTATTACGTTCTAAAACGAAATAAAACATGACTGTACGAGTCTAAAGGAAACTTGGCCGTTATTCAGTATGCTAATCTCGTCATCACAAGTACGATATGATTCCTCGTACAATATCCACATTATCACAATATCCAAATTATTTCAAGTACGGCATGATCCCTCGTACAACTCCACTAAACCATGAATAAAACTATATGCACATGAACAATATACTAGATGCAACAGAACACTAATACCATTAACTGGAATTAACACTAAAAATTAACTAGATAGCATAACTATCCTAGTTATAAGGTTGCGGGGGTGTTATATGCCATCCACTCGACTTCCCCCATAGATGTAAATCTACTCACCAACTTGTCGAGCTCGTTGAATCCACGATTGCTATGTCCGTCAACTCCGTCTCGGAAACCTTCACGATCGTACCTACAATCGTAATTAAATCACATCGATATAAATATCATATCGAAAATCAAGACAACGAGCTAAGCACCCGTAGGTTAGAACGTACAGCTCACTTACCCAAAAAACGAACAAACGTCCCTGAAATTAACGTACGAACGTTAACGTTTTAGTCGCGGTATAGAAATACGAAAAACTGTATCGAAATATTGGAAACCTTAACAAAACCCTTACTAAAACATCCCCAGATTTCTTTGTATGAATACTGGGACAAATCAAGCAATACCATAACTTATAACATACCCAAATAAAGCCACAGAAGAAAAATCAACATGATAGCCTTCAAGGGACCCGGTGATACCGTTCGAAACGTGAGTTTTGCCGGGTCAAGTGAGGAATTTGGGGCTCGGGCTTTAGGTATTGTCTCCTAGTGGTCTCATGATATTATGGTCTTGTTAGTTTTCCTAGTGGTTACACCTAATGGTTCCAGATTAAATTTTAGTATGCTAAATATTATAAAATACAGTTTTCAGATACTGCACATAAAAACAGATATTGAACAATATTGAACATGCAAAGAAGGAAGGAATTATACCAATAGAGATTGTGTATAAGGGAACCTTAGCTCATGAAGTGCTTGTGGAAGTATCTAGGGGTTGTAGTGGATTAAACTTGATGAATGAGATCATGGCTTTGCTCTTTGGATGTGATGAACACTTAGGAAAGTTTTTGTTTGGAGCTTGAAGAAGCTATGTTTGTTCAGTTAGGAAAGCTAAAGGAATTCCTATGTGTTGTGTAGAGAGAGCATGAGGTGGAGGGTTGTAAGGTGGTGGTGTCAATTGAGAAGGAGGAGGTGGAGGGAGGAGGGTGTGTGTGTGTGTGTGTTATAGTGTGAGGGTTAAACCTAGCTAACATAAACCTATCCTCAACTTAAATAAAAAGAAACAAAAGAAAGCCCCTTTTCTTTAATTAAAACCCTTCATGTAAAAATCTAAATCCATGTTTAAAAAAAAAAGAAATGAAATACTTATCATAACACTTAAATATCATTATTTTAATGTAAAATATCATGTCATATTAAAATATCATTTTTATAATATCACATATTTTTCTTCATATTTACCAAAATAATTACATTTTTACGGATATCATTCCGATACCCAATTTCATAAGCGATATCATTTTTGTAAACTTATTAAATTCATATTTAAAATTATAAATTAATATTTATAATTTTCCAAAATGTTACAATATCTCCCTCTTAAAGAAATTCGGTCCCCGAATTTAAATTAAACCCCCATCTTAAAACATTTTCCTCAATCCAATCAACTCAATTCAAAACAATCTGCCGGAGTCCAAAATTTTAAAATATATAGTACGCTCAATATAACGGAACTCCAAAGTTCCATATGAGCTAAAACGTAACATAACTCAATAGTGTGCGTGAAAAATTTAAAAATATAAATTCACATAACTGTAACTCTAGCGGTTGCTATGAGAATTACTCCAGTTATGATGCAAAAATGCCAAATACGAAAACCGTTGTGTATATCAAATACATGATCAATGCTATAGTCGTAGTGCAATATCGGTAGCACACGACCAAGCGAAATTATAGAAATCAAATCTATAACATATGCTATCAAGTGCAAAGCACGAAAACGAAATCAATCCTAACGGTTTTACAAAAAAATCTAAACCACATGCAACGGGGTGTGCATGAAAACAAAAATTTCACCAAGTGCAACAGGTGTGCACGAAACAATATCCATTGCATCAACTGTGCATGGGGCAAATATCAAGTGCATCTAAAGTGCACAAAATCAATCTCAAGTGCATCGGGATGCACAAAATAAATCTCAAGTGCATCAGGATGCACAAAATATCAAAACGTGCAACTGGTGTGCACAAAATCATACCGAATATATATATATATATATATATATATATATATATATATATATATATATATATAATCTCTTAATCATGTGCAACTGATGTGCACGGAATATATCAGTTTAGTACATCTGGTGTACACAACACTTCAATCGAGTGCAGTCACATCGCACGAAAATCTCAAACAAGTGCACCTGGTGTGCACAAAACATAAATCAAAGTGCAATCACCGTGTACGGAAATCTCATCAAGTGCACCTGGTGTGCACAAAATATTGTGTGACCCTCAAATCCTCAAAATACATATGTCAAAATAACGAACGTTGAGTTGTCCCCTTTTCAACGTTTGAAAACGAAATATTCGGATCATAAAAACATAAATCGAAAACAAATGACATCAAAGTATATCTTCTTCAAGGTCGAAAGGTGTCTATACACCCGAAACTGGCATAGCAAGGATTACTACTTGCCTTCTGCTACGGTCTAGCGTTCTTTGTCTATAAATTCTGGTTTTTCTTACGGATCTCTAACGCCATGGCCTCTTTATACAATCGTCCGATGAGAAGCAACGACACAATATGTCCTACTGCTGATACCTCTCACCACATCTTCTTGACAATTAGTCCAGTCTTTCTCAACGCAACGTGTGGACGACGACGATCTCTAACCTCTACGTGTGCGCCAGACAACTGATCCTGGGTCCAATTTTACTCATTATAAAATTCTGGAAAGAATCCATCAAGTCTCCTGCTGATATCATTTATCCAGCCTTCCCGAAACTAACACTCATTACTGAATCCATTTTCTTTTTTTCGTAACAACTGCCATCTTCTCAAGATTTTTCCTCTGAAAGTGTGGTTGTACGCGCCTCTGCATTCGCATCGAATCTTCAAAATCGACGGTGAAGAACATGTTGGAGATAGTGCCCTCAAAGTCAATTATTGGATCGCAGGTACGTGATTGCAATGATTGAGGCAGGACCTATACCGATATGACAGTCTTGTTCGAGATGATAGTATGCTATCTGGTTTGTCTTTATCATCGTATACATGCTTTAGTTCACTATTGCATGATGATAGAGCCTATATGATTCTTGCTTGGCTACCAGCAGTATGATGGCGATCATATACGTGGGAGCTGGGGTCTGTAAGCACATCCTTAAAGTGTCCCTAGTCGTGGGAGTTTCGAGACAGGGCATCGATACTCCAGAGTAGACTAGTGTATACAGTCGAGACCCCGACGAGGGGCGATGGCCGGTCTCACAAGCCATTGGTGTCAGTAGGATCACCTAAGATGTATACAGGTGCTCATTAGGTTATGAGTACACCGGACATGACTCGCCAGGAACCTGCTAGTTGGTATTATACATATCGTCAGATAGCAGTTCCCTGGTGACATGTGTATAGGTTAGTTCATCGACCTGAGATCGTCATTTGTCTCGTATGAGTTCCCACTGTGCTTAGATTACTACCCTACCACGCTCAAAGGAGTTGTGCAAACAGGTTTTAGTTGGGTACAGTCCCGAGCCACATGGAGGCAAGTGAGCGGATCGGCAGGGGATTTGTCTCTCCCGGTATTGGGGGTGAGATCGCGCTGTGTCTAGGAGAGCCATTACACAAAGCCCTCGGCCGAGGCAGGAGATTTACTGGTAGGTACTCCAGTAGTATCTCAGGGTGTTCTGGGCCACTCTCTGACACGACTTATATCGCTAATGGGGGTCTGACGTTACCAGCCCCCTAGGCAGATATGCGATACTCATAGACGAACGGATCGGACTGTATGTATATTATCACTGTTAGGCTCAATAGGGTTTATGGATGAGTTCGCTCGTCAGCTTCCCTTCCAATCAATACATAGGCAAACCGTTACGTACAGCTTGTACCTCTGACGTGCTAGAGGTTATACTCAGTGCCAGTGTGTTGATGAGTCATTAGAGTCCCCCCACAGACAGTTTCCCAAGTTCGGGCGAAACGTTGTAGAGGCCGTATGGTTTTATGGTAAGGTTCGGAAAATGCACGTGCGTTTTCGCACGTGTCATTTTTCTGGCAGATAATACTGGTCGGCTTTGGTTTAAGCCGGATCCGAGTATTATGCTGTGAGATATAATATCTTTGTCTCAGTTGCATTTGTATTCGGTCATAATACAAATACGGGTATGTTTATACTGATACGGGGTTATCCTGAAATTCGTTTCAGGATCACTTTTGGAAGTTGCCAGTTTCCAGTTTTCTATCAGCCGTATTTAACATTCGGTTAAATGCGGATTTATCTTTTCGTCACTTGGGTGAGTCATGAGGGTGATGTGTGTGGAAGCTTCTAGAAGTTGGTGACTAGGATTAGTGATTCATTGTATGCATTAATTGTATGGTGAGGTGTTATTATATGTCACCATTTGCATTAATGAGTTTTGTTCTTGCTAGGATATTTGCTTAAGATCTTTGATGATGCATTATTGCTTAGGGTTACCTCCCTTGCTCCTACACTCACCCCCTCCTCTTTATAAAGTGGCCGGCCCCTTAGTTGAGGGATGATATGGTTGTTGATTTGGAAAAAGTATATGAAATTTGCCTCATGGAAATTTCATAAGTTCATTCTCTCATTTTCATTCGATCCAAAAGGCTACTTCATTAACCGTTTGTCCATAGTTTTGGACGTAACGAGACAAAGTGTTCTACTCATTCTTTACATCATTCTTGGTCATCTCTTTTAGCAAACTTGATGATCGAGTTGCCTCGGTTCAGAGGCGGGAGCCCGTTTAAAGATCCGTCGACGTGGTGCCACCTGGACGACGAGACTGGAGATTCAGGAGATCGGAGCAGCCGCAACAAAGCGTGGGATGATGGTTGAAGACCGAAGGACTCCGATCGTTCGGTATAACTCTTCTACCCACTTTGTAGTTTGTTAGTTTAGCTTTAATGGCAGATCCGGGTTATAGTACGCGATAGCACCAGTTGTAAAAAGTTTTTGTTTCGCATTTGGCGTCTGTTAGACGGCCGGGGTGCTACCGTGGACTTACAGTGTTATCAGAGCCTCACCATTAAGCTATGCTAACTTGTGCTAACGCGTTTAAAATATCGATCGAACCGAATTTCGAAAAACACAATTTTCAAGTGCTAAACTTTCTGTCGATTTTAAATCAAGCCTAAAAATAATTTTACATATCACAGAAAATTAAGCAGGGTTTTTGAAGAGTTACGGTGAAATTTGGACACGTGTTACCACTATACCGCCACGGATCCGCGGTCAACGCTTGGGTTTGACCGCGGAACCGCGGCCAATATGTGGTAACAGTGGACCAAATTTTACCAGTGTGTTCTTCATGTGAAATTGTGGTTTCTGGAATGTTTCTTTTGGGCCCATATTTGGTTACTGTACAGTAGATGTACGTGGGGCCCATTTCGGGAAATTTTGTCGATCTAAATTTTAAAGTTGTTAGTATACAGTACTTACTTTATATCTCCGACCGGGAATGTCATTTGATCGGTAAACCGCGTCTAATTGGTATAGTTCTTTTAGACGGGTTTGCGAACGTAACATTCGCGTTGATGTTCTGTGTTGTGCTGTGATGTTGCGGATTTGTCGTGGTGGATAGCAGGGTGCAATGATAGTGCAGTTTGGATTTATTTGTACATTTGATATTGCGGGGCGAGCGTCCAACATGTGGACTGCCGCCACTGCCTGTTGTATAATATTCTTTAGGGGCACGACCGGGATGAGGTCGATGTACCCGTTGTATATTTTTAATTTCTGTACTAGGTTTATCCCGCGAAGGAGTGCACGGATAGCCGGGTTCTGGAGGGCAACGGGTTCGTATCTCATGGCTTTGAGAGGCAAAGGGACCCCACTCTAGAATTGGCAGACTATTCGCCGCACTCTTAGGGGTACAGGTTGACCCAAGGAGGGGTGCTCAATTTACCGGATTCCGTGAAGTGCCGGGTGTTCCATTCACTATGATGTGGGGACTACCTCGCTTCAGGTTTTGGCGGTAACTTGCCGCACCCGTAGGGGTCTAGGTTTCATTGCACAGGCTATTCACACGACCAGGGGAACGTCAGGTTTCAGCAGCGGCTCTGTGAAACCCGGGGATCCCAGATTATCTGTATTGTTCTGTGATGCTTATTACTTTTCTGTAATGTTGCATATTATCACGTCTGGAGCGATTATTTTATATTGGTATATATACTATTAGATGTTGTATATGTTTTACACCCGCGCTAGTCCAGCCCCCGCTCTGTCGTTAGTTAAGTAACCTAACGGGTGATGACGGGACCCAGTGGCGAATGCGGATGGCATATACGTACATTTTATTTTCGTTCTTTTCTGGTGTGATTAATTGATGGGACTGCGTTGATTCTGATCAATGCAAAGGATAAAACAAACCTATATTTGATGTTGTTGGAACCAATTTAAAAGTGTTATTACAAAGACATTTCCTTTTGTTATGCATAGTGATATTCAGTTGGAATATCCTGCACCTCATTCGACGAGGCAAGGGCTGATATCCCTTCACCGGGAAAGACCCCTTGGGCAGAAGTTTACGTCAGGGTAGTAACTTTAATATAGTCGATTACAAGTTGCTTTGGATCACGGTATTCAGTTGGAATATCCTGCACCTCATTCCACGAGGATAGAGCCGAGATCCCTTCACCGGGAGTGACCTCTTTAGCAAAGGTTTTCGTCACTATATTTTATAAAAAGCTATCAGTTTTCTTCAATGAGATCAAGTTCATTACGTTAAAGGTTTTTCGCCAAAAACCAGCCGTAGCCCTCCGTCATTTCTTATGGATATTCAGTAGTATTCAAGCTATACATTTGACCAACGCCAGGGCATAGTGTTTGGTAGCTGCTGGGGTATTCATCTGTTGTATAGATAGATGAGTTGGTTTGGGACAGTCGTTCTTCCATTTGGCCAACGTCAGGGGCATGTGCGGGTGGGTTCAAATTGACCTGGACAATGACGGGCAGAACTTGACATGTGACTTATGATATTTTGACCAACGCCAAGGTCATAAGAGCATGGGGCAAAAATCACATCGGGAGTTTCAAACATACAGCAAACTTGCCAGATATGCGCATACCTTCTGGAGTGTGATAACTTGAGTGGCTTCCATCAAGTTATCATGCGATGATAGTTGGATCCCGATTCTCACTGATAAGTTGGTTTACTCTTCGGGTGATCTCAACTAATTCTTCTTTCAGGTTTGGAGGAGAATTTGAGATTACAGTGGGAGGTTTCCTGATTAGATAAATTGATAACCATTCTGATCTAGGTTAGAGTGCACGCAGAGTGTTTCTTTTCTCTCTCTTTGGTAGCGACCTTTGACCGACCCTAGACTATGACTCAGTAACCAAGTTGACCGAACCTTCTTAAAATACCGACTTTTGGATTGTCTAAACTTGCATAAGTCATTGCCGCTCCATCTTTTACCCTTTGCATTTCTCAGAACATCCCGTATTACTACGGACATCCACTTCCATTGGATAGATCCATCGTATGGTTAGATACGAACTCGAAGGGACTTCTTCGAGGATGGATCCAGGTTCAGGAGAAATAGAATTGGTTTATTCAGTTGTCCTTTATTATCACCTTCTCTCAGGTTGCGAGGGCTCCTTAGTTTAGGAGAGTACACCTATTATGCTTATTGGATAATCTTATTCCAAACCATAGGCTGGTGCCGAAAGGTAGGGAATGAAGAAAACCAATTAGCCTAAGTAGGGTGTGCAGAAGGTAATAACTAAAGACAAGATAAAGGGATTAGAAAGAGGGTAAAGTAAATTACGACTGTTATCATTCACGACCAAACCGCGTACTTCATCGCTACTCCTATTTTACCTTTGCTTTTTCCCCAGTTCGGGAGAAATAGATAAGGTATTATTCAGTTGTTTTTTATCATCACCTTCTCTCAAGATACGAGTACTCCTAGGTTGAGGAGGGTACACCTATTATGCTTACTGGATAGTCTTCTTCCAAACCATAGGCTGGTGCCGAACGGTAGGGAAGGAAGAAAACCATTTAGCCTAACGTTGGTGTACATAAGGTAATGAATAAAGACAAATAAAGGGACTTGGAGAGATGACAATAAAATATACGGTTAAAGTCATGAATTGGATTATGGAAGAGACATTACTAGGAATACCAGGATACCCCTACGAAACATTTTTCATGTTTCAGTGCATTGTTAAAGGAAAACTGATTTCCCGATTACATACTTACTCCAGGGTATGTATTTACCAGGTTTCATTCTCATATCTGTATGGTTTTTACAGATGATGAGTGGGAGTAAGTTATTGGGAATTAGGTGATCATCCTCATTATATCGGAATTCGTTGTAATTGGTGATATTTGAGGAAATCACCTGGGTACAGTTTTCAACCTACAATGCACATGTTTTGAGTTATTTGACTCAGCGGACTTATACAGAGTATTGTATGTTGTCCAGTATCCATCAGGACAAAGGGGTAGGTCCTTGTACTATATTCTGTTTACTTGTAACTTCTCTAGTTTTTTAGACAAGTGTTTCGTAGAAATACAATGTCTAAGTTTTGAGAAGTTGTGGGTATAAGAATAAAGTAGAGAACCAGGTATCGCAAGTATCGGGATTCTTCAAAGAGATCGAAGATGTAGATTCTTGTGATTGGTATTCAGATGATAGTAATGGTTTTGAGAAACTTGTTTCTCTTTCGGGTTACTCATAATTGGATGGATTCCTAAGTTGAGTAATGCTGATTAACCTCTCTCCATTAAGTAGATATGCACTGGAGACAGCTGCATGATTTGAATCTGGTTCCAATTAAATTAGTGCCTCTGTTTCTATATTGGATATAGAATGGTTCATATCTTAACGATGTTAAGGTAAGGGGAGTTGTCCAGCTTATGCTTAAAACCAGACACTGGATAACTCAAGGCACGTTTCTGTAATGGCAGTTTGTGGGTTAACCCGGGCTATGTCGAGGGTTTACATTTCTACCATTTGGAAGATCAATAGTGATATTGTTCTTGACTCGCCACAGTTTTAGTAAAATGGATTTTTTCATAAAACAATTGTGGGAGTATGGTAGAACTGGAAGTGATTCCAGAACCGCAAACGATTACGGAAAATTTAATAGGACCTATATATTCAATCAGGTTTGACATTCCAATAGCCACTCCGCAGATATGGTGGGTAACCTCAGACACCCGAGAGGTACTCCGGTAGCCTCAAGGACGGTGACAGGGAGGTTCTTGTTTACCCAGACTTGACATTACTGTTGTTCCAGACTATGAGACTCGGCAGGAGGATAAGTATAGCGTCGTTCTAAACTAGCTTTAGAAGTGTACGTATATATATTATTCTGCCAGAGGGTTGTCATAGTCAGTGGGAGCAGCGGAAGCATAATGGGCAAGTAGCTTATGTCTATTTATAGGCTTGAGCAGATATAGCGGAGATAGATCATCTAATTTTGATGTGACAGTCATGGCTTTGACTTCATCAGAATAGGGGATGGATCTGTTAAAGAAGGTAGTAGGGTGTGATGTCCTGGTATTTGGATGACATACACAGAGTAGGAAGTAAAATTCCTATACTACAATCGGTTGTACTGTGGTAGTTACACAGTTGTTTCTCCACAAGGATATGGATATAATATTAGATATTCTGGTTTCTAGATCTATGGTTTTAGATCTAGATTTGGGTAGTTTCCCAATGTGGGTACTTTGACAGTATTCTAAATGGTTTTTAGAATAGATGACTCCTGGCATAGTTGTGTACCTGCAGGTGATGGAGTCACCCTCTCTAAAGGTGTCTTACAGACTAAAGGGGAGAGGGATGTGCATGATTGGCAGATCACTTGCTTAGGCAATTGAGTCAATCGTGAGAGGTCAAGTACCACACCAGATGTTGTTTTTGCACTAGATGCGATAAGTTTATATTAATCCAATCCTGAAGAAACATAACGAAGCAGTTTTAGAACATGAGTGAATATTCTACGGATTTGATGACGGCAGCCTCCTTCGGGAGACGATTATCATTCCAGGCTTCAGAGGTGACATGGAAGACAGAGTGATTGTCAGAGTTATAGTTTTTCCTCTGACGAGGAACGGTATTATGGACAGATGGTCTAAAAGGATACTGTGGGAGGCTTGGTGCTGGATACTGATTAGGTTCAGTTATCGATACAGTCTAAGAAGTTTGGATTTGGAGTTCATTTATGAACTAGGTCCCATCAGATATCCAGACATATTCTAAGACAGGTATTACTCGATTTGAGAGATGGCTTTCTCCGCGAACTTGAGATTTAGAGAGATATAGAAAGAAACATCAGGGCGGATCCACTCACTGAGGCTATTTCTCGAACACAAGAGTTTTACAAACTAGCTTTGTGAAACTGATTAGTAGAGGAGTTGGATGTTCGGTATCACACGGGCTGTGAGTATGCAACATCGCAATAATTAGCCTTAAGTGCAAGTGAGAGATTGTTGGAGATAGTGCCCTCAAAGTCAATTATTGGATCGCAGGTACGTGATTGCAATGATTGAGGCAGGACTTATACCGATATGACAGTCTTGCTCGAGATGATAGTATGCTATCTGGTTTGTCTTTATCATCGTATACATGCTTTAGTTCACTATTGCATGATGATAGAGCCCATACGATTCTTGCTTGGCTACCAGCAGTATGATGGCGATCATATACGTGGGAGCTGGGGTCTGTAAGCACATCCTTAAAGTGTCCCTAGTCGTGGGAGTTTCGAGACAGGGCATCGATACTCCAGAGTAGACTAGTGTATACAGTCGAGACCCCGACGAGGGGTGATGGCCGGTCTCACAAGCCATTGGTGTCAGTAGGATCACCTAAGATGTATACAGGTGCTCATTAGGTTATGAGTACACCGGACAGGACTCGCCGGGAACCTACTAGTTGGTATTATACATATCGTCAGATAGCAGTTCCCTGGTGACATGTGTACAGGTTAGTTCATCGACCTGAGATCGTCATTTGTCTCGTGTGAGTTCCCACTGTGCTTAGATTACTACCCTACCACGCTCAAAGGAGTTGTGCAAACAGGTTTTAGTTGAAAACAGTCCCGAGCCATATGGAGGCAAGTGAGCAGATCGGCAGGGGATTCGTCTCTCTCGGTATTGGGGGTGAGATCGCGCTGTGTCTAGGAGAGCCATTACATAAAGCCCTCGGCCGAGGCAGGAGATTTACTGGTAGGTACTCCAGTAGTATCTCAGGGTGTTCTGGGCCACTCTCTGATACGACTTATACCGCTAATGGGGGTCTGACGTTACCAGCCCCCTAGGCAGATATGCGATACTCATAGACGAACGGACTGGACTGTATGTATATTGTCACTGTTTGGCTCAGTAGGGTTTATGGATGAGTTCGCTCGTTAGCTTCCCTTCCAATCAATATATAGGCAAACCGTTACGTACAGCTTGTACCTCTGACGTGCTAGAGGTTATACCCAGTGCCAGTGTGTTGATGAGTCATTAGAGTCTCCCCACAGACAGTTTCCCAAGTTCGGACGAAACGTTGTAGAGGCCGTATGGTTTTATGGCAAGGTTCGGAAAATGCACGTGCGTTTTCGCACGTGTCATTTTTCGGGCAGATAATACTGGTCGGCTTTGGTTTAAGCTGGATCCGAGTATTATGCTGTGTAGATATAATATCTTTGTCTCAGTTGCATTTGTATTCGGTCGTAATACAAATACGGGTATGTTTATACTGATACGGGGTTATCCTGAAATTCGTTTCAGGATCACTTTTGGAAGTTGCCAGTTTCCAGTTTTCTATCAGCCGTATTTAACATTCGGTTAAATGCGGATTTATCTTTTCGTCACTTGGGTGAGTCATGAGGGTGATGTGTGTGGAAGCTTCTAGAAGTTGGTGACTAGGATTAGTGATTCATTGTATGCATTAATTGTATGGTGAGGTGTTATTATGTGTCACCATTTGCATTAATGAGTTTTGTTCTTGCTAGGATATTTGCTTAAGATCTTTGATGATGCATTATTGCTTAGGGTTATCTCCCTTGCTCCTACACTCACCCCCTCCTCTTTATAAAGTGGCCGGCCCCTTAGTTGAGGGATGATATGGTTGTTGATTTGGAAAAAGTATATGAAATTTGCCTCATGGAAATTTCATAAGTTCATTCTCTCATTTTCATTCGATCCAAAAGGCAACTTCATTAACCGTTCGTCCATAGTTTTGGACGTAACGAGACAAAGTGTTCTACTCATTCTCTACATCATTCTTGGTCATCTCTTTTAGCAAACTTGATGATCGAGTTGCCTTGGTTCAGAGGCGGGAGCCCGTTTAAAGATCCGTCGACGTGGTGCCACCTGGACGACGAGACTGGAGATTCAGGAGATCGGAGCAGCCGCAACAAAGCGTGGGATGATGGTTGAAGACCGAAGGAATCGGATCGTTCGGTATAACTCTTCTACCCACTTTGTAGTTTGTTAGTTTAGCTTTATTATTAGATCCGGGTTATAGTACGCGATAGCGCCAGTTGTAAAAAGTTTTTGTTCCGTATTTGGCGTCTGTTAGACGGCTGGGGCGCTACCGTGGACTTACAGAACACCTACCCACCGAGTCTTCGCACCAATCTCCTATTCCATTACTCTCCAATATCAATCAATTAAGGAGCGTATCATGATAATTACGCGAATTGCAAGTCATACTCGGTTATGACCAAGCTCGGAGTTTTTCACAACAACTCAAAAATACGAATCCGGCATCTCTGAAACCCCGAGGAGGAATTTGGTTAGGCTCAACTACGCGAACTCATCCTAATTTATTGGACAATACGACCTCTCTCGAGCGACTCGTATCAGGTCTGAGCAATACCCATCAAAAGAAGCTAATCAACTTCACCAATCTTGCATCGGAGCGCCACAACGAATTAAAATATCCTAGCCATCACCTATTTGAACGACTACGACCCTCTGTTCCATCTATACTTGTAAATATCGTCAACCTTTAACTTCATGAGCTCTAGAAGCAACACCTTGATAACCTCAGCAATGATTGGTACCACTGTCTGAACAGTACGCAACACCACGATTTTTGAAAAATATCACGCCTCAAGTCCGGCTAATCTCCAGCAATGACCCGACCCTCTGGTGCGGATCCCGAAGAACTCACTTCAACATTAGAAACCCGATCATATATGGATAAACAACATGTTCCTATGTCACCGGAATATCACCCTGGTCAGTCCTCGTCCCAAACAAGTCTGCCCTGACCGTGTCTCTAATCGCAGCCCTCTCGGCTCACGTAGACATGGCAACCGAAACAATCAACATGTATCGAGGATAGATCAACAGAACGAATAGAAGGAAGATCTCAAGATATATATCCTAAGGTAACTTAGGCGGAGTACCATATCGTAAATATGCCGCGGAACATATGTATGGTACGTCACTCTACTTAGTACCTACTCCATCAACCAAGGTCATCTTATATAACGAAATTTCGGGTATAAGACCCCCAAAGTCAAGTCTAAGTCCTATAAGATCAAGCCTAGGTAACGAGAGCGTATGCCTAGATCCCATATAGCGAAACCTAGACTTGAACAAAGGTTAAACAAAATGCTCTGATACCAACTTTGTCATGACCCGAATGTGGCACGTGACTATCACTTAAAACACATGAAATCTAAAGACGTCGACGTGGTCCAACTAAGCCGAAACCCGTAATCTAAACCCTTTTTGAAAATATTGGATGTGAAGTTTTGAAATAGTTATCAGATAAGATCAGTTTAAAATAAACATGTAAGTCGAACTAAGTATGTTTAAAAAAAGCATCTATAGCATTTTGAAATTCGACAGCACCTCCTTTGCAAATTTTGATTAAAACCCGATATAAACATAACAATATAAATAGCATCCCAATGGGAGCTAGCTTCCACGACCAAACGGCGGAGCAACCAAGAAAACAATATACGACACACCATGGCAAAGAAAAGAAAAGTGAAACAAAATCAACAAGTATAAAAGAGTCGACTCCAACGAGTGCGAAGCCCACAAAACAAACAATTCTAAGTCTCGCTTCTAAGTCCATAATATACAAGTTCTAAGTCGATGGAGTTTTACTAGATACAAGAAAATATGAATATACAAGTGTGAGTATGATACAACAGTAACCCACCTACCAAAGCAATCACCGAAAGGAATGTGTGCCCCAAGCCACTGATAATCCAAGCAGTAAACTTGCAAGAAACTGTGGCACAACGGGGGTGAGTTGACCACTCAGTGAATAAAAGTACGTCACAAGGTAGAAATCAAAATGCAAAACGATACCTAGGTCATAAGTATAGTACTATCAAATCCTGTAATGATATAATATATGATATGCATATGAATCATAAATGCAACTCTATCTATCACATGAATCCAAAATGGAAGATATCATATGCAAATGACATGTATCTAGGTATAACCCATAAGTAGTCGAAACTATATAAGTAAAACATCTCCTTTAAATTAGCCGCGGAATACATATGTCACGGCATAAAGGCAGGCGTGATAGTATGAAATATAATAGCTATCTTAATTAAGATATACGTCCTGCTGTTTTAATGAAGAGTGTTAAGAGGTTTACAATTTAAAAGATCCCAGTGTCATATCAGACACGTCAAATAATGAGGCTATAGCTCGATTTTGAAATCCTTTTTATATGCAATAACCCGTAAAAAGATATGCAGGTACTGTCCCCCGGATCAGTCCTGGTCGGCTACAATAACTTATAACATAACCGTATACTTCATAAGATAGCAACATATCAATATCTGGATGTCCAGCATCGACACCCAAAATCAGAAATCTCTCGTGTCCATCACCGACATGCAAATCCTCAAATCTATCATGTCCATCACCGACACGCAAATGCAGATATCGTCGACACCATCTCAACAGATGATCGCCACCTGATATCCCTGTCCCCGGTCGGTATCCCCTGGATATCCGCCGTACCCAAATCTAGCCCCGGTCAGTATTTCCTGGATATTTGCCGTGCTCATCTCTATCTCCGGTATCGAGTGTCCTCGCTAGGCTCTCTACCTCAAATGCGGCTATCCTGCCCCTCGGTCTCGACCGAGTCCACCATGTATCCGACTGTATATCCCCCCCACTCAGTCTGGATAACATAGTAATCCGTAACCGTTTAGCCCTCCACTCTGTTAGGAGTAAAACAAAACATAAAAATGACTCATGGTGGACATCAACTCATCATATCCAAAGATAACAAGTAAAGAATAAGAATAATCTCATAGATCCTTCTGATGATATATTATATATATACATATATAACAACGTCCCGTACCACTAATATATACCATCAAAATAAAATATCCTGAAAACTCATAAGAATCAAATACGAATATCCATGTTACTGATGTTCACAATAATTCCGCAGGTAATGATGGTATTGTACGTAAATATAGATATGCAGGCATCAAACGTATCAATTCTACCGTGTCATGGCAATACTAATGATGTGTGGTGTAGCATACGCGTTTGTGCTCGTGCAGCATGTAACAACCCTAATTTTCTTATACACTTTTTCCTATACAAAATTTTAAATTAATTTTTTCAAAAATTCATAAAGGGGTATTTATTGCCTGAGCACAAGTCTTAAGTAATTAATTAGCAATTTAATTACAAGAAAGAGCTTGTAGCTCATTGGTAATACCTTACATTGCTGAACCAAGCCACCAGAGTTCAAATCCCATGCCCCACATTATTTTAAATATTTATTTTGTTTTAAATTTTATGGAAGCCCAACAGTCCACACAAGATAACTCCAGATTTTCCCACTACACTTTAAAAACTAAATATACCAGAGCCTACACTAGAAGACCCCCCACCTCCCCATGCCCTGACTCGGCCGAGTCTACCGGCGGACCGGCAGACTCGTGCTGGCGCCGCCGGCCGGACTCGTCCGGACGGCCGAGTTCCCTTCTTCAATATTGTGTCTCTTCATCTTCTAAACCCCCCATGTACACTTCAAATTCCTAGATCGGTTTCAGAGACCTTTGAAATCCTCATTTACTCCATTTTAATGAGTTTTTAATACATTTTTACATTAAAACCTTTCATATACCCTATTTATTCCAATTTTTAATGATTTTATACATTTTTACATTTTTTTTATTTAAAAACCCTTCACCTACCCTACCCCTAGCCTATCCTATAAATACACCCCCTGCCCTCTACCCTCTCATCCCAAAATCCTAAGCCCAATCTCTCAAAATTTTCCAAGAGTTGTGTACTTTGAAAACAAGTGCGCGACGAAGCTCCGACGAAATTCCGGCGGAAATTCCGGCGACGTTTTTAGGAACAACCGGCGACGACGCAACGCCTCGGCAACCCCTCTAGTCCCCCTTCACTCCTCTGCTTAATCGAAATCCGTAAGTCCCATTCTATCCCTCTTTCTTATTCTCTAAAATACGAAATTACAAAACCCGACGGAATCGGAACAAAACCGTTCTTAAAAGTTTTAGCCTTGATACACTTTTAAATAAATACCTCTTATTAGGAAAACACGATAAGTTGTGGATATCGATCGTTTATCTAAACCTGACTTTATGGTGTCTAGGCTAGGCAAGTGAGAAAAGGTAAATTTAAAAGGCCCGTCTCACGGTGATTCTTGAGCGGATCCCTCCTTTCCTCATTTGTACTTACCTGGCCATAATTGGCGGTGAAGAGGCGATTTGAGCCTTCTAACGACTTGTCGTTTAGACCATTTAGAAATAGGCTAGTTGGCTTAGGAAACCCTAGAATCTAAAATACGGAAAATTTACACCTTTGCAAATAAATACCTTTTACTTTATAAAACCGTTTTCTAAAGGATTAGTATTTTACAATCTTTGCAAAGTGCCGCTACAACCCACCTTTGGGGAACCAGTTAGGGATAGTACGGTTTATCGTGCACCCTCGGGCTTAGTAGTGCGAGATTCAGATCTCTGCAAGGAGCATTCGGTCTCGAAAGGTTTAAAATACGACATCTTAAGAAAATGAGATTTTTGGAATATAAAATATTTATTAAAATTATTTTTGTATAAACATATGTATATTTATCATTTAAATATCTATTTTTTTATAATATAAATTTTCCACCTTTTCCTAAAAAATCACAAGAATATATTTTACACTAAAATACCATGAACTTCAAATAAATCAAAATTGCAGATAAATACCATTATTTATAAAACTAGGATATTTTCACTAGAAATGTCACAACATAAAATCCACCCTCATTACAACTCTAAAGACGAACAATAAATACTTGAGGTTTATTTTGAAAAATATATAAAAGTATTTTTACATAAAACCCCCTCAAGTTTATAAATTACCCTAAGGACCCTAACAATTAAAAGACTTCGATTCACATCCCTGATTGTCTGACTCGGGTTTGAGTCTGATTAATCTGACTTGAATATGATTCAAGTTCAATCTATAATTTACAATATTCTAATTCAAAATGAACACATGAATCCATGAATACAATTATCAATTTATACAACTTGACCGAACCGAACCATGGATATATATTCCTTTTAAATGATTCTCAGTATTCCATTTACATGACTCTACGGTTATAACCATTTCCTGATATCATGGTTTCGGTCAGTCAGTCAATCATTCATACAATCAATACAATTTTACAAGATAACAATACAAACAAGACATCGCGGGGTTTAAGGGGTAGATTGGTACGGAAGGTGTTAAAGGTGGCACGAGGTGGTCGGATTTAATACACCTAACATGAATCCAGTTGCTGTTGTACCGTGGCATAAACGGTTCCTTGTACTATACGTGCCCCTAGTCTCTGGCATATAGAGACTCTCCTCGTATACACTGGCATCCTTCTGTACCAAGCTACAAACAACAGCATTAATACGACATTACTACAGGATAATACAACTTTAAAAGATATCTTCTTATTCTGTCCTTTCTACTTTCCTCTTACCTTTAGGACTTACCGAGCGACCTGTTCGCTGACGACATTCTGTTTCTTTCTTCTTTGAATGTCGTCAGGTGATTTGGACCCGGCGGAGATCGAGCCATCTCAAGAAGACTTGGAGCAGTTTGCCGAAGACCCTGCACTTTAGTTTCATTGTACGCTTTTCCTTTCTGTACTTTTCATTTCCTGTTATGCCACTGTTTAGGCATCTTTTTATTTCAGTTGTATTTCCTTTCATGCATTGTACAAAGAATGTTAATAAATAAAAGTTGCTGTTCTTTTTATTTCTTGTCTCTTGAGTATTTATTTTATATTGCGTAGAAACGCTTAGCGTATGTACTTCTAAGTATATACGTAGCGGACCTCGTCGCGTCCCCTACGCCGTACACTGGAAAGCGGGGCGTGACACAACATAACAATCATTAATATTTGTGCAACTGTTCTAAAAGTGTATATAGCATACTCGTATCGACATCTACATACGCATCACGTAGTATAACAGTCTTACAGTGACATGGCAATACCAATGAGGTGTAGTGTACATATGCGTATGTGCTTGTGAAACATAATACTCATTGGTAGTTGTGCAGTGTTCTATCATTGTGTTCGTATCACGGAAACGTATAACATCTATAAATACGTCGCGAACATGTAAAGTAAATCTAAGCGTAACTATTATATGTAACTACTTGCTATGAGCTATACCATTATCTTTGAAAATGGAACGAAACGTTGGTTTTGAAATAAGAAAGTTGCCTTAGGTTAAAATAGATATTCGTTTTGGAAATTGACATCGCATCCTTGTCAGTTATCATTAAAAAGGGAAACGAATCGTTAGTTTTTAAAGGAGTATAGCTCACTCAAGTATTACGTTCTAAAACAAAATAAAACATGACTGTACGAGTCTAAAGGAAACTTAGCCGTTATTTGGCATGCTAATTTCGTTATCACAAGTACGGTATGATTTCTCGTACAATATCCACATTATCACAATATCCAAATTATCTCAAGTACAGCATGATCCTTCGTACAACTCCACCAAACCATGAATAAAACTATATGCACATGAACAATATACTAGATGCAACAGAACACTAATACCATTAACTTGAATTAAGACTAAAAACTAACTAGATAGCATAACTATCCTAGTTATAAGGTTGCGGGGGTGTTATACGCCATCCACCCGACTTCCCCCGTAGATGTAAATCTACTCACCAACTTGTCGAGCTCGTTGAATCCACGATTGCTATGTCCGTCAACTCCGTCTTATAAACCTTCGCGATCGTACCTATGATCGTAATTAAATTACATCGATATAAATATCATATCGAAAACTAAGACAATGAGCTAAACACCCGTAGGTTAGAACCTATATCTCAGTTACCCCAAAAATGAACAAACGCCCCTGAAATTAACCTACGAACGTCAACGTTTCAGTCGCAGTATAGAAATACGAAAAACCCGTATCGAAATATCGGAAACCTTAACAAAACCCTTACTAAAACATTCCCAGATTTCTCTGTATGAATACTGGGATAAATCAAACAATACCATAATTTATAACATACCCAAATAAAGCTACAGAAGAAAAATCAATAAGATAGCCTTCAAAGGACCCGGTGATATCGGTCGAAATGTGTGTTTCGCCGGGTCAAGTAAGGAATTTAGGGCTCGGGCTTTAGGTATTGTCTCCTAGTGGTCTTATGATACTATGGTCTTGTTAGTTTTTGTCGGGACTCGGTTCTTGCTCACGGAACAAAGTGCCACACGGAACAAAATGCCATACCAATTATCGTGCCAAGGGGGCGGGGGCCACCTCCGAGGTGGCCACCTCTCGAGTCCCTGAAACCCACTGTAGAACAATGGGGAATTTTTGGAACACATTCCGAAAGAGGACCGAATTGCATTATAAATGTAATGATACTACCCTCAATTACAGTGGCGCATTTTAAGTGAACCAGAGCTATAGAAGCTTGAGAACTCCATAGTTAAGCGTGCTCAGGCCAGGGAAGTCTTGGGATGGATGACCTCCTGGGAAGTGGCCCCTGGTCGGGTCCGGTTCGCTCTAAAGGGAAAAACCATGCGGTTTCGGCCAGAGCGGACAATACTATCTGTACTGGGGCGTGGGGCATTACATTTATGGTGGCCTATATAGGTCCCTCAGTAGTAGGTCTGTGGTTCGAGGAAGAACCATTGTTCAAAGGTGGGGAGAATGTCGGGATCCGATTCTTGCTTATGGAACAAAGTGCTACGCTAATTATCGTGCCAAGGGGGCGGGGGCCACCTCTTGAATCCGTGGAGGCCACCTCTTGAGTCTCTGGGACCCACTGTAGAACAATGGGGAATTTTCGGAACACATTCCGAAAGAGGACCGAACTGCATTATAAATATAATGATACCATCCTCAATTACACAGGCGCCTTTTATGTTAACCGGAACTACAGGAGCTTGAGAACTCCGTAGTTAAGCGTGCTCGGGCCAGGAAAGCCTTGGGATGGGTGACCTCTTAGGGAGTGGCCCCTGGTCGGGTCCGGTTCGCTCTAAAGGGAAAAACCGTGCGGTTTCGGCCAGAGCGGACAATACCATCTGTACTGGGACGTGGGGTGTTACAGTTTTCCTAGTGGTTACACCTAGTGGTTCAAGATTAAATTTCAGTATGCTAAATAACATAAAAATACAGTTTTTCAGATACTGCACATTAAAACAGTTATTGAACAATATTGAACATGCAAAGAAGGAAGGAATTATACCAATGGAGATTGTGTACAAGGGAACCCCAGCTCATGAAGTTCTTGTGGAAGCATCTAGGGGTTGTAGTGGATTAAACTTGATGAGGTGCACAACTTGATGAAGGAAATCATGGCTTTACTCTTTGGATGTGATGGACACTTAGAAAAGTTTTTGTTTGGAGCTTGAAGAAGCTATGTTTGTTCAGTTGGGAAAGCTAAAGGAATTCCTATGTGTTGTGTTGTGTAGAAAGAGCAGGAGGTGGATGGTTGTAAGGTGGTGGTGTCAATTGAGAAGGAGGAGGTAGAGGGAGGAGGGTGAGTGTGTGGGTGTGTTGGTGTGAGGGTTAAACCTAGCTAACATAAACCCATTGTTAGTTATATGTATGCCTTAGAGTCCATTACTGTACATGAGATGTATATTGTAGTGGATACTTGGACATATATAGGGAGGACTTTCTTGCTCGACATGATAGTATGCTATCTGGTCACTCTTTATCTTAACATGTACACTGATTGTCTCTCTATTACATGTTGGTAAAGCCCTTAAGATGCATACTTGACTACCTAGATTATGATGGAGATCATACCAGTGGGACAAAGGTAGTCTGTGAGTACATCTTTTAATGTCCCTAGTTGTGGGTGTATCGAGACAGGGCATCGATATACCAGAGTAGACTAGCGTATAGCTTCTCGACCCATGTAGATGGGCGATGGATGATCCCATATCCATTGGTGTTTGACATCAAAGATGATATACGGGTGCTCAGTGGAGACTGGGTATACTGGACAGACTCGGCGAGAACTCCCAGATGGTATTATACCTCACGTCAGATGGTAGTTCTCTGGTGACACTGGTACAGGTTAGTCTGTCGACCCGAGAACGTCATAGAGTCTTGTGTGATTTCTACTGTGCTTTGAATTCCACCTTACCACGTTCATGAGAACGTGCAAAATGGTGGTTTTTGGGTACAGTCCCAAGTCACATGGAGGCAATGAGCGATAGGAGGGGATTCGTCTCTCCCGGTATTGGGAGTTGATGTTGCGCTGTGCTCGATTGGCTATAACATGAAGTCCCTGGCCAGGGCTGATTCTGAGATTTACTGGTAAGTGTTACCAGTAGTTTCTTGACCTGTTATGAGCCTCATATCCCACGACTTATCGAGTTACTGGGGTCTGACGTTTACCACTCCTAGACGAGATATGCGACATATTAGACTAACAGACCGGACTGTACGGTAAGTGTTATTGATTGGATTCGTAGGAGTATGAGCAGTCTTGCTTGTTGATTTTCTGATCGCTCAATACCCGGGTGGCCGTTACGTTTAGCACGCCTCTTGCGGCTTGTGGGTGTTTGATATGATCATCATCTACTGCCGGCGTATTGACGAGTCTTTAGAGTCCTACACAGAGGTTTCCTGGCTCAGGCGAAACGGAGTAGGAGCACATATGAGATATATGCGGGACCGAGAATAATACGATTATGTGATACCGTATTCTATTCTCGCGATTTGTGTTGTCGGCCGGGTATATGTGATATAGCCGGGTTATCGAATCAAGTGTTGACTCGATAAATTGATACACATAATATTAGTCGGTTATTTGTAATATGACCGGATCATTAAATCAAGTGTTGATTTAATGATTTAATGTATAATTATATATTTGATATATTACTTTACATTAACTAGTATTGGCTCATTTAAGATTGTTTTCTCACTTGATTGTGCATTGAGTGTATATGTGATATATACTTGTGTACATAGTTTGTGTCATGTTTGATGCCACATGTAACATGGGTGTATGAGACTCACACCATGTTATATGATAATGGAGGGTTTTATTTATATTAAGTTAATCAAATTAGTTGGAAATTAGTTTATGGATGAAGCATGGAGAAGCTTGTAGAATCCATTGACTTAGTCAACTAATTTGTCTTGCTTAAGATATTTACTAACCTAACCATTATCCTAACACATGGTTAAGTTTCTACATGGGTTTATATATGATAAAAACTCACCCATGGTTACCTCTCTCATTAGATGAGTTCATTCTTCTTCTTCTTTTTCATCTAAACTCCAAAATCTTTCTAGGTTTTGGATTAGTGGTGAAATATTGTGAGAAAATAAAATCTAAAGTGAGCCCACTTCCTATTTCATCATCCTATACACTTTCTTGGGTAGGAAAGGGTGTTCTCTTCATAAAGTTCTTGACCTAGTGAAGAGGTATCTTGGGTTTGAGTCTCCTCAACGTAGATCATCTTCGGCTTCGAAGACTTCGTGTAAGCTTGTCCATTTCTCTGAGGAAACCATTCTAGAGTTCGGGAAATCTTCATTTGCCATGATCGCAGCGAAGGGACGTCAACACGGAGCTTTAAAGTGAAGGACCGGTCTATAAAGGTTGAATTTCTTGCTCACTACTTGTAATGGTTGATTACATGTTCATTTCGTTTATTTACTCTAGCTTGATCCTAACTTTGGATTGATTAGCATCTTAGAATTTTTAAATTTGGCATGGTAGTTGCTGTGAAACCCAGTAGGGTGCTAAGGAATCCCAACAGTGGTATCAGAGACAGGCTAGAGTATTAGATGATGCTTGTTAGATTACGAAACCGAAACAACTCCGAAACTTGACACATCAAAACTATGTTTCTGTCGATTTTTAAATGAGCTCTAAAAATTTTTCAAACAAGTGCAAAATCATATTTGAGAGAAAATAAGAACATGGAAGAAATTTGGGGGCATCTGCTCGGATTTTGGCCGAGCAGATGAAGGGTTTTTCCGAGGTGG
Source organism: Agapanthus africanus (assembly GCA_030015575.1). Classification (NCBI taxonomy): domain Eukaryota; kingdom Viridiplantae; phylum Streptophyta; class Magnoliopsida; order Asparagales; family Amaryllidaceae; genus Agapanthus; species Agapanthus africanus. The sequence goes on from JASDDO010000028.1 coordinate 76,468,885, forward strand.
CCGGCCCCAGTGTGGAATTTTGGTCCCAAATTTTTTTCATGATCCGTGCTCTGGGTTTTGGTGTTTTAGGTATTGTTTGCTTACTCCAAAAATTTCATGTGATGTTAATTTGTTAAAGGGCTAATTCGGAGTGTTTCGTATTCGTAGTTTAACATTGTATTTGGGTTTTCACAAGTTGTCTAGGCGAAATTAAAAAGTTCGATTGAATGTCAAAAACCCATTTTTCTAAGTTTAACGTATTCGGAAAAATATGCAAGTAATTCTGTGGACCCTCTAGAAGAATGAAATCCTAACTCGACTTTTTTGGATCGCGGAACCGCGGACATACCCTAGGGTTTGCCGCAGTTCCGTGGCGACATGAGTGAGGCTTGGGTTTGCCCTTCTACGGTTGGCCCATAGGTACTGCGGCATGTTCCGGGTATTATTAAAACTGTGCTCAAGTGTTGAGCTGTCGGGAAGTTGTGGGACTTTGATGAATCGATCGAAAAGTTTAACGTCGTCCGGATAACATGTGATGGGATACAATAATTGGAATCTATCCAGCTGCATGCAAGTTTAACATTTCGGCCTCAGACGGAATCAAGAATCTTGTTGAATTACCCGACTTTTTTTGGAAAGTGTTTTCATGGTTGAGACCTAAATGTAAAATTTGCATTGTTAGGCATGAAATCCAGAATATGCGATATTCCAGGTTTATGATGTCTAAGAGCAGTGCGGATTCCAATTGTTGTAGTTTTTCACTTTCTTTTCTGTGACCGTAAGTGTAATATGTGGTGTATCGCCGGTTTCGTTGCTATATGTCAACGATAATTGGGATACGCATATTTACTTATGTTGATGACATGTGATATTATGTGTTGCTGGATATGTTATATTGGATCGTCGTATTTGAATAGCCATTTTTTTTTATGTGAGATGAGAGTTTTTCATTTTCATTCATATAAAAACTTGTATGTAATATTCTTTTATTGGGGTACTTTCGGGTTGAGGATGATGTCACCACTGTATATTATTTACTTTTCCGCATTAGGATAGACCCAAGGAGGGGAGCACAAGTAACCGGGTTTTAGAGTCCAGTTGGAGACCATCTCGAGGCGTCGAGTCCGGGTTTCCTAACTCTAGAATTGGTAGGGTTGCTTGCCGCTCTTGTAGGGGTCTGGGGATGTGGGTTTGGCTATTCATCACGACCGTGGAATCCGTGTTTTATACATGCTTAATATAAAACCCGGAAATCCTAGTATATTCAATATTTCATATGTTGTTTTCTGCTGCGATATCTGTGATGTGATCATTTGATATGTTGAGATAGATACTGTATATAGTATATATAATATATTATATAGACGTTGCTTATGTTTTACACCCGCGCTAGCCCTGCCCCGCTCTGCCATTAGTTACCTAACCTAACGGTGCATGACGGGACATTGAGGCGAATGCGGATGGCATAAGCGTACGTTGTATTTATCTGTGATGTTTAGGTAACTTAAATGATGGGATTTCATTAATGAGATTAATGAAAGAAAAGAAACCTAAAGATGTTGTAGAAACTTGTTTTAAAAACTGGTAGCTCTAGTTCTTGTTTTGCATAGCGGTATTCCTTGTAGAATATCCAGCACCTTATTCGATAAGGAAAGAGCCGAGATCCCTTCACCGGGAGTGACCTCTTTAGCGAAACTAGCAGATGCTACAAACCCGGTTTGTCTTTTGATTGCTTTTATAGTTTTTGCTTTGCATAGAGGTATTTGTGAAATATCCTACACCTTATTCGATAAGGAAAGAGCCGAGATCTTTTCACCGGGAGTGACCTCTTTAGCAAAACTAGCAAAAGCCTAAAAAACACTCCTTTTCAAAATCACTCGATTCTACAACGATATCAAGTTCATTATGCAAAAGGTTTTCTTAAAAATTTGTCGTAGCCCTCCGTCATTTCAGATAAGTACTTCATAGTATTCGTGCTACGTTTGTTGACCTCCGTCAAGGCGTAGTGTGCGGTAGCTATTTATGCTTATCTGCAAAAGCATATGATGCGATTGAGTTAGGGTAGTCATGCGACCTTGTTGACCTCTGTCAAGGGTCGTGCGGGTGGGTTTAATTCAATCATGAAATGTACGGGTTGAACTTTACTAGTAGCCTATGGTTTGTTGACCTCCGTCAAGGTCATAGGATGTTAGGGGCAAAATTATCGGGAATTTCAAGTGTTGAAATTTGCAATGAGATTGCATACCTTCTATGAGATAGTTGGATCCCGATACCCACTGCGAGTAAGAGTTACTCTTGGGAGAGTTTTGCACTTTACAATTAGCCGATCAAGTAGGTGTCTAGAAAGGTGTCAACGGGATTACGCCCCTGGGAAAACGAGGTTTATTTTAATTAGGTCTGTGTGAAAGCATGGAGAACCTCCCTCAAAGTACCGGCACTGGCCTGGCTGAAAGATTGGCGAAATTGTAGGGTGTAATTAATCCCGGCTAGTCTTTCCTTTTAGGGTTTGAAGGAAGATTTGATAAAAACAGTGGGAGCCATCCTGATTAGATAAAATAATAAACCAATCTGATCTTGTAAGAGCATACGCTGAGTATTTTCTTCTCTCTCTCTCCAGGTAGCGACCATGTCACGCCTTAATCAAGATAATAATATGGATATATTGACCGAACCCGCTTGTTATACTGTGCTGGTGAACGTTGGTCCCGCTCCAACTTATAATTATTATAAGACCGAGCAGGAAATAGGGGATTACCAGGATTCCCGTGCCGCCCAAACGAAGAAAGTACATGTTGATGCACTTCTTCGGGTGTGTTCGTTACAAAGAACTGTTTCTCAGTATCCTTTACATCCTTGGTATGTGATACCGGATCAGGATCCCACATATGTAATCTGTTACATGGGCTACAGATAGGTAAAGAACCGAGAACGGGTGATAAAATTTCAAGAGTTGGAAACGGTGCAATTGTTGCAGCCAAGTTGTTGGCAGTTATCACCCTGTATTACTAAATACTTTGATTCTGAACGAATGTTATTAGATACCGAACCTGATAAACAACATCATATCAGTCTCTTTATTTAGTAAAGAAGGATATAATTTTGTATTGTTGAATAATGTTTTGAACATTTCCTATATCAAGAGTTGATCGGTTCAGGCACGTTATCTAAAAGTATATACGTTCTAAATCAAACCACAGTTCTTAACGTACAGAACACACACAAGAGGAAGAGTTTAGAAATGAACGAATCTATCTTGAGGCTTTGTAGACTAGGTCATATCGATGCGACCCGACTAACTGAAGTTACATAAAGATGCATATTTAAATTAGTTTGAATTTACATCTTGTGAAACTTGCCAGTCATGTCACAAAGATAAAATGACCATAGCTTCGTTTACTGGAAACAGAGAAGGAGTTAGTGAACTCTTAGGATTGATACATGATGATGTATGTAAGTCCCCTGTCTACACATGCCAGGACCGGTTCTTTTTACTTCATTACATTCACTGATGATCTCTCAAGATTCACACATGTGTTCCTGTTGAAACACAAGTCTGAACCTTTTAAGAAATTCAAAAAATATAAGTCAGAAGTAGAGAACCACAATAGGTATACGTATTATGTCCTTTGATGTGATCATGGAGGAGAATACTTGAGCACGAAATTCCTGGACTATTCTAAAGGAGAATGAGATTCTCTCTCAGCATTATTCCTCCGTATACACCACAACACGTTGGTATATCGGGGCGGAGCAATCGTACTCTATCAGATATGGTGCGCTCTATGATGAGTACTACTGAGTTGCCTATTTCCTTTTGGGAGTTATGCACTTGTAAAACTGCATACCTATTGAATAGCGTTCCAACCAAATCAGGTGCCTACCACTCCATATGCGATATGGTATGGGAAGAGCCCATGTCTTAAGTAAGTTAAGATTTGGGGTTGTCCGGCCTATGTCTAAAAGCAAAATCCGGACAAGCTCGAGGCAAGGTCAGTTCTGTGGAAGTTTGTTGGATATTCCAAGCATTTGCAAGGGAATATCTTCTACCACATCGAGGAAAAAAGGTGTTTTATTTCTCGGCATGCCACCTTTTTAGAAAAGGAATTTATTTTGGAAAGAAATTTGTGGTCATGAGGTAGAACTGGAAGGAGTTCCAGCTATACAAACTACAGCTGACGATTTGGTAGAACCGGAGGATTCAATAGTTCCTGACGAACCTCAGCCTCTCCGCCGATCTGGTAGGGTTCCTCATCCATCTGAGAGATACTTCGGTTTTCTCTATGACAGTGGGAGCGAGGATTGTATCATGAGATGATGACCCAACTAGCTTCGAGCAGGCTATCAAGAGTAGGGACTCTGTAAGAATGGCTGGATGCCTAGCGATCTGAGATGGAATCCACATACACCAACAAAGTATGGACTTTGGTTGCTTTATCTGAAGGGTTAAATTCCCATCAGGAGCAAGTATATCTTGAGAAGATTACTTGGTGTAGATGGAAAGTTGAGAATTTCAAAGCTAGACTTATTGCAAAAGGTTCTTGTCATTGATCAGGTAAATGATAAAACCTTTTCTCCAGTGGCTACGCTTAAGTCCATTCGGATCCTACTTATCATTGCTATATACCATGATTACGATATCTGGTGGTTGGGTGTCATGACTGCTTTTCTAAATATTTATTTAGAAGAGAGCGTTTATAAGTATACAGCCAGAGGGCTTTATAGATAGTGGGAGCAGCGAAAACGTGTGCAAGTTGCTTTACGGGTTAAAGCAGGCATTGCGGAGTTGGAACATCTGTTTTGATGTGGTAGTCAAAGCGTTTGATTTCATCAAAATGGTAGATGAACCTTATATATACAAAAAGGTAGTAGAGAGTAAGGTGGTCATCCTCGTATTATACGTGGATGACATACTCTTGATAGAAAAGGTGTTTCCTATGCTACGCTCGGTCAATCTCCTATTATCATAAGGATTCTTTATATAGGATCAAGGTGATACCTCCTAAATCCTGGGTTTTGGATCCATGAGATAGATCTAAGTGGATGTTAGGATTCTCACTAGGTGTAGTGAGATGGTTTCAATCGATCCTAAGGAGAATTACTGGATAGCTTCCAGGGTGGTAAGGTCGACTGAATGTCAGTCACAGGCATTGTCTTTACCCTCAGTGGAGCGATGGTATATTGGAAGAGTTCCAAACTAGATACTGTGGCAAACTAGACGATAAAGGCTGGATATATCGCTACCTAAGATGCTACTAAAGAGGAAGTCTGGGTGTATATTAGTTCATGAGATGAACTTCGTTCCTACCATTATGTGACAATGGAGTTGTGGCTTAGGCCTAGGAACCCCCTTTCCATCAGTGACCCAGATATATTCTAAGGCAGTATCACCTGATCATGGAGATGGTTGATCTCCAGGGGATCGAGGTTAGGAAAGTAGACTCAGATGACAACACGACGGATCCACTCACAAATGCCTTTTCCCAGAGAGAGATTTTTATGGGATGGTTGAGTATGAGATACTACAACCACTTCTATATGATGGCCCTAGTGCAAGTGGGAGATTGTTAGTTATATGTATGCCCTAGAGGCCATTACTGTACATGAGATATATATTATAGTGGATGCTTGGACATATATAGGGAGGACTTTCTTGCTCGACATGATAGTATGTTATCTGGTTACTCTTTATCTTAACATGTACACTGATTGTCTCTTTATTACATGTTGGTAAAGCCGTTAGGATGCGTACTTGACTACCTAGATTTACTAGTGGGACAAAGGTAGTCTGTGAGTACATCCTTTAATGTCCCTAGTCGTGGGTGTATCGAGACGGGGCATCGATATACCAGAGTTGTTAGTTATATGTATGCCCTAGAGGCCATTACTATACATAGGATGTATATTGTAGTGGATGCTTGGACATATATAGGGAGGACTTTCTCGCTCGACATGATAGTATGCTATCTGGTTACTCTTTACCTTAACGTGTACACTGATTGTCTCTCCGATACATGTTGGTAAAGCCCTTAGGATGTGTACTTGACTACCTGGACTATGATGCAGATCATACTAGTGGGGACATGGTAGTCCATAAGTACATCCTTGAAAGTCTCTAGTCGTGGGTGTATCGAGATGGGGCATCGATATACCAGAGTAGACCAGCGTGTACCTTCTCGACCCATACAGATGGGCGATGGATGATCCCATATCCATTGGTGTTTGACATCAGAGATGATATACGGGTGCTCAGTGGAGACTGGGTACACTGGACGGACTCGCCGAGAACTCCCAGATGGTATTATACCTTACGTCAGATGGCAGTTCTCTGGTGACACTGGTACAGAGTAGTCTGTTGACCCGAGATCGTCATAGAGTCTTGTGTGGTTCCCACTGTGCTTTGATTTACACCTTACCACGTCCAAGAGGGCATGCAAAACGGTGGTTTTTGGGTACAGTCCCGAGTCATATGGAGGCAATGAGCGATAGGAGGGGATTCGTCTCTCCCGGTATAGGGGGTTGATGTTGCGCTGTGTTCGATTGGCTATAACCGGAAATCCCTGGCCAGGGTTGCTGAGATTTACTGGTAAGTGTTACCTGTAGTTTCTCGAACTGTTATAGACCTCATATCGACACGACTTATCGAGCTATTGGGGTCTGACGTTTACCACCCCTAGGCGAGATATGCGACATATCAGACGATCAGACCGGACTGTACGGTAGTGTTACTGGTTGGATTCACTGGAGTGTGAGCGGGCTTGCTCGTCGATCTTCTGATCGCTCAATACCCGGGTGGCCGTTACGTTTAGCAGACCGCTTGTGGCTTATGGATGTTTGATATGATCATCATCCGCTGCCGGCGTATTGACGAGTCTTTAGAGTCCTACACAGAGGTTTCCTGGCTCAAGCGAAACGAAATAGGAGCGCATATGAGATATGTGCGGGACCGAGAATAATACGTGTATGTGATACCGCATTCCATTCTCGCGATGAATGTATCGGAAGGTTGTATGCGATATAACCTAGTTATCGAATCATGGATTGATTCGATAAGCCGATACATTGGATATTAGTCGGTTATATGTGATATAACCGGATCGTTAAATCAAGTGTTGATTTAATGATTTAATGTATAATTATATATTTGATATATTACTTTGCATTAACTAGTATCGGTTCACTTTAAATGGATTTTCTCACTTGAAGTTCACAAGTTGTATATGTGATATACTTTTGTGCACTTGATTGTATCATGTTTGATGATACATGCTTACTTGAGTTTGTGTAAAGATTAAACCATGGTTATGTAATGGTTAGGGTTTTCATTTAATTATCTATTTATTTATTCTTTATTCTTTTTAGAAAATAATTAGCATAATGAGAAAATGGTGGCTTTCTTTGTATGTATTATGAAGCTTCATGAAGACTTTGACCAAGTGACCATTTTGTCTCATGCTTAACCCTAACCATTTCATTCAACCATGATTAACTCTTTACACATTACCATGGTTAAGATTATGATAAGAATGATTTTATTATTCTTATTAAAATACTTATCATAATATAATCTTCATCTTCTTCTTCTTCTTCACTTGAAGAAAACCTTTCTTCATCAATGGTGATTGATGAAAATGAGTGAGAAATCCAATTCTAAAGTCTACCCACTTCCTATTTCTTCATCCTCTACCTCTTGCCAAGTAGTAGAGTGTGTTTCCTTCACAAGTTTTCTTGACTTGGTGAAATTGGAGCTTGATCTAGCGATGTCTCGACGTAGATCATCTTTGGCACGTCGTCGATGACCTAGCCCGCTTCTTCTCCGATGAAGCCGACGCTAGAGCCCGGGATTGCATGAGGACAGCGAAGAGGACTTCATCACGGAGCCATGAAGGTGGAGGACTGGATCTACAAAGGTTGTATTTCCGTATTCTTGTAGTTAAGTGTTAACTAGTTTGTTTTTCGCCTAAACATCTAGCCAACGATCCGTATTAGGGTTTCTCGGTACCGTTAAATTTTGAAATTGGCATGGTTGATGCCTTATGAGACCTCTTGAGAGTGCCTAGGAACCCTACAAGAGTAGACTAGCATATAGCTTCTCGACCCATGTAGATGGGCGATGGATGATCCCATATCAATTGGTGTTTGACATCAGAGATGATATACGGGTGCTCAGTGGAGACTGGGTATACTGGACGGACTCGCCGAGAACTCCCAGATGGTATTATACCTCACGTCAGATGGTAGTTCTCTGGTGACACTGGTACAGGTTAGTCTGTCGACCCGAGAACGTCATAGAGTCTTGTGTGATTCCCACTGTGCTTTGATTTTCACCTTGCCACGTTCATGAGAACGTGCAAAACGGTGGTTTTTAGGTATAATCCCGAGTCACATGGAGGCAATGAGCGATAGGAAGGGATTCGTCTCTCCCGGTATTGGGAGTTGATGTTGCCCTGTGCTCGATTGGTTATAACATGAAGTCCCTGGCCAGGGCTGATTCTGAGATTTACTGGTAAGTGTTACCGGTAGTTTCTCAACCTGTTATGAGCCTCATATCGGCACTACTTATCGAGTTACTGGGGGTCTGACGTTTACCACCCCTAGACGAGATATGCGACATATCATACGAAGAGACCGGACTGTACGGTAAGTGTTACTGATTGGATTCGCAGGAGTATGAGCAGGCTTGCTTGTTGATCTTCTGATCGCTCAATACTCGGGTGGCCGTTACGTTTAGCACGCCTCTTGCGGCTTGTGGGTGTTTGATATGATCATCACCTACTGCCGGCTTATTGACGAGTCTTTAGAGTCTTACACATAGGTTTCCTGGCTCAGGCGAAATGGAGTAGGAGCACATATGAGATATGTGCGGGACCGAGAATAATACGAGTATGTGATACCGTATTCTATTCTCGCGGTTTGTGTTGTTGGCCGGGTATATGTGATATAGACGGGTTATCGAATCAAGTGTTGACTCGATAAATTGATACACATAATATTAGTCGGTTATATGTAATATGACCGGATCATTAAATCAAGTGTTAATTTAATGATTTAATGTATAATTATATATTTGATATATTACTTTACATTAACTAGTATTGGCTCACTTAAGATTGTTTTCTCACTTGATTGTGCATTGAGTGTATATGTGATATATATTTGTGTACATAGTTTGTGTCATGCTTGATGCCACATGCAATATGGGTGTATGAGACTCACACCATGTTATATGATAATGGAGGGTTTTATTTATATTAAGTTAATCAAATTAGTTGGAAATTAGTTTATGGATGAAGCATGGAGAAGCTTGTAGAATCCATTGACTAAGTCAACTAATTTGTCTTGCTTAAGATATTTACTAACCTAACCATTATCCTAACACATGGTTAAGTTTCTACATGAGTTTATATATGATAAAAACTCACCCATGGTTACCTCTCTCATTAGATGAGTTCATTCTTCTTTTTCTTCTTCATCTAAACTCCAAAAGCTTTCTAGGTTTTGGATTAGTGAAGAAATATTGTGAGAAAATAAAATCTAAAGTGAGCCCACTTCCTATTTCATCATCCTATACACTTGCTTGGGTAGTAAAGGGTGTTCTCTTCACAAAATTCTTGACCTAGTGAAGAGGTAGCTTGGGTTTGAGTCTCCTCGCCGTAGATCATCTTCGGCCTCGAAGACTTTGTGCAAGCTTGTTCATTTCTCCGAGGGAACCATTCTAGAGTTCGGGAAATCTTCACTTGCCATGATCGCAGCGAAGGGACGTCAACACAGAGCTTTAGAAGTGAAGGACCGGTCTACAAAGGTTGTATTCCTTGATCGCTACTTGTAATGGTTGATTACATGTTCATTTCGTTTATTTACTCTAGCTTGATCCTAGCTTTGGATCGATTATCACCTTAGAATTTTTAAATTTGGCATGATAGTTGCTGTGAAAACCCAGTATAGTGCTAAGGAATCCCAACACCCATCCTCAACTTAAATAAAAAGAAACAAATGAAAGCCCCTTTTCTTTAATTAAAACCCTTCATGTAAAAATCTAAATCCATGTTTAAAAAAAAAGAAATGAAATACTTATCATAACACTTAAATATCATTATTTTAATGTAAAATATCATGTCAAGTTAAAATATCATTTTTATGATATCACACTTTTCTTCATATTTACCAAAATAATTACATTTTTACGGATATCATTCCGATACCCAATTTCATAAGCGATATCATTTTTGTAAACTTATTAAATTCATATTTAAAATTATAAATTAATATTTATAATTTTACAAAATGTTACAACACCACCTCAGCTACTCCCCTCTTCCACTTCCAAACACCTATCGCCACAGTCACCCACCTCCACCATAGCCACCGTCGACCTCCCTCCTATCACCGCCATGCCTGCGAGCCGTCACCAACACCCCCGACTCCCCACTGCCAACACCCATACGACACAACACCCGAGCTCTGACACCCCAAACCCTAGTCACTGTCGCTGTTCATCGCCTCTGTCGGAGTCATCGCCAGCTAGAGCCATCAGCCAAGAACCCCATAGCTAGCTGAGCCCAAGCTTGTTGCCGCTGCCATGATCGTGCCCGTGTCGTGCCGCCGTCTTTGTCGTACCACTTTAATCAAAGACAAGAGAAAACCCATCTCTTGTTGCTCATGCTATTATAATATCTAGGTTAAATAATAATATTAAATTATTTTTATTTGTGTGTGTCTATATATATATATATACATATATACATATATATATATACATATATACATATATATATACATATATACATATACATATATACATATAGTGTCATGTTGCAATCGAATACTTAGAATTTGAGCCATCATGTTGGTTGTAGTTGTAGTGAATCGAACCCAAGTCGGCTGGTTAGCCCGTATTGATGTCATTTAGAATTTTTAAGAATTAACTATCACTTGTTGGTTAAGGAAATCTTGTGTTTTCGACCGATTACCAAACGCTACCCTAGGTGTTTGATGCGAACTATAAATGAAAACATATCTTAATATGGCGGAACTTATGATAGTTAGATCCCTTTACTGTTTACGAATATCGTGTAAAAATTTGGATGCAAAATATCGTGTTTATAATCATGTAAAGTCGCCACCTAAAGGCGACGCTAAAACTGGAATGCACCGCACATGTCACATTGAAAAACATATATTAAATTCAATACAAATTGGAATGTGATGTTCTATGGCTCATATCCAATCCGACTCGATAAAATAGAACCCTATAAAGTTTACCCTTCAATCTTGATAGGCCACTGAAACGAGAATTGACTGGGAATGCGGCTCTGGATTGCAGTACGGGGTAGCATTCCACGAGGATACCTGAATTTAAGTGTCTGCACACCCTACATAAAATTTAAAATGTGTGGAGTCCTATATAATCACGTAGATAATTTAATTAGCTAACGTATGGATCTTGTCTCGTTCAATTTCATAGTCGTATTTTTTTTGTATTTTAGAATGCCGACGTGTTCTGTAGTTTCTGCAGTGATATTTCATTCACCTTCACACTAAACATGACATATCTTCTAGTACAAAAAGGATATTATTAATCCGTCTGATCCATTGGAAACCTAACAGATAGAACTAGCTTTATTCAACTGGGACAACACCTGAATCTGAATGCAATCCTTAGTAAACCGTGCATGAAGTTAGACTTCCAGTTCTGAAACTGGAATTCCAGCAATTGATCGCTAATTTAAATGATGGTAAGTCTCTAACCTGAAATTCTATTGACATGAAACTAATTTTACCGCTTATATAATTAAGCATACTTCGTACGCCTTTTATATTGTTTTGGTCGATTCTATACGTGTGATTTATGGTAAATTTTGCAAATCATATGGCGTTGAGTGTCATAATTTAGTGACTATCCGTTCAGTGCATTTCTACTAATTTTTGTGCTTACTTTATACCTTTTGCATAGTGATCGTTTACATTGAGACCTAGCAACTGTTGTGCATTGTCAGTATATAAGTGTTAGTGATTGAGTTGTGGCAAGTATGAAAGTGATATTGATAAGTGGAAACGTGATTGAAAGTGAAACCGACGCGTATTTGTTCACAACCTATCTAATACTTGAATGCATACTATAACCTCGGGAATAGGAAAATCAAGGTGGAATTGAACTCGTATTTAGCTAGGTACAGTGACTTAGAGGATGATCATTCGATATTAGTGATGTACATATATATACATTAGGTCATGGGCCTAGCGGCACGGCTGCAAGGTTATGTCCTGGGCAACAGTGGATCGTAGTTTCGGGCATGTACGAGACTCTTATTAAACACGAGTATCTTTTCCACCAATTGATTTTATTGACTTAGTGACTGATAAGTAGTGACATACACATTGCCTACTTTACTGACATGATACATATATCGCGCTATGCATATTCAAATGATATTCATTATTTTTCATGTTTCTGTGTCCTGTCGCACCTTTCATATTTAATAATATTGTACGCACATCATATATTTATTGCTATATGTGTCGCCCTGACGATCTGAGTGTGCATTCTCAGAGGACGAGGTGGACCAAGTCAAGGAGCAGGACCTGTCATTCGAGATTGCGGAGGTCTAGATCGCAATATCAGCGCCACCCTTTTTGCTATAGGCACATTGTATTTCGTTGGTTAGTTATTTTCTTATGCAAAATAAATGTATCTCAAACTCTTTTATTGCAATGTAATAAAGTTGTGAACTGTGATTTTCCTTTACTCTAGTACTGTTTACTGGCTACCATGTAATGCTAGAAGCCGAAGTGTGACTACGACGGGATTATTCCCTGACTGTAGAAGCATGGCTGGCCTAGTCACCCCTTACATTCCATATTTTGGGAAGCGAGGCATGACATGGTTTTGTTGGTATCAGAGCCAGGTTTGAAGAAATCATGGTTCCATCGAGAGATCCCTAGATTGAGTTATACCCTTGATGGTGCTTTATTACATATCTTTTCAGTTCCTAATTCTCGTTGAATCATCATGAAATCCTTGACTGAATCTGATTTCTTTTGATCATCTTTCAGAAATATGGACTTCTCGGGCAACTCCTCAGGTGCCGGTTTCCACGATCATACCGAGAAGATCCTCAGCACACTAACGACCCTGGCCCAGGTTGAAAAGTGGAAGACCGATCTCCTGACCGAGGGATTGAAGGTGGTAAGGAAGACCGCAATTACCGCTCTGGAGAGATCTACGGTTGTTCCTGTCTTCCCCGAGGGCGCCCTCATACCGACTACACAGGCTAGGGTTGGTTATGTTTCGGACTTTAGGAGGCTTCATCCAGCGGTTTTCATGGGATTAACAAATCCACTCGAGACCGAGCAATGGCTCATCAACGTGGAGAACCTTTTAACGGCCACTCGAGTTCCTGACGATGACAGAGTGAACGTGGTGAAGATTCAGCTGGAGGACGAGGCTCGCATGTGATGGTTCGTAGAGGAAAGACGGCTAGAGAAACCTATCGGATGGGGCATGTTCTCCGCGTGCTTTCTAGATCACTATTTTCCTGCCACTGCCAAGGCCGAGATGGAGGAGAAATTCATCATGTTGAAGCAAAATGGATGCTCAGTGGATGTCTACACCGTAGAGTTTAACTGGCTGAGTCGCTTCGCACAGTACAAGGTAGGCACCGAAGACGCCAGGGCAAGACGGTTTTAGTAGGGGGTCGATATTGAACTACAGCAGCTTATCGCATCTCTTGATCTACCAACCTTCGCTTAGGTGTTGAACACTGCCCGAGTACAGGAAAGGTTGACGGAGAAGGCCAAGGGCCAACGATCGGTGGACAGAAGACCCCACGTAGTTCCAACACGGGCTACCATTTCCCCCATGGAGCGATCCCAGTTCACAAGCCGGGTGTTACCCAGATGAAGCGTACTTTCTCACCTCAGCAGCCGCAGCGGAGGGCCCTGTTTTGTGATTATTTCCAGAGGCCAGGGCACATGCAGAGAGATTGTCGCAGAGCCAAGGGGCAGTGTCTGCTTTGCGGATCCAGCGAGCACAGGGTTAACATATGTCACCAGAGATCTGAGCTACAGGGAGGGTGATTAGTCTAAAATATTGCACATTTGAATAAATATTTTCCCACTATTGTTAAGTACTAAAAGGTATTTATGGTAATTATAGAACATATGAGGGTTTATGTGTAAAAAGTTTATTATCATATGTTTATACATTATAATTAACATAATGAGGGAAAATATATGCATATAATATTTATATGAAATCTTGGTGATTAAAATATGCATATCATATCAAATATTTCTAATCAATATTCTTAATATTTAATATCATACAAAATGGTTATGATAATATCTCACAAATACTAAATACTACTAACACTTTGATTTGAGATATTGTGCAGATATTAGCTCAGGTCTGGAGTCTAAGAGATTCGAGTTAAATCGGGATGTTGGAATCAAATTTGCCAAAACTATAGAAGCAAATCAAGAGATCTAGCAACAACAGAGACTCAGATCATTATTCTCAGAATCTAGACATCGATAGGATATCCAAATATCAAATACAAAACACCAGAAAAAACCTAAATCCTGATCCTACTAGATTGCCGCGGAAGGGCGGCCAAAGACAAGGATATGCGGCGGATCTATGGCATGTTGATATCCATACGATGTGAAATTTTTTGTGATGAATCTTAACAGCATATATTCACATAGGGCATCTAGGGTTTCTGGTTTTTGGGACTATATAAGGGACCGAGAGCTGCACATTCAAAATCATCACCGATGAGATCAAGAGATCCACGTATCCGAGTGATCGTCATCTATTCATCTACCTCCTAAAAGAGAGAGACCTAGAGCAAACTACGCTTCTTGTATTCTACTTTATAAGGAGAAAAGTTGTATGCAATAGTTGATTAATAAAGGTAGTGTTTTTATTGTTCTTTTTGCAATTAATTTCCGCACTTACTTTCTACATCTTAATTATGTTTTCACTCTTCTTCATCCTTTCTTCTACTTTAAATATGAGCGAGTAATTCCTATCTTGATAGGGTTCGTAGAATAGGGTAGAACAATGGATGATAAAATCTTTTAACCTTTTTTATACTTTTTAAAGTCTATAAACTTTAGCAAAATAAATGTTAACCTCCTTATCGGGCGCGCTACCAATTTATTTCTAGTCACGACCACAATTTGATATTGGTTTAACACTTGTTTTTTTAAGGGTTAGACATGAATAGAGATCAATGCAAGGACAAGGGTTAGTAGTGGGGAAACCCTAGTTTCTTCCAAAAAGCCATAATCTACATTTATCACTATCAATCTAGTTTTAAACTATTAAAAGATAAAATAAGTCATTTTTAATTATTCATCCATTACTACTAATTTCTATGAACTCTACAAGCCTTTTTTTTTATAAATCTTATATCAGTAACAACAAAACAACTATCCCATCTTCAATCAACTCGTCTAAAGCAAGAAAAGAGTTCACGATTCCCTACGGACGATCCGTTGTTTACCACCGAAAGATGCGGGAAGACAAACGTCTTTCCTGAATTCGGGGAAAGATGCTATTTGGATTTATCCGTATACCTCTCCGAAGATGCCAAGTTGATTTATGACACCGTGTGTCGGAGGTTTAGACGGATGCAGCCGTTGCAGCAGATTTCGTCAGATTTCCTCTCGTTGTGAGGGGTTTTTGATTGTGGGGACGCTCTTCCCTGCAGGTGCAAGCCCCTGCAGTTAATTACGTTACCGCTTTGCGGTAACCACTTTCTCCTTATCCAGATGTTCACTTCGTGTTAAGTTTATTTGTTTTATTTTTGGTTGCCCGTGGATTTTATACGGAGACTAATTTATGTTGTCGTTCGTAGGACGTGGATTAGTCCAAATCCGTATTTTCTTAGATTTGGGTTTGGTTGATTTAAGGATCGTTAATCTCGTTTGAGATTAAGATCAACTTAAATGTTTGTTAAGGATACGTTAGTCTAAATTTAGACTAAGATCTATTTAACAAGATTTTAGGATCATTTAGATCCAACGAAAGAGCATTTGGGCTCTATCGTTTTAGTTTAGGGACATTACGGTCCATTGGGTTTAAGGACATCATAGTCCATAGAGTTTAGTTTAGGAACGTTGCGGTCCATGGAGTTTAAGGACAACATAGTCCATGGAGTTTAGTTTAGGGACGCTGCGGTCCATGGAGTTTATTTTAAGTACGTTGCAGTCCATTATTAGTTTAAGGACGTTGCGGTCCATAGAGTTTTGGCTCATCGGTTTGGGGTTGCGCCAATAGTTATTGGTTATTGGGATCCTCCACCTCTCTGAAGACGTTGAATAATTACAACGACATGTATCAAAGGTGTGGAGAGATGTACCCTTGAACCAAATTCCAGATTGAGGGGAGATGTGGGATGAACATCATTTTAGATGCCATCTGTTAGGAGAACATTAGTCATCTTTGGAATTAGGATTGGTTTGTGGAGACCTGAGCATGGGGGCTCGGTTGATTGGTGACCAAAAAGGTCTTGGCCTTGGGAGACTTGACTAATTTGGGTTAAGGTTGATTTCTCCTAGTTACCCCACAGTGCTAACCACTGAATCAGTGTTAAACACTGGACTTTGGAGGCGCTTACGTATGACATGTGAGGGGCCCCAAAATGGGCGCTGTTCCTTGAGTTTATTCCCTCTTTTATATATAAAAGTGCTGAGCACTTGGCTCACGTGTGAGCACGTGAGGCGCCCGAGATGGGAACTGTCCTCTGGATTTTATTCCTCTTTCAGTTATAAGTTTTAAGCACTTGGTTCATCAAACGGTCACGTGCGGACATGTGAGGCACCTTCAAAATGTGAGCGCTGTCTTTGGAATTTCCCCCTTTTCTATATAAGTTTTAAACAATTGTTTGGGGGTCACGTGGGAACACGCGAGGCACCCTAAAATTGAAACTCTCTTGGGTTTATTCCCCTTTATTCTTTTGAAAGTGCTAAGCACTTTTAGGGGGGTCACGTGAGAGCACGTGATATGCCATTATCATGCAGGGTGCTAATCTTTCTACGAGCATGGAGGTCTTGAGTTTTGAGACTTTCAAGCCTATTGTTTTATAAGAATTAAATTCTTATATAGGGTTAAAACCTAGTTTTATCAGAGAAATTAAATTCCTATATGCCTTTTGGGAGAATTAAATTCTCTGAACTTAGATCTTCCCCTAGGTTTTGGATCTGCATGGCAAAATCTCCCCGATGAGAATTAAATTCTCAACTTGTGGGAAGATCTGCTTCTACGGATCTTTTACCCAAGGAAGAACTAAGTTCTTTTAGAAGAGTTAAACTCTTGTGGAGGTGAAGAAAAAGTAAGATGTTCTCTGTATTTTGTTCCTTCTTACCTAGGGTTTCTTTATTTCTTTTGAGGAGATCTTCTTCTCTCTAGAGAATTAAATTCTCTTTTTTTTAACTTATCAGGGGGTTTTTCTCTCTGTTTTCTTCTTTTTTAACTTGAAGTTTATGGGGGAGGGGGTTCTTCTATACAAAACTTGAAGTCTTGGGTCTTTTATATAGGGGAGGTTGATTTGTTGATTCAGTTTAGGAAATCTCTCATTGAGAGATTTTTTAATTGATTTGGGGAATTTATCCACCGTTGGATCTTTAATCCAAGGACTTCTGTTTTACAGAAGGTATTTTTCTTGTTTTCAACAAAATTGGGAAAATACTTTCCTATACAGAGCTTATTCTGTATCTTGATGATTTTTAATCACCATTGGATCTTTGATCCAATGGTGCTCTGATTTACAGAGCACAATCTTTTTTGTTTAGAAAGATTTGAGAAGTATTTCCTCAATCAGAATTTAATTCTGTATCTTGGTAATTTTTAATCACCATTGGATCTTTGATCCAACGGTGCTCTGATTTACCGAGCACAATCTTTCTTGTTTAGAAAGATTGGGGAAAATATTTCAAAATAGGGTTCTGATCTCTTTTATATAGAATTTAATTCTATTGGGTCAGAAGATATTAGGAATCCTCATATGTAGCACATGACCCAGTGGCACTAGGTCGGTTTGCCTATATGCTGCAGTTCCAGAGAAGAGCATCACGTGTTGGCACGTGATGCGCCTTCTGGTCTACTATTTGTTTTATAAAGGCGCCTATATACTTCGTATATAGGTGCTTACGTATGGCACGCGAGGCCCAACTTCAGTCCCATTTGTTAAGTGTAATGCTTGTAATTTTGGCTCCAAGGCGCATCACGTGTGGGCACGTGATGCTCTCTTTGGGGAATTTTCCCATTGCTTTTTTATTTATTATTTATTTTTCCAAAGGGAACAAATTGCCCCCATAGCATTGTTCTCACGTGGCTTGCACGTGAGTGCAACGCTGTCACCTTTACAGCCGTTGGATTGCCTAGGGGAACAGGGAGATGAACCGCCCTTGTCATATCTTATAAATGCAAGCGTTTGGTCTTTAGGCAGACACTGTTCTTTCATCTTCTTCCTTCTTTTTTTTCTTTGAGAATTTAATTCTCATCCTCAGAGCTTAGTTCTTTGCCATTGCAATTCCAGAGTTAAACTCTGTTGGAAAAAGAAATACTTTTTTAGGTAAAACTTTTGGACATCAGAGAACCCTTTTCTCAAAGAAAGGTTCTGGATTTTAAATCCATTATGAGAGCTTTGCTCTCCTATAAAATCCATCTCTCAGAGATGCAAAGGTATGATTTTTGAGTAATAACTCTCCATGCTTTGGGCATTCCTCCTCTGACCTTTATGGCATTTGATTTTTCATTTCCTCTTTATGGGGTTTCTGGAATTTAATTCCATTGCATAAAAGAAATTTAATTCCTCAGCGAAGAGCTTCGCTCTGAAAGATTAAGAGGGCCCTTCGGGAAACAGAACTTGCTCTTTCTATGAGGATGTCAAGGGTTATTTAAACCCCTGTGTCCGTTGAAATGAGAATCTCTTTAGGTCCTCATAATAAACCCTGTCTTAATCACTTTAATTATTAACTCTCATTGATTTTTCTTTTCAGATACTATGGCCATCTATTTGTATGATCTTGACGAAATTATTTTCTATGAAGACATTCGCGTCCAAGGCCGTTGTCAAAACCAGGAGTTTACGGACGCTCAATGATCTGAGGTTATGCGTCGCCTCGATGGATACAACGGTTGACTACTCCCCCGTCGTTCTGCTTTGTTGAAGATCATCGTGGGAGCGATTTAGGAAGCCCTTCCTGGATTTTACGAAGCTATGCCGCTGGAGGCGCTTGATAACGCCGAAGACAATGTACACTCAGTGTATTTGATGGGCTTGATCTCGAAAAGGCGGAGAGATAATCTTGTTGATATCTTGCATCATGTTTCCCAACAGACAACGATAATCTCTGCCTACCAAAGGGCGGATGATATCAGCAAGAATCCTGACGCTTGTATTCGTGAGAAGATGCGCACGAGAATGGTCAGAAAAGCCAGAAACACTTTACTTGACCTTGGTTCTGAATTCTTTAATTCATGTCCAGGATCAAGTGTTTTACCATTGTAAACATTTTCTTTCATTTTCATACCATGTATAAGTTCTTGGAATATGAATGAAAAAACTTCATGTTTACCCTCCTTCCTTTTTATGTTTACATGTGTTCTGTATGAGGCGTTGTTATACTGCTGTTGGTGTTCACGTGTTTTGCGCATGAGGCACCGCTGGGGATTTTAATCCTACACTAGCGCCCGTGCTCACGTGTTATTCACGTGCGATGCTATTTTAGTTTTCAAAGGGGATCAAGGCTGGTGCTCACGTGCCATGCACGTGAGACTCTGCTGATGAGGTTGTTTCGCCTCCCTAATCTGATTCTCATGAGTCACCCTTTTCTTTTCCCATGCCCCCCTTTTCCGGGCCTTGGGAATAGCTCCACCATGCACGATGTTTTTTGTGCATAGCTTTGAATGCGTCTCTTTATAACCTGAGGCTACACCTTCCTTCTTCTCTTCAAAGAGAAACCCTTCTTTTTATTAACAGAACTCAAACAAACCCAGAGCTATGGCCTGCAATCGCCCTCACGCTTGTCGGCAACCATGGGAGGTGCCCATCGAGGAAATGATTCCCCGTCTTACTGCGCGGCTAGTAGATCCCCTTCTCACCGACGCTCAATGTGACACGGTGATGTATGAGCTCCTGACTCGTAGGGGCTCTCCTCTTCCTATAGGCTCCATTTGTCTTCGGATGATCTTTCTATCCGTGCTCACCGATATTCCTCTTCATTCGGCAGAGATGACCCCGACAATTCTTGATATGGAGGAGGATAAAATTGAGTGTTTCTATGAGGCACGCTTAATTACCCAGGCTCTAAAGGATCGCTCTGTTCATTTACTGTGTCAAATAAGAGCCCGACGGGCTATCATGTCTGCTTTTGCTGATGAGCATGGCGCTAATCGGTGGGGATCAACCCCTCGCGAAGACCGTCGCTTCGACATGGTGGAGAGGGCAGAGAGGGAACTGGAGAACCTTGTGTTTTGTTTTGTTGACCCCTGTATCTTTGATCCCATATTTGGTAATCTTTTCCCTGTAGAGTAGTATATTTATATTGATGTACTTCCCTTATTATTGAGTGTTGAATGTTTTCTGCTGAATGTTTTCCTTTCATCATATATTCGTACATGAATCCCATCTTTATATATGAGCTTCATACTTTACCTTTGGGAATTCTCTTTTAAGTGCGAGCGCTAGTGTCGCACATAAATCAGCACGTTTTAGACACCATTTCCATTTAAACACATACGCAGTCGTACTGTCGTGTCTTTTTAGCAAATACGTCTTGTAGATGGTCTATCTTGCTCTCCTTGCAGGGCATCGATGGCTTAGGAAACAGGTTTAGATCTGTCGCCTAAGACTTTTCAACTTCATGAGCCGTGAGGGTCTCATAAAGACTTTTCTCCCTATGAGTCAAGAGGATCTCGTAGGTGTAATTTCTCCTTAAGGGTCATAAGGACTCCTAAGTGCGTTTTCTCTCGAGAATCGTAAGGATCCTACAAGAGAATTTTATTTTTGCGCAGGGACACTAATTTCCCCGCAGGTCGAGACCAATCGAGAGATTCTCGCAAAGACACTGATTTCCTTGCGGGCCGAAACGAATCGAGAGGTTCTCGCCAAGGATACCGATTTCCCTGAATCGAGAGGTTTTGCTAAGGCACTAATTTCCATGGGGTCAAGACGAATTGGGAGATTCCTGCAAAGACACTGATTTCCTTGCGGGTCGAAACGAATCGAGAGGTTCTCGCTAAGGACGCTGATTTCCCTGAATCGAGAGGTTTGTGGTTGACTTGATTCCGAGACGGAGCGTTGTTCCGGCGGGGAGGTTATAGGTTGACTTGTTTCCGAAACGGAGCGTCGTTCCGGTGGGGAGGTCATTGGATGACTTGTTTTCGAGACGGAGCGTCGTTCTGGTGGGGAGGTCATTGGCTGACTTGTTTTCGAGACGGAGCGTCGTACCGGTGGGGAGGTCATTGGCTGACTTGTTTCCGAGACGGAGCGTTGTTCCGGCGGGGAGGTCATTGGCTGACTTGTTTCCGAGACGGAGTGTTGTTCTGGCGGGGAGGTCATTGGTTGATTTGCTCCGCTTTGTACGGTGTCGGGGCTGACTTGTTCCGCTTTCTGCGCTGTCGGGGTTGACTTACTCCGCTTTCTGCAGTGTCAGGGTTGACTTGCTCCACTTTCCGCGGCGTCAGGGTTGACTTGCTCCGCTTTCCGCGGTGTCGGGGTTGACTTGCTCCAATTTCTGCGGGTCAGGGTTGACTCTAGGTTGTTTGTGAACCGTAGAGTCTTAGGACCGGAGACTTTGCCGTGGCTTCGATCGGTGATGTTGCGTCCGTATCCTGCTGGAACGAGGAGGAACACCGTTGTTGGTCTCTAGGCTGTAGATGTGGCCGTCGAGATTTGGAACTAGGGACTTTGCCATGGCTCCGCTTTGTTGCGACCCTGAGGTCGGTTGTTGATATTACGTCTACATCCTGCTGGAGTTGAGAAGGAATGCCCTGTTGATC
This sequence comes from Agapanthus africanus, assembly GCA_030015575.1. Classification (NCBI taxonomy): domain Eukaryota; kingdom Viridiplantae; phylum Streptophyta; class Magnoliopsida; order Asparagales; family Amaryllidaceae; genus Agapanthus; species Agapanthus africanus. The sequence continues at coordinate 76,490,873 of JASDDO010000028.1, forward strand.
TTCTGGGATGCAGATGTTGCCGTTGAGATCTGACTCTCCCTTTGACAGAGTCTAGTGGGGAAATGTGGTTCCCTTTTCGTTTTCGCCTATGGATTGTATACAGGGGTTAGTATGGACTCACCTGTAGGGCAAACATTTCATCTTTTTTTTTGTTTCTTTCCGCGATGCTCTATCATTTCAGCTTTTTATATTGTGAAAGTCGCGATTGCTCAATCATTTCGGCTATTTTTCGCGGTGCCCAATCATTTCGGCTATATTTTTTTTACTCGCTTCTTTTTATTGCGAGTTGCCCAATCATTTTGGCTATATATATATATATTTTTTTTTGTATTTTTGGCTCGCTGATTTTGTTGCGAGTATGGTCCTAAGATCTGATACCAATCTTAGCATCAGCATCGTTGGGACTGGAATGTTGCCAGTAGCGAATCATCACTTGCCGTGAAAAGAATTGGAATTTGTTACCGGTTTAGGCATCAACATCGCTATAACTGGGAGATTGTCAGGAGCGAATCATCATTTGCCTTTGTTAACTTGAACAAAGGTGGCTTAGCAAACAGGGTTAGGATTTTGTCGACTAAGGATTTTGACTTCATGAGCCGTAAGGGTCTCATAAAGGTGTTTTTCCCTAGGAGTCGTGAGGATCCCGAAGGTGCATTTTCTCCTTAGGAATCGTGAGGATTCTTAAGTGCGTGTTCTCGTATAAGTTGTAGGGATCTTACAAGAGTGTTTTCTCCTTATAAGTCGAGAGGATTTACAAGTGTCGCTCACTATATGAGAACATTTCGCGCCATTGCTGGAACTTGGTGAGGGAGATGTTTATTTGTGCCCGTAGATTGTATACAAGGGTCAATGTTGACCGCCTGTAGGGTAGCTTGGGGGAATATGATGGCTTAAGAACAGGTTCAGGTCCCTGTATCTTAAGACTTTTGAATTCTGTGAGCTGTGAGGGTCTCATAGGGGGGGGGGGAATTCTCCTTACAAGTCATGAGGATCTTATAAGTGTAATTTCTCCTTAGGGATCGTGAGGATTCCTAAGTGTTTTGCTACCTTGTGAGTTGTAAGAATCTCACGCGGGTATTTTCTCCTTATAAGGTCGAGAGGACCCTGCAAGTGCACATGAAATTTTTTTTACGAGTCTGCGACTTTTCAGGTTTTCATAAACTCGCCGGTAGCCCTGCTGTTTTTTTTACTCACGGAGCCCTTTCGGGTTTTCATCCGTGCCCATTTCGCTTATGGACATACCGTTTTTTTGCCGCGTTAGCCTAAGGATGCTGCGGTTCGAGTAGTTTAAGGATGTTACGGTTCGTAGCTAGTTTCAGGACATTTCGGTCCGTCATTAGTTTTAGGGACGTTTCGGTCCGTAGCTAGTTTCAGGACATTTTGGTCCGTCGTTAGTTTTGGGACGTTTCGGTCCGTCGTTAGTTTTCTGCAGCGAAGTTTTGCCGGATAACACTTACAGAGTTTGGTACTCAGGAAGACAGCGAGGGGACACAAGCGTCGTCATCTATCATTAACCTGGGCTATGACTCGTCAGGCGTTGTATTTCTTAAAGAATCAACCATTTATTGGCCGGAAGGGTCTTTCTCCATGCATATCCATGAGCAAGTAAGCACCACCTTGGTGGACTTTATCTATGATGTACGGGCCTTCATAGTTTGGCTCAAATTTCCCCCGTTTGGCACGATTGGGGATTATAGGTCTTTTGACAACTAGTACAAGTTCGTCTTGGTGGAATGTTCTCGGCCTTTTCAATCTTTCGTATGAGCGCGTCATCCTTGCTTTGTAAGTTTCTAGGTTTTGCCGTGCCATGAGACGAGTTTCATCGAGGGCGTCGAGCTCCTCAAGCCGAAGATGAGCATTCTCTTCATCCGTTAGTTCATAATGAACCGCCACTCGTAGAGAGGGTAGCTCTATCTCCAAGGGGAGTACTGCTTCCGTGCCGAATACCAATGCATACGGCATTGTATTCATAGCCATTTTGAACGTAGTCCGATACGCCCAGAGAGCTTCATGGAGTCTCTCGTGCCAGTCCTTTTTATTTTTGGACACCGTCTTCTTTATGATCTTTGTCAAGGTCTTGTTGAAAACCTCAGCTAGACCGTTAGCCCGTAGATTATAGACCGAAGAGTATCTCCGGTCTATATTTTGCTGCTGTGCGAAGCGGATGATTCTGTGACTTCTGTAGGCCGGTCCGTTATCGGAGATAATCGGTCGCGGAGTGCCAAACCGATAGATGACGTGTGTCTTAAAGAAATAGAGGATGTTTTCCGTTTTCACTTCTCTTAGCGGTATGGCTTCTGCCCACTTAGAGAAGTAATCAGTTGTCGCCAATATGAACCGATGTCCTTTGGATGACGCTGGTTCGATGGGCCCAATTATGTCGGTTCCCCACATTTCGAACGGCCAACTAGCCACTGTTGGGTGTAGTGGGTTTGGATTGCTGGTGGATGAATTCTCCATGAATTTGGCACGAGTGGTACTGCTTCGTGTATTCGAGGCAGTCTTGAATCATCGTGGGCCAATAGTAGCCCATTCTTTTGATCTTCAACTTCATCTTTGGCCCGGCTTGATGAGAACCGTAGAGTCCATCGTGAGTTTCTTGGATAACTCTCCTTGCTTATTTCGGTCCCAGGAATCTCAACCACATAGAGTTGAATGATCTCTTATATAAAGTATCATTGATGAAGGCGAAAGACGGCTCGTTTCATGAGCTGATGTCTTGAGGATGCATCTTCAGGTGTTCGACGGGATTTGAAGTAGTCTATAAAGACTTCTCTCCAATCCTTAGCCTTTTCTTGGTCCTCTATTTGTAGGGTTGTTTACTTGGTCGCTTCCTTTTCTTCATACGACTCTGGAGATATTTCTGCTGGTGCAAGAACCCGACGGCTTTGCACAACGATTCTTACATCATCGGGGTTTTCGTCAGCCAGTTCTTTAGCGAGTTTGGCTAATGCATCCGCTTTGCTATTTTCCGTACGCGGTATGCTTTCTATGGCGTAGGAAGGGATTTGAGTCAGCAGTTGTTGCACTCTTTCTCCGTACTTTACCAACTCTGGTTTGCACGTCTGATAGTCACTGTTTACTTGGCTAACGACCAGCTGTGAGTCTCCGTATATGAGAAGGTTTTTGATTTCCATGTCGACAGCGATCTTAAGACCTGCTATCAAAGCCTCATATTCTTCTTCATTATTTATCCTCGACTCTGTTAAGGAAAAGGCAAAGCGCATTATCCCTCCTTGCGGATTCACTAAGATAAGGCCTATCCCAGATTTGATTATGGGGGTGTTGTGCTTTCGCTTCTTCACGGAAGATGCTCCATCGAAGTAGAGTTCCCATCGGGTATCACTCCCTCCTCTCTCCCCGTCGATTGTGTCAAACGTGTGCTCATCTGGAAATTCGCAATTTAGGGGTGAATCGGCAGGTATCGGATGCTCAGCGAGGAGGTCGGCGATGGCCTGGCCTTTCACTGCCTTGAGAGGTCGGTATGTTATCGAGAATTCCATTAAGAGTAGGGCCCATTTAGTGAGCTGTCCTGTTAGTATGGCTCTTCACATCAAATATTTGAGAGGATCCACTTTTGATATGAGATGGACCTCATGCGCTAAAGCATAGTGCCGAAGCTTCGTTATCGCGAAGATTAATGCCGGGCAGTGTCTTTCGATAGGGGAGTAGTTGTTTTCTGCCCCCAGAAGAACTCGACTCAAATAGTAGAAGGCTCTCTCCTTCCATTGGTCGTTCTCCTGTGCCCACAGTACGCCTAAGGAACCTTCAAGGGCGGTTGTATACAGAATGAGGGGCTTTCCCTTGACTGGAGCGGCCGGTACCGGCGGGCTCTGCAGATATTGCTTGATTTCATCCGGTGCACTTTGGCATTTATGATTCCAGACGAACGGGGTCCCTATTTTCATTAGATGGTTGTAGGGACGGCACTTGCCAGAGAGGTTGACTTGGAGTTTGACACCTGTTTAGGCATCAATATCGCTACAACTGGGATATTGCCAGGAGCGACTCATCATTTGCCTCTGTCGATTTGGACAAAGGTGGCTTAGTAGATAGGGTTAGGATCCTGTCGATTAAGACTTTTGACTTTACAAGCCTGATTGAATGAACTCTTTGTGTGTCGTGTTTTGAAAATGTGTAAAGATCATAACCAAAGAAGTTTGTAAATCGCAATCAATAACGGTGTCAATTGTAGGTTCGTTAGCGAGTGCGGATCGTCCACAGGGAAAGTGAGATTTGATCGTATTTGTTTTAGTTGAGTCGAAAATTAAAGAAGAAAAGAAAAGAGAACTCGATTCAAGATTTATAAAAGTGAATTTCAAGAATTATCAAAATCTAGATCTAATATCAAGAATACTCAAAATCAAGAATCCAGAATCGATGATATCCAAATCAAATTAGTAATCAAGATTTGTAATGAGGCTCGTAAGAATTGATTGAATTGATAGTGAGGATGAAGATTTGTGATTACGTATTCTTATCCATTGATGATTTGATGCTAGATCGATGACGATCAACGAGAATTAGGGATCTCTTGCGGAAACTAAGGTTTCATCGTCTATCCCTTGTCCTTTCGTTGATTATCATTCAAATTCTAGCCTCTAGGAAATTCAAGCATCGATCGTTGATCACTAATTAAGAGAGAAAACATTCAAGAAAGCATCTCGCTCGAAACTAGGTTTTCGATGATTCAATTTACTAGAGTTTACAAAACTCATAGGACTTAAGAATCCTTCAAGAATTTAATCATCGTCAACTATCAATTTTCTCGATTCCTCCACGAGAGGAGTTTTTACTCAAGCATCATAACAAAGAACACAATCAAGAATTGATATCTCATCATAATGCTCAAATCTAAAGAAAAGCAAGATTAGGAAATTTCACCTTTTATTATCCAAAAATTTCGTTAAAATTCGCTCAAGAACTACAAGAATTGAGGAAAGAACTCGATCGTCGAATTAGCTTCGCATCGTCTCCGTGAGTTGCGGATCGTCTTGGATCACTTGCTCTGTTGAAGATCGGCGTCGCTTCTAAAAGGTTGAAGGCTTCTTGCTTGATTTGTACTCGGAGATCTTGAATTTGGCTTTTGTGATTGGATTAGGGTTTGTGTGCACAAGTTGTGTCACTCAATTTGTGGGTGAATTGGTGTGGAATGATCAACAACCTTTGAGAAGAAGCCCTTGGGTCCTTTTTATAGCCTTCATTAGCTTCCCTTAGATGCTTGATTAGGATTAGCTTCCTTTAGAAGCAATGTTTAGTTTAGCTTCACTTGCAAGATTGGTAGTTAGGTAGAAGCTTCTAGAGTTAGTTATGTGGCTTGCTTGAGAAGCTTGAAGGTGTTTAGCTTGTACAAAAAGCTTTGCTTTTCGGACAGAAGCTTCTGGAGATCTCTGGAATTTGCAGTGGCTTGAATGTGTTTGGAACTTGAATGGAGAAGCCTAAAATATCAAACTGCCGACGACACTTCCTCGTGGCCACGGATCCGCTGCCCAAAGGCTGCTCCGGCCGCGGATCCGCGGCCCATTGAAGGCCTTGGAGCATGAAACTTCTGTGGTATTCTTATGCTGACTTTGTGGCACTTTTCTGATGTGTGGAATCTCATATTTCTTTCTATATCACTGCCAGATCACAAGTCTTGGACTTGGCGTATTTTTATCAGCACTTTTTAACAGTTTCGGCTCTTTTCCTGGAATTTCCTGCACACATTCTCGAGACAAGTGTTGCGCTATACAAAAGATCATGCGTGCAATGATAAACACTCAATTTCCCTCAAAATGCCGTTTATAATGTATAACGCAAGTTATTTGGTATTTTACAGTCAAATTGCTAATATGTGCTATATTCATACCGAACACCTTTAGATGATTGCAAATAGTAGGGAAATTGATGTGTTAAAAATGCAATATTTTCGAATGATCAAATTCCCCCAAACTTATTTTTGGTCGTCTCGAGCAAACTTGTTTTATTAGAAAGAGAAGGAGAAAATAAAGAAAGAGAAAAACCAGCTAGCACACTTTCGTAGGCAACACGATTGCACTGAGCATGTGCAACAAGCCTTTAAACCTCTAGGAGTCCCTAGTAGGAGGAGTGTTGTCTCCTGAGGGTTTTCAGCGGATTGCACTCACAAAATCCAATAATAAAAGGAAGACCGTGAAAGTTACATATAAAGATAAGAATAGTAAAAGAAAGACTTTGAAAATTAGAGTTTCCAACTACACTAGCTTTTCGGTTGTCATGAGCCCTATCTTAATAATCATGAAAAGATGTTAGAAATCACATCATCCCTCAATAAAACATCGTCTTTATTCTTCATTCCTACCTTTCTTCCATACATCGATCATATACCCCTACGTGTGTGTAAGAGACATCCCTACACTCGGAGAATTCAATTCAAGCTATCATACTCTTGTCCATCTGCCTCAGTACGTTTTAATTTGATGAATATATGGATTTGCTCACACATTTTTCATGCGACCGTTAATACTTCTTGAGGTACTAACCGACCGATTACTTATGTGCTTGCTTATTAGGTGTATTAGTATTTTCCTCGTCTTGCACCACCTAAGGCTTAGCAGTGACTCCCAGACCAGTTGGTCTAAGGCACTAGGTGATGAAGCACCCTCGCTATATTTTTTTATTGCTGCCTTGGCGATAAAAAAACCAGTATTCATTTTTTTTCTTCACCATTTTATATTTTATTCATTTTTTATTTCCTTCATACTTTGGCTTTTAGATAAGAGCATTTCAAGGTATCCTCTACTATTCCGAGTTTCAAGACGTGTGTAAGTGCGTATAGTAGGGTATCAATATTCAAATGTTTGGTTTTCAGAACAGAAACTATTTTTCAGACTTATTTTTATCCTCAGATTAGTGACTTCCTTCATCTTACTAACCCTTGGGACAACGGCTCATAACTACTTATTACTAGTTCGTTTAAGAAAACTTTTAATTTTCTTGGTTTTCTTAAATTTTTCCAATCTTTTGGATGTAATTTTTCACTATCTAATCTTTTATTATCTTATTTATGTACAAAAAATTATTTATTTTTTGAAAATTTTTAAATTTTTATAGGTTTTAGAAAATGTTTTGTGCTTATGCAAAGTATAATGCAGATGCTGCGTAGATAAGCACAAAGCTCCCCCAAACTTGTTTTCAACAGTGTCCTCACTGTTGCTATCCGTTAAATCTCAAAAACCTGTAAGCCTGAAAGGAAATTTATTAATGGGGGCAATAAATATGATCGTGAAAATCTTCCCCCAAACTTATTTTTGGCTCATCATTTTTGAGTAAAAATTTTCTTTTCAGGAGCCAGATTATCCCCCCCAAACTTGAGTTAAACAATGTTAATCTTTTGAAAATCACAAGAGGGGGTCAAGGTTATTGGTCGATGCCAAGCTTTGCAAAGACCGAAGATCAACACCAACCATTCGAAATTTTTATCAATGCAGTGCATCGGTTGGTGGAAGAAGAAGTGAGGAAAAGGTAAGTGGTGGAATAGAATGTGTTTGCGTCTCATTTTGGAGAGATGACTCATTGATTGTGATGGATTACTCGCATCCTTTTTTCAGTCCAGAAGAAGGGGTGGAGGTTCAATTTCTTTGTATTGAGGTGGTTTCATCTCAACACCCGTGTTTTCTAAAACTGCGAGTTCATCAGCGAAAATTTCCTCAAAACTTTCATCGATACCCCGGAGAATGATGTCATCACAAAGCGCGGGGTGATCTTCAGACTCTAAAAACGGTTCATAATCAGTGTTGGATGTTGACTCGGACAACTCGGTGGGAGAGTCCGTATGTGAATGATACATAGTTGGGTCAAACAACAACATATGAAAAGATTCAAGATCAATATCATGAGGATCGTTAAATTCGCTGCTGTCGACATCCATTAATTCGACAGAACAGATCTGAGCAGTAGGTTCGGAGGGTACACTTCCCAACTTGTAAATGTTCAGCTCAATTGACATATTCCCGAAGGATAGGGTCATAGAGCCGTTACGACAGTTGATTATAGCATTGGAAGTGGCCAAAAAGGGGCGACCAAGAATCACCGGAATTTGATTCCGTGGGTTCGCTACAGGCTATGTATCAAGTACAATAAAGTCCATAGGGAATACAAATTCCCCGATTTTTATTAACACATCTTTTAGTTCACCCCTAGGTTTGGTGACTGATCTGTCAGCCATCTGGAGAGTGCAGTGGGCTGGTTTCAACTCTCCGATCCTTAACTGCTCATAAACCGAGAAAGGAAGCAGGTTAACACTTGCGCCAAGGTCAAGTAGAGCACGGTTGATGTGTTTATCCCCAATAGAAATGGAAATAGTAGGATAGCCGGGATCTTTACATTTCCTAGGTAATTGTTGGGAAAAAGCTGTGTCTACAGTCTTTGACATGAATACCTTCTTGGGCACTTGAGTCTTTCTCTTCCTAGTGTACAAGTCTTTGAGAATTTTCGCATATGCTGGGACTTGTTGGATAGCATCTAGGAGAGGGATGTTGATGTTAACCTATTTCAAGATTTCAGTGATCTTCTCCATTTGCTGACTTGGTGTGTTTCCCCTTAACCGATTCGGGTAAGGATCTTGAGCAATAAGGTCGGGATCCAACATTGGAGAAGATCGTGTGGGTAGGAACGATCTAAGAATAGGAGTGGGGATCGTTTTCGGTGGACTAGAAGAGGTGGGCTGAGGTGTCGAGCCTTGGGGAAAACGGAGAATAGGCTCGGAAGAATATGGTGGGGTAGACGAACTGGGGTCAGAATTAGAAGAAGAAGTGGAAGTAAAAGTCTCAGCCGGGGTATCATCGATTAATTCTTCATTTTTATCAATCTCCTCACCAACATGATTGTCAAGCACTCTTCCAGATCTCAACATGGTGATAGCATTCACATGATGTGAATAGCCAGGATTGGGTAAAGGTTGAGCTGGAAGTTTCCCTTTTTCTCTCGCACTCAATTCGGCTTTTAATCTTGCAATTTCTGCTTCCATCGATTTAACACTCTCAGCTTGAGAGGTGGAGTTTTTCTTTATATCATCGATGGAAGTCTTTATTTCAGCCGACACTTGCATGAGATTTGTCAGAAGTAAGTTCATGAATGAAGAGGATTCATCAGTACCGGTCAACTGTAAAGGATTATTTGGTGCAGGTGTGTTGACCGGATTTTGAAAGTTTTGTAATTGGTAGGGGTGTTGACTCAATTGAAGTGGTTGCTGTTGTGGTGGAAGAGCCCTTTGGAAATTGTTTTGGTTTGGAACCGTGTTTTGATTTTGTGATTGGTTCCAAGCAATGTTAGGGTGATTCCTCCAACCCTGATTATATGTGTAAGAATACGGGTCATTCCGAGGTCTTTGTTGGAAAGCAGAGTTGATATGCTCATGACCTTGAAACGGAGAATTCAATGGACATTCTTCCGTGAGGTGAGAAGGATCAGAACAGCATCCACAGACAGTTTTAGAGAGTGACATCTGATTTAGGGCGGCAGCTAAAAATTTGTTTTCCATAGTCTCGTGTTTCTTTTGCATTACTGAAATTTCAGCTCTAACTCTTATGGAAACATCAGATTGGTTATTGCCCCCCTTGACAATTGACTTACACCCTCCCACTGTAAAGATTTTTCAGCGAAATCTTCTAAGAATTTCCAAGTTTCGCCATCATCTTTAGTCATGAAGGTGCCTTGACACATGGATTCAAGGGTCTGTTTTGTGGTAGGATTAATGCCCTCATATATGATTCTGTACAGATCCTATCTAGGGATTCCGTGATGCGGACATTGAACTAACAGATCCTTGAAGCGTTCAAAACACTTCGAGAATAGTTCATTTGGAAGCTGGGTAAATTGATTTATTTCGCTACGGACTCGAGCTGTTTTATGATTGGGGTAGAATTTCTTAAGGAATGCTTTTACGAATTCTTCCCAGTTTGAAATGGAATGTGCGGTTGTGTTATAAAGCCACTTCTCGGCTATATCGCATAAAGTAAATGGGAGAAGACGTAGACGCATAGCATCCACAGAAAGCTGTGAAGTACCCATCATTGCGCATACATTTTCAAATTTGGTAATAAAGACATATGCGTCTTCAGACTCGAGACCGTGATATTTCGGTAGAAGATTGATGTATTGGGGTTTTATTTCAAAATTGTCCCCGTTGGCTTGTGGAATGGTGAGACAGGTAGAAAGAGGACCTCGCATATGATAGCATCTCTCTTGGAGAGAGATGCGGGGTGGATTCTGCGCACTTGCGGACGGTGGCAGAGTAGTGGTAAAGAAGTTTGATGGAGAACTGTCCATCGAAGTGGGTGTGGTGGTGGGTAAAGAAGAAGTAGACGTAGAAATACCGACTTCGGAGTCGATCGGGGGAACGCGGACAAGAAGGGCACTAGAATCCCGTGTCCAGCCGAGCATGCACTAAAGGGTTTAGCACAAGTGGCAGCGTTAAGATAATTAAGGAAAATGTGAAGTGGTGTTTGTTTTGAAAAAGATACGTATTTTTGAAAAAAAAATGCAAATCACAAACAATGCACACACAACCCTAGATCTAATGGTCACCTAGGTCAATTCTCTAGACCGCTCCTAACTGCCAGAAGACAAGTCGCAAGATTAATCCTCTACTGCCTCTTTGTCCCTCCTGTGGCCAGGTAAGTGCCAGGTAAGTGAGAGGTTCTCCACTACGTAAGTAGTGGGCTTAATTAAGTAACCACTTGCCTTAGACACACTTGCCTTAGACACCACAAAAGAAACACGGATAAGCAATAGATTACCTACGACCTTCTCCTATCCTAAGTGCGTGCGACGGTCCTTAGAGTCATGTCTAGATATTTTTTAGTTAATGAGGGTAATGCGGATGCAGTTTTGTGATTTTTGGGGCTTAGAAAGGGTAATGAACTCCCTACCTAATCTGAATTTGGTCTTTGCCCTTTAATTTCCGTATTAAAAATGCAAACAACCAAGATCAAACAAGCACAATTTTTATTTTTCCGGGGCTGCGAATTTTTGCAAAGAATCCTGCAGAAATTGGTTAATGGAGTAGATCGAGGAGGAGATAAGAAAGTCAGAAATATACCAAAAAAATTTAGAACAGTGAACCCCTAGCAAGGTCGCGGTTCCGCCGCAATATGTGCTATGTGGCCGCGGATGCGCGGTGTGGTAGCTTGATCACTGCACGAAATTTCTTGAGGCTGCTACTGTTCACTTACTGCACTCTCTGGAATATTCTGAAAATTTTTCCTCTCGCTCCACAGATTCCAGATTTCCTCCCAACAAATCACAACGAATCGTTTAGTGTTTGTGCGAATTTTGATCTAAAAATTCTGATGGATTAATAAATCTTTCAACTCAAATTTAAAAAAACGAACAAATTAGCACACTGTCCCCGGCAACGACGCCATTTGATTGAATGAACTCTTTGTGTGTCGTGTTTTGAAAATGTGTAAAGATCACAACCAAAGAAATTTATAAACCGCAATCAATAACGGTGTCAATTGTAGGTTCGTTAGCGAGTGCGGATCGCCCACAGGGAAAGTGAGATTTGATCGTATTTGTTTTACTTGAGTCGAAAATTAAAGAAGAAAAGAAAAGAGAACTCGATTCAAGATTTATAAAAGTGAATTTCAAGAATTATCAAAATCTAGATCTAATATCAAGAATACTCAAAATCAAGAATCAAGAATCGATGATATCCAAATCAAATTAGTAATCAAGATTTGTAATGAGGCTCGTAGGAATTGATCGAATCGATAGTGAGGATGAAGACTTGTGATTACGTATTCTTATCCATTGATGATTTGATGCTAGATCGATGACGATCAACAAGAATTAGGGATCTCTTGCGGAAACTAAGGTTTTATCGTCTATCCCTTGTCCTTTCGTTGATTATCATTCAAATTCTAGCCTCTAGGAAATTCAAGCATCGATCGTTGATCACTAATTAAGAGCGAAAACGTTCAAGAAAGCATCTCGCTCGAAACTAGGTTCTCGATGATTCAATTTACTAGAGTTTACAAAACTCATAGGACTTAAGAATCGTTCAAGAATTTAATTATCGCCAACTATCAATTTTCTCGATTTCTCCACGAGCAGAGTTTTTACTCAAGCATCATAACAAAGAAGACAATCAAGAATTGAGATCTCGTCATAATGCTCAAATCTAAAGAAAAGCAAGATTAAGAAATTTCACCTTTTATTATCCAACAATTTCGTTACAATTCGCTCAAGAACTACAAGAATTGAAGAAAGAACTCGATCGTCGAATTAGCTTCGCATCGTCTCCGTGAGTCGCGGATCGTCTTGGATCACTTGCTCTGTTGAAGATCGGCGTCTCTTCTAAAATGTTGAAGGCTTCTTGCTTGATTTGTACTCGGAGATCTTGAATTTGGCTTTTGTGATTGGATTAGGGTTTGGGTGCACAAGTTGTGTTGCTCAACTTGTGGGTGAATTGGTGTGGAATGATCAACAACCTTTGAGAAGAAGCCCTTGGGTCCTTTTTATAGCCTTCATTAGCTTCCCCTAGAAGCTTGATTAAGATTAGCTTATTTTAGAACCTAGGTTTAGTTTAGCTTCACTTGCAAGCTTGGTAGTTAGGTAGAAACTTCTAGAGTTAGTTATGTGGCTTTCTTGAGAAGCTTGAAGGTGTTTAGCTCGTACAAAATGCTTTGCTGTTCGGACATAAGATTCTGGAGATCTCTGGAATTTGCAGTGGATTGAATGAGTTTGGAACTTGAATGGAGAAGCCTGAAATATCAAACTGCCGACAACCCTTCCTCGTGGCCGCGGATCCGCCGCACAAAGGCCACTCCGGCCGCGGATCCGCGGCCCATTGAAGGCCTTGGAGCATGAAACTTCTGTGGTATTCTTGTGCTGACTTTGTGGCACTTTTCTGATGTGTGGAATCTCATATTTCTTTCTATATCACTGCCAGATCACAAGTCTTGGACTTGGCGTATTTTTATCAGCACTTTTTAACAGTTTCGGCTCTTTTCCTAGAATTTCCTGCACACATTCTCGAGACAAGTGTTGCGCTATACAAAAGATCATGCGTGCAATGATAAACACTCAATTTCCCTCAAAATGCCGGTTATAATGTATAACACAAGTTATTTAGTATTTTACAGTCAAATTGCTAATATGTGCTATATTCATACCGAACACCTTTAGATGATTGCAAATAGTAGGGAAATTGATGTGTTAAAAATGCAATATTTTCGACTGATCAAAGCCCTAAGGGTCTCATAAAGGTATTTCTCCCTACGAGTCGAGAGGATCTCATAGGTGTATGTTCTCCTTAGAAGTCATGAGGATTTCTAAGTGGTGTTTTCTCTTATAAGTCGTAAGGATCTCATAAGAGTGTTTTCTCCTTATAAGTCGAGAGGACCTATAAGTGTTATTCACCATATGGGGACATTTCTTGCCATTTGTAGAACTTGGCAAAGAAATATTTATTCGTGCCCCTGGATTGTATACAAGGGTCAATATAGACCACCTGTAGGGCAATTTGAGAGATATGACGGCTTAAGAACAGGTCTAGATCCCTGTAACTTAAGGCTTTTGAATCCTATGAGCCGTGAGGGTCTCACAGGGAGGATTCTTCTCACGAGTCATGAGGATCTCGTAAGTGTATTTATTTTAACGAGGTTGCGCCCTTCTGGGTTTTCACAAGCTCGTCGGCAGTCCTGCTGTTTTTACTCACGGCGCCCTTTCGGGTTTTCATCCGTGCTCATCTTGCTTTTGGACGTACCAATTTTTTAACGAGATTGCTCCCTTCCGGATTTTCATAAGCTCGCTGGCAGTCTTGCTGTTTTTACTCACAGCGTCCTGTTCAGTCGAAAATATTGCATTCTCAACACGACAATTTCCTTAATCTTTCTAATCATCTAAAGGTGTTTGGTATAAATATAACACATATTTGCAGTTTCTATGGAAAAGATCATTTAACATGTGCTATACTTTATAACCGGCATTATGTAGGGAAATTGTGTGCTTATTACTTCACGCATAATATTTTGTATCTCTCACATTCTTTACTGAGATCTTGTGCCAGATTATTCAGGTCTAAATAACTGGAATCAGAAAACTGCCGATATAATACAGGAAACCAAAGAATCAAATACCGGCAACAACCAAGCAAACATTAGAAGATTCCAGATATCAAAAGAATACCTCAAGTCCAACTCTAGAACACCCCATAAAAACCATACAGTGATCTCACTACTCGGCCGCGGATCCGCGGTCGAGTTGGCCGAGTTGCCGTGGATCCGCGGCCGAGTCAAGGGCTTGGCGGGTCGGGAAATCTCCAGAAGTTTCTTCTCAACTTCTTAGCTTACTGAGGACGCCTCCTTGTAACAACCTTATTCTAAAATGCTCATTGTAACAATCTTATTCTAGAAGGCTCCTTGTAACAACCTAGCTTATGAGGAAAGCTTGATTTGTGATCTATAAAGGGGATCTAGGGCTAAGGTAAAAGGTGGTTGATGGTGGTAAAATTCTAGCACAAAAACTAAATTCAAATCCAATTTCAAATCAAGATCAAGAATCATTGAGAGTTCATCAAGCAACGACATTCGAAGATTCTTTATCGCAACGCCGATCGTCATCAAGAGCAAGAGATCCGCGACCGATCCACGTCTCATGGCGATCGAGCCACGCAAAGATCGACGACAAATCACCTCTTCAAAGGAGTGATCGAAAGCTTAGTCTTGTACCTCGAATTGAGGAATTATGAAATTTGAAGAAGATTTAATAAAGGTGATCATTACCCTTAGTCTTGCTTTCTTTAGATTCTTGCATTATGAAATTTATAATTCTTGATTCTATTATTTTCATAATGTGTGAGTAAATCTCCGCTTGTTTAGGATTCGAAGGAAATCGGTAGTTCAAATGATGATGAAATCCAAAACTAAATATTAAGTTTTATGAGAATTATGAACTTTAGCAAAAAGAATCGTCAATGACCAAATTTGTAGCGAGATCACAATTCTTGATAATTTCGTTACAATTTGGGAATTAAATGATTGATAATTCTCTTTGCTAAAGGCTAGATTTGAATGATGATCAATGAAAAGACAAGGGATAATGAAGGAGAAACCCTAGTTTCTTCAATAGATCCCTAATCTTCATTCATCGCCATTGTTCTAGCTATAATTCATCAATAGATAAGATTAGTAATTTTTAGTATTCATCATTGCTACGAATTCATATCGATTCCTACAAGCTTCTCTACATTTTCTTGATAACTAAACTTGAATTTAGACAATTTCTTGATTATGAAATCTTAAACTCTTTCTTGATTTTCTTGAAATGACAACTCAATTAAATCTTGAAATCTCATTTTCTTGAATTTTCTTTTCTTTACTATTTTCTTTCGACTCACCTAAAGCAAGATTGAATAAATACTTGCATCTTAGTGGACGATCCGTTCTCATTAACGAAACTACATCGACAACGTTATTGATTGCGGTTATAAATTCTTTGGTTGTGATAACACTTTTCTTTTCATTCAAATCAATCACAAGAAGAAATAAGGTCAATCAAATAGCGTCGTTGTCGGGGATTCGTGCATAATTTGTCCGTTCTTGCTATTTGAGTTGAAATATTATTATTCCATCAAAATTTGAATCAAAATCGCATCGTGTGCTTAACGATTAGTGTTTGAATTTTTTGCGAGGGAATCCGGCATCACTGTAGAAGGGAGATCATAATTCAGTGACTTTCTGAGGATTCCATAGGAGCAAAGGAAACTACAGTAAAAATTACATCACCTATCTCTTCCATTGCACCGCGGTTCCGCTGCGGTTTGGTTGTTTTTGCGGCGGTTCCGCTACCGTTTAGGTGATTTAGTGCCTAAAAATTCTGTGGTATATTCTCTACTCTCTTCTCTCTCCTCTGATCTTGTCCAATAACAAATTTTCTATAGGATTCTTTGCAAAAATTCGCCGCTTAAAAAAAATTTCTTATTGCGTGTTTTGATATTGATTGTTTTTGCATATTTTAATACGGAAATTAAGGGGCAAAGACCAAATTCAGATTAGGTGGGGATTTCATTACCCTTCCTAAGCCCCGCAAATCACAAAACTAGCATCCGCATCACTCTTCATTAAGTAAAAAATATCTAGACAAGACTCTAAGGACCGTCGTGCTCAATTAGGACAGAGGAAGGTCGTAGGTAATCTATTGCTTATCCACATTTCTTTTGTGGTGTCTAAGGCAAGTGTGTTTAAGGCAAGTGGTTACTTAATTAGGTCCGCTACTTACGCAGCAGATACCTCCCACTTACCTGGCACTTACTTGGCCACAGGAGGGATAAAGAGATAGTAGAGGATTTATCCTGCGATTTGTTTTCTGGAAGTCTAGGAGCGGTCTAATGACTTGACCTAGGTAACCGTAGATCTAGGGTTGATTGTGCATTTTTTTTGTGATTTTTCAAAATCCGTCTCTTTCAAAACAAACCATAAAACAAACCATAAAACAAACCACTTTCTCTAATTATCATATACGCTGCCACTTGTGCTAAAACCGTTTAGTGCATGCTCGGTTGGACACGGGATTCTAGTGCCCGTCTTGTCTGCGTTCCGTCTATCGACTCCGAAGTCGGTACTTCTTCGTTTTCTTTTTCCTCACCACTCACCACATTGACCTAGATGGACAGTTATCCATCGAATTTTAATAACACCACTCTGCCACCGCCCGCAGGTGCGCAGAATCTACCGCGTATGTCTCTCCAAGAGAGATGTTATCCTTCATGTGGTCCCCTTCCTACTTGTCTTTCTATTCCACCAGCCAATGGGGATAATTTTGAAATCAAATCTCAATTCATCAAACTGTTGCCAAAATTTCATGGGCTTGAATCCGAAGACGCATACGTTTTTATAAACAAATTTGAAAATGTATGTGCTATGATGGGCACTTCACAACTTTCTGTGGATGCTATGCGTTTACGTCTTCTCCCTTTTACTTTGTGCGATTTAGCCGAGAAGTGGCTTTATAACACAACCGCACATTCTATTTCAAAATGGGATGAATTCGTTATAGTATTCCTTAAGAAATTTTATCCCAATCATAAGACCGCCCGCGTTCGAAGCGGGATCTACCAATTTACCCAACTTCCCAATGAACCATTTTGGAAATGCTTTGAACGATTTAAGGAACTGCTTATCCAATGTCCTCATCACGGAATCGGTGGATGGGATCTTTGCCACATTATATATGAGGGCATTACTCATTCGACAAAGCAGATGCTTGAAATCATGTGTCAAGGCAAGTTCCTGTCTAAAGACGATGGTGAAGCTTGAAAATTCTTGGAAGATTTTGCTGAAAACACTATGCAATGGGAAAGCGTTAGACCACCATCGTCTGGGGAAGGTAACCATCAGCTCGATGTTTCCATCGCATTGAAAGCCAACATGGCTGTAATACAAAGGAAACTCGATGCTATAGAAAACAAATTCTCTTCAGCCTCCCTAAATCAATTCACGTTCCCCAAAATCGTGTGTGGATGCTGTTCCGATCCATCACATTTGACGGAAGAATGTCTTTTGAATTCTCCGTTTTAAGGTCAAGAACACACTAATGCTGCTTTTCAGCAACGACCTAGAAATGATCCTTATTCTTCCACTTATAATCAAGGTTGGAGGAATCGTCCTAATTTTGCTGGGAACCAACACCAAAATCAAAACCAGTTCCAAAACAATTATCAAAGACTTCCTCCACAACAACAGCAACCACCATAACTGAGTCAACACCCCTTTCAACCGCAACCTTTACAAAACCCGGCCAACAACTTTGATCCTTCTTCTGCCGGTACCGATAATCCCTCTGCACTCGACATGTTCATTAAACATTCCATGCAAATGAATGATATTTTAACGTCTTCTATCCAAACGTTACTTCAAAACACTGTCTCCCACGGTGAGAGTATTAAATCGATAGAAGCACAAATTGCACAGTTGAATACCGCAATGAGTGCTAGAGAGAAAGGGGAACTTCCATCTTAACCCTTACCGAATCCAGGGTACTCACAGTATAATATTAATGCACTTACCACGTTGAGATCTGGAAGAGTGCTGAATAACCAAGTCGGTGAACATGTTGATACTGATATTGATATTGAGGAATCAATAAATGATACCCTGGCTTCTTCTTCTTCTTATCCTATTCCGTCTAGTTTACCTTCTTCTTCCGAGCCTATTCTCTGTTTTCACCAAGGCTCGAACCCTCCGCCCACCTTCTCGAGTCAACCAAAGACAATCCCCACTCTAATTCTGGGATCGATTCCACCCCACAAACTTCTCCACAAATGTTGGACCCCAACACTTATTGATAAAACTCTATTTCCAAACAGATTGAGGGCCAACAAACCTAATGTACAAATGGAGAAGATTGTGGACATGTTTAAGCAAGTCAACATAAATATCCCTCTCCTAGATGCTATACAACAAGTTCCAGCTTATGCGAAAATCCTTAAGAACTTGTGCACTAGGAAGAGGAAGACTCAAGTGCCGAAAAAGATATTCATGTCGAGTAATGTAAGCACAGCATTTACACAGCAATTACCCAAGAAACGTAAGGACCCTGGCTGTCCTACAATCTCTATTTCTATTGGGGGTAAAAATATCAATCGTGCTTTACTCGATTTAAGCGCTAGTGTTAACTTACTTCCATATTCTGTGTATGAGCAATTAGGTATCAGAGAATTAAAACCATCGCAATGTACTTTACAGATGGCAGATCGATCTATCACCAAACCAAGGGGTATGTTAGAGGATGTGTTAATAAAAGTCGGGGAGTTTATCTTCCCTGTGGACTTTATTGTTCTATATACACAACCTGTAGCAAATCCACGGAACCAAATTCTGGTGATTCTCGGTCGATCCTTTTTGGCTACTTCCAATGCTGTAATCAACTGTCGAAACGGCTCTATGAACCTATCTTTCGGGAATAGGTCAATTGAGCTTAACATTTACAAGTTGGGAAGTCAACCCTTCGAACCTCATGCTCGAGTATGTTTTGTCGAATTAATGGATGTCGACAGCAGCGAATTAGAACAGCTTTACGATACAGATCAAGACTCCCTTAGTATGTTGTTGTTTGACCCAACGATGTTATATACACATACGGACCCTTCTTTCGAGTTGTCTGGATCAACATCTAACACTTATTATGAACCTTTTATAGAGTCTGAGTATCATCCCGTTCTTTATTCTTCGGAATATCGATGAAAGCTTCGCTGATGGACTCGCATTCTTAGCTGACATAGATTTTACGATTAATCAACCTCCACCTAAAGAAGTTGAACCACCATCCCTTCTTCTTGATAATCATGAGAATGCGAGTAATCTATCATCACAATTATTGTATCGTCTCTCCAGATTGAGACGCGAACCCTTTCCATACAACCACTTATGTTTTCCCCACTTTTTCCTGGCTCTATACAACATGTTCTTCCACCAACCGGTGCACTATACTGATAAAATCTTTGGATGGTTGGTGTTGACTTTCGGTCTTTGAAAAACTTGGCATTGACCAATAACTTTACCCCCCTCTTATGATTTTATAAGATTAACATTGTTTAACTCAAGTTTAGGGGGGGGTATATTGTTGGCTCTTGAAAATAAAAGTTGTCCTCAAAATTGTGAGCCAAAAATAAATTTGGGGGAGAATTTTCACGTTCACTTATTCTTGTCCCCGTTAATAACTTTTCCTCCCAAGCCTACAGGTTTTTAAGATTTAACAGATGACAACAGTGAGGACACTGTTGTAAACAAGTTTGGGGGAGGTTTGTGCTTATTTACGCAGCACTTTGCATCATACTTTGCATAAGCATAAAACATATAATAAAAAAAATATGTACATAAATAAGATAATAAAAGATTAGAAAGTGAAAAATTACATTTAAAAGATTGGAAAAATTTAAGAAAACCAAGAAAATTAGAAATTTTCTTAAATGAAACTAGTAATAAGTAGTTATGAGCCGTTGTCCCAAGGGTTAGTAAGATGAAGGAAGTCACTAATCCGAGGATAAAAATAAGTCTAAAAAATAGTTCCTATTCTAGAAGTGTCACGCCCCGCTTCCCAGTGTATGGCGAAGTGGACGCGACAAGGCCCGCTACGTATATACTCAGAAGTACATACGCTAAGCGTAACTAAGCAATATAAAGTAAATCACAAGAGATAAATGATATAGGAATAACAGCAACTTTTATTAATAACATTCTTTGTACAATGCATGAAAAGAAAATACAACTGAAATGAAAAGCAATGCCTAAACAATGGCATAACAGAAAATGAAAATACTGGAAAGAACAAGGTACAATATTCAGAGCTCGGGATCTTCGTGGAACTGCTCCAAATCTTCACCGGTGGGCTCGATCTCAGCTTGGTCCAACGCACCTGACGACATTCAAAGAAGAAAGAAATAGAATGTCGTCAGCGAACAGGTCGCTCGGTAAATCCCAAAGATAAGGAGGAAATAGACAGAGAGTAAGAGAGAGAGAGTAGCTTTTAATGTTGTATTGTATTGTCATATTATAGTAATATGGTGTTAACGCTGTTGTGTAGCTTGGTACAGAAGGATGCTAGTGTATACGAGAGGGGTCTCAGTATGCTAGAGACCAGGGCAAATGGAAGTACAAGGCCCCGTTATACAACCCGGAACAACGGCAATTGGATTCAGGTTAGGTGTCTTAATCTTACCATCTCGTGCCACTTTTAACACCTTCCGTACCAATCTACCCCTTAAACCCCGTAGTGTTTTAACAGTATTGTAGTATTGGAATATGTAAATTGAGTGACTGACCAAAACCATGATATCAGTAAGCATTGTTGTAACTGTATAATCAGGTAAATGGAATATCAGGATAATGGATGAATATCCATGGTTTGATTCAGTCACAAGGAATATATTGTTAACTGGATTCAGGGTTTCATGTATTCAAATTGGGTTGGAGTATAAAAGAATATAGGTTGACTTGAATCATATTCGAGTCAGGAATAGTCAGACTCTAACCCGAGTCAGACTAAAAGAAAGATAATTTGAAGTCCAATATTAGTTAGGGGCCTTTTTGAAATTTGTAAAATTTGAGGGGGTTTTCTGTAAAAAGTACTTTTGTATAGTTTTCAAAATACACCTCAAGTATTTAATAATCGTCTTTATTGTTATAATGAATGTGTATTTTATTTGTGTTATTCTAGTGAATATATCCTAATAAAAATATTAATTGTTTTATTTGAAATTCATGGTATTTTAACGTAACTTTTAATCTTTTAATTTTAGGAAAAAGTGGAAACTTTAGATTATGATAAAATAGGTGTTTAAATGTTAATTATATATATATTAACACATGAATAATTTTATATAAATATTTTATTTAGAGAAAGTCTCATTTTCCTTAAATATCGTATTTTAAACCTTTCGAGACCGAATGCTCCTTACGGAGGTCTGAATCTCGCACTACTAGCCTGCGGGTGCACGATGAACCGTACTATCCCTAACAGGTTCCCCAAAAATGGGTTTTAGTGGCACTTTGCTTAGGTTTTATAAACACTTCTCATTTAGGAAAACGGTTTTATAAATATAAGGTATTTATTTGCAAAAGAGTTTAGTTTTCCGTATTTTAGTTGTTAGGGTTTCCTAAGCCAACTAGCCTACTTCTAAGGTCTAAACGATGAGTCATTAGAAACCTCAAATCGCCTCTTCACCGTCAATTGCGGCCAGGTAAGTGCCAGGTAAGTGGGAAGGAACCACAGTCGTGGGCCTAATTAAAAACCACTAGCCTTAGACACACTTGCCTAGGCACCACAAGACAGTTTAGATAAACGATCGATGTCCATGACCAATCGTGCTTTCATTTTATTAAAAGATTTTATTTAGAAATGTTTACAACTTAAAGCTTTAAATAAAGATTATAAAGATTAGGGTATTTTAGTGAAAAGTCCTGTAATTTCGTATTCTGTGATTTGATATTTATCAATTAGGGTTATATTGAGTGTGTGTAGAGGTAGGTCATTACCTCGTGACTTATTTTAAGTTTTAATGAAGTTTTAGAGGTTAAATATGATATATTAAACTTGAAGGTATTAAAGCGCAAGAATACGGTATTTGAAAACGTTATCATTTCATGTGTGAAAATTCATTCAAATTGATTTCTACAAGTTTAGTGATCAAGATAAACATATTTAGGAGTGAGGGATTTAATTAGAACAAGAAAAATAAACTTTGTGGTATTTTTATGAAAAGAATACGGTTTTACAAGAAAGCAATCATTTCATGTGAGAAACTTTATTTAAATTGGTTTCTAGGTGATTAATAGTCAACATGAATATAGGTAGGTGTTATGTATTAGATGATAAGTGGAAATTTATAGAAAAACCGAATCGGAAATCGGTTTGTCCGATTTCCGTCGGGTTCCAAAAAGTCGTATTTTTACATTAAGGAAAAGAGAGATAGAAGAGATGGGACTTACGGGTTTGGACAAGCTAAGGGGGCTAAAGAAGGTGGTGATTGTCGATGCGTCGAAAACGTCGCGAAGGTTCTGATCCGATCGCCGGAATCCGTCGTCGGTTTCGGCAGCGCTTCGCTTCTCACTCTTTGCACTGAGTTCTCGAGAATTTGGGAGAGTGGACTTAGAGTGGTGAGGTGAAATGGTAGAGGGTAGGGGTCTTTATATAGGGCTAGGCTAGGGTTAGGGTTTTAATTAAAAATATATATATAAATCATTAAAAATCATTAAACCTAGGAGTAAAAGGGATTTATTGGCCAAATTAAAACCGATCCAGGTATAATAAGTGTGCAAGAGGGTTGACCAAGTCAAGAGCGAACTTTTCTCAGTTGGTGACTCGGCCGTCCGGCCAAGTCCGGCCGCATCGGCCGGACCGAGTCGGCCGGATCGGCCGGACCGAGTCGGCCGATCGGCCGGCCGCCGGCGCCGAGTCGGGCCGAGTCAGGCTTCCAGTGGCCGGGGATTTTCTGGGGGTACAATTTGGTATATTTACTTTTTGTTGTCCAGTACATATTTTGGGAGTTATGGCATTTTTACCGTTGACTTCCAAAAAAAAAAATAAAACAAAATAAATACAAAAATAATGTGGGGCATGAGATTTGAACTCCGGTGGCTTGGTTCAGTAGTGCAAGGTATTACCAATGAGCTACAAGCTCCTTCTTGTAATTATTATGGTTTTTAATTACTTAAACTGATAGCAGCAAGAATAAATACTCCTAGTATTCATTAAATTTAAAGTAATTTCTTGTACACTAAAAATGGAGTTATTTCATTCTTGTAGCTTGTAATTAAAAACAAAAATAATTACCTAAATCTTGTGCTCAGGCTAAAATACCCCTTTGTGGATTTTAAAAAATATTTTGAAAAAAAAATTTGTATAGGAAAAAGTGTATAAGAAAATTAGGGTTGTTACAAGAAGCCAAACATCTGAACGTTGATACCCTACTATACGCACTTACACACGTCTTGAAACTTGGGATAGTAGAGGATACCTTGAAATGCTCTTGTCTAAAAGCCAAAGTACGAACAAAATAATAAATGAAGCATAAAAGTATAAAATGGTGAAGAAAAATGAACACTGATTTTGTAATCACCAAGGCAGCATAAAAAAAATATAGTGAGGGTGCTTCATCACCTAGTGCCTTAGACCAACTGGTTGGGGAGAAACTGCTAAGCCTTAGGTGTTGCAAGACGAGAAAATTGCTAATTACGCTTAATATGTAAGCACATTGAGTAGTCGGTCGGTTAGTACCTCAAGAAGTATTAACGGTTGCATGAAGAATGTGTGAGCAATTCCATCTAAAATATTCACCGACTAAAAAGTACTGAGATAGATGGACAAAAGTATGATAGCTTGAATTGAATTCTCCGAGTGTAGGAATGTCTTTTACACACACGTAGAGGTATATGATCGGTGTTTGGAAGAAAGGTAGGGATGAGGAATAAAAGCGATGTTTTATTGAGGGATGATGTGTTTTCTAACATCTTTTCATGACTATTAAGATAGGGCTCATGACAACCGAAAAGCTAGTGTAGTTGGAAACTCTGATTTTCAAACTCTTTCTTTTATAATTCCTATCTTTATATGTAACTTTCACAGTCTTCTTTTTATTATAGGATTTTGTGGGTGCAATCCGCTGAAAACCCTCAGGAGACAACACTCCTCCTACTAGGGACATCTATAGATTTTAAGGCTTGTTGCACGTGCTCAGTGCAATCGTGTTGCCTACGAAAGTGTGCTAATTAGTTTTTTCTTTTTCTTTCTCTTCTTCTTTTCTCCTTCATCTGAATAAAAGAAGTTTGCTCGAGACGATCAAAATCAAGTTTGGGGGAATTTGTTCAGTCGAAAATATTGCATTCTCAACACGACAATTTCCTTAATCTTTCTAATCATCTAAAGGTGTTCGGTATAAATATAACACATATTTGCAGTTTGTATGGAAAAGATCATTTAGCATGTGTTATACTTTATAACCGGCGTTATGGAGGGAAATTGTGTGTTTATTACTCCACGCATAATATTTTGTGTCTCTCACATTCTTTACTGAGATCTTGTGCCAGATTATTCAGGTCAAAATAACTGGAATCAGAAAACTGCCGATATAATACAGGAAACCAAAGAATCAAATACCGGCAGCAACCAAGCAAACATTAGAAGATTCCAGACATCAAAAGAACACCTCAAGTCCAACTCCAGAACACCCCAGAAAAACCATACAGTGATCTCACTACTTGGCCGCGGATCCGTGGCCGAGTTGGCCGAGTTGCCGCGGATCCGCGGCCGAGTCAAGGTCTTGGAAGGTTGGGAAATTTTCACAAGTTTCTTCTCAACTTCTTAGCTTGCTAAAGAAGCCTCCTTGTAACAATCTTATTCTGGAAGGCTCCTTGTAACATCCTTATTCCAGAAGGCTTCTTGTAACAATCTTATTCTAGAAGGCTCCTTGTAACAACCTACCTTATTCTAGAAGGCTCCTTATAACAACCTAGCTTATGAGGGAAGCTTGATTTAAGATCTATAAAAGGGGATCTAGGGCTAAGGTAAAAGGTGGTTGATGGTGGTAAAATTCTAGCACAAAAACTAAATTCAAATCCAATTTCAAATCAAGATCAAGAATCATTGAGAGTTCATCAAGCAACGATATTCGAAGATCCTTTATCGCAACGCCGATCGTCATCAAGAGCAAGAGATCCGCGACCGATCCACGTCTCACGGCGATTGAGCCACGCAAAGATCGACGATAAATCACCTCTTCAAAGGAGTGATCGAGAGCTTAGTCTTGTACCTCGAATTGAGGAATTGTGTAAATTTGAAGAAGATTTAATAAAGGTGATCATTACTCTTAGTCTTGCTTTCTTTAGATTCTTGCATTATGAAATTTCTAATTCTTGATTCTATTATTTTCATAATGTGTGAGTAAATCTCCTCTTGTTTAGGATTCGAAGGAAATCGGTAGTTCAAATGATGATGAAATCCTAAACTAAATCTTAAGTCTTATGAGAATTATGAACTTTAGCAAAAAGAATCGTCAATGACCAAATTTGTAGCGAGATCACAATTCTTGATAATTTCGTTACAATTTAGGAATTAAATGATTGATGATTCTCTTTGCTAAAGGCTAGATTTGAATGATGATCAATGAAAAGACAAGGGATAGTGAAGGAGAAACCCTAGTTTCTTCAATAGATCCCTAATCTTCATTCATCGCTATCGTTCTAGCTATAATTCATCAATAGATAAGATTAGTTATTTTTAGTATTCATCATTGCTACGAATTCCTATCGATTCCTACTAGCTTCTCTATATTTTCTTGATAACTAAACTTGAATTTGGACAATTTCTTGATTATGAAATCTTAAACTCTTTCTTGATTTTCTTGAAATGACAACTCAATTAAATCTTGAAATCTCATTTTCTTGAATTTTCTTTTCTTTACTATTTTCTTTCGACTCACCTAAAGCAAGATCGAATAAATACTTCCATCTCAGTGGACGATCCGTTCTCATTAACGAAACTACATCGACACCGTTATTGATTGCGGTTATAAATTTTTTGGTTGTGATAAAACTTTTCTTTTCATTCGAATCAATCACAAGAAGAAATAAGATCAATCACGCCCTTTCGGATTTTCATCCGTGCCCAATTTTCTTGTGGACATACCGTTTTTTTCTTTTTAAGCTGGCCATTCCACTAGATTATAGGACCTGTTTGTAGGCCCTTTAATATCCTTCCTGTCTTTTGAGAAGAAAGGACCATTCTACATAAATATTCTTCCGACAGTGAGGAATATGCCCCCTGTGTATATCTCGGGGGGAACAAGTACCCACGCCGTCACTATTTTGGCGACAGGTTGCTTCAGAGCCGCTTATTTTTGTTGAGCGTAGGCGACAAATGCCATCTTGCCTCCGCTTTTTTACTCGTCATCATCGGATGAGAAAGAGTCTTGACTCATTTGATCCAATCGAGCCATTTTATCTATGAATTCTTGGAAGGTCGTCGGCTTGAAGAGGGCCATATACGAGGAAGCCTTTGAATTTGGGTCAAGGGTGGTTATGAGCATTCCCATGGTTGCAACTTCATCGATGCGTTGCTTGTATTTGACCAGAGATTTCGCCATCGGGTAACATATTGAACCCGAGTCTCATTCGGTCTAATCCTTTCGTTGACCAGCGTCGTCACGGTAGTATGTTCGTTCTCATTAGAGAATTCCTACCAGAAGAGCATATCCATTTCGTTGAAGCACTTCACAAAATCATTTGAGAGTTCCGTATACCATTCGAAAGCGATGCCTGCCAGACCGCTGACGAACTGTTGGAGGAGTAGTATGTCATTTCCTACGGAATTGCTGCACATGGATTTAAATCATGCAATGTGCTGGCGAGGATTCCAAGTTCCTTTATACATGTGGAACATTGGAAGTGTGTACTCTGGCGGGTACTGTATTTGATCGTACCATGTCGGATACGGTCGACCAGTCTTGATTGATCTATTTGTGGCTTCACTGGTGTAGTGAGCTTTGATTTGCTGAGCGATATATGTGTCCAGCTTTTCTTTAGGAATCATTTCCTCCTCAGCTGTTGATGAGGTTTGCAGAGGACTTGAAATGTCACTTTTGTCTTTAAGACCGAATACTGGCGGTTCATCTGCCAGTGGTTCTGATTGAACCATCATTCCAGCCCTATTCTGAATTAGAAAGGCCATCTGGTTCACTTGAGTGGAAATTTCTGCCGCTTCTGCATCTCTCTTTTTCAGAGCGTGATTTAGGAAATCAATATCCAACTCGTGCTCTGTTCTTTCCGAGCGCGTCTTGGGGATTTGCCTTATACGATGGATTAGCGAGTGATGCCACCTGAGCAAGCATCTTCTGCAGCTTTTCACGTTGCAGTTGAACTTTTGTCAGGGACTGAGTTTGAGGTTGGTGACAAGTAGAAGCTCAAACTTCGTCTTTGGAATTCACCACGTAGACTATGTGAACTACCATGCCCCCAGGCTTGGGGTGTTTGGAGTTTTGGCCTTTGGAGTTTGCTTCAGGCACATAAGATTTATTGGGCCTCTCTTTTTTGTGAAAAGCCGCTTTGGTTTTGGGAGGAACCACTGTATCAGGATCCGTCTTGGGCTGAGTCCCCTTCACCTGCTTCCACACCTTATATATAGTTGAGGAAAGTTGTCTCAGGGAGAGAACTGGTTTCTTCTCTCATGGGATCTCCATGGGCTGCGGAGATTTCTTCAATATTGCGGTAGGAGAATTTTGTCTGACCCTTCACAACAGTTTGAAGCTATTCCCAGTTGGAACAACATTCACCATTGGGTTTGAAACAAGACCATACGGAGAACTGCCTCCACCTCATTTTGTATGATGCCGATATCGACGTCGATCGTTTCTTACGGCCGGGATTTGATTAGCTTTAGGATTTTGCCGAGCCTGCCCCCTGTTTCCTTTGAGAGCTTGAATACTCTGCCCCCTGCGTTGACCTTGGTCCTTGGCAGGTGCCGGTTGTTTGAGGACTGATTCTGTTGGCAAAGCTGTAGCTTGGGGAACCAGCCTGTGGAAGACAGACTTCCTCTGGGCTTCCTCCATCGGCGTTGAGGCACCGAGGGTGGGAGGTGGGAGTATCGACCCAAAAAGAAGCCCGTTGAATTCTTGAAGAGCCAGATTGCAGAGATTTGAGGCTGCAAGTGGCCAATATTTGACTCCACCGGATGTGACAGAGCCTGCGTTGCTAGGGTAGGATCAAATGCCATTCTTCACCGAGACGGAGCAACGCCGGCTTCAGTATCCCATCATCCAAGGTCAACCACAAACATATATACCACGATTATCTGATCGCGGAAAAACACGACACACGAAGTGTGGAGTAGAAAAAGGAAAAGGTCCCACCGTGCGTGCCAGAATCTGTTTACCATCGAAAGACGCGGGAAGACAAACGTCTTGCCTGAATTCGGGGGCAGATGCTATTTGGATTTATCCGTCCATTTCTCTGAAAATTCCAAGTTGATTTATGGCACCGTGTGTCGGAGGTTTAGACGGATGCGGCCATTGTAGCAGACTTCGTCAGATTCCCCCTCGTTGTGAGGGGTTTTTGATTGTGGAGACGCTCTTCCCTGCAGGTGCAAGCCCCTGCAGTTAATTACGTTACCGCTTCGCGGTAACCACTTTCTCTTTCTCCAGATGTTCACTTCGTGTCGTGTGTATTTGTTTTATTTTTGGTTGCCCGTGGATTGTATACGAAGACTAATTTATGTTGTCGCCCGTAGGGCGTGGATTAGTCCAAATCCGTATTTTCTTAGATTTGAGTTTGGTTGATTTAAGGATCGTTAATCTCGTTTGAGATTAAGATCAACTTAAATGTTTGTTAAGGATACGTTAGTCTAAATTTAGACTAAGATCTACTTAATAAGGTTTTAGGATCATTTAAATCCAACGAAAGAGCATTTGGGCTCTATCGTTTTAGTTTAGGGACATTACGGTCCATTGGGTTTTAGGACATCATAGTCTATGTTTAAGGACATCATAGTCCATAGAGTTTAGTTTAGGGACGTTGCGGTCCATGGAGTTTAAGGATATCATAGTCTATGGAGTTTAGTTTAGGGACGTTGCGGTCTATAGAGTTTAGTTTAGGGACGTTGCGGTCCATTATTAGTTTAAAGACGTTGCGGTCCATAGAGTTTTGGCTCATCGGTTTGGTGGTGCGCCAAGAGTTATTGGTTATTGGGACCCTCCACCTCTCTAAAGATGTTGAAGAATTACAACGACATGTATCAGAGGTGTAGAGAGATGTACCCTTGAACCAAATTCCAGATTGAGGGAAGATGTGGGATGAACGTCATTTTAGATGCCATTTGTTAGGAGAACATTAGTCATCTTTAAGACTAGGATTTGTTTGGGGAGACCTGAGCATGGGGGCTTGGTTGATTGGTGACCAAAAATGTCTTGGCCTCGGGAGACTTGGCTAATTTGGGTTAAGGTTGATTTCCCCTAGTTACCCCACAGTGCTAAGCACTGAATCAGTGTTAAACACTGGAATTTGGAGGCGCTCACATGTGAAAACGTGAGGGGCCTCAAAGTGGGCGCTGTTCTTTGAGTTTATTCCCTCCTTTATATATAAAAGTACTAAGCACTTGGCTCACGTGTGAGCACGTGAGGCGCCCGAGATGGGAACTGTCCTCTGGATTTTATTCCTCTTTCAGTTATAAGTGCTAAGCACTTGGTTCATCAAACGGTCACGTGCGGACACGTGAGGTGCCTTCAAAATGTGAGCGTTGTCTTTGGAATTCCCCCTTTTTTAAAAATAAGTTTTAAACAACTATTTGGGGGTCACGTGGGAACACGCGAGGCGCCCTAAAATTGAAACTCCCTTGGGTTTATTCCTCTTTATTCTTTTGAAAGTGCTAAGCACTTTTAGGGGGGTCACCTGAGAGCACGTGATATGCCATTATCATGAAGGGTGCTAATCTTTCTACGAGCATGGATGTCTTGAGTTTTGAGACTTTCAAGTCCATTTTTTTATAAGAATTAAATTTTTATATAGGGTTAAACCCTAGTTTTATCAGAGGATTTAAATTTCTATATGCCTTTTGGGAGAATTAAATTCTCTGAACTTAGATCTTCCCCTAAGTTTTGGATCTGCATGGCAAAATCTCCCCGATGAGAATTAAATTCTCAACTTGTGGGGAGATCTGCTTCTGCAGATCTTTTACCCGAGGAAGAACTAAGTTCTTTTGGAAGAGTTAAACTCTTGTGGAGGCGAAGAAGAAGTAAGATGTTCTCTGTGTTTTGTTCTTTCTTACCTAGGGATTCTTCTTTTCTTTTGAAAAGATCTTCTCTCTAGAGAATTAAACTCTCTTTTTTTTTTTATCTTATCAGGGGTTTTTTCTCCTCTGTTTTCTTCTTTTTTAACTTGAAGTTTATGGAGGGGGGGGTTCTTCTATACAAGACTTGAAGTGTTGGGTCCTTTATATAGGGGATGTTGATTTGTTGATTCGGTTAAGGATATCTCTCATTGAGAGATTTTTTTAATTGATTTGGGAAATTTATCCACCGTTGGATCTTTGATCCAAGAACTTCTGTTTTACAGAAGACATTTTTCTTATTTTTAATAAGATTGGGAAATTACTTTCTCATACAGAGCTTATTCTGTATCTTGGTGATTTTTAATCACCATTGGATTTTTGATCCAACGGTGCTATGATTTACAGAGCACAATCTTTCTTGTTTAGAAAGATTTGAGGAGTATTTCCTCAATCAAAATTTAATTCTGTATCTTGGTGATTTTAAATCACCATTGGATCTTTGATCCAACGGTGCTCTGATTTACCGAGCACAATCTTTCTTGTTTAGAAAGATTGGGGAAAATATTTCAAAATAGGGTTCTGATCTCTTTTATATAGAATTTAATTCTATTGGGTCAGAAGATATTAGGAATCCTCACGTGTAGCACGTGACCCAGTAGCACTAGGCCGGTTTGCCTATATGCAGCAGTCCCAGAGAAGAGCATCACGTGTTGGCACGTGATGCGCCTTCTGGTTTACTATTTGTTTTATAAAGGCGCCTATATACTTCGTATATAGGTGGTCACGTGTGGCACATGAGGCCCAACTTCAGGCCCATTTGTTAAGTGTAATTCTTATAATTTTGGCTCCAAGGCACATCACGTGTGGGCACGTGATGCTCTCTTTAGGGGATTTTCCCATTACTTTTTTATTTATTATTTATTTTTCCAAAGGGAACACCTGTACTCATCGCGGCTAGCTACTAGGGACACCGTCTTGATTGCGGTTATTTTACAAAACACTTTTTCATAGATCAATCAGAGGGTTCGAGCAATATCAACCGTCGTACGACACTTCAGCTCAGAGGGGTCCTCCTCCGGTATCCCAGCAGCGGTTATTCGATCAGAGGCACACTGGTATGGGTCGAAATCAGGGGCGGGCTTTCACCTTGTCCGCCGAGGAGGTAGAGACTTCTGGAGAAGTAGTTACTGGTACCCTCCTTGTTTATTCTGTACCAGCTAGAATTCTTTTTGATTCAGGTGCTTCGCATTGCTTTATTTCTATGCGGTTTGTTGACACACACTCTATACCTCATGAGCCGTTGATCAAAGGTTGGGAGATACATACAAGTAATGGAATTATTGTGTCCAACCAAGAGGTTTGTGGCATGGAATTTTATGCAAACTTCCTTTTGATTGGGACTGGTAGCTACAACGCCATTCTTGGAATGGATTGGTTGAGCACGTTTCATGCAGTTATCAACTGCCGTGCTAGGAGTGTGACTTTTCACATTCTTAATCATCCGGAGTCCGTGTTCGTGGGCGGCAGCGAGTTTTTAGAAACAGCTATGTTCCGAGCAAAGCCGAAGACCTTGATCGCTATGGAGATAGCCGAGAAGCCAGCATCGGAGGTAGTTCGAGAGTTTCTTTATGTGTTCCTTGAAGATCTACCTGGTTTACCCCCGCCTCACATATTGGTCTTCTCGCTTGACTTGATACCAGGGACGGCACCAGTTTCCAAGGCTCCATACAGAATGGCACCGGTTGAGTTGGCATAATTAAAGAAGCAAATAGAAGATCTTCTGGATAAGGGATTTATCCGTCCAAGTGCTTCCCCGTAGGATGCTCCTGTGTTACTGTTTAAGAAGAATGGCGGTTCCTTGCGCATGTGCATTGACTACCGGGAGTTGAACGGGATGACCGTGAAGACCAAGTATCCCATCCCCCACATTGACGACTTGTTTGACTAGCTTGGTGGTGCTCGGGTATTTTCTAAGCTAGATCTTCGGTCAGGGTATCACCAAATCACGGTTAAGGCAGAGAATGTATGCAAGACGGCTTTCCGAACCCGATATGGCCACTATAAGTTTCTTATGAAGCCGTTCGGAGTTACCAATGCACCGGCCATATTTATGGACTTGATGAACATGGTTTTATCCAAGTACTTAGATCGGTTCGTTGTCGTATTCATCGACGACATTCTCGTCTATTCGAGAAGTCGAGAGGAGCACACCGAGCACCTACGAATTGTATTGCGGGTTCTATGCGAGGAGAAGCTCTATGCTAAGCTAAGCAAGTGCGAGTTTTGGTTCGACAATGTGCAATTTCTGGGGCATGTCGTTTTGAGTGACGACATTTCAGTGGATCCGACGAAAATCGAATCTATCAAAGACTGTCCGACACCGAAATCAGTTGCTGAGATAAGAAGCTTCTTGGAATTGGATGGGTATTATCGACGGTTTGTCTAAGATTTTGCCAGAGTAGCGGAACCCTTGACAAACCTCACACGGAAGGAGGTGCCGTACATTTGGTTGGAGGTGTGCACCTAAGCGTTCGAGCTGTTGAAACTGAAGTTGACCTCGACCCCAATCCTGACTATGCCAGATAGCTCGGGTGGCTTGGTTGTTCATCGTGATGCGTCAGAAAAAGGTTTGGGTTGTGTATTAATGCATCACGGTCGAGTGGTGGCTTATATCTCTCGTCAGCTGAAAACTCATGAGAAGAACTACCCCACACATGACCTGGAGTTAGTGGTCGTTGTGTTCGCTTTAAAGATTTGGAGGCATTACTTTCTAGGCGAAAGAGTGGAGGTGTACACGGATCACAAAACTTTGAAATACGTGTTCACCTAGAAGGAGCTGAATATGAGATAACGTAGATGGTTGGAGTTGATGGCAGACTACGATATTGATCTGCAATATCATCCGGGGAAGGTGAACGTCATTCTTGACGCTCTCAGTCGAAGGCTGTCAACTGCGTTGCTGACTTGTCAGAAAAGGATTCTCGATGACCTTCAGAGACTCGAGTTGGAGGTAGTTACTCCGGGTGTGCCCGGACAGCTCTGGCAGTTGCAAGTTTAATCATCGCTTATAGATCGCATTAAAGCTGCACAGGCTGGAGACTCTCAGTTACAGAAGTTCAGAGGGTTAGTTGAGACTGGTTTGAGAACGAATTTGCAGATTCACGAAGATGGCTCTCTAAGATTTGGCAGTCGGCTGTGTGTTCCAAAGGGGGTATTCATGGTGAGGTTCTAGCCGAGGCACACAGTTCAACTTACTCGGTGCACCCAGGTGGCACCAAGCTGTACAGAGACCTGAGGCAGCACTTCTGGTGGAACGGGATTGTTTCCCCAATATATTTAACATAATAAAAGAGCAAAGCTCTGTCGAATTTAATGAGACAGCACCTCATGTAATCTCCATGAGGGCGCCAGTGCCAGAGCCAAACTTATAGGATTAAATCCTATGGTGACACCTCACGTGCTACTCACGTGGGCGCCAATGTGCAAAGCATAGAAGAGTTCAACTCTTAGATGGCGCCGCACGTGCTCTTCAAGTGGACGCCAATATGCAAAGCACAAAAGAATATATTAAATAAGAGTTAAACTCTTAGATGGTGCCGCACGTGCTCCTCACGCGGGCGCCAGTGTGCAAAGCACAGGAATACCCATCTTAAGAATTAAATTCTTAAGCACCGCCCAGGTAGAATTAAATTCTACAATACTCTCTATTAAATAGAGCCGTTGGATCAACGTTAAATCATCAAAATACAGAATTAAATTCTGATGGGAGAAAACATTTCCTAAATCTTTCTGAAATAAGAAAGGTACCATCAGTTGGATCAAAAATCCAATTGTAGAATAAAATTCTATTCTGGAATATATTCCCTCAATTTTTCTAATAAGAAAGATTGCTTTCTGTAAAATAGAGAATTGTTGGATTAAAAATCCAATGGTGATTAAAAATCACCGTTTTACAGAATAAATTCTGTATAGGGAAAATAATTCCCCAATCTCGTTAAAAACCAAAAATCATATTCTGTAAAAACAGAAGACCTTGGATCTAAGATCCAATGGTGGGTAAAATTCCCCAAATCAATTTTGAGACCAATTTAATCAATTGGAATCTCTCAATGAGATATTTTCTCGAAACTAATCAATAATTTGCCTCCACTATATAAAGGCCCCGAGACTGCAAGTCTCACGGGGAGGAAGACGAGGATAGAGAGAGCCAGAACAACACAGAGAGACGGAGAGAGGAAAATAGAAAGATAGAGAATTCAATTCTCAAAGAAGAAAAGCTCCATTTTCGAAACTCTAGGTAAAGAAAATGTCATGCCCTGCTTCCCGGTGTACGGGGAAGAAGACGTGGCGAGGCCCGCGACGTTTTTACTCAGAAGTAAACACGTTAAACGTAAATAAGCAATACAATAGTAAAGCACAAGAATGACATGAGATGTAATGAAACAACAACTTTTTATTGATAAACATTCTTTACATACAACTGAAAAGTAAATACAATGCTGGAAAGCGATGCTTAAACAATGGCATATGAACTGAAAGTAAAATAAGTATAAGTATAATCTAAAACTCTGGCTCCTCAGCAAACTGCTCCAAATCTTCCTGGCTGGGCTCGATCTCCTGAGAGTCGGGTCCTCTTGACAACATTCCAAAGAAAAAGAAACAGGAATGTCGTCAGTGAACAATCGTTCGGTAAGTCCCAAAGTAGAGATAGATCAAGTAAAAGGAATAGGTCTGGTAATATATTTGTTTTTTTTATACTAACGTAGTTGTTTGTAGCTTGGTACAAAATGCATCAGTGTGTATAAGAGGAGTCCAACTTGCTCCATGGACTAAGGCATATAAAGTACAAGGCCCCGTTAAACCCATGGGACAACGACACGGATATTCAGGTTAGGTGTATTATAGTGACCGTCTCATTCCACTTTTATTACATTCCGTATCAATCTACCCCGTTAAACCCCGTATTGCATATTGTATTGATTGTAATGAGTTGTAGTATAAGACTTGCCGAAACCATGGTATAAGTTGTTCATGTAAACGGTTCAGATGTAAACGGATAGTCATGTAGTCAAGTTCAAGATATAGCCATAGATTGGTCAAGTCAAGTCATTGTAACGTTTTGAAAATCGTTTAGGTGAAATTTCGGAGAATCGGTAAAATAACGGGTGTTTTCTGTAAAAATTAAGATATAATTATCTTTCATCATAAAATCAAATATACCTATTCTAGCTATGTAATTACTAGTATTTGGTGTTTATTGAGTCACTTGTAAAATTTCTAGTTGACTGAATTTTTTCCCGAAATTAATTATTTTAATATTATTTTAAGCCGTCACTAATACATTTAATTTGTGATAATTACAGATTAGAATGGATTAATACAAGTTTTATGCATCATGACACATTAAACTAGAATGTAACATATTGTTTTTAAAATAAAAAGAAATTGTCAAACGGTTTTAGAAAATATGATAGAAAAAGGCTTAAATAGTGAAATTAATGTAAATAGAAATTGGGGTATAGTATTTATCATTTTCCCCCACCCCACACACACCCCCACACTCACACACCCCTACTTGCCATCTTGGCCAAGCCATATGCAGCGGCCCCTCCCCACTCTCCCCTCCAATTAAAGAAATTCAAATGAAAGGAAAATGAAAAGAAATGAAACCAATAAAGAAATGAGTGTGTTGACTTGAGGTATGGCTCCTTAGACCTTACCAACACCCTCACCTCACTCTCTCTCTTCCATTCCCTCATCAAGGCCGACCCCAATTCAGCAGCAGCCCCCCCATTTTCACCTCTCATTTCTCTTCAAAAAATCCATCAAATTGCTTCAAAAATCAACACAAAAACCTCACAAAATCAAAATCCAAGATCTACCCATTTTTCCTTAGCCTATTTAGTATGGATCTTGGAGAAAAGTTAGCATTTTGGAGGCTAGGTTTTCATGTTTGATCTCTTGATTGCGAGGTATAAATCCTAACTTTATTGTTCAATTGTTGGTTTAATTCCTTAATCTAGCTTTTAGGTGCTTAAATATGGTTTATTTGCAAGTTTGGAAATCTAAAGAGAAGGAGTTTGAATTAAAAGATAGGGATTGAATTCAAATAGGGTTGTTGTCACTTGTTTAATATTACAAGGTGTAGTTAACATGTTATGACATGTACAAATCTAAACTAGTTGCTATATTACAAATTGCCACTTTTAAATTGTCCAATTTAAGCTATTTTGCTTACTAGGTTTTTAGCTATTACATAATTAGATGAAAATAAAATCTAGTTAGGGTTTATATTACATCATTAAGGATGCAATGTATGGTTTAACATCTTAAAATATGCAAAACCTAGTTTAGTTGTTAAATTGTAAATTGTTATAATTAATTTGCCCAAATTGTAAAATATTGCAAAACTAGAATTTTAGAATTCATATAAAGAGTGAGATTAAAATGTAATGAATATGTGTGTGACTTAGTTAAGATGTTTAATGAGTATTATGGCCATTAGAATTGTTAAAATATTTAGATTGGTTAAAACATCACGTTTTGAACTGAAATGGGAATTTGTGCCAACTAGGTTTTTGGGAAATAAAACGATTTGATTAATTTTAATGTTTTGACGATTTAAACCCTATTTCATATATAATTAGTGAGTTTTGAAATCACGATTGGTACGTTTGGGTTTTTCTCGATCAATCGGCGTTTGTACGCCGATGTCGAGGGTTATTTGGTTCTTTTGCTTGAGTGAACCATTGGTTTTGACCTATGTGAGATTCGTGTGTCGTTTTGTTCATGAGTTGGATGTTAATGCGATACGATGTGTTATGATGTGTAGGTACCCTCATGAGGACTTCGAGACGACAATAAAGCGCGTGGCGACATCGGCATCGGCAAGCGAAGATCAAGTGAGTAGATATATATCTACCGGGGAAGTTGGGTGGATGGCGTATAGCACCCCTGCAGTTCGTAGTGTTATATACGAATACGTATACATACATACATACATATATAATTATGTTTTTATGAGATTAGATGATTATCTAGGTAGACGTTAGGAGTTAGTGGATAAAATTTAGTGTAATTGGATGATAGTGTCGATAGTCAGTTTTAGTCGCGAACCCTAGATTAATGATTTGCATACACGCACAAAGACACTTGCATACATTTTATTACTTGTGCGTATATAGGGATATGTATGTATATATAAATACACATAGGTATGGGACTATATATACATGGATGATGAGGATAATACATGATATTTGGAGATGAGTCGATGAGATTGGGCATGATGCCATGAGATCGGTGATGTGACATGGTTCGTATTTGAGATATGACATGATATTATAGCGGATCTTTGGGGCGATGTGTTTTCATATATATATATATAGATGGTATCAGTATGTACTAGACGTTAGATCAGTATCCAGATCATGATATGATGATAAGGATACCGGTTGAATAATGAGATAAATGTGATATTGACCCGTACCCAGATTTGGGATGCCGTACGATGGATTTACCGTACGAGCTATATTGATGATAGATGCTCACTCTTGACTCGAGAATGTCATATTGTATAGTATATCGTATGGGATACTATTGAGGCGGGATCACCGACTACTATTTATGTATATATATATATATCGATTCAGACATTAGGTGGTTTTTCCTTACCTTTTCGATTAGCCTGTTAGTATTAGTCATGTAGTTACTTGTAGATGTTAGACTAGACTCGATACATACCTAATTCAAAATTAACGAATTGTGAGTATTTCAAAGACAGGACAGAGGATTCTACGGATATTTCAAAGGCCATATCTTTTCTTAAGACACCGTAGCCCTTATTTTCAAAACACCACGATTCGTGTTATTTCAAATGGCAAGCCTGTATTGACTTGTTTACATTAATGATTTTATTCGTGCATGTTACGTTATTATTCATGTTCCGTATATTATTGCTGCATTTACTATTCATTTGCCATTTATGCTGCTGTTCGGATTGCATTACATGCTTATATGTATTTTCACTAGTAATGATGAAACATGTTATTAGGACACCAGCACCATTACCAATGATGCGTATGCTCCACGTACACTCGCTTGACGGCTCACACACATCTTCATCGGTAATTGCTATGTCACGTACACTTTAGAGAATATTATTTCCTTGATATAGCTTGCTAGCGGATAGTTCCTAGATGTTATTGTTTCATATGCGAGTTCATTATTGCATTCATTACTTGATATTTCATGCATATTTATATATATTCATTGTCATAGTAATATTATAAGGGCCAGCCCAGATTTGCCAGAGCCCAGTATTCATTATTATTGATTATTCAGTTTTGGATTTTGGATTTCCATGAGATTTCTGGATTTAGAGAAACCGCAAGGATTTTATAAACTGATATTCATTTTAAAATGAAAGTTGCAGTTTTCTTATGATATGATTTGAGATATGTCCACCATGAATTTTCTCGGCTCTTGAGCGATATCATACACCCGATTCGAGGAGGAGGAGGAACCGTCTATGGGTGCATGGTGGACCCGGTGCAGTACCCCGGAATGAGAAGGTCGCAGATGATGGCGTTGAGCCTGTGACAGGGGAGCACTACTGACCGGTGATTTTATTGTGACTCGACGGATATCCGGATGATATCGATTGGAGTATGGGCCGGTCCGGATAGCCGGAGCCCTGGATTATGAGATTTGATGATATGGGCCAGTCCGGATAGCCGGAGCCCTAGATATTGAGATTCGAGGTTACAGGTCAGTCCGGATTGCCGAAGCTTGAGATATTGGGATTTATGTTTTGTGTCGATACTTGACACTAATTTCATGTTGATTTCATTGATGATACCTCGATTTATAAACATACAGAAATCTCACCAAATAAAGAAAACAGATTCACATTCATGATGCATTCTATTTCATTATATCGCTTTCATACCTCGTATTTATGATATATTGCTACCTGAGGCACAGACACGAGCACATGAGATTACACTTATGCATAGATGTTTACCCTTGACTTTATATCATGCTTCAGACTTTATCATATTGAGGATATATATTACTGATCGTATTGACCTAGGTTTGAGTCATACATACGATTTCTGCTCGGTGATGTTTTCTACTCACGAGTTGGCAACTCACCCCCGTTGTGCCACAGTTCTTGCAGGTTTGTCGTACAGGTTTCATTGCGACTTTCTGGCACGCTGCTTCCATTCCGGGTGATTGCTTTGGTAGGTGGGTCTACTCGCATCGTGGCCACCATTGTATCTTTTATTTATATTCAGTTGTAACTAGAAACTCCATCAACCAGACTTGTATATTTATTAGACTTAGAAGACCAGTTGTATATTATTTCGATCGTAGAGTCGCGCTTGTATTATTATGGGTTTTCTTGTTGTTTTGAGTTTCCTTTTGAGTTTTATCCTCGCCCTTCGGCGTTGTATATTATATTGCTTGCGTGGTTGTGACCGTCAATTAACGAAGAGCTAGCTTCCGCTTGGGGATGCCTTTATTCATTATATATGCTTATCAGGTTTTGTACCCGTTTGGGGTCAGTTTTTACAAAGGAGACTCTGCCGAAATTTTTGGAAAAGACTTGGTGTTTTAAAATGTTTACTACAACTTTCAAAGTGAATACATGCAAACATTAAAACAAGTTTTCCTTCTTTCAAATGGTTTAGATTTCTGGGATTTTTGGCTTACTTGAATTATATGGGGTCCTACAGACTTCATATGATTCAAGTGCCAGTCACGTGCTATTTCGGGTCGTGACAAAGTTGGTATCAGAGCTTTAGATTTAACCTTGGTTCGAGTCTTTGTTTGACTATGCGGAGTCTAGGGCGTTTGTATATATACGAAATCTAGGCTTGACCTTACGGAACTTAGACTTGGTCGAGGGGGTATTAGACCCGAACTTTCGTCGTATAGGTTGACCTTGGTTGATAGAGTAGATGACTTAAGTAGAGTGACGTACAGTGTGTATGTTCCGCGACATACTTACGATACGCTACTCCACTTAAGAAGCCTTAGGATGTACATTTCCTTGCACATTATTATATTCATTCATGATGTCACGCCCCGCTTCCCAGTGTACAGCGAAGGGGACACGACGAGGCCCACTACGTATATACTCAGAAGTACATACGCTAAGCGTATCTAAGTAATATAAAATAAATACACAAGAGACAAGAAATAAAAAGAACAGCAACTTTTATTTATTAACATTCTTTGTACAATGCATGAAAGGAAATACAACTGAAATAAAAAGATGCCTAAACAGTGGCATAACAGGAAATGAAAAGTACAGAGAGGAAAAGTGTACAATGAAACTAAAGTAGTGGATCTTCGGCAAACTGCTCCAAGTTTTCTGC
The DNA here is from genome assembly GCA_030015575.1 of Agapanthus africanus. Classification (NCBI taxonomy): domain Eukaryota; kingdom Viridiplantae; phylum Streptophyta; class Magnoliopsida; order Asparagales; family Amaryllidaceae; genus Agapanthus; species Agapanthus africanus. Next base: position 76,531,531 of record JASDDO010000028.1, read on the forward strand.
AGATGGCTCGATCTCTGCTGGGTCCGAATCACCTGACGACATTCAAAGAAGAAAGAAATAGAATGTCGTCAGCGAACATGTCGTTCGGTAAGTCCTAAAGATAAGGGAGAAATAGAATAGACAGAGAGTAAGAGGGATATAGAGAGTAGCTTTTACAGTTGTATTATATTGTTATATTGTTGTAGTATTGTGTTAACGCTGTTGTTTGTAGCTTGGTACAGAAGGATGCCAGTGTATACGAGAGGAGTCTCACTTGCCCCGGAGACTAAGGTATCAGGAACTCAAGGAACCATTTATGCCACGGTACAACAGCAATTGGATTCATGTTAGGTGTCTTAATCTTACCGTCTCGTGCCACTTTTAACACCTTCCGTACCAATCTACCCCTTAAACCCCGCGATGTCTTATTTGTATTGTTATCTTGTAAATTGTATTGATTGTAAGATTGATTGACTGACTGACCGAAACTATGATATCAGGAAACGGTTGTAATCGTAGAGTCATGTAAATGGAATACTGAGAATCATGTAAAAGGAATATATATCCATGGTTCGGTTCAGTCAAATTGTATAAATTGATAATTGTATTCATGGATTCATGTGTTCATGTTGAATTGTAATATTGGAGATTGTAGATAGTACTTGAATCATATTCAAGTCAGATTAATCAGACTCAAACCCGAGTCAGACAATCAGAAATGTGAATCGAGGTCTTATAATTGCTAGGGTCCTTAGGGTAATTTATAAAACTTGAGGGGGTTTTATGTAAAAATACTTTTATATACTTTTCAAGATACGCCTCAAGTATTTATTGTTCGTCTTTAGAGTTGTAATGAGGGTGGATTTTATGTTGTGACATTTCTAGTGAAAATGTCCTAGTTTTATAAATAAGGATATTTATCTGTAATATTGATTATTTGAAGTTCATGGTATTTTAGTGTAAAATTTATTCTTGTGATTTTTAGGAAAAGGTGGAAAATTTATATTATAATAAAATAGATATTTAAATGATAAATTTACATATGTTTATACAAAAATAATTTTAATAAATATTTTATATTCCAAAATCTCATTTTCTTAAGATGTCGTATTTTAAACCTTTCGAGACCGAATGCTCCTTGCGGAGGTCTGAATCTCGCACTACTAAGCACGAGGGTGCACGATAAACCGTACTATCCCTAACGGGTTCCCCAAAGGTGGGTTGTAGCGGCGCTTTGCAAAGATTGTAAAATACTAATCCTTTAGAAAACGGTTTTATAAAGTAAAAGGTATTTATTTGCAAAGTGTAATTTTCCGTATTTTAGATTCTAGGGTTTCCTAAGCCAACTAGCCTATTTCTAAATGGTATAAACGACAAGTCATTAGAAATCTCAAATCGTCTCTTCACCGCCAATTGTGGCCAGGTAAGTACAAGTGAGGAAGGAGGGATCTGCTCACGAATTATGAGACGGGCCTTTTAAAGTTACTTTTGCTCACTTGCCTAGCCTAGACACCACAAAGTCAGGTTTAGATAAATGATCGATGTCCACAACTTATCGTATTTCCTAATGAGAGGTATTTGTTTAAAAGCGTATCAAATCTAAAACTTTTAAGAATGGTTTTATTAAGAATATGGTATTTAAATGAAAGTTTTGTTTTATCGTATTCTAAGTTCTTGATGATTTTGTTTAGGTTTATATTTGCGTGTGTGTGGATGTAGGTCATTATCTCGTGCTCTACTTTAAATGTATAGCAAAGTTCAGGGGTTAAATGTGAAATCGAAACATGATGGTATTATAGTGAAAAATACGATAGATTGGAAATGTTATCATTTCATGTGAGAAAATTTGTTCAAATTATTCGTTGAATGTTTAATAGTCAACAATAAGATATTTAAACATGAATGAATTGGTGAGAAGTGAAATTTTATAGAAAACCGAATCGGAAATCGGATTTGTTCCGATTCCGTCGGGTTTTGTAACTTAGTATTTTAGAGAATGAGAAAGAGAGATAGAATGGGACTTACGGGTTTTGATTAAGCAAAGGAGTGAAGGAAGGACTAGAAGGGTTGCCGAGGCGTTGCTTTGTCGCCGGTTGTTCCTAAAAACGTCGCCAAGATTTCCGCCGGAATTTCGTCGGAGCTTCGCCGCGAACTTGTTTTCAAAGTACACAACTCTTAAGAAGATTTTGAGAGAGTGACCTTAGGGTTTTAGGATGAGAGGGTAGAGGGTAGGGGGTGTATTTATAGGGTAGGCTAGGGTAGGGTAGGTGAAAGGTTTAAAATAAAAATGTGATAAAATGTAATAAAAATGTATTAAAAGTGGAGTAATTGGGGGTTTTTAAAGATCTCTGGAAGTGGTCTGAGGTTGAAATTTTGCAGGTGCATAGGAAATATGAAAAGACACAACTTTCATGTCGGGGCCGTCGCCGGAATCGGCGAACTCGGGGGTCACTCGGCCGTGACTCGGTCGGAGCACTGAGTCGGCCGAGTCAAGGCCGAGTTGGCCGATTCCCGGCCGAGTCCGGCGGCCAGGATCCCCCCGACGGTTCATCTAACTCCTGGAAGTGTTACATCTTTGGGTGTAGTAGGGTTTTTGTGAGATATGCACGTGTAAACTCTTGGTATTCTAAAGGTTTTAAAAAAAATCAATATTAAAAATAATGCGGGGTATGGGATTTGAACTCTGGTGGCTTGGTTCAGCAGTGCAAGGAGTTACTAATGAGCTACAAGCTCCTTCTTGTAATTATGGTGTGAAATAATTACTTAAAGTGGTAACAACAACATTAAATACCCCAAGTATACTTTAATTTTAAAGCAATTTTATGTACACAAAAAATGGAGTTATTTAAAAACAAAATAATTACTTATATATTGTGCTCAGATTAAAATACTCTTTTATGGATTTTGAAAAAAAAGTTTGTATAGAAAAGTGTATAGAAAAATTAGGGTTGTTACACATGATCTATCCTCATCGATATTGGTTTATGGTTTTGCTGCCACGATTACTCGGGCAGAAAGAGCTACGGCTAGAGTTGCGTTAGCACGAGCTCGTCACGGACGAGGACTGACCAGAGCGTGATTCCAGGGACACACGATTGCATAGAAGTATCGGTTATTTATGTTTTCACGCCATGAGCATTTGATGGATCGCTTTTACGAGATTTCTCGGACGTGCAGATCAGCACCAGAGGATTGGGCTATTGCTAGAGGCCATCCAGAATGTGATGACCGTCAATGCACCGATTACTTGATGATTGAGACACGGTTTAGCGTGCGGACAAATGAGCCAGTTGTTGCTGTGAATGACGAGATATCGCCCCAGATGTTTGGAGCTATTGCCGCACGATTTGTACTTAGAGATATGATAGAAGATCGCTAGTCACCTAAGGAAGAATGACTAGGACATGTGATTCATTGCCTACCAGTCATCAGATTGATTGATTCCAGTTAGAGACGACTTCATGCTGATACGTTGAGAGTCGATATAGACGATCGAATGTCAGGAACCCATTTTCCAAGTTTAAAGTATTCAGAAAACAATGCAAGTAATTCTACGGACCCTCTAGAAGAATGAAACCCTAACTTGATATAATGACCATGAGAACGCTTCGAAACCTTAGGGTTTACAGCAGTTCAACGGTGCCATTAATAAAGCTTGGGTTTGCCCTTCTACGGTTGGTCCATACGTGCTGTGGCATATATTCGATACTATTAAACTGTACCCATGATATTGAGCTCTTGGGGGATTATGGAACCTTGACGAATCGATCGAAAAGTTCGACATCATTCGGATATCATGTGATGAGATACATTGCTTGGGAGACTCCAGATACGAGTATAGCCGTTGGAGCGCAGTCCATGCAGCCACGAAGAGACGAGTCCGAAGCAGTCGACATTAGAGAAAAGTGGAGTAAAAGGTTCATACGAGATCTTGATGAGGTGATGTTCTACTCCGCTGACATCAGAGATGTGATACGCATGCAGAGGCGTTGTATATGGATATATCTTCTAGAAGGAGTTGTGATGGGTATGCAGCCGTTCTGGAACAAGAAACATATTTAGCAAAAGGATGATAGCTTCCGGGCATTTCAGCAGAAACGAGATCGGGAGAGACCCGACAAGACCCTTCTGGAATACTATACGAGAAGATTTGGACCCAGGAGCGGTCATATGATGCACACCCAGTAGGCCAGAGTTCGACATCGTCGACGAGACATGTTATGAGTGACCATGACAGTTGGCCAGAGATCTTTAGAGGATGTGCTAGAGCGGGACTACTTCCATCATCTTTGATTTCGGTATTTTGGACGATTTATTTACATGATTGAGATTTTGTGCACCACGGTTGCACTTGACTTCGATTTGATATCATTCGATATGTTGATTTTGATTTCATACCTATGGTATGCACGTGATTTGACTTGTGCTTTCGGTATAGTTTTCATGCACTTTCAGTATTTGGATTCGATTTTTGTGCACGCTGATGCACATGGTTATGAGATTATATACCACGGTATACCTGATTTGGATTTGGATTGAAATGTGTTGTATACCGTCGATTTCGATTGTGATACTTGATATTTGTTTTCGTGCACCTTGTGCACTTGACTTGGATTCTTGCGCATACTTGGGCGTTTGATGCGATTTTGGTGCACGCCAGATGCACTAAATCGTGATTCTTCGTGCATATTAGATACACCTGATGTTGCTGTCAGACACACCTGTTGCCTTGGACAGGTGTTTCGTGCACAACCGTTGCACTTAGATTTTGTTTCTGTGCACATGTATGGCACATTCATGGATTTCAATTTCCGTGCGCACCAGACACACGTGGCATTCTTATATACAGTTTGGGATTGATTTCTTTTGGAGCAGTATATTTTTGATACTTGCTATTTGGTTAGTACTGAGTAGGACTAGTCAGAGGACAGTATCTGAGTATATTTTTCATGCATTGATATATATCAAAGGGATTTTTAAAAAGGAGCTATAGTCTCAGTATTTACCTACGTGTCCGGGATGACACGAAACATTTTATAAAGGGAACCTTTCTAAATTAATTTCAAAAACGGCAGGACGTGTATGTTAAACAAAGGATATATACATATAGTTATTTTCTTACAATAAACGCTACTTGTGCTGTGATATGCGCATCGCGCAGCAATTTGAAAAAGGTTTGGCATGCATTTCTTCAGTTGTTTTGACGAGTTTACGAGGATGCGTACTATGTACATGTCCTAGTTTTGATGTATATCATGTTGGTTTTCGTATTGGATTTTGACATTGGTGTCTTCACCATAACTCCGACGATTGTGGGATGCTTGACGGAATTTTGATTTTTAAGTTATACACTCTTTTTCATGCGCATGCATTGCGCTACGATATGTTTTATGTATTTATGATTTCGGAGCCCCGACGACTTGATCATTATACTGAAATGTTTTAGTATTTGGGGGAGTTTTAATTTAAATTCGGGGACCGAATTTCTTTAAGGGGGGAAGAATGTAACGTTTTGAAAATCGTTTAGGTGAAATTTCGGAGAATCGGTAAAATAACGGGTGTTTTCCGTAAAAATCAAGATATAATTATCTTTCATCATAAAATCAAATATACCTATTCTAGCTATGTAATTTCTAGTATTTGGTGTTTATTGAGTCACTTGTAAAATTTCTAGTTGACTGAAATTTTTTCCGAAATTAATTATTTTAATATTATTTTAAGCCGTCACTAATACATTTAATTTATGATAATTACATATTAGAATGGATTAATACAAGTTTTGTGCATCATGACACATTAAACTAGAATGTAACATATTGTTTTTAAAATAAAAAGAAATTGTCAAACGGTTTTAGAAAATATAGAAAAAGGCTTAAATAGTGAAATTAATGTAAATGGAAATTGGGGTATAGTATTTATCATTTTCCCTCACCCCCCACACACACCCACACTCACACAGCCCCACTTTCCATCTTCGCCGAGCCATATGCAGCAGCCCCTCCACACTCTCCCCTCCAATTAAAGAAATTCAAATGAAAAGAAATGAAACCAATAAAGAAATGGGTGTGTTGACTTGAGGTATGGCTCCTTAGACCTTACCAACACCCTCACCTCACTCTCTCTCTTCCATTCCCTCATCAAGGCCGACCCCAATTCAGCAGCCCCCCCATTTTCACCTCTCATTTCTCTTCAAAAAATCCATCAAATTGCTTCAAAAATCAACACAAAAACCTCACAAAATCAAAATCCAAGCTCTACCCATTTTTCCTTAGCCAATTTAGTATGGATCTTGGAGAAAAGTTAGCATTTTGGAGGCTAGGTTTTCATGTTTGATCTCTTGATTGTGAGGTATAAATCCTAACTTTATTGTTCAATTGTTGGTTTAATTCCTTAATCTAGCTTTTAAGTGCTTAAATATGGTTTATTTGCAAGTTTGGAAATCTAAAGAGGAGTTTGAATTAAAAGTTAGGGATTGAATTCAAATAGGGTTGTTGTCACTTGTTTAATATTACAAGGTGTAGTTTAACATGTTATGACATGTACAAATCTAAGCTAGTTGCTATATTATAAATTGCCACTTTTAAATTGTCCAATTTAAGCTATTTTGCTTACTAGGTTTTTAGTTATTGCATAATTAGATGAAATTAAAATCTAGTTAGGGTTTATATTACATCATTAAGGATGCAATGTATGGTTTAACATCTTAAAATATGCAAAACCTAGTTTAGTTGTTAAATTGTAAATTGTTACAATTAATTTGCCCAAATTGTAAAATATTGCAAAACTAGAATTTTAGAATTCATATAAAGAGTGAGATTAAAATGTAATGAATATGTGTGCGACTTAGTTAAGATGTTTAATGAGTATTATGGCCATTAGAATTGTTAAAATATTTAGATTGGTTAAAACATCAAGTTTTGAACTGAAATGGGAATTTGTGCTAACTAGGTTTTTGGGAAATAAAACGATTTGATTAATTTTAATGTTTTGACGATTTAAACCCTATTTCATATATAATTAGTGAGTTTTGAAACCACGATTGGTACGTTTGGGTTTTTCTCGATCAATCGGCGTTTGTACGCCGATGTCGAGGGTTATTTGGTTCTTTTGCTTGAGCGAACCATATGTTTTTACCTATGTGAGATTCGTGTGTCGTTTTGTTCATGAGTCGGATGTTAATACGATACGATGTGTTATGATGTGTAGGTACACTCACGAGAACTTCGAGACGACAAGAAAGCGCGTGGCGACATCGGCATCGGTAAGCGAAGATCAAGTGAGTAGATATATATCTTTGGGGGAAGTCGGGTGGATGGCGTATAGCACCCCCGCAGTTCGTAGTATTATATACGAATACGTATACATATATATATATATATGTAATTATGTTTTTATGAGACTAGATGATTATCTAGGTAGACGTTACAAGTTAGTGGATAAAATTTAGTGTAATTGGATGATAGTGTCGATAGTCAGTTTTAATCGCGAACCTTAGATTTTGGATACACTCACACAGACACTTGCATACATTTTATTACTTGTGCGTATATGGGGATATGTATGTATATATAAATACACATAGGTATGGGACTATGTATATATATATATATGTATACATATACATGGATGATGAGGATGGTACATGATATTTGGAGATGAGTCGATGAGTTTGGGCATGATGCCATGAGATCGGTGATGTGATATGGTTCGTATTTGAGATACGACATGATATTATAGCAGGTCTTTGGGGCGATGTGTTTTCATACACACGCATATATATATATATATATATATATATATAGATGGTATCAGTATGTACTAGAAGTTAGATCAGTACCCAGATCATGATATGATGATGAGGATACCAGTTGAATAATGAGATAAATGTGATATTGACCCATACCCAGATTTGGGATGTCGTACGATGGATTTACCGTACGAGCTATATTGATGATAGATTTGCACTCTTGACTCGAGAATGTCATATTGTATAGTGTATTGTATGTGATACTATTGAGGCGGGATCACTGACTATTATTTATGTATATATATATCGACTCAGATATTACGTGGTTTTTCCTTACCTTTTCGATTAGCCTGGTAGTATTAGTCATGTAAATACTTGTAGATGTTAGACTAGACTCGATACATACCTAATTCAAAATTAACGAATCGTGAGTATTTCAAAGACAGGACAAGTGATTCTACGGATATTTCAAAGGACGTATCTTTTCTGAAGACACCGTAGCCCTTATTTTCAAAACACCACGATTCGTGTTATTTCAAATGGCAAGACTGTATTGACTTGTTTACATTAATGATTTTATTCGTGCATGTTACGTTATTATTCATGTTCCACATATTATTGCTGCATTTACTATTCACTTGCCATTTATGCTGCTGTTCGCATTGCATTGCATGCTTATATGTATTTTCATTAGTAATAATGAAACATATTATTAGGACACCAGCACCATTACCGATGATGTGTATGCTCCACATACACTCGCTTGCCGGCTCACACACATCTTCATCGGTAATTGCTATGTCACGTACACTGTAGAGAATATTATTTCCTTGACATAGCTTGCTCGCGGATAGTTCCTAGATGTTATTGTTTTATATACCAGTTCATTATTGCATTAATTGCTTGATATTTCATGCATATTTATATATTCATTGTCATGTAATATTATAAGGGCCAGTCCAGATTTGCCGGAGCCCAGCATGCATTATTATTGATTATTCAGTTTTGGATTTCGGATGTCCATGAGATTTCTGGATTTAGAGAAACCGCAAGGATTTTATAAACTGATATTCATTTTAAAATGAAAGTTGCGGTTTTCTCATGATATGATTTGAGATATGTCCACCATGAGTTTTCTCGGCTCTTGAGCGATATCATACACCCGATTCGAGGAGGAGGAGGAACCGTCTGTGGGTGTATGGTGGACCCGGTGCGGTACCCTGGGGTGAGAATGTCGCAGATGATAGCGTTGAGCCTGTGACAGGGGAGCACTACTGACCGGTGATTTTATTGTGACTCGACGCATATCCGGAGGATACCGATCGGAGTATGGGCCAGTCCGGATAGCCGGAGCCTTGAATTATGAGATTTAATTATATGGGCTAGTCCGGATAGCCGGAGCCCTAGATATTGAGATTCGAGGTTACAGGTCAGTCCGGATTGCCGGAGCATGAGATATTGGGATTTATGTTTTGTGTCGATACTTGACACTGATTTCATGTTGATTTCATTGATGATACTTCGATTTATAAACATACAGAAATCTCACTAAATAAAGAAAACAGATTCATATTCATGATGCATTCTGTTTCATTATATCGCTTTCATACCTCATATTTATGATATATTGCTACCTGAGGCACATACACGAGCATATGGGATTACACTTATGCATAGATGTTTACCCTTGCCTTTATATCATGCTTCAGACTTTATCATATTGAGAATATATATTACTGATCGTATTGACCTAGGTTTGATTCATACATACGATTTCTGCTCGGTGATGTTTTTTACTCACGAGTTGGCAACTCACCTCCGTTGTGCCATAGTTCTTGCAAGTTTGCCGTATATGTTTCATTGCGGCTTTCTGGCATACTGCTTCCATTCTGGGTGATTGCTTTGGTAGGTGGGTCCACTCGCATCGTGGCCACCATTGTACCTTTTATTTATATTCAGTTGTAACTAGAAACTCCATCAACCAGACTTGTATATTTATTAGACTTAGAAGACCAGTTGTATATTATTTCGACCGTAGAGTCGCGCTTATATTATTATGGGTTTTCTTGTTGTTTTGAGTTTCCTTTTGAGTTTTATCCTCGCCCTTCGGCGTTGTATATTATATTGCTTACGTGGTTGTGACTGTCAATTGATGAAGAGCTAGCTCCCGCTTGGGGATGCCTTTATTCATTATATATGCTTTATCAGGTTTTGTACCCGTTTGGGGTCAGTTTTTACAAAGGAAACTCTGCCGAAATTTTTAGAAAAGACTTGGTGTTTTAAAATGTTTACTACGACATTCAAAGCGAATACATGCAAACTTTAAAACAAGTTTTCCTTCTTTCAAATGGTTTAGATTTTTGGGATTTTTGACTTACTTGAATTATATGGGGTCTTATAGAATTCATATGATTCAAGTGCAAGTCACGTGCTATTTCGGGCCGTGACAGTCATGTTGCATGTTCGTATTGTTTGGTATTCATGTTCAAGTGTTCATGTTTGATATATTAGATTCATGTTGAATTAGATATATGGTTGGATTCATATTTAGACTGTATTCAGATTAGACTGAGACTCAGATTGAGTCACACACTTAAATAGATTTGGGTCCTGAATTAGGTTTAGGAGTTATCGGTAACTGCTGCACATGGACGACAGGATTTGTGTCTTTTTCCAAAATAATTACCATTTGATAACCCTATTTTAGTTGTCTACCTTAAATAGGCAAGCACCCACTTTCTCCGTCTCCCTGAGATTTAAGAGAATTGGTCCCGCTTAAACCTATATTTACTAGGGTCCTTAATGTAATTTAATATAACTTGAGGGGGTTTTATGAAAAAATATTTTCAGTATACTTTCAAAATAAATCTCAAGTATTTATTTATTGTATTTAGGGTTTTCATGGATGTAACTTTTAAAAGGTGAGTATTCTAGTGATTATATAGACCTAGCTTGAATAGTCTAAGGTATTTTAGTGTAAACTTGACTTGAATGGATTCTTGACGGTATTTTCATGAAACCTGTAATTCTTTTCTTTTGTTTAGAAAAATATGAAATTTATTATATATTTAAAATAGATGGTTTGATAATATTTATATATAATTATTAAAAATAAAATTTATTTATTAAATAGAAAATCACGTTTTTCTTAAAAATTACATTAAAAAGATCGTATGCTCCGTGAGGAGGTCTGCATCTCGCTCTACTAGTCCCAAGGATATGCGATAACTCACACCATCCCGATCAGGTTCTCCAAAATGGGTTGTCGAAGCATAATCACAAGGAATATAATCTCAAAATTTAAAGAAATACGGTTTTTTTATTGTTCAAGGTATTTATTTGAAAAGTCGTATTTGTCGCAAGATATTGTTTTCAAGCGAATTGTGCTATGTCAAGATGTGTGTATGTGAGAGATAGGTCATTACCTCGTGAGGTTTTCTAAAGGTTTGCTAAGCTAAAAACTTAAAAGACGTCATATGTAAAGTTTGTGGTATTTAAACGAAAAATGCAAATAAAAGTTATATAACATGATATTTTAAGATGAAACTTGTTCTTAATATTTGTTTCATGATTACTAAGCAAGGTATAATGAGGTGGATGATTGGTTATTAAGAAAGATTGTGATTTTAACAAGTTTAGAAACGGATGTCGGACTAATTCCACTTCCGACGAGTTTTGAAAAGAGAACTTTTTAAATTAGGAGAAGAGGAGAAGAGAGGGGATTTACTAGCTTAGAGAAGAGAGGGGAGCTTTAGGAAAAGGTTGGTGGCTTCGTGGAGTCGCGGGGTCATCGGAATCATTTCAAATTTTCGCCGGAACTTGACCTAGTGCTAACTCCACTTGTACTCTTCTTTGACTTGGAAAATTTTGAGGATTTTTGACAATAGATTTTAGAATGAAGAGGGCTAGGGTATGATGTTGTATTTATAGGGTAAAATTAGGGTTTTGAGAATTGAAGAGAGAATTAAAATGTATTAAAGTTTGGATTAAAGGGTGATTTTAATCTTTCTGTTAATTTACAGAGAAATCAAACAGTACTGGGGTAGTGGGGTAGGCCAAGAGGTGTTGTGTGCACAACACGGGAACTTTTCCCCTCGGTCCACCCGTCGGCGCCGGCTCCCCAACCGATCTCGCCGGTCCACTGTGACTTTTGGTGCTAGGATTTGTGCCACGTGTCCTAGTCTATGTTATTACCCTTTTGCACCTGTTTATTTTATCCGACTTTTCACTTTTACGTGTATTGCACGTGTAAACCTTTGGGCTTCCAAAAAGTTTAAAATAAAAATCAGTAAAAATATATGTGGCTGATGGGATTCGAACATAGGGTCTATGTCACAGCAATGCAAGGCTTTACCAATGAGCTACAAGTTGTTTCTTGCTGTTCTTAAACAATTTAAATTTATAACTTGTGCTCAGGCTTACAATTCAATTCTGTATATTAACTTGAAAATTTTCGTACTGTAAAATTTGAGTTGTTACAGAAAACATCGAGATCAAAACATCTCATTTACCTAACATATCTAAGGGTTGAGCCCTTCTAAAAGAACTTAGTTATTTCTCTGGATCTGAGATCCACAAGAAAGTTCTCCCACAAGTTGAGAATTTAATTCTCATTGGAAAGATCTTGTTCTGGAGAATCAAAGGTTCAGGAAAGAAAAAATTTAAAAGAGAAAGAATATGGAGTCCATAATACTCCAGGAACTCAGTTCCTTCGAATTAAGAACTTAGTTCTTAAAAGAACATGATCCCAGATTCTCGAAATAGGCATCTTGGTGACCGTTAATGGTCAAAATACCATTAACAGAGAGTTACGTTCTCTAAAAAACAACAACAGAAATTATATCTTCATATAAAAGAAATTAGCGCCTCACGTGCTTCCCACGTGGGCGCCCCTCTTTAATAGCGCCCAGCGCCTCACGTGCTCTTCACGCGAGTGTCACATAAAAAGTGCTTAGCACTTCACATATAGCCAAAACGGCTAAGTGCTTAGCATTGATTGGGCAGCGCCCCAGCGCTTCACGTGCTCCTCACGTGGGCGCTATAAAAAAAGAGAGAAAAGTGCCCACCACTCCATAAACAGCTAAAGTGGCAGAGTGCTCAACGCTCATTGGGCGGCGTCCATAATCAAATGCTTCACATGGCACCCATATGAGTATCAGAGCGTCAAATAAGTGCTTAGTAGCCCAAATGAGTGCTTAGCACTTTTTGAATAAGAGTAGGCAGACTAAGCCTAAATTGGCTAAGCCTCTGAAGTTTCTTGCAGCTAAACCCAAATGCTCTTTTGATGGATCTTAAGTAAAAAATGATCCTTAAAAATATTATTGAGCCGATCTTAGTCTCCAACATGATTAATGATCTCTCATTGACGATATCCAAAATGATATTCATCTCATATCTGCTAAGGTAACCTTAGTCTCAAATATGACTAACGAATTTTAGGTCAACCCTTTTCCCCTCAAATACGGGATTTGGTTCGAGGGTACATCTTTACACACCTCTGATATATGTAGTTGTAATTTCTCAACGTCTTAAGAGAGATGGCAGGTCCCGACAACCAACAAATCCTCTCGTTATACATCGATGCACTTCCAAATTGACGTGCATGCTTCAAATCAGATCGTGCCCCAAATTGGGCAAATTCCATATCACCATTGTTCATTTCATCACGTAACAAATACACGTGCACGCAAGATGAATAAAGGACCGAAATATCCCTAAACTAATAGTCGCCTCAAATAACGGCGATAATGGACCGAAATGTCCTTAAACTAACATTCGTCCCAAAAACGAGAATGTTGGACCGAAATGTCCTTAAACTAATATTTGCCCCAAACACGGCGGTAATGGACCGCAATGTCCTTAAACTAAAACAACTGAGCCCCAAATGCTCATATGTTTAAGTCGATCTTAATCTCAAACTAGATTAACGGTCCTTAAATAAACCAAACCCAAATCTAAAATATACGGATTTAGACTAATCCGCACCTTACGGGCGACGACATAAACTAGTCTCCGTATACAATCCATGGGCAACCCAAACAAAAAAAAACACACACGACACGAAGTGAACTTTTAGAGCAGGAGAAAGTGGTTATCACAATGCGGTAACATAATTAATTGCAGGGGCTTGCGCCTGTAGGGAAGAGCGTCCCACAATAAAAAATCCCTCATAAAATGAGGGGGAGTCAGATAAAGTCTCCTACAACGGCCGCATCCGTCCAAACCTCCGATATACGGTGCCATAAATTAACTTGGTATCTTCGGAGAGGTGGACGGATAAATCCAAATAGTATCTGTTCCCAAATTCAGGCAAGATGATCCATCCCGGTTCGTCTCCGTTTTCGGCGGTAAACAGATTCTGGCATGTCCGGTGGGACCTTTTCCTCTTTCCACTCCACACTTCGTGTTTCGTGTTTCGCGAACAAAATCGCGGTTCGCTATGGTTGCCCTTGGATTCGAGGTACTAAGATTTGGTGTCTTGTTCCTGTTCAGAAGAAGAAAAATCGATGACTTCTAACTGCACAACTCGCAACAGCAACTCCCACTCCGTCCCAACTGGAGGAGTGACTTACGGGCCCAACACGGCCTCTATCTTTTCAATGCCGGTGGGGCAAGTTATGCAAGCCGCTACAGGATTGTTCTTCGGGACCATGTTCCCACCAGTGGGTGTCGGTGCCTCAGCAACGCAGGAAGAAGCTCCCAAAAGGTCGGTCTTCGATCGAATGGTAACCATAACGGCCCCTCTAAACGGGTCGTACAAATCCGATGTCTCAGTCTTCGACAGGCTGAGCCGAAGCTCAGACGTCTCAGTCTTCAACAAACTGAACAAGAACCAAAACGGGCCTGCAAAGAGGCTCGTGACACCTGAAGGGGCTACCCCAAAATGGATAGCCCTCTCAACTCCTGCTATGGACGAAGTCATCAAAGGTGCTTTCCCTACCATAAAGTCGGTCTTTGAAAGATTGGTCGACCATCCTCAAACCCTGCCAAGGACGTCAGTCTTCAACAGGCTGACACCAACGACAGCCCCACTGCAAAGCCGGAGGCACGAAGAAGCCGCTTCCAAAACCGAGATGGTCCCTTCTGCAAGACACGCTCGACGTAATCACTGGCGCCGAGTGAGGAAAGATGGGGGCAACTCCCTCTCTAGACATAACCCACCAGCTCCAATGGTGGAAATTGATGCTGCTGTTCCAACCGGGAACAACTTTGATCTGCTAAGGAGGGTACACAAGAACTTTCCAACTGCGGTGCTAAAGAAATCGCCCCCGCCTACAGAAGCTACAGTGCAGGCAAAGACGGAGCATCCCCATCAATGGCTCTCCTCCCAAATTCACAGGGTTTGGCGAAAAGTCCAGGATTCTGTGATCAACAGAGATTACTCTCCTCGGCCGAAGAAATCAAAGGATCAGCAAGAGAAAGACTGTCCCTCCGTCATACAGCGAGAGACTTCTTCTGCACAGGTGCCTGTTACAACAGCTCCTTCAACTTCGACCTCTCACAAAAGGATGAGGCAGGAAAAAATCCCACCGCCTGCGGCAAATTCCTAAAGTGATGGACCCAAACGCCCTAAGTCTGGAGGCATGATAGTGCATACGGTCTACATGGCTTCCGGGAAAGAAAAAACCATACTTTCATAGATCATCGACTGCAAACCCGGTCGCTGACAAAAGCTCAGGAGCAATAACAAAAGCTCTAAGAAATGCTGTCCAAAATGACAGCACTTGCCGGGCAGAAAGAAAACCCGGACACAACAGCCGAACAGCGCCGGGAGCAGGAGACCGATACAGAATTCCTGCGCAGGGTGCTTGAAAGAAAGGATAAGGAAGCTACTGAGCAGGCTGCTAATATAAAGCAGATGGCTCTCTTATTCCAGGATATGGTTGGAATGATGATCCACCCAGAACCCCCAGCCGAGCATCCGTCGATAATTATCGAGAATGACAAAGGGGAAATATCAGATCCTCTTTTGGCTTTATCGGCAGCCAAGGAGGAAATGATTTCCAAGGCTACTCTTGATGATTATATAGCTCAACAAATATGAGCTCATTATGCTAGTGAAGCTGCTGGCCAAATCGTCAGAATCGGACGACCGTATCCAGGCTATTATGACCAAATCAAGTACCTGCCAGGATATATGATCCCTAAGTTCCATGTGTATAAGGGGACATGCAACCCACACCAGCATGTCGCGCAGTTTAGAGCTCTGTGTGGTAACATTGGAGGCGACGACAAACCGTTGCTTCGCCAGTTCGTTGGCAGCCTGTCAGAGACAGCCTTTGAATGGTACTAGAAGCTCCCAAATGACTCCGTGAGGACATTCACAGAGATGGAGCTGCTGTTCACACAATATTTTGCTAGCGCAAGAGAGCGCACCCCGATCACGGCATTAATCAATGCCAGGGTAAGGCCGGGAGAAACTTGGGTCCAATACACGATCCGGTACGGAACCTATGGTTTAAGTGCAAACAATGCATCGAAGAATCCCCCGCCGTGGGCATGTTCATTGGGACTCTTGATCCTCAAACGGCTGTATCCCAGTTCATGACGTTCTTCAAACCAATTACCTTCCAGGCTCTGATCGATAAACTGGCCCAAATGGACCAGATGGGCCACGGGCCTTCCTCCTCAAATAAGGACCCTCAAAACACCAAGGGTAAAGGTAAAGCGGCCCTCGTCGCTAATGCTCAACAACTACCGAGTGGCCCAAAATCGGCTGTTCGCCAAAACAATGCACGTCCACGCCTATCCCTGGAAGAAAGGCTAGGACACGCTTACTCGTTTCCCCGCGATAAGACGAGGAGACTATTTGAGTTAGCAATGCGTAACAAACTCATCACATTGCCAGACCCACGGCATCCACTGCAACCCGGCGACGTCAACAACCCCAACTACTGCTTCTATCACAGAATGGTGAGCCATCCAATTGAGGATTGCTACGTCTTCAAGAACTGGGTCGAGAACCAGTATCAACAGGGGAAATTCACGCTGTATGAGAACTGGAGGGTAAACCCACCATAGAAGTACACTCCCAAAAAGGTGGATTCGCCGGGGGCATCATGCTCGCTCGTAGAAGAAACTCCATGGGAATTCGTTCATTCAGCAAAAACTAAAAGAATGCTGAAGGATCTACAGGTATGTCCAATAGTCAGGTGGAAAAGCCTACTTGAACCTGAAATCATCGAAGGGATGCTGAAACCGCGTCTCGTACCGAAAGTTGTTGACAAAGGGAAAAATCCCTAAGTTAAGCCTTCAAAATCTTCGAAGAAAAAGAAGAAGACCAAGAAGCCAGTGCAGCCTGCCGAGTATGACGACAAGCACACAGACCTAAAAAAGTACATCGACGTGCTGGTGGAGTATAACCAGAAGGCGTGGACACCGGTCACCCTCGAGGAGTTTCTCAATCATATTCTTGAGAACAAAGATAATGACAACGATGAGGAAAATGATTTATCAAAAGAAACCGAAGACTATGTAGAAAGTTGTCACATGGTCTCCTATTCAACGTTAAATGACGAAGAAACTCCCCTGGAGTCAAAAAACAACGTGGAGGAATCGGGGGAAGAATCGGCGCTAAAATCCCCGGAACTGCCAAAAGACCCGATCGATAGGCTGTTGTTAAACGAAGCCTTTTGAAAAAGTAAAGTTGACCGAGAACGCGAAACAGTCATATACGAAAAGGCTAAGCGTCAGCGTTAGGATGAAGAAGCTGCGGAAAGGTGGAGTCGTAAAGTACTCCAACCAAACCCAGGCATACCTGCGACAAATAAGGGCATGATCAAAGCAGAGAAGCGGTTCGCCAAAGCTCTATCAATGGGAATGAAGCTGGAACCTCTAGCAGGAAACACTCCCGAGGTCATATGCCTCGACGGAGAGGATTCACATCCAAATTACTGCCTATATCATCGGAGGGTTACCCACCCCACCGAAGAATGCAGTGCTTTCAAGAAGTGGTGGCAAGGATACGTTACCCATAAAAACACTTCAGGAGGATGAAGCGCGAACCTCGTCGACAGCAAAAGAATGCGACAGATGTGCGTGAAAAAACGACCGGCAACTGTCATATGGTTGATACCAGTCTGGAAGGGGAAAATCCCCAGGTGCTTACCTTCGGGAGCGATTTTGAGGATGAAATAACTCAGCCCTCTCTTCAAGGATTCCACCTCCGAAAATAAAGAGGAAGAGAAGAACTGCGAGAACATACAGCTGCGTAACCGCACGCTGTCTGAGAAGAACCTCGGACCTACAAACAAAGGTTCGACCAAAAGAGACAAAGGGAAAGAAAAAATCCCTAAGAAAATTGCCCTCGGCGATGGAGTTATCAAAGAGCTCACAGTGAGGAAAATAAGGTGGATTACAACGTCCTGGCACTTATGAGGAAAATGCCCTCACAACTGAGCATATTGGATGCTCTCTTCTTATCTAAAGAACCATGATAATCTCTGATCAAGGCATTACAAGAGCTCGATCAGTTCCAAGCTTTCCTCGCAGAAGAAAAGATGAAGGATGAGCTGGCGGAGGTTCACACAGCTGACATTACATTCAGCGATGAAGACCTCCTCCTTGGTACGTGCGAGCATAACTGCCCGTTATACGTCACCGGGTACTGCCACGACATCAAAATAGGGAAAATCCTTGTCGACAACTGATTCTTTGTCAACCTTCTCAACGTGAAAGTGCTGAAGAAGATTTGCATGAACATTCAGACTTAGCCCGAGACAAAATTACCATCTCCGGGTTTGACTCACAGCCGTCATGGACTCTGGGGTCCGTAATACCGACGTTACGCTTCGGGTTGCTCATCACTGACATCAAATTTCACGTCATTGACACCAAGAATTGCTATAACGCTTTGCTCGGTAGGCCCTAGCTGCATGAGTACAACGTGATCCTTTCTACCCAACATCAGTGTATGATGTATTTCAAGGATGGTTTGGAATGCACCTTCACAGGGGAGCTGAATCCGTTCTCCGTTAATGAGGTCCAGAAATATGAAAACGCAAAGTACTTCCTTCCAGACTTGGAAGATACAGAAAGGTATCATAAGCCGGAGGATAAATAGAAGTCCATCGCCACTATCCTGATCTTTGGGAGCGATTCCGAGGTAGATGAAGAAATAGTCTACCCGAGGCAACCCCAGAAAGAAAACAATAGGCCCGGACAATCTACCATTATTCTGGTCTTTGGCAGCGATTCTGAGGACGAGGTCAACACAGTGTTCTCAATCCGCCAGTCAGTGCAAACCCTCGACGAAGTAGATCAAAGTCTGCAAATCACAATGGCTCCGTCTCGGCATTACAAGGAATTTGATGTGCTCCATACATACAACGTATAAGAACTATAGACTTTCTACGTCCCTCCCAGACAAAGAGGTAAAAAGACGATCCTCTTCTACCAATTTACGGAGACCAGAGTAGAGAAAGAAGTCTGGCACGGTGCCGATCTTGCACTCGACAGGCTTCAACCAATCCGTCTGCCAAAATACTACGCGCATAGATTGAAAAGGCTATTAAGACGCCAAGGTATACCCCTCGAACAAACTGTTCGGCGAGCCCAATTCTATAAAAATATTTGGGATATCCTTGGGACTCAGCGAAAGATGCCCAACGGGAAGATAGAGACAACTGGGCTTGGATACGTTCGGTCCAGAAAATGAGAGAAATTCCACAACTTCCGCGTCATAAACAGCTCCAGAGAAGAGGAAAATGCTCTTCCAAATGGCCGTGACATTGAAACAGAGTGAAATCCCGCTCTAAGAACGTTAAGTCCGTCGCTCGAAGAACAAATATACAAGCTAATAGAAAAGGCTTGTCAAAAGAGTCGAGACAATCACAGCCGCGAAATAGCTATTTATAAAAAGGCCAGGACGTAGCACCTCAATCAGCAATCTGCGGAGAAAGAAGACTACAATGTTCTTTATCCCTAACCCACTGTATGTCCTCGCAAAAAGGAAAAATTGCAAAATAGAAGCAAAAATAGGACAAAGAGTGCAAACAACATTCGCAAACAACAAGGCAGATCTAAGAAGCCGCGCTATCAAGAAAAACTTGGTTGGAACTCGTTCTTTATAAAGAAGATGGACCGGGAATACTCCTTCCCCCAAGACAAGACAGGGAAAATATTCAACTTTGTCATGAAGCACTAAATGATGACGCTTCCGGAGGCTCGACACCCCGAATAAATAAACGAGGTCTATCACCCGGATTATTGTTCTTACCACTGAGCCATAGGTCATCCCCTTGAAGACTGCTTCACCTTCAATGAATGGGTCGAAGACCAGTATCAACAAGGAAGGTTCGCTTTATCCGACAGCTGGAGGGTAACCCCACCGCAAAAACACGAGCCAAAGAAGACCATACCATGAGGATAGGACCTGCTCAACACAAAAAATGGAAGTGAACTCGTACTTGCCACATGATAACACTCTCAAAGGAGGGAGAGCATGTAACATTTCAGAAAAATATAATATTATTTTTGGGAATTTTTATAATTAAATAATAAATATTATGAATATTTAATAGTGCGGTATAATTAAATACCGATAAATTGGGAAAATTTTGGAAAATTATAGAATTTCTGAAATGAGGGTGTTTTATATGATTTAAGCAAATTATAAATTTTTATGACTAATTATATTCCATTTTAATGCTAATCGCGATTAAATATCGCTAATCGTGCATTAAGCGAATTTTGTGTACATGACATACACCATGTCACATTTTGGCACTTGTTACATTTTATAATGGCTTTCTCTTCATTTTCATTTCATGGTTGTTGTTTTTAAAAGAGAAGAGAAAAGAAAATGAAAAGAAAAAGGAAATGGATTAGAAAAATGAGGTATGGGCAAGAGAGAGAAAGGAGAGAGAGGTGAGGGGTCAAACCTTGGTCATGGCCTTTGTTTCATTCATCATCCTCATCATTTCTTCTTTCTTCATCTTCTCATTACAGCACTCCCTCTCCCACCACCTCAAACACCTCATTTCACACCCCAAAACACACAAAAACCTCTTCCCTCTTTCATCACAAGCTCTTCACAAGCCTTTTGGACCAAGAAAGCAAGGATTTTAGAGACTTGGAGCAACTCAAGAATTTTCTTGAGTTACCAAATGGGGTAATTTCTGCACCATTAGTATTGTATTTCGATTACTTTACCACCTGTACAAGTTTAGAAGTGTTTGGATGCGGTTTTGTGAGCTTCGAAAATTCCTAGATGAGGTTATGTGGAATTCTTGAGTTGCTGTTTGATTCGGGGTTATGTTTTATGTATTTTAAATTCTTGATTTTAGTATTTGGTATTGTATTCGGTCACTTGACGTTTGTACGTCTATATTGAGTGTTATTTGGTTGATTTGCATGAGTAGACCATAGGTTTTGACCTATGTGAGATTCGGGTGTCGTTTTGGTTTTGAATTGTATTTTAATGCGGCACGATATATTATGATATGTAGGTACTCTCACAAGGACTTCGAGATGACAAGAAAGCACGTGGCGACATCGACTTCGTCAAGAAAGAAGCAAGGTGAGTAGATTTATATCTACGGGGGAAGTCGAGTGGATGGTGTATAGCACCCCCGCAATTTGATGGAACCCGATCTATAGGATATAGTCGTAGAAACCTAGATTAGGAAACTAGGGATATGGTTAAAATGATAATTAAAGATGATATAAGTGATTGAATATATATAAATATATTGAGATATGAGATGAAAGTTTAGGGATATGAAAAGTGAATGTGAATCATGACTTATGGATATAAAGTTGCACTTGAATAAGTGTGTGTTTTAGAATAACATGGTATTTGATGTATAGGGTAGTATATATAAAATTTTGACTTGATGTGGGACCTAAATGCGATGAAAAGAATATATGATGTGATATGATGACTTGATGAGATGTTGGTATACGGATGTGAGTCGATTGTGATGATTGATACCCTTGCTGTTCCCCTGATATGAGATTGTTATGGATGCGACCCGGGGATATAGGTATTTAGATTTATATAATGTTGCGAATCTTGAGTGATGTGCTGTACGAGACGTTAGGTTCGTACCCTCTTTGTCGTGAAGGTTGATAGGATCCCAATTGGTTTATTGCTGCCGTATGATGATTTTCCGTACGTGATGAGTTTGAGTTGATGATTGATCCATACCCTTGACTAGAGATTGCCGTACGATGGATTATACCGTACGCGATATTGTGAGGCTGGATGCCGATTGATAGATTCACCGACTCGATCATGTAGACACGTATACCTTATAGCTTTTAGCTGATGATTTACATTATGCTGTATTCATGTTATTCTCATGGCATTGCATATACCTATGCTAGTACACTTACACCATTATCGATGATGTGTATGTTACACGTACATAGATTTGTCGGCTTACACACTTCATCATCGGTAATTTCCATGTCACTACACAGTAGGATTTGCCGCATCATGCTATGACTCCTTGCTTAATTTACTTGCTATAGTTGCATATGCACCTTTATACGATGTTGCATTGGATTTTGGAGAATTTGGGAACCGCAGGATATATTTTAAAAACTGGATTCATTTAAAAGAGCGGTTTTCCCTCGATATGTGCATATTACTGTTCCATATTGCATGATATACGGATATGCTTACAGTTCTGTTATATGTCGCATACATCATGCTTTATGATTATACGCATTGAGATATGTTATTTTCATGGGATTTCTGGATTTGAGAACCGTGGGTATTTCAAAGAAAGTATGTATTGTTTAAAAAACCCGGTTTCTCTTGATATGATATTTCAGTGTGTTCACCTTGCGTTTTCTCGGTGCTGAGACATGTGATATGTGAAACCCGATTTGAGAAGTTGGATGATCCGTTTGCGGGTTCATGGTGGACCCGGTATGGTTCCTCAGGGCGAGAAATGTTTTTCATGGAGTAGACGATGAGCCCGACAGGGTGGCTAGTACCTACCGGTGATTGGTTGGACCTGGCAGCTATCCGGAGGATACCGACCGGATTCGAAAGATGATATGGGCCGATCCGGACTGACGGAGCCCGAGAGATATGAGGATTTACGTGCCGATGCTGGGCACGGGTTTCATGATATTTCGAGTGTCGATGCTGGACACTCAGGTTCCATGATTTGTTGTGTCGCGAGGGACACATATTGATTTATATCCTCATATTTTCATGCATATGCTTTTATGATATTTACATGCATGATATTGTTGTGTTGTTGGTTGACACGGGGACGAGATCCGCATGCATACAGGTATTGATTCTCTGGTTGGACGAGATCTACATGCATACATACATTGATTACATTGTTGGATGATATCCACATGCTGTTAGGCATTTATTTATAGTGTTGGCACATATACAGACCCGGTCACCCTAGATATCATATTATTACCTTTATGATATAGTTAACCTAGGAGTCGTTGTTTATTCGATTTCTATCTGTAGATGTTTTTCTATTCACGAGTTGGCAACTCACCCCCATTGTGCCACAGTTCTTGCAGGTTGACCGCGTGGATCCGTAGCGGCATCGCTGGCACATAGCTTCATTTGGGTGTTTTGCTTGGTAGGTAGGACATTGTATCGTACCCACTCTTGTATTTGTATTTCATATTGTATCTAGTCAACTCCATCAATCAAACTAGTAATTGTATAAGTAATGAGATTTAGCAAGACTTGTGGTTGTGAGACTTAGAGCGAGGTGTATTCCGCTACTTGTGGTGTTGATGTCTTGCTTACTTCTTTATATTTTGTGGTGAACTTCGCCGTTGGGCGTCATATACTTATATTTATACTTTGCGTGGTTGTGTATCCGCCGTTTGGCGAAGAGCTAGCTCCCGCTTGGGGATGCCTTTTATCATTATTATGTATTTGTGGTTTTGGATCAAAATATACAAAGGAGGTGCTGCCTAAATTTTTAAAAGACGAAATATGTTTTCAAACTAGTAAATTTCACTTGCATTTTCATGTTCCTTTTCTACGCATTAAGAAAACTTTGATTTCATCATACCTTATTTTCAAAACTTCACATCTTTTATTTTCTTAAAAAGATTTAGATTTCTGGGTTCGGCTTACTTGAATTACGTTACACCTTTAGTCGTGGCGTGATTTAAGTGCCGGTCACGAGCTAATATTTTGGGTTGTGACAGTGCATGAGACTATGGATGACCTTCGCATGTACTTCGCAAATGAAGATGAGGATGAAGTGATCTCCGAGTTTCCACCGGCGCCAAAAGAGCTGGAAGATGGGATACACACCACGGCTGACAACCTAAGAAAAATTGACTTAGGGACAGAGAATGATCCGAGGCCGACATTCGTCAGTGAGCTACTATCTGAAAAACAGGTAGCTATGTTAAAATACGTACTCATGCAATATAAAGACTGCTTCGCATGAAACTATTCCGAGATGCCGGGTCTAGATCCAAAGGTGGCAGTACATAAAGTGGCCAAATTACCAGACATAAAGGCAGTTAAACAGGAGGCAAGAAGAATGCGGCTCGAACTTGAGATGAGTATAAATGTTGAGGTCAAGAAACTAATCGACTCCGGTTTCATCCAAGATGTTCAATATCATGATTAGATCACCAACATCGTTCCGGTGATGAAGAAAAATGGGACGGTGCGCATCTGTGTGGACTTTCGGGACCTCAACAAAGCTTGCCCGAAGGATGACTTCCTATTACCTGTTACCGAGCTGATGATCGATAACAAGTCTACTCATGAGGACTTCTCCTTCATGGATGGATCTTCAGGATAGAATCAAATAAAAATGCATTCTGATGATCAAAAGCATACCGCCTTCCGTACTCCGCTAGACATATTTTCTTATAAGGTGATGCCCTTCGGTCTAAAGAACGCTGGCGCTACCTACCAGAGGGTCATGAAAAAGATCTTCGATGACCTCATCCATGAGATCGTCGAATGCTACATTGACGACCTTGTGGTTAAAAGTTGATCATATGAGGAACATTGGGAACATCTAAACATAGTGTTCCAATGTCTTCGGAAGTATAATCTAAAGATGAATCCTCTAAAATGCGCATTTGGAGTCTCCTCAGGCAAATTCCTAGGATTCATCATACGGCACCGGGGTATCGAAATCGACCCCTCAAAGATCAAGGCGATTACGGAAATGCCCACGCCAAGAACTCTAAAACAATTGTGATCCCTTTAAGGAAAGCTCGCTTATATCCGGCGGTTCATAGCCAACCTCTCCGGAAAATATCGTCCCTACAGTCATCTAATGAAGAAGGGGACCCCGTTTGTCTGGGATCAAAAGTGCCAAAATGCACTAGACGAGATCAAGCAATACCTGCAAAATCCGCCAATATTGACCGCTCCGGTTAAGGGAAAACCCCTTATCTTATATACAACAGCCCTTGAGGGTTCTCTAGGCGCGCTATGGGCACAAGAGAATGATCAAGGAAAAGAGAGAGTTTTGTATTATTTGAGTCGAGTTCTCTTGGGGGCAGAAAACAATTACACCTTCATCGAAAAGCATTGCCTGGCACCGATCTTCGCGATAACGAAGCTCAGACATTACGCCTTGGCACATGAGGTCCATCTCATATCAAAGGTGGATCCTCTCAAATATCTGATGTCTAGGGCCATACTAACAGGAAGGCTTGCCAAATGGGCCCTCCTCCTGATGGAGTTCTCGATAACGTATCGACCCCTTAAAGCAGTGAAAGGCCAGACCATTGCCGATTTTCTTACGGAGCATCCGATACCAGCCGACTCCCCCTTAAATTGCGAGTTACCGGATGGACATGCGTTCGACACAATCGAAGGAGAGAAGGAAGAAAATGATTCCCGATGGGAACTCTACTTCGATGGATCATCTTCCATAAAGAGGCGAAAGCAAAACACCCCTATAATCAAAGCCGGGGTGGGCCTTATCTTCGTGACTCCACAATGAGGGATAACACGTTACGCCCTTTTCTTAACGGAGCCGAGGACTAATAACGAAGCTGAGTATGAAGCTTTGATAGTAGGTCTAGAGATCGCTGTCGACACGGGAATCAAAGACCTCCTCATATATAGAGACTCCCAGCTGATCGTTAGCCAAGTAAATGGTGACTATCAGACATGCAAACTATAGCTGATAAAGTATGGCGAAAGAGTGCAGCAACTGCTAATACAAATCCCTTCCTACATCCTGGAGAGTATACCGCGTGCAGAAAACAACAAGTCGGATGTGTTGGCCAAATTGGTTAAGGAATTAGCTGATGAAGACCTCGATGACATAAAGATCATCGTGCAAAGCCACATGATCCCCGCACTAACAGAATATCTTCAGGAGACTTAACAGAGCCATCCGAAGGAAAAGAAACGACCGAACAAGTGGCCCTTCAAATAGAGGATGAAGAAAAGGTCAAGGATTGGAGGGAAGTCCTCAGAGAATACTTCAAATCCCAACGAAGGCCCAAAAACGCGTCGTATCGACATCAGCTCATGAAACGAGCTTTATCTTTCGCCTTCGTCAATGATACTCTATATAAGAGATCATTCGGCTGTCTGCGGCTAAGATGCCTGGGGCCGGAAGAAGCAAAGAAAGCCGTCCAAGAAACTCACGACAGACTCTTCGGTTCTCACCAAGCTGGGCCAAAAATGAAGCTGAAGATCAAAAGAATGGGTTACTATTGGCCCAAAATGATTCAAGATTGCCTCAAATATGCGAAGCTGTGTCACTCGTGCCAAATTCACGGGGATTTCGTACACCAGCATCCAAGCCTGCTACACCCAACAGTAGCTAGCTGGCCGTTTGAAATGTGGGGAACCGATATAATTGGTCCCATTGAACTAGTATCGTCCAAAGGACATCAGTTCATATTGGAAACGATCGACTACTTTTCTTAGTGGACAGAAGCAGTACCACTAAGGGAGGTGAAGACGGAGCATATCCTCCATTTCTTCAGGACACATGTCATCTACCGGTTTGACACTCCACGACGAATTATATCGTATAATAGGCCAGCCTACAGGAGCCATAAAATCAGTCGCTTCGCAGAACATCATAAGATAGATTGGAGATACTCTTCAGTCTGTAATCCTTATACCAACGGTCTAGCTGAAGCCTTCAAAAAGACCTTGAAAAAGATTATAAAGAAGATGGTGTCCAGAAACAAAAAGGACTGGCACGAAAGGCTGCACGAAGCTCTCTGGGCGTACCGAACAACGTTCAAAACAAAGATGAATACAACACCATACTCGTTGGTATTCAGCATGGAAGCAGTGCTTCCCCTAGAAATAGAACTCTCTTCTCTCCCAGTAGCGGTTCGAGATGAGCCAACAGATGAAGAAAATGCTCATCTTCGGCTTGAGGAGCTCGATAACCTCGACGAAACTCGCCTTATAGCACAGCAAAATCTGGAGCTTTATAAGGCAAGGATGACACGGTCATACAAAAGACTGACTAGGCCGAGAACATTTTGCCAAGGCGAGCTCGTGCTAGCCGTCAAAAGACCGATGATCACCAATCATGCAAAACGGGGGAAATTCGAGCCGAACTATGAAGGCCCATACATCATAGACAAAGTCTACCAAGATGGAGCGTACCTGCTCATGGATATGCATGGCGAAAGACCCCTCCGACCAATAAACGGGCGATTCTGCAAAAATACTACGCCTAACGAGTCATGACCTTGGTTAATGATAGATGACGACACTCATGTCCGCTCGCTATCTTCCTGAGTCAAAAACTCTGAGAGTAGTATACAAAGAAGCTCCGTTGCCTCAAACATGGCAACAAAGGACTGAGATGGCAACAAAGTCCTTAAACTAATTACTCGCCTCAATCATGGCGATATTGGACCGAAAAGTCCTTAAACTAGTTAATCGCCTCAAACATGGCAATACAGGACCGAGATGTCCCTAAACTAAAATTTCGCTTCGAACATGGCGATATAGGAACAAAACGTCCCTAAACTAGTGCATCGACCAAAATACGGCGATACATTCCCTTGGGATCTGTTACGTCCCGCTTCCCGGTGTACGGGCAGAGGACGCGAATGGCCTCTACGTATTTACTCTGAAGCAAATACTCTAAGCGTATTTAAGCAATATAAATAAAATGCACAAGAGGCAAAAGATATAACTGAACATCAACTTTATTTATTCACATTGTTTTTACAATATATAGAAAAGTAAATACATGGGATAAAGCGATGCCTAAATAGTGGCATAACAAAAATGAAAAGTACTAATAGTAAATGTGTACAATAAATCTAAAGCTCAGGGTCGTAGGCTAGCTGATCCAAGTCCTCACTGGTGGGCTCGATCTCCTGAAGATTCGAAACACCTGACAACATTCCACAGAAGAAAGAGAAGGAATTTCGTCAGCGAACAATCACTCGGTAAGTCCCAAAGATAAGGGAGATGTAGAATAGAAAGAGAGAAAGTGTGTGTAGTTTTTTTTAAAGTTGTATTATATTGTTAACGCTGATGTTTGTAGCTTTGTACAGAAGGATGCCAGTGTATACGAGAGGAATCTCTATATGCCAGAGACTAAAGGCAAATGGAGTATAAGGAACCGTTTATGCCACGGTATAACAGCAATAGAATATAGATTAGGTGTCTTAATAGTTGCAGTCTCGTGCCACTTCTAACACCTTCCGTACCAATCTACCCCTTAAACCCCGCGATGTCTTGGTTTCATTGTTTGTATTATATTGTATCTTGTATTGTCTTGTATTATAGATTGTACAGATGGATGACCTGCCGAAACCATGATATCAGTAAATGGATATAACTGGAGAATCATGTAAATGGAAGTATATCCATGGTTCGGTTCAGTCAAAATAGATTGAATTAGATTGGACAGATTGAATATATGTATTCATGGATTCATATTGAATTGTAGCTGTACTTGAATCATATTCAAGTCAGATTATTTATAATGAGACTCAGTTTGAGTCAGAACATTAGAAAAGAAATTGAATTCCTGAATTAGGTTTTGGTGTTATCGGTAACCGCTGCACATGGGCGGTAGGATTTGTGTCTTTTTCAAAAACGATTACCGTGTTGATAACACCGTTTGTTAACTTGTCTACCTTAAATATGTAAGCACCTATATCTCCAGCTCCCTGAGGCTCAAGAGACCGGTCTCGCTTAAACCTATATTTACTAGGGTCCTTATTGTAATTTATAAAACTTGAGGGGGTTTTATGTAAAAATAATTTTTGTATACTTTTCAAAATACACCCCAAGTATTTAATTATCGTCTTTAGGGTTTTCATAGATGTAGATATTATATATGTGACATTTCTAGTGAATAAAACCTAATTTTTCATAATATATGGTATTTAATTGTAAAGTATGGAACTTGTATAGAGTTGTATAGTATTTTCATGTAAAGTGATTCCTTTTGATTTAGAAAAGTTGGAATATTTATACTATATCAAAAATAGATATTTTGGTGATATATATATATATATATATATTTATAAAAATAATTTAATTTATTATTTTTCTAGAAATCTTATTTTCTTAAGATGTTTGTATTTTTAAATCTTTGGAGACCGAATGCTCCTGTTCCCCTCCGAAAGACGGCGACGACGTGAAGACGTCTTGCCTGAAGTTCGGGGCAGATGCTATTTAGTTTTATCCGTCTATCTCTCCGAAGATGCCGAGTTGATTTACGGCACCGTATATCGGAGGTTTAGACGGATGCGACCGATGTAGCAGACTTCGTCAGATTCCCCCTCAGGGTGAGGGGTTTTTGATTGTGGGGACGCTCTTCCCTGCAGGCGCAAGCCCCTGCAGTTAATTACGCTACCGCATCGCGGTAACAATTTTCTCCTTCTCCAGAATTTCACTTCGTGTCATATGTGTTTGTTTTGTTTGTGGTTGCCCGTGGATTGTATACGGAGACTGAGTAATGCCGTCGTCCGTAGGACGTGGATTAGTCCAAATCCGTATTTACTTAGATTTGGGTTTGGTGTTTTTAGTTTAAGGATGCATTAGTCGCGTTGCGGCTAAGATCAACTTAAACGTTCGTTAAGGATACGTTAGCCCTGTTTTAGACTAAGATCAACTTAACGTAGTGATTAATTTAATGTATGGCCATCGGGACTCGTCACCTCTCTGACGTCGTTGAAGGATTACAACGACATGTATCAGAGGAGTTCGGAGATGTACCCTCAAACCAGAGTTGATTGGGAATTTTATAATCCATTTGAATGTTTAAGGATACGTTAGCCGTGTTTGGGGCTAAGATCAACTTAAACGGGACCGTTTAGATCCAGCAAAAGAGCGTTTGGAGGCTCTATTGTTCTAGTTTAGGGACGTAGTGGTCCGTTTTCCAGTTTAGGGACGTGGTGGTCCGATACCAGTTTAAGGACGTAGTGGTCCATTATTAGTTTAGGGACGTTTCGGTCCGATGCCAGTTTAGGGACGTAGTGGTCCGTCATTAGTTTAGGGACATTTCGGTCCATCGCCAGTTTAGGGACGTGGTGGTCCGTCATTAGTTTAGGGACATTTCGGTCCGATGCCAGTTTAGGGACGTAGTGGTCCATCATTAGTTTAAGGACGTCTCGGTCCAATATTAGTTTAAGGACATCTCGGTCCGATATTAGTTTAAGGACGTCTCGGTCCAACATTAGTTTAAGGACGTCTCGGTCCGATATTAGTTTAAGGACGTCTCGGTCCGATATTAGCTTAGGGACGTCTCGGTCCAATATTAGTTTAGGGACGTCTCGATCCACGAGTTTAAGGACCCCGCAGTCCATATTCATGTGTGGTCGTTGGGACCCGTCGCTTCTCTGACGTCGTTGAAGGATTACAACGATAGATGTCAGAGGAGTTCTGAGATGTACCCTCGAACCGGAGATAAATTGATTTAGGAGAGCAATTTTGCTCAGTCAATTTAATTTGAGGACTTACGGCCAAAATTGGGTTAAGTCCAGTTGAGGATATTCAACATTTTTCTTGATCTTTGGCCTATTAGGCCGGTGCTAGGGCTTTGCCCAAATTTAACAATGCACTGCATTCTATTCTGGCTTGCTAGGCTTTTGATTTGGGCTCTGTCCCTTTATTTATGATGCAGAGCATCTGTTTTGGTCCATTGGACCTTTCAATTGGGCTCTGCCCTTTCAAACAATGCACAGCATTTTATTTATTAGGCCTGTTCAGCCTTTTAATTGGGCTTGGCCCCTGTTGTAAGCAAGGCAGTGCATTTGTTTGGCACTTTGCGCCGAGTAATGAGCGCAAGCTCATATGGTGATGACACGTGTCATGCTCTGGTGAGCGCAAGCGCACTAGCGCAGTGCGCTGCGCTAGCGCGCTGCGCTAGCGCGCTGCGCTGTTGCGCTGCTGACACGTGGCGCGCTCTCAGCGAGTTGCGCCAATTCCAGAGAGCAAAGCTCTATCTCAAGAGCGCTTAACGCAAGTGGTTCTATAGCTGACACGTGGCGCTCTCTTAAGAGCGCAACGGCGCAGTTTGGAAGTGCAAAGCAATAAGAATCTTTTAGTGCAAAGCACTATTTAATTTCTTGATCTAAATTAGATCAAAGAAAAATAAATTTTTCTTTTGTTTGAAGTACCAGAGGTTCATAAAAGTGCAAAGCACTATTTTTTATTTTTATTGTTTTAAAGAACTAGAGGTTCACAAGAAGTGCAAAGCACTGTTTTCTTTTTTTTTTATATAAAGATCATTGATCTTATATATATATATATTTTTTTTTTAGACTAATGGTCTTTTAGAAGGAATTTCTTCTAATCCACGAAGGTTCTTTACCTCTTTCTTGAAATCTTCTCAGAGTTCTTTCTGTTTAAGGTTCTTGAATTCTCAAGAAAAAACTCCATGCTTTGAATTGAGGCCTAAGGTCCTTTTTATAGTGCTCACAAATTAGTTAAATTTGTTAAAGAGATCATCCTCTGAGTGATTTGGGGAATTTTCCCTACCGTTGGATCTTTAATCCAAGGGCTTCTGCTTCGCAGAAGAAAATCTTCTTGTTTCAACAAGAACAGAAAAGATTTCTTAAAAATCTTAATTTAATTTGGCGCAGATGCCCCAGCGCGTGACGCGTGTCACGTAGCGCAAAGCGCAGCGCAACTGCGCTAGCGCATCTGCGCTGACACGTGTCGCGCAGCGCAGAGCGTAGCGCAACTGCGCTGACACGTGTCGCGCAGCGCAACTGAAGCGTTGCTTCAGGCAAATAGAGCTCTGCTCTGATTGGGCGCGTCTTCTTGGGCGCAGCGCTGATACATCTGCGCCTGACACGTGGCGCGTTGCGCTCAGCGCAAAGGATCTGAAGCGTTGCTTCATTTATTAAATTTTTGAGAATCAGAAGCGCCGCTTCATCTCCTCTTTTCAAGTCAAACTTGTATTCCCAAAATTCTGATTTCCCGGGCCTTGGCAACGATTTCATTGTGCACAGAATTTTCTGTGCTTGGGTCTATATATATAACTCAAGGCTGAGCCTTTTCTTCTCTCATTTTCAGAGAACTCCTTCGATCATGGCTTGCAACCGCCCTCATGCCCGCCGACAACCATGGGAGGTGCCGATCCGGGACATCGTTCCTCGTTTTGCTGCACGTCTGGTGGACCCTTCTCTCTCGGACGAGCAATGCGACGCTGCAATGCACGAGCTTCTGACTCGTATGGGGTCTCCTCTCCCTCCAAATTCCATTTGGCTTCGGATGATCCTTGCCTCGGCGCTTGCCGACATTCCCCCTCCTCCAGCAGAGATGTCCTCAGCAATGCTGGATGCCGCCGAAGATAAGATTGAGTGCTTTCTCGAAGCGCACTTGATCACCAAACCTTTGAGGGACTGCTCTTTCCACTTGCTGAGCCAGATACGGGCTCGTCGAGTCGTTATCGCCACTCTCTCCCAGGAATGCGGCGTCGACCGTTGGATGGCTACTCCTCGGGAAGATCGCCGCTTCGACGCGATGGAGAAGGCGGAGAGGGAGCTGAATAATTTTCTTTTCGTTTTTGTGAACCCTTGTCTCTCTGATCCCGTATTCGGTGATCTTTTTTAAATTTAATAATAAATAAATGTTTTGATTAAGTATTCTATTATCTGTTAAGTGTTCCTTTATTTGAACTCTTTGTTGTGCTTGTGCATCGTATTTTAATTTGTTGTTATCAAGTGCATGTAATTTTGCATGGCTAAATTGCCTTTGGCACTTAGCCCCTTTTTCTGCGCTAGCGCATCTGCGCTAACACGTGTCGCGCAGCGCAACTGTGTTGCCACGTGTCGCACAGCGCATAGCGCAGCGCGGCGCTTCCTTTAACAGAGCTTTGCTCTAATTGGACGCGCTGCGCTAATGTATCTGCGCTGGACACGTGGCGCAGAGCGCGCAGCGCAAAGGATCTGAAGCGTTGCTTCAAATATTTAAATTTTGAATTCAAACAGAGCTTTGCTCTGATTGGACGAAACAAATGCCCCCCCGCCGTTGCGCTCACGTGGCGCACACGTGAGTGCAACGGTGGCAACCCCTCCTGACCGTTGGATTGAGGGGGAATTCCGAGAGGCGCAAGCGCCTTATAAATAGGGCCTTTTAACCCATAGAAAATCTCACCATTTTTCTTGGATTTAGATTTTCAGAGCTCTGCTCTTTGCTTAAGAATTTCAGAGCTTTGCTCTTGTTTTCAGAACTCTAGAGCTTTGCTCTTATTTCCCAAAGTTTAGAAAACTTTAGGTAATAATTAATTTTAAAATTAAGTTAAGTTAATTTAAATTAATTTTAACCAATAGAGCTCTGCTCTCATGGATCTTTTGATCTGAAGAAATTCCCTTTAGGGTTTCATTAACAGAGCTTTGCTCTCACAAATTCATAGGTCTACAGAGATCTTATTCATGGGTTCTAACCCATGAATCAGAGCTTTGCTCTTTGAATCAAATGTAGATCTTTTAGATCTGAAACAAATGAAGAATTTTTCTATAAGCTTTCATGGATCTTCTTTTTTTTTTATTTCAGAAATTTTAATTTTAAATTTCTTTTCAAAGACTTTCTTTTTGATGGAATATTATAGAGCTAAGCTCTTTCTTAAGGAATTTTAATTCTTTTGAGACCAGATTTTGACAAGTGTCACTCTGTGACAGAGCTTTGCTCTGAAAGAGGAGATTCTCTCCTTGTCTCTAGGGATTCTTTCCCCCCTTTTTATTATGGGAATGTTCCCCCTAAGGGCCAACTGACAATCTCATCCAATGATGAGTTTGTCTCCTTAATTGATGTATTGTCATTTAGATTTTGTGGGTCCCTCTTTGGTCCCCTACTCACTGCACTGGGGTGCGGTGTAATTAATTAATTTTGATTTTAATTTAATTAATGCATTTTCTTTTTTTTTTTAATGTGAAACGTTGGGATTACAACACTGACGGCTACATTGCTCTTTTTGCAGCGATCATGTCTGAAGACACTTCATTCCCGTTTGTCCGCTCGGAGGAAGGATTCCCAGAGGCGCCTTTGGATCGTGAGGTCCTGACCATGATCAAGGCATACGACCCTGAGCATAAGAGTCTCCACCTTTGGGGGTCGTGGTACAATCAGATCATTATGGGCCGACGGAGCTTCACATGCGCGGTGCCGTCGGAACCCATAACGGCGATTCATTATGCTACCCCACCCTCGGTGCAGTATGCCGTGGAGCTGGCAGACTGGACATCAAAAGGTTTTCTACATCCCGCTATAGATGCGATACCGGTTCAGCGTCCTATGGTTTTGGACATCCTAGGACGTCGTATCTGTCAAGGTGAAGCGCGGCCTTAGGGGCAATCGTATAACCTTGGTCTGATTCCTCGCCACCCGATTGGCTATCTGCCGTGGGCCCGGTATATCCTGTCGACGAAGAAGTCACGGTTGATAAGACTAGGATTGTACACCGTAGTCTACGTCTCTCTCTTCCAATATCCTACGCTCCCCACCTGGTGGCTCAAGGCCTTCTTGGAGCAATGGAATATTCCCACCCACACTTTCCTTGCCATGGATCGGGAAGTGTCAATTTCTCTGGAGGAATTTGCGGAGGTATCCGGCTTACCGGTGATGGGGGAACATTATGAGGAGCTGCTCCCAACAGACGTGTACGTTTTCGGAGCTAGGCCAATGGTAAGGGGGTCACTCCGGATACTGCTGTTCAACACCAGTTCCCAAGCTTAATTAACGTGTTGAACATATATGAGTCTCTCTTCGTTGAACATGGGAGTCGAGGAGTTAACTTTGAGGATTTCATTGCTCGGTTCCTTCATCCCAACGCCCTCTCTGCAGCCACTGCCAAGTCTGCCACCCTTGAGGATCCTTTCGGTTTAGGTTTGGATAACCTGCCGGCGAGCGAAATAGGTCAAAAGGATTTTTTTCTTCCTAACTTTCCAACCGTGTCTCTTGCAGAAGTAGCGGCCCCTGGGATGGATGAGGAGACCTTTTTCTTGGGGTTTCTCGGGTTATGGTTGAGTTGGTTCGCTATCCCGATGCACTCTCATCGAATGCGACCCTCTGTCTTTTATCCAGCACATCGGATGGTCATCGGGGTGAAGGTAGCTGTTGGGATCGCCGGCCTGGCACACTTATACCACGGTCTCAGTCGAGCGGCGGATGCCAGTGAGCCCGGGGTTTTGCATGTGGTCTTCCCGATGCATTACTTCGCGTCGTGGCTCGAGTTACACACAGCGGGTGTCTTCGGGATGCATAAGAGGCCCTCGTTCTTTG
Source organism: Agapanthus africanus (assembly GCA_030015575.1). Lineage (NCBI taxonomy): Eukaryota > Viridiplantae > Streptophyta > Magnoliopsida > Asparagales > Amaryllidaceae > Agapanthus > Agapanthus africanus. Next base: position 76,566,906 of record JASDDO010000028.1, read on the forward strand.
ACAAGAGCGGTTTTCCTCGCATTATACAACTGATCGGTGCATCAATTGTAAACCCCTCACAACGGAACGCTAGGGGCTTGCTCCTTCGCCCCCATACCGTCGAAGCCGGGATGTCCTTTGTCGATAAGGTGTTGACCGTTGGAAAGGTGTCTACCACCGTGACGCGGCCATTACAGGATATCTTTAAGGACGGAGCTTCTGTATTAACGGCCCGGGAGACCCTCCACCTATATTCCATTAGACCGGGCTTTTTAGTTTTTAGGCAGAATGATGTGGCAATTTTTATGAGGTATAACCCACATCGTTTTGCTCAACAACTGGGCTACGATCAAGGGGTCCCCTTGGAAGCCTTTTTGGTGGAACCAGCTGCCACTGAAGAGGGGATGGTGAACGCCTTGCACCATTTCATACGTGTGAATACGACCTCTCGTTTTTTTATTAATGCGCCGACTTACGCTCCGAGACTCCTCAATGTGTACAAAGACTGGTACAATCATGCGATAGGGGCAGTCATAAAGGAGGAAAGGCGACTGTTGGTCGATCGTAAGGGTGCACCTCCAGGTACCGATCGCAACGCTCCCTTGGTTCCTAGGACCCCAGTAATCGCTCCCTTAAAAGATGCCGGGGGCAGACCATCACGTGCGCAAAGTCCTCCACGTGAACTATCACTTCCTGATATCACGGAAGTACCTCCTGCACCTTGTGCTCAGGTGGAAGCAGTGGTTGTACCCTCGCCGGAGTCTGGCGTGGGTGCGGACATCGGGACTCGTCGTCCCAGAGCAGCTGCTAAACGGAAGTCGATCCCTCGCGGGCCCAGGGTCGGAGGGCAAAAGAAAAAGAAGTCGCTCTTTGCAGCGGACGTTGCGTTCGGCCAGGAACCCCACGCTCCTTATTCCGAGGGTCTGCTCGAATATGGGACTAACGCGGGATTATTGATGCCGCCGCCGGACGATACAGACTTGGAAGCTGCTCTCAGAGCTTCAGCATGGCTGGTGAAGCGTGATGCGTGGCTGGCTAAGCTTGCGCAATCAGGTAACTAGTAGTCACTTTTTCTTTATTGCAACGTATTTTCTTCGTCATTTCATTATATATATATTTATTTATTATTTTTTTTTTAACTAACGCTTTTCTTTCTTTTCTTTCAACAGGCATTACCGATGAAGAAGCCATTGCCGCTTCTCTGAAGACTTTCCAGGAGGAGGAACGTCTCAGAGAATCTATGGGTCTGAGTAAGTTTCGATTCATCGAATTTTTCATTTTCCTTGCGTTATGGTCGATCTAACCTTTCCATCTTAATTGCAGGGACTTCAATGCCGCTCCCTCCTAGCGACGTAGATGTTCTACCAGCGGCCGATGTTCCTGTTTCCTCTGGGACACCGCAGGAGGCTCATCTCGGAGAACCGATGAGAGATGCCTTAAAGGCTTTGGAGGCATCCCTGAATGAAGATGATGATGCCTTGAAGGAGGCATCACGGAGGTCCCTCATGACCGCTCGGGAGGAGAGGAAACGGTTGAGGCGTGAGGCGAAGGCGCGTAGGGCTGCCTTGGCTATGGGAGCGGGCCCTAGCACCGTTCCTCGAGCTGATTCTCCCTCTGAAGAGGCCCCTGTCGCCCTGTCCACTGCCCGCAGAGGGGTGGCACGTGCAGCTCGGAGCGCGAACGGTAAATCCGCCTCAGGTAATGTTTCTCTTGGAGTTTTTGTTATAAGTATCTTAATGTCGTTTGTCCTTACATCTCCATCTTGCAGGACCAAGTCCGATCGAAGGGGAGGCGGAAACCGTCAATCTCGAAGGGACAGAGGGGGCAGTACCTGCCGAACTCGAGCCGACGGTGGGCAACGTCGTTGTGGCTTTGGAGCTTGGGGTAGAGGTTGAGGGGCCTGCAGCCGATAAGGTCACGGATGCCGAACCCGAAGTGGTGGCAGATGACGTGATCATTATAACTGAGCCCAGAGTGGCGGTGAATGAGGCGCTCGAGACCGGTGATCCCCCGGCGATGGTGGACGATACAACCGCCACTATTGAGCCTGAGATGGTAGTGGGCGAGGTGGCCACGATTCCTGAAGACGAGCCAACCGCTCCTTCTATGGAATCTGGCAATACTCCAGTCATAGCTCTTCCCGTCTACGGTCCTCCGCCGTCTCCCGGGCTTGCGAGCACGACGACGGTCCCTATTGAATCGGGCGATGAGGCCACAGGCGGTGGTCTCATGTCGATAGAGGAGGGAGTCGTCTCTGTTTCCGCCGGGAGCTCCTCATGTACACCTTAAGTTGTTGTTTTTTATTTGCTTTACAATCTTTTCTGACAAGTTCATTTTTCGTAATGCAGGTGCAGCTAGTGTTGATGCCCCACTACTTGAGGGAGCTCCTTCCACGACTGCCTTGGCGATGGTTACCCCTCAGCCTTCTCTTACACCGTCAAAGATGTTGGAAGGTATGGGCTTATAACTTATTAATCCTATTTTTGAGATATACAGTTTATGTACTGAAGTCACACTGTTGTATCTTTCAGGAGTGCTTTTTGATCATCTCTATCAAGTGTTGCTCCCACACTTCTCCTTCCCATCTGAATTCGCCTCCCCGTCTGGTGGCGCTGGTGAGTACTTGTTCCCGATTGGTAGCTTTGTCTTTTTAGCGGTAGAATTATTTCCAACTCTCTCTTGTTGTGACTGCAGCGTTGCAAATCGAAGGGGGAGCAGGAAGATCGGCTGTGCCACTAGCCCTTCCGGACTTGCCACCTGTCTCCACTGGTATAGTAAACCATCTTATCAATGACTTCCTTCATATCTATTGAATCATCATCTAATCGCGTTTCGTCTTTTTCCAGCCGTCGTTCCAGTCTCGGTGCCTTTCGAGTCTCGCATTACAATACCGGGCGGCCCTTCCCAGCGGCGTCCGTCCTCAAAAGGTGCCGCGAATAGTTTGCGCATGTTGAGCGACTACATTGAGGAACTCGACATCGAGGCTCCTGTATCTGCTGAGGACTTCGCCACGACGGTTAACCCAATGTTGGCGATATTTGCCACTTTCCATAACGAGGGTATTGTTGCCTCCTGGGTTAACTATTGTCGGGAGGTCGAGGCTCACCTTCATCAGCTGGAGTCAATGCGCCCGTCCCCCGAGACTTTGGCCTTGAGCACTCAACGGGGAGCATGGCTCGAGCAAAGCGCTTCTCGTTTCCGTCATCTGGAACAAGAAGTGGTTTTGAGGCTGAAGGAGTGCCAAGATTCTTCGAGCAGAACTGCTCGCTTGCGTGTCGAAGTTGAGGCGAACGCTGCTGAGGTAAAGACCGTGTTCGAGGGTCTTCTGGAGCGCATGTCGAATGGGCTGAGACTAAAGCGGGCACTTGATGTCGCCGAGCATGACACTCCAGGCCGTGAAGCTGCTTATCAAGCCGTTAGGGATCAGCTTGCCTCCGTCGCACAGCAACGGGCCCAGGTGGAGGCGGAGCTGGCAATCGCATCCAATCGGGAAAAGGCATGGAAGGAGGTGTACGAACAACTGATAGAGCTATTTAAGACGCTTCCTTCCCAATAGCTGCCTTTGTATCAATGTATTTGTAAAAATTTTCTTTTCTGAGTAACGTGTACCCTTTCTTCGCTCTTTTGTATGATTCACCATGTATTTGATTGAGGTCAATGAATAAAGATACACACTTTCTTTTGCAATATCTTGTATGTTCTTTTGTTTTCTGCCTTTACACCATGATGTTGTCGATGAACTTTATTGGCATACAACTTAATTTCTCTAAGAGGCAGCGATGGCTTAGGCCGCAGGTTCAGATCTGCCGCCTAAGACTTTTCAATTCTATGAGCCGTGAGGGTCTCAAAGAGATTTTTCCCCCTACGGATCGAGAGGATCTCATAGGTGGATTTTCTCCTTAGGAATCGTGAGGATTCCTAAGTGTGGTTTTCTCTTATAAGTCGTAAGGATCATATAAGAGCATTTCTCCCTCTTACGAGTCGAGAGGACTCGTAAGCGGTTGTTTCCCTCTTTGTCGAGAATCGACTTCAGAGAGTGAGATCCGTGAATAGTATGCAAGAGACCATTTAGGATTGACTTGCAGGATCCCATTGCCCTTCTTACGAGTCGAGAGGGCTCGTAAGCGGTTGTTTCCCTCTTTGTCGAAAATCGACTTCAGAGAGTGAGACCCGTGAATAGTATGCAAGAGACCATTTAGGATTAACTTGCAGGATCCCATTGTTCAGGAAGCAGGTTTTTGAATCCTTACTGCCCGAAATGTGAGTCAAAGAAGATCTCGTCACGGAGTGTTTGTATCCGCGAGTTGAGAAATTTTGCGAGGGATTATTTGTTTCCCAAGCGCCAAGGATTATTTGTGTCCTTGGGGTTTGAAACGAGTCGATGGTTCCCACGGAGGCGCTGGTGGCTCTGCGAGTCGACGCGGATCAGAAGGCTCTCGTCAAGGAGTGTTTGTATCCGTGAGTTGAGAAGTTTTGCGAGGGATTATTTGTTTCCCGAGCGCCAAGGATTATTTGTGTCCTTGGGGTTTGAAACGAGTCGATGGTTCCCACGGAGGCGCTGGTGGCTCTGCGAGTCGACGCGGATCAGAAGGCTCTCGTCAAGGAGTGTTTGTATCCGTGAGTTGAGAAGTTTTGCGAGGGATTATTTGTTTCCCAAGCGCCAGGGATTATTTGTGTCCTTGGGGTTTGAAACGAGTCGATGGTTCCCACGGAGGCGCTGGTGGCTCTGCGAGTGGACGCGGATCAGAAGGCTCTCGTCAAGGAGTGTTTGTATCCGTGAGTTGAGAAGTTTTGCGAGGGATTATTTGTTTCCCAAGCGCCAAGGATTATTTGTGTCCTTGGGGTTTGAAACGAGTCGATGGTTCCCACGGAGGCGCTGGTGGCTCTGCGAGTCGACGCGGATCAGAAGGCTCTCGTCAAGGAGTGTTTGTATCCGTGAGTTGAGAAGTTTTGCTGAAGTCGTTAGTTTCTTCGGTTGAAATGAACCGTTGGGGTTTGGCTTCGTCGTTTGACGGAATCCGTTGGGAAAGTATAGTTCCTTCTTTGTTTACGCCCTTGGATTGTATACAGGGATCGATGTGATCTTAACTGTAGGGCCAGAATTTTATCATTATTATTATTATTTTTTTTGTTGTATTTCCGCGATGCTCTATCATTTCAGCTTTTATATCGCGAAGGTCGCGATTGCCCAAACATTTCGGCTATTTTTCGCGGTGCCCAATCATTTCGGCTATTTATTTTATTTTTACTCGCTGCTTTTTATTGCGAGTTGCCCAATCATTTCGGCTATTTTCCATGCGTACATTTTTTATACTTGCTATTTTTTATTGCAAGTTGCCCTATCATTTCGGCTATTTTGTATGCATGTGCGGTCTATTGGCTTTCTCCGTAGACCTAAGATTGGACACCGATTTCGGCATCAGCACCGCTGCAACTGGGATACTACCAGGAGCGAATCATCATTTGTCTCTGTCGTTGTCGAACAAAGGAGGCTTAGCGACCAGGGTTAAGATCTTGTCGGCTAAGGCTTTGGACTCCATGAGCCGTAAGGGTCTCGTGAAGGTATTTCTCCCTACAAGTCGTGAGGATCTTGTAGGTGTATTTTCTCCTTAGGAACCGCGAGGGCTCCTAAGTGTTTTGTTTTTCTGTAAGTCGTAAGGATCCTACAGGAGGGTTTTCTTCTCATAAATCGAGAGGACTTACAAGGGTTATGCAAACATATTCCCAGTCACGGATGGACCTTGGTTAGGGAAACGTTTATTCGCGCCCGTGGATTGTATACAAGGGTCAATATTGAACCGTCTGTAGGGCAATATTGGAAGTTTGTGAGGGTTTGCTTAAGCACAGGTTTAGGTTTCTGTAACTTAAGACTTTCAAATCCTATGAGCCGTGAGGGTCCCATAAGAGAGTTCTCCTTACGAGTCATGAGGATCTCGCAAGTGTATTTTCTCCTTAGGCATCGTGGGGATCCCTAAGTGTGTTGCTCCTTTGTGAGTCGTAAGGATCTCACGAAGGTGGTCTCTCCTTACAAGGTCGAGAGGACCCTATAAGCGTCTTTTAACGAGGTTGCGCCCTTTCGGGTTTTCACAAACACTCGCCGGCAGTCCTGCTGTTTTTACTCACGGAGCCCTTTCGGGTTTTCATCCGTGCCCTTTTTGCTTATGGACATACCGTTTTTTTTATATTTTATTTTTAACGTCAGCCTGAAGATACTGCGGGTTGGGAGTAGTTTAACGACGTTTCGGTCATTTGCAAGTTTTAGGACATTGTGGTCCGTTGTTTGAGAGGACTGGCTACTGCTTATAAAGCTTGAGCTTAGGAAGATAGCGAGCGGACATAGTCGTCGTCATCTATCATTGACCTAAAGTAAGACTAGTTAAGCGTAGTATTTCTTTAGGAAGCGACCGTTTATCGGTCTAAAAGGCCTTTCACCGTGCATGTCCATGAGTAGATAGGCCCCACCCTGGTAGACCTTATCAATAATGTACGGTCCTTCATAGTTTGGCTCAAACTTTCCCCGCTTGGCGCGATTGGGGATCATGGGCCTTTTGACCACTAGCACGAGTTCGCCTTGGTGGAATGTCCTCGGGCAGCTCAATCTTTCATATGAGCGCGTCATCTTTGCTTTATAAGCTTCCAGATTTTGCTGTGCTAGAAGCCGGATTTCATCAAGGGCGTCAAGCTCTTCGAACCGAAGGTGAGCGTTTTCTTCGTCCGTCAGCTCGTAATGGACTGCCACTCGTAGAGAGGGTAATTCTATCTCGAGGGGGAGTACTGCTTCCGTCCCAAATACCAACGCGTACGGCGTTGTGTTTGTGGCTGTTTTAAATGTAGTTCGATATGCCCAAAGAGCCTCTTGCAATCTTTCGTGCCAGTCTCTCTTATTTCGTGACACCGTTTTCTTCATGATCTTCGTCAAGGTCTTGTTGAAGGCCTCAGCTAGACCGTTAGCTCGCGGATTATAAACTGAGGAATATCTCCAGTCTATATTGTGCTGCTGTGCGAAGCGGCTAATCTTATGACTTCGGTAGGCTGGCCCATTATCAGAGATGATTCTTCTCGGGGTTCCAAACCGATATATGACGTGCGTTCTGAAGAAATGGAGGATGTTTTCCGTTTTCACTTCCCTCAACGGTACCGCTTCTGCCCATTTGGAGAAGTAATCAGTCGTCGCCAAGATGAAACGATGTCCCTTTGACGATGCTGGTTCGATGGGACCGACTATGTCAGTTCCCCACATTTCGAAAGGCCAACTAGCCACTGTTGGGTGCAGTGGATTGGGATGCTGATGGATGAAGTCTCCATGAATTTGGCATGAATGACATTGCCTCGCGTATTCTAGGCAATCCTGCATCATCGTGGGCCAGTAGTAGCCCATCCGCTTTATCTTTAACTTCATCTTAGGGCCTGCTTGGTGGGAACCACAGAGTCCGTCGTGAACTTCTTGGATGACCCTTCTCGCTTCGTCAGGTCCTAAGCATCTCAACCACAGAGAATCGAATGACCTTTTGTACAAAGTATCATTGACGAAGGCGAAAGACAGAGCTCGTTTCGTGAGCTGATGTCTTGTGGATGCTTCTTCAGGTATTCGGTGGAACTTGAAGTAATCTATGAAGACTTCTCTCCAGTCCCCGGTATTTTCCCAGTCTTTTATTTGCAGGGTTGTCTCCTCTTTCGCTCCTTTTTCTTCAGACGATTCCGGAGATATTTCTGTTGGGGCGAGCACTCGACGGCTTTGTACCACGATTCTAACGTCGTCGAGGTTCTCGTCAGCCAGTTCTTTAGCAAGTTTGGCTAGTGCATCTGCTTTGCTGTTTTCCGCGCGTGGTATGCTTTCCAACGTGTAGGAGGGAATTTGGGTTAGCAGTTGTTGCACTTTTTCACCGTATTTTACCAATTCCGGTTTACATGTTTGGTAATCGCCGTTCACTTGACTGACGACCAGTTGGGAGTCCCCGTATATGAGGAGGTTCTCAATTCCCATATCAATGGCGATCTCAAGGCCTGCTATCAGAGCTTCATATTCAGCTTCATTATTCGTCCTCGGCTCCGTTAAGGAGAAGGCGAAGCGCATTATTCCTCCTTGGGGAGTCACAAAGATGAGTCCCACCCCCGATTTGATCGTTGGCATACTTTGTTTGTGCTTTTTCATGGAAGATGCTCCATCGAAATAAAGCTCCCACCGGGTATCACCACTGTCGATTGCATCAAACGCATGTCTGTCTGGCAAATCGCAATTTAAAGGAGAATCGGCAGGGATGGGATGCTCAGCAAGGAAGTCGGCGATGGCCTGGCCTTTTACTGCCCTGAGAGGTTGATATGTTATCGAAAATTCCATCAATAGCAGAGCCCATTTAGCGAGTCGTCCCGTCAATATGGCCTTTGACATTAGGTATTTAAGGGGGTCCACTTTTGAAATCAGACGGACCTCGTGTGCTAATGCATAGTGCTTAAGCTTTGTTATTGCGAAGATCAACGCTAGGCAGTGTTTTTCAATGGGAGAGTAATTGCTTTCTGCCCCCAGCAGAACTCGACTTAGGTAGTAGAGTGCTCTTTCTTTCCCTTGATCGTTCTCTTGTGCCCATAATGCGCCTAAGGAACCTTCGAGGGCGGTTGTATAAAGAATGAGAGGCTTCCCTTTAACCGGAGCAGCCAGCACTGGTGGGTTCTGCAGGTATTGCTTGATCTCATCCAGTGCGCTTTGGCATTTTTGATCCCAAACGAATGGGGTTCCTTTCTTCATCAGGTGACTATATGGCCGGCATTTTCCTGAGAGGTTGGCTATAAATCGCCGTATGTATGCGAGTTTCCCTTGGAGAGACCGCAGCTGTTTGAGAGTCCTCGGCGGAGGCATTTCCATGATTGCTTTAATCTTTGACGGATCTATTTCAATACCTCGGTGTCGAACAACGAATCCCAGGAATTTGCCCGAGGAAACCCCGAACGCACATTTAAGAGGATTCATCTTCAGGTTGTACTGCCGAAGGCGTTGAAATACAGTCTTCAGATGCTCGAGATGTTCCTCGTATGATTTGCTTTTAACCACGAGATCGTCGATATAGCATTCAACGATTTCGTGTATAAGGTCGTCGAAGATCTTTGTCATGGCCCTCTGATAAGTAGCACCGGCGTTCTTCAAACCGAAGGGCATCACTTTATAACAAAATATACCAAGAGGAGTCCTGAAGGCTGTGTGCTTCTGGTCTTCGGGATGCATTTTTATCTGGTTATACCTCGACGAGCCGTCCATGAAGGAGAAAACCTCATGAGTGGATGTATTGTCTATCATAAGTTCAGTGACTGGCACTGGGAAATCATCTTTTGGGCAGGCTTTATTAAGATCCCGAAAGTCTACGCATATGCGCACTGTCCCATTTTTCTTCATCACTGGGACGATGTTGGCGATCCATTCAGGGTATTGAACTTCCTGAATGAAGCCAGAGTCGATTAACTTTTTGACTTCGGTGTTTATGCTCATCTCAAGCTCGAGTCGCATTCTTCTTGGCGCCTGTTTGACTGGCTTGATGTCCGGGGATATCGCCAATTTGTGTACAGCAATTTCTGGATCTAATCCCGGCATTTCGGAATAGTTCCACGCGAAGCAATCTTTGTGCTGTAGAAGCACATCCTTTAACGCGGCCACCCTTTCTTCAGATAGCAGCTCGCTGATGGATGTCGGTCGCGGGTCATTTGCCGTCCCCAACTCGATTTTCTTGAGGTTATCTGCAGTAGTGTGGATTCCATCCTCCAGTTCTTTCGGAGCTGGGGGGAATTCTGAGATTACCTCATCGCTGTCGTTTTCAAAGCACCAAGGGAGGTTGTTCATATCCTCGGACCCTTCTTTTAATATTGTTATCACATGGCAGGTGCGAGTTTCCTGCCAATCCCAATGCGGGGTTGGTTTTATTCTTGTGTTTTTGGGTTCGTGCTTTTGCGGCGGCGCTACCTTCCAACTGTCAGACAATGCGAATTTGCCAAGCTGATATTGGTCTTCAACCCAATTCTTAAAGGTGAAACAATCTTCAAGCGGATGCCCTACTACTCGATGGTAAGAGCAATAATTTGGGTTGGAGACTTCGCCCGCTTGCTCAGGGTGTTTAGACTCTGGCAGAGTAAGCATTTGATGTTTTAGAGCAAGATCAAGTATTTTTCCTGTTTTGTTCCGAGGAAATGAGTATGCTCGACCCATTTTCTTCATAAGGGCTAGGTCAATAACGCTCGACTCTCGGATGCGTGGCTTCTTAGCTCTGTCTTGTGGTTGTCGAGCACCTTTTCGGCCCCTCGACTTGTTTTTGCTTTCGCATCGAACCCTTTTTGCAGCAGGCTGACGTGGGGCAACATCTTCGTTTTTTACTGTCTGTCGAAGGAGACGCTGTGTCTTGGCTTTCTCATAGATTGCCATTTCACGATCGTGATCATCTCGGGCTTTTTGACTCGCATCCTTTATAAGTTTGCTCGTTTGGTCTTCAGACGATGGACTGGGAGGTCTTGCATCAGGAACTCTTGCTGATTCAGGATTAGCGTCTTCCCATTGAGCGTCCGCTTCTTCATCAAAGTTATACATGGCATAACAGCTGTTTATTAGCTCCCGTTTCTTTGAGCGAACATACCCGAGCCCTTTCGTTTCCGTTCTCCCGTTAGGCAGTTTGCATTGAGTTCCAGGAACGTTCCAGACCTTGTCATAGAATTTGGCTTTTCTGACGGTCTGTGTGAAGGACATCCCTTGGCGTTTCAGCAGTTTCTTCAAACCTTCGGTATAATATCTGGGAAGACGGATAGGCTGAAGCCTGTCGAGCATGGGATCCGCGCCATGCCAAATTTCTTTTTCTACCTTGTTTTCTTCAGAACGGTAGAATAAGATTGCCTTCTTGCTTTTTCTTCCGGGAGGGATATAGAATGTCTGCAATTCTTCTACGCTGTTGGTGTCGAGTGCATCCAGTTCTTTGTAATGTTCAAGCGGCACCATGGTTACCTGCAGACTTCGCTCTTCATCAGTGGAAATCTGTATTGAGGGCCGAGCGGGGAATACAGCATGAACTTCATCCTCTGAATCACTACCGAAGATCAATGAAGGAACAGATGGTCCTGGCCTGGTGGACTGGGATGGACCTGAATAAATTATATCCTCCTCCTCCTCGGTGTCACTGCCGAAGACAGGGATGGTTGCGTTAGTTTTGTTCTCCGGTTTGTGACACCTTTCCGTGTCTTCGAAACTCGGTAAGAAGTATTTGGCATCTTCATACTTGCGAACTTCGTTCACGGAAAACGGATTCAACTCTCCTGCTACTGTGTACTCGAGGCCGTCCCTAGAATACTTCATGCACTGATGCTGTGTAGAAGGGATGATATTGTATTCGTGTAGCCATGGTCGGCCGAGCAGAGCATTATAGCACGTCTTGGCGTCTATAACGTGGAATTTGATGTCTGTGACGAGCACCCCGAAGCGTAGCGTCAATATCACAGATCCAAGAGTCTTTGAGGATTGAGAGTCGAAACCGGAAATGGTGATTTTGTCTCGGGCGAGGTGTTGGACACTCATGCAAATCTCTTTTAACACTCGCACATTGAGTAAATTGACAGACGATCCGCTATCGACTAAGATTTTTCCTATCTTTATGTCATGGCAGTATCCTGAGACATAAAGTGGGCGATTGTGTTCACACGTTCCGAGGAGAAGGTCTTCATCACCAAAAGCAACGTCGGCTGTGTGCACCTCTTCCAATTCATCCTTCATCTTTTGTTCGGCTAGGAAGGCTTGGAACTGGTCCAGATCTTGTAGGGCCTTAATCAAAGAATCCCTCGCCTCTTTTGATAGCAATAGGGCATCGAGAATGCTGAGTTGTGAGGGTAGCTTTCTCAGATGCGCCAAGACATTGTAATCTACTTTATTCCTTTTTGGGGGATTCTTGGCGGTTAACTCTTCCGCAACTTGGTCATCCAAAGTGATGTCTTCAGAGACCTTCTCTTTCCCTTTGTTTTTCTTATTCAAGGGTCCGAGGTTCTTTTCGGGTAATGTTCGATTGCGCAGCTGTATATTCTCGCAGGCCTTCGGTTCTTTTTCTTTTCCCGAAGTGGATTCTTCGAAGAGGGGGCCAAGCTCTAGCTCTTCATCGGAGTCGCTCCCAAATGTAGGCACTTGTGACCCGGTAGTGTTAACCATGTGACAATTGCCGGCAGTTCTTTCAAGTTCTTTAGTCGTATTTCTTTGCTCTCGGCGAATTCTACGTTTTTCTCGTTTAAATCGTTGTCGATTAGCGACGTATCCTTGCCACCATCCATTGAAAGCTCTGCAATCTTGGGTGGAATGCGAGACCTTCTGATGGTATAAGCAATAAGAGGGGTGCATTTCTACCGCGCCAGTAACTTCTTCTTCAGAGGGTGGTAGCTTCATGCCCATCGATGTGGCCTTAGCAAATTTCTTTTTTATCTTGAATTGGCTTTTGTCAGTGGTGGAGGCATTTTGCTCCAACGGGATCATTTCAGCTCCTTCCTCAAGTCGCTGACGCTTAGCCCTTTCGAATATAGCCGTCTCGCGTTCTCGATCAGCCTTGCTTTTCAACCGAGCTTCATTAAGAAACGCGCTAATCATTTCAACCGGTAACCCTAGGGTTCCTGATTCGGCATTTGCCCCCAGCGTTTCAGTGCCAGAAGTTCCTTCATCGTTCGTGGTCGAATGAGAGATCATATGACAGCTTGCCACATATTCGTCAGATTCATCCGATGAACTTTCTCCTTCATCTTCTTTTTGGAAGACGTGATCAAGGAAATCTTGGAGCGTAATGGGAGTTCGCGCCTTTTGGTTATATTCATCCAGCGCGTCGATTTGCTTTTGTAAGTCCGTGCGCTTGTCACCAGGCTTCACGGGCTTCTTAGATTTCTTCTTCTTCTTTTTAGAAGATTTTGACGGCTGACCATGAGTGCTTGAACTGCCACCATCAGTCTTCGGAATCGGTCGTGGCTTCAACATCCCTTCAATAACCTGCGGTTCCAAGGGGTTCTTCCACTTGACCGCTGGACAGGTCTGAAGATCATTTAGCATTCTCCTCGTTTTGGCTGATAATACAACCTCCCAGGGAGTTTCTTCAATAACGGAGCATGTTGCCCCCGGCGTATTCGTCCCCTTATAGGTGTGGGGCTGCGGAGGGTTCACCTTCCATTTGTCAGACAGCGCAAATTTGCCCTGACGGTATTGATTCTCAAGCCAATTTTTGAAAACGTAACAGTCTTCGATTGGATGTCCCAACACTCTATGATAAGGGCAGTAATTAGGATCGTTGACGTCACTTGGTTGCGACGGACGTTTTGGATCTGGCAGATTTATGAGCCTGTTGCGCAATGCCAGCTCGAATAACCTCCTTGTTTTATCACGGGGGAAGGAGTAAGCACGTCCCATCCTGTCCTCAAGGGGTACGTATGGGCGCGTATTATTTGGACGAGCAACCGGCTTCGAATCGTTCGGTTGTTGTTGGGCATTAGCGACGACGATTGCTTTTCCTTTTCCTTTGTCGTTTCGGGAATCCGGCTTCGGGAGAGGGGGTTTATGGCCCATCTGGTCCATCTGCGCCAATTTGTCGATCAAAGCCTGGAAGGAAGTCGGCTTGAAGAACATCATAAATTGTGAAATAGTTGCTTGTGGATCAAGGGTTCCAACAAACATTCCCACCGCAGGGGCTTCTTCTATGCGCTGTTCACATTTAGACCATAGATTACGCCACCGTATAGCGTACTGAACCCACGTCTCGCCGGGTTTTACCCTGGCGTTAATCAATGCCGTCATTGGGGTACGCTTGCTGGCACTTGCAAAACGTTGAGTGAAGAGCAGCTCCATCTCCGCAAAGGTTTTAATAGAGTCGTTGGGGAGCTCGGAATACCACTCGAAAGCCGTATCTGATAAGCTTCCAACAAATTGGCGCAGCAAGAGCTTGTCGTCGCCTCCAGTGTTACCACAAAGTGCCCTGAATTGGGCAACATGTTGATGGGGATTGCCGGTCCCCTTGTAGACATGAAACTTAGGAATTGTGTAACCTGGCGGGTACTTGATTTGGTCATACCAGCCCGGATATGGCCGCCCCGTTTTCACGATCTGACCGGCTGCTTCAGTCGCCTGATGCACCCGTATTTGTTGGGCAATATATTCATCCAAATCAGCTTTTGATATGGTATCATCTTTAGCTACGGATAGAGCCGGTGGAGGATTCGATGTCTCTCCCCTATCATCTTCAAGAATGATCGGGGGATCTCCAGCAGGTGGATCTGGTTGAATCATCATACCCACCATATCCTGGAACAAGAGGGCCATTTTCTTTATGTTGGCTGCCTGTTCCGCAGCCTCTTTATCTTTCTTGTCTAGCACGCGCCGAAGGAATTCGGCGTCCGTCTCTTGTTCTTGACGTTCCTCTGAGGATGTTTCTGGGGTTTCTTTCGGCCCAGTGAGTGCAGCCATTGTGGTCATCATCTCCTGGAGCTTTTGTTGCTGCTCCTGAGCCTTGGTCACTGATCGGGTGAGCGGTCGGTGACCCGTAGATATACGGCTTTCTTCTTTTCCAGAAGCCATATAAACTGTATGAACAATTATGCCCCCTGACTTGGGGCATTTAGGTTCGCCGCTTTCAAACTTTGCCGGTGTCATGGGAGCTTTTTCTGGCCTCTTCCTTTTATGGACCTTTGAGGTTGAAGGAGCCGTTGAAGCGGGCATTCTAGCATTTGTTACCCCCTGCTGTTTAATGGGGCAGTTTTTGTTATTTTCCACCTTCGCCCTTTTCTGGTGACGCAAGTGGTCTGGATCGATCACAGAGTCTTGAACCCTGCGCCATACTTTATAAACTTTTGAGGATAGCCGTTGAGAGGGCTGTTCCTGCTTCGTCTCCGGAACTTTTTCCATGGGCGGAGGAGACCTTTTCAATGTAGCCACCGGAGAGTTCTTTCTCACCTTCCTCAGTAATTCGAAGCTGTTCCCAGTTGGAACAGCAGCATTGACCTCCACTGCTGGAGCAGTTGGGGTTAGCCCTGAGGGGGAGTTGCCCCCTGCTTTCCTTACTCGCTGCCAATGGCGGCGTCGCGCACGACGAGCCGTTGGGACTGGCTCAGAAATCGAGATAGTTTCTTGTTGCCCCCTGTTTGGGTGTGGGGTAACTGTCGATGTCAGCCTATCAAAGACTGATGCTTTTTGACCAGCTGGAGGAGGAGTAGGAACCGTCAATCTTGTGAAGACCGACTTTTTGATAGGAGAAGCCGCTTCAGCGACTTCCGAAGCAGTGGCCGTTGCCCTCTTTGGGACAACCACTTTATGATCCTGACCTAGCCTGGTGAAAACAGAGGCTGTCAGCTTAGTAGCGGGCGACCCGTTGACAGGGGTCGTGGTAGCAGTGAGCCGGTCAAATACCGACTTCTTGTTCGCTTCTGGTGCGGATATCGGCATAGAGAAGCTTGCAGGGGGGACCATGGTCCCGAAAAATAGGCCGGTGGTTGCCTGGGTCACCTGCTCTACCGGCAGAGTAAGGAAAGAGGCCGCTTGGGGCCCATATGTTACACCTTTCGGTGAGGTGGAGCGTCCGTTGCAGTGGTGCTTCGCGCATTTGGTGCAGTGAGAATCCATGGATGCTTGAGTTCTGCGCCAGACAAAAGACCAAATCTTAGCAATTTGAAATCCGAAGGCAACCATTTACAAACCGCGATGGGTTCGCGAAGACGACACACGAAGTGTGGAGTGGAAAGAGGAAAAGGTCCCACCGGGCATGCCAGAATCTGTTCCCCTCCGAAAGACGGCGACGACGTGAAGACGTCTTGCCTGAAGTTCGGGGCAGATGCTATTTAGTTTTATCCGTCTATCTCTCCGAAGATGCCGAGTTGATTTACGGCACCGTATATCGGAGGTTTAGACGGATGCGACCGATGTAGCAGACTTCGTCAGATTCCCCCTCAGGGTGAGGCGTTTTTGATTGTGGGGACGCTCTTCCCTGCAGGCGCAAGCCCCTGCAGTTAATTACGCTACCGCATCGCGGTAAAAACTTTCTCCTTCTCCAGAATTTCACTTCGTGTCGTATGTGTTTGTTTTGTTTGTGGTTGCCCGTGGATTGTATACGGAGACTGAGTAATGCCGTCGCCCGTAGGACGTGGATTAGTCCAAATCCGTATTTACTTAGATTTGGGTTTGGTGTTTTCAGTTTAGGGATGCATTAGTCGCGTTGCGGCTAAGATCAACTTAAACGTTCGTTAAGGATACGTTAGCCCTGTTTTAGACTAAGATCAACTTAACGTAGTGATTAATTTAATGTATGGCCATCGGGACTCGTCACCTCTCTGACGTCGTTGAAGGATTACAACGACATGTATCAGAGGAGTTCGGAGATGTACCCTCAAACCAGAGTTGATTGGGAATTTTATAATCCATTTGAATGTTTAAGAATACGTTAGCCGTGTTTGGGGCTAAGATCAACTTAAACGGGACCGTTTAGATCCAGCAAAAGAGCGTTTGGAGGCTTTATTGTTCTAGTTTAGGGACGTAGTGGTCCGTTTTCCAGTTTAGGGACGTGGTGGTCCGATACCAGTTTAAGGACGTAGTGATCCATTATTAGTTTAGGGACGTTTCGGTCCGATGCCAGTTTAGGGACGTAGTGGTCCATTATTAGTTTAAGGACATTTCGGTCCATCGCCAGTTTAGGGACGTGGTGGTCCGTCATTAGTTTAGGGACATTTCGGTCCGATGCCAGTTTAGGGACGTAGTGGTCCATCATTAGTTTAAGGACGTCTCGGTCCAATATTAGTTTAAGGACTTCTCGGTCCGATATTAGTTTAAGGACGTCTCGGTCCAACATTAGTTTAAGGACATCTCGGTCCAATATTAGTTTAAGGACGTTTCGGTCCGATATTAGTTTAAGGACGTCTCGGTCCAATATTAGTTTAGGGACGTCTCGGTCCAATATTAGTTTAGGGACGTCTCGGTCCACGAGTTTAAGGACCCCGCAGTCCATATTCATGTGTGGTCGTTGGGACCCGTCGCTTCTCTGACGTCGTTGAAGGATTACAACGATAGATGTCAGAG
Source organism: Agapanthus africanus (assembly GCA_030015575.1). NCBI lineage: Eukaryota > Viridiplantae > Streptophyta > Magnoliopsida > Asparagales > Amaryllidaceae > Agapanthus > Agapanthus africanus. Next base: position 76,583,926 of record JASDDO010000028.1, read on the forward strand.
GAGTTCTGAGATGTACCCTCGAACCGGAGATAAATTGATTTAGGAGAGCAATTTTGCTCAGTCAATTTAATTTGAGGACTTACGGCCAAAATTGGGTTAAGTCCAGTTGAGGATATTCAACATTTTTCTTGATCTTTGGCCTATTAGGCCTGTGCTAGGGCTTTGCCCAAATTTAACAATGCACTGCATTCTATTCTGGCTTGCTAGGCTTTTGATTTGGGCTCTGTCCCTTTATTTATGATGCAGAGCATCTGTTTTGGTCCATTGGACCTTTCAATTGGGCTCTGCCCTTTCAAACAATGCACAGCATTTTATTTATTAGGCCTGTTAAGCCTTTTAATTGGGCTTGGCCCCTGTTGTAAGCAAGGCAGTGCATTTGTTTGGCACTTTGCGCCGAGTAATGAGCGCAAGCTCATATGGTGATGACACGTGTCATGCTCTGGTGAGCGCAAGCGCACTAGCGCAGTGCGCTGCGCTAGCGCGCTGCGCTGTTGCGCTGCTGACACGTGGCGCGCTCTCAGCGAGTTACGCCAATTCCAGAGAGCAAAGCTCTATCTCAAGAGCGCTTAGCGCAAGTGGTTCTATAGCTGACACGTGGCGCTCTCTTAAGAGCGCAACGGCGCAGTTTGGAAGTGCAAAGCAATAAGAATCTTTTAGTGCAAAGCACTATTTAATTTCTTGATCTAAATTAGATCAAAGAAAAATAAATTTTTCTTTTGTTTGAAGAACCAGAGGTTCATAAAAGTGCAAAGCACTATTTTTTATTTTTATTGTTTTAAAGAACCAGAGGTTCACAAGAAATGCAAAGCACTGTTTTCTTTTTTTTTTATATATAAAGATCATTGATCTTATATATATATATATATTTTTTTTTAGACTAATGGTCTTTTAGAAGGAATTTCTTCTAATCCACGAAGGTTCTTTACCTCTTTCTTGAAATCTTCTCGGAGTTCTTTCTGTTTAAGGTTCTTGAATTCTCAAGAAAAAACTCCATGCTTTGAATTGAGGCCTAAGGTCCTTTTTATAGTGCTCACAAATTAGTTAAATTTGTTAAAGAGATCATCCTCTGAGTGATTTGGGGAATTTTCCCTACCGTTGGATCTTTAATCCAAGGGCTTCTGCTTCGCAGAAGAAAATCTTCTTGTTTCAACAAGAACAGAAAAGATTTTTTAAAAATCTTAATTTAATTTGGCGCAGATGCCCCAGCGCGTGACGCGTGTCACGTAGCGCAAAGCGCAGCGCAACTGCGCTAGCGCATCTGCGCTGACACGTATCGCGCAGCGCAGAGCGTAGCGCAACTGCGCTAGCGCATCTGCGCTGACACGTGTCGCGCAGCGCAGAGCGCAGCGCAACTGAAGCGTTGCTTCAGGCAAATAGAGCTCTGCTCTGATTGGGCGCGTCTTCTTGGGCGCAGCGCTGATACATCTGCGCCTGACACGTGGCGCGTTGCGCTCAGCGCAAAGGATCTGAAGCGTTGCTTCATTTATTAAATTTTTGAGAATCAGAAGCGCCGCTTCATCTCCTCTTTTCAAGTCAAACTTGTATTCCCAAAATTCTGATTTCCCGGGCCTTGGCAACGATTTCATTGTGCACAGAATTTTCTGTGCTTGGGTCTATATATATAACTCAAGGCTGAGCCTTTTCTTCTCTCATTTTCAGAGAACTCCTTCGATCATGGCTTGCAACCGCCCTCATGCCCGCCGACAACCATGGGAGGTGCCGATCCGGGACATCGTTCCTCGTTTTGCTGCACGTCTGGTGGACCCTTCTCTCTCGGACGAGCAATGCGACGCTGCAATGCACGAGCTTCTGACTCGTGTGGGGTCTCCTCTCCCTCCAAATTCCATTTGGCTTCGGATGATCCTTGCCTCGGCGCTTGCCGACATTCCCCCTCCTCCAGCAGAGATGTCCTCAGCAATGCTGGATGCCGCCGAAGATAAGATTGAGTGCTTTCTCGAAGCGCACTTGATCACCAAACCTTTGAGGGACTGCTCTTTCCACTTGCTGAGCCAGATACGGGCTCGTCGAGTCGTTATCGCCACTCTCTCCCAGGAATGCGGCGTCGACCGTTGGATGGCTACTCCTCGGGAAGATCGCCGCTTCGACGCGATGGAGAAGGCGGAGAGGGAGCTGAATAATTTTCTTTTCGTTTTTGTGAACCCTTGTCTCTCTGATCCCGTATTCGGTGATCTTTTTTAAATTTAATAATAAATAAATGTTTTGATTAAGTATTCTATTATCTGTTAAGTGTTCATTTATTTGAACTCTTTGTTGTGCTTGTGCATCGTATTTTAATTTGTTGTTATCAAGTGCATGTAATTTTGCATGGCTAAATTGCCTTTGGCACTTAGCCCCTTTTTCTGCGCTAGCGCATCTGCGCTAACAAGTGTCGCGCAGCGCAACTGTGTTGCCACGTGTCGCACAGCGCAGAGCGCAGCGCGGCGCTTCCTTTAACAGAGCTTTGCTCTAATTGGGCGCGCTGCGCTAATGTATCTGCGCTGGACACGTGGCGCAGAGCGCGCAGCGCAAAGGATCTGAAGCGTTGCTTTAAATATTTAAATTTTGAATTCAAACAGAGCTTTGCTCTGATTGGGCGAAACAGCTCCTTGCGGAGGTCTGCATCTCGCACTACTAAGCCCGAGAATGTGTGATAATCCGCACCATCCCGAACGGGTTCCTCAAAATGGGTTGTAGCAGCGTTTTGCAAAGATTTATTTAAAATACATAATCTTATAGAAAAAAGGTTTTAATAGTAAAATGTATTTATGTGTAAAATTGCATTTTCCCATATTCTATGTTCCCGAAAGGCATCGTGCTATGTTGCATATGAGTGTTGTGAGGAGATAGGTCATTACCTCATGATCTATTTAAATGTATATCAAGGATTTATGATATTTAATGTCGAAACTAAACTACATGGTATTTTACTGAAAAGGTACGATAAAAATTACAATGTGAAATATTTTTCTATGAAACTTGTTCATGATATTTTGTTAATATTTAATAGTCAAGATGTGAGAGTTTGATATGTTTGTATTTAAGAAAAGATGGAATTTTAAGAAAAACTGAATCGGAAGTCGGATTAACTCTGCTTCCATCGGGGTTTAGAAATACGAGTTTTAAGAATAGAAAAGAGGAGAGGAAGGAGGGACTTACTTGTTTTTAGGTTAGATAAGAGGAAGATGGTGTCGTAGGAGGTGTCGGTGCGTTGTTTCGTCGCCGGGATCTCCTAGAGTCGCCGTCGGAAATTCGCCGGAGCTTCGCCCTTCGCTAACTCCACTTGTACACAAAATTTCTTGAAAGTTTTCTTGAGAATTTAGGCAGAGTTTGTGAGTGAGAAGGGTGTGTTTAGGTGTGGTATTTATAGGGTAATCTAGGGTTTAGGGTAGATGAAAGGTTGTATGAAAATTGTATTTAAAATAGAGTAAATAGGTGTTTTTATTGACTCTGTAAATGTGCAGGGTAATTAAACTATGCAGGGGTTTTCAGAAGATCAAGAGGCACAACTTTCAAGAAGACCAACTCGGGTTTTGGCCGAGTTCGGCCGGCGGCTCCAGCCGAGTTAGCCGCGCCGCCGGCCCGATTCGGCCGAGTCAGGTCGTGTCTGGGGGCCATGTGTTCCTTGTCTTTTGGTCTTTCACCTGGGTCAGTTTATTTTATATGTGACTTTTGATTTTTACGAGTTATGGACGTGTATGCTCTTGGTCATCTAAAAATTAAAAGAAATCAATATATAAAAAATAATGTGGCTGATGGGATTTGAACTCTGGTGTTTTGGTTCAGCAGTGTAAGGTCTTACCAATGAGCTATAAGCTCCTTCTTTCTTTTAAAAAGCAAAACAAATTTATAACTTGTGCTCGGGCAAAAGTACCTCTTTCTGTATTTTGAAAAAATTGTACAGAAAGTTGTACAAAAAGTTTAGGGTTGTTACAGGATTTATATTGCAATCGAAGTCTTATTAGGAAAGATTGCAACTTGAGTCCCACGGGCTACATAGCTAATCCAGCGATGAAGAGACCCTTAAAACCCACCAGCAAACAGACGGGTCACTTACGACGAAGCTACTTTCGAGAGTTTCGTTGTCAAAAAAGGGGTATGTCCACAAGCGAAATAGGCACGGATGAAAACCCGAAAGGACTCTGTAAGTAAAAACAGCAGGACTGCCGGCAAGTTTATGAAAACTCGGAAAAGGCGTAAACTCGTAAAATAAAAAAATTCATGTGCACTCGCAAGGTCCTCTCGACCTTGTGAGGATAAAATACCCGCGTGAGATCCTTACGACTCTTTAAGGAGCAACACACTTAGGAACATGATTCCTATGGAGAAATTACACTTGCGAGATCCTCATGACTCGTAAGGAAAATTCCCCTTATGAGACCCTCACGGCTCATACGATTCAAAAGTCTTAAGATACAGGGATCTGAACCTATTCTTAAGCCGTCACACCCCCCAAGTTGCCCTACAGACGGTTCAATATTGACCCTTATATACAATCCACGTGCACGAATAAACATTTCCCCACCAAGTTCCACCAATGGCGAGAAATGTTCCCATATGGTGAACGACACTTGTAAGATCTCTCTACTTATAAGGAGAAACACTCTTGCGAGATCCTTGTGACTTACAAGAGAAAATATCATTTGGGAATCCCCACGATTCTTAAGGAGAAAATACACCTACGAGATCCTCACGACTCGTAGGGAGAAATACCTTTATGAGACTCTTACGGCTCATAAAGTTAAAAAGCCTTAGTCGACTGGATCCTAACCCTGTTTGCTAAGCTACCTTTGTTCAAATTAATAAAGTAAAATGATGATTTGCTCCTGGCAACATCCTAGTTACAGCGATGCTGATGCCTAAAAAGATATCAAACTTCAAGTCCTCTCACGGCAAATGATGATTCGCTCATAACAATATCTCAGTTGTAGCAATGCTGATGCCTAAACATGTGTCAAACTCTAAGTCCTTTCACGGCGAATGATAATTCACTCCTGGCAATATTCCAGTCATAGCGATGCTGATGCCAAGGTTAGTATCAGATTCCAAACCTGCAATAGAAACAGCAGCGAGTAGCAAAAATACATATAAAAACAGCCGAAATGATGGGGCAACTCGCAATAAAAATCAGCGAGTAAAAAAAATATATGCATATAAAAACTGCCGAAATGTTTGGGCAACTTGCAATGAAGAGCAGCGAGTAAAATATAAAAAAACATAGCTGAAATGATTGAGCAATCGCGACTTTTGCGATATGAAAAGCCGAAAAGATAGAGCATCGCGGTAATAAAAAATAAAATAAAATAAAATTTCCTATGCCTTGTAAGTATGTCCATATTGACTCTTGTATACGATCCATGGGCACAAATGAAAAAAAGGAAACCATATTTTCCTACCAGGATCCGTCAAAGGGAGAGCCAGATCTGGACGGCAATATCTACAGCTTATAGATCAACTCGACGTTCTTCTCATTCCAACAGGGTACGGATGTGACGTTAGCAAAAGCTCCAAGGAGCCAAATAAAAAAGGAGTGACGGCAAAATCCTAACTCCAGCCTGACTTGCTTCTCATGCAAACAGAATGTAGATGCAACATCAACAAAAGACCCAAGGGTCAAAACAAAAATGGAGCCATGGCAAAATCCTAGCTCAAAATCTTGACAGTTCATATACAACTCAGAGACTATCCCGACGTTCTTTCTCAGTGCAGACGCAACGTCAACAAAAGACCCAAGGGTCGAAACCAAAAAAGTGGAGTAACGGAAAAATCCTAACTCCAAGTCTCGACGGCGCATATACAACCTAGAGACCACCTTGACGTTCCCCTTCATTTCAGCAGGATGCGAATGAGGCTATCAAATGAAATTAGAGCAATGGCATATTCCTAGATCCGGACTTCAACTGTGATACATACAGCATAGAAGTCTTACAGATGTCTACCTTACTTCAGCAAAGAATCGACGCGATATCGTAAAAACAAAAAATGAAGCAACTGCATATGCCCAGCTTCGGGTCTTGATGGCAACTCATATAAAGCCTAAAAGACTATCGGAGATCATCCCACACCAGTGCGGAGTGGTTATGACTTATCGGGGCTCCAAACTGAGCCTAACCTCAAGTAAAAAAGCGTCATGGAAAATTCCTAACGTTTGCTCTTCTGACGGTAATATGACCTAAGGAGATTACTTGAAGAAGTCTTGTCCGGCCCCCGAAGGGATCGAAGGCACGACAGTCGCGGGGCTACTCAAACAACGGCTTAAAGACCACATATCGAGGAATAAATCAGCCAACACGACGGTACCACGGACTAAAACCCTAGTACCAAAAACCTAACGGACCTCCATCGTAAAGAATGGGGGTTATCTATATACAACATTAGGACAAGTTTACTTGTAAACCCAAGGGATGTAAACTAGAGACTCCAAAACGAGTAAATAAACTAGAAACTTCGATATGAGTGAATAAACTACAAATTCCGGAACGAGTGAATAAACTAGAAACTCCAAAATGAGTGAATAAACTAGAAACTCCGAAACGAATGAATAAACTAGAAACTTCGAAACGAGTACATAAACTAGAAACTCCGAAATGAGTAGATAAACTAATGAGCGCTAGATTAAGACATCGGAGAACAGAAAGGCGCAACTCACAGGCCTCGGGGCTCGGGATTACGTTCCTTAAGGATAAAGACCTGAGTTAAGCATGGATGAAGACACTTCACTCACTGGTATACCACCGTGAGCGAGGTAGCATAACGAAGAATTTGTTCACATCAGTCCAGTACTCACCTATGTCTAGATGCATGCATCAGAAACTTCTAAAGTTTAAAATACGAAGTATACGTGCAGAGGCAAGATGCCCACATGAATATGTGCTAGGGATGAAACGTTCAGCGGTCAACAAATTTTTATTTATTCCACAGAAAAAAGATTACCAAATATGGGATCAGAGATACATGGATTAATAAAACAATAAACAAAATTCTCTAACTCCCTCCCCGCCTTCTCTACCATGTCGAAGCGGCGATCTTCATGAGAGCTCGCTCCCCATCGCTTAGCGCCATGCCTATCAGCGAAGGCGGACATGATGGCCCGCCGAGCCCGCATCTGACTTAGCAACTGAACAGAGCGGTCCTTGAAAGGCCGGGAAATCAAATATGCTTCATAAAAGACCTCGATCTTGTCCTCCGCTGCGTTGAGCATCGCCGGAGTCATCTCCGCTGGATGAGGGGGTGTCAGTGAGCACAGACGATAAGATCATCCGGAGCCAAATGAAACCGACAGGAAGAGGAGAGCCCCTATGAGCCAGAAGCTCGTGCATCACTGTGTCACACTGGTCATCAGTGAGAACAAGATCCACTAGTCGTGCAGCGAAACGGGGAATAATTCCCTCAATAGGTACTTCCAATGGTTTCCGACGAGCATGCGGATGATTGCAAGCCATAACTCTTGGTTTTTTAAAAATGGCACTCTCTTTGTGAAGAAAGAGGAAAACATAGATTCAGATTATAAAGAAAAGCATTCAAGTCTAGGCACAAAAAAATGTTATGCATGGTGGAACTATTTCCAAGTCCTGACAAAAAGGGCATGGGAAAAGAAAAAGTTGACTCATGGGAATCAGAGCAAGAAGGTAAAACGATTCCTTCAACAGTGCCTCATGACACGTGAGCGCCAGCGCCGATTCTTTGCAGGTTTAGAACTTGTAACGGCGGCTTACGTGCATAACGCGTGAGCACCGGCTCTAGTTCAGGATTAAGAACCTGTAGCAGCGCCCCACGTGCATAAGACGAGAGCGCCGGCACCAGTTTTTATATATATGAATAACAACACTTCACGTGAGGCACATATGAGCATTGGAATAAAGAGAAATGGGAGTTTTGTCATTCATACTTCGAAGAAATTTATACATTGGTGATAAAAAAACATTGTCAGAATGTTTACAATGGTAAGACGCTGAATTCCGGACACAGATTCATAAACTTAGAGGCAAGTTTGAGTAAAGTGCTTCTAGCTTCGTTGACTATCTTTTTATGCATTTTCTCACGAATGTAAGTGTCGGGATCTCTGCTGATATTGTCCATCCTATGGTACGCGGATATTATCGCCTTCTATTGGAAGACGCGATGCAATACAGCGACAAGATCATCTCTCCGCTTCTTTAAGATCAGGCCCATCAGATATACTGAATGCACCTTGTCTTTAGCATTATCAAGTGCTTCGAGCGGCATAGCTTCATCAAGCTCAGGAAGTGCTTCCCAAATCGACTCAACGACAATCTTCAAAAGAGTTGAACGGTGAGGGAGCAATCGACCATTGTAATTGTCGAAATGACGCATCACCTCAGCGCACTGGGCGTCAGTAAACTTTTGGCCCTGGCAGGGGCCTTGGATGCGAATCTCCTCATAAGAGATAATCTCTTCAATATCATACAGATGAGAACCCATAATATCTGAAAAGAAAAACCAGTAATCAAAATACCAAAATCATTACGATCTAAAAAAAAAGTGGCCCTCACAAAATCAATGTAATACCCCCATCAATGATGAGGTAGGCACTCATTGTAAGAATCCAAAAGGATTCTCATTTATTGAAGAATCTCATTAAACCGTGGAGTTAAACTCCCTCGAAAAATGTGTTCTACAACGGATTTCAAATCTGCAAAAAAGAACCCCAAAAAAGAAAATAAGAAAGGGAATAAAATTCCCAAAAGAATTTCTTAAAAATAAATTTTCTCAGAGCTAAGCTCTGGAGAACAATCCGGAATTAAATTCCTCTAATAATAGAAAAAAATCCCAGAAATCCGCTCGGGAAATGGAATTAAATTCCAAACAAGCTTCAAAGATCAAAGTCACTAACAGGGTAAAACCCTAAGATCTCCAAGACCCACGGTCTACCCAAATAAAGTTTTTTTGTTTAGATCTTTAAGAAATCATTCCAAGAGAAGAGCAAAGCTCTGTTAATGGGTTAAAACCCCAAAACAAGAAGATGTTCTTTTAAGAGTTTCTTTAGGAGTTAAATCGTGGTCATGATTCTTACCAAATTTTGACGGAGTTTGACTCTGAGAAAGTTTTGGAAACAGAGATCTAAGCTCTGAAAAGAGAATTAAATTCTAAAGGAAGAAGAAGTCTCAAGAGGATGATGGAACGATAGTCATCTCAAGAGACAAAAGCCCTATTTATAAGACATGAAGGGACAGTTCAACTCCCCAGGAGATCGAACGGTGGAAAAGGTAACACCGTTGCACCCACGTGTAAGTCACGTGAGAGCAACGGTGAGGGGAATTTATTTCCCCAATATATTTAACCTAATAAAAGAGCAAAGCTCTGTCGAATTTAATGAGGCAGTGCCTCACGTGCTCTTCATGAGGGCGCCAGCGCCAGAGCCAATCTTATAAAATTAAATCCTATGGTAGCGCCTCACGTGCTCCTCACGCGGACGCCAATGTGCAAAGCATAGAAGAGTTCAACTCTTAGATGGCGCCACACGTGCTCCTCACGCGGGCGCCAATGTGCAAAGCACAAAAGAACCTATTAAATAAGAGTTATACTCTTAGATGGCGCCGCACGTGCTCCTCACGCGGGCGCTAATGTGCAAAGCACATGAATACCCATCTTAAGAATTAAATTCTTAAGTAGCGCCCACGTACATAACACGTGAGCGCCAGTGCCCAGGTAGAATTAAATTCTACAATACTCTCTATTAAACAGAGCCGTTGGATCAAAGATCCAACGGAGACGATAAATCATCAAAATACAGAGTTAAATTCTGTTGGGAGAAAACATTTCCCAAATCTTTCTGAAATAAGAAGGTACTCTCGGTTGGATCAAAGATCTAATTGTAGAATAAAATTCTATTCTGAAATATATTCTCTCAATATTTCTAAATAAGAAAGATTGCTCTCTGTAAAACAGAGAATCGTTGGATTAAAAATCTAATGGTGATTAAAAATCACCGTTTTACAGAATAAATTCTGTATAGGAAAAATATTTCCCCAATCCCGTTAAAAACCAAAAATCATATTCTGTAAAAACAGAAGACCTTGGATCAAATATCCAATAGTGGGTAAAATTCCCCAAATCAATTTTGAGGCCAATTAAATCATTTGGAATCTCTTAAAGAGAGATTTTCTCACAACTAATCAAAAATTTGCCTCCACTATAAAAAGCCCCCAGACAGCAAGTTTCGTAGGGAGGAAGACGGGGACAGAGAGAGCCAGAACAACACAGAGAGACGGAGAGAGGAAAACAGAAAGAAAAGAGAATTCGATTCTCAAAGAAGAAGAGCTCCATTTTCGAAACCCTAGGTAAAGAAAATATCGAGATCAAAACATCTCCTTTACCTAACATATCTAAGGGTTGAGCCCTTTTAAAAGAACTTAGTTTTTTCTCTGGATCTGAGATCCACAAGATAAGTCTTCCACAAGTTGAAAATTTAATTCTCGTCTGGAAGATCTTGTTCTTGAGAATTAAAGGATCATGGAAGAACAAATTTAAAAGAGAAAGAATATGGAGTCCATAATACTCCAGGAACTCTGTTCCTTCGAATCAAGAACTTAGTTCTTAAAAGAACAAGATCCCAGATCCTCGAAATAGTGATCTTGGTGATTATTAATGGTCAAAATACAATTAAGAGTTAAGTTCTCTAAAAAACAACAATAGAGATTAAATCTCCATATAAAAGAAATTAAGGTCTCACGTACTTTCAACATGGACGCCCCTCTTTAACAGCGCCCAGCACCTCACGTGCTCCTCACACGGGCGCCACATAAAAAGGGCTTAGCACTTCACATATAGCCAAAACGGCTAAGTGCCTAGCAATGATTGGGCAGCGCCCCAGCGCTTCATGTGCTCCTTATGTGGGCGCCATCAAAAAAGAAAAGAGAAAAGTGCCCAGCACTCCATAAAAAACCAAAAGTGGCAGAGTGCTCAGCGCTCATTGGGCAAGCCCATAATCAAATGTTTCACATGACACCCATGTGAGTGTCAGAGCGTCAAATAAGTGCTTAGAACTTTTTCATAAAAAGAAAACGCTGAACAGACAGAGCCCAAATGAGTGCTTAGCACTTTTTGAATAAGAGTAGGCAGGCTAAGCCCAAATTGGCTAAGCCTCTGAAGTTTCTTGCAGCTAAGCCCAAATGCTCTTTTGATGGATTTTAAATAAAAAATGATCCTTAAAAATATTATTAATCCGATCTTAGTCTCAAACATGATTAATGATCTCTCATTGATGATATCCAAAATGATATTCATCTCATATCTCCTAAGGTAACCTTAGTGTCAAATATGACTAACGATTCTTAGGTCCACTACAACCCATTTTCCCTTAAATACGGGATTTGGTTCAAGGGTACATCTTTACACACCTCTGATATATGTCGTTATAATTCCTCAACGTCTTCAGAGAGGTGGTAGGTCCCGACAACCAACAACTCCTCTCGTTATACATCGATGCACTTCCAAATTGACGTGCATGCCTTAAATCAGATCGTGCCCCAAATTGGGCACATTCCATATCACCATTGTTCATTTCGTCACGTAACAAATACACGTTCACACAAGATGAATAAAGGACCGAAATGTCCTTAAACTAACATTCGTCTCCAAAATGGGAATGTTGGACCGAAATGTCCTTAAACTAATATCTGCTCTAAACACGACGGTAATAGACCGCGATGTCCTTAAACTAAAATAACCGAGCTCCAAATGCTCATATGTTTAAGTCGATCTTAATCTCAAACTAGATTAACGGTCCTTAAATAAACCAAACCCAAATCTAAAATATACGGATTTGGACTGATCCGCGCCCTACGGACGACGACATAACTAGTTGTTAGTGTGATATGCCCCAGAGGCCATTATTGTATAGGACTAGTTTGTATATTACATTTTGGAAGCTTGTGATATATACACGGATTTTTAACAGTCTTGCTCAAGATGGTAGCATGCTACTTGGTTTGTATCTATCTTAATATGTGTATATGTTTCTTTTAACGTATCGCTAATACATATTGATAGAGCCCTTAGGATCTTTGCTTGACTATCAGCGTTGTGATGGCAGTCACACTTGTGGAGGTTGGATAGTCTACAAGCACATCCTTATACAGGTCCCTAGTCGTAGGATTATCGAGATAGGGTATCGATACTCCAGAGTAGACTAGTGTATACGCTTCTCGTCCCAGCTGGGGAGATGGTCTGTCCCACAGCCATCAGTACGTCGTACTGGAGATAGTATGCAGGCGCTCATTAGGTTATGAGTACACTGGACATGACTCGTCGGGAACTGTTGGTTAGTACTGTACCTATCGTCGGTTATCAGTTCCCAGATGACATGAGTACAGCTTAGTCCGTTGACTTGACACTGCTACTTCGCCTCAAGTGTGTCCCCACTGTTCTTAGATTACTACCCTACCACGGCTCTATTGATTCGTGCAAATAGGTAGTAGTTGGGTGCAGTCCCGAAGCACTTGGAGGCAGTGGCGGTTAGATAGGATTCGTCTCTCCCGGTATTGGGGGTTGACATCGCGCTGTCTTTGGAAAGCTATTACACAAAGTCCCTGGCCAGGGCAAGCGAGATTTACCGGTAGGTAATCCGGTAGTTTCTCAGGGTGTTTTGGACTACACTCCGGCACGACTTATACCGCTATTAGGGGACTGACGTTTACCACCCCATAGGCCCGATATGTGATGCTCTTCGATGAACAGATCGGACTGTACGGAGATTGTCACATTCAGGCTCAGTAGGAGTTCGGATGGGTTCACCTCATCGGTATTCTTATCGACATCTACCTGGGGACCGTTACGTACAGCTAGTACCACTTGCGGCCTATGGTTAAACCCACTGCCAGTGTCGTGTCGAGTCTTTAGAGTCCCACACAGAGGGTTGTTCACCTTTGGGTGAAACGAGGTAGACGTCGTATGGTTTTACGACAGGGTCCGTTCACATAAGCGCACTTGTGCGTGTTTGGTGTTCGGGCAGTTGATACTAGTGTGCTTTAGTTTAAGCCAGATCCTAGTATTTGATTTTGGGTTGATTCAGTCTCATGGTATTCGTGTTCCTCGGAACACGGATGCGGGTATGTATATACAGTAGACAGAGGCGAAGAAGGAGACACCTCATTAGGGTTTTGACCATTGACTTGATTAAAACCTTAATGAGATGGGAAATTGATTATTAATATTTTATTAGAGATAATTGTGTTATGGCTAATTTGGTTTGACCATTTGACCTTTGTTGACTTAGATATTTTTGTTGAGCAAAAGATATTTGTGCTTAGCATTAATTGTGACATGATAATGGTCAAATCAACATCAACCATGACAATTATCTTAATAAAATTTTAATTATTCTTTTTTTCTAATATGAGAGCTCACCCTTCATTTTATCATGATACATTCTCTCTCATAGCTCTCTCTCCTTCATCCTCTCTCTCAAGCTCTAGTGTTTCATGAGTTGAAAATCAAGAGCTATTGAGACCAAACCACCAATTCCTTCTCTACTCACTCTAGGGTTCTTATTCTAGCACACCAAGCATCCTAGTTGCTTCAATGTTGAGGTTGGAGCTCAAGGTAGAGGCCTTCGGGTGGATCTTCTTTGATGTGGAGAAGCCGGTGAGGAGGAGCCATCCACAACTACTCCAAGGAGCTCACCACAAGAAGAGAAGGAGTTCAAGTTTTTGGTATAACCTCTTAACCTAGTAGTTAAAGTTTCTTGTTAGTTTGTTAGTTTGTGTTTAGCAATGATCCTCATGGTTAGTCTATGTTTCCTAGAAAAGAAAATTTTGATTTTTACCTATTCCGCCTCCCCGTAAACTTCCGGGGTGAGTAACATAGACTTACAGTGGTATCAGAGCCTAGCTAAACCAAATCTAACAGTTTGAACGACAAGTTAAACTACGAAACCGAAAAGACCCGAAAACATCGAACCTAAGATTCAAGTTTCTGTCGTTTTTTAATCAGGCTCTGAAAATTATTTTAACAAGTACAGAGTGCTATTTGAACTGTTAAAAGAACACAGAACAAAATTGGGACATTTCATCGAAAAACGGGCCGGCCACATTGATGAAATTTCCGGCGAGCTTGGCCTTATCATGGAGGAATTACTTCAATTTTGTTGTGTGGCTTTGTGACTTGAATCTAGGGCTTCAGGAGTTGTTTGTTTTTGCCAATTTTGATTTTACTGCAAATTCTTCACTGTGGCAAATACCAGGTGTTTCGAAATCGCAGTTTAATGTTGTTTAATGTTTCAAGTTCTGTTATATGTGTTTGGAAACGTTGACTAATTGCTATACGTCGATTAGTCGGGGTTGCACATATCTGTGATGTTGATGTGATGGTTTGTGTATATGAACTTGTTGGATCGTCGTGATGAATAGCCAGGGATTGAGATGAGGGTTTTCATTCTTTCATTCGATGTAAAATGTAAATTGATGTAATATTATTTTATGGTCGCACATCCGGGTTGAGGTTGTAGCCACCATTGTATATTATTTCTTTTACTATTTTTGCCCCTAGGATAGACCCAAGGTGGGGTGCACAAACTACCGGGTACTTTGAAGTGCCGAGTGGCCTACTCACTTTGTTGAGGGAGATTGCTTCACTTCGGGTATTTGGCGGGTAGTTTGCCGTACCCGTAGGGGTCTAGGGCGGGGTTTGGCTATTCATCGCGATCGTGTAATCCGTCTTTCGTTGCAGGCTTAAACGAAACGCGGATTCCTATTATATCTAATGTGTTCATCTGTGATCTGGAATGAATATCATTGCATCTGACGAATGTATATATCTATATATGATATCTAGTTGGCGTTGCTTTTGTTTTGCATCCGCGCTAGTCCAGCCCCCGCTCTGTCGTTAGTTAAGTAACCTAACGGGTGATGACGGGGCCCCGTGGCGAATGCGGATGGCATAAGCGTACGTCATATTTGCGTTATTTTCTGCAATGGTAGGATTAATTGATGGGACGCATTATATTAATGCAAAGAAAACAAACCAAAGTTGAATCGTTGGAATAATTTCAAAACCACTTGGTTTTTTCAAAACAGCAAAACTTTTAAATGCGGAGCTTAAACCATTCCTTTTAAAAGCTATCAGGTTCTTTCGATTATATCAAGTTCACTACGTTCACGGTTTCGCCAAAACTATTCATAGTCCTCCTTCATTTCAGTTAAATACTCAGTAGTATTCAAGCTATGTATTTTGACCTTCGCCAAGGCATAGTGATTGGTAGCTGCTGAATATTTATCTGTTGCATAGATAGATGCGTTGGTTTGGGACAGTCGTACTGCTATTTTGGCCTTCGTCAAGGGTATGTACGGGTGGGTTCAAATTAACCTGGATAATGACGGGTAGAACTTGACATGTGACTTATGATATGTTGGCCTTTGTCAAGGTCATAAGAGCATGGGGCAAAAATCTATATCGGGAGTTTCTAAAGAAACTGAAATTTGCTAGTGTTGCATACCATTTGGAGTGTGATAATTTTGGTAGGATTCCTTCAATATTATCACACAATGATATTTGGATCCCGATCCTACTGTGAGTATGTGCTACTTCTCGGAAGATTTTTTCACTTAACGATCAATACTATAAACCAAGTAGGTGTCTGGAAAGGTGTTAGCGGGGCTACGCCTACAGGGAAAAGAGCTTATTTAATTAAGGAACTTCGCGAAAGCGTCGTAAAACCTCCCTTGAAGTACCGACACTGGCGTGGCCGAACGGTTAAGCAAGTATTGTACAATGAGATTAATCCTGACTAATTCTTCTTTTATGGTTTGAGGAAGGATTCGAGAAACAATGGGAGCCATGCTGTTTAGATAAACTAAAAACCACTCTAAACTTGCAAAAGTATCATGCTAAAGTGTTTCTTCTCTCTTTCCTAATTGCAGCAACCAACAACATGACGGGCCTTAAGTTACTATTAGATAAAAATATATTGACAGGACCAAACTACAAAGATTGGTTCAGAAATGTCAAAATGGCAATCACTTATGACAAGTTGGGGTATCTCCTTACCACTAAGGCCCCCGCCGTCCCAGGTCCAGAATCCAGCGTCGCGGATAAGGATATCCATAAGACCTGGGAAATTGACTGCGCGAAAGCCAAGTGCCTCGTGCTTGCCTCTATGGACAATGAACATCAGAGGAGGCACGAGAATATGGATCTCGAATCCATATTCCTCCATACTAAGGAACTATATGGAGAGCAATCCCGTATCGCAAGATACGAGACCTCGAAGAAGCTGTTTCAAGCGAGGTTGGCCATCGGATCATCTGTAGGGAAACACGTCCTTAAGATGATTGGCTACATTGAGGAGCTCGTGGACCTCGGGACCACGTTTGAGAATGAGCTGTATACTGACTTGATTCTCTAGTCCCTTCCTTCCACCTACGCCCAGTTTATCTTGAATTTTAATATGCAAGGTAAAGAAGTTGAACTTCCGGAACTTCTCAATATGTTGTGGAGTGCAGAGGGCACCCTGTAGAAAGCAAGGGAAACACCCGCTCTGTCTGTTGGAGGAGCTTCCTCTTCTAGGTCCAAGGTGAAAGCCAAAGGAAAGAAGAAGAAGCCCCCACCAAATCGAGAGGAGGTGTTAGTAAAGTGGAAGCCAAGGAAAAGGCAAAAGTAGCGGGACTTACAGTGGGAAAGGAAGAGTGCTTTTATTGTCATAAGAAAGGATACTGGAAGAAAGATTGTAGGGCTTGGAAGGCCAAGAACCAGGACCCGAAGCAAGTTGTGGTTTCGGCTTCAAGTGTGTATGTAATTGAAAATTGTCTGTCAACCAACTCTACTTTCTGGGTATTGGATACCGGATCAGGATCTCATATCTGTAATTCTTTGCAGGCACTAAGAAGCCATAGAGTTTTGAAGGCGGGTGATATGACCCTCAGAGTTGCAAACGGAGCAAGCATGGATGCTGTGTCCGTGGGGGATTATCACTTAGGATTGACTACTGGACATGTTTTGGTTTTGCGCAACTGTTATTTTGTACCCAGTTCGACTTGTAATATCATATCTGTATCTTTAATGTCTAAAGAAGGTTATGATTTTGCATTTATAAGCGATGTTGTAAACATCCACCTTAATCATAGTTTGATTGGGTCGGGTACATTAAGCAACGGTATATATGTGTTAAACCAACCGCAGATTTTCAATATCCAGAATACACACAAAAGAAAGTCTCCAGAATTAAATCATGCTTTCTTATGGCATTGTAGACTAGGTAACATCAATGAGACAAGGTTAAACAAGTTACATAAAGAAGGATATTGGGATCCGTTCGAATATCAGTCTTATGCAACTTGTCAATCATGTCTCAAAGAAAAGATGACAAAGACTCCGTTTACTGAACACGGAGTAAGGGTGAGCGAGCTCTTGGGACTCATACACAGCGACGTGTGTGGTCCAATGTCTACACATGCAAGAGGTGGTTTTTACTATTTCATTACTTTACGGATGATTTCTCCAGGTATGGACATGTCTTCTTGATGAAGAATAAATCCGAGGCCTTTGAGAAATTCCAGGAATATAAGAATGAAATAGAAAAACAAACCGGCAAAAGTATCAAGACACTGAGATCTGATCGAGGTGGTGAATACATAAGTGTCGAGTTCCTGGATTACCTAAAAGAGAATGGAATTCTCTCTCAGCTTACTCCTCCATACACACCACAGCACAACGGTGTATCGGAGAGACGGAACCGAACCCTATTGGATATGGTACATTCCATGATGAGTAATGCTGAGTTACCGCGATTCTTCTGGGGCTATGCATTAGAATCAGCTGCATATCTTTTGAACAAAGTTCCTACCAAGACTGTTCCTACCACACCATATCAGATGTGGAGTGGGAAGAAACCCTATCTTCAATATCTGAAGATATGGGGATGTCCAGCTTTTGTCAAAAAGCAGCATACGGACAAACTCGAGGCACGCTAAGTACTGTGTAAGTTTGTGGGATACCCAAAGAACTCCAGGGGTATCTTTTCTATTACGCAGAGGAATAAAAGGTTTTTGTTTCTCGTCATGCCCACTTTCTGGAACATCAGTTTTTAGAAAAGGAAATAAGTGGGAGCGCAATAGAACTAGAAGAAATTCCAGAACCACAAGCTATTACTGAAAGCTTGGTGGAACCAGAAGTTTCAAAAGAAAAGGACATTCCCGCACCGCTCCGCAGGAGTAGTAGGCTTTCTCATCCACCTAAGAGTTACTACGGTTTTCTCATAGAAGGGGATAGAGAGGATTGCATCATTGACAATGATGAGCCGACTAACTTCCAGCAGGCCATTCAGAGCACTGACTCGGTAAAATGGCTGGATGCAATGCGGACCGAGATGGAGTCCATGTACACCAACAAAGTATGGACTTTTGACATTGCTCCAGAAGGGATAAAACCCGTAGGCTGCAAATGGATCTTCAGAAAGAAGATTGGTGTAGATGGACATGTTGAAACCTATAAGGCTAGACTTGTTGCAAAGGGTTTTCGTCAAAGACCTGGTTTGAACTATGACGAAACCTTTTCTCCAGTGGATATGCTCAAATCCATTCGGATCCTTCTTGCCATTGCTGCCTTCCACGATTATGAGATTTGGCAGATGGACGTAAAAACCGCTTTTCTAAATGAAAATTTAGAGGAGTGTGTCTATATGGACCAGCCAGAGGGTTTCATTCAGAGTGGGAGCAGCGGGATAGTGTGCAAGTTGCTTAAGTCCATTTATGGACTAAAGCAGGCATCACAGAGTTGGAACATCTGTTTTGATGAGACGATCAAAGAATTTGACTTTATCAAAAATCCAGATGAACCATGCATTTATAGTAAGATTGTAGCACGAACTGTTGTATTCCTTGTCTTGTACGTGGATGACATTCTCTTGATAGGAAATGACATTCCTATGTTACAATCTGTCAAAGGGTTCTTTTCACACAGGTTCTCCATGATAGACCTGGGTGATGCCTCTTACATTCTGGGGATCCAGGTCTATCGTGATAGATCTAAGAGGATGTTGGGACTTTCGCAGTCCAGGTATATCGACACCATACTGAAAAGATTCAGTATGGAAGATTCAAAGCGCGGTAATTTACTGGCTTGTCACGGAATCACTCTCTCCAAAGAGATATCTCCCAAGACTGATTTGGAAAGGGATCACATGTCTATTATACCCTACGCTTCTGCTATAGGCTCTATAATGTATGCGATGTTGTGTACCAGACCAGATATAGCTTATGCACTGAGTATAGTAAGCCGGTATCAGTCAAACCATAGGGAGAAGCACTGGGTAGCGGTAAAGAACATTCTTAAGTACCTGAGAAGGACTAAGGATATGTTCTTGGTTTACGGCGGAAAAGACCTCCAGATCGAGACCTTTGCTGACTCCAGCTTCCAGAGTGACAAGGATGACTCCAAATCCATGTCGGGTTATGTCTTTACCCTCAATAGAGGGGCGGTCTGTTGGAAGAGTTCCAAGCAGGAAACCGTTGCTGACTCGACGATGGAAGTGGAGTATATCGCAGCTTCTGATGCCGTAAAAGAAGCAGTTTGGATGAGGAAGTTCTTAACAGAACTTCAGGTGGTTCCGTCCATTGTTGATCCAATACCTCTGTATTGTGACAACAATGGGGCTATAGCTTTAGCAAAGGAACCCAGGTCCCATCAAAAGTCCAAACACATCTTGGGGCGGTATCACCTGATCAGGGAGATCGTGGATCGCCGGGAGATCAAGGTTCGGAGGGTTGTTATAGAGGATAACACTGCAGATCCATTCACAAAGGCCATTCCTCAGATTCAGTTCGAGAGGCTATTCGAGATGATAGGTCTGCGATATGTCAGCACATGGCCTTAGTGCAAGTGGGAGATTGTTAGTGTAATATTCCGTAGAGGTCATTATTGTATAGTACTCGTTTGTATATTACATTTTAGAAGCTTAGGATATATACACGGATTTATAACAGTCTTGCTCAAGATGGTAGTATGCTACTTGGTTTGTATCTATCTTAATATGTGTATATATTTCTTTTAACGTATCGCTAATACATATTGATAGAGCCCTTAGGACCTTTGCTTGACTACCAGCATTATGATGGCAGTCACACTTGTGGGGGTTGGGTAGTATACAAGCACATTCTTATACAGGTCCCTAGTCGTAGGATTATCGAGACAAGGCATCGATACTCCAGAGTAGACTAGTGTATACGCTTCTCGTCCCAGCTGGGGAGATGGTCTGTCCCACAGCCATCAGTACGTCGTACTAGAGATAGTATGCAGGTGCTCATTAGGTTATGAGTACACTGGACATGACTCGTCGGGAACTGTTGGTTGGTACTATACCTATCTTCAGTTATCAGTTCCTAGGTGACATGAGTACAGCTTAGTCCGTTGACTTGACACTGCTACTTCGCCTCAAGTGTGTCCCCACTGTTCTTAGATTACTACTCTACCACGGTTCTATTGAGTCGTGCAAAAAGGTAGTAGTTAGGTGCAGTTCCGAAGCACTTGGAGGCAGTGGTGGTTAGACAGGATTCGTCTCTCCCGGTATTGGGGGTTGACATCGCGCTGTGTTTGGAGAGCCATTACACAAAGTCCCTGGCCAGGGTAAGCGGGATTTACTGGTCGGTACTCCGGTAGTTTCTCAGGGTGTTTTGGACTACACTCCGGCACGACTTATACCGCTATTAGGGGACTGACGTTTACCGCCCCTAGGCCCGATATGCGATGCTCTTAGATGAACAAACCAGACTGTACGGAAATTGTCACATTCAGGCTTAGTAGGAGTTCAGATGGTTTCACCTCATCGGCCTTCTTATCGACATCTATCTGGGGATCGTTACGTATAGCTAGTACCGCTTGCGGCCTGTGGTTAATCCCACTGCTAGCGTAGTGTCGAGTCTTTAGAGTCCCATACAGAGGGTTGTTCACCTTTGGGCGAAACGAGGTAGAGGTCGTATGGTTTTACGATAGGGTCCGTTCACATACGTGCACTTGTGCGTGTTTGGTGTTCGAGCAGTTGATACTAGTGGGTTTTGATTTAAGCCAGATCCTAGTATTTGATTTTGGTTTGATTCAGTCTCATGGTATTCGTGTTCCTCGGAACACGGATGCGGGTATGTATATACAGTAGACATAGGTGAAGAAGGAGACACCTCATTAGGGTTTTGACCATTGACTTGATTAAAACCTTAATGAGATGGGAAATTGATTATTAATCTTTTATTAGAGATAATTGTGTTATGGCTAATTTGGTTTGACCATTTGACCATGTTTACCTTTGTTGACTTAGATATTTTTGTTGAGCAAAAGATATTTATGCTTAGCATTAATTGTGACATGATAATGGTCAAATCAACATCAACCATGACAATTATCTTAATAAAATTTTAATTATTCTTTTTTCCTAATATGAGAGCTCACCCTTCATTTTATCATGATACATTCTCTCTCATAGCTCTCTCTTCTTCATCCTCTCTCACAAACTCTAGTGTTTCATGAGCTGAAAATCAAGAGCTATTGAGACCAAACCACCAAAATCTTTCTCTACTCACTCTAGGGTTCTTAGTCTAGCACACCAAGCACCCTAGTTGCTTCATTGTTGAGGTTGGAGCTCAAGGTAAAGCCCTTCGGGTGGATCTTCTTTGACGTGGAGAAGACGGTGAGGAGGAGCTATCCACAACTACTCCAAGGAGCTCACCATAAGAAGAGAAGGAGTTCAAGCTTTTGGTATAACCTCTTAACCTAGTAGTTAAAGCTTCTTGTTAGTTTGTTAGTTTGTGTTTAGCAAAGATCCTCATGGTTAGTCTATGTTTCCTAGAAAAGAAAATTTTGATTTTTACTTATTCCGCCTCCCTGTAAACTTCCGGGGTGGGTAACATAGACTTACACTAGTATCCATATACAATTCACGGGCAACCAAAACAAACAAAAACACACACGACACGAAGTGAACTTCCGGAGCAGGAGAAAGTGGTTATCGCAATGCGGTAACGGAATTAACTGCAGGGGCTTGCTCCTGCAGGGAAGAGCGTCCCCACAATAAAAGCCCCCCTCATAAAATGAGGGGGAATCTGATAAATTCTGCTGCAACGGTCGCATCCTTCCAAACTGACGTGCATGCCTTAAATCAGATTGTGCCCCAAATTGGGCACATTCCATATCACCATTGTTCATTTCGTCACGTAACAAATACACATTCACGCAAGATGAATAAAGGACCGAAATGTTCTTAAACTAACATTCGTCCCCAAAACGAGAATGTTGGACCGAAATGTCCTTAAACTAATATCTGCTCCAAACACGGCGGTAATAGACCGCGATGTTCTTAAACTAAAATAACTGAGCCCCAAATACTCATATGTTTAAGCCGATCTTAATCTCAAACGAGATTAACGGTCCTTAAATAAACCAAACCCAAATCTAAAATATACGGATTTGGACTGATCCGCGCCGTACGGACGAAGACATAAACTAGTATCTATATACAATTCACGGGTAACCAAAATAAACAAAAACACACACGACACGAAGTGAAATTCCGGAGTAGGAGAAAGTGGTTATCGCAATGCGGTAACGCAATTAACTGCAGGGCTTGCGCCTGCAGGGAAGAGCGTCCCCACAATAAAAATCCCCTCATAAAATGAGGGGGAATCTGATAAAATCTGCTACAACGGTCGCATCCATCCAAACCTATGATATACGGTACCATAAATTAACTTGGTATCTTCAAAGAGGTGGACGGATAAATCCAAATAGTATCTGCCCCCAAACTCAAGCAAGACGATCCATCCCGGTTCGTCTCCGTTTTCGGCGGTAAACATAGATGAAGAGGAAGATTGCTCGTTTTGTCTGCAAGTGTCTGGTCTGCCAACTGGTGAAAGCCGAGAATCAGAGAATAGCTGGGTTGTTGCAATCGCTTCCAGTGCCAGAGTGGAAATGGGAGCACATCACCATGGATTTCGTGATAGCACTACCTTGAAGTCCAAGGGGCAACAATGTTGTCTGGCTTATTGTTGATCGTCTTACGAAGGCAGCGCATTTCATACCCTTCCGAGTCAGACAATCGATGGACTTGCTCACGGAGAAATATATGCAGGATATTGCGAGACCGCATGGGGTGCCCGTTAGTATCGTATTTGTTCGAGACACCATGTTCATTTCCTATTTCTGGAAGAGCGTACAGAAAAGTTTGGGCACGCGTCTCAAATTCAGCACGACCTATCTTCCACAGACAGATGGGAAATCCGAGCGTACTATCCAGACGCTCAAGGATATGCTGAAGGCATGTATGCTTGACTTTCGGGGCTCTTAGGAAGATCACCTCCATCTGGTAGAGTTTTCGTATAACAGCAACTACCAAGCTAGCATCCAGATGGTCCCATTTGAGGCTCTATGTGGACGGAAGTGTCGACCCCCTCTTTGTTGGGATAACGTGGGTGAACAAAGGTTGTTGGGCCCTGAGCTTATAGTCCAGACAGTGAGCAAGGTTCAGATGATCAGGAAACGGATCAAGGTGGCTCAGGACCGACAGAAGAGTTGGGCAGATGCCGGCAGAAGGTCGTTAGATTTTGGTGTTGGTGACCACATATTTTTGAAGATATATCCCCCACCCGGGGATTGATTAGGTTTGGTAGTCGGGGGAAACTTAGTCTCCGATTCATCGGACCTTTTGAGGTGCTAGAGCTAGTAGGAGAGGTGGCTTATCGACTTGCCTTGCCTCCATTGCTAGCTGGTGTGCACAATACTTTCCATGTTTCTCAGTTGAGATGCTATGTTCGGGATGACAGCCATGTCCTGGACCATTCAGAATTAACGTTGGGTGCCGATCAGTTTTACGAGGAGCAGCCTACCACCATTCTCGATCGTTCGGAAAAAGTGCTAAAGAACATAGTCATTCTCTTGGTTCGAGTTTCTTGGGGTAGTCGTTCTCCATGAGAGTCTACGTGGGAACGTGAGGAGGACATCTGTCCATATTTTCTGCACCTGTTTGAATAGTGTTGTTGTTCCGTTGTTTCGTTCTTTAATTTCGAGGACGAAATTTTTATAAGGAGGGTATGATGTAAATCCCCAGTTTCCGTATATATTTTTTTCCGTATTTTTCCAGATTTTTTACTATTTTTTTTCATATATATATATTTTATTTTTATTATTTTATTTTAATTTCCTAATCTAAACCCTAAACTACGCAAACCCAACCCGACCCGAACCCAACCCGACCCGCTACCACCTTTCTTCTTCCTCTTCGCTCTTTTTCTTTTCCCGCTCCTTTTTCCAACGTTCCCCCCTCGACTCGTTCCCACCTCCGTGAAGACCGTGTCCACCATGCCAACGACCTTCCCGAGATCCCTTCCCCCAAATCCTCACTGGCTCCCCTCTCTTTCCCCTCGCTGACGTCTCTGTGAGACCCGCTCAACCTACGACCGAGATCTTCCCTAACTAACCCCGATATCTCGGCGCCGGCCTTCGTTCTCCCCTCAACATCTCCCATCCTATCTCTTTCCCTTTCACTCCCTTCTTCCCCCTCTGCAACCCCATCTCCTCTTTCTACCCACTGCCACCCAAAAACCTGCGCACCACCGACCCCTGCCATCGCCTCCTTTGCCGATGAGCCTCCATCGTTGCCGGCCAACCAACACCGCCGACCTCTCCTTCATCACCACCATCTTCATCTTTTCCTCCCTCAACTGCACCACCTCAGCTACTCCCCTCTTCCACCTCCAAACACCCATCGTCACAGCTACCTACCGCAACTAAACCCACCGTCAACCTCCATCCTATCACCGCCATGTCTGCAAGCCGTCACCAACACCCCTGACTCCATACTGCCAACACCCCCATGACACAACATCCGAGCTCTAACACCCCAAACCCTAGCTGCTGCCGTTTCCGCCGCCGCCGTTCATCGCCTCTGTCGGAGTCATCACCAGCTCGAGCCATTAGCCCAGAACCCCATAGCTAGCTGAGCCCAAGCTTGTTGCCGCAGCCGTGATCGTGCCTGTGTCGTGCCGCCGTCTTTGTCATGCCACTTTCGCCAAAGGCAAGAGAAAACCCATCTCTTGTTGCTCATGCTATTATAATATCTAGGTTAAATAATAATGTTAAATTACACACACACACACACACACACACACACACACACATATATATGAGAATAATGGAGGAAAGAGGCCATATGAGTGAATTTCCTCCTATGGTGTCGAAAAAACACTCTTCATCGTGTTTTCCGACGATCGGAATGCATCATCTTCATCGTTATCATCTAAATGTGGGTACACCAAATTTCATGTGATTCTACAACTTTTTCACCGTTGATTTAGCAATGTAAAAAGTTCTATTGTCGGTAAACCGTTAATTTTGAACCTACTAATTCAACGGTGAAAAAGTTGTAGAATCGCATGAAATTTGGTATACCCACTTCTTAGATGATAATGATGAAGATGATGCCTTCCGATCATCGAAAAACACGATGGAGGGTGCGTTTTTTCGACGCCATAGGAGGAAATTCCCTCCTATGCCATCTTTCCTCTCTCTCTCTCTCTCTCTCTCTCTCTATATATATATATATATATATATATATATATATATCGACATAATGTTTGGTTACAATCGAATACTTCGAATTTGAGCCATTATGTTGGTTGTAGTGAATCGAACCCAACTCGACTGGTTAGCCTGTATTGATGTCATTTAGAATTTTTAAGAATTAACCATCGCTTGTTGGTTAAGGAAATCTTGTGTTTTCGATCGATTACCAAATGCTACCTTAGGTGTTTGATGCGAACTATAAACGAAAACATATCTTAATATGGCGAAACTTGCGATAGTTAGATCCTTTTACTGTTTATGAATATCGTGTAGAAATTTGGATGCAAAATATCGTGTTTATAATCATGTAAAGTCGCCCTCTAAAGGCGACGCTAAAACTGGAGTGCACCACACATGTCACGTTGAAAAACATATATTAAATTCAATACAGATTGGAATGTGATGTTCTATTGTTCATATCGAAGCCGAATCGATAAACTAGAACCTTATAAAGTTTACCCTTCAATACTGATAGTCCACTATAACGAGAATTGACTGGGAATACGGATCTGGACTGCAGTACGGGGCAGCATTCCATAAGGATACCTGAATTTAAACGCCTGCACAGCCCTACATAAAACTGGAAATGCATGGAGTCCTATATAGTCGCGTAGATAATTTAATTAGCTAACATATTGATCTTGTCTCGTTCAGTTTCATAGTCGTTTCATATTTTGTTTGTATTTTAAAATATCTGCGTGTTCTGTAGTTTCTGCAATGATATTTCTTTCATCTTCACACTAAACATGAAATATTTTCTATTACAGAAAGGCGATTATTAATCCGTCTAATGCGTTGGAAAGCTAACAGATAGAAATATGTTTTATTCAACTGGGGCAACACCTGAATTTGAACGCAATCCCTAGAAAACCACGCGCGAAATTAGACTTTCAGTTCTGAACATGGAATTCCAGTAATTGATCTTTAATTTAAATGATGGTAAGTCTCTAATCTGAAATCCTATTGAGCTGAAACTAATTTTACCGCTTAGATAATCAAGTGTACTTCGTACGCCTTTTATTTCGTTTCGGTCGATTCTATACGTATGATTTATGGTAAATTTTGCAAGTCATATGGCGTTGGGTGTCATAATTTAGTGAATATCCGTTCAGTGCATTTCTACCTAATTTTTGTGCTTACTTTATACCTTCTGTATAGTGATCATTTACATTGAGATCTACCGACTGTTGTGCATTGTCAGTATATAAGTATTGGTAAGTACGAAAGTGATATTGGGTTGTGGTAAGTACGAAAGTGATATTGATAAGTGGAAACGCGATTGAAAGTGAAAGCAACACGTATTTGTTCACAACCTATCTAGTACTTGAATGCATACTATAACCTGGGGAATGGGAAAATTAAAATGGAACTGAAATCGTATTTAGCGAGGTACAGCGACTTAGAAGATGATCATTCGATATTAGTGATATACATATATATACATTAGGTCATGGGCCTGGCGACACGGCTGCAGGGTTATATCCCGGGTAACAGTGGACAGTACTCTCGGACATACATGAGATCCTTATTAAACACGAGTATCTTTTCCACCAATTGATTTTATTGACTTAGTGACTGATAAGTAGTGACATATATATTGCTTGGTTTACTGACATGATACATATATCGCGCTGTGCATATTCAAATGATATTCATTATTTTTCATGTTTCTGTATCCTGTCGCACCTTTCATGTTTAATAATATTGTACGCACATCATATATTTATTGCTATATGTGTCATCCTGACGACCTGTGTGTGCATGCTCAGAGGACGAGGTGGACCCAGTCAAAGACCAGGACCTGCCATTCGAGATCGCGGAGGTTTAGACCGCAATATCAGCGCCGCCCTTTTTGCTATAAGCATATTGTATTTTGTTGGTTAGATATTTCCTTATGCAAAATAAATATATCTCGAATTCTTTTATTGCAATATATTAAAGTTGTGAACTGTGATTTTCCTTTACTCTAGTACTGTTTACTGACTACCATGTAATGCTAAAAGACGAAGTGTGAATACGGCTGGATTATTTCTTGACTGTAGGAGTATGGCTGGCCTAATCATTCTTCGCATTCCGTATTTTGGAAAGCGGGGAATGACATAGACTTTACGAAAGCACATTTTAGTAAAATATGATCGACGGTCTTCGGTTTCTTGTTTCAAATTTGGATTTGCTTTAATTATTATAATTTGTATTTAGTTTTCGTTGCTTTGTTTAGCAACTTTAATATATTCGTAAATAAACTTTCTAATCCTCGAAACAAATGTAAACAACATAAATTAAACAGGAGTACACTAAAGTTTTGAATATGAACGGAGTATTTTGAGTGCCCTAGAATGAATTTAATTAGCAGCTTATAATGAGGTCTTCAGGCGGTGTAAGATAAGTTTGGGATTAATGCTGAAGAAAACGAAGGATACTTAATTTGGTGATTTAGTGCATAAATTAACACCAAGAAAGTACAGGGTAACGAAATAAAACTTATGTATTTAATTTAAAATAAACACTCTATGTGGAGTAACAATTTTTGCGTAGGACTGCCAGTGAAGAATGCCTAAACACATGATAAAATAACCCTATATTTCAAATCAAAATAAATTATCTCTGTGTTCAGATTTTCATATTATTTTTACTAGCTAACAGCATTTGAGATGCATAGGTTCCATACAATCAGGAAATCCGTTACTATTGAGGATTTGCGTCGATGTAGACAGGAGAGGAAGATGAAGTTTGAAGATTCTCTTTGGCGGTTTAGGACCCAATATATGAACCTATGCATCAAAGACAATTTACGAGATTGAAGCATCATTTTTTAGTCTTGTTTCTTTCATCTATTTTGTAGCTTCTAGTCGATTTTTTAAAAATGTCTCTAAGCAATAGTAAAAATCCAGTATAATCCTTTCAGCTTGTACTAATTATGCTTCTCTAGATCTTTGTTGTTTCTTTCTACAAAAAATAAGGGTTTTTTTTATATTGCCCCCTTGGAAATCGAATATTTAAAAAAAACCCATTCACATATGACTATTTATAAATAACCCACTCCAAAATTCTCCGTCAACTAAATACCTCGCTCTCGTAGGCTTCTGTGAAGTCAACCCTTAACCATGATTAGTTAGAAGGGTAAAAATACCAAAATACCCCTCATCAATACCTCCGGCCACTATCATCAACACCACCCACCCATCACCACCACCATCACCTTCCACCATCTCTGTTCCTTCATTCTCTCAATTCTCTCCTCTCTCTCCTAACTCTCTTCTCTCTTTCATAACTAATCATCAACCTCTCTCATCTCTATCCTCTTCTTCACCATCATTATCACCTTAACCCACCACCATCAACACCCAGCACAACCACCACCCACCCCCACCATCACCACCACATTCCACCACCATCATCTCCTCTTTTTTCTCACCCACCATCACCATCACCATCTAAATTCACTACCATCACCATCCCGACCACTATCATCAACACTACCCACACTCCTCTCCTCCTCTCTCCTCCTCCCTATTTCCCCCTCCTCTTTCAGCTTCTGGGCCAAGATCCTTGTCATGCGCATTGCCATGGCTGTGGTGATGTCGATGGTGAGAGGTCGTTTAAAATGGGGAAGATGATGATGACGAGGGGGCGGCGGTGATGGCGAGAGTGAGGGGCCGGAGGGTGATAATAAGGGGCAACGGCGGCGGGTGGAGGGGCGAGGCGGGGGCCACTGTAGTTGGCCATCATCATCATCATTATCAAGTTTACCAATTTCATCATCATTATTAACTTCATCATCATCCTCATCTAACCATGGAGGCGGGAGCGCAGAGGAGGACAAGTGAAGCGGTGGCGGCAGGAGGTGACGCATAGGAGGGAGGCGAGGCCAGAGGAGGAGGGAGGAGGGAGTCAGGGACCAAAGTAGGAGGGAAGTTGATGATGCTCACAAGTGGTATCTTCTCAGATTACGATACGTAGCGGATAAGGCGTCCCGAAGGCTACGGAGGTGGAATAAATGAGATGCATTAGGGGCATTTCTCAGGACCTTGTCTCCGAGTACGCATCCGACGTTTCGGAGACCTCCCTGAGTACTTTCCAAATTCACCTAGCAAACAGCCAACAATTCGCCTCCGAGCAGTCCAGCGAGCTTCCCCAGTCTCCTTGCTTGTCTCCGAGCCATCTTATAGGCCGAGCTTCCTCGGTCTCCTTGCTTTTCTCCAAGCTATCTGACAGGCCGAGCTT
This sequence comes from Agapanthus africanus, assembly GCA_030015575.1. Lineage (NCBI taxonomy): Eukaryota > Viridiplantae > Streptophyta > Magnoliopsida > Asparagales > Amaryllidaceae > Agapanthus > Agapanthus africanus. Next base: position 76,613,704 of record JASDDO010000028.1, read on the forward strand.
TCTCGGCCTTCCTGCTCGTCTCTGAGCTTCTTGAAAGGCCGAGCTTTCTCAGCTTCCTCGATCAACCGAGAGCGTGGAACCCAAACGTCCCCACAATGGCTCCGCGTATCTCGCCAGCGAGATATCCGCCTCCCCATATTCACCATCCCACGCTAGCGCATCCCCCTATTAATGGGCGTATCCCACCATTAATGCGAGGATAAAGTAGGGGCATAACTGACGGCGGTGATCTCCCGCTTGCTCGCTTCACGCGACCGCTATATAAACATCTCTCTCAGATGACTCAGGTAACTCAAACTGAACCCAATAGATCGCTACGCTGCTCTTATTCTCCGGTACTAACTTGATCATCGGAGGGTCCTACGGTGGTCTCCCACCCCGGGACTTCCCTTGCAGGTAGCTCGGCCTCAACAATTTCCAACAACCCATTGAGATCCACATGCTCAACAACCCCAAAACAAATCTCAGCCGCTAAAAACTGCTCGCTGCCAGATCGACGGAGGACAACATCTGAGAAAGATCACAGCCTCCATCAGTTGGCGCTGTCATGACCCGAAATTGGCACGGGACAGCCCTAATACTACGCAACGTCTACAGGCGTAACGCAGTAAAAGAAATCCAAAACCCAGCAATCTAAACCATTAAAAGACAAGAAAAGATAAGAAACATTGTTTAAACTTTTGAAAATCTCAAGTATAAATTCTAAGTCCAATTTACTTTCTTGAAAATTTCGGCAGCACCTCCTTTGTAAAAACCAACCCCAAAATTGGGTACAACATAAATATAAAGTAAAGCATCCGCAACGGGAGCAAATCCATGCCAAAAGGCGGAAAACAACCACCACAACTGATATACGACGCCGTAGTGAAGAAAGAGACGATATAAATAACACTGCATAAAAACCTCCAAGTCACAAAATAATATACAATATCGTCATCACATCAAGTTTCTAAATCATACAAGACAATGGTAGATGGAGAGTACATGATACAACGAATATACAACAGGCAACACCGGATAACCGCAAAACCTACCTAAGCAAAACTGTACACTGTCAGGTGAAGCGGTATCCGCAGCAAAGATAATACGACGGATGAAAATAGCCCTGCCTCTGACTATCCTGAGGAACACCTGCAAAATACTGTGGCACAACGGGGGTGAGTTGCCAACTCGTGAATAATAAAATAACATATGCAGGTAATCGCGAGTAGGTACGTACAGCGCGAATCTAACATAAGTATCTAATAGCAATGAATGGCCATATGTAATGCAAAAATCATGAAAAGTACACTAGCAGGTACAACTAATACATGAAGTAATAATATGACAATATGTATGTAACAGTCATGTAAAGTACTCTATCAGGTACTATAAGTACATGAAGCAATGATATGACAATGTATATATGCAACGGACATGAAAGGTACTTTATCAGGTACTACTAATACATAAAGTAGTGCATAAACAATAAGTGTGAAGTATGGGATGAAACATGTCATTTCCACGGAATCCTGACATCGTGGTAGGATCAAGTCCATCAAGACAATCCAAATCCCAATTTTCTCAAATCAGCCCCAAATTGGCTCTCATATCATATAAGTCTCGCAAATCCTGAATGTACAATATCAACAATTCTCATATATATCCTGTATCCAATATCAAGTAAATCTCAAATGTCCTAAATCCAAGATCAAGTGAATCTCTTATATCCTAGGTATATTTGCATGGATAAATATGATGATGTATATAAATGGATATGTATACATATATATTAGCGTCCCACTCCACTAATATATATATATATATATATATATATATATATATATATACTTAGGAGTAAAATATCATGAAAACAATGTGTCAAGTATCGACACAGAAAGGCTGATCTATCAGGTGTTATCACCAATACTGGCACCCTGATAGGTACGTATCATACGCTATACCGAAAGCTCGAGTGCCTAGCTCTGACCCCCGCCTCTCGACGTATCTATACGCACATGACTCCCGTCGGTATTCTCAAGATAACCGCCGAGTCATTGGTAATGTCACCGGATGGTATGGTTCCCCAACTAACTCATCGTCTACTCCACGACTCTTGCCCCGGGGTACCTCCGGGCCCCACCATGTACCCGCACACGGACCCCTCTTTTCCTCGTGTGGGGTATATATATATCAGAACCGATAAATCTCATGGTGGCTGCTGAAATATCATATCAAGGGAAACCGGATTTTTCAAATAATACATAATTTCATGAAACTACCACGGTCCCCAAATCCAGAAAATATCATGAAAAATCCATATCTCGATGCGAGAATCCATGAATATAATATACGCAACATGAAACTGGAATGCGAGCGTATAAAGGAAAGGCCGCTATTTAACTGCAACCAGTTAAAATATAAATTATGCGGTTCATAATTTCTCCAATTTTAAATAACATCAAGTAAAGGTAAACATGTAGCTATAACTGATATATGTGTAAACTTAAAGGTATAGGAAGATATAGACATCTACCTATCAGTAATGATGTAATATACCCCCGGATATAAGTGAAGGATGTATACAAGATATACATGTAGCTATGTCATTATGTGTATGTATCTATCGCTAATGGTACAATACTCTATAGGTATACAGGTAACTATATATATCATATGCGATAAGAAATATGAATCAATGTCATAATGTCCCTAACCAAACAACATCATATTTATAAGTGGGTTGTGCGTGACATGGCAGTTATTGACGGTGTGTGTGGTATACAATCAGTGCTCGTGCAACATGAGCCGTCAATAATAGTGCAGTGTCCTAAGGATACTAGTCCAAGCACAACAATTAACTAAGCAGTAGGGTAAATGCGCAATTCTAAATATGACATAGAATATGTGACAAGTTAAGTCATTTCTAGCCCAGACGCATAACGCCATGCGGTCGATTCCCCTGTAGATATTAAATCTACTCACCCACGCTCCTGGCTAAGTGAAGCCAACCACTTGTTTTCCCCTTGTAGCAGTGTCCGAAGTCCCCGCCTGCGAACCTACCACATTAAAACAATAAAGCAAGTATATATTAATAATAGACCCAAAACACGCACAAACTACATTTAACCGACGCAACAACACAAAACATACTCTCAAGTGTTCGTATTGTGGCTAACGTGTGCAGCGACACGACGAAAACAACCTAAAAGCAAAATCACACAAAGTGCACGATCCGTGTCGTATAACGTATCGCGCGGACACAAAATACTAGATTATAGTAAAACGATCCCAGATTTTGCATACTGTAAATACTAAAAAAGTAAACAGTACCAAACACCCCTAAACTATAGCAGACAACTACCCACAAGAAAACCAACACCCAACTCCCTTCCAAAACCGGTGTCGCCGGAATTCCTGCTTGGGTCGCCGGCCAAAGCCGGTGGGGTGGGTCTCGTGTCTCATTTGGGGTCTTAGGTTCACTAGTACATCACTAAAATCTTGTTTGGTCACTCAGTAAAAATCGCATGTCACAGCAGATCAAAGAGACTCAAAAAGACACTAAAAAAATATGATATTGCACTAATCGATACATAAAGAGTTTTACGCTACAACCAACGAGCTAAACATCATGAAAACTCCTATTTAACAGTTTAGGGATTATACCTATCAATACTTTCTCCCAAGATTCAAGCTTTCCTAGCTCCAAGTGATCAAAGAAGCAAAAACAAGACTTGATGTATTTTTTGTGATTTATTTTGGAAATTTTGGAGATTTATTGATTTTGAACTGTTGCAAATGGAAAAGAAATGATCAAAGGCAGAAGAATGAGGAAGGAGCTTGGCCAAGGGAGAAGGATGGAGAATTGTGTGGAGTGTTCTAGCTAAAACTAGTGATAAATACACATAAATGCCCATCAATGCACATTCATGCATGAAGCCACCTCTCCCATCCTTTTTCTTTTCTTTAAAACTTAATCCTTTTAGCACAAAAGATCTAGATATTAGTTGGAAGTTTTGTTTTACTCAAGCTTGCTTAATTTGAAATGATACAAATTTTGTAGAAATTTCCCAAACCTAAAATATAAATATCACATTAAAATAATATTAAAAAAGGGAAAAATTCTATCTGAACCAAAACGTCCCATATACCCCCAAAGCTTGCGCACTAGCTTTATTTTAGCTAAACTAGGTGCCGGCAAGTCTATATGGACGTTTGATCACAGTCGGTTTAAAACGGAAAATACCGACAACTTTACCCTAAAACGGAAAAATTCGCATAACGATTTCTAAAACGTTACAATCTCCCCCCTTATAAAAATTCGTCCCTAAATTTAAAATTCTCACTAAGCGTACCTTCAAAGAGAAGATTACAAAGTCTCATATCTCGCTCGCATCCTCCTAAGTGATCACCTCACTATATGACTACGTCCAAGAAAACTCTCCACAGATTGCAAGACCTTTGACCGAAGTTTCTCCACCTGTCGAGTCACTGACACAAATGGCTGCCGTTGAACGAAAAGATCGCGTCAAAGCTAAATGGTCTGATGCTGAATCATGTGAGAAAGGTCATGATGGTTATTGCAAAGTATCGACATAAGGAATACGGGGTAAATACTCAATAATCTGGGCGGAAGTGCCAAGTTATAGGCAACGGGACTAACTCACTTTAAGGATATCGAAAGGACCTACAATTCTGGGGTAAGCTTCCCAAAACTCAACAAGTCATTCATCGGAAAAATCCGTAGGAATACATGATCTCCCACTGCGAACTCAAGCCTGCGACCACCATGGTCGGCATAAGACCTTTGTCTGCACAGGACTATCAGCATCCTAACCTGAACCAACTGGATCATTTCCGAAGTCTCTATACTAGTGGGGGTCCAAAAATCCTATTTACGCAGAGTCAGAAAAACAGAATGGCGATCGACACGACCTAACAACTAAACCTAAAGGTTGCCAATTGGAATGTCTCTTGATAACTGCTATCGAAGGAGAATTCTAACAATGGCAAGTGACGATCCCAACTGTCGACAACAATTAGTACACACGCACAAGCATATCCTCTAGAGTTGGTATAGCCCGCTCTCACAAACCATCATCCTATGGATGGAAAGACGGAGCTAAAGCTCAACCAGTACCCAAGGCTTCCTAAAGCTCCTGTCTAAGACGGCAAGCAAATAGGGTGCCCTCATTGGATACGACCCATGAAGGAACTCCGTGCAACGCATAAAATTAACAAAGAATAACTGAGCAAATTGAGTATAACCGAACAACAAGCACCCAAATGGAGTCACACCCTTACTAAACCTGGGTAGACACCATAACGAAATTCGTGGATATCTGCTCCCATTCCCACTTCAGAACGGTTAAAGGTTGCAACTCTCTAGCCGGTCTCAGATGCTCAACCTAGCACACAACAAGACAGACACCTTGAAATGAAACCCGAAATTTCTCTTTACATCTTTGCCCACCCGTAACTATCTCACAAGTCACGTTAAATGTTGGTGGAACTTGGATGAACACTGAGAGTTGACAGGTTTGCCTGCTCTAGGATTTCACGTCTCTACCCAATAGTATCAGGTACACAAACGTGTCCCTAAACTTAGCACACCCTGGTCACAAATCAAGGACTCCGAATCATTACCCAGCCGAGCATGCTCAAGTATCTCTGACGAACGAGCATCGGCGGGCAGTGCCTCGCGAAAGCGATTAAGGAAAAGTGGTCGGGCGCTGACATGAGTAAGCTGTCCCCTCAGTAGAGGCGAACTTAAGTTGTAATCAATGATCGCACAAGAACTGTAAATCTGCAGAAGACTATTTCAACAATCAAAATCCGCTGCAGGAAGATGTACATTAAGCTCTGATGGTCCATGAAAATCTGACACGACTCTCCGAACAAGTAGTGTCTCCAAATCTCCAACGCACGACCACCGCGGCCATCTCCAGATCATGAGTGGGATATCCTGCTCGTACTTCCTCCAACTGTCGGGAAGAAAAAAGCGATAACTCTATAGTGTCACCTCAGTACACAATCGAGCCCGCTCGCGAAACATCACAGTTAAACAATAAAGTCGCCCGAACCAGAAAGCAAGAAAGAACTGGTGCAATTGTCAACCGAATCTACAACTGCTGGAAAACTCCGCACGCATGCCTCAGTCCAAAGAAAAAGAACCTCCTTTCCGGTCAGTCCAGTCAACGGTGCAGCGATACATTAGTAATACTGCACGAAACGGCGGTAAAAACCTGCAAATCCCAAAAATCTGCGGACCTCTGTCCCGGATATAAGTATGGGTCAAAACTGTACGGCCTCGATCCTCCTCGGGTCCATACAAAAACCGTCTCCCGTAACTATAAGACCTAGAAGTCAACACAATCAAGCTTGAAGGAACACTCCGAGAATCTAGCAAACCGCTGGGCTCTCCCAATGTTTGCAAAAAAAATTCTTAAGTGCCACTCCTGTCCCTCACGACACATTGAATAGACCAGAATGTCGTCAATAACACAACAATAACTGGTCGAGGAACGGCCTGAAGAAATCTGGTTCATCATATCTACGAATGTTGCTGGGGCATTGGTGAGTCCAATGACACCACCAAGACACACAAAGCCCGTAGTACGCACAAGGCAGTCTTCGGAAGGTCATCACTCCTAACCCGCAACAATGATGACCTAATCCCAAACAAACTTAGAAAAATATCTCGCACTCTGGAGCTGATCGAAGAAATCGTCAATGCGAGGTAAAAGATACCTATCCGCACCGTAAGCCGGTTCAATTGACGATCAATCAATACCAAACCTCAAACTTCCGTCTTTCTCCTTGATGAACAGAAATAGGAGCTCCGCAATGCGAAACACTCATATGCATAATCCCCCCAACCAACAACTCTGCAGCTGATATTTAAGCTCCCTAAGCTTCGCCGGCTCATCTGGAACAACGTCGGAAAACTCTCGCATGAAGGAACCCGGTCCAACAAACCCACTGTGGCTCCGGTACCACGAATGAACGCCAAGAATTCTCGACATCTTCTCCTCAAAAGCCGACTAGCGAAAAAGGCTGAATTCAAGCTGTGAGAGGCGGCACCACTATCCTCCCGCACAACAAGAACTGACTTGCCGGGAAAACAAACCTGACTGTTTTCTCACGGTAGTCTACCGACGCCTAGCACGTAGCTAACCAGTCCGTGTCCAGGAGAACGTCAAATCCGACATCTCTAGAAGGATCAAGTGACAGATGAATCTCCAACCGATTGGCACACGACTGAAATACGTGTTGCGCAACAAAAGAATCGCTGACAGAAGTTAACATAACAAACGGCTGATCTACCAAACACGAATCTCGTCCCAACCACGGCACAAAGTGTGTAAAACAACAAGTACATCAAAAGAACATACGAATTTGAGAATACCTGAAAACTCTGCATTTGACGCCCTCGCGTCCCGATGAGTAGAATCAAACTCTCGTGTCTGCCCTCTACCTGCAACTGACTGATATCCTCCCCTGCTAACTTGTCCCCTCTGAGCGAACCCTTCACGACTACGATCTCTCCGAGTACGAATTTGACGCGGTGCTAAGGAACAATTCCTGATGAGGTGATGAAGGCTCCCGCACTAGAAACATCCACGCGGTGACTGCTGACCCTCCTGGGGATGAGAGCTGAACGACTGACCTCGTCCTAAGCCTCCGTTACTTCCATGACATGCCCGATATCTGTCTCAACGACTAAGCCTCTGTCTCTGAGCTGGTACATCTGTACGATTCCTCCACTGTTCCGGAACTCCCAAAGTCTCAGGAAGACGTGTCTCGTGAACTGGGGCTGCATCCATAGGTGCTATGTAGGTGACGGAATGATGTGTACTGACCGCAAGGAACAACTGGGTAACAGGGGTGAAAAGCTCCTGTCGCTGCGCTCGAATGGCCTCAACCAATGAACTCATCGTCTGGCGCATGTCCTGCATATCTGCCATAAGCCTAGCGAGATGATCTGTCGAAGGCGGATCCGTCTACTCCTGTGCAACGAGCATGCCATCCTGGTCAGTCCTCGTACCACCCGAGTCTACTCTGACCTCGGCTCTCGCCATATCACTCTAAGTCCCCATAGTCATTGGCAGAAATGGCTATAAATGGAATATAATATTCGATAAGAACACGGAAATCGAATCACAAGAATATGAATCATCAAGGAAGGAATTTCAAGCAATTAGTACTTAGGTCACTTTAGGCAGAGTACTGCATAGTGAGTATGCCGCGGACATACACACACTACGTTACTCTGCTTAAGCTACCTACTCCATCATACCAAGGTCATCCTACACTCCGAAAGGTAAAACCTAGCGCTTTGATATCAACTTTGTTACGACCCGAAATTGGCACGTGACGGTCCTAATACTCTGCAACGTCTACAGGCGTAACGCAGTAAAAGAAAGCCAAAACCTAGAAATCTAAACCATTAAAAGACAAGAAAAGATAAGAAACATTGTTTAAACTTTTGAAAATCTCAAGTATAAATTCTAAGTCCAATTTACTTTCTTGAAAATTTCGGCAGCACCTCCTTTGTAAAAACCAACCCCAAAAATGGGTACAACATAAATATAAAGTAAAGCATTCCCAACGGGCGCAAATCCACGCCAAAAGGCGGAAAACAACCACCACAACTGATATACGACGCCGTAGTGAAGAAAGAGACGATATAAATAAAACCGCATAAAAACCTCCAAGTCAAAAAATAATATACAATATCGTCCTCACATCAAATCTCTAAGTCATACAAGATAATGGTAGATGGAGAGTACAGGATACAACGAATATACAATAGGCAACATCGGATAACCGCAAAACCTACCTAAGCAAAACTGCACACTGTCAGGCGAAGCGGTATCCGCAGTAAAGATAATACGACAGATGAAAATAGCCCTGCCTCTGACTATCCTGAGGAACACCTGCAAAACACTGTGGCACAACGGGGGTGTGTTGCCAACTCGTGAATAGTAAAATAATATATGCAGGTAATCGCGAGTATGTACGTACAATGTGAATCTAACATAAGCATCTAATAGCAATGAATGATCATATGTAATGCAAAAATCATGAAAAATACACTAGCAGGTACAACTAATACATGAAGCAATAATATGATAATATGTATGTAACAGTCATGTAAAGTACTCTATCAGGTACTACAAGTACATGAAGCAATGATATGACAATGTATATATGCAACAGACATGAAAGGTACTCTATCAGGTACTACTAATACATAAAGCAATGCATAAACAATAAGTGTGAAGTATGGGATGAAACATGTCATTTCCATGGAATCCTGACTTCGTGGTAGGATCAAGTCTATCAAGACAATCCAAATCCCAATTTCCTCAAATCAGCCCCAAATTTGTTCTCATATCATATAAGTCTCGCAAATCCTGAATGTACAATATCATCAATTCTCATATATATCCTGTATCCAATATCAAGTAAATCTCAAATGTCCTAAATCCAAAATCAAGTGAATCTCTTATATCCTAGGTATATTTGCATGAATAAATATGATGATTTTGTTGGAGATAGTGCCATCAAAGTCAATTATTGGATCGCAGGCACGTGATTGCAATGATTGCGGAGGACCTATACCGGAAGGACAGTCTTACTCGAGATGATAGTATGCTATCTGGTTTACCTTTATCAGTCGTGTACAGGTTCAGGTGACTGTTCACTGTTACACTTTGATAGAGCCCTTAGGATCTTGCTTTACTACCAACAATATGATGGCGATCATATACGTGAGAGTTGGGTGGTTTATACGCATATCCTTAATTGTGGTCCCTAGTCGTGGGAGTTTCGAGACAGGGCATCGATACTTCGGAGTAGACTAGTGTATACAGTCGAGACCCCGACGAGGGGCGGTGGCCGGTCTCACAAGCCACTGGTGTCAGTTGGATCACCTAAGATGTATACATGTGCTCATTGGGTTATGAGTACACCGGACAGGACTCGCCGGGAACCTTCTAGTTGGTATTATACATATCGTCAGACAGCAGTTCCCTGGTGACATGTGTACAGGTTAGTTCATCGACCTGAGGTCGTCATTTGTCTCGTGTGAGTTCCCACTGTGCTTTGATTTCTACCCTACCACGGCTCAAAAGAGTCGTGCAAACAGGTAGTTTTTGGGTACAGTCCCGAGCCACATGGAGGCACGTGAGCGGATCGGCAGGGGATTCGTCTCTCCCGGTATTGGGGGTGAGATCGTGCTGTGTCTAGGAGAGCCATTACACAAAGCCCACGGCCGTGGCAGGAGATTTACTGGTAGGTACTCCAGTAGTATCTTAGGGTGTTATTGGGCTACACTCCGACACGACTTATAATGCTATTGGAGGTCTGACATTACTAGCCCCCTAGGCAGATATGCGATACTCATAAACGAACGGACCGGACTGTATATACATTGTCACTGTTAGGCTCAGTAGGGTTTCCGGATGAGTTCGCTCATCGGCCTCCCTTGAGGTCAGTCCATGGGCAGCCGTTACGCACAGCTAGTGCCGCTGACGGCTTGTGGTTAAACCCACTGCCACTGACGAGTCATTAGAGTCCCCCACAGATAGTTTCCCAAGTTCGGGCGAAACATTGTAGAGGCCGTATGGTTTTATGGCAGGGTTCGAAAAATGCACGTGCGTTTACGCACGTGTCATATTTCGGGCGGATAATACTGGTGGACTTTGGTTTAAGACGGATCCGAATATTATATTGAGTAGATATAATATCTTTGTCTCAGTTGCATTTGTATTCGGTCGTAATACAAATGCGGGTATGTTTATACAGTTACGGGGTTGTCCTGAAATTCGTTTCAGGATCGCTTTTGGAAGTTGTCGGTTTCCAGTTTTCTATCGCCCGTATTTAACATTTGGTTAAATACGGATTTATCTTTTCTTGAGATGAGTGTGGAAGGTTCTAGAAGCATCTAGAAGGTGGTGACTAGGATTAGTGACTCATGGTTGCATTTAATGATTCAATTAATGCATGATGACTAGGTTTTAATGACTCATGCTTTAGCATTAATGATTCTTGTTAACCTTAGGATATTTGTTCATGATATTTATCTATGTGGTGACCCTCTTTGCTCCTACCATCACCTCCCTCTTCATATATATTGGCCGACCCCCCCATTGTGAGTGAGGGAGAGAGATTGATTTGATTTTGGAAAAAAGACTATGGTTTTGGATGCATGGAAATTTGATAACTCATTTCTCATTCCATTTCATTTCGAGTGGCAACTTCATTAACCGTTCGTCCATGGTTTTGGATGAAATGAGAGAAAGTATTCTACTCATTCTCTACATCAATCTTGGTCATCTCTTTTAGCAAACTTGACGACCGAGTTGCCTCGAGTCAGAGACGGGAGCCCGTTTAAAGATCCGTTGACGTGGTGCCACCTGGACGAGCAGATCGGAGATCGACGAGATCGGAGCAGCCGCAACGGAGCGTGGGATGATGGTTAAAGAACGAAGGACTCGGATCGTTCGGTATAACCTTTCTACCCTCTTTGCAGTTTGTTAGTTTAGCAATAATGGCAGATCCGGGTTATAGTATACGATAGCGCCAGTTAAAAAGTTTTTGTTCCGCATTTGGCGTCTGTTAGACGGCCGGGACGCTACGGTAGACTTAAAGATTTATATAAATGGATATGTATACATATATATTAGCGTCCCACTCCACCAATATATATATATACATAGGAGTAAAATATCATGAAAACAATGTGTCAAGTATCGACACAGAAAGGCTGATCTATCAGGTGCTGTCACCCTGATAGGTACGTATCATACGCTATACCAAAAGCACGAGTGCCTAGCTCTGACCCTCGCCTCTCGACGTATCTATACGCACATGACTTCCGTCGGTATCCCCATGATAACCGCCGAGTTATTAGTAATGTCACCGGATGATATGATTCCCCCACTAACTCATCATCTACTCCACGACTCTTGCCCCGGGATAGCTCCGGGCCCCACCATGTACCCGCACACGGAGCCCTCCTTTCATCGCGTGGGGTATATATATATCAGAACCGATAAATCTCATGGTGGCTGCTGAAATATCATATCAAGGGAAACCGGGTTTTTCAAATAATACATAATTTCATGAAACTACCACGGTCCCCAAATCCAGAAAATATCATGAAAAATCCATATCTCAATGCGAGAATCCATGAATATAATATACGCAACATGAAACTGAAATGAGAGCGTATAAAGGAAATGCCGCTATTTAACTGCAACCAGTTAAAATATAAATTATGCGGTTCATAATTTCTTCAATTCTAAATGACATCAAGTAAAGGTAAACATGTAGTTATAACTGATATATGTGTAAACATAAAGGTATAGCAAGATATAGACATCTACCTATCAGTAATGATGTAATATACCTCCCGGGTATAAATGAAGGATGTGTACAAGATATACATGTAGCTATGTCATTATGTGTATGTACCTATCACTAATGGTACAATACTTTATAGGTATACAAGTAACTAAATATCTCATATGCGATAAGAAATATAAATCAATGCCACAATGTCCCTAACCAAACAACATCATATTTATAAGTGGGTTGTGCATGACATGGCAGTTATTGACGGTGTGTGTGGCATACAATCAGTGCTCGTGCAACATGAGCCGTCAATAATAGTGCAGTGTCCTAAGGATACTAGTCCAAGCACAACAATTAATTAAGCAGTAGGGTAAATGCGCAATTCTAAATATGACATAGAATATGCGACAAGTCAAGTCATTTCTAGCCCAGATGCATAACGCCATGCGGGCGATTCCCCTGTAGATGTTAAATCTACTCACCCACGCTCCTGGCTAAGTGAAGCCAACCACTTGTTTTCCCCTTGTAGCAGTGTCCGAAGTCCCCGCCTGCGAACCTACCACATTAAAACAATAAAGCAAGTATATATTAATAATAGACCCAAAACACGCAGAAACTACATTTAACCGACGCAACAACACAAAATATACTCTCAAGTGTTCGTATTGTGGCTAACGTGCGTAACGACACGACGAAAATAACCTAAGAGCAAAATCACACAAAGTGCACGATCCGTGTCGTATAACGTATCGCGCGGACACAAAATACTAAATTATAGGAAAACGATCCCAGATTTTGCATACTATAAATACTGAAAAAGTAAATAGTACCAAACACCCCTAAACCACAGCAGACAACTACCCACAAGAAAACCAACCCCCAACTCCCCTCTAAAACCGGTGTCGCCGGAATTCCTGCTTATGTCGCCTGCCAAAGCCGGTGGAGTGGGTCTCGTGTCTTAGGTGGGGTCTTAGGTTCACTAGTACATCACTAAAATCTTGTTTGGTCACTCAATAAAAATCCCAGGTCACAGCAGAATATAGAGACTCAAAAAGACACTAAAAAAATACGATATTGCACTAATCGATACATAAAGAGTTCTACGCTACAACCAACGAGCTAAACATCATAAAAACTCCTATTTAACAGTTTAGGGATTATACCTATCAATACTTGCTCCCAAGATCCAAGCTTTCCTAGCTCCAAGTGATCAAAGAAGCAAAAACAAGACTTGATGTATTTTTTGTGATTTATTTTTGGAATTTTGGAGATTTATTGATTTGGAATTTCTGCAAATGGAAAAGAAATGATCAAGGGCAGAAGAATGAGGAAGGAGCTCGGCCAAGGAAGAAGGATGGAGAATTGTGTGGAGTGTTCTAGCCAAAACTAGTGATAAATGCACAAAAATGCCCATCAATGCACATTCGTGCATGAAGCCACCTCTCCCATTCTTTTTCTTTTCTTTAAAACTTAATCCTTTTTGCATAAAAGATCTAGATATTAGTTGGAGGTTTTGTTTTACTCAAGCTTGCTTAATTTTGTAGAAATTTCCCAAACCCAAAATATAAATACCACATTAAAATAATATTAAAAAAGGGAAAAATTCTATCTGAACCAAAAAGTCCCATATACCCCCAAAGCTTGCGCACTAGCTTTATTTTAGCTAAACTAGGTGCCGGCAAGTCTATATGGACGTTTGAGCACAATCGGTTTAAAACGGAAAATACCGACAACTTTACCCTAAAATGGAAAAATTCGAATAACAATTTCTAAAACGTTACAGGCGCCGTCTGTGGGAAACTTTTAGAAGCTTCTCCACCAATTAGTTGATTTTCTGCCCTCGACCCTATGACGAGCGACAACCGCGACGATCCAAATACTAGCCGCCACACCCCCCACAACAGAGGAAGGAGCGTCTTGTTTCCCCCTCCTAACGTCATCAATGCCTTATCCGCTATGATCGACAGGCTCACATCAATGGTGGATGCACTCGTCCGTGTTCAAGCAGTGAACCCTACCCTCCAGAACGCGGTTCCCCCTCCCCGGGATAACGACATCCACAGAAGGACAGATGGTCATGCTCAGGCCCTCGATCTTACTCATGCTCATCTCAGCGTCACCGAACACCGGCGTGCCGACTCCGGCTACCATGGACTTCATGCGGCGAATGATTCCATGAACCGCAAGGCGCTAGACAGCTCCACATCCCGATCCCAGGGAAGACTAGGCCGTCGCTCCGATGCCCGCCGTGCGCTCTTACCCCCTGAGGATGTATCAGTCAGTTCGCCTTCTTCCAGGCATGACTGACGCCCCCACTCCGGCCGAGGCCGCATGAACGATGAACGTCGGGACTACGTGAGAAGGGCCTCGTCCGAGAATTTGAGAAATTTGATAGAGCGAAATCAAAGCCGCACCATCGCGCAGACCTAGAGCGGGGGGGAGGGGGTAGCCACTACTCCGACTGTGTAGAATCCTCGGGATACCATCACTGACTTGAAGCCCTCGAGATGAAATTCGAAGGCATACGACGGGATGGACATGCGTCCGGCCAAGGGGCCATGTATTCCGTCGATTCACTGACAATGCCCTTTACAGAAGAGCTGCTGGCCGAGCATGTCTCGTCTAGGAACAAGCCGCCAAAAGTGGCCCTCTTCGACGCGAAGTCCGACCCGAAAGACCACTTGGACGTATTTACGGCGGGCATGAGCTTCCAAGATAACTCGTACGTGGCTCAATTCCGAGCTTTCCCTACCACCCTGAACTGGGCTGGCCGGGACTAGTTCCGAGGGCTTACGCCACGCTCCATCTCGACCTTCGACGAGCTAGCTACCTAATTCCTCGGTCAATTCGTCGAGAACCAACGACAGAAAAGGACTGTCGACTACCTGTTCACTGTCAAGAGCGGAGACAAGAAATCCTTCAAAGGGTATGTCACCCGCTTCTTAAATGCCCTCCTGGAGGTTCCCGGGCACCGCGATAAAATAGTTATCACCGCGCTGAGGTCGGGTCTTAGGCACAAAGAGTGGCTTCACTCTTTTGCATTAGCGCAACCTAAGACCATGGCCGAACTGAAAGCCTGGACCGAGTGAGAAATCCAACTCGAGTCGGAGGTGAACTCAAACCTGCCCCGAGCTGACCAGGCGGACAGAAAGAAAAAGGGACATGGAGGAGAAAAAAAAGTCGATCGTCCGAAGCTTTACTCCCCGAGGTTTCAGGAGTACAATCCTCTAAACATTTCCCACACCGAGCTGCTAGAGGAAGCTAAGGGCGAGAGGTATTTTAAGATCCCGCCAGTCACCCAAAGATCGGGTAAGCATCTCCACGGTCCATACTGTGCCTTCCATAGGTCGCAGGGTCACCCGACTGAGAACTGCAAACAACTCCGTGACTACATCGAGAAGTTGATCCACTCTGGCCACCTGGCGAAATACCTGCGGGACAAGCGGCAGGTGGAGCGGGAACAAAAGGACCAAACCCCTCCCGGGGAATTAACGATCGGGCAAATCATGGTCGTTACCTTGGATCCAGCTCGAGAAAGTAGGGGGAGCCACCACATCCTCCCAGTCAAGGGTATAAGCGATATACTACATAAGAGGTGCAGGAGGGACGAATCGATCATCTTCATCGATGAAGACCTCCACGGCATATCGCTCCCTTATAATGACCCCCTTGTGATAACGGCCAAAGTCCACCGTTACGAGGTCCGGAGAATATTAGTCGACTCAGGGAGCTCGGCAGATATGCCGTTCTATGACTGTTTCCAGCGTATAGGGCTAGAACCATCCGACCTTCGACTTACTTCCCATGTCCTCTCTGGGTTCATCAACCATTCCGTCTCGGCTGAAGGATTGGTCACCCTCCTCCTCAACGTTGGGGAAGCGGGCAATACGTGAACCATACTAGTGGACTATCTTGTCGCCAAGGTCCCTTCATCCTATAACATTCTCCTGGGACGTCCTACCCTGAACGCCCTCCGGGCACAGATCTTGACTTATCACCTTGTGATCAAATTCCCTTTGGATCAAGGAAGGATAGGCCGGGCCTATAGAGACCGGCAAACCGCTAAGATTTTTCTCGCCTCGACGTCCACTGCTAGAGAGTAGGGTGAAGATTTTGAGGACGTGCATGATTTCCAGGGGTCCTTAGATACACGCGACGACCAAAGAGAAATTCGAGGTGCCCCGGTAGAAGCATTGACGGAAGTCCCCCTCGAAGAAGGAATCGATGGACTTACGGTACAGATTGGTTCTCTTTTGACCGGGGACCACCGTGAAGAATTGATTTGTTTCCTCAGGGGAAACTCAGACGTATTCGCTTGGACGCCCGCGGACATGCCCGGGATCAACCCCAAAATGATCTCCTACAAGCTCGGGGTTGACCCGCAAGCCCGACCCGTCCAAAAAAAGAAGAGAAGCTTTGCGCCGGTTAAACAAAAGGCGATAGAAGACAAGATAGATCGATTGCTCGTAACCAACTTCATCAGGAACCTGGACTACTCAGATTGGTTGGCGAATGTGGTCATAGTCAAGCAGGACAACGGGAAATAGCGCATGTGCGTCAATTTCACGGACTTGAACAAAGCTTGCCCCAAAGACAACTATCTACTTCTTCGGATAGATCAGCTAGTGGACAGTTCGACCGACCATGAACTACTGAGCTTCATGGACGCTTTCTCCGGTTACAATCAGATTCGGATGAACCCGGTCGACGAAGAGCTTACCGCCTTCACCACGGATCGGGGGGTAAACTGCTACAAAGTGGTGACCTTTGGACTCAAGAAAGCAGGGGCCACATATCAATGCCTGGGCAACAAGCTATTCAAACTACAGATTGAGAGAAATATGGAAGTCTATGTCGACGACATGCTCGTAAAATCCGTCTCCTCAGCCGGGCACACTAAAGACCTCGGCGAGACATTTGATGTCCTGCGCAAGTACAAAATAAAGCTGAATCGAGCTAAGTGTGTATTTGGAGTCACCAGTGAGAAGTTCCTAGGGTTCATGGTTACCCATCGAGGAATCCAAGCAAACCCAGAAAAGATCAGCGCCATCCTCAACATGGCAACGCCCAAGATCAATGTCGACATCATGCGCCTCACGGGAAGGGTGACTACCCTAAGTCGCTTTATGTCCAGATCCGGAGAGAAGTGCCTCCCGTTCTTCAAGGCCCTAAGGAAAATTCCTAAGTTCGAATGGTCTGAGGAATGCCAGAACGCTTTCGAGCAACTCAAAACGCACTTAGCGACTGCCCCGCTACTCACCCGACCAGTCGAAGGAGACGAGCTATTATTATATCTACCCGTCTCTGACCAGGCTGCAGGCTCGGTACTTTTCAGAGAATTTGAAGGCATACAGAGGCCGGTCTATTACGTAAGCCATGTTTTTAAGGACGCAGAAACGAGATACCCGGCCATAGAGAAAATAGTCCTGGCACTTGTCGTCGCCTCCAGAAAACTTTAGCATTATTTCCAAGTGCACACAATCCTCATCCTCATTGAGTGACCTTTAGGGTCTATTCTTGCATCCCCCGAGTCGTCAGGTCATCTAGAGAAATGGAGGTAGGAATTGTCCCAATTTGATATCAAGTACCGCCCCCGACAAGCCATGAAAGCGCAGGTCTTAGCAGATTTCGTTGTCAAATGCACTATTCTCGTTAAAGAAGGAACGGCAGCGTAGGGCCCTGAACCACATCCCTCGGTCGAAGAGGTACCTAACCCCATCCCAGACTGGGTGCTCTATATGGACGGATCCTCTACCGAGGAGGGGAGCGGAGCTGGCCTGATCGTCCGCGGCCCGGACAAAGCGGAAATGGAATACTCTTTAAAACTCGGGTTCAGAGCGTCGAACAACGCTGCCGAATACGAGGCTTTGTTGGTAGGACTGCGAATCGCCTCCGGGGTAGGACTGAAGAACATCAGAGTTCGCAGTGACTCCGCACTGGTCGTCGGCCAAGTAACCGGGCGTTTCGAAGACCGGGAGCCACTCATGATAAAATACCTGGCCGAAATCAAAAGGCTTCAAAAAAATTTCGATGAAGTCCAAGTAGCAGATTCCCAGGAACTTGAACACCCAAGCCGATGTCTTGAGCAAGCTCGCTTCTTCCTATTTGGCCAACCACAAGAGAAATATCCTTTTCGAAATCTTACCATGGCCCAGCATAGAAGATGGAGAGGTAACATTCCATATCTACACAACCCGGGAAGAAGGCCGAGATTGGAGAAAGCCCCTCGTAGAGTTCATAAAGGACGGTATACTTCCCGAAGGCCGAGGAGAAGCTCACCGGCTTTGGGCCAAAGCACGACATTTTGTATGGAGCAACGGAAACCTATACAAGAAATCATACATTCAGCCTCTGCTCTGGTGCATTGACCCCTACGAGGCTAACTATGTTCTGTGAGAGATACATGAAGGGGTCGGCGGAGCACATCAAGAGGCCTGGACCTTGATCAAAACACACTACTGTAAGGGTAATATTGGC
This sequence comes from Agapanthus africanus, assembly GCA_030015575.1. Classification (NCBI taxonomy): domain Eukaryota; kingdom Viridiplantae; phylum Streptophyta; class Magnoliopsida; order Asparagales; family Amaryllidaceae; genus Agapanthus; species Agapanthus africanus. Next base: position 76,632,523 of record JASDDO010000028.1, read on the forward strand.
CGAGATTACATCGGGATGCCGAGAAGCTGGTCAGAAGATGCAAGAATTGCCAACTCTTCAGCAGCATATATCGTCTCCGCGCCATCGAGCTAACTCCACTCAATTCCCCTTAGCCGTTTGCACAATAAGGGATGGATATGGTGGGCCAAATCCCTACCGGCATGGGTTGGCACAGATACATCCTCGTCGCTATGGACTATTTCATGAAATGGATAGAGGCCATACCCATGAGGAAAACGGACTCCACCTCTACGATAAAGTTCCTCCAGAACAATATAATTTCTCTATTTGGGATCCTGAGATGCATAGTTACCGACCATGGTACCAACTTCGAAAATGATAAAGTCAAGGAGTTTTGTAGCGATTACCACATATTGATGAAGTCTACCGTAGTCGCACATCCTCAATGCAACGGGTAGGCCAAGGTAGCCAACCGAGGTGTCATCCGTGGTCTCAGAGGCCGCTTGGAAGGAAGGCAGGGAGGCTGGGTCGAAGAACTGCCATGAGTGCTATGGGCATTACGAACATCTAAGAAAACACCCATGGGAGAAACCCCATTTAGCCTCTTCTACGGCACCGAGGCGATGGTCCCCACGGAGATTGGACTGCCCAGTTATAGGGTCGAACACTTCGACGATGAAGATAACACCTCGGCGCTCCAAAGCAACTTGGACGTCCTACTGGAAAAGCGGGATCGAGCGCAAATCAGGGCAGTCGCCTATCTGCAGCAAACCGCCCGCTAGTACAATGCCCGAGTTAAACATCGAGCCTTCAAGATGTGAGATCTGGTCTTGCGAAGAAGCGAGTTCGTGGACCAAGGGAGCATACATAAGTTCTCCCCGAAATGGGACGAACCATTCCTCGTAACAAAGACTTTGCCCAGTGGAGCGTACCGCCTGCAGGACGCCGGGGGGCGTAATTTTCTTCGGCCTTATAACGCCGAGAAACTTAAGTTGTATAAATAAACATGTACCCTTTTTTGAAATAATGTAATTCCTATTGGCATTTAATTAAGTCTCCTAAGTTCGGTCCTCTCGCAGAAGAGACCTCTTTGTTCCTTTTCTCGATTCCGAGACCCCTAGGTTTTTTTTAAGAAAGAGTATAAAATGTACCGAAGGGGCAAAAAGAGACAATGCACCTTAACAAAAGAGAAATTTATTTATTAAGAGGTATTATGGGCTCCCCAGCTTTACATCAATTACAACAAAGGAGGGTGGGGATTAAGGAAATATTGTCGATGGTACACCGAAGAAACCTCCTCCAGCCGAGCCCAAGCAGCCTCGAACCGCTCCCTCCGATGGTACTCTCAGACCGTAGAGGCCACGGACTCCCCGAGATCCCCATCCGCCGAGCAAGATGCGATGACCAACCTTTATTGGAAACTCTCAAGAAGGAGGTCCACTGAGCGATCCTGCCTACTCTTTAAGATCAGGCCAAGCCCGTGGATAGTGTGCATTTTTTCAAATGCCTCGTCCATTAACTGTGGAGACAACGTGTTGTACTGACCCGGGGAAGTCCTCCATATCATATAAATTAGCACCTGAAGGAGAGGAGATCGCCGGGGAAGCAGGCGCCCACAATGACCCTCTAGACGGCCTATCACCGCCTCGTATGTCTTCTCGGAACGATCAAGGTTGTAAAAGTATACATCATCACGAGAAACGATCTCCCTGATAGTATACACGCGGCCAGTCATCTTCAGAAGATGCAATACTAGGAAGAAACCAACATGCCTTCGGTATTTATAGCCTTAACAAGAATCTTCCAACGACCAAGATTTACTCATGCAAACGACGCGAATCACGGAATATCGCACTTTCTCGATAGGGAACGGCCACGTGTCACCCATGACGGTCACCCTTCCCCTGCTTTAAGGGTCAAGGGAGGTTAAACAACGCTCCAAGAAGATACTAAAGAGTTAACAAAGCCCTCATCATGAGTCCGCCGAGTAGATTCCTGCTCGGCCTATCCGCAGTAGGTAGCTTCCCGCCCAACAAACGCTGTAGATCAAAAGCCCTCATCATGAGGCCGCCGTGCAGCTTCCTGCTTGGCCCATCCGCAGCGTGTAGATTCCTGCCTAACAAACGCTGCGGATCTAAAGCCCTCATCATGAGGCAGCCGTGCAGCTTCCTGCTCGGCTCATTCGTAGCGGTAAATTCCTGCCCAACAAACGCTGTGGATCTAAAGCCTTCATTACGAGGCCGCCGTGCAGCTTCCTGCTTGGCCCATCCACAGCAGGTTTCTTCTTACCCAACAAATGTTGCAGATCAAAAGCCCTTCTCATGAGGCGGCTGGGTAGCTTCCTGCTCGGCTCATCCACAAAGGGGTAGATTCCTGCCTTACAAAGAAGTTGATCTAAAGCCTCATCACGAGGCCGCGAGAAGATTCTTGCTCGGTCCATTCACTGCGGGTAGCTTCCTGCCCAACAAACTCTATAGATCAAAAGCACTCATCATGAGGCGGCCGGGTAGCTTCCTACTCAGCTCATCCATAAAGGGATAGCTTCCTGCCCAAACAAACACCGTAGATCCAAAGCCCTCACCACGAGGCGGCCAGGTAGAATCGAGTGGCGCCGACCTTCTTACACTTGGCTATCAATCGATTCATACTCGATGTGCGATCGCCACCTCAACTCCGAGGAAAGGGAGGATACCAACTTTCCTACACTTGGCTATCAATCGATTCATACTCGTTGCGCGATCGCCACCTCGACTCCGGGGAAAGGGAGGATACTGACCTTCCTACACTTGGCTATCAATCGATTCATACTCGATGCTTTGATTGCCACCTCGACTCCGGGGAATGGGAGGATACCGATCTTCCTACACTTAGCTATCAATCGATTTATACTCGATTCGCGATCGCCACCTCGACTCCGGGGAAAAGAGGATACCGACCTTACGTTAGCAAGATAAGGAGACATATGAGCTAAGAATACTTGCAGAATAAAGATTCGAATAATGAAAAGTATACGAGCTAAAGTACTTGCATATTGATCAGATATCTGAGCGAAGAAGAAGTACACTTTATTCATGATCAAAATTATGTACAAAGGTATTGTGAGCTCCTCAGCCTTACAAAAATGCCCGGAGGCTTACAAAAATTTAAAACAAAAATAGATACAAGAAAATCGCGGTGGAGGGGGGAATAGCTCAGACTGCTCTCTCAGCCGGGATGTTTCCCTACTCGACGCCACCATCAAGAGCCAAAACGGAAACCTCAGGCTCGACGCTTCTGCCAATAGCCTCGCCTCCTTAAACCAGCTCGGCGCCTCCCCCCTACGGCTCTTCCTTGGTGAGTGAACTTAGCATGTGTTTCCTCCAATAAAAGAGCAAAGCTCTGTTCAAAATTAATGAGGCAGCGTCTCACGTGCTCCTCACGCGGGCGCCGGTGTGCAAAATACAAAAAGAATTTATAAGAGTTAAGACTCTCAAGTGGCGCTTCACGTGCACAACACGTGAACGTTGGTGCTCAGGTAGAATTAAATTCTATTCTCTGTTAAATAGTGTCGTTAGATCAAAGATCCAACGGAGATAATAAATCATCAAAAATGCAGAATTAAATTCTGTCGGGAGAAAACATTCCCCAAATTGGATCATAGAATATAACCCTCAATCTTTTTAAACAATAAAGATCGCCCTCTGTAAGCAGAGAACCCTTGGATTAAAAATCCAATGATAATTAAAAATCACCATTTCACAGAATAAAACTCTGCATATGGAAAATATTTCCCTAATCTTGTTAGAAACAAGAAAATATGTTCTGTAAAACAGAAACCTTTGGATCAAAGATCCAATGGTGGGTAAAATTCCCCAAATCAATTGGGATATTTTAATGAGAGATTTCTTCAAAACTAATTAACAAATTTTCCTCCACTATATAAAGGAACAAAGACTTCAAGTCTGAAAGAGAGGAACACCCCCATAAGCTTCTAAAAACAAAAACAGAAAGCTTCAAAAAGGAATAGAGAATTAAATTCTCAAGGAAGAAGATCTCCCTCCTTAAAAACACTAGGTAAAAAAACAGAGATAAAAATATCTCATTTACATATCTAAGGATCTAACCCTTCTCGAAGAACTTAGTTCTTTCTCTGGATCTGAGATCCATAAGACAAGTCTCCCACAAATTAAGAATTTAATTCTCATTGGGAGGAACTTGTTCTTGAGAATCAAAGATTCAAAAAGGAACTAGGAATTGAATTTCTCAAAACAAAGCATATAAGAGAAACCTAGTTCTCGTAAAAGAACTTGGTTCTTAAAAATGAAAGCTTGATCCTAAATCTGCAAAACAAAGATCCTATCGATCATTAATGGACAAAAATTCTATCAGCAGCGCCCAGCGCCTCACGTGTTCCTCACGTGAGCGCCACAGAGAGGAGTGCTTAGCACTCACTAGGCAGCACCCAGCGCCGCATGTGTTCCTCACGTGGGCGCCACAGAAGGGAAAAGTGCTTCGTACTCACTAGGTAGTGTCTAGTGCCCAACGCCGCACATGCTGTCTACGTATGCGCCGAAAAAGAGAAGAAAAGAATGCTTAGCACTCCATAAACAGCCCAAGACGGATGAGTGTTCAACACTCATTGGGCAGCGCCCAGTGCCTCACATGTTCCCCACGTGGACGCCATAATTGTGCCTAGCACTCTATATAAAGATAAAAGGAGTAAAGTGTTCAACACTTGTTGGGCAATCCCCATGACTGAAAGCTCCACAAGATCATATGTGGGCGTCGGAACTCATATAAGTGCTTAGCACTTTTTGCATAAAAAAGGACCGATTAAACAGAGCTCAAACAAGTGCTTAGCACTTTTTTCAAAAAAAAGCGAGGGGAGACTAAGCAGACTAAAGCCCAAATTGGCTAAGTTGCTAAAGTCTTGTAACTGAGTCCAAATGCTCTGTTGCTGGGTCTTAAATAAAGAAGATCCTGAAATGTTGTTAAGTAGATCTTAGTCTTAAATTAGACTAACGTATTCTTAACAAAAATTCTTAAGGCCACCATAACCCCTCTCCCTCAAACATAGGATTTGGTTCAAGGGTACATCTCTTCACACCTCTGATATATGTCGTTATAATTCTTCAATGTCTTCAGAGAGGTGGCGGGTCCCGACAACCAACAACTCCTTTCATCCCATATTGATGCGCTTCCAAATTGATGTGCACACCTCAAATCAGATCGTGCCCCAAATTGGGAACATTCCATATCAACATCGTTCACTTCGTCACGTAACAAATACACGTACGTGCAAGTTGAATGTTAGACCAAAATGTCCTTAAACTAATATTTGCCTCCAAAATGGCGATAAAAAAGAGGGAAGACTAAGCAGACTAAAGCCCAAATTGGCTAAGTTGCTAAAATCTTGCAACTGAGTCCAAATGCTCTGTTGCTGGATCTTAAATATGGAAGATCCTGAAATATTGTTAAGTGGGTCTTAGCCTCAAATTAGACTAACGTATCTTTAACAAAAAAAGGCCACCATAACCCCTCTCCCTCAAACACAAGATTTGGTTCAAGGGTACATCTTTTCACTCCTCTGATATATGTAGTTGTAATTCTTTAACGTCTTCAGAGAGGTGGTGGGTCCCGACGACCAACAACTCCTTTCATCCCATTTTGATGCACTTCCAAATTGACGTGCACACCTTAAATCGGATTGTGTCCTAAATTGGGCACATTCCATATCAACATCGTTCACTTTGTCATATAACAAATACACGTGCGCGCAAGTTGAATGTTGGACTGAAGCATCCTTAAACTAATATTCGCCTCCAAAATGGCGATAATGGACCAAAACGTCCTTAAACTAATATTCGCCCCCAAATGGCGATAATGGACCGAAACGTCCTTAAACTAATATTCGCCTCCAAAATGGCGATAATAGACTGAAACGTCCCTAAACTAAAACTTTTCCTCAAACATGGCGATAATGGACCGTGATGTCCTTTAACTAAAATAATCGAGTCCAAATACTCAATATTTAAGTCGATCTTAATCTCAAACCAGATTAACGGTCCTTAAATCAACCCAAAACCAAATCTAAAAATATACGGATTTGGACTAATCCACGCCTTATGGGCGACGACATAAATTAGTCTCCGTATACAATCCACAGGCAACCCAAAATTAAACAAACATACACACGAAACGAAGTGAACCTCCGGAGCAGGAGAAAGTGGTTATCGCGATGCGGTAACATAATTAACTGCAGGGGCTTCCGCTTGCAGGGAAGAGCGTCCCCACAATCAAAAACCCCTCGCAAACGAGGGGGGATCTGATAAAGTTTGCTACAACGGACGCGTCCGTCCAAACCTCCGATATACGGTGCCATAAATCAACTTGGCATTTTCGGAGAGGTGGACGGATAAATTCAAATAGCATCTGCCCCTAGGACTCAGGCAAGACGATCTATCCTGGTTCGTCTCTGTTTCCGGCGGTGAACAGATTCCGGCACGCCCGGTGGGACCTTTTTCTCTTTTCACTCCACACTTCGTGTATCTTGTTTCGCGAACAAAATCGCGGTTCGTTATGGTTGCCTTTTGATTCGAGGTACTAAGATTTGGTGTCTTGTTCCTGTAGAGAAGAAGAGAAATATCAATGGCTTCCAATTGCACAACCTGCAACAGCAACTCCCGTTCCACCCTAACTGGAGGAGTGACTTACGGGCCCAATGTGGACTCCATCTTTTCTATGCCGGTGGGGGCAGGTAACGCAAGCTACTACCGGATTGTTCTTCAGGATTATTCTCCCACCAATGAGCGTTGGTGCCTCAACGCCGCAACCCGATGTTCCTAAGAAGTCGGTCTTCCACCGACTGACGACCGCAACGGCTCCTCTCAACGAGCCGTCCAAAAAGAGGGTCTCAGTCTTTAATAGACTGAGCCAAAACTCAAGCGGGCCCGCAAAGAAGTCCATGATTCCTAAAAGGGCTACCCCATAAAGGATAGCCCTCCCAATTCCTGCTGCAAATGAAGACGTCAAAAGTGCTTCACCAGTCAGGTGATCGGTCTCTAAAAGGCTGACCGTCTCTAATCAAATTTTGCTAAGGACGTTGGTCTTTAACAGGCTGGCAACTGCTGGAGTTTCTTAATAAAACCAGGGGCAAACTGCAATCGCTTCCGAAACCGAGACGGTCCCTTCAGCAAGGCACATTCGACGTCGCCATTGGCGCCGAGTAAGAAAAACTGGGGGCAACTCCCCCTCTCGACTTACCCCACTAGCTCTAATGGTGGACGTCGATGCCGCTGTTCCAACTGGGAACAATTTTGAACCGCTGAAGAGGGTGCGCAAAAACTCCCCCACAGCGGTACTGAAGAAATCACCCCATCCTGTTGAGGTCCCTTTACAGGAAAAGCAGGAGCGGCCCCATCAGCGGCTCACCTCGCAAATTCATAGAGTCTGGCGAAAAGTCCAGGACTCTGTGATCGACAAAAAGTACTCCCGCCGACCGAAGAAATTTTAAGCTCGGCAAAAGAAAGACCATCCCTCCGTCATACAGCAAGGGAATTCTTCCACATGGATGCCTGTTACAAAGGCTCCTTCAACTTTGACCTCCCACACAAGGATGAGGCTGGAGAACCTCCCACAGCCGGCGGCAAATTCCAAAGGCGATGGACCCAAACGCTCCAGGTCTGGGGGCATGATCGTGCACACGGTTTACATGGCTTCCGGAAAAGAAGAAAGTTGTGCTTCCATGGGTCATCGACCGCAAACTCGGTCGCCGACAAAAGCTCAGGAGCAACAATAAAAGCTCCAGGAAATGCTGATCAAAATGTCAGCACTTACCAGGCAGAAAGAAAGTCCGGACTCAGCAAGCGAATAGCGCCAAGAGCAGGAGACCGATATAGAGTTCCTGCGAAGGGTGCTTGAAAGGAAGGATAAGGAGGCCGCGGAACAAGCTGCTAATATACAGCAGATGGCGCTTCTGTTCCAGGACAAGGTTGGAATGATGATCCAGCCAGAACCTCCAGCCGAAGATCCACCGATAATCGTTGAGGATGACAGAGGGGAAACATCAAACCCCCTTCCGTCTTTATCAACAGCTAATGAGGAAACAATCTCCAAGGCTGCTTTTGATGATTATATAACTCAACAAATACGAGCTCAACAAGCGAATGAAGCGGCTGGCAAAACCGTCAGAACTGGGCGACCGTATCCAGGCTGGTATGATCAAATCAAGTACCCGCTGGGATATACGATCCCCAAGTTCCATGTGTATAAGGGGACATGCAATCCACACCTGTATGTAGCGCAGTTCAGAGCTTTGTGTGGCAGCATTGGAGGCGACGACAAATTGTTGATTCGCTAGTTCGTCGGCAGCCTGTTAGAGACGGAATTTGAATGGTACTAGGAGCTCCAAAATGACTCCTTCAAAACGTTCATAGAGATGGAACTGATGTTCACACAGCGGTTCGCCAGCGCAAGCGAGCATACCTCGATCATGGCATTAATCAATGCCAGGGTGAAGTCAGGAGAAACCTGGGTCCTATACGCGATCCGGTGGCGGAACCTATGGTCAAAATGCGTACAGCACATCGACGAATCTCCCTCTGTGGGCATGTTCATCGGGATCCTTGATCCTCAAACGATTGCATCCCAGTTCATGATGTTCTTCAAGCCGACCACCTTCCAGGCTCTTATCGATAAATTGGCCCAAATGGACCAGATGGGCCACGAGCCTGCCTCCTCAAAAATGGACCCTTGAAATGCCAAGGGTAAAGGGAAAGCGGCCTTCATTGCCAACACTCAACAGCAACCGAGTGACCTGAAACCGGTTGCTCGCCAAAACAACATGCGTCCGTGCCTATCCCTATAAGAAAGGATAGGATGCTAGGATGCGCTTACTCGTTTCCCCATGATAAGAAAATGAGACTATTCGAGCTGGCAGTGCGCAACAAACTCATCACATTGCCAGACCCACGATATCCACCGCAACCCGGCGATGTCAACAACCCCAACTACTGCTCTTATCACAGAATGGTGAGCCACCCAATTGAGGATTGCTACATCTTCAAGAATTGGGTCGAGGATCAGTATCAACAGGGAAAGTTCGCGCTTTCTGAGAACTGGAGGGTAAACCCGCCACAGAAGCACGCTCCCAAAAAGGTGGATATGCCGAGGGAATCATGCTCGCTCATAGAAGAAGTTCCATGTAAAGTCTTTCTTTTAGCTAAAACCAAAAGAATGCTGAAAGATCTATAGGCATGTCCGGTAGTCAGGTGGAAAAGCCCGCTTGAACCCGAAATCAACGAAGGGATGCTGAAACTGCATTCCGTACCGAAAGTTGTTGACAATGGGCAAAATCCCCAACTCAAGCCTCCAAAGTCTTCAAAGAAAAAGAAGAATACCAAGAAGCTTGTGCAACCTGCTGAGTATGACGACAAACGCACAGATCTACAAAGGTACATTAATGCGCTGGAGGAGTACAACCAGAAGGCGCGGACACCGATCACCCTCGAAGAGTTCCTCAAGCATATTCTTGAGAACGAAGAGAGTGACAACGATAAGGAAAACGACTCATCAGAAGAAACCGAAGACTATATAGCGAGTTCCCACATGGTCTCCCATTCGTTGTTAAATGACGATGAAACTCCCTCAGCGTCAGAAAAAACACAGAGGAACTGGGGGAAGATATGGTGCTAAAATCTCCGGAACTGCTAGAAGAAGACCCGATCGATAGGCTGTTAAACGAAGCCTTTCGAAAAAGCAAAGCTGACCGAGACCGTAAAACAACCATATACGAAAAGGCTATGTGTCAACGTCAAGATAAAGATGCTGCGGCGAGGATGAGTCATAAAGTACTCCAACCAAACCGAAGCACACCTGCCACAAATAAGAGCAGGATCAAGGCAGAGAAGCGGTTCGCCAAAGCCCTGTCAGTAGGAATGAAGCTGCCACATCTGGTAGGGAACACTCCCGGGGTCATACGCCGCGATGGAGAGGATTCATATCCAAACTACTGCATATATCATTAGAGGGTTACCCATCCCACCGAAGAGTGCAGTGCCTTCGAGAAGTGGTGGCATGGATATATTGCCCATCAAAAACACTTCAAGAGGATGAAGCACGAGGCTCGTCGACAGCAAAAATGTGCGACAAGTATGCGTGAAAAAATGAATGGCAACTATCTTATGGTTGATACCAGTCCAGAAAGGAAAAAAAACCCAAGTTCTTACCTTCAAGAGTGATTCTGAGGACGAAATAACCTTCAGCCCTCTCTTCAAGGACTCCACCTCCGAAAAAGAAGAGGGGGAAAAGTACTGTGAGAACATTCAGCCGTGTAGCCGCACACTACCTGAAAATAACCTTAGACCAACAAACAAGAGTTCGAGCCAACAAGACAAAGGGAAAGAAAAAATCCCTTAGGAAATTGCACTCGATGAAACTCGCCTTATAGAACAGCAAAATCTAGAGGCTTATAAGGCAAGGATGACACGGTCATACGAAAGACTGGCTAGGCCGAGAACATTCCGCCATGGTGAGCTCGTGCTAATTATCAAAAGACCTATGATCAAAAATCGTGCAAAACGGGGGAAGTTTGAGCCAAACTATAAAGGTCCGTATATTATAGACAAAGTCTACCAAGGTGGAGCCTACCTGCTCATGGATATACATGGCGAAAGACCCTTCCAGCCAATAAACGGACGATTCCTCAAAAAATACTATTGCTAACGGGTTACGATCCGGGTCAATGATAGATGACGATGCTTATGTCCGCTCGCCATCTTCCTAAGTCGGAACCCTAAAAGTAGTATCCAAAAGATCCATCGCCTCGAAAATGGTGATAATGGACTGAGACGTCCCTAAACTAATATTCATTTTCGAATGATCGACCGAAAAGACTCTAAACTAGAAATTCTGCCTCAAATACGGCGACAAAGGACCGAGATGTCCTTAAACTAAAACTTCGCCTCAAACGGCGACAATGGACCGAAATGTCCTTAAACTAAAATTTCGCCTCAAACACGGCACATCGTCCTAAATACGACGATATCCACCCTTGAGATCTATATTGCAATCGAAGCCTCAACGACGAAGGTTGCAACTCAAGTCTTATCGGCTGCATAGCTACTCCAGTGGAGAAGTCACCCCACGTCCTACTGGCCAACAGATGGGTCACGTAAAAAAAGGTACGTCCACAAGCAAAATGGGCACGGATGAAAACCCGAAAGGGCGCCGTGAGTAAAAACAGCAGGACTGCCGGCGAGCTTGTGAAAACCCGAAAGGGCATAATCTCGGTAAAAAAAGGTACGTACACAAGAAAAATGGGCAAGGAGGGAAACCCAAAAGGGCGCCATGAGTAAAAACAGCAGGACTGCCGGCGAGCTTTTGAAAACCCGAAAGGGCGCAGTCTCGTTAAAATAAATACACTTACGAGATTCTCATAACTCGTAAGGAGAATTTCCCCATGAGACCCTCACGGCTTACGAGATTCAAAAGCCTTAAGCTAAAGGCACCTAAACCTGTTCTTAAGCCATCACATTCCCTAACTTGCCCTACAGGTGGTCCAATATTGGCCCTTGTATACAATCCACGGGCACAAATAAATACAGCCCTCACCTAGTTCCATTGATGGCGCGAAATGTCCCCATATGGTGAACGACACTTGTGTTAATGATATGTATGCCCTAGAGGCCATTATTGTATGATATAGTGGATGCTTGGACATATATATGGGGGACTTTCTTGCTCGACGTGATAGTATACTATCTAGTTTCCTTTATCTTAACATGTTCACTGGTATTATTATACTGTCTCTCATATATATGTTGATAAAGCCTTTAGGATGTTGGCTTGACTACCAAGGCTATAATGCGGATCATACTACTGGGACCTAGGTAGTCCACAAGCACATCCTTCAATTGTTCCTAGTCAAGGGAATATCGAGACCGGGCATCGATATTCCAGAGTAGACTAGTGTGTACGTTTTTTGACCCTGTATGGGGACGATGGTTGATACCATATCCATTGGTGTTTGACATCAAAAATTGTACACAGGTGCTTATTAGAGAATGGGTGCACTGAACAGGACTTGCTGAGAACTCTTAGATGGTACTATACCTATCGTCAGATAGCAGTTCTCTGGTGAAACTGGTACAGGTTAGTTTGTAGACCCGAGATCGTCATAGAGTCTTGTGTGGTTCGCACCATGCTTTGATTTCCTTCCTACCACGTCTGAAAGGAGTCGTGTAAACAGGTGGATTTTGGGTACAGTCCCAAGTGACATGGAGGCAATGAGCGATAGGAGGGGTTTCGTCTCTAACGGTATAGGGAGTTGATGTTGCGCTATGCTCGATTGGCTATAACAGGAAGTCCCTGACCAAGGCTGTTGATGGGTTTTACTGGTAAGTGTTATCAGTAGTTTCTCGTACCGTTATATGCCTTACATCGGCATGACTTATCAAGTTATTGGGGTCTGACGATTCCACCCCCAGACTCGATATGCGACATATTAGATGAAGAGACCGAACTGTACGGTAAGTGTTACTTATAGGCTTCATAGGAGTTTGGACAAGTTTGCTTGTTGATCTTCTAATCTCTCAATACCTAGGTAGCCGTTACGTCCATCTAGTACCGCTGACGGCTTATGGGTGACTGATGTGATCATCACCTACTGCTGGCGTATTGACGAGTCTTTAGAGTCCCACATAGAAGTTTCCTGGTTCGAACGGAATGAAGTAGGGCACATATGCTGATATGTGCGGAGGGCCTGATTAAATATGAGTATGAGATACCGTATTGTAATCCGGCGGCTATTTGTTATCAGTTAGGTTATATGTGATATAACTAGACTATTGAATCAAGTGTTGATTTGATAATGTGATATACAGATAAATGATATTAGTCGGTTATATGTGATATAACCGGATTATTAAATCAAGTGTTGATTTAATAATATAATATATATTTTATATTTGATATAATTATATATATTAACTAATATTATTAGCTCACTAATTATTCTTCATTTTATATATATATATATTATATGAAGCATGGCATGAATTTTCTATTTTGGGAAAATAGAAAATGAGGTGGAAAATGGGGAGACTTTTGAGGGCATGGGTGGGGCATGGCTTTTATCATTTGTTTATTCATTTTTTTGCACTATTGAAGCATGGTGCATTATATGTATTGCATTTTATTCATGCTTCAATAAGTGAGCAAACACTTAAGAGCCATTCTTTACTTCATTTTCTAGAGTTAGTCATTTTTCTTCAGTTGAGCTCATGTGATGAGTTCATGCTCTCTAGCTCTCTCCATCTTCTTCACCTTCACCTCCAAGTTCAAGCCCTCATATGAGTTGTGAAACCTTGATCTTGTGAGAACCTTAGTGAGCAAACAAAACCCTTATTTCACCATCCTACACTAGATTAACTGCTTTTGTGTAGTGTGGTTCCTTCACTAAAGAGTTTAGTGAAGAGATAGCTTGGATTAGTGGAGCTTCAGATGGATCATCTTCGGCATGAAGGTTATCGGAGGAAGCTTGTTCATTCTTCAAGTGGAGCCTGGTGGAGTCATAGGGACTACTACACGGAGCTTGTGAAGAGAAAGATATGGTCTAAAAAGGTTGTAGCATCCTTTACATAGTATAGATTTCTAGATATCATAGTTAAACCCTAATCATCTAGTTTAAGATCTTATTAGTATTGATTAGCACCCTGAATTTTTTTAAAATGGCATGATTGATGCTAGTAAAACCCAGTGGTGGTGCTAACATACACTACAATGGTATCAAAGCCAAAGCTAGAAGATTATACGATGTTTTTAGAATTGTGAAACCGAAAAAATCCGAAACATGCAAACTGGAAACTGAGCTCCCTACCGCTTTTTAAATAGACTCTGAAATTTTTTTAAACAGGTACAGAATGTTGCATATGATGTAACTAGAACACCAAACAAAATTAAGACCGAAACTCATAAATCTCACCAGCCAGATGCCAATTTTGGCCGGCCTCGCCGGTCCTCTTGCATGCATTTGGGCTCGAGTTTGTTTGGTGGTCTTCTGTGTTAATTTTGGGGTTTCAGGTTATGTTTGATTAGTCCAGTTTGCATGTGATATTAACTATTCTATTTGTAGCAACCTTAAACTTTCTGTATAATTTTTTCAAAAATACAGAAAGGGGTACTTGAGCCCGAGCACAAGTTATAAGTTTGATTTGCTATTGAAAAGCAAGAAGGAGCTTGTAGCTCATTGGTAAGACCTTGCACTGCTGAACCAAAGCACCAGAGTTCAAATCCCATCAGCTATATTATCTTTTTATTTTGATTTCATTTAATCTTTTTACAAGCCCAAGAGTCTACATGTGCACAACCTGTAAAACCAAGAGTCACACATAAAACAAACGGGTCTACGAGTCAAGTCCAAGCGTTAGTGACACGTGGCGTCGAGGCGAGCCCCGACTCGGCCGACTTGGGCCGGCAGGATGCGTGAATCGGCCGGCGCCGCCGGCCAACTCAGCCCAAAACCCTAATTTCTTCCATTCTCTGGTGACTCTTGAACTCCCCCATAACCCCTGTATTATTTAATTTCCCTGCACATTTACATAGAAAATTAAAACCCCCATTTAATCCATTTTAAATACAATTTTTATCACACCCTTTCACTACCCTAAACCCTAAATTTTTCCTGTAAATACCATCCCGAAAATCACCCCCCTCACTCACAAATCCCTGCCCAAACTCTCAAGAAATTCCAAAGTCTTTTGTGTGCAAGTAGAGTTAGCGAAGGGCAAAGCTCCGACGAACTTCCGACGGCAATCCGAGGAGTTTCCGGCGACGAAACAACGCACCGATGCTTCCCCAATCTTCCTCTTCCTCTTCTCTTGACCCTAAACCTGTAAGTCCCCCTTCTTTCTTTCTTTTGCTATTCCCAAACCCTTCATTCTTAAAATGTGTCGGAAGCGGAGTTATCTGGCTTCCGATTCTCTTTTCTTTAAAAAACACAACATTTTCTTAATAACAAACCTACAACTTTAGCTATCTTTTTTAGTACTCATTAACTAAGACAATAGAACAAGTTTGATATTAAAATGATAACCATAGCCAGTTTTATTTCAATATTACATTAAAATATCTTTATGTTTCATATCGACATGTTTATACCTTTTAACCATGCTTGCCTTAGAAAACTCACGACGTAATGACCTATCTCCTCACAACACTCATATGTAACATAGCATGATGGAATTTGAGAACATAGATTTGGGAAAAATACGAATTTACACATAACTACCTCCGACTTATAAAAACATTTTTTTACAAGATGTTTATTTTAACAAATCGTTGCAAATGCGCATCTACAATACATTTCGGGGAACCCGTTCGGGATGGTGTGGATTATCGCACATCCTCGGGCCTAATAGAGTGAGATGCAGACCTCCACAAGGAGCAAACGATCTCGAAAGATTTAAAATACAATTTTCTTTAGAAAATGTGATTTCTATTATAAATAAAACTTATATTTTTAATAAATAAATATATATGTAATTAATATCAAAATATCTATTTTTAATATTTATAAAATTCCACATTTCCAAAATTCAAGAAAAACATTCCATTTAAAAAAAAATACCATACAGGTTCAATATTACAAATAAATACCATATATTATGAAATTAGGTTTTATTCAATAGAAATGTCATATTGATAAAATATACATCCATAAAAACTCTAAAGATGATAATAAAATACTTGAGGTGTATTTTGAAAATTATACAAAATTATTTTTACATAAAACCCCATCAAGTTATACTAAATTACAATAAGGACCTTAGTAAACATAGGTTTAAGTTGGACCAGTCTTTTGAGCCTCAGGGAGCCGGAGATATGGGTGCTTGCCTATTTAAGGTTGACAACTTAATAAACAGTGTTATCAACACGGTAATCATCTTTGAAAATGACACAAATCCTGTCGTCCATATGCAGCGGTAACCGATAACACCAAAACCTAATTCATGATTCAATTTTTTTTCTAATTGTCTGACTCAGACCGAGTCTCAATATAATCAATCTGACTTGAATGTGATTCAAGTACAAATTACAATTCAATATGAATCCATGAATCCATATATTCAAACTGTTCAATCTATCAATCTATATTGACTGAACCGAACCATGGATATATATCCATGTATATGATTCTCCAGTTACATCCATTTACTGATATCATAGTTTCGGCAAGTCATCCATCTATACAATTCAATTTACAAGACAATACAATACAAATAATACAATCAAGACATCGTGGGGTTTATAAGGGGTAGACTGGTACGGAATGTGTTAAAAGTGGCACGAGACTGCAACCATAAGACACCTAACCTGAATTCAATCGCCGTTGTTCCGTGGTATTATCGACGGAGCCTTGTACTCTTTATACCATAGTCTCAGGTTTAGTGAGACTCCTCTCGTATACACTGGGATTTTCTGTACCAAGTTACAAACAACAGTATTAACACTAAATATAACATTATAATAATATACTCCCTATTCTGTCTATTCTATTCTTATCTATTTACGGGTCTATTCTACTTCTCCCTCATCTTTGGGACTTACTGAGCGATTTGTTCGCTGATGGCATTCTCTTTCTTCTTCTTTGGAATGTCGTCAGGTGATTCACAGGAGATCGAGCCCACCGGCGAGGACTTGGATCAGCTAGCCTTCGACCCGAAGCTCTAGTTACTTGTACATTTCATTTCAGTACTTTCCATTTCTATTATGCCACTGTTTAGGCATTGCTTTCCATTCCATGTATTTATGTTTTAGATGTATTGTACAAAGAATGTTAAATAAATAAAGTTGATGTTCAATATATCTATTGTCTCTATCTCTTGTGCATTTACTTATATTGCTTAGATACGCTTAGTGTGATTACTTTAGAGTAAATACGTAGCGGCCAGTCGCGTCCCCTTCGCCGTACACCGGGAAGCGGGGCATGACTGGTTTTATTGGTGGCCCATGCATGTCAGAGCTGTATGGAAACCTATCACGCAGTTCAGCACTGTATGGACACTAAGCAATATAACACAAGAACCAGTAACTGAAAACATTCTTTACAATTCAAATTTCTTGAATCTTCCAATTTCATCTGTCCTAAACCAAAATTCCCTCACCTCTTTTACAATCTTACCAAAACTTTCGCATCCTTTCGTTCTTCCAAATATTTTTCATGCACTATCAATAGTTCTATCACTAAACTTTCCTTGAATTTGTTACACTTTCCTTTTACAAATTTTGAGGACGAAATTTTTATTAGGAGGGTAGAATATAACAACCCTAAACTTTCTGTATAATTTTTTTAAAAAGCCAGAAAGGGATACTTGAGCCTGAGCACAAGTTATAAATTTGATTTGCTTTTGAACAGTAAGAAGGGGCTTGTAGCTCATTGGTAAGACCTTGCACTGCTGAACCAAAGCACCAGAGTTCAAATCCCATCAGCCACATTATCTTTTTATTTTGATTCCTTTTAATCTTTTTAGAAGCTCAAGAGTCTACACATGCAAAACCCGTAAAACCAAGAGTGACACATAAATCAAACGGTTCCATGAGTCAAGTCCAAGCGCCAGTGACACGTGGCGTCGAGGCGAGCCCCCGACTCGGGCCGGCGGGATGGGTGAATCGGCTGGCGCCGCCGGCCAACTCAGCTCAAAACCCTAATTTCTTCCATTCTCTGGCGACTCTTGAACTCCCCCATAACCCCTGTATTAATTAATTTCCCTGCACATTTATATAGCAAATTAAAACCCCCATTTAATCCATTTTAAATACAATTTTTATCACACCCTTTCACTACCCTAAACCCTAGATTTTTTCTATAAATACCACCCCTCAAATCACCCCCCTTACTCACAAATCCCTGCCCGAACTCTCAATAAAATTCCCAAGTCTTTTGTGTGTAAGTGGAGTTAGCAAAGGGCTAAACTCCGACGAACTTCCGACGGCAATCCGAAAAGTTTCCGGCGACGAAACGACGCACCGGTGCTTCCCCAATCTTCCTCTTCCTCTTCTCTTGACCCTAAACCTGTAAGTCCCCCTTTTTTCTCTCTTTTGCTATTCCCAAACCTTTCATTCTTAAAATGTATCGGAAGCGGAGTTATCCGGCTCCCGATTCTCTTTTCTTTCAAAAACACAATATTTTCTTAATAAAAAACCTACAACTTTTGCTATCTTGTTTAATACTTATTAACTATGACAATAGAACAAATTTGACATTAAAATGATAACCATAGCAAGTTTTATTTCAATTTTACATTAAAATACTTTTATGTTTCATATCGACATGTTTATACCTTTTAACCATGCTAGCTTTAGAAAACTCACGAGGTAATGACCTACCTCCTCACAACACTCATATGTAACATAGCACGATGGAATTTGGGAACATAGATTTGGGAAAAATACGAATTTACACATAACTACCTCCGACTTATAAAAACCTTTTTCTACAAGATATGTATTTTAACAAATCTTTGCAAATACGCCTCTACAACCCATTTCGGGGAACCCGTCTGGGATGGTGCGGATTATCGCACATCCTCAGGCCTAATAGAGTGAGGTGCAGACATCCGCAAGGAGCATACGATCTCGAAAGATTTAAAATACAATTTTCTTTAGAAAATGTGATTTCTATTATATATAAAACTTATATTTTTAATAAATAAATATGTATGTAATTAATATCAAAATATCTATTTTTAATATTTATAATATTCCACATTTCCAAAATTCAAGAAAAACATTCCATTTAATAGAAAATACCATACAACTCCAATATTACAAATAAATACCATATATTATGAAATTAGGTTTTATTCACTAGAAATGTCATATTGATAAAATATACATCCATGAAAAATCTAAAGACGATAATAAAATACTTGAGGTGTATTTTGAAAAGTATACAAAATTATTTTTACATAAAAACCCCTCAAGTTATACTAAATTACAATAAGGACCCTAGTAAACATAGGTTTAAGCAGGACCAGTCTCTTGAGCCTCAGAGAGCCGGAGATATGGGTGCTTTCCTATTTAAGGTAGACAACTTAACAAACGGTGTTATCAACACGGTAATCGTCTTTGAAAAACACATAAATCCTGCCGTCCATGTGCAGCGGTTATCGATAACACCAAAACCTAATTCAGGATTCAATTTCTTTTCTAATTGTCTGACTCAGATTGATTCTCAATATAATCAATCTGATTTGAATGTGATTCAAGTACAAATTACAACTCAACATGAATCCATGAATCCATATATTCAAACTGTTCAATCTATCGATGTATATTGACTGAACCGAACCATGGATATACATCCATCTACATGATTCTCCAGTTACATCCATTTACTGATACCATAGTTTCGGCAAGTCATCCATCTATACAATTCAATTTACAAGACAATACAATATAGTAATACAATTAAGATATCGCGGGGTTTATAAGGGGTAGACTGGTATGAGAGGTGTTAAAAGTAGTACAAGACTGCAACTATAAGACACCTAACCTGAATTCAATCGCCGTTGTTCCATGGTATTATCGACGGAGCCTTATAGTCTTTATACCATAGTCTCTGGTCTAGCGAGACCCCTCTCGTATACACAGGCATTTTCTGTACCAAGCTACAAACGACAGCGTTAACACTAAATATAACATTATAATAATATACTCTCTATTCTGTCTATTCCATTCTTGTCTATTTACGGGTCTATTCTATTTCTCCCTCATCTTTAGGACTTACTGAGCGATTTGTTCCCTGACGACATTCTCTTTCTTCTTCTTTGGAATGTCGTCAGGTGATTCGCTGGAGATCGAGCCCACCAGCGAGGACTTGGATCAGCTAGCCTTCGACCCGGAGCTCTAGTTACTTGTACATTTCATTTCAGTACTTTCCATTTCTTTTATGCCACTGTTTAGGCATTGCTTTCCATTCCATATATTTACTTTTCAGATGTATTGTACAGAGAATGTTAAATAAATAAAGTTGTTGTTCAATATATATCTATTGTCTCTGTCTCTTATGCATTTTACTTATATTGCTTAGATACTCTTAGCGTGTTTACTTCAGAATAAATACGCAGCGGCCAGTCACGTCCCCTTCTCCATACATCAGGAAGCGGGGCGTGACAGGTTTTGTTGGTGGCCCATGCAGGTCAGAGCTTTCTGGAACCCTACCATGCAGTTCAACACTGTATGGACACTAAGCAATATAACAGAAGAACCAGTAATTGAAAACATTCTTTACAATTCAAATTCCTTGAATCTACCAATTTCTTCTGTCCTGAACCAAAATTCCCTCACCTCTTTTACAATCTTACCAAAACTTTCGTATTCTTTCGTTCTTCCAAATATTTTTCATGCACTATCAATAGTTCCATCACTAAACTTTTCTTGAATCTGTTACACTTTTTTTTACAAATTTCGAGGACGAAACTTTTATAAGGAGGGTAGAATGTAACAACCCTAAACTTTCTGTACAATTTTTTCAAAAATACAGAAAGGTGTACTTGAGCCTGAGCACAAGTTATAAGTTTGATTTGCTTTTGACCAGGAAGAAGGAGCTTATAGCTCATTGGTAAGACCTTGCACTGCTCAACCAAAGCACCGGATTTCAAATCCCATCAGCCACATTATCTTTTTATTTTGATTTTTTTAAATCTTTTTAGAAGCCCAAGAGTCTACATGTGCACAACCCGTAAAATCAAGAGTCACACATAAAACAAACGGGTCCACGAGTCAAGTCCAAGCATCAGTGACACGTGGCGTCGAGGTGAGCCCCGACTCGGGCCGGCAGGATGCGTGAATCGGCCGGCGCCGCCGGCCGACTCAGCCCAAAACCCAAATTTCTTCCATTCTCTGTCGACTCTTGAACTCCCCCATAACCCCTGTATTATTTAATTTTCCTGCACATTTACATATCAAATTAAAACCCCAATTTAATCCATTTTAAATACAATTTTTATCACACCCTTTCACTACCCTAAACCCTAGATTTTTCCTATAAATATCATCCCTCAAATCACCCCCTCACTCACAAATCCCTGCCCAAACTCTCAAGAAAATTCCCAAGTCTTTTGTGTGTAAGTGGAGTTAGCAAAGGGCGAAACTCCGACGAACTTCCGACGGCAATCCGAGGAGTTTCCGGCGACGAAACGACGCACCGGTGCTTCCCCAATCTTCCTCTTCCTCTTCTCTTGACCCTAAACCTGTAAGTCCCCCTTCTTTATCTCTTTGCTATTCCCAAACCCTTCATTCTTAAAATGTGTCGAAAGCGGAGTTATCCGGCTTCCGATTCTCTTTTCTTTAAAAAATACAATATTTTCTTAATAACAAACCTACAACTTTTGCTATCTTGTTTAATACTCATTAACTAAGATAATAGAACAAGTTTGACAATAAATGATAACCATAACCAGTTTTATTTCAATTTTACATTAAAATATCTTTATATTTCATATCAATATGTTTATACCTTTTAACCATGCTAGTTTTAGAAAACTCACGAGGTAATGACCTACCTCCTCACAACACTCATATGTAATATAGCACGATGGAATTTGGGAATATAGATTTGGAAAAAATACGAATTTACACAAAACTACCTCCGACTTATAAAAACCTTTTTCTACAAGATGTGTATTTTAACAAATCTTTGCAAATGCGTCTCTACAACACATTTCGGGAAATCTGTTCGGGATGGTGCGGATTATCGCAAATCCTCGGGCCTAGTAGAGTGAGATACAGACCTCCGTAAGGAGCATATGATCTCGAAAGATTTAAAATATAATTTTCTTTAGAAAATGTGATTTCTATTATAAATAAAACTTATATTTTTAATAAATAAATATATATGTAATTAATATCAAAATATTTATTTTTAATATTTATAATATTCCACATTTCCAAAATTCAAGAAAAACATTCCATTTAAAAGAAAATATCATACAATTCCAATATTACAAATAAATACCATATATTATGAAATTAGGTTTTATTCACTAGAAATGTCATATTGATAAAATATACATCCATGAAAACTCTAAAGATAATAATAAAATACTTGAGGTGTATTTTGAAAATTATACAAAATTATTTTTACATAAAACCCCCTCAAGTTATACTAAATTACAATAAGGACCCTAGTAATCATAGGTTTAAGCGGGACCAGTCTCTTGAGCCTCAGGGAGCCGGAGATATGGGTGCTTTCCTATTTAAGGTAGACAACTTAACAAACGGTGTTATCAACACGGTAATCGTCTTTGAAAAAGACACAAATCTTGCCATCCATGTGCAGCGGTTACCGATAATACCAAAACCTAATTCGGGATTCAATTTCTTTTCTAATTGTCTGACTCAGACTGAGTCTCAATATAATCAATCTGACTTGAATGTGATTCAAGTACAAAGTACAATTCAACATGAATTCATATATTCAAACTGTTCAATCTATCAATGTATATTGACTGAACCGAACCATGGATATACATCCATCTACATGATTCTCTAGTTACATCCATTTACTGATATCATGGTTTCGGCAAGTCATCCATCTATACAATTCAATTTACAAGACAATACAATACAAATAATACAATAAAAACATCGCGGGGTTTATAAGGGGTAGACTGGTATGGAAGGTGTTAAAAGTGGCACGAGACTGCAATCATAAGACACCTAACCTGAAATCAATCGCCGTTGTTCCGTGGTATTATCGATGGAGCCTTGTACTCTATATACCGTAGTCTCTGGTCTAGTGAGACTCCTCTCGTATACACTGGCATCTTCTGTACCAAGTTACAAACAACAACGTTAACACTAAATATAACATTATAATAATATACTCTCTATTCTGTCTATTCCATTATTGTCTATTCTACTTCTCCCTCATCTTTGGGACTTACCGAGCGATTTGTTCGCTGACGACATTCTCTTTCTTTTTCTTTAGAATGTCGTCAGGTGATTCACTGGAGATCAAGCCCACCAGCGAGGACTTGGATCAGCTAGCCTTCGATCCGGAGCTCTAGTTACTTGTACATTTCATTTCAGTACTTTCCATTTCTGTTATGCCACTGTTTAGGCGTTGCTTTCTATTCCATATATTTACTTTTCAGATGTATTGTACAAAGAATGTTAAATAAATAAATTTGTAGTTCAATATATATCTATTGCCTCTGTCTCTTATGCATTTTACTTATGTTGCTTAGATACGCTTAGCGTGTTTACTTCAGAGTAAATACATAGCGGCCAGTCACGTCCCTTTCGCCGTATACCTGGAGCGGGGCGTGACACTATTAAGGCTATTCATAGTGTTTCGTAGTCGTAATTTTAATATCGTTTCGGGTTTAAATTTGATATGTGATGCAATGGTTGGAATCCACATTTAATTAGTTTTGAGAAAACTAGTTAGTGATTGTAAATCTAGCATGTCAGTCTCTTTTGATCGATTGCCATGAAGTTTTGATTCGGATTGAAGCTCCATCGCAATCGTGTATCGTACACGAATACTCGCCAGATAACTTTACTAGGTAGCCACGCCCCATAGCCCCGACCAAATGACTTTAGGAGAACCCCGTCGCCAAAAGCATCCACTCGGGTGCTCGTGGCCACGGTGTTCCGCCTAAGTGCACTTGGTCGACGGCATTGGGGGTGAGGCCATCTACTTTAGTTCCCAACGAGTATTCGATCGGGTAGTCAGGAATCTTGTTGAATTACCCGACTAAGTTATTGAAAAGTGTTTTCGATATGAGACTAAAATGCAAGGTTTATAAGGTTAGGCATGATATCCGGAATTTGAGATATTCCGGGTTTATGATGTCTAAGAAAATGCGGATTCTAATTATTGTAGTTTTTCATTTCTTTTCTGCGACCGTAAGTGTAGTATATAGGGTATCCCAAATCTCATTGCTATATGTCAACGGAATTTAGGATACGCGTATTAACTTACGTTGATGACATGTGATATTATGTGTTGCTGTGATATGTTATATTGGATCGTCGTGAATGAATAGCCCGGTGTTTTATGAGAGATGAGAGTTTTTCAATTTTCATTCATTTAAAATTTGTATGTAATATTCTTTTATTGGGACAATTCCGGGTTGAGGATGATATCACCATTGATATATATTATTTACTTTTCCGCATTAGAATAGACCTGTCATGCCCCGCTTCCCAGAGTACGCTAAGATAGGCATGTGACATAGCCAACCATGCTACCTGTGGATAGAAAATATCCTTCCACAGTCACATTACGGCTATAGAGATATCAAGAACAATAATAAACTATCTAACACATGTCCATAAGCCAGAATAAAACGAGTCATGAATAAAATAATGCGGAAGCAAAAGATCCAATACAAGAATAAACTGGAATGTACGTCCCATAATGTGGGCTCACATCAGGAATGAAAATACCGAAAGTAAAAAAATAAACTAACTACTAATAAATCCTCACTGCTCGGCCTGCTGACTGAAATACTCCTGCTCGGCCTGCAGCAAAGGTAAGGAATCTGGACCATGCAAAACCCAGATGTCAGTGCGTCATAATATCAAGCAATAATATAAACAGGGTAGCAGGACATGTAGGTATGAGCATGAACTGTAAACAGGTATAATATAAATAGTGACAGTGAAGGGTAATGCACAGGTGATGTACTGTGAGTAATCTAAACTAGTCTACTTGGTTAGCTACTCTCAAGTCTTTGAAATCAATTTGATGAATCATCGATATAACTCAATAGTATCCCGTGCATGCTCGGGTCCATGGTCTAAGACTCTCGGGCTGAATCCAAGACGTGCCGCAAGGCAGCAAAAAGGGTAGTATGTAATGACGAGTGATGTCAGCAGCATCACCCCGGGGCTGGCCTAACCCGTAAGACTGATCAGTAAAGGTATCAAACTGTCGAGTTACAAGTCAGGTTTCATCATTGATTTCCCCATACCCCCAAGTTATATGTTCAAGTCAGGTATTAATAAATCTGGAGCTAATGCCAACACAGGATCTAGCAGGTACAGGTTTGTCTGGATAGACAACAGGAAATGTCCGTAGGGACAACATGTCAAGGTTGTTGGCATTAGTAACAAGATCAGGCAACAGGTCAAGCTATGGTACATCGGGTCAAGTCAGGTAGTGTGTATAAATCCAATCATGTCAAGAAGTGCACGGTATCAAGTTGTATCAAGTAATAGTGTATCAAGTCATGTCAGGGGTGCACAAATGTCATGTGGGTGCTCAAAATCAACTATACTAAGCATGGGTACACAAAACAAGTATGGGGTACTAATGTAACAATAAAATGGAATAATGTGATGTGGTTTGCAAAATAGGTATAGATTAAAACATATGGGTGCACAGTTATCGATTAGGGTTAAGATTATAGTTCCAACACTAACTAAAATATACCTTATCAAATATGGAATGTTAATATCACATTATTATGTATTATATGATCTATAGATGCAATTGTATATATACTAGACGAGATGGATGCAAATAGGTATCCGAAAGGTTATAAACTATTAGAAATGGTACTATGGGCTATGCAACTAAGCAATATGTGATATAAATATAGATATGGATACAGTGTATTGTAATCTAATATACAACAAGATATA
Organism: Agapanthus africanus; assembly: GCA_030015575.1. Lineage (NCBI taxonomy): Eukaryota > Viridiplantae > Streptophyta > Magnoliopsida > Asparagales > Amaryllidaceae > Agapanthus > Agapanthus africanus. Next base: position 76,658,119 of record JASDDO010000028.1, read on the forward strand.
TTTTCATGTTCTAGATCTAAAATGGTATAAACGGAACATCGAAATGTTAAAATGGAATATGGGGCACTAGATTCTAGCAACAGGTTTAATATATATTTAAATAAGTATATAATAATTTAAATAGCATATAGCAAGTTTTACTTGCCTAGACGGATCAAGAAACGGGGTGTACGGAACGTCTCACGTCGGCGGAAAAAGTCGCGACGCGCGCACGGTACACGAAACGGATCCAAACAACGCACAAGGTGATCACACGAGTCAGGTACGCTCGCTGGGTCGTCGGGATCATCGACGACACGGCCGGCTCCGGCGATCTAAACAAGGACAGAGAATATTTAAAGAAAAGAACAGTATAGAAAAGAAAGAAGAAGAGAAGAAAGGAAGGAGGATAAAAGTTTGAGAAGGAGAGGGATGCTTACTGGATCTGCAGAGAAGGGGAGATGTCGCCGGTGATGAACGGAGCTCCGACGAGGTGGTTTGGTGTTAGGGTTTCGGTTAGGGTTTGGGTTACTGGGTTTTCTTGGTGTATGGACGTGCAGGGATTTGTGAAGGGAGAAGACAGAGGAGAGAGGAAGGAGAAGAGAGGAGAATGATGGTGGTGGCGAGAGATGATCGGCGGCGAGGGAGATGTGGTCGTGATGGGTTCTGAGGTGGTGCTTGTAGGTGTGCAGGGTTCGGGAGAAGGAAGAAGGAGAAGAAAGAAGGAGAAAGTAAAGAAGAAATGGCAACGAGGAGGAGGAGGAGGAGGCTCGGTTGAGTGGAGTTGCGATGAAGTTAGGGTTAGGGTTGAGGATCGATGATGGGTTTAGATGAAGCGCTCGGGTTTAAAAAAAAGAGAAGAGGGAGATACGAAGGAGGGAGGTGACGGGATCCGCGAGGAGGTGACCGGACTCGAGATACGCACAGTATTCGCGAGATGAGAGAGAGTCTGCCGCGCTGGAGAGAGAGAAAGAGAAGAGGAAAGAAAGGAGAGAGAGATTCGAGTGGGGCCCGGCGCTGGGAAAAGAAACGTTTTCATTGGTTCGTGGTGGTAGGGCCCAGAGAAAAAGAGAGAGAGCTGAGGGAAGAGATCAGAATTAATAGGATTTAGATTTTTAAAAAAATTGTAAAAGGATTTAGTTGTTATGATGAGGTTGGATTTTATATTTAAAATTTTAAAAAGGATTTGTTTGTTAATTGTTAACGAGATTTAAAGGAAAGATTAAAATAAAATCAAATAAATTTGAATTTAGGCGGATACAAAAATATTTTAAAACGCGTCCGGGTCGGGTCTAAAAATTCAGATTTAAAATACGAAAAATATACGCGACTTCCAAATTTAAAAATGAATGCTCAGTTAATGAAAATGCATACCCCCAAGAACGGATGCACGTACGTGCGCGTAGCCATCCAAACACCTCCGTTTCACTGAACGGGACGAGAACTAGATGCGTGGATACTACCACGGGGTTAGGGGTATCATGCAGGCTATGAAATGCAATTTTAATTTATTTTCCGTGACTTAAAATGTTATATGTAAAATATGCGATACTAGATGAAATGCCAGTATGTACTAATCCTGAGATGCACGTGTCTATGTAACAAGTCAAGGTAATCTTTAAATATGAATCAACAAGTTCAAGCAAGCGGGTCGGGTCGAATGCAATGTCAAATGTAAAATACCATCCGCACCCAAACACGATAAATCAATAAAATACCACAGATAAATAAATACGGGAATTGAATTGGTATAAATGAACTCGGTTGTTACATTATACCCAACTACAAAAGAATTTCGTCCTCGAAATTCCAAGAACAAGAAAGGATAAACAATCAACAAACTACAAGAATAAATGGGGAAACTTCTGTCGGATTGCATCTTCTCATTCCCAAGTTGATTCTCCATGTGAGCGGTTTCCCCAAGAAACAAGTACAAGGGGGATAACCTTGTTCTTAAGAACCTTTTCTCTTCGATCCACAATGGATATCGGTCGCTCCTCAAAAGTCAAATCTTTTCGGACAGTCGGCTCCGAATGATCCAGCACGTGTGTTTCATCTCGAACATACTTACGGAGTTGAGATACGTGAAACACGTCATGAACATTCGCCAAGGATTGCGGTAACGCCAATCGATACGCCACTTCTCCAACACGCTTCTCAAAAGGTCCAACGAATGAGGACTGAGCTTTCCTCGACTTCCGAAACGAATCACCCCTCCAGTCGGTGATATCTTCAAGAATACCAAATCACCAATGGCGAACTCTAGAGGTCTTCTTGATGTATCTGCCCAACTCTTTTGTCGGTCTTGTGCTGCTTTCATATGATTCCGGATGGTGGTAACCTTCTCAACTGTTTGCACGATCAAATCTGGTCCCAACAATCTTCGTTCTCCAACATCGTCCCAACAGACAGGTGAACGACACTTGCGACCATATAAAGCTTCGAATGGAGCCATCTGAATAGTCGCCTAGAAACTGTTATTGTAAAAAAACTCCACCAAATGTAGATGATCCTCCCATGAACCCTTCAAGTCTAACATGCAAGCTCTCAATATGTCTTCAAGAGTTTGGATCATTCTCTTCGACTGGCCATCTGTCTGAGGATGATAAGCTGTGCTAAACTTCAATCGAGTCCCCAAACTTTCCTGTAAGCTCCTCCAAAGTGTGATAAGAAACGAGTGTCACGGTCGGACACGATGCTCACCGGTACGCCATGCAATCTTACAATCTCCTGCATGTACCGTTCTGCCAAAGTTTCTGTTGATTGACCAACTCGAAATGGTATGAAATGAGCTGCCTTGGTCAATCGATCAACAATCACCCAAACTGCATTGTTGCCTTTTGGACTCCGCGGTAGAGCCATCACGAAAACCTTGGTTATATATTCTCACTTCTATTGAGGGATCGGAAGTGGTTGCAATAAATCAGCAACCCTTTGATATTCAGCCTTAACTTGCTGACACACCAAGCACTTTGCCACAAAGCGGGCAATCTCCCGTTTCATGCCTTCCTACCAGAAATGCTGTCGTATATCTCTGTACTTCTTCGAGCCTTCTGGATGTACGGAATATGCTGAACTGTGCGCCTCCTTCATAAGTTCTTTGAGAATATCTCCCTTTGGCACACACAAACGGCTACCATAACGCAACGAACCATCTTCATGAATCAACAAGTCCGTTCGAAGTCCAGCTTCAACCTGTTCTCGAAACTTCTGCAATCTTGGGTCCTGCAATTGCGCTGCTTTAATATTCTCGATCAACGGCGACTGTACTTGCAGCTGCATCAACTGTCCCGAAGAATGCGGTAGCACAACCTCTAAATCGAATCTTCGAAAGTCTTCAATAAGTTCTTTCTTTGCAGTCAACATCTGAATTGCTGGCAACCGACTAAGCGCATCCGGCACAACATTAACTTTCCCCGGATGGTATTTAAGATCAAGATCGTAGTCAGCCATCTGCTCCAACCATCTACGTTTCCTCATATTAAGCTCCTTCTGTGTGAACACATACTTCAAGCTTTTGTGAACGGTGAAAACTTCGACCCTTTCGCCCAATAAGTAGTGTCTCCAAATCTTCAAATCGAAAATTACAGCTGCTAGCTCCAAATCATGAGTTGGGTAATTCTTCTCATGAGTCTTCAACTGTCTCGATGCGTAAGCTATAACCTTCCCATACTGCATCAAAACACATCCCAATCCTTTCCCAGATGCGTCGCTGTGAATCACCAATCCTCCGGAATTATCTAGCACGGTTAAAATAGGAGCGGTTATCAATCTCAGTTTCAACGCCTCAAAAGCAGACACACACTTATCCGTCCATACAAATGGTACTTCTTTGCGCGTAAGCTTGGTCAAAGGCTCCGCCAGACGAGCAAATTTCTCCACGAACCTTCTGTAATACCCGGCAAGTCCAAGAAAGCTTCTGATCTCTGCAACGTTCTTCGGAATCGGCCAATCTCGAACTGCTGTAATCTTTTCGGGATCAACGGCGATTCCATCTCCAGACACGACATGCCCCAAAAACTTCACTTTTTCAAGCCAAAACTCGCACTTGCTCATCTTTGCATACAATTTTTCTTGCCTCAACGTCCGCAGTGCGATCTTCAAGTATTCTGCGTGCTCTTCAATACTCCTCGAGTAGACCAGAATATCATCAATGAACACCACTATAAACTGGTCCAAGAATGGTGAAAAGATTCGGTTCATCAAGTCCGTGAATATCGCCGGTGCATTCGTTACTCCGAAGGGCATCACTAAATACTCAAAATGTCCATACCGAGTTCGGAACGCAGTTTTGCAAATATCTTCTGATTTAACTCGGACCTGATGATATCCTGATCGCAAATTCAGCTTAGAGAATACCCTCACGCCACTAAGCTGCTCAAATAATTTGCTAATGCGAGGGATCGGGTACTTGTTCTTAATAGTCACCCGGTTTAATTCTCGATAATCGATGCACATCCTCCTTGTGCCATCTTTCTTCTTGACTAGAAAAACTGAAGCTCCCCAAGGTGAGTTACTGCTGCGAATCCAACCCTTCTCTAGTAATTCAATAACCTGCTTCTTGACTTCTTCCAACTCTACTGGTGCCATTGGATAGTACGCTTTAGAGACTGGCGCTGCACCAGGAATAAGATCAATCGCGAACTCTACGTCTCGTTTCAGCGGTAAACCTGAGATGTCCTCGAACACGTCCATGAAATCTCGAACTATAGCTGGCGCTTCTTCTTTATCAACCTCCATCGACGAAAGAACATTAGTTGTCGGCCTAGCCCTAAACTCGACTGGCCCGACAGAACTGCTTCCTCCAGTAAAGATAAACGGGAATCTGGAAAGTTACTTTCTTCGCCCTACAATCGATGTGAGCGTGGAAAGTGCCGAGAAAATCCATTCCCAAGACGACTTCATAGCTGCCAGTATCAATCACCAAGAAATCTGCAAACAGCTCCCGTCCGCAAACAACAACGACACAATCCTTACATTCTCTACTAGATATGATCCCATTCCCAGTGTATGTCCCAACAACTAGACAGAGTCGTGCAAGCAATCAAGTGTGTAGCAATAAACTTGGACGACATGAAACAATGGGATGCACCAGAATCGAATAACGCTAATGCAGGAAAACCATGAACAAGTAGAATACCTGAAACAACTTCTCTTGAAGCCTTGGCTTCCTCAGCCGTCAGGATAAAAGCTCGAGCTTGATTGGGTCCCTGAGTCAGATGCTTCTGTCCCTGAAATGGTTTCTGCGGTGGCTTCTGAACATCATCTTTCGTGCGAAACATCGACGGACAAGCATTGATAGTATGATCCACCGATCCACAAACCAAATAGAGTCCCCGCATCCTTCGACATTCCCTTTGCACGTGCCCAGGTAAATGGCAATAGTCATAAATCACGGTCCTTCTTTGATCAACAACAACAACATGCTTCTTCATCGGTATTACGCCACGACGGTTCACCGGAATACCTCTGCGTCCATGTGCTCAGTTCGGTGCAAATGCCGGCTTCTGCACTGTAACTGCTGACTGCTGCGTACTCCCAGTCTTCATAGATAGGCTCTGCTGCTCTCGGGCCTCTGTAAGTACTTGTGAGAAAGTGGTCAAACACAGGGAGACAATCTGCCTCTGGATGTCCACATCCAAACTGCGCATGAACCTCTTTGCTCCAAGTCTTGACGGTTCATATAAAACCTAGAGACAATCCCGGCGTTCTTTCTCATTCCGACAGGATGCAGACACGACGTCAACAAGGACTCAAGGGTCAAATAAAAAATGGAGCCATGGCAAAATTCTACCTTCAAGTCTTGACAGTTCATATATAACTCAGAGACTACCCTGGCGTACCTTCTCATTCCATTAGAGTGCAGACGTGACGTCAACAAAGCTCCAACGAGCCAAATCAAACTGGAACAAAGGCATATTCCTAGCTCCGGACTTCAACTGCAATACATATAACATAGAGGCCCTGTAGATGTTTACCATACTTCAGCAAAGAAACGGTATGGTATCGTCAAAAAAAAAATCGGGTCTCGACGACAACTCATATAAATCCTCAGAGACTATCGGAGATCATTCCATACCAGCGCGGAGTGGTTATGACTCATCGGGGCTCCATATTGAGCCTAACCTCAAGTAAAAAGAGACATGGAAAATTCCTAACGCTTGCTCTTTCAACGGTCATATAGCTTAAGGAGATTACTTGAAGACGTCTTGTCCAGCCCCCGAAGGGATCAGAGACACGACAGCAGCGGGACTACTCGAACAACGGCTTAAAGACCGCATATCGAGGAATACATTAGCCAACGTGACGGTACCACAGACCAAAGCCCTAGTACCATGAAACTTAACGGACCTCTGTCATAAAGAATGGAGGTTATCTATATACAACATTAGGACACGTTTTCCTGTAAACCCAAGGGAGGTAAACTAAACAAACTCCGAAATGAGTCCATAAATTAAACAAACTCTGAAATAAGTCCATAAACTAGAAACTCCGAAATGAGTGAATAAACTAAACAAATTCCGAAATGAGTGAATAAACTAAACAAACTCCGAAATGAGTGAATAAACTACAAACTCCGAAATGAGTACATAAACTAGAGACTCCGAAACGAGTGAATAAAACTACGGACTCTGAAACGAGTAAGTAAACCAATTAGCGCCGCATTAAGATTCAAAACACAGATAAGCGCATGCAAAAAAGAAGAAGTGTACATTCTTATTCACGAATCAAAGTGTTTATACAATTAATACAAAAGGGGGAATACAATTACAATTGTTAAGCAGGCGGGGCTTTCAACAAACTGGCAACCTGCTCACGTGCTTCCCGCAGCTCCTCCTCGCATGCTACTACTGCGACCAGCCCCGCTTCAATTTAAGCACGCTGTTGTAAGCATGATGAGAGCTTCTCAGCGATTTCCTGCTTAGCAACTTCACAATTTTGCATGCCCCGCTCGGTAAAGTCGAGCTTCTTCCTCAGCGTCAGCCCATCAGAAATACATTGTTGGAGGTTTTAGAAAATAATTTGCAGCTGCGCGACATTCGCTTCGATCTGGGCGGGCAATTAGATGGATTCTCCATAAGCCGTGTCATGCTCCTTTCGCTTCAGGGTCAACTTTTGTTCAAAATATTGAATGAAATCCGCACTTTGCTTGATCCATGCGACCCACTGAGCCTTCAAGGTTAATACTTCAGGAGCGAGACGCTTGAGCTTGATCTCATGCAGACAAGTCTCGATCCTCTTACAATAGTCGACCTAAAAGATGACGAAATCTTCGTTATGGAAATTCACAAGTGTCGCCAGTATAGGATTGACTTCATTAGTGAAATCCGAACCAGAGGTGAGAGCCTCGGCTTCAAGATCTTCGATAAATTCGCTTAACATCCACCTGCTAGTTATCGCTCTACTGGAAGATTGACGCTTAGCAAAAGGTCCCGCAGGCATGGGAATGCAAGACTCAAAAGGGGCCGAAGCCGGTATAGTTGCTGCAAAACAAATCATGCACGAATAAGGGTCAGATTTCAGCTTGAAAGATAAAGTAGAAAGCTGATGGACGAGATCTACCGTACCAGTTGTTGAAAATGGCAAGACAGGGAGCACAGGAGGCTCGGCTATTCCTTCACTCCCTCCCTCGAGTTATGATGCCGTGTTCAATACGGGAAAAGCTTAGCAACAGAAAGCTTACTCATGGAAAGAAGAGACACTAAGCTACAATATACTAACCAATGCCGAAAGTGGAAATGGATTCTGATTAAAAGGTAAAATACGGCCTTAACACTTGATGTAAGTGATCAAAGAGCACTCCTGCAGGATTGCAATAATATATGGTTAATTTAAGAAAATGGTATCTAAAGTGAAGCAAATAAATGAAAAATCTTTACCTTCCAAAATTCGGGGAGACGCAAAAGAGAGGGGAAGAACCGTGACAGTCAGGGCAATGACCGGCGGTAATTCTTCAGTCAGTACAACATCAGGGTTTACTGTGCCATTTCCCAGAATAAAGAAGATATCATTAGAGATGTCTAGCGGGATTAAAACTCAAAGATAATAACCCAAGGAGTACCTGACAGGGCAGAAACCGAGACTGTGCTTGAAGCGTCACCAGTTGTGACGGCTCTTTCGGTTTCCATTGGGAAAGTAGATTCAACATCCATACCTTCATCCCTTGGCTCGATAGGAGCCATCGTAATACTTTCATCACCCGCCGATATCAGGGATCCACAGGGGAAGAAGCGGCAATCAGAACGATCCCAGATTTCAGAGAAAGGTTGGCCACTTCGGGCTCTTTAGTCACCGGCACTTCACCTGCCACGCCATCACCTAAACTTAGCCCTCTTAAAGAATGTGTGTGTTATGATGCAAGAAAAAGTCTGTTACTAAGAACCGTGCGTTTTTATACCTTGAAGCAGTCGTTCAATCTCTTCTCGGGCCGCACGCACAACCTGTCTATGGGCAATAGACAGGGCAGAAGGAACGTCCACCATAGGAATGCCAATGGGTTAGGCATAATCGAACCCATGCCCGCGGCCAAGAGAGCCTGACGTTCCCTCGCAGCGTTCTTTCTACACGTCCTCTCATCCTGGGCTGTATGAACCGATCGCCTCAAAACTTTTGATAAGGGGACATTATCGTCCAAATCGAGCTCAGCCTCCGGATCCACTGTGGCATCCATCATCGGCCGCTTCAACAATGCCTCCTGCGGTGGCCTTGGGAAGGCCTCTGCCGTAGTCGGTGGCTTTGAAGGCTTTTCTGCATCACCACCTAGGATTGGCAATACATTCGGAACAACTTAGGTTATGGTGGTTCCTGTAATAGGATAAAGAAAAGGGTCAGATCATGAATTAAAAATATAAAGGTGTAGTGAAACGAATCATACCAAGGCCCAAGGAGGCACGGAGCCTCTCCTCCTCATCAAACGTCTTGAGGGAAGCCGAGAGAGCCTCTTCAGCAGAAACATCTGGTCGAGGCTTACTAGGAAAAGCGCACGGGGGTATAACCGTGGCGATCTCTCTAAAAGAAGGGAGCACGGTTGCCCGTCGCTTCAGTGGGACCCTTGGATTACTGGCTGGGACAACATCCTTATGGTTAAGCAGCAACCGCCTCTCCTCCTTGATGACAGCACCCGTTGCATGCTGGTATCAAGCAACGTAAGCATTCGAAGCCTTTGGAATATAACTTGGCTCACTGATAAGGAAATGTGACCCCGTATTTAACCGCAAGAATTGATGCGCCGCATTGCGAATGCCATCTTCCGTAGCAACCGGATCAATCAGGAATGCCTCGAGAGGAACGCCTTGGTTATAACCCGATTGCTGGGCAAAGCGATGTGAGTTATACCTCATAAACAGCACCGAGGCGTTCTGTCTAAATACCAGAAAACCTGGCCTGATAGAATACAGGTGCAACACAGAAGCCCCGTCCTTGAAATCATCATGCAATGGTTGGATCACTTTGGAAGATTCATTGCCGATGGTCATGACTTTATCAAGAAAGGTCATGCTGTCCCCAACTATACGTGGGCGAAGGAGCAATCGCCGAGCCTCCCGCTGTGTTGGGTCTGAAGCGTCGACTAGGCGCATAATCCGGGGAAAATTGTAACCTTCGTAAAATCGGGATCGTTTATGAACACCGAAAGCACCCAACACATGCATCTCGATCCATGAGGTGAATTAGTGCAATGGGAAATTTACGGGATTTACTCCCGGCTGAGTAGTGTCGGCTCCTAAGCTCAGGCTATGATATAAATGAGCCAGTCTTGCGACCCCAATGGCCATGCGCGTCCGCGAGGCGATGCGGTGAGCCTTATTAAAGACAGAAGGTTTCGTATAGTGGGGGCGCATCAGAAGCTCAAACCAACTCAGCCACATGCCGATAAATCCAATGAAGAACATCTCCTCGTCAATGTCCGGAGCGGAAATCTCTGCAAAGGGGACGACTGGAGTATCCGGAATAAAGAAGTTCTTCAGATCTGCCTCCACGGTTGGTAAGTTGTCCGAACCAAATCCGAACGGGTCGTCGAGTTTGGTGAACTTCGCGGCTTGTTTAGATAGAGCCTCTGGACGAAGAAAGCGGGCGATGAAATCTGCGAAGCTAACTTCGTGCCTACCAGGCTCTAGGAATAAGCTCCCGTACATGTTCAACACCATAATCAAGCTCGGGAACTGATGTTGAACGACATTCTCCGAAGTAAGACCCATTACCACTGATTTGGTGGCAAAGATATACTCGTCGGGAGGAAGTATCTCCTCGTAATGTTTCCCTTTGATGGGTAATCCGGATATCTCCGTAAACTCCTCCAATGAGATTGAAACCTTCCGATCTGATAAGAGAAAGGCATGGGTCGGGATGTTCCATTGTTCCAGGAAAGATTTGACCCAACACACATGAGGAGTGTGCTAGTGAAAGAGCGATGCATAGATCGCAGGATACAGCCCGGTCTTCAGTAGCAGCGATTTCTTGGTCGACAGGATATATCGGGCCCACTGTAGATAGCCAGCTGAATGATGGGGAGTCATTCCTATCATGTAAACTTGCCCCCAAGGACGTGACTCTCCATGGCATATGCGTCGCTCTAAAATGTCCAAGGCCATTGGCGGCTGCACTGCTATTGATGCAATAGAAGGCTTAAGACGACCTTCCGAGGTCTAGTTGACCTCTTCTACTGCGTAAGTTACCTGAGGTGGGTCAGCGTAATGGATCGCGGGGATCGGTTCCGACGCCGCTACGCACGTAAAACTGCGCCGACCCCGGATAATTTGACTGTACCATGACCCTCACAGATGAAGAGACTTTTACTCTGGGTCATAGTCCTGAATAAGTGCGAAGACTTCTCGATCTGTGGGTGCGTCGGCGAAAGCACTCTCCGAGCGAACGAAGGGGGAGGAGGAATCGGAAACCATAGTACCTGCACAACAAAAGGGGGAGGGGTTAATTATCGACACAATATTCAAGACTTTAACATTCTTTTACACCTAAAATTGTACTGCATCACAGTTCAAAGAGAAAGGGACAAGGGGCCCCCACAAAATCAAGGTAACACCCCATCAATGATGAGGTAGTCACTCATTGAAAGAATCCCAAAGGATTCTCATTTAATGAGAAAATCTCATTGAACCATGGAGTTAAACTCCCTCGAGAAATGTGTTCTACAAACAGATTTCAAATCTGCAAGGAAAATAAGAAAGGGAACAAAATTCCCAAAAGAATTTCTTTAAAAGAAATCTTTCTCAGAGCCAAGCTCTGTAGAACAATGGGATAAAATCCAAGAAATCCGATCGGGACATGGAATTAAATTCCAAACAGTCATAAAAATCAAGGTTAGTAACAGGGTAAAACCCTAAAAGAACTTTAAGACCTATGGTCTATTCAAGTAAAAGTTTTAGATTTCTAAGAAATCATTACAAGAGAAGGGCAAAGCTCTGTTAATGGGTTGAAAGAAATCCAAGATAAAAGAGTCTCTTTCAAGTCAAAAATGGTTAGAATCCTTACCAAGATTCTTGAAACAGAGTAAAACTCTAAGAGTTTCTTTAAAAACAGAGATCTAAGCTCTGAAGAGAGAATTAAATTCTCAAGGAAGGAAGAAGACTCAAGAAGATGAGGGAAACAAAAGTTATCTCAAAGGTCAAAGACCCTATTTATAAAACATAAGAGGACGGTTCAACTCCCCAGAAGATCAAACGGTGGAAAAGGTGCCACCGCTGCACTCACGTGTGAGCCACGTGAGCGCAACGGTGGGGGGCATTTGTTTCCCCTAATAAAAGAGAAAAGTTCTATTCAAAATTAATGAGGCAGCGCTTCACGTGCTCCTCACGCGGGCGCCAGTGTGCAAAGCACAAAAGAATCTATTAGATTAGATAAGAGTTAAAACTCTCATATGGCGCCGCACGTGCTCCTCACACGGGTGCCGGTGTGCAAAGTATAAAAAGAATTTTTAAGAGTTAAAACTCTCAAGTGGCGCCTCACGTGCACAACATGTGAGTGCCGGCGCCCAGGTAGAATTAAATTCCACTCTCTGTTAAACAAAGCCATTGGATCAAAGATCCAACGGAGATGATAAATCATCAAAAATACATAATTAAATTCTGTCGGGAGAAAACATTCCCCATATTGGATCATAGAATAAAATCCTCAATTTTTCTAAATAAAAAAGATTGCCCTCTGTAAAGCAGAGAACTCTTAGATTAAAAATCCAATGGTGATTAAAAATCATCATTTCACAGAATAAAACTCTGCATATGGAAAATATTTTCCCAATCTTGTTGGAAACAAGAAAATATGTTCTGTAAAAAAGAAACTCTTGGATCAAAGATCCAATGGTGGGTAAAATTCCCCAAATCAATTCGGATATCTTAATGAGAGATTTCTTCAAAAATAAATATCAAACTTGGCTCCACTATATAAAGGACCGATGACTTCAAGTCTGAGAGAGAGGAACGCCCGTAGGCTTCTAAAAACAAAAACAGAAAGCTTCAAAGAGGAATAGAGAATTAAATTCTCAAGGAAGAAGATCCCCCTTCTTAAAAACTCTAGGTAAAAAAACACAGAGATAAAAACATCTCATTTACATATCTAAGGGTCTAACCATTCTCGAATAACTTAGTTCTTTCTCTGGATCTGAGATCCACAAGACAAGTCTTCCACAAGTTGAGAATTTAATTCTCATCGGGAGGAACTTATTCTTGAGAATCAAAGATTCAGAAAGGAACTAGGAATTGAATTCCTCAAAAAAAAAGTATATAAGAGAAACCTAGTTCTCGTAAAAGAACCTGGTTCTTAAAAATGAAAGCTTGATCCTAGATCTGCAAAACAAAGATCCTATCGATCATTAATGGGGAAAAATGCTATGAGCAGCGCCCAACGTCCAGCACCGCATGTGTTCCTCACGTGGGCACCACAGAGAGGAGTGCTTAGGACTCACTAGGCAGCATCCAGTGCCATACGTTATCCTCACGTGAACGCCACTGTAAAAACTTAGAATGCGATTAGTGTTAATTAAGCGATAATGCGGGTTTTTAAGGAAAAGTTTACCAAATCGGGTTCCCCACATTTTATATCAATTAATTAATATTTTATTATTATTTGATATGGCTTGCACATACACGTGCATGTTAATGTGAGGGTTAGTTAGTGTTAATCTTGTTATGTGACCAAGACACCTTAATTAATCCTTGCCCTAATTTAACCTTGCCTTAGATCTTTTGGTGTGAGGAAATATCTAGTTTGGATGAGAGAGAGGTGGCAAGATGAGTTAAGAAGCATTAATGGTGGCATTAAAGGAGGTGAGGGAGTGAGTGAGCATAAGGTTTTGTTTCACCCTACACTCACCCCTCACCATTATTTCTCTCTCACTCTCTCATTTCTCACTCTTAATTATTCTTCATCTATTCACTCCCACAACTGAAACCTCACTCCCTCTTCACAAAAACCTTATTAAACTTCACAAAATCCCATTTAAACACTTCAAAAGTCTTGTTTTAACCACTTGGTTGCCTTGGAGCTTGGAAAGCTAGGATTTTTAAGCAAGAGTAGTTAGGTAATGACCTCAAACTGATAAGTAGGAGTTATATTGTTGTGTTGCCTTGTTGTTATGAATTGGAACACTAAAGATAGCATTTTGTGCAAAATATCGTATTTAGTGTCAACCCTGTGTCTCTGTGATCTGCTGTAAAACCAGGTGTTTTCTGGAAAAGTTTCCATCACGGTGACATAGTGTTGAGGTATAGAACCCACCATAAAAATCTGAGACCACCCCTTAATGTTTGGGCCGCAAATTTAATGGTTCTGGCTGTAAATTGCGGCCAGAGTAGGGGCTGGGGTGTTGGGGTTTAGGCGTAGGGTCTCTGTGGTTATTTGTGGTCTTGTGGTACTTGCAACTTTCACCAATATTTAGTGTATCAAAATCTGGGACCACTTTGCTATATTCTAGTGTTTTGAGTACGCGTGTTACGTTATCCGACACAGTTCGTGATCTAGTGTGCTGCTACACTTGGGCTGATGTTAGTGTGTCGTCACACACGTTAGCCATTAGACGAACACTTGTGGGTTGGATTGGAGTTGGTGCGTTGGTCAAACGTCTTGTGTACATGATATTGATCGATTTCTGAGATTTGTACTGGTTATGTTTTGTGTTAATAGGATTGCAGGCGGGGACTTGGGATGCTGCGAAGAAAGGGAAGCAGGTGATTGGATTTACCTAGCCCGCGACTGTCGGTGAGTAGATTTAACATCTACGGGGAATTGGCCCGCATGGCGTTATGCGTCAGGGATAGATATGATATGATATTAGCCGCATGTTTATATTGCACATATAGAGTTTGCGTATAAACTTCATTGCATATTATTACTTGTTGTGCTTGGACTTGTACCCTTTGGACACTGCACTATTATTGACGGTTCATGTTGCACGAGCACTGATTGTATGCCACCCATACCGTCAATAATTTCCATGACACGCACAACACACATACATATATGATATTGTTCGGTTAGGGACATTAAGACATTGATTCATATTCCATTGTGCATATGACATATAGCATATCTGTATACCTACATGCTTACACATATGCCTTGCAATGCCTACATGAATACACATACCTGGAGGGTATTGTATCATTAGTGACATGTATATACATATACCTAGCTTGATATAACTACACACATACCTGGAGGGTATTACATCATTATTGATAGGTAGATACATACATCTTGCTATACCGACATGGGTACTCATATCTGGCTATAGCTACATGTTCACCTTATATGATGTTGCGTTTGGTTTCGGAGAAATTAGGAACCGCATGATATATTTAATAACTTGTTGCAGTTAAATAGCGGGTTTTCTTTTATATGCTCATATTACTGTTTCATATTGCATATATTATATTTCATGGTTTTCGCATTGATATATGGATTTCATATGATATTTCCTGGATGTTTTGCTCCTAGGTATATATATCAGTGGTATGGGACGCTGATATATATACATGTATATATATATCAGTGGTATGTGACGCTGTTATATATATGTACACCTATATAATATATATCATCATAATGATCTGTGCATGTATTCTTATTCATTGCGATATGAGGGGCTGATGCGCCCGATATATGAGGGGCTGATGTGCCCGATGTGAGGGGCCGATGTGGGGGCCGATTTGAGGGAATTTGGGGATTTAGATTGTCTTGATGGACACTGGTCCGCCACGATGAGGATTCCGTGAGGATGACATGTTTTACCCCGTA